>CM072535.1:7945447-10389197 GCA_036898165.1 Silybum marianum | reverse complement strand
ATTTTATGTGTTTTTGAACTACAATGGAGATTTTTGGTGCTGACAGATTTATTGCATGTGCAAAAATCGTCCATTTCTTGCAATAAACATGTTCAAATGTCATGAATCTTCTATCTACAAGTTTATTTAGTGAGTTGGGGTTCTAATCCAAGTGGTCTCACTCAAAAACATTGAGTTTTGACCCCCCAAATGCTCATATGAAGATGCATGTGCATCTCAAAGTTCAACAGTAGGCAAACCCTACTTTGAACGATCATAACTCTTTGAATATCCATCCAAATTACTTGATTTTTCTTCTGTAAGTTAATTTAATGAGTTATCTTTCAAATGCCACTGATTTCATTAAAAAATATGGTGATTTGAGGTCCCAACTAGTTGAAACAAAATGAGTGTGCAAACTGTCAACCAATGACAGGTTTGTGCATGCATGTTCAAATGACCATATCTCTTGCAAAACTCAATGAAAAAGGATGATTTTTCTTTTGAGAGTTAGTTTTGTGAGTTATATTCAGTTTTCAAGTGGAATCACTTAAAAATATGGAGTTTTGTCCCTCCAAACACTTAAAATACTTTAGGTGTGCAATCTGTGAAACCACCAGCAGCTAAACTCTACTTTGTATGTTAATACCTCTTTTGTTATTTGTCTTTAATGCATGAATCGTCTTCTACAACTTTCTTTATTGAGTTAGGGTTCTTATGAACCTAATTTCACTCAAAAATATGAAGATATGAGGCATTAACCAAATTATTCAAAGTAGGTGTGCAATCTGTCAAGAAATGACAGAATGGTACATACCACTTTGAGGTGCTATATATTCTTCATAATTTCTTCAAAATGAGTGATTTTTATCTCAAACGTTTCCTCTATGAGTTATCTTTCCAATCCAACTGGAAATTCTAGAAAACACTTAGTAGAACTCCTTAAATGAGTGATTTACTAACATGGTGTAATCTGTTTTACCGGTTGTGACATAATGTTTTGCATGAATTATTTGAACCACTTTTACATGTCCAAAAGGCATGAAATTTGGTCACAATGACCATAACTCAGTACTATATCTTGTATAAAAAGATAGGAGACTAGCTCCTTTTGGAAGCACTTGAAAACTGATCATATTTAGGACAATTGGTTTCTGTCCAGAAGAGAAATTATGGACTTAATTGATTTCTATAAATGTTGATCATGTGATGGATAATAAGATTACTTTCGGTATAAATTACGATATTAACGAGCAAGTGGGCATTTTGTGTAATTGGACATATATAGACACTTATGGGCTTAAGATTTCTTCACCTCTATAAGTAGTATTAGACCTATAAGTGACGGTTTTGAGTATTACTCTTTGATAGGGAAGCGTTAGGTCGTCGTGTGGGGATCGGATTGTGTTGTTTTGTGTCGCGGAGCTTTGCTAAAAGGTGAGTATTCACAGCCCCTCTTTCAAGGTATTTTATACGATTTGGGGTGAAAAACATGATTGAATATGTTATATGAGCTATTTTCATTATGATTATGAAATTTTGTTAAATTTGATGTTGTGGACACTAAGGCATGTACACTAATAGTTATATCGAGTAAAATGTAACATAAAAGTTTGTACACTACTATTAACTCAAGTGAGGAGCCGAGGGTATTTGTGGATTGTGCTATTTGGACGGACAATCCCACCTAAAAACTACAGGTAGGGGTGCACTGTACTTAAAAGAAACGAAGGTTCTACATATGTGGGATATTAGTCCCACCACTAAGGTAGAATTAACAATAAAAAAAAATTGTGGTCGAAAGGTTTAGTGGTGGCTCTTTATATACTAAAAAATTAGAGTACATAATGCCTTGACGTTTTAAGATATTAATAAGTGCCAAAAATTTATTTTGCTCATATTCACTTATACAAATGGATGTTTGAAATATTGAAAACCTGTGAACTCACCAACTCTTTGTAGTTGATCTTGTTTTTATCATGCTTTTCAGGGGTAAGAAAAGATTAACCGAATCTTTCTATTATGTGGGCGCATCGACATCAATCATCTTGTTTATTTGAAACTGTTTAGTTGAAACACTTAGTTTACTTTATTTTGTTAGAACTTTTAGTTGATGCGATGTAAAATTTTAAACTTAAACTGTTATGTATTTGAATGGATGGTTGGTGTTGTTTTTATCCTATTTTTATGAAATCTTGCGCTATCACGCCTCGTGTTTCCGCTTTAGCGGGGTGTGACAGACTTGGTATCAGAGCTATAGATTATAGAGAACACCGGTTTTCTATTGAAACCAAATACTATAACCAAAAAAAAAATTGAAAAACTAATTTCGTAGATAAATTTAAAAAGCTCACTACTAGTATAATTAGAATAAGCAACGATCTAACATATCATAATTAGGCAAAGCCTGATCACCTATGTCTAAATATGGTATGAATAAGAAAGGACTTGCATTAAATTATTCTAAAAATAGGAATCGATCGGGAAATCTTTCACTTCAAAATGAGAAATATGATTTTATGTGAGTTCACATGATTATTATAAAATGTTTCTGATATTTATAAATTTTTTTTTTTTTATCTCAGCACTATGTCCACATCCGACCACTCCCCAGATGAATCCGGTTATGTTACCAGCAGGGTTAGGAGAGCCGACACAAACTATGATGACTATGACCCATCCGAGCATAGTCATGAAGAGGAATCTGCCGACTCTTCTGCTCGATCTTCTGTTCCAATGCCCGTACCCATACCTACCGGTGAGTGGACATCTCGCGGGCCAAGGACGATAAGGACTGTCCGCAAGCGCATTCTCCCTCTTCGGAGAGTGACTTTCACGATTCCTTCCGTGCCATCGGGAGAACCATCTCAGATGCGATCCAGGTCGCGAAGTGTGACTCCTCCTTCCCCAGCGATCGGAGTTCCTGTGCCACCGCCGCAAGGCATGACTACATCGGAGCACATTTGGGTCACAGAATTGGCGGATAGAGTAGGACTTCATCAGAGTAGACTGGGCTATCACCAGCACTCCCTAGACGACTTATTTTCGGCATTGAACACTCATAATGCTTATATGACTAGTGTTCTGGGTGTTGCCCGTGATGCTAAAAGGACGATTCGGAGATTATATGCATATTTGTTTTGGGTCATAGGAGTCTTGGTGGTGGTGTTAGGAGTATTGATTGGGATGTTGATGCGTTAGGGATCTCTAGTTATTTTGAACTTTTGGGTGAAAATTACCTTCTTTTGGGGCTTGTAGCCTATGTATTCAAGTTTAAGCACTTTATTATCTTTTAGACTGTATTTTAAAACTTATGTTGGCTTGCCTTAGTTATTTATGGGATTTATGCAAGTTATCTATTTATCACATGTTGTTTTGAAATGTATGTGTTCGTGAGTAGTATTGGATGTATGTTATAAGATGCGTATGATTTAGTAAGTAGATTTATATTGGCTATTGTAACACAAAATTGACTAAAACTCAATTTAAAATTGTGTTTTTAGAACAATGCCTCTGAGAAGAGTAAATTCCGATGTTGCACGACTAGTATCCGAACAGTTCATGGCAGCACTACCAGGTATTGTGAGCCAAGTAGCAGCTGGTTTAAATGCTAATCAAAATAACAATCAGGGTTCTGGAGATAGGGAATGTACGTATAAATCCTTTAGGAGTTGTAATCCTAAAGAATTTTTCGGAACTGAAGGAGCCGTCGGTTTATTAACCTGGTTGGAAAGCATGGAGTCTGTCCTCCACATTAGCAAGTGTGCTGAGGGAAAGAAGGTGGAGTTTGCTGCCTGTCTATTACAAGGGCGAGCATTAACTTGGTGGAACACCTAACTACAAACCCGAGGTCGGGAAGCCGCCAACAGTCTTACATGGGAAGATTTCAAAAGAATGCTGAAGGAAGAATACTGCCCTAGGAGCGAGATTCAGAAGCTGGAAGCAGAGTTGTGGAATTACGAGATGAAAGGGAATGATATCGACTCCTACACAGCCCGATATCATGAATTGGCAAAAATGGTACCGCATCTGGTAACGCCTGAAGAGAACCGAGTTGATAGGTATTTTGGGGATTATCTTCGGAGATACGCGGGGATGTTACCTCAGCAAACCCAAAAACTCTACAAGAGGCAGTAAGTTCGGCAACCAGACTCACAAACAATGCTACTCGCTCGGGATTGTTTATAAGGGATAAGGCACAAGGGAAGAGAAAGATGGATGAACCAATAAGAAAGCAGTTTGGAAAAAAGACAAGTAAGGAACAAAGAAAACTTCAGGTAACTACAGAATTCGAACTCAACCTGCGGAGAAAAGACAAGTAAGGAACAGAGAAAAGACCTTATCCCAAATGTGACAAGTGCAATAGACAGCATACTGGACGATGTATTATCTGTCAAAAATGCAACAAAGGAGGTCACTATGCCAAAGATTGCAGGAGCACAGGAAGGCGGGCATGTTTTGAGTGTGGAAGCCCGGATCACTTGCGGAATACATGTCCACGATGGAATCAAAGACCGAACACTAATCAAGCACGACCGACCAACCAAGGAAATCAAGGAGGTCCGGCAAGAGGCCGAGTGTTTGAAATTGGAGCTGAGGAAGCAAGACAGAATCCAGATGTAGTTACAGGTACGTTTCTTTTAAATAATCATTACGCATCTGTGCTATTTGATTCAGGAGTGGATAGGAGTTTTGTGTCATTAGATTTTAGACCAAAAATAAGTCTAAGACCTCAAAAGTTGAATGAAGTATACGTCATTGAATATGCCAACGGACAAGAGTGTAAGGCGAAAGACGTAATAATGGGCTGCACTTTAAACTTGACTAATAGGGATTTTAGTATAGATCTAATCCCGATTCAACTAGGAAGTTTCGACATAATTGTGGGCATGGATTGGTTATCCAAAAACCGAGCCGAAATCTGTTGCTCCGAAAAGATCGTACGAATTCCGTTACCCGAAGGGGGAAAACTCGAAGTACACGGAGAGAAACCCAGGAGGGGTATTAAAGTAGTGACATGTATGAAGATGCGAAAGTACTTGAGAAATGATTGCATTGCTTTTCTAGCTCACATCAAGGATAAGAAGGCTGAAGAAAAATGCATTCAAGATATTCCTATAGTTCGGAATTTTTCTGAGGTATTCCCGGACGAATTGCCTGGAGTACCCCCACCAAGACAAGTGGAGTTTCACATAGAATTAATTCCTGGAGTCGCGCCAGTCGCGAAAGCACCATATCGATTAGCACCATCAGAGATGCAAGAGCTGTCGGAACAACTTCAGGAATTACTCGACAAAGGATTTATCAGACCTAGCTCTTCACCTTGGGGAGCCCCAATTTTGTTTGTTAAGAAGAAAGATGGATCTTTTCGAATGTGTATCGATTATAGGGAACTCAACAAGTTGACAATTAAGAACCGATACCCCCTTCCCCGGATTGATGATCTGTTTGACCAACTACAAGGTGCAACCTACTTCTCGAAGATCGATCTTAGATCTGGATATCATCAAATGAGAGTGCGAAAAGAAGATATCCCCAAGACGGCCTTTAGGACCCGATTCGGTCACTACGAGTTCCTAGTCATGCCATTTGGTCTAACAAACGCACCGGCAGTCTTCATGGATTTGATGAATAGAGTATGTCGACCATACCTAGACAAATTCGTGATCGTGTTTATAGATGATATACTTATTTATTCTCGAGACAAAAAGGAGCATGAACAATATTTGAAGCTGATACTGGAATTGCTCAGAAACGAAAAGTTGTACGCCAAGTTCTCCAAATGCGAATTTTGGATTCGTGAAGTGCACTTTCTTGGCCACGTGGTGAATGAAAAATGAATCCAAGTTCATCCAGCTAAGATTGAAGCCATTAAGAAATGGGAAGCCCCAAAGACACCAACGGAGATCCGCCAATTTCTGGGATTGGCAGGTTATTACAGGCGATTCATCGAAAATTTCTCTAAAATTGCGCAACCACTAACAACTCTAACCCAAAAAGATAAAAAATTTATTTGGGGAGAAAAACAAGAACAAGCCTTTCAGACACTCAAACACAAGTTATGCGACGCACCGATTCTGGCTCTACCCAAAGGAGTAGATAACTCCGTAGTCTACTGTGATGCTTCATATCAGGGAATGGGCTGCGTGTTAATGCAAAAAAACAAGGTTATTGCATACGCATCAAGACAACTGAAGATTCACGAGAAGAATTATACTACTAATGATTTGGAGCTAAGAGCGGTGGTATTCGCACTCAAGATTTGGAGACATTATCTCTACGATACTAAGTGTACTATATTCACAGATCACAAGAGCCTTCAACATATTCTTGACCAGAAAATGTTAAACATGAGGCAAAGAAGATGGGTTGAACTACTTAGTGACTACGACTGTGAAATAAAGTACCATCCAGGGAACGCTAATGTGGTAGCCGACGCGTTAAGCCGAAGGGAAAGAGTAAAACCAACAAGAGCACGTGCTATGGGAATGATGGTCCAGACGAGTTTAAAAACTCAAATACTGGAAGCACAAGGAGAAGCTTTGAAAGAAGAGAATTTGAAGAATGAAACCTTGCAGCACCTAGAGAAGGAATTTGAAATACAGACAGATGGGGTACATTACTTTAAGAATAAGGTATGGGTATCGAAAGTTGGTGATCTATGGTCAACCATTTTGGACGAAGCCCATTGATCCAGATATTCAATTCACCCAGGAGCAGATAAGATGTATAAGGATTTGAAAGAGTATTATTGGTGGCCAGGAATGAAGAAAGATATAGTTTTGTTCGTAAGCAAGTGCCTGACTTGTGCTAAGGTAAAGGCTGAACATCAGAAACCATCTGATTTACTCCAACAACCTGAAATACCACAGTGGAAATGGGAGCAAATAACAATGCATTTCGTAACTAAATTTCCCAGAACTGGAAAGGGGCACGATACTATATGAGCTATAGTAGACCGACTTACCAAATCGGCTCATTTCATCCCCATTCGCGAAGGTTTCAGTATGGAAAGGCGTGCGCAAATCTATATTAATAAAATAGTTACACGTCATGGTGTGCCTAATTCCATTATTTCGGACAGAGATACACGATTTACATCGCGTTTTTGGCAATCACTTCAAAGAGCATTGGGTACACATTTGGATTATTGCCCTGCCTATCATCCTCAAACGGATGGACAATCAGAAAGAACTATTCAAACGCTAGAGGATATGTTACGGGCTTGCGTAATAGATTTCGGTGGAAGTTGGGATACCCACCTGCCATTTGTGGAATTCTCCTATAACAATAGCTATCATACCAGCATACAATGTGCACCATACGAAGCTCTATACGGACGTAAGTGCAGATTGCCGCTTAGCTGGGTAGAAATCGGAGATAGACAGTTGACAACGCCCGATATTATCCAGGAAATCACTGACAAGATCTCAATCATCAAAGAAAGACTCAAGACAGCAAGAGACCGTCAGAAGAGTTATGCGGATAATCGGAGAAAGTCGTTGGAATTCCAAGTGGGGGATAAAGTGTTATTAAAAGTGTTCCCATGGAAGGGATTGGTACGCTTCAGGAAGAGAGGCAAGCTGGGTCCAAGATACATTGGTCCATTCGAAATACTTGAAAGAATCGGACCAGTGGCGTACAAGTTGAAGTTACCACAAAATCTAAGCGCCATCCACGACACGTTTCATGTGTCGAATCTGAAGAAATGCTTAACAGACGAAACATTGGTGTTACCCCTGGACGACGTTCAGATTAACGATCGGTTACACTTTATCGAAGAACCAATCGAGATTCTGGACCGAGAAGTTAAACGATTGAGGCACAGTAAAATCCCTATTATAAAAGTCCGCTGGAATGCGAAGCATGGTCCAGAATATACCTGGGAACGTGAAGATTTGATGAAGCAAAAGTACCCCAGCTTATTCACGAACACCCCGGAGAAAGCCACTCCTGAAATTTCGGGACGAAATTTCTCTAACGGGGGAAGACTGTGACATTTGTCAAATTCGAGCTTTCAGGTTAGCTTCTACTAAGTTTATTAGTGTTTATATAGTTTAATTTTAAGAATAGAAGTTAGTTGGTTTAGAATGGCCGAAAAATCCCTAGCATTTCCGGTAGTCGCTTAAAATGTCCGGTTGCGACCCGTAACTGTCCGAAATGTCCTATATAGTGCCAAATGCTCTAATTTGTACCCAATTTATATAAAATATATAGTTTTAATGTGTCAAGTATAAAAAAAATTTAATTTTAAAGAATTTAATCACTTTTGGGCTTGCATTTTGAGGAAAAAGGTCAAAAATTGAGAAATATGACATTGTATTCTTTATTGGGCTTGAGTTTTTTTTTATTTATAAAAAAAATATATGATTTTGAGAGGATTGGGCCCCCATGACCGGCCTCCCCCCTAATCCCTCATATAAATACATTTTTTTTTCATTTCCTCCTCATTTTGCATGTTGAAAATTCAAATTTCACTCTCCTTTCTCTCTCTAAACTCAAAATCCATTTCTAGAACTCTCCTTTCCCTCTAGTTCAGCTGAGTTTTATACATTTTCACCATCAAAGGTCAAGAATCATCAAGGGATTTAGAAGCTCTAATCATCATCCAAACAAGGTAACAACTTTACACTCATTTTCTTACCATTTTTGGGTGGAAAACCCCACTTTTCTTACATTTTTCATAACTATTTCTTCTATTATCCTAAAGTTCTGAGTTTGTGGAGAGATTATACACCAAAACATTTAAAAATGTTCATACAATGGTGATAATCTATGATCCACACAATAAAACTCAAGAAAATAGGTGAAAATCATGATTTTATGTGTTTTTGAACAACAATGGAGATTTTTGGTGCTGACAGATTTATTGCATGTGAAACAATCGTCCATTTCTTGTAATAAACATGTTCAAATATTATGAATCTTCTATCTACAAGTTTATTTAGTGAGTTGGGGTTCTAATCCAAGTGGTCTCACTCAAAAACATTGAGTTTTGACCCCCCAAATGCTCATATGAAGATGCATGTGCATCTCGAAGTTCAACAGTAGGCAAACCCTACTTTGAACGACCATAACTCTTTTAATATCCATCCAAATTACTTGATTTTTCTTCTGGAAGTTAATTTAATGAGTTGTCTTTCAAATTCCACTGATTTCATTAAAAAATATGGTGATTTGAGGTCCCAACTAGTTGAAACAAAATGAGTGTGCAAACTGTCAACCAATGACAGGTTTGTGCATGCATGTTCAAATGGCCATACCTCTTGCAAAACTCAATGAAAAAGGATGATTTTTCTTTTGAGAGTTAGTTTTGTGAGTTATATTCAGTTTTCAAGAGGAATCACTTAAAAATATGGAGTTTTGACCCTCCAAACACTTAAAATACTTTAGGTGTGCAATCTGTGAAACCACCAGCAGCTAAACTCTACTTTGTATGTTAATACCTCTTTTGTTATTTGTCTTTAATGCATGAATCTTCTTCTACAACTTTCTTTATTGAGTTAGGGTTCTTATGAACCCAATTTCACTCAAAAATATGAAGATATGAGGCATTAACCAAATTATTCAAAGTAGGTGTGCAATCTGTCAAGAAATGACAGAATGGTACATACCACTTTGAGGTGCTATATATTCTTCATAATTTCTTCAAAATGAGTGATTTTTATCTCAAAGGTTTCCTCTATGAGTTATCTTTCCAATACAACTGGAAATTCTGGAAAACACTTAGTAGAACTCCTTAAATGAGTGATTTACTAACATGGTGTAATCTGTTTTACCGGTTGTGACATAATGTTTTGCATGAATTCTTTGAACCACTTTTACATGTCCAAAAGGCATGAAATTTGGTCACAATGACCATACCTCAGTACTTTATCTTGTATAAAAAGATAGGAAACTAGGTTATTTTGGAAGCACTTGAAAACTGATCATATTTAGGACAATTGGTTTCTGTCCAGAAGAGAAATTCTGGACTTAATTGATTTCTATAAATGTTGATCATGTTTTGGATAATAAGATTACTTTCGGTATAAATTACGATATTAACGAGCAAGTGGGCATTTTGTGTAATTGGACATATATAGACACTTATGGGCTTAAGATTTATTCACCTCTATAAGTAGTATTAGACCTATAAGTGACGGTTTTGAGTATTACTCTTTGATAGGGAAGCGTTAGGTCGTCGTGTGGGGATCGGATTGTGTTGTCTTGTGTCGCGGAGCTTTGCTAAAAGGTGAGTATTCACAACCCCTCTTTCAAGGTATTTTATACAATTTGGGGTGAAAAGCATGATTGAATATGTTATATGAGCTATTTTCATTATGATTATGAAGTTTTGTTAAATTTGATGTTGTGGACACTAAGGCATGTACACTAATAGTTATATCGAGTAAAATGTAACATAAAAGTTTGTACACTACTATTAACTCAAGTGAGGAGCCGAGGGTATTTGTGGATAGTGCTATTTGGACGGACAATCCCACCTAAAAACTACAGGTAGGGGTGCACTGTACTTAAAAGAAACGAAGGTTCTACATATGTGGGATATCAGTCCCACCACTAAGGTAGAATTAACAATAAAAAAAATTTGTGGTCGAAAGGTTTAGTGGTGGCTCTTTATATACTAAAAATTAGAGTACATAATGCCTTGACGTTTTAAGATATTAATAAGTGCCAAAAATTTATTTTGCTCATATTCACTTACACAAATGGATGTTTGAAATATTGAAAATCTGTGAACTCACCAACTCTTTGTAGTTGACCTTGTTTTTATCATGCTTTTCAGGGGTAAGAAAAGATTAACCGAATCTTTCTATTATGTGGGCGCATCGACATCAATCATCTTGTTTATTTGAAACTGTTTAGTTGAAACACTTAGTTTACTTTATTTTGTTAGAACTTTTAGTTGATGCGATGTAAAATTTTAAACTTAAACTGTTATGTATTTGAATAGATGGTTGGTGTTGTTTTTATCCTATTTTTTTGAAATCTTGCGCTATCACGCCTCGTGTTTCCGCTTTAGCGGGGTGTGACAATGTTACAGAATTCTGAATGTTTTTCCCTATTCTTAAAATTACAGAAATTTTTCTCACGAACTTCAAATTCCTTCACTGCAAACCATTCGTACTTCAATAAAAATGAAACAAAGAAAAACAAAAAAACAAAACATCCAAATAATTTGTCTTTACTTTCTGTCAAATCAAATCAAAAGCAAATACAAAAAGCTGATAAGACAAAAACTAACGTTAAAGGACCCATAATGGTATGGGTACCTAAGAAACTCTGATCTTGATTGCAGAAACAGCGTGTGCATATCTGGTATCTTGACTCTGGATGCTCGAGGCACATGACTGGTTCACGAAACTTACTCTCCCAATTTAAAGACAAAAGTGGTGGAGCTGTAACGTTTGGTGATAATGGTAAGGGTCAGATTAAGGGCTATGGTACTTTACAGGAAGGTAATATTACCTTATCTAAAGTAGCTCATGTTTCTGGTTTGAAACATAATCTCCTAAGTGTAAGTCAACTATGTGATTCTAAGATACTTGTCGTCTTTGATGAAAAACATTGTTACTTATTTTCTAAGGCAGGTGAGGAACTTTGGAGAGCAGACAGAAAAGGTAATCTCTACATGATGAATTTTACCTCCAAGGATGGTAAGGAGACCTTATGTCTTATTTCCAAAAAGAGTGAAGTTGCATGGCTCTGGCATCATAAAATGTCTCACTTAAACTTTGATAATCTTGAGATGCTTGTAAAACATAATTTGGTATCTGGACTTCCAGCAGTTCATTTTCAAAAAGATCACCTTTGCCCTGCATGTGAAATGGAAAAGATAAAACGAGCATCTCATAAAACAAAAAGTGATCACTCTTGCATCAGACCTCTGCAATTGCTACACGTCGATCTCTGTGGTCCCATTGCAATTCAGAGTCTTTCTGGTAAAAAGTATATTCTGGTACTTATCGATGAATTTTCCAGGTATACTTGGCTTGCTTTTGTTCGACAAAAGTCAGAAGTTCCTATTGTACTTCAAAATATGATGACCAGAATCCAAGTTCTTTTACACCAAAAGATTCAACAGCTGAGAAGCGACAATGGTGCTTAATTCAAGAATGCCAAATTTGAAGCATACTTTGTTGAAAATGGAATTTCTCAGATCTTCTCTGCTGTACGCACTCCCCAACAGAATGGTGTCGTTGAACGTCGCAACAGAACCTTGGTTGAAGCACCCTGAACAATGCTTGCAACTTCTGGACTCCCAATTCACTTCTGGGTGGAAGCTGTAGCCACTGCTTGTTTTACTCAGAATCGTTCCATTATTGTCAAAGGCATCTCAAAACATCATAGAGCTTATTAACAAAAGAAAACCATCTGTCAAATTCTTTCATATCTTTGGTTGCAGGTGTTTCATCTTAAATGACAGAGACAAACTTGGCAAGTTTGATCCAAAATCAGATGAAGCAAAATTTTTAAGCTATTCTTTAAATTCCAGAGCTTTTCGTGTTTTTAATCTACAAACTTAAACAGTTATGGAGAGCATTAACGTTGATTTTGATGATCAAACTCAATTAACTTCTGAATATTCTTCTTCTGAACTCAAACTTAATACTGTTACTTCTGACTTTCTTTCAGGATCCACAGAATCCGAGATTGATGCTATTTTTCAAGACTTTCTGGGGGAAGAAATACTGTCAGAACCTGTTGTACCTAACTCTTCTTTTGGTATACCTGAAGTTCTTCATGCCTCTGGCATAACTTTATCTGGTCCTATCTCTTCTGAACCTAGCTCTTCAATCCCTTCTGTTCCTATTTCATCTGATTGTCTAGAAGATTCTTCTGTTGCATCATCTAAGGGGAGACTTTAGGATCAAGAGGTTCAGAATCAATATTTCCGGATGAAGTTATCTCATCTTCTGACACCGAAGTTCAAGCTCAACCAATATCACAAACAAGGATGACGAAATGGACTAAATCACATATTCCAGATCTCATAATTGGTAATCCTTCTGAGGGTGTCAAAACACGATCCGCTACAGCAAATGAAGCTTTCTATGTTAACTTTCTAAGTATAATTGAACCCAAGAAAGTTCATGAAGCCTTAGCCGAACCTAGTTGGGTAGAAGCAATGCAAGAGGAGTTACTTTAATTTGAACGTAACAAAGTTTGGAACTTAGTACCATTACCAAAAGGCAAAGTTGCCATTGGTACTAAGTGGGTTTTCAGAAATAAAAAGGATGAGGACGGCATTGTGATCAGAAACAAGGCTCATCTGGTGGCAAAAGGATATTGTCAAGAAGAAGGTATTGATTATGATGAAACCTTTGCTCCTGTTGCAAGACTGGAGGCGATAAGACTTTTTCTGGCATTCTCTGCTTACAAAAACTTTAAAGTCTATCAAATGGATGTTAAATGTGCATTTCTAAATGGAAATCTCAAAGAGGAAGTGTATGTTGAACAACTAGCTAGCTTTAAATATTCAAGACATCCAGAATATGTCTTTCTTCTTGACAAAGCTCTGTATGGCTTAAAGCAAGCACCCAAAAAAGCCTGGTATGAACGTTTATCCAAATTTCTGATCAGCAAAGGATATGAGAAAGGTAAAATTGATACCACACTTTACATCAAAAGAGGCAAAGGTATGTTAACTATTGTTCAAATTTATGTGGACGACATAATTTTTGGCTCTACTCATCAAACAGAAGTTGATTTGTTTTCTAAGTTGATGGAAACTGAATTTGAAATGAGTATGATGGGAGAATTAACTTTCTTTCTAGGACTTCAGGTTAAACAAAGTACCTCTGGTATTTTTATTAATCAAGCAAAATATGTCTCTGACATGTTAAAGAAATTCCATTTTCAGATTTCATCAACTATGAAAACACCTATCTCTCCTAGCATGAAACTAGGTCCTGATCCCTCTGGGAAACCTGTCGATATCACCGGCTACAGAGGTATGATAGGTTCTCTTCTATATTTGACAGCAAGTAGGCCTGATATTATGTTTGCCACTTGTCTTTGTGCTCGTTATCAAGCTAATCCTAAAGAATCCCATTTGGCTGCTGTCAAAAGAATTTTTAGATACTTAAAGGGAACTCCTTCATTGGGTCTCTGGTATCCTAAAAATTCTGGGTTTGATTTAATGGCATATACAGATTCTGATCATGCAGGATGTAAGTTGGACAGAAAAAGCACCTCTGGTAGCTGTCAACTTCTGGGTAATCGACTTATCAGCTGGACATCCAAGAAGCAAAATTGTGTTTCAACATCTACTGCAGCTGCTGTTCCCAAGTTATTTGGATGAAGACCCAACTCAGAGACTACGGTCTGATCTATGATAAGATTCCCATACTCTGTGATTCTGAAAGTACAATTGCCATTACGGAAAACCCAGTTCAGCACTCAAAAACGAAGCATATTGATGTCAGGTATCACTTTATCAAAGATCACGTAGAAAAAGGTACCATAGAAATGTATTTTGTCTCTACTGATTACCAACTGGCTGATATTTTTACAAAAGCTCTGAATGAGAAGCGTTTTAATTTTTTAATCAGCAAGTTGTGAATGCTAAACATGTAAATCTTATTCTTAGCAGTTATCAGAGATCTCTGATCGTCTTCTGAATTTCATCCAGAAGCACTCAGAGACCTCTGATCGCCTTTGGTATAAGTTTTATTTTGTTGCGTTTTATTCCTTTTCATCCAAGCTATATCAGAAAGGCGCCAACTCCTGAAGCAGAAGTGGAATTTATCATTCAAGGGGAAGCTTATCATTCAAGGGGGAGCTTATCATTCAAGGGGAAGTTTATCATTCAAGGGGGAGTTTATCACTTAAGAAGTTCAAAGTCTAACGCTAGGTTAGCTGTCTTATGAATTTTTCCATCTACCTGAGTTTCTTCTGAATCTTCTTATTCTGTATTTCTCTTGCCGTCAAGGTCTCTCAGAATGCCTATGATTCATTCTAAACTTATCCTAGATGGTGATTCAAAATTGACATGTTATTCAAAATATTTTTCTATGAATCAAAATATTCCAAAAATTTTATTGAATATATACATTTTATTAACTCTTGCCGTCAAGGTTATTTAAAATTTCTATATTCAATTTTAATTTTTCTTATTATTTTATTTTCATGAAAAATCAAACTTTCATTTGGTTCAAAAAAAAATTTTCACCAAATGACTGATTTTAAATCTAAATAAACAGATTTATATATTTCAAATTGTTCTTTAATCCATTTTCTTTGATTACTTAACAATTTTTGTTTTATATTTTCTTTTTATTTACTTATGGGATAATCAACCGATTTTAGGCCGATAACCCTTCAGTTTTTTTTAAAAATCGTGTCTTACTCATCACTCCTACTTTCCACGTGTCATTCATTGTGTGACTGTATGTATCCACGCCTGCGTGCTTACATCATCTTTCCTGAACCGTTTTCTCCTACTCCCAGTACATAAACCTCTTCCAATTCCAAATCGGTCTCATATAAAATCCCCAAATTTCAGAAACCCATCCTCTTCCTCCCCACTGTTACTGCTCACACTCTCCTACTCACGAACTTGCTTGCCAATCTCACCAACTCTCATCAATGGCTTCCCATCTTGCAAATCCGGCTCTTAACGATGACGAAGGACGTCTCGTCGATTCCACTGCCGATAGTGCTCCGTTTGTCAAGCTGCCATTGAAAGCAAACAATGTGCAGGTTCTTCTTGATCCTAATACCTACCAGTCCGAATTCAGAATCATGGTTGAATTTCTCCAACAACATACACTAAACCGAGCCCTAACTCTCACAAACCCAAATGTTCCTGAAATTTACGTTCAAGAAGTGTGGCAGTCGATGTATATTCGTGATGACGAGACTTTGCTTGGAAATTTCAGCCATCCTGATCAACCTGATACTGCTGTGGAAATTCCCATTACCAAGAAAAAATTTGCCAGGTATTTTCATTTATCCCCTTCACAGGTACTAATTGATGGTGAATTTGTGCCAAATCCCGCCCTAGAATCGAACCCATCTGCTGAAGCTTTGTTATCCTTCATCCTCTTTCTTGGTTACAATGAACCCCTAAGCAAACTATCTGAATTTAAGAGAAAGCAGTTACCCCCAATGTGGAATCTCCTCGTTTCTATCCTGAACAAGAGTCTCACTTGTAAAATTGGGTCTCTGGATCAAGCAAGCAGGAACATTCTGACCATCATGTATGGTATGTTTTTTAATCGCCCCTTGGACTACGCAAGCCTTCTTTTCCAAGAGATTAAAGTTGCTGTGCACACTAAGGTAACCCATCAAACCCAAGGAAAATCTCTTCCAGCTTTGATGTTTCCAAGATTCTTATCCCTGGTTACCTATCCTGCAATTGGTGCACTCAAGGCTCCATTAGTTCAACCATTTTGCAAAATTGCTTCCATGAGCTCTCATCGTCCAACCATCGACCACAACGGATATCCCTCTCCTAGAGAGCTTTCAAGGTACATGCTCAACCTAATTCCATCTAGCTCTTCTTATCTCCAATCTTATAGGAGCTCTATGATTTTCTCAGAACAGAGAATTTCTACCCCAGAGCACTTAGAGCCAGTTCTAGAAAGTGAGGGGTCAAGTGAGAATGAGCCTGAAAATAATATGAGTGATCATCTGAGTGGTTCTACCCATGCTGACCTCTTGTTAAAAGAAGGTACTGAAGATGTCCATCGTGACACAGTTGAGCGAATCTCACCTACATCCCAAAGGGTAACTTCATTTACTGAGGTAGATGTCAACACATCTACTTTCATTGACCAAGGACAACCCAGTCCAAACCACCCAGAAACCATCCGATCAGAGGATACTTCTTCATCCTCTGCATCAAGCACAACCGGGGAAACCTCATCTTCATCATTCTCTCAACAGAATGATGATGAACATATAAGTGTTTATTTGCCCCAGAACTCGCCACCCTCCCCACACAATGTTGATGTCTCTGTGACCAACAAAGGTTTAGGAATCTTAGAAGATAAGTCCATATCTTCTGATAGTTTAGAGGCTAGGGAAATCCCATCAGAGGGGTTACAGCCACAGGATGCACCACTTACCGGAGTGTTTACACTTCATCAAGGTAAGCACATTGTCTTCAACACCTCATCCTCTGATGATGAGGATTCTGTTGAGACAATCAGAACAACCGAAGAGGTGCCTGTTAATCACAGTCCTCGAAGACAGGTTGGAAGTCCCTCCAGACTCAACATCAAAACAGGTGTGAATGAGGGCCTCTCTGCATGTGAGAGTAAAGGGGCTCCATTTGGAGAAACACCGGTTACTCATTCTGAATATGTCACCAATGCAGCGTTGCAGGCATTTGGTGATAAAATTCAGAGATCTGTGGAGGATCTAAAACTTTCTCTAGACTCTCAAAATGCCATTCTCCTGGCTATTCAGAACGAACAAAGACAGCAATGCAAACTCTGGAGGCCCTCAGAGAACTCATTTCTACAACTACTGAAACTCACCAGAGCCAAGCTTCTGATCATTACTCTTCTCTGCATAAAGGCATCCAGGCTAATTCTGAGGCTATTTTCTGCATACCTGATGCAATTCCAACCCCAGAAGTCACTATCTCAGTTGATGAATATAGTTCCTTAGTGACCGATCTCCACAAAATTATCAAGGCTATTCATCCCTATGAAGACACTTCTGAGTCTTCTCTGGTAAAGAAATCAGACATGGCTGTCTTCCAGAAGGTCATGCTTGAACGAATCAATTCTCTCTCCTCCAAGTATGTCTCCAAAACAACTGCATCCACTTCGAATGTGGATTCAAAGCTATCATCTATTGAAACCTCTCTCTCTCAACTTACAGGTCTGGTAAGTTCTCTTTCTGATTCTTTTAATGAAAGGAAAAAGGCCAAGGAGGAGCGTGCTTGCAGAAAAGCAGAACTTAAACGCCAAAGGTCTGAGGATCAGGACCCTGATTCTCAGAAGGGGGAGAAAGCTCCAGAACCCAAGAAAGTCAAATCCACTACCAATACTGAAAGCTCAAATCCAATGAAGTCTCCATCTACTTCTGACAAACACCAATCATCCTCCAAGCAGCAAACTCCTTTTGCTCAACCTTCACACACACAAACCCCTCTGACTCCAACTCCATTAGCCACTCACTCTGGGCCTCTTCCAAAAGATCCAGAAATAGCTAAATTCATTCTTGAGGTAGTCGGCAACACAAGAGAAACACCATACTCCTCATCAACTCAAGCAGCAATAGCCAAAGAAAAGGAAGCCAGAGCCAGAGCTGAGGCATCAAAGGCTAAAGTTGAAGCCCTGAACAAAAGAAGAGAAGAAGAACGAATAGAAGCTGAAATAAGAGCAAAAGGCAAGACGAGAAAAAGCCTTTGCAGAAGCATCAAGAGCTCAAGCAGAAATGGAAAGAGAAAAAGCTGCAAAAGCAAATGCTGAAGGATCATCAAGTCGAGCAGCTGAGAATAGAGAAAAACTGCAGAGACTTGGAAGAATTGATCTTCCAATTCTGGAAACCACAAAAAGGTACATGTATGCTCCTATAGACCAGAAGATCTATCTCATGTTGCCCAACTTCTCAAACGCCTACAATGTAAGTGATGCTGTAAAAGACAAATTCATGGCACACAGACAAGCAAGAAAGGACGTTCATACTTCTGTACCTATCAAACGGATCTCTGCAATAAAACATTCACCATTTGAAGATACAGAAATATGGTACACAATTTATGAAGTTATCAGAGAATACAATAAGACTTATTACTTCTGTGATAATGATCTATTGTCCATCTTTCCCTCTGATCTTATCTTTCTGGAGAAATTCATGAAGGCTCAAATGACTAAAAGAAGTGATGATCAAGATCAAATTGCTTATTCTCGAATCATTCAATGCATGAAGTCCTACATTCGGTACAAGAAACAGGTAGATTTTCAAATAGGAATCAATTACAATGTTGATAACCTAGCTAGCTCTGCACCCAATGAAGATCTAGAAGGCATCAATAATATGAGAATCGGCAAAGTACTGATAAACCCAGAGGAAGGGGTGATTTTCAAAAGGCCAGACAGAAAGAGCTTCTTCAGAATCAAAGAAGCACACAAATACTCATCAGAGGTCGTTTACATTGGAAAAATCTTCATCTCTGTTGATAGTAACAATCACAATCCAGAGGTTATTGAGAAGATGATCACCAGGCTTTCAAATTTATTATCAATCAGAGAGATCATAAATAAGATTGGAAAGATTGTATCTGAGGTCGCTCCTTTCTGAACAGACTTCACTCTTCTGGTTGCATACTTAGGGGGAGATTGTTACACATTTGAAAGTATGAACCATAAGATGAAGAATATGACGTGGCACACACATCCAACATGTCTACCTTTTGCAACTGATTAGTTTGTTACACGCTCCCATCTCACACGTGTCAGCTTGTAATAGGTTAGGATTTTGACTTTTACTTTATTCTATTTGTATAAATAGATCTTTTCTCTACTGTAAAAGTTGTCGATCTAATTGCTATATTGAAGAACTCACTGTGCGTCATTCCATGTATTTGTAATCGTCATTCAATTTATAATACAAAGTTAATTTGTTCCTCAATCTTTGATTGATTCTTATTACTGTTGATTAATCGATATTAATTGCTTCCGCTTATACCCTGTTGTATAAATTAATCGATTAATCTTTGAAGAAGAGAATCTGGAACCAACACTAGGAAGACATTAGAAAATTGGAAGTCCTTCTTCGTCTCCGACCAAAGTTCACAAGCGCGCTAAGGGGATGAAATTAGTACACGTAGTGTCGAAGTTCATAATTGAAGTGTTCTGTTTTTTAAGAGATGTTCTACTTTTACCAAAGGGGGAGATTGTTAGATGTTAAATTGTTGAAAGTAGAAGAGCTGGATTTTAACTTTCTTTTCTTAGTATAAATAATTATTTTGATTTGTAATCTTTTGACATTGTAATACATTTGAAATTTGAGAGCATTTTGGAGCATTTTATTCTTGATTTTACTTGTTGATTCTATTGTTTAGATTGTTGTGCTACATTCAAAGTTAACAATTATGTTAAAAAGTAGCACAATATACTAAGTTTACTTACAAGCTAACACTACATAAGGAAAAAATCGCAGAAAAAACCAAGTTAATGGGATTGCAAACAACAGGGTCGCCATGGGGACCTTTTTCACGTCGTCAGCGATCCATAACAGAAATATTTTTTTTACTTCTTAACACTTGGATATGACAATGTATTATGTTACAAAATTGATAAAATAAATGTTGGAAAGAAAAAAACGGGTTAAAAAACTTACCTTTCTAGGGGTTGCCATGTCTTGACGTGGAAATTCGGATTTGACGTGGGATGTAGCTTTTGACGTGGAATGTCAGTTTCTAGAGAGCACTTGTGCTTTTTACTTCAAATGTATATAAAATTGGGGGAACACTATCCCAATTTATAGTAAAAATGTTGAAATGGTTTGGTGTGGTGGTATAATGGTGTCAATAACTCTCTGATCTCCCAAGAATGCATGTTCCCAATAAGTGGTCAAAGAAGCAACAGTGGGTCAAAGGGCATATTCCACGGAATATTCCCCAAGGTCGCCATGGCGACCCAGGGACCAAAAGTGTAATTTCAATTTTTGTTTGCATACATCGTGCAATCTGAGGACCAATCTTGTCATTTTCTGATTCATGAGGGGGCAAGGTCGCCTGGCGACCCTAGTGTTCGGTGACCCCAAGGACTAATCTGCAAAAGAAAAATGAAGAGGTCACCTAGGCGACCCTTCTCTTTGCCAACCTTTTTGGCTATTTTCTCAAATTTGGAGAGATTATGGCTAAAAGACTAAAAATTATGTCTAAAAATGACTATTTGAACAAAATTCCCTTTTGATTATATATATATATATATATATACTTGGGATCACGTGAGACACGCTTGTTTCCGGGAGACACGTGAGACACGTGAGACAAGTTTTTTACACTTGAAACTTCACAGCAAAAACACTATGAAGGTAAAAAAAAATATGAATCTTTACAGTATTTTTGCTATGAAGGTAACCTACATAGTAATTTTGCTGTGAAGATAACCTTCGCAGTGTTTTTGCTGTGAAGGTTTAGATTTTTTTTGCCTTCACAGTGTTTTTGCTGTAAAGTTTCAAGAGTAAAAAGGTGGTTTCACGGATCTCCGACAGGTCTCACGGAAAGAGGCTGGTCTCACGTGAACCCATCAGATTTTTTTTACCTTCACAGTGTTTTTGCTGTGAAGTTTCAAGAGTAAAAAGGTTGTCTCGCGGTCTCACGGAAACAGGTGTGTCTCACGTGATCCCAACCCTATATATATGTATTTAAATACTTATAAATAATTTGTGTTTAACGCTTCAACCATCATTGACCATTAATTAAATACGTTACAATTCGAGTAAGCTAACGAAAAAGTTTTTAAAACTTGGGTATTATAATGGTCTCCTCAAATGATGTGAATTTATGACATGGAAGCATGCACAGTCAACTTATGGGTGCATCCGGTACAGTGAACAACACAGAAGAAAAATATGTTCCGATTGAATCGGACAAAAATGCATTTTTCCCCACCAAAATTGGTGAAAAAGGAAAGATGGGTTTATCAGGTCCAAAGCTAGCATTATATACAACATTATAGATCACATAACAGAGCATATGCATGTGTTGAAAAATCAACAGCTAAATAAGTAAAATGAAGTTGCATTAATGTCCTATTAACTTGTTGTTGAAAGACAGTGGAAATTTGGCACATTGAAGATTTTGAATTGTTGTAATATGATTTTAGATGTTTCCTATTGATAAATTTTGAACAGAAATGTGGATTCATTAAAACATTGAGGTTTCTTTTGTAAAATCCTTTCTTTTATAACAAAATATATAAAATTTTATTGTTAACGAATTTTGATGTTTTTTTTATTGATTAATATTATTATTTTTTATAATAGTATATATATGTATGTACATTAATCTATATAATTGAAACATGAACATTATATATATATATATATATATATATAGAGAGAGAGAGAGAGAGAGAGGGAGGGAGGGAGGTTTAGGGAAAACCTCAAAAAAACTAAAGAACATCTCGGAGAGCCCTTTATTCGGACAATGTGTATTTGTGCATAGACGGTATGCACAAATGCATACAAATGGTTTTTTTCTATGCACGAGTGCATGTTATGCACAAGTGCATATGCACGAATGCATGTTACAAATTACCAGTATGCATTTGTACATACCGTCCAAATTACCAGTACGCATGTTACAAATTACCAGTATGCATATAAGCGATTGGAGCTCCTTTTTTCTATGCATCAATGCATAATTATGCATTAGTGCATATGCATAAATGCATGTTACCAGATGGCGGCCTCCTAGGGTGTTATTCAGTTTTCTTTTTTTTAGCGTTTTCTCTTGAACCTCCCTCTATATATATACACACAAGCACACACATATAATATACCTTTTAGAAAAGGAACTGATTCTTTTATAATATTGACTAAAAGATACATTTAAAGAAGGTTTATAAAAGCGTCACTAAAGCATGTAGTTTTAGAGAATGTTTATATTATATGTATCTAAAAATAATGTTTAGAGAAGTTTTACAAAAGTGCAACCAAATGATATACCTTTAGAGAAGTTTTTCCAAAAACCTTCTTTAAAAGTAGTTTTTAGAGACGATTGAAAACTGTCATTAATGCTCGAAAAATGTCACTAATGCATACTTTTAGAGAAGCTTTTTAGAAAAGTGCGCCAACCTTTAGAGAGGTTTTGAAAGCATATTTGAAGCCCAAAAATGCTTCTCTAAGGTTAACATATATAGAAGTACCCTATGAAAACTCTCCCAAAAGCTTCTCTAAAGGTCATTTCTTGTAGTGAATCAAATTGCTCTTAATGAATATTGTAATCATTGTGCAATAATGAAAGTTAAGTTGATCTGTAAATCAAAAGTACACATAAACGAACTTTATAAAAACATAAATATGCGACAAATTAGAGAGAAACATATGAAGAGAGATACTCACTTCAACTCACGCAACTAATTTTTAAGATTTACGCATTCATTCTGTAAGTCCATAAATTTAAGCTTCATTGGTAACCCTCACTGTTTTTTTCAACTCTTCAATTCTCCAAGTTCTAGGTCTGTCACCACCAAATCTGTTGGATATAGATGCTTCAAATCTTTCCAATCAAAGAACATAGAGTTGACAACTCTGATAGAAAAGTTTGTCGACACAATGTCACTCATGAGCTCACATGTAATTAAGGTTGTGCAAAAGTTTATGAGTTTCGACGGTAGTTATTATGCGATATAGGTGCACATTTATTTATTTCTTAATAAATTTGTCAGAGGTACCATTCTCTTTTTTCAAAAAGAAAAACTTCATACAAGCTTTATAAATTATACAAACAATGCATAATCGTTAATGTCATTTTATTTCAATTTACAACTTGATTCCTTATTTATCAACTAACATTTATTTATGTGAATAATCTAAAAGTTTCTACTCAAATCTCAATTAGCTACCATCTACACGTGGTTTCTACACTAGTATATTTTTTTCTAAATTATAAACTCTGAAAAATCACAAGTTTTAGCACATTTTTGGAAAAAAAAATGTTTTAAGCATTACAAAACGTTATGTGAATTGTGATAACTTTTCTATGCAACATAGACATTTTCTCACAGCCTTACAAGCAGAATGTAAACTCAATAACCGTTATGAAGCTGTGAAGGATGGACGCTGGCACACAACATTGGGTTTGTGGAAAACCGCCAATGGAAAGAAAACATTGGGTTGTAAGTGGGTATACAATTCAATCTGATGGAACAGTTGAGAGATTGAAAGCTCGACTCGTCGTACTTGGAAACCATCAAGTTGAGGGTGTTGACTATACAGAAACATTTGTACCGGTTGCAAAAATGGTTATGGTAAAAAAAATTCAAGATATAGTTGTTGCTAAGCATTAGGAAGTGCATTAAATGGATGTGCACAATGAATTTATTCATGGTGATCTCAACGAAGAAGCGTACATGAAATTGCCACTTGATTTTAAGGTGGAAAACGAGGGTCATGTATGTCTATTTTAAGAAATCTTTGTGCGGGTTAAAGTAGGCGCCAAGACGTTGGTTTACAAAATGTTTGTGGCGTTGAAAAATTACAGGTTCACACAGTCTTATTTGGATTAATCCTTATTTACTTTGAGTAGAGGGGTTGTTCACTTCAACGTTTTGATTTATGTGGACGATCTTATTATCTCCAGAAATCACTCGGATGATGTACAACAGAGAGTTGTCGGATCTCGCATAGTATCGTTGCTTGGTGGGCCGGTTGATTTCCTTATGTTTCACTCGCCCTGACTTGTCATACAGCGTACATGTTTTTCCTAGTTTATGCAAAAACCACGTCCAGGTAGTCCGTTATCTGGGTCAAAGACCTGATTTTCATGAACGGATAAAACATATTGAAATTGATTGTCATTTCGTACATGATGAAATCGTTTGTGAACATATCGTCCCAACGTTTGGTCCTTCCAACTTTCAACTTGTTGACATCTTTATGAAGGCCTTGGCAAACGTTGTCATGACTCTTTTCTTGGCGAGTTGGTCATGTGAGATCTACATGCAGGGGGTGGGGGGGGTTTGCAAATATTGTGTGAATCTGTTTATTTTGGATGAGATTAAAGTTATTTGATAAAAAAAATCACGTTTAGACAAAATTTAACTAATAGACTAATTGACAAATATAAAATGACCAAATGAACATGTACCCAATTCAATACAAACAACTTTCCAATTATTCACGTCCAAAAAACATTCTTTATTTTCCAAATCAATTACGAACTATTATTACAGATTTATCATATATAATGGTATAACTCTATACCTTCCTTAAGGTAGGATTGTAAAAGATATCTCCCTAGGCAGCATAACCGAAGGACCATCGACTTTTATACACTAAGATAGGAGGGTGGGTTCCTCAAGTTGTGATCTAGGACAAAAAGAAAAACTCATCAATCATCATAGATAGAAACAAAAAGTAGTACCTATGGCTCTGTTTAAAACAGGTAATTGGAAACTTGGCCAGAATAGACATTTCTCACCCTCTTTATTGATCTCCTAGTCATTCCTCTACCGGTTTGACGAAAATGTCACCATGTTTACAAGTGGCAGAATGGAAATTGCATATTGGGAAAAAGACCAAAAACATTTATATTTCTAACCCAGGTCCTTGCAGACCTGGGTTAGAAATGTAAATTTTTTTTGTCTTTTTCCTAGGTACACAATTTGCGTACATGAAATTTACGTAGGTAGAGACATTTTCGTCAATAAGGAAGATGAATGACTAAGAGATTAATTATGGGGAGAGAAATGGTTATTTTGGCCAATGTATCTTCTAAGTTTTATTTTTTTTAATTTAATTTGAGTTATGTTTTAGTTTGATTGCATTTATTGATTTTAAAATACTATGAGTTTAGTGCTTTTACGACTTAGATGTTATCTTTTTATACAGAAATATTGTTTTATCTATTTAAGGTATATTTCTGCGATTACAACCGGTGTTTAAAAGAGCACGTCATGATGTAAGGCACGTATCAGCCGTTACGATATCGTCTATAAGCTTATGTAATATGTGACTCACGTCATGGCACCTTAAGAGTTAACACATATTATGGTGCACATTATTTTTCTCAAGGCGTAAACTTTTTTCATTAAAAAAATCTTATTTTGTAACATTTGATTTATGAATATACCATAACCCATTACACGATGATGTCAACATTTTCTTCTTTCGTCAGATCAAAATATGATGTTTTACTATTGTGTGTTTTTAAAATTTTAATTATTTGTAATCAATTAAAAATTAAAAATATTGTAATTAAATATTTGTGTAGAGTTTTGTTTCTATCTAAATATTTTGTAATATATAAACTTTTAGAAAAGGAGGCAATTGATTTTAGTAAGTCGATTGAATACAACGTTTTTATAAAAATGTATATTTATTCATAAATTTAATTTGTTGTCACTACAATACTAACAAATTTTCATAACATGAAATGTTATTGATAGCTTTCTAAAAGATTTATCTGGAAAATAAGGTGAAAGAATCGTTATTTATTATGTTCTTTAAATTTTGAATATTTTTAAGAAAAACTTATTATTAAATAAATGAACAATTAATTTTTTTCTTTTAATCAACATATTAGACTTGGGATTACGTGAGACCGGTCTAATTTTGTGAAACTCATAAGACCATTTTTTTAAACTTGAAATTTTAAAGCAAAACTGTGTGAAGGTAACTTTTATAGTGTTTTTGCTGTTAATGCTCATTTTTTATTTTACCTTCATAATGTTTTGTTTTGATGTTTCAAGTGTAAAAATGTGGTCTCACGGGTCTCACTAAAATAGGTTGGTCTTACATGAACCCAATCCTAACATATTAAACATTAATATATTGATAATATTTAATCAATTTAATTAGTATATTATAGTTTTACATATTTGGATAAAAACAAACATCTTATTTTATATTTTCCATTGTATTCTTTAATTCATTAAAATTCCTCTACTTAATTATGGAATTTCATCGGACACTTTGCTCTCACTTCACTTATGTCCGTGTTTATAAAAGAAAGAAGCGTACATATTTTCATTAACATATATAAAATGAGTTGGTTCATGTGAAAAACCACTTTAAACTTGTATTCTAGCAACTTTTAGATTATTTTTTTGATATTAACATAAATGTAATAAACGTGTAATTAGCAGTTTCCAAAACTTAGAAGAGTAATATAAGTTTTCATAAACACTTCAAACTTATATTGTTATTGCATACAAAAAACACACAAAATTTGAACATCAAAATAATTGAAAGAATTTGATGCGGAATTGATTAATACTTATTGCTTTAATCTTTGTATTGTTACGTGTTTTTAAGAAGAAAAAAACTCATGTGCATTCTGATATTATATAGATGTTGCTTATTTCCATGTGGTGTGTTAAATATATAACTAAATAACCAAATTAAAATGAATCTTTAAAAACTAGTTGTGTTTTTGTACAGTATATTAAGAAAATCAAAATCAATAAAATATGCTTGAATACGAAATTATTAATGGTTAAATATACTAAATTATTATTATTTTTAAAAAAAATGGGTTTCAAGATAGAAAATTAATTCATCATGTGAAAACTTACTACGGTTGCACTAGTCTAAGCTACATTCATTCTGCAGCTTTTAGTCTAGGGATGAGCTCGGTATCGGACCGGTACCGAAACCGGGTAGTACCAAAATCGAGAGTGGAAAAAATCTATACCGAATATCGAACCGATAAGAGAAGTTCGGTACCGGTACCGGTTAGGTACCGGGATTTTCGGGACTAGAACCGTTTGGTACCATTTTTTGGGACGACAACCGTTTTTCACCGTTTACCATTAAACACAATAACAAAAACCAAAATCACTTAAGCGAAAACCGGATTGGAGGAACCGATTGTGCAAGAACCGGGTTTTGGATAAATTACGGAACCGATTTTGGAGGATTGCAATAACCGAAATATGAAGAATTGCAAGAAAAAATCGGTATTTGAGTGGAATATACAATAACCGAAAATTGTAATATATTTAGGAGGATTTTCTATAAGAAAAGGAAAGAGTTTGTTAACAATTCAAATAAAAAAGGACTTTTTAAATTCCCCGGTTCGGTTCGGAATTTACCGGGACTCGTACCGGTACCGGTACCGGTACCGAAAGTACCGAATCCCGAATATGGAAAATCTTGGTACCGAACACCGAATCAGTAATGATATTCGGTACCGGTTCGGTTTCGGAATTTCGGTCCGTATGCTCATCCCTATTTTAATCCACTCATATTATACTCCATAAAAAGTGAAAATATTAAAATACGTAAAGCGAATTTGATTAAGGCTTTTTGAAATCAAAGTGTTTAGAGTTCTTTCATAAACATAAAGTACACATTTTCAATATGTAAAAAGTCATTTATAAATTTCATACAATTCAAAAAAAATCTTTAAAACGTTATTAAATAAAGAATGTAGGAAAAAAAACTTGTAAAAAGCTTTACCGAAAAGCTTTTATCAAAAAGCTTTACTAAATCAAATAGTAAAAGCATTTAATGGATTGTGCATTGAAGATGCTTTTACGTGGGACATGACTTTAACCAAAATATTTCTATAAATAATAGTATTTAATACGCTAGTGATTTGTATTCAATGTTTTATAATTATTTGGATACAAAAATGATTACCCGCAATTTCAACCGGCTTTATATTGAACAATATTTTATAAATATTCTTTTTGAACGAAAAGGGAAATTTTTATAAAAGAAACAAAAGGAACAAAACACAAAAATGTTTTAAAAATATTATTATATTGAAATTTTAAAGTTTTACATATATAATGTGTATCCTTGAATTACATCGCTAAAAAAGGGAGAGTTATATAGAGTATAATTGAGGATCCAACACAAAATCCACCTTCAAAATAATTCTTTTGATGGGTTTATAAGAATTTTTCCATTTTTCAATACAAGACAGAGGAGCTTTTTCAACAGATCATTCCCTTGAAAATTCGTTGAAAATGGTTAGCTTCAACAGATTTTCAACTGAATGTCTCATCAAAAATTGTTTGGTTGAAAATGGTGTGCTTCAACAGATTTTCAACGGAATTTGCAACAGATGTTAATCGTTGAAAACTCCCATGAAGTTATCAACCGATTTTCAACATCCGTCTTTGATGATATCTTCAACAGAATTTTGACAGAAATTGGTTCAACGGATTTTCAACGAAATCTTTTATGGGATTTGCGACAAAATTTTTAAAGGGATTTTCAACGGATCATTTTCATGGGATTTTCAACGGAACCTTTTCATGGGGTTTTCAACGGATAATTGCTAGGGATTTTCAACAGATAATTTTCATAGGATTTTCAACAGAATCTATCATGGGATTTGCAATAGATTTTTAAAGGGATTTTCAATAGATCATGGGATTTTCAAGATATAATTTTCATGGGTTTTTCAATAGATACTTACAAGGAATTTTCAACAGATGGTTTTCATGGGTTTTGTAACAAAAATATTTAAAGGATTTTCAACGAAAATGATCACTTTATTTTCCATATGCAATGAATTTTCATGGGATTTTTGACAGATTTTCGTCAAATATCTGTCTAAAACTTTAACAATTTTGGAAAAAAAAATTAATACGTGATTTCCTGGATAAATCTGGCATACACAATTACTAATAGAGCGTAATATAAAACTACAAATAGAATTATCTAAATTTGTCCACATGTAACTATAAAAAAGCAGTGCAAATAGTTCATCTAGCAAAAACAGTCATAAAAATGGGTAGGGGATGGTATAAAGCTAATTGGAGCACAAGTGAATCTAAGTACTTGCTTCATCGTTTGTCTCATTTGTGGTGCATGTTGTCGTACCCGAGGGAGAGGGACCGGATGGTATTAAACTGATTGGAGCACCGGTGAATCTAGCGACCTGCTCCATCATCTGTCTCATTTGTGCCGCAACATGTTGTACCTGTTGCTCAATCCGCTGCTCACACCTCTGCTCAAATGTCCGCTGCTGCTCTGCAATCTGCTCATCTCTCTTTTTAAGCTCCTCCTTCAAAAGTCGTACCTTCATTTGTTCAACACAAATAATTAGTATTAATTAAACATGAAGTTTGTAAAAGACTATATATCAACATAAATATATATAACTCTTCCGAAGTCACCTGCTCAGAGGACCGTATGGTACTGGGGATACCTGTCATCACGAGTTGTGGATCATATGGTGCACCGAACCCGTAGATCCTCCCCTTCTTCACTCCTCCTACAGCCTCCGTCCACAATTCAACGTCCCCTAACTCAGGCTGAGAAGTCACGTCCTCCCCATATTTGTTGACGACCAAATCATTATACCGGGACTACAATTTTAAAACATGATAAGATAAGAACAAAATTCAGCAGCATAACGACTGTATATTGAACATATCCACAATAAATCAAGCCTAATATTTGCCCAACAATTGGCAACCCAAACTATATTAAAAACTTTATAACTCGTGAAGGTACACTAATACGTTATGCCTCACTTAGGCCTAATATTAAATCAACTTATTGCTTGTCAAACAAATGGTAACCCAAACTAGATTAAAATAATTTCTTAACAATTAAATGTATAACTTACCAGCATATGAGTCGCCTTGGGAGTAATCAACTCAGTAAGCTACCTACTACCAATCCATTACCGACTCATTAATTAGCGGAAAATTAATCAACAAACCACTTCATGAAATGCGTACAAATACGTAATTGACATGTTAAAATAAGAAAAACCAATTACAACAAAATAAGTTGCATGAAACGCGTACGAAAGGTTTGGTACGAGAACTTTTGTTCCACTTCTCCTACTTGTTTTTTCCCTCTACTATCATTTTTTAAACTCTTTATGTGCTTTGTATATGTTATATATATATGGTTGGACTATTAGTTTTTTAATCACCAACCAGATCGTTCTTAAGCATTCACTGAAGCTCATAAATCCTCCAATTTGCTTCGTATTTGGTCCTTTCTTTTACTTCGTAAACGGAAAAAGGGCTAATCGATTTCTTCAGAGGGCCAAAAAACACCGATGATCTGTTCAAAGGGGCCTATATAACCACCACAGCTTACTGGCTAAACTGGAGAGCATATTTATGTTATATATGGATCATAGCAGTAGTGGCCATGTCTTCGTATTTCATAACCAAATACAAATGACCTAATAGCAGAAGATCAATAGATGATGAAGAAGAAAATGATTACGGAGGGGTGTTGTATGAGGATGAAGCTTGGAAGCCAAGCTTAAAACAAATCCATCCCGCTTGGTTGATGACTTATAGGATATTTGTTTTTCTTCTTCTCTTGTTGGTTATAATCCTAAATGTCGTTGCTAATAAAGGAAGCATCGTTTACTATTATATGGAGTAAGTTTTCTTCTCTCCCATGCATTCATTATCACATCATTTTTGCTTTTTTTATTTTTCCAATTGATTTTTTAATTAGAATTTTGTTGGTATTCAAGTCTTTAAACCTCCATCTACTAATTTATCTTTGATTTTGAAATTCACCTTGTTTTCTTTTGAGTGATGTTACAACTGGACTTTTACTTTGCTTGTTATATATTTTGGGGTATGTTTACATAAACTACCACACACTATTTCTTTTTATCTTTCTTTATTATTGATGCTCTTTTTCTTTTCCTTTTTGAAAATTTATTTTCTTGGTGTTTTTTATGTGCAGTTAGGATCTTTGTTGTCCATATATGGATGTTACCGCTATCAGATAGGCCCTATAGGCCCTGAAGATCGAAGCAATCCTCGCCAAGTAGCTGGGCTTTGGGGTTACATTTTTCAAATAATACTTCAGGTAAAATCCCATGAATACAAATGAAAAGATCTCTAGAAATAAAATTGAACCATTCATGACGCATTTTGTTCTTTAAATGGTAGCAGGTGCAGTTCTGCTTACGGACTGTATTTTCTGGTTCATCATAGCACCGTATTTGGCCAAGAAAGATGAGAATGATTTTCAGATTGTAAGCATCACCCTTTGTTCTATGTGCTTTGGAAAGACGTCTTTTATTTGAGTTTTTGATTCATTATACATGCATCTCCCTGTAGCTATGCACTCGATCAATGTGGTGTTCTTGCTTGGCGACATTGTGTTGAATAGCTTGGTAAGTTGTCTCGAGTTTTTAGCACAAAAACAGATGTTGTCATTTCGATTATGATTCTAAAAGTTTCCATTTTTCAGCGATTCCCTTGGTTTCGAATCGCATATTTCATTGTTTGGACATGCGTTTTTGTCGTTTTCGAGTGGATTGTTTGTTCATGCATGCATCGCACTGAGGTAAAATACCCATCACTTTTTTTTACCATTTTATCATATACAACATACAAATGTAGTAAGAAAATGATCATTATCTTAAACAGGTGGCCATACCCTTTTCTGGATCTCTCTCATTCATTATCTCCATTATGGTGAGTTTTTGTAACACATAGTAAAGGTGTTGTGTGTGTTTCTATTAAGAAATATTGTTTTCTAATTAAATCTTTGAATCCATGTATACATGCAGGACCTATTGATAGCGCTGTTGCATCTTCCAAGCTACGGAATTATCTTTCTACTAATAAAATAGAAACATTTTCTCTTGATGAAATGGTTCCGAATTCTAACTGACATGCTCTATGATTACAAAGTTACGTTCATGGGGATTTTCTAGTCTTAAAGACAATCATAGAGATATTAATACAAAGAGATGCCAAGATCGATGAAATTATTAGAATGTTTAATAGCATTCCTGGAGAAATTAATTGACTTATAACTATTTGTTGTAATTTACATGTGACAACTGACATTTGTAGTTTTCTATCAAACGGGATAAAATGACCAAATTGCAAGAAAAGAAATCGGGGAATAAAACCTTGAATTTGATTAATTAATGAAAAGAAATTGAAGTATGTACTACATGGTTATTCCCTCAGCAAGCCACCTATTAAGGGAAAATTAATCACTACATGTAAATTACAATTATGACCTTATTGTGATGAGCATGGACTTAAATAATAATAAATATTGTATCTTCGCCAGTAGCTTAGAGCTGGGTAATGGTTGCATAAAATATTACATCGTGCTTTATGATGTATACAATTTCATGGTGAAATCATGGGTCAAACGTTACGCTTTTATGTTTTTAATTCAAGATCCAATTTAAATAGTTCAAAAACCCCACCATGGTACAATATTGATGAAATGTAGTCAAGAATCAAATGAAGAAAAAAGGCTTACTTTCTTATAGAATCCACACTAAATTGTTGCTGCAAAAATTAAACTACTTTCTTACTTAAATATAGTAATCAAGGTGTTTAAATCTTGATACATCTATTTTCTTTGTTACTATTCTTCTTCAAAATTACAATTTCAGATATAACTAATAAGAACAAGGGATTCCTTTTTCAAACCTACCACTGCAAGAAAATTCCTAATAAAGGCCGTCTAGTAACCAAATATGGGTGGTCACTATTCGTCACTAATAAAGGCCTGTCACTAACTTGTATTAGTAACCGGATACGAAAATGGTGACTAATTAGTGACAAACTAGAGCTCTGATCCAAAAGATGCAGAGCGTCTGTACTATTTATATAGAGCTTATGGTCCTCTCTGTACCCTGCTGTTGGTTCAATCCTTGTCAGATCTTCAAGTGGTTGATCTTCCTATCATAGCCCGACACCTCATCTAGTAGTTGTCATTCCACTTTTACACGTGGAGCTTCTACATTGGAGGATGATTTGACTTTTCTTATTTTAGGCTATAAATAGGAATTCCCTTTCCCATTTGTAATTGTGAATGTGAGTTATTTCTTTGAAACCCTCCATCTCCAAATACCCTCATCATTCCAAATATGTAAGATATATGACCACGATTAATCATATGTCTACACTTTCATCTTAATATTGTTCTTCATTATGATTAATCGTTCTTCCATTTATAAACTGTTTTATCTAAATTGCTTCTGCTTTATATATTTGCATTAGATCATTGATTCAATATGAGATCTGGATTCCTACAAAAGCCGCAACTGAAACAACTAACAATGAAAAAGAAGACACAAAAGGATTGCATGATATCATGAACAAAGGTCAATATAAGTCAACGCTTTTAACATTTATGTTGGTGTTTGTGACCATAGTATTTGTTAAACATGGAATGAGTGTTCAATATTATTTTTATATCGATCCATGTGTTTGGCGTTAATCAATTTCTTAGGTATAACTTCAAACAGTTGGATTCATAACAAGGTGCCATTGGGATATTGCGACAAGGGGTGGGCCGCTAGCCTATTCTAGTTGTGCTTTGGTTGATGCCAATATGAATTTTTGTTGTTTCTGCCATAAATATTTGTAAGCTTAGACTGTAGTGTGTACTTGGGAAGTAATGTATTATGTAATAAAATTAGTTTTCTAGCTGAAATGTAAGGTAAGGTACTGAAGTTCTAATGCTTTTAGTTATTTATTTTGGATGCTCCATTGTTTTCTTTTGTTGTTATGGGCTGCGGTTATTATTACGCCATTTGGTTTTGGTTATAACATATTTATTCCTTTTAAATATAATTTTGGTTCAAAACAATAGACATTGCAATTTTTTAGTATGGTAGATATAAGATATGTTAAATTTGTAATATTGGATGATATTCTGAAGGGATATGTATTCATGAACACATTCAAGCTGGTATTACTTTTCATAGATCAATAACTCAAAAGACAATGATAAAAAGAAACATAATGGAGCAATTTTATTTGTCTTAAGTGCCATTATTCAAACATCATATGCAGTTTTGTATAAGAGCACTTTTATTAGGATTTTTTTTATTACAATGCTACCAATTAAAATCAAAAGACTCTTAAACTAAAGGGGAAAATGCCTACTGTATCATCCGAATAAGGTTTTGTACATTTGTAAAATGTTTAGTGAATTTTATATTTATAAACTGTTGAGGTTTATTGAAAAAAATATAAATTATTTACGAGTCTTTATATAAAACTACATCGTATCCAACAATGTACTCACTAAACCGCATTGAGGGAATTTTTTTCTCTTATAATTTAGATAGAGTTCGCTCAACCAGAAATCTTCAGAGATCATCTAACAACTCTCTCTTTATAAGTATTCCATTGCAACGAATACTCTTTGGATCGTAATCTCAACTCAGTTATTGGTTTCAGAGGCTTCTTTTTGCGGGACTTTTGCAGAATTAATATTATGTAGTGGTACTGTTTTTTAGTTTATGTCAATGTGAGTAATATATTTTCTCTGGGTGTAATATTCACATGATTGGTTTGGGTAGAGGTACATCTTTTTGAGTGTATACTTATTTTTTTCGTTGTTGAAATTCTGCTCTTTAGTTTCTTTTTATCTCAAAAGTAGTTCATACTTCATAAAATAATTGAAAAGGCAGCCTGGATCACTATATATGGAAGTGGGTTATTTGGAAGTTTTCGTGTTTATAAGCTGGCTATGGAGATTGAAGATTTTAATATGCAAAAATTTAATATCATCTAGATGAATACACTCCCACTATTGTGTGTATGAAACCTACATTTTATACATCATTCATACTCAAAAACACGAGTATTGCTTGATTTTTCTTATTCTGTAATCATTGTACTATACAAGTTTCTCAATGAAGCAGTTTTTGGCAGATGGTTGCAATTTCTAATATTTGGATAAAGAAATAATGTTTAGTAGAAATAACACAAAATATTTAAAAGACAAAGAGTGTAATGCATTGCCTTTTCATAACTAGAGTTTTTTCTTTCTACTGTTGTGATGGATTGTTGATTATTCTCCTGAAAGAAAGTTGAAAACTGATATCGTTTAAGTACAGCTGCATTGATGGAAAAGAAGAAGAAAGAACGATGAGGTGAGAGGAGAAATGTTCGATTAAATTAGAATTTTTGTTTTTCTAATGATGAATTGAAGTAATTTTTCATTACTGGTTTACAATAAAATTTACACCCCGTTGGTTACAAAGGGTACATTGCTAGTATATATAGAGGGGCAGGTTCATACGAGAATGGTACATTTTTAAGAAAATAAGAGAAAGGAAAAAAATCATATATGATTCACGACTAACTAGGGCGGGCGACTTTTGGTGCCACTTAAGTGGCATGGAAAAAGTCCCCCAAAATCATGGGTGATTTAGTACAAAATTATATATGATTTTGTATATGAACGACCATTCTCGTATTCTCGCAAATATGTTTCATTCTCGTATGAATGTAATCCATATCTTTATCTTTATATATATAAAAGGATCAACCTTAAAGAATGATGTGGAACCATGAGAATTGAGCATTCTCAAATAGTAAATTGTGGTTGAGTTTTAGTTGTCCCACATTGGTGAAGAGTTAAAAGTTTTGAACAAAGTGGTGTCTATTTAAGAAAGATGGATTTGATGTCTTTGTGTCAAATCATGTGTTTGGCTCATGGGAATATCTTATTTTGGATGACCCCAATGTATATAACCATGGTTGAAAACCAAACCAACCGAATGATAAATCTTTATATATATATATATATATAATGAAAACCTTGGGGTATTGAGGTGACACCATGAGAATTGAGCGTTCTTAAATAGTGAATTATGGTTGAGTTTTAATTGTCCTATATTGATGAAGAGTTAAAAGTTTTGAACAAAGTGGTGTGTATATAAGAAAAGTGGATTTAATTTCTTTGTGTCAATTCATGGGTTTGGCTTAGGTAGATATCTTATTTTGGATAACTCTTTTTGCAATATTTAACCATGGTTGAAAACCAAACCAACCAAATGGTAAATCTTTATCTTTATATCTTTATATATACAACAACCTCAAGACATGAGGTGGCATAATGAAATTTTAGTATTGTCAAATCTTGAAATGTGGTAGGGTTTCATTATCCCACATTGGAAAGGAAATACAAGTTTGGATGTAAGAAGTGAGTATAAAAAATGAGGGGATAAACAATAGATGATAACTTGACAATTCTCAAATATTAAAATGTGGTTGAGTTTCATCATCCCACATTGGTGAGAAGATGCGAGTTAAAAAATATAAAGTGCGTACAAGAATAAATAGGTGAATAATTTGTGTCAACTCATATGGTTGGATTAATTTGGCCTACTTTATTTTTGCAAAATAAGTCAATTTATATAACAAGTTAGTACAATAATGTTTTTTCATTAAATAATAGACTTGACTAATTTTAGATTACACAAAAAATTACCATGAGAAAGTTCGAATATAGTGGGTAGGTCTGTGAAGGAGGAACAAAATGCCGGCATCTATATTTGTATCTTTATATATATAAAAGTAAGATCCACAAGAAATGATGCAACACCCTAAGAATTGAGTATTATCCTTGCATTGAGATTTTTGTATATCCCACATTGATGGAGGGATGAAAGATTAACAATTGATGGTAGGTATATGAGAGGAGGTTAGGGTGTGTTTGTTTTCATGGGGTTGGATTCTCTTGGCTAATCATGTAAACACATGTTGTTGGCTCACGTTGGCTAACCCTCCAAACTCTTGGATTGACTCATTTTGGCCAACAGTCTATGGTAAGGTTATGCATCGGACAGGTCGGGTTGGTTCAGGGCCCTAAACCCAAAACCCGATTGGATATCGGGTGGGAAATGATAACCTCGAAATGCGACCGAAACTAAACCAACCCATAAACATCGGGTAGTTTGGATCGGGTATCCGATCCCCAAATTTCTAAAAAATGTTTTAAATGTTCATGTTTATTCAGTTAAATTTGAAACAAACTTGAACCAAAAGAAGGTGCACCCCTTTTATAGGGCATTCCTAACTCCCAGCTAACCCTTTATACAACTCAAGCTCTTAGAAAAAGCTTAAGGATCAAGCATAGAGAGGAAGGAGGAACTCAAGGAAAAAAAAATACCTCTATCTATATTTATAGTAAAGTAAAGAAGCAAAAAAAAGCTTTGTAGGGCGATGCGGGATGAGGGCATCAATGCCTCCCTCTCCCTATTCTCACTCTTGAAGCCGTCCCACATCGATTTTTAGAAGAAAACTTGAGGTTTGGAAGCTACTATATAAGAAAGAGAGGGGATAGCATGTATAAGTGTAACAAATATTCGTGTTTTTCGGTTATTCGTGTGTCTATTTTAGATACCCAACTTGACCCTACTTATTCAATAAAACCTTTGAAATTCGGATTTTCGGGTTTCAGGTTTTTCAGGTGGAGGTTTTTAGTGATATTTTCGGGTTGGTTCTCGGGTTTTGGGTCTTGCTTACCCCTAATATTGTGTATGTTTGCTAAAACAATTTACATTTAAAACAGTCAAAGACAATAATACATTGCATTTTATTAGTTTCAAACAATGAATTAGGTTTATCTTAACGACTTACCGTAGTTACATATTTGTTAACAGTATAATCTCATCACCACGCAACGCGTGGTGGTACACACTAGTATATAATAAAGTAACAACCACGTATCCTTACGTGGGTTCCTCTCAAAGCTAGAATCAATTTTATCTATTCTCTCTTTTTTTCTCAAGCTTTCTCCCATTTTTAATTTAATATACTCACTTAAAACCCTTTCACATTCATCGGTTACATGAAAGTGTGATACAACTCTCATTTTTTACATTTAATACCATTGAAGGAAAATTTTAGTGTCATGCAAAATTATTTTCCAACACAACTTTAAAATATAATATGAGTTTACAAAATTATTTTCCACCACAACTTTAAAATATAATATGAGTTTTTTTCAAAATGTTATTCTATCATTATTTTTATTATTAACGTTTAATTCATTAAACGACCGTTGATTTTAATATCTTTGATTTTACACAAATCTATATATCTATCTATATATCTTTATATATATAAAAAGAATAACCTTAGAGAATGATGTGGCATTGTATGGTTTGAGAATCCTTAAATCTTGGAATGTGGTTAAGCTTACCTATCCCATATTGATGGTAAGAAAGAAAGTTGGTTGAATGAAGTGTGTATAAATGTATGAAAGCAGGATGTGATTTTTTGTTGCAAGTCATGTTGTTGGCTCAAATGAGTCAACACTTTAATTCGCAATTGTCGTTATGATATTTGAATATTTCTCAAATATTGAAACGTGGTTAAGTTTGCCTATCCCATATAAAATGACTTTAAAATATTGAGATGGTATCTTGATAGTGATGTATTTTAAAATCTTACATTGTGGTTGGTTTTTGAAAATCCCACATTGATAAAAATTTGGTACATTTATAGAGTGTGATAAGTATATATATATATATATATATAGGGAAGTTCAAATACAAACTCATATTTACGTACAAACTATACAAACCGATTCAAATCAATACAACAATAATTTTTTTTCATGATTTTTTTCCATTAAATGCTATGATTTAATATATTGTTACACATATGTTTGTTTCATAATGTAAAAGTTTCACATGTATTTGTTTTCATAAGTTGAAAGTTTCTCATATATTTTTTTATAAAAAAGTTTCATATGTTTTTGTTTCATAATGTAAAACTTTCACACGTAATTTTTTCACAAGGTGAAACAAACATATGTGCAATAATATCTTAAACCATAACATTTGATGAAAAAAAATCTTGAAAAAAAATTATTTTGTTATTGTTTTGAATCAGTTTGTATAGTTTGTACATAAATATGAGTTTGTATTTGATCATCCCTCTATATATATATATATATATACATAAATAAGCATATGATACTTTTGAAATTAAAAGAACAATATAATTATATAAGCCATTGTTTGGCTTCTAATTTTGGAGTATTAGTAGTTTTTTTATTATAAAGGAACAACAATGGACCTTGAGAAGATGTTATAAGATTTGAGTATTCTCAAAATCTTGAATTGTAGTGTTGTTTAGTTTGAGTATAAAGGAACAACAATGGGCCTTGAGTATTCTCAAAATCTTCATTCGTAAGAAGATGATATAATGGCAAAACAAATATTGTATAAAAATGAAGGCGGGGATGTTTTTCTAACAATACACAGAGTTGTGTCAAAATAAACGAAATAGTTGTTTTTTGGAGTGATGGCTATTTCTTTCATTACTGTCAATGTAAACGATATAAGAAAAATATTATGAGATCGATATAAATTATAATACAAATAAACTTGATAAAAATAAATTTAGGGATTAAGTATTATATAATCTTACATTGTCGTTACTTTTTGGTATCCCGCGTTTATGAGAAATTGATAAGGTGTTATAAGTATATAAAAAGAATGATGTGATTCTTTTGAAAATTAAAACGGCCATGCATCATGTGAATTGAGTATTGATGTGTTGCTGAATTATGGTTAATTTTGAGATATCCCACATTGGTGAGAGATTGAAAAATTGGAATAAGGATGCATGTTTTAGAAAGAAAGATGAAATTTATTGTGTCAACTCATGAGACTCGACTCATAAAGTTATCTTATTTGGATGACCCTATTTGGCACATTGAGGTTTGAGTAATCTTCAAATATTGAAATGTAATTGATTTTGGGCTATCCCATATTGATAAAAAGTTAAATGTTCGAAGATTTAGTTGTGTATATATTAAAGGAACAAGAATTGAGTATATTGAGGTGTTGGTAAATTGTGGTTGATTTTGAGATATCTCACATTGGTGAGAGATTGAAAGATTGGAAAAGGATGTGTATACAAGAAAGAAGAATGAGATTCATTGTGTCAACTCATGAGACTAGACTCATAAGGTTATCTTATTTGGATGACCCTATTTGGCACCTTGAGGTTTGAGTAATATTCAAATCTTAAAATGTAGTTGATTTTGGGCTATTCCATATTGATAAAAAGTGAAATTCTAGAAGATATAGTTGTGTATGTATTAAAGGAACAATAAAAGAGAATGATTTGACACATTGAGATTTTAGTAATCCTCAAATGTGATTGATTTTGGGTTATCACACATTGACAATAAAATGTTGAAAGATGTAGTTGTGTGTGTGTGTGTATATATATATAATAATTAAAGGGTTAGTGATGCTTGAATGTTAACAAACTTGGTTATCTAGATATGTTATACTTGCCTCGAAGTTTTAGATTATGGTGAAGTGTTGGAAATTAAGAGGTTCATTTGGCTATATAAGCCATATTTGACATACAACATTTAGAGTAAATAGTATTTTTTCAAATAAAACTTAATCAATAGTTTCGATATAAAAAATCATAAGCTAATATATAATATATCAAATGACAAGTCAAAAAGAATCATCAATCAATTATCAATATGTATATCTTTATCTTTATATATATAGGGGATATTTCAAATACAAACCACGTCAATTCGTACAAACCATACAAACCGCGTGTTTCATTGTTTTTTTGAAGAATTTTTTTTCATGAAAGTGTTTAATATTATGAATTTGTTTCATATAATTTTTTTCTTCACATTAAATTATTTTTCTTTCTACATGAAAATGAATTGATTCATGAAATTCTCAATTTGATGAATCTTGTTTCATGTATTCTTGATTCACCAACCTTCATGTATTATTAATGAAATTTTTTCATATATTATTGACTAACCAACCCTAATAATTAAGAAAAAGTGAAAAAAATTTAAAAAAAATATTGGTTGCATGCGGTTTGTACGGTTTGTACGAATTGACGTGGTTTGTAACGGAAATCAACCCTATATATATATATAGCTGACATGACACAAGATGGATTAAGAATTCCAAAACATTGAATTGTAGTTAGCTTTGGACATCCCGTATTGATAAAAAGATGAATTGTTGGAACATGGGTTAGTTATATGAGGAGAAGGATCCCAACTTTTCTTTACATGAGTTTCTATGTATGATTTACTTTAATCCATTTTGGATTAAATAATAAATTTTAGTTACAAATTCCATTTTCATGAAATATTGAAGAGAAAAGTTTGTTTGGTGTTTTCTAATTACATGTTCTCCGTTTTCACAAAGTATTGAAATTAGTCTACGAGGTTTTTGATTTTATACTAATGTTTTCTTTGTTTTTGAAGTTTATTTTACACAGTTGATCAGATTCTTAATTCTAAATCATTTGACTATTTATTGCATAAGTTATTAGTTAAAACATACATGTTTGATGTCATGTAATAAATAAGGTTACAAAACAAACTTTACAAACTAAAGTTTAAAGATTAATTTTAAACATCCCTACCATGGTACTTAATATTTTGTACGTTTACCAAAACAGTTTACATCTAATACAGTCAATTACAATGATACCTTGCAGTTTATTTGTTGTCAAATAATGAATTAGGTTTATCTTAACAACTTAACGTAGTTACATGTTTCTTAGCAGTATAATTTCGTCACCACGCAACGCGTGGTGGCACACACTAGTACATATTAAAGGAGAAACCAAGGTTGATGACTTAACTTTTCCTAAAAACTAGAAAACTATTTATATTTTTTCTCATTCATCCCCCTTTTAACATTTTTATTTTTCTAATTTCTATAAACATTGATTATTATTTATGTTTATATCAAATATCATCCCTTCATTTTCCCTAACTCCTCTTCATCTTCTAATGGTTACATTTTCTTTCTTATAAATTGTTCTCCCTTCTTCTTCTTTCCTCCATCTTCATCATTTGATTTTTTTTTCATTTCATAAATTCTTGATTTTCAACAAATCCATTTTCAAATTTATTTCAAGAAGACTAATCCGGGTATGCATTCCTTTTGATATTTTGTTTGGACTTTAGAGTTTTTTACTTTTTTTAAAAATGTGATTTGTTATTACAATTTTTTTCTTTGCAATATTGTTGGATTTGTTGTTATTATATGACAAGATTGTATTTATGATTCTGTTAGATCCCAAATATCAACAATGTAGAAAGAAAGCAGAATATGAAACAAGAATTATATCAAGGAAGTCGGATATAGTATTGATATTGACAAAGTTACACAGATATATCTTTACAGTACAAAAGATCTATGAACGTTAGTTATAACTATCTAACAGACACTCTATTTATATACAATAGGAAATGCTAGAATGTAGTACAATACATGACAACATAAAGAAGTAAGTTCAGAACTACTTCTGAACATCTTCATAACATAATTCAGAAGTTCTACAGAACTTCTTCAGAATAGCATGAGAACCTTCAGAACTTCTAAAGTAGCCACTTCAGAAGTTATGCCTTAGGATTATCTTCACTCTAGTCATTTTGTCTTTGGACTTCTGAGCTTCTGAGCTTTCTTTCTTTATCCCTTCAGAATCACTTCAGAACTGAGGCTTCAGAACCAGGACTTCTTTGAAGCTATCTTATGATCTCTATCAATCTCTCCCTTAGCTTCAAAAATTCAAACTGTACCCCCAATAAGTCAACAGCTCTCTGACTTCACCAAGAATTAGCTTCCTATACTCCAGCAACAGTTCTATTCTTTTATGCATGTCTTTGGCTAGCTTCTTGTATTCATTCCATTCATTGTCATTCAGATTCTTTGGCCTGTGTTTTTGTCTTTTAACAAGTCTTTCACTTATGGCCAATAGTGTACCACGGCAGCACTTGTGAATTTCTTCATATCTCACAAACAACTTCTCTTGGTTGAATTTGCACACAAATCCAGGAGGATGCACTATTAAAGTACCTTTGTTAATTGAACTTATTCCTTGGAGTTCAAAGTTTGGTCTGCTCAAATTCACCTTTTCTCTTCCAAGTATAAAAGCTACTTGAAAGTCTTTCTTTGCTGCCCAGATGAACTCTCTGTAGATTCCTCCTTTTACAACAGGGAATGCTTTTCTGAATCTTGTAATATTGTCATGAAAAGGATTAATTCTTCTGTATATCTTGACCAAATCCCTTAAATGAACATTTTGAAAATCATCTTCAGAAAATGTGCATACTTCACCATTTTCTCTCTCCACTGTGAAGTAAGAATATTGATAATTCAATTTTGTCTTTTGATTAGCATTGATCACTTTGGCAATAGGACTCTCTTTTCTTGATTCAGAGACTGGCAACTTCATTTTCTTGACTATTTGACTGTACCACTGTTTCCAACCAAAAGATTTGTCTAGCCAGCAATCAATGTAATTGAATATTTGTTCATGTTCCACAAATATTTCAGGATTCATATAATTAAGGAATAAAGTAAGGGCACGTTCAGCAATCCTATTGATTTGCAACTGTTCAGCTTCTGATACTTGAGTAACTTGCACTTGATCTTCAAGAACCTCTATACTTTTGCGTTTATCCTTTTCAGAACTTGTTCCAACATGTTCAGAAATAGGAGCTTCTGAAGGTTTGACTTCTTCCAGCACTTCAAATTCAACTACTTTGTTAGTCCCATATTACAACAGATCTGATATAGAATGCTCAAAGTATCCTCATTTTATTAAGAACTATAGAAAACCTTACAAGGAAACACACACTACACCTTAAACGACTCTCATATATGAAGTTCAACTTCTAACTGTCTAACAGACATTCTATTTATACTATAAGAGAAAAGCTAAAGCTACATGTATTTAAATCATCGCCCAATTACATTTAGACACGTCATCAGAAACTCTATTAAGAAGTTCTTCAGAACTTCTGAATTGTCTTAAGAACTTCTGAACTTTCACTTCAGAACTGATTCAGAAGTTGTCTTCAGAACTTTTCTTTCTTCAGAAGTTATCTTCAGACCTTCAGAACTTCTGTTCTGAACTTCAGAATATTTAAATAATGACTTTACAAAAAATTCAAACATAGGATCCAAGTTCATAGGATTCTTTGGATCCTATATAAATCACTGATTTTTCATCACCCTAATGTTTTGTAAAGGAATCATAGTCTTTAATTTTCAGATCTTCTCCCCCTTAATTTCTTTGAAAAACATTAGTGTTGTTGGTCTTCAAGAACTCCCCCTTGAATAAATCCAAGCTCCCCCTTGAATATAGCTCTTATCTTTAATTTCAACTTTAATTCCAGAATCAATGTGCAAGATCCCCGACTGAGTGCACTAACTTCAACTTGAAACTGTAGAAATTTAACACATCTGATAGGCTCACAAGAATGATAATGTGTGAACGATATGTCATGACAATCCATTGTGCAACTGCAGTTTTTAACAAAGAATCTGATTGTCTTTGAACCATGAGTTGAATAAGCATTAAGCTCAAGAACTTCTTCTGATAAGCTCAAGAAATAGGGAATCAACACAAAGCTTAGTTGACCAAAACACCTTTTGACAATTAAGCTTTGGGAGAAAGATGTCATTAAGAACATAGCTTCTTGATCAGCAAAGTCAAACTAGAAAGATTAGCCGATTTCCAGAATACTTCCAGAATAATGAATAACCAAATCGAAATCCAATCTTCAAACCAGATGAATGATTATCAGCACTCAAACCTCCAACATAGAATAAAGTGACCAGAACATTGATTGTAGACACTCAAACTTCTGCTTGATCAGAACAGAAAGGTGATTGAAGACACTCAACAATCTAGTATCTTGAGTCTGGTATGCATAACAATGATTGCAAGCACTCTATAGTCTAAGTGATCAATTCAGAACACAAATTATAAGCACTTAGTGGTCTTGCCTCAAGAATAAATCTTCAGAGAAATGATTGCTGAAACTCATACTTCTAATCGTCAAACCAAATATTGAATCAATCATCCAAATTCTGAAAAGTTGTCAAATCAGGTTCTTCAGAAAGCATACATTTGACCAATATAGTCAAACTTTGAAAATTGCTGACAAGCTTGAACAAATGAGCTTTGATGAAATTATAGGGCCATGATAAAATTATCAAAACAAACTAAGTAGCTTGAGGATGTCTTGAGCATAGACAATTAAGCACCTCTTGTCTGATGATAAACCATAAAAATCAGTGTTGTCTCAAGCATTATGCGGAAGCTCCAATCTTTAAAACAGAGAAATTAGACAACAGAATATATCACAGACAAGTGATGAAAAATCAGTGATTTATATATGATCCGTGAAATCTCTTTGATGAACATAATACAGAAATTCTGAATTATAGTCTGTCCATTCATTGCAGTTCAGAAGTCTGATAATAATACTTCAGAAGTTCAGAAATACACTTCAGAAGTTAGATAATATACTTCAGAAGTCTGATAATACACTAAAGAAGTTCAATAATACACTTCAGAAGTTCGATAATCCATCTTTTGAAGTCTGATAAACCATCTTCGGAAGTCCGATAAACCAATTCAATTCAGAAGTCTGATCATTTGAATTGTTCCATCCAAAAATCTTAGAGACTTAGATTTGCAATAATGATTCTCCAAATTGATGATTATAACACCTTCATAAACATATATCAAGTATTCCTCTTGAACAAATTGGATTGAATCACACAATTCATCAAAAACTTATAGAATTTGTCAAGAACAGTTTGTTCAAACACTAATACCTAGAAACTTAAAATTTTGTCAAATTTGCTCAATAATCCTTGAAATTGATGATTATAACTGATTCCATATGAATACGCCATGATCATATAATCAATTTGAATGAAAGAACATAAAATTTCTCATCAATTCATCAAAATTCGATATAAAACTTACTGTTCATCATCGAAGGAGAAAAACTTCACTAATTTCATCAATTTCTTCAAATCTGCTGCAATTGATTGATCGTATCGAAGATAGATTGCTTCGATTCCGCTCTGATACCAATTGTTAGTCCCATATTACAACAGATCTGTTATAGAATGCTCAAAGAATCCTCATTTTATTAAGAATTATAGAAAACCTTACAAGGAAACACACACTACACCTTAAACGACTCTGATATATGAAGTTCAACTTCTAACTGTCTAACAGACATTCTATTTGTACTACAAGAGAAAAGTTATAGCTACATGTATTTAAATCACAGCCCAATTACATTTAGACACGTCATCAGAAACTCTATTCAGAAGTTCTTCAGAACTTCTGAATTGTCTTCAGAACTTCTGAACTTTCACTTCAGAACTTATACAGAAGTTTTCTTCAGAACTTTTCTTTCTTCAGAAGTTATCTTCAGACCTTCAGAACTTATGTTTTGAACTTCAGAATATTTAAATAATGACTTTACAAAACATTCCAAACATAGGATCCAAGTTCATAGGATTCTTTGGATCCTAACATACTTGTTCTTTGGCATGTATATGGAAATCGTAAACATTACTTAACAAGTAATCTCCATCTCTTCTTGTGTTTATCTGTTGATGACCAGCAGACATACTTCCTCTTATCAATTCTTTGAAGTTTATTCATTTTTTGATCAGATACAGAATCTCATCCTTCACTTCTTTAGAGCCAGCAATCCAGGTCATATTGTCACAAAACCAATTGAAGGTTGAAGAGGAATACTTTGGAATATCAGAAACAATGAAAGTTCTTTTGTTTAACCTTTAGGCTCATAATGAAAACCAAGTTCAGGTTTAGTGAAAACAATTGAAATTCCTTCAAAACTCACATAAGCTGGTTCCAACAGATTTACTTTGTTTAACCCATATTCCAAGGCAAGTTGAAAATCATGCTTTATGAAATGTTTGTGATAAACACCAATGATTCTTCTTAACTCTTGCACCATTTTTGTATCTTCTCTTTTTACAAAGAAATTCAAAAGAGAAAGCTTATCTTGTAACCTTATATTGTAGAAATCAAACTGAGTAAATTCTATCAAAGTTCCATCTCTTCTTTCAGCACCAATTCTAACAACATTCAAATCTTTTTCAATTGACTTTTTAATACTTCTGAAGTACTTCTGACAACATTCAAATCTTCAAAAATTGTCTATATTCAAATATGTCTTGAACACCATGTCTTTGCTGAAAAGATTTAACTTTAGAGGCAAAGTCTTCATCCCATTTATCACTTATGAAACTTTCAAGATTTGTAAACTTCAAATTCTTTTTGTACAAATAAATGTATGTGTCTACAGGAAAGATGATGACAACATTTTCAAGTTCATCAAAAATTGTTTCTTTTGCAAAAACTTGATCAACTAAGGGTTCTTCAAGGAGTGGTAAATTGAACTTGGGTATTTGAATACTTTATTTGTATTTAACCTCAATCACACCAACATAGGTCATTATTATATCTTCAGAGAATCCAACTTCACTCATATGACCTAAGTTAACTGTCACATATGTACACTGATTTGGTTGATTATAGAAATCTCTGAATATAGACAATTTTTCATTCAAGAATCTACACTCCAGATTCCTTGGTGAATTCAGAAACACAAACTTCATAACCATCCGATAAATCAAATACCACATTGTATTCAGAAGATCTTCATCTTCTCTTCTATCAACAATAAGAGGTCTCCATACAACTAAATCCCTTATTTCATTTATCTCCTCTTCTTCATCAAACAAGAGAACATCTGATAGATCACCAGGTTCTCCAATTACATCTTCAAAAGCTAAGTACTCATTAAGCATCTCTTCATTAGAATCAGGTATGATATATGTATCATTTGTACTTTCTTTATCTACCGAATTGAAAGATAATCTTTCAGTTTCGTACCCCTCATTTACTTCTTCAGAAGTTGCTTTATCTTCAATGGTCTCTTCAGAAATATCTCCACCAGCTTCTTGAATAGGTTCAGAACAAGGAATCTCTTGAAATTCAGGTTCAGAAGATAAAATGTCTTCAATTGCTTCAGAAACCTTTTCAGCACCAACACCAGCATCTTTCTGAACATCTTCAGAAGATCTTTTAGAAGTCTGGCCATTTAACATAAGTACATCTTCAGAATGAGATACTTTCCTTCTTTTCTCCCCCTCATGATTATCAGGATCCTGATCATCGTGTTTTCTCTATAAAGTGTCAGCTTGAGGCCTACATTCCAAAGCAGAGATTCTTTGATCCAAAGTTACTTGAGTATTCTGAATTGAAGATAATTTATTTAAAATGAGGTTGATATCATCCTTTGTGGCTAATTGAGAGAGATCTGGTTGTGCAGAAGTAGATGGCAAGAATGTTTTGAGATTTGCCACTGAAGAAACAACTTTTGAGAAGGAATTTAAAATAGCTTCTTGAAATGATTTAAGATCATTTGTTGATACAGAAACACTCTTCAATTCACTTAGCTTCTGATCCATAGACTTCTCCTGTCTTTCCACCCTATCCTCCAACACCTTGGTTGATTTTTCAGAAAGTGCCATAATGTCCTTCTGAATCTTTGCAAATTCAGAAGTACAAAAATCTTTGAACTCAGAGAATTCAGAAGATTGGGTAATAGAACCAGGACCAACAAATGATCCTATTTGCAGTCCTACAAAAGTAGACTGGCCTGTTGATGTCACCACATCATGAATCATTGTTGATTCAGTGAATGGGCTTAGAAATGTTCACCCCACCAGGACTTCCATCCAATCCTTGAAGTCCAGAAATAGGAACATCTATGGATGTTGTTGCAATGTGACTAACACTTTGCTTATGGATATCTGAAAGATGTGTGCATGTGTTAATAAATCTCACATCTTGTGGTTCATTAGGCTCAATATAGAGTGGACTCTCAGACTCTATGTGCACATATGTGTGGAAGGGCACACATATCTTTCATTTTCAACATTGGGCCTCCATGTGGGGACCCAATGGTAGATGTGCTGCTTGCCCCATATGTGTTGATGAAACACCCTTCTGTTGAGAGATGGGTGAGTGGCTTGGGGGATTGATAAGATTTTCCATGGGCTCACTGGCTATTTCAATATTACCCACCAAAGAGTGTGGAGTAATAGATTGTGTGGCTGCCCGACTTAGATCAGTTAGTGCACATGTTTCTTTTTCTTTTACCTGTGATCTCCGCTCATCAGTTCTCTTTCTCACATTTCTACCCTATCTCTCATTCACATTTTTCCTCTTTTCACTATGAGGTTGTTCCCCACCATGAACTTCCTCCCCTCTCTCACTATGTATTCTAGACCCCTCACCTTTCTCTCCACTAGGTTGAATCTGGGGTAGAGATTGCCGGTTTAGGAAATCCCAAAGATTCACAGTACTCAATCAAAAACCTATTTGTTGAATTTACATATGCAAGAAGTGCTGCTGGTAATTGCATTGCATTGGAAATTTGAGTTTAGCACTTGGTGGTCTTAAGCTATCTATAGAAAAAAAATGGAACAAATACCTCATGATCCAATTTTGGAATGGCTTCAACAGTCTTCATGGCTCATTTGATAAAAATTTGAAAGAATCTTTGATAAGGAATGTAAGAGTAAGAAGATTTCTTTGACACAACTATCTTCAATTCTTCAAAAATAAGGGAAGCATAGTCATAATGTTTATTGTAAGCAATTCCATGGAAGATAATTCTGATATTTGATGAGGCTTGATCTAGGCTTAAAGTCTTTCCAGATAGACATGTGTTGATGATGGTAAACAGTGAATACCAAATAGGTGGAAGACACTTTCTTCTAAAAGAACTTAATGCAGTTATTGATTCTGAGTACCCCAAGTTGATGAAGTCTGCAATGATTTCAGAAGAAGAAGGAATAGCATCAAAAGTTCTCTTTCCAACTACTTCCTCAGCCTTTGGAAGATCAAAAGTAATCCTAATATCAGATTCCTTAATGGAGAATCTATAACCATGAACAAATGAAGAAAAATCATTTTCTTCTTCATCAATTTCAGTGTGAAACCACCATTGTTGTAAGTAGGATTCAGGAACCAAAAACTTTTTGTAAACAGAGGCTTAAGAGGATGTTTCTTCAATAATTCAATCAGTATCCTTTGTTCATCATTGAAGTCTGTTGATCGAATATTAAAAGCACAATTATTTCTTTTGATTTCCATCTTCTTTTGCTCTGGTACATAGAGTTTGGTTAGATCAGGTCCATAACTTTCTTTTTGTGTAGTTCCAGCAACAGATTGAGAATCATTTACACCTACAACAGATTTAGAGGGTACTTCGATTGGTTCTAATTGAGTTTGCCCAATTGGAGATGAATGAGGGTTAGGGTTAGGGTTTGGATTAGCATTTGAAGGGCCAGCTTCGAGATTACCTTTTGTGGCAGTGTCTTCTAGCATTGGATCATCATCTAGAGTAACCTCCATTGATTCAATCATGATCTTTTTAGGGACAATTTTGAAAGATTCTTCATTTGATGATGTATCACTGTTACTAAAACACGACTTTGCAGTTTGGATTGGCATATCAACATTTGAGGTCGACATAGTAAAAAGAGAGTTAGGATTCGAGTTCGAATGAAGTTCAAGAACAATAGAGATTAGATTTCGGAGGGAAAAATTGCTAAAAAGAGATGAAGATGACGAAGTCATGGATTATATGAGGTGGATGATCGTGGATAGACACATGGTCGAAAAAGGAGGAAAAAGTAATGACGATTAGAAAAGTAATCATCATTTATTTGGATTAATGAACCGTTTTGCGATGTGATTAAGGTTTCTCCAATGAAATTAAAACACATGGCACACGCGTGTATGAAGTCAATCTTTACAACGGTAAGTTCAGAACTTCTGAGAACAAGTTCAGAAGACAGATGAAATGATTCATAAATACTTTAGAACTTGTGAATGACGTTCAGAACTTGAATGATATGTGTTGACATTCATGAAAAACATTTAAAACAACAGACTTCTGGATATAAAATAATTTGTCATTTCAGAAGTAAGTTTAAACAATTTATAAAATAAGTTTGTCTTCAGAAGTTTGTCCATACTTCTAAGATTTGTAAATTTAAGAATCAATATCTATCTTCTCATATCTTGATGATATATGATAAAATCAAAGCATCATGTATGAGTATCACTCCCCCTTGAATCATGAGTAATTATATCTCTCCCCCTTGAAAAGTGCTAAACATAGAAATGGTTAGAGAATTAAAAAATGAAAAGTATTATGATACAACAACTTCAGAAATGAAGAATTAGTACTTCTGAGTGTTGAAAGATAGACTTCTGAAAAGTTAACCTCAGAACTTCTGAAGTTAAGATTTTCAAAATTATGAATGAATAAGGCTCAGAATATAACTCTTAATTCTTAGTTGATGTAAAATACTTAAGCAGACAAATTCATCATGCCTAATTTGCTTACCAAAAAGTCAAATCGTTTTTCATCAAGTGCTTTGGGAAACAAATTTGCTAATTCATAATAAGTCTGAACAAAAAACATTTCAATATTACCTTTCTCAACATGATCCTTGATAAAATGATACCTCACATCAATATGTTTGATCTTTGAATGTTGAACAGGATTAGTTGTGATAGCTATGGCACTCTTAGAGTCACAATACGAAGGAATCTCTTTCGAATGTATACCCATAATCTTTTAGTTGAATTTGCATCCACATAACTTGTGAGCAACATATAGCAGCAACTATATATTCAGCTTCTGCAGTAGAAGTGGATACACAGTTTTGCTTCTTGGAAGACCAACTTACAAGTCTATCACCCCAAAAATTGACATGATCCAGATGTGCTTTTCCTATCTAATTTCCAACCACCATGATCTACATTTGTGAAAACAGTTAGTTCAAATCCAGAATCCTTAGGATACCAAAGTCCCAATGAAGGTGAACCTTTTAGGTATCTAAGTATTCTTTTAGCAGCAAGATGATAAGATTATTTAGGATTGGCTTGATATCTTGCACAAATACATGTGGCAAACATTATATCAGGTCTACTTGCTGTTAAGTAAAGCAAAGAACCAATTATACCTCTATATTTCTTTTGATCCACAGATTTACCAGATTAATCTGGTTCAAGTTTAGTAGCAGTGGCCATTGGTGTTTGAATACTAGAACAGTCAGATATGTCAAACTTTTTAAGTAAGTCAAAAACATACTTAGTTTGATTAATGAATATGCCAGTGGGAAGTTGTTTGACTTGTAAACCAAGAAAAAATGTTAACTCTCCCATCATACTCATTTCAAATTCAGTTTGCATAATTTTCTCAAAATTTTTATAAAATTTTGGATTTGTAGAAGCAAATATAATATCATCCACATATATTTGTATTAGAATCATGTCTTCATCTTCCTTTTTCAGAAATAAAGTTGTATCTACTGTACCTCTTTTGAATTTAGAATTCAGAAGAAAATTTATGAGGGTGTCATACCATGCTCTTGGTGCTTGTTTAAGTCCATATAAAGTTTTGTCTAAGATATAAACATGATCTGGAAATTCTTTACTAACAAAGCCTTCTGGTTGCTCAACATATACTTCATCATGAAGAATTCCATTCAAAAATGCACATTTGACATCCATTTGAAAGAATTTCATGTTTTTGTGAGCTGCATAGGCTAGAAAGATCCTAATTGCTTCTAGTCTAGCTACAGGAGCAAAAGTTTCTTCATAATCAATGCCTTCTTGTTGACAATAACCTTTTGCTACAAGCCTTGCTTTATTTCTCACAACAATTCCATGTTCATCTCTCTTATTTCTAAAAACCCATTTTGTGCCAATAATTGATTTTCCATTTGGTTTTGGAATTAGTCTCCAGACTTTGTTTCTTTAAAATTGATTTAGCTCATTTTGCATGGCTAATATCCAGTCTGAATCCTGAAGAGCTTCACTTGGCTTTTAAGGTTCAGTACTGCTTCAATAATTCACATAAAGACATTCATTAGTTGTGGCTGATCTGGTTTGTACACCTTTTGAGGCATCACCTATGATTTGATGAATTGGATGACTTGATGTCCATTTGTTCACATTTGACAAAGGTTGAACAGATGAGACATTGTTTAAAGAGTCACATTCATCAATGATTGCATGTGATTCAAAATTTAGATTGATTTCTGAATGCAGATCTAAAGACTCCCTCACAAATTGAAGATTCTGTACTGGTTCAGAAGAAATAGTCACTGGTTCAGAAACAGGTATGATTGATTCAGAAGTGACTGGTAATGTGTCAGAATTGACTTGTACAGATTCAGAAGTAGGAATTTCTGAATTTGAGGTTAAGATGGTGTAGAAAGATTTGATATTGTGGTTTCTGTATAAACTTGGTCTGGTATTCTTCTGAGAAGAGACGGATTTTGATAATCTGCAGAAACATTAACAGAAATATCAAATAAGTCTTGACATAATGAATCTAAATTTGCTTTTAATAAAGATTGGGATTCAGAAGTATGATCAGTATTGTTCTTTTCTTAATCTAATAGTTCAGAAACTGGATTAAGCTTGAGTTCTGAACTGTCTTATTTAGGAGTCATTGTTGGCTCATGAAATCTGATATTTGAAGTTTCAATAATCCTTTGAGTGCCTTTTATAAGAACTCTGTAAGCCTTGGATCTTTGTGAATAGCCAACAAACACTCTAGCTACTCCTTTAGGAGCAATTTTGTCTAAGTGTTGTGTGTCATTCAGAAGAAAACACCTGCATCCAAATTTTTTTAAATAATCAATAGAGGGTTTTCTCATTTTAATAATTTCATGGGGAGTTTTGAGAAGTTTTCTGTTGAGAATGGTTATGTTCTGAGTAAAGCAAGCAGTTCCTATTGCTTCTGCCCAAAGAGATAAAGGTAATTCTGAATATGCAAGCATAGTTCTGGCAGCCTCTACTAAGGTTTTGTTCTTTCTTTCAACTACTCCATTCTGTTGAGGAGTTCTTGCAGCGGAAAAATTATGAGAGATTCCAACAGAATCCAAAACATTCTCAAGTTTAGAATTTGTAAATTCTGTGCCATTATCACTTCTGATCTTTTGGATAGGAAGTTGAAGAAGAACCTGTATTTTTCTTAGAAAAGGAATAAGTATATTAGAAGTATCAAATTTAAGTCTAAGAAATTCAACCCAAGTATATCTTGAATATTCATCAACTATTACTAGGATATACTTCTTTCCTCCAATGCTATAAGTCTTCATTGGGCCACAGAGATCCATATGTAGCATTTCAAGTGTTGCTTGACATGAAGAAAGCATTTTCAGAGGATGTGAACTTCTTTTTATTTTTCCATGTTCACATGCAGAACATAATGAGTTTCTTTCAAACTTGATCTTTAGCGAGCCTCTTACTGATTTTATGTTTTTCCAATTCAGAAATTGCTTTGAAATTCAGATGGGATAACCTTTTGTGCCACAACCAACTTTCATTTTTCATGGTAGTAGAAATATAACATACTCCTTGTAGTTGACCATCTTCAATGAAAGTTTCAGTGCAGATATCTCCATCTCTATAGGCTGTTAACTTGTTTAGATTTTGAGAACTAAGAACATGACAAAAATCAATATCAAAGTGTACTTTCCAATATTTATCACAGAACTGACTTATACTAAACAAATTATGGTTAAGGCCCTCAACATAGAAAACTTTCATTACAGTGACATCTCTCTTTGAAAAAGTTCCATAACCTCTTAATATCCTTTTGCATTATTGCCAAAGCTAACTATTCCTCCATATCTTTCATGATAATCAGTTAGTAATTCTTTGAAAGGTGTCATGTTTCTTGAACAACCGAAATCTAAGACCCATACATGACATATCTGCAAAAACATTTATTGTGTTTTAGGTACCCATTTAAGAATGGGACCTTTCAGATTAGTTATGTATGAAGAAATTCTGAACTTAGTTTTATCAGAAGTGGATTCAGAATTTTGTTCAGAATTTTGATTAATAGATTTATTCTTTTTATTTTTGTTTGCCAAATTTGCTGAAAAATTCTTTATTGGTTTCTTAAGATTTTTCTTGTTGTTGTTGGATTTTATATGAAAATTTTAATGTCCATAGTTCATACAATGAACATGATGCTTAAGAACCTTTAATATTTCAACACAGAAGCATGAATTGACAGCATTTGTTTTAGGAATTGAATTCTTGCTTTTATTTAAAGTATTGACTTTGTGTACATCAAATTTCTTAAAGGATGAAATACTATCTAATTTGTTTTTCTTTGATAGTCTTTCATCTTTTTTCTTCCATACTAGAGTGGATAGCTTTGTAAAAGATAAGAAATGAGGATTAGTATAAAAAGAACTTTTAACAATATTCTTTTCAACTTTTGTCTTATGATTTTCAGATGTATAATTAGAAGATTGTCTTTTTTCAAAAATCTTGACTCTTGTGACAAAATCTGAAGATGATAATGATGATTTTCTGTTTTTAAAGATGTGTCTTTAAGATCATTTTTAGAAGGAGTAGAATTTGATCCTATTGAAGAACTTATTTCAGAAGATATATTATGTTTGTATTCATTTTTCAAGAATAAACCATTAAACATTTCTGAAGGCAATTTTGGTTCTTCAGATTTTGATTTCTCTTCCTCAGCCATAGAAGATTTATATTTGTAAACTATGTATCCATCTTTGTCTATGATAGCAACAGTGGGATCATCATCATCATCTGAATCTGAGGCATTCATTAAATCTGAAAATTTGTTCTAAGTCATATTAGAGGCAAAAAAAATTCAGTTGGAAAGTTTTTTTTTTTATTTTCAGAACTTGATTCATTTATTGCAGCTTTTTTAGATTCATTATCAGAATTATCAAAAAATATTTCTGAAGACTCATCATTATCATTTAAAGATTCAATTTCTGTAAATTCTTCATAGATTTCTTCAAGAATATCTTTAAAATCTATCTTATTTTGAGCTTCAGAAATAATTTCTGATGTACATTCAGAAGTTGCTTCTAAAAAAACCTCAGATTTTAACTCATAAGATATTTTAGATTCAGTATTTGGTTCAGAAATACTCTCAGAAAGATTTTCTGAGGCAATTGAGACTTCAAAGTTTGTTTCAGAAATTCTTTCAGTCCTTATTTCTGATTCAGAATTCTTAAATAAATCACCAGAGTCAAAAGATTTTTCTTCTGAAAACAAAGTCTCTGATTTTATAAAAAGTATTCTTTCAGGCAAAGAGTGATCAACAGGTTTATTTACTACACCTTTATTATTCTCATTGAAAATTTTCATTTTTGAAACATCATATAAATTTGCAGGTGCCATATTTAAAATTTGACTTTCATTATATTCTATACCAGCTTTGATATTATAAAATTTTGAATTCTGAGCCTGGCTTGTTAATATGTTCAGAGTTTGTTCAGTTTGACCTCTTTTGAAATTCAGATCTTCTAATTCCTTGATCTTTTTGTATAAATCAAGTCTTTCTTGATTTAGAAAATTCAATTTGACATTCAGAACTTATTTTTCTGATCTTTTATTTAGAATATCTTTTTGCATACTAACCATCTTTTTTTTCAACAAAGATTTTTCTTTAGAAACTTGTTAAAGTGTATCTTCAGCATTTTGGCAATTTTGTTTGTAGATTTGACTTTCAACTCTAAACTTATTTACCAAAATTCTCTCACCTTTTATTCTGTTTTTGAGATTTTCAAATTCAGAAGTCATGTTCAGAATTTGATCTTGCATGTTGTTTTCAGAATTATCAGAATTTAATGAAGAATTTGTTTCAGAATCTGATTCAGAAGAAGAAGTTTGTACCTCAGAATCATGTGCATGTTTATCTTCTGGATCCAATTAGCACATGTAACAGTTTGATGCATAATGAGCAACTTCTTCATCATAATTTTCATCACTCCAGTTTAGCCAATCTTCTTCATATTTGGTTACTAAAGATGGAATTATTTCCTTCTTCTTTGCATGTAGATGCTTCTTTTCAAAATAACCAACATTCTTGACCTTAGGCATTTTGAACTGTCTTGCAAAATGTCCAGGTTTTCCACAATTGAAACACCTAGCTAGTTCTGTTGTATCTTGTTGAATAGTGTTGGTCCCTAATTAGAGATGACTCAATAAATAAAAGTTTGTAGAAGGGGGGGGGGGGGTTGAATACAAACACACAATTTTTGCTCTTTTTAAATTTTTTTAATATAAATATTAAAAACTTTACACTCAAAAGATTGTTGCGGAAAAGAATTGATAACACTCTATTCTAACAATCTTAACACATGAAACACATAATAACAGTATTTAACTTATAACACTAAGAAAGCTAAAATGAACTGTTAAAACACTCAGGATGCCGGAATCAAACAAAAGATCACTAAGAGGATTTGTTGAAAGCGTGAGATTTATGGGCAGAGCTTCATCTCCTTTTATAGTGCCCATGCATTAAATGCATGGGGACACTTGCCAAGGTCTCATTTTCTTGCAGTATATCTGATGGAGAAAAGGTGATGCCACTCCCTTTTGTATTAGATAAATGGCTGGACCATTCCTTGTAGTACATTAGATGTCAGATTAATGTAGCCTTTTCTCCATGCTTTCTGAAGTCATATCAAACCTTTTAGGCTTGTTGCCCACGTTCTTGCTGCACACGTTTTTTCATTTATTGTGTCACAAGAACTTGTCTTCGAAAAATGCTAAGGATGTAGAGATCACATCGGTTAGTGCACCCTAAGTTTGGGATCGGCAACTATACAAATGCTTGGATCAGCAACTATACAAATGCTTGGATCGGCAACTGCATTAATACTTGGATCGGCAACTGTATCTCAATCTTAGGATCGACAACTGTACACTTTCGGAGACTAACTCCTTTGATTTCGGCAAGTGGCCTGGATCTTAATGTTGGTTGGTACATCATAATTTCCACACTTTGATATACTATCTTTGATCGCATAGTCTTCGATTCTCCAATACTTAAAGTATTTTCTAGACCTTCAAAATAACCTATAAAAGATCAACAATCTAGAGAGAGAAGGTTCATCACCAAATCATCGGTGACCCAACAATCTCCCCCTATTTGATGATGATACTTGTATGTTAGAAAGAAATGCTTTTGACCCTTTCTCCTTTTCTTTTGGGTTCTTTTCACTCAGATATTTTTTTTAACTGAGTATGTACAGTATAAGTATAAGTAAATGTATGTGCAAAAATTTAAAATATGAACAAGTATAGAATGAGGATAATATGAACTTTTATTAATCATCACACGGGATAAGTACATCACACAGAGTACATGATTAAGAAAGTTCATACTAAGAATAAGTGACTAGGGATCGGTAGGTTCTCTTCTTTTGAGTTCATCCAAGATGAATCGGCACATTCCTTTGTCTTCTACAGGAGGCACACCCAGAATGGCAATAAGGAAGGAAGTGTGAGCCCTTGGAATGTCGGAGGCTCTGAAGAACCCTATGTTTCCAAAGATGTCTTCAAAGAACACACCAAGTTCTGGTTCAGAAAGCATAGCTTGCTCCGGGTAAGCAACTGGAGTCGGAATGGAGAAATTTATGCCTGAAGCATCTATCTTGATCCCTTTCTCATGGAGCGTTGCCAAATGACCCTTTTCTTGTTCTTTGGAGCTGTAATGACTTCTCCTATAAGGCCTTGCTGAATGGGAAACATCTATTGTGCTTCTATGGCCGTAACAGCTATGTTATGCTCCTTTTGAATTTTAACCATTTTGATGAAGAACTTTCGGAGAGTGTTGAGCACAAAATCTTTGTGTTTGCTCTTACTCTTGGAAATGTGGTTACCGATCTCCATCCATTCAATGATCCCAAGAACTTCCAACCACTCAATCTCATAAGTTTTGTTAAAAGAATCCGCTCTTTTAATAGTGATAAGTAACTTAGGAGATTTCACAGTTGGAGAATGAATAGAAGCACCAATAATCTTCGAGTCATCTTTCCGATTTTTGATTCTTCTTTTGAACCACTCTATTTCTTTGGCATTCTGTGCTTCTGTTATAGCCTTCATTGCTTCTGATTGTTTCTTCAAATTTTCAAGCTCGTCTTTTTTAGCTTGAAGAGGATCAACGACTTTGGCTCTAGTGGCTTCATCTTAAGCAATCTTGAGTACATTTGTCTGATCATACTCAAGTTGAGCCCTGATTGCATTTTCCCTTTCAGCTTCGGAGAGTATGATCCCAAGAGGATCTTCGATAAGTGTGGAAGTTGGTTGCAACCTGAGAGAGTCAACTTCGGGATCTCTAACTGTTGTGCATAAGTTACAGGTTTCTTTCCTTCAACTTTGGCTTTTCTTCTCTTTTCCTCTTCAGATTCTTCAAGCGTTCGGGCACTGACTCCCTCCCCCTAGGTTGATGCTCCTGTTTCTTTAATACCCTCATCTCTAGATGACCCAGTGTTAACCGGTACTAGAGGTTCATTGGCAACAATTGAAGTAACAATTGGTGGTTGTTGAAGTGGACGTTGATCGGAAACCACCATACTCACCGATTCGGTGACCATAGGTGGTGGTTCAGTGACTGTCCCGGTGACAAGTGGTGGTTCGGTGACTATCTCGGAGACCACTGTCTCGGTGACCACAGGTGGTGGTCCTTCGGTGTCTGTTGCTGCTGCTTTCTTTGATTTCTCCTCCTCAGTGGTTGAGCCCTTGAAACCAACTGAAGATAGAAAAAACTTGATCCCTTTAACATCGGAACACAAACTGCCCAATTTGCGTTCAATCCGTTGAACCATAAAACGATCCTCATCCTTGAAAAAGGCATCACCTGCATCAATTTCGAAAGTTGGTAGGGAAGTCGGTACCTTTTCAACCTTAGTATGAAGAGAAGCAAGTGATTACAAAATTGCTTCTTGATTTTTGAGAATAGAAGCAATGTCGGAAGCTTGCTTGGCAGAGTCTGTTTTCAGATCAAGAATGGTTGATGCCACTGCTTCAAGACTTTCTTTTAATCCTCTTTGGAGGCCAAGAATATCCAAGTGAATAAGATCCAGACAAGTCATAAGAGAATGATGAGTGACCGAAAGCTCTTCCACACTTGTTTTGAGAAGTGCAACAAGACGTTCCGTTGCATTGACCACATTATTCATTTTTTCCATCTCCCGATTTGCATGTTCTTCCAATAGTTCAACTCGGTGAAATGTAGGACGTGAAATCTTTGGCTTTGGAGGTGGTTGATTATTATCTTCACTTGGAGAGGAAGAAGACGAGTAATCCACCACACCTGTCTTATTGTTTGGGGGTGATTCGGGGAGTCCGAAATGTGGAGGGGAGACCCCTGATGCTCCGAAGAGTTAGATTTTGTGGGGGAGACACGATGAGAAGAGTGTCTATGAGGGGAGTCCTCAATTATGGGCTCCTCAACTTCCTTGTGAATGTGCATGGGAGACGTACACATCCAAAGTGTAGTATCGGAGTAAAGAAAATCGGTAAAATAGGTTTCTCCTTCGGATGCACCTGGTAGTGATGCATCTACATTTGGAGATAGGGAAATGTTGATCAGAATTTCTCTCAGTGATTTGAATATGATTCCTCCATATACTTAGTGAATTTCCAGTGGTAAAATTATGTTTAGATTCAGCGATAGCATACGCTGATTGCTAGCAGCGGTCGCTAAAAATCAGAAACCTCAAGTCTACCTCTGACGATCTGAAGATCAACTAACACACCAAAAGAACATTCAGCGAAATTCGAAGACCAAGCTGAAGAAAGAGATAATCAGCTAGTGATCTGAAGCGGTTCAGTGATAGCAAGGATTGTCTAGCCAAAGTGTGAAGTCTTGTAAAGCCTCAGCGATACTCTGATAGTTCATCCTTGAAGTTTCAAGTTCAACGATCAAGTGAAGCTTCTCAAACAAGATTAAAGTTGATCTTATCCTCGATGCACAAAAGTCAAACCTTATACTATGTCAGAGAAGGACGGACGGAATGTCTCATACGTCCCCATCATATCTGATATGGTACTGTCCACACGCGTCCAAAAGCATGGTTACGTTCTGAACAAAGGACAAGCTTCCTATGGATGCTTGACATGTGGCACATACTCTTTGTTTTGCATTAAATGCAAACGGGTATAAATAAGATAAAGATATCTTCTTCATCTTCATGCGTGCTACTTTCTATTCCTAAAACCTCTGTCTCTTTTCTTTCTTACTTCCTTGTGCATCAGCTGTGTGATTTCTTAACCTACAATAGAATAGGTTTATAGCTTGTTCTAATTCCGCTTGTAACTGTAAATTTGTTTATTCAATATAAACTAATTTAAAAACCAAAAATCTGTGTGTTTGTATTCAACCCCCCCCCCTACAAACTGTTTCTCTATCCTTGAACTCTTGTAGACTCCTTTGGGACCAACAAGTGGTATCAGAGCAGTGTTTCTTGCTTCTTTAAAATATCTGTTAACCAAAACTATTTTAAAATGACTAATACTAATACAAACTACATTGATAATGGATCTTTAGCTAAACCTCCAAGACTTAGCCGTGATAACTTTCCATTATGGAAGGAAAGAATGACTCTATTCCTAGGAGGGTCAGATCCTAAGATCCCCTACTATCTAGAAAATGGACCATTTGTTCCTACAACCCTGGTAGCTAGTGTTCCTGCCACCACTACCACTCCAGCCAAGGAGAGTAATCAAAACTTCAGATCGATGGACTGAAGAAGAGAAAAAGGAAGTAGCTATATACTCTAAAGCTAGATCCATAATAGCAATGTCTTTACCAGATGAAGTCTATCATTCTGTAATGAAGATGAGAACATCTAAGGCCATGTGGGATACCTTGTGTATTCAATATGAAGGGACTGATGAAGTTCAAATCACTAGATGCATTAATCTGGTAAGACAATATGAAAGTTTTATGCATACAAAAGGTGAAACTATTTCTCAAATTCATCAAAGTTTAACTGTCTCTTGATTGATATGAAAACTGTCAACAGAGAATATTCTAATGCTGAAATTCTAACAAAATTAATGGAGGCACTACCTGAACAATGGGGAGTGTACACTACGTGTCTAAAACTGTCAAATAATCTTGGAACTCTCTCTCAGTGCTTTATATGGATTGTTATTAAATGAAGAGTAATCTCAGGTTTTAAGGAAAAACCTCATAAATGACATCAAGAGTGCCAAAACTACTTCTTTGGCACTAGTGACTTTAGAGGTAGAACCTTCAAAACAAGTTTCTTCTTCCATCACCTCTATCACTGAATTAAATCAAACTGATTCAGAAGAACTCACTGATGCTAACATCTCTGAGTTTCATAATTCTCTAGGTCTTCTAACAAACAACTTTAGAAGATTTTCTAGAAAGAGTAACTTTTGAAAACCTACTACTATCACTGACTCTGATAAATCAAACACCCTGCCCGCTAAAAAAACATCTGCTATATATGCTATAACTGTCAGCGAAAAGGTCACTTTGCTAGTTAGAAAGTAGCAGCTCCCACCTCCTCTCAGAACTCTGATAAAAATGCTAAAAAGGAAAACTATTTTAAATTGAAAAATAAATACAGAGATCTGAAAAAGAACCAGCAAAAGGGCAAGGGTCTAATTGCTGAAGAAGTTGACTGGGATCAAGAGGATGATTGGGCCAAAACATCTGATGAATCAGGCTCCGATGAAGAAGATCTTGCCTTTATCTGTCTTATGGCAAGAATTGAGGATGATGAAGAAGTCTCTGAAACATCTTCCTCAGAGTCACCTTCAACTCAGGTAAACATTCCTTTACACTCCTCTTCACCTGAAAGTAATAGTCTATCTGCTCTCGATGTTATGACTGTTGATTTTTACAATGCTTTAAATGGAAAGATTAAAGCTGAACAAATTAATATTGATCTTTCTGAACAATTGAAAAATTGTCATTTAAAAATCAAAGAATTAACAAAGATTGAACAATCTCTAAAAGATCAAGTCTTTGTAAATCAAACCATTAACATTGAGAGACAACAAGCTATCACTGAAAAGGAAAAGGCCATCGCTGATCTTAAGGCTGAAAAGGCTACCATCAAAGGATGGTGCAAGGCCTCTGATAAAGTCAGCGAGATCATCAATGCTCAAATCCCTCTGAAAGTCAAAAGCGAGTTAGGATATAACCCTGATAAAGAAGAATCAGAGAATGTTTGTCTCCTCAATCCCTGATCCTTCTTCCTCTGAGAATTTGACGGCTTCTAAAACCAATGATTCTAAGAAAATGATCAAGAACAAAATTCCTGATCATGTTCCTAAAGCCAAAAACTTTCAGAAACAGAAGAAGAACTCCTCTGTTCCCTCTGTAAGTCATCCTAAAACTGGGAAGAAACTCCCTGGATCTATTCAGAGATCAACTCCCAGAATTTAGATCGACCTTACACCTGTCCCTGAAAAAGTTGTAATACCCCCAAGGACATCGGACAAAGGAACTCTAGGCTCTGCTCCTGAAAGTATTTCTTCTTGCACTCTGAAATCTTTCATTTCCAAACCCATTCACAAATATAGGAAATGCTATCACTGTGGTCAAACTACCCACATTGCTAGCAAATGTCCTAATGAACCAAAGCTGAAAAATTAGCTCATGGAAAGAAAGTAGCTCAAGCTGACAAATCAGCGAGAGTGAAATCCACCAAGGTTGGGAAACCATCCAAGGTGAAGATATCCACTGAAGAGAATTCTTCAGCTAGTAGCTCCTCCGCCACTCCTTCCATTAACACTGCAGGACCCATAGTAATATCGGTACCTATGAAATATTAATCCTTTTGTTGTACGCAGAGTGCCAAAGGTATCTGGTATCTTGATAGCGGATGCTCAAGGCACATGACTGGCAGAAAATCTCTGCTCTCTGAATACAAGGAAGAAGCTGGTCCTACAGTGACCTTTGGTGGAAATGGCAAATGATACACGAAAAGTTATGGAATTCTATCCAATGGAGCCACTTCATTCAGTCGAGTCGCTTACGTTGAAGGACTAAAGCACAGTCTATTGAGCGTTATTCAGCTATGTGACAAAGACTTCAAAGTTCTATTTCTAAAGAATAAATGTGTTGTCACTGATTCTAATGACAAACTTTCCTTAACAGGCAAACGAGTTGAAAACGTGTATGTCATCAACATGAATAGTTCTCACTCTGAGAACATGTGTTTCATTTCCAGAGCCTCCTCAGATATAAACTGGTTATGGCACAAAAGACTCTCTAATCTAAACTTTAAGATGATCAATGAATTGTCTCAAAAAGAACTTGTCATGGATCACCCTAATCATACCTTTGCAAAGTCGGAAGGATAGAGGAGAGCCGACCAAGATAGTGGCTTTTAGAATTGAAGTGTTGCCTACTATTTTGGAGGATATTAAGAAAGTTCAAGATGAAGCGTTCCTAGAAGAGAATCTAAAGAGTGAAAGGATGGTGGGAAATGTGTCAATGTTGGTGCACGATAGTAAAAGTGTGAAATGTTTGGGTGACCGTGTTTGGGTTCCTAAACTTGGTGGATTGCGTGAAAAGGTATTGGAAGAAGCTCATAAGTCGAGATATTCGGTACATCCGGGTACATATAAGATGTATCGAGATTTACGACAGTACTACTGGTGGCCGGGGATGAAGAAGGACATAGCTTATTATGTGGAGAGACGCTTGACCTGTTTGCAAGTCAAGGTAGAACACCAAAGGCCGTATGGGAAACTTCAACCTTTGGATATTCCGTTGTGGAAGTGGGACCATATAACAATGGATTTTGTTACAAAGTTGCCAAGAACTCCAAAGGGGTACGATGCCATTTGGGTGATAGTGGACCGTCTCACCAAGTCGGCCCATTTCTTACCATATAAGGAGATGTACCCAATGAAGAAATTAGCGAGGATGTACATCGATGAGATCGTGACTAGACATGGTGTGCCATCGTCTATAGTTTCGGATCGAGATAGCGGTTTTACGTCGGCCTTTTGGGAAAGCTTCCAACAAGAGTTGGGAACAGAGGTGAATTTGAGCACTGCTTATCATCCACAGACGGATGACAGAGTGAGAGGACGATCCAGACTTTGGAGGATATGCTTAGAGCATGTGTGATTGACTTTAGTGGGTCTTGGGAGACGCATTTACCGTTGACTGAGTTCTCGTACAATAATAGTTATCATGCGAGTATTCAAGCGGCACCGTATGAGGCATTGTATCGCCGCAAGTGTAGAACACTTTTGTGTTGGATTGAAGTGGGGGAAAAGCAGTTAGCTGGCCCGGAAATTGTTCAGATCATTGCGGATAAGATTGGGCAGATTCGTGAGAAGTTGAAAGTGGCTCAAAGCCGACAGAAAACGTATGTGGACAAGAGGAGGAAACCGATTGAGTTTCAAGTAAATGACAAGGTTATGTTGAAGATATCGCCTTGGGAAGGAGTGGTACGTTTTGGGAAGAGAGGAAAGTTTAGTCCTCGGTATATAGGACCATTTGTGATAAAGACACGTGTTGGTGCCGTTGCGTACAAGTTGGATCTTCCGGATAAACTTCGTGGTATTCACAGCACGTTTCACGTGTCTAATTTGCGTAAGCGTTTAGCGGATACGAGTGTGTCAGTACCGTTAGATGACATCCAAGTGGATGAGAAATTGGAGTATGCTGAAGAACCGGAAGCGATCGTGGATCGCAAGATTAAGAAGTTGAGAAACAAAGAGATTGTGTTGGTGAAAGTGCATTGGAGGTTCCACAAGGGGCACGATGCGACGTGGGAACCGGAATCGGAAATGAGGAAGAATTACCCTCAATTTTTTGCTTGAGGAATTCCGGGGACAAAATTCTTTTAAGGGGGGTGAGATGTAATAACCAGGATCCTTGTTAGTAGTTTGATATCTTTAAGTTTGGTGGCAGGAGTCTAAATTCCTAAACTTCAGGGGTTGGATGTGTAAAAGTATGAAAGTAGGTATAAAAGGGGCAAAACCCTCATTTCTTGGAGAATATAGCTGATTAGTGTATGTGTGTGTGTTTTGCTTGGTGCGATTTTGGTGAAAGGAAAAGAGAAGAGAAGAAACCTTGGAGAATCAAGGTGCAACAATCAATTTCAGGTATGAAAGTTCTTCCTCTTCATCTTCTTGCTTAGTTGGGTCTTTTGGGAGATGTAAAACCATGGGGTTTTATGGTTTAGTTGGTGGTATGTTGATTAAACCCTCAAATCAGTGTTTGTTGGGTTATTAGTATGAGTTTTGAAGTATTCTTCAGGTATTGGGATCCTTATTTCATTCTAAAGGATTTGAATCCATGAAAATCTCAATTGTTGAGCAAGGTTCTTCAATGAGTAGGAAAATCCATGAATCAATGGATTGATTGGATTAAATGGTTTATTTGTTGTTGGGAGGGTTTTGGTATGAGATTAAGCAAGTATTATGTCTGTTTTTATGGCTGGAAATGGTTAGAAATGGTGTTTTGGGGTTTTGTTATTCGAGCAGTTTTGTGCAGGTCGAACAGTGAGTTACGCGACCTGGCCCGCATCCTCAAGTCGCGCGGCAAGCCGCGTAACTCCCTGTTTCAGCATTTCAGAGTTTTTGCTTAAAGAGTAATTAAGTGGGTTGAGTGGTGTCCTAGCCTAAAGGGTTTATAGGTAGGATGTGTGGAAGTATAATTGGGTCATTAACTTGTAGTTAATTGATCTAAATCAGGTGTTCGGTTGGTATGTACGTAGTTGGGAGAGTGTAAGCGACTTGGCAATTCAGGTGAGTTTTCTCATGTGCTAAACCTTTAAATTGAATGTTTTAAATTGAATTGTTTATTTCATTCTTATCGGACGGTGTGTGTCCCTCTTAATGATCACGGTGTGTGTGATCACATTAGTCACGGTGTGTGTGACATTAATCTATACCGTTGCAACAAGTACATAAGTGTGTGGATAAGTGTGAGTTAATATACATGACTAACCGTTTTCCTCTTATAACTGTCATGCATATATTAACTGTGGTTTTTGGGAATTCACTAGACCTTTCGGTTTAACCCTCTCTTTTATAAAACTGAAAACCTTTCAGGGAAGCACATGGTAGAGTGTTCGGGTAAGGGAAAGGAAAAAGCTGTGAGACCGGTGATAGAAGTGAGGCACTATGTGTTGATATAGTAGCCTACATAGTAGATGAATGTAATAATCTCAGTAGCTAGTTTTATTTTCCGCTGCAAACATTTGAGATGAAGTATACTTTGGGACCATTTATGTTCAGTTACGACTTTGTTTTTAAAGCAATCGTATGTTATACCTTTATTTTAGAATCGTGGTTGTTACAACAACCATGTCCTTTTGTGAGGGCATGGAGGAGGTAGGATGGGTTAAAGTCTATTCCCTAGGTCGACTAGGGATTTCTTCAACACCCACCGATTTTTGGGAATCGGTGGGTGGTAGTTGTATTGTGACCCTTTTGATTCCCTTAGACTTCTTTGAGGAAGTCCTAGGGGGGCTTTTGGAGTTTCTCCGCTTTTGGGACTTTTTCTTTGCCTGGGTAGAAGCCAAAGGCTCTTTTGGCTTCGTGGCATCGGAAGGTGCGGAGGCAGAATCGGTGGGTTCGGTGACCGTGGGTCCCCGAATCCTTGCCTCATTCTCACCCCAAGCTAAATTTGCATTAAGGGCGAAATCAATCATACCTTGTCTCAGAGGGTTGTCGGAAGGGGAAAATCATATTCAATATCATCCCTCCTTGCAAGCTTACCGTCAAGCTTGGCATTGATAATGAGAGAGAAGAGACGTTGGAATGATACCTGAGGTCGCCAAATAGGAGAGAAAGATGAGATCATCTCCTTGAAGAAGTAAGCCGCGAAGTAAATTCTTCTTTGAAATATTAGAGCATGAGCTAATTCGGTGACTTGTGATGGGGATTGATCCGGACCACCTGTCTTCTTACTCAAACATAAGATGAGATGAGAAAAGAAGAAGTTCCAGATGTTACCCATGTTCTTCCTTACCAAAGTACCCGGACCTTTGGATTTTGGACCCCTCTTGTCTTCAAAGTAGTTCAAAGTAGTGACCACTTGTTGATGTTCATTTCCAAGTGGGAAAACTTCATATGAATTGTAGGTTGGAAGAGGGAGAATGGTACGAACATCATCAACATCAAAGATGACATCTGGTTCATCATCACTCAGAAAAGAAGCACAAATACTCTTGGAGGAATCATCATAGAAGCAAGTTGGGAAAAAGTTTCCCAAGAGAAACTTACTCATCTTTGGCTTGGCAGTGATGGCATACTGAAGTGGACATCTTTGAAGAAACCTACAGAATTCGTTGTACTTAGGATGAGCAGGATCATTACTAATGCGACCATAGTGGTTGCATGCAGGGAATGTGAGAGATCCAAATGTGAGGGTTTATTCTTCAGAAGCTTTGGGTGATTTTGATGGAGTGTTAGTGGAAGCCATTGAAGAACTTTGAGAAAGTTGCAGGTTTGAATTCGAGAAAGGGAGAGAATAGGAGATGAAGGCGATAAAGAAAGGAAAAAGGTGGGAGATGGTTATGGTTTTATAGGGGAGAAAGAGGTTCAATTTTCAAAAAGAATGATTAGGGAAGTGATTGAAAGGTCAGAATTCGAAGGGTTTTCAGGTTGAATTCGGCGCATGCTTCTGACATTGATGAGGTTGCTGATGTTATATGGTAGAGACAAAGAATACTTAGTCACCAAGAATGGTAACTTAAGAGATCTTTTAAAAGAATAGGGAGTTTCGGAAACTATGATTATTGGAAAGTGTGAATAAAGGGTAATCATCGGAAAGGGTAATCGAAAAGGGTAATCGTCGGAAAGTGTATGGTTTAGGGTTATGTAGAGATACAAGAGAGAGTGACGTCAGTGGGTATATCGTCAGAAAGAGATTTGGGGTTAGAGTTAGAAAAGAGAGAGATATGTCAGTGAGTGTGGTGTATGTCGGTGAGTGTGGTGTCGGAAAGTGTATAGAGAAGCGTCGAAGACGTCGGTTAGTGTGTGTGTGTTGGTGAGTGTGAGAGAAGAGAGAGACGTCGGGTAGTGTGAATATATGAGAGAGAGATATCTGTGAGTAGGGCTTATGCTTGCCAACTGTGAAACCATATATATATACATTATTTTATGTATATTTTTTTTATTTACATATTATTAATCTATATTTACCATACCAAGTTCACCGATTAGGAAGTTAAATCTTGCAACATCAAGGGGCTTTGTGAAGAGGTCAGCTAATTGATAATCAGTTGGAATGAAGTGAAGTTCCACGTCACCTTTAGAGACATGGTCTCTTATAAAGTGAAATTTGATATCAATATGCTTAGATCTTGAATGAAGCACTAGGTTGTTTGCAATTGCTATAACACTTGAGTTGTCACACAGTATTGGGATCTTTGAGAAAATCTGATTGTAATCTTGTAGCTGATTTTTCATCCACAATATTTTAGCATAACAACTTCCAGCAGCCACATATTCTGCTTCAGCGGTAGAGGTATACACCGAATGTTGCCTTTTACTTGACCAACTCACAAGCTTTCCACCAAGAAGTTGAAACCTCCTGTTGTACTCTTTCTATCTATTTTTGAACCTGCAAAATCAGAATCAGAGTACCCGATGAGATCAAAACCTGAGTCTTTGGGATACCAAAGACCCAGATTTATGGTATATTTCAGATACCGAAAAAGCCTTTTCACTGCAGCTAGATGTGATTCCTTAGGATTTGCTTGATATCGAGCACACAGACAAGTAGCAAACATTATATCAGGTCTACTTGCAGTAAGATAAAGTAGAGATCCTACATGCCTCTATAACTTGTGATATTGACAGACACACCATCAGGATCATAATCAAGTTTAAGAGGAGGAGCCATAGGAGTTTTCCTGGTAGAACAAGTATCAAGCTGAAACTTCTTCAGAAGGTCTTTAATATATTTACTTTGATTAATAAAAATGCCTTCTGGAGATTGTTTTACTTGTAAACCAAGAAAGAAAGTAAGGTCCCCCATCATGCTCATCTCATACTTCTTTTGCATTAGAGAGCAAAATTCTTCACACACAGATTCATCGGTGGCACCAAAAATAATGTCATCAACATAGATTTGGACAAGAATGATATTACCTTTGGACTTTTTGAAGAAGAGAGTATTGTCAACTTTTCCTCGGACATACTCATTTTTTAGAAGGTAATCGGGGAGAGTATCATACCAGGCACGAGGAGCTTGCTTCAGTACATACAGAGCTTTATCTAACCGATACACATGATATGGATGAATTGGATCTTCAAATCCAGGTGGTTGCTTCACATAGACTTCTTCAGCTAGCTCACCATTCAGAAAGGCACTTTTGAAATCCATTTGGAATACCCGAAAGTCTTGTAAGCAGCATGGGCAAGAAAAATTCGGCAGCTTCCAATCTGGCAACAGGAGCAAAAGTTTCATCGTAGTCAATTCCTTCCTATTTCCGATATCCTTAAGCTACCAGCCTTGCTTTATTTCGTATGACAGTTCCTTCTTCATCCATTTTATTTCTAAACACCCACTTTGTTCCAATAATGGTTTTATGGGATGGACGAGGAACAAACTTCCATACTTTGTTCCTCTCAAATTGTGAGAGTTATTCTTGCATGGCAATCACCCAACTAGGATCAGCTAGGGCTTCATTTATCTGTTTTGGCTCAACAATAGATATAAAATTTACATACAAACACAGATCGCTGATGCCTCTTCTTGTTTGGACACTGACTTGTGGATCACCGATAATTTGATCTATTAGGTGATCAATGGTCCATTTCAAAGCAAGAGGTAATGGAAAAGGTATAGAAGAAGGTGATGTTGAGATTTGAGATGGTGAGGGTAGATTATTTGTGACAGGTATAGTGTTAGATGAGTGTGTTCTCCTGAAGAGTCAATTTCAGGAGATGGAGAAGAAAGAATGGGTTTAGGAGATATGATGGTATTATTTGGAGGCTGAGAAGAGTTGTTATCTTCTTGACTTGGAAGATGAGGTTGAGTGGGTTGTTGAGTAGAATGAGACGGAATTTCCCCAACAAATGAATGTATCCATTGATTGAGTTCTTCTTCATTGCAAGATAATGAAGATGTTTCAAAATCATCAAACTTTACATGCATAGATTCATCAATGCATTTTCTTCTGAGATTATAGATTCTGAAAGCTCTAGAGGAGAGAGAATAACCCACAAATATTCCATCATCAGACTTTGGGTCAAAATTTCCAAGTTGTTCCCTGTCATTCAGCATGTGACCTGTACAACCAAATATATCGAAAAAATCAACTGCAGGTTTCCGACCATGAAATACTTCATAGGCAGTTTTGTTATGCCTTTTGACAATAATCGACCTATTTTGAGTAAAGCATGCAGTGTTAACTGCTTCAGCCCAAAAATAGGTTGGCAACTTGGATTCACTCAACATTGATCTTGCAGCTTCACACAGCGTCCGATTCTTTCTTTCAACAACACCATTTTGCTGAGGAGTGCGTACGGCATAAAAGTTTTGAGAAATTCCTTTGATGTCAAAGAATTCTTCCAAAACAACATTCTTGAATTCAGTGCCATTATCACTTCTGATAGACTTCACAAGTTGACCATTCAGATTTTCAATCTTCCTGATAAATCGAATGATTTCTTCAGCAGCATCACTCTTATGTTTTAGAAAGAAAACCCATGTATATATAGAGTATTCATCAACAATTGCTAGCATATACTTTTTACCACCTAGACTAGGAGTGCTTACTGGTCCACACAGATCCATATGAAGCATTTGAAGAGGTTGAGAGATAGATGAGCATTGTTTTGTTTTAAAAGAGGTTTTGGTAAGTTTTTTCCTTTTTCACATGCTCCACACAGTTTTCCTTTTCAAAAGAGATTTTTGGCATACCTACAACTAGATCTTTGCTAGAAAGTCTATTTAAGGTTTTGAAGTTTAGATGTGAAAATCTTTTATGCCATGGCCAACTTTGTTTAGCTAACTCTTGAGAAAGAAGACACATAGCTTCACCAATAGCACTTTCCTTCATGTTGATAATGTACACATCATTCATTCGGGTACCTCCTAGTACTATCTTATTCTGCACATCAATAACCAAACAAACTCACATTTGAAACATGACTTTATATCCCAAATCACAGATTTGGCTGATGCTCTGTAAGTTGTACATTAGTCCCTCAACATGAGCCACTTTTGAGAAAGTGATGGTTCCATTTGATATGGTACCATAACCTTTTGTAACACCTTTTCCATTTCCTCCAAAGGAAACAATGGGTCGTTTTTCTTTTAAGAAGTTAGATAGAAGAGATTTGTTTCCAGTCATGTGCCTTGAACAGCCGCTGTCCATGTACCATATATGATCTTTGTTTGGTACCTGCACCCATAAACAAATTTAGACTCTTGGTACCCATTTTGAGGTGGGTCCTTTGGGATTAGAAAGCATTATGTTATTTCTACGAAGATCATTATCTTTCGGGCAGTCTTTCGCAAGATGAAGTGTATTGCCACAGTTGTAGCATTTCTTGATGGTGAAAGCCCTTTTGAAATCCATACTGTCAAGGTTTTGAGACAACATCTGTGACTGAGAGGAGGAGCCGATTGGCGACTGAGAAGAGAAGCAAATCGGCGACTGAGAGGAGTGGCAGCCGATACCTGGTCTTGGTCCAAGAATGCCTTTTCCAGGATTTCTAGATTTTTTCAGATTTACATAACGAGGAACAAAATCGGTGACTATTTGAGATTTTCGTTTGGAAGAGAAATTTGTTTTTATAATATTTTTCTTTTGAAAGGAAGGAGTTCTTTCGGGGACAGGATATTCAGAAGTCTGAGATTCACAAGAATACCTTGATTCATGAAGACTTAGAGAATTAAAGAGATTTTGAATGGGTTTTGAAGAAGAGCTTGGAAAAGTTGACTTATTTGAAGGCTCAGGAGAGTGTTCTTTAGCTTTCACAAATACTCCAAACTTTTTGACATTAGATGCTATTTTGAGCATATCCAACAAATCTATAGAGTGAACAGAAGTGGAATCTTTAGAAGAAAGCCAGCTGGAAAGCCTTGATATTCAGATGATGGGAGTTGTGTTAGGTCTGAAAATATTATATCCGAGAATACAATTATTGAAGACATGAAGGGTCAAATTGAAAAGTCATAAAAGATAATTAGGAAATGATTTTAATGTAATTTGGGCAAGTGAATAATGCCTAATTCTCTAGTTTCCTATTTGTGATTATTTCCTACATATAAATAGAGGGTTAGGTTATTCTTTAGAGATACAAGCACATTAATTCATATCATTATTAGAGAGAGCTTATTAGATAATATCTTTGTAACCGATAATTTCAAGAAGTTTAAAATGGTTTGGAGGAAGAAATCAACTACAGATGATAGTGTTGGAAACATGTCACATACATCTCCTGTAGTTGATACAAGATCATTTGTTTCCAAGACTAATTTGCCTTATTTTGTCAAATTTATCAATCAGCTAATTAGTCTAAGTGCCACAAAGATTTGTTGTTTTACATATGGATCAAATGATTTTGTCAATCAAAATTTCATTCATAAATGGTATGGTACTTACAGTATCCCCACTTCCCCATTTATTGCATCTAAAGCTAACCTCCGAGGACCCAACAAAACTTGGGTACCAAAATCTTTTTAATCTGTTTTGTAGGTACGTCATGTGTGTTCTAAATTTCGAATATTCACATCACATGACAATCTTTCAAAAGGTTATGCTACATTTGAGGGGTGTACCACATTTTTTTTTCAATTTATGTTAGCTTCATAGTATCTCAGCTATGAACCTGTTCTTAATTCTTGGCTTCTGAATATCTCAGTTCAGAACCCGTTTTACATTGCATTTTGACTTTTGAATACATCAGTTCAGAACTCGGACTTTAATATTTTTAACTCTTTGTGTGATAGGATTTAGATGTTTCAATGGTCAATCCAGAGCCGGAAGGACCTACCTATGAAACACACCCCTAGGATAGATATTTTGAAAGGGTATAAAGTTGAGTGCTTGTGAGATAAAAAGAAAAAGCGAGGGTGTGACAGGACTTAAAAGAAATTTGGTCCTCACCAAACCTAAACAGTTATCCGGGTAGCCACATAATCTATTCATTCTCGATTCTTTGGAGATGAATATTGAACTAGACATGGACCCAATGTTGATAACTCGTGTCACCCTACCCAACTACTCAAGTATCTCACAAAAGATATTTGTTTCATACATCACGGAGAATGAGCATATCTGCTATCTTTTCTTCACTCGGAAGATTAAGATATTGAAAAAGGAAGACACACCTCCGGTCTCCGAACTTCACATTCAATGCACATTGAGTCTGTGAAATGTATTTTCACATTTTGAGCCTTAAAATTAGCATTTAATGTATAAATTCTTTCTACACATTGCACGAGTCTTTGTGATTCCAAAAGCATATCTTTGTGTGTATGCCGGAACAGTTTGAGAAGTTAGTTTTATAACTTACTTCTGTGATAACTGGAAGTCCTAATAGTGCCAACCCGCTGCCAACACTAAATATAGGCCACTTAATTAAATTTATTTTTGATTAAGTGATAAAAGTTGCTACATGTGCTTCTGTCTGTTAGCCCATTACTCGATATTCCACATTTCCATTCTATCACATTTGTGGTTATTGTCTTTGATAATGTTCATAATGATTCGGATTCTCTATTATCATTCTGAGGGGGAGAAAAGGTATATCAAAGACGAATGCTTATTATGAAGGGAAGAAAATGTGTTTCAAAGTCAAATGAAGAAAAAGTTGAAGATTTATCGACAAATGAAGACAATTTTGAAAACTTATCGACTGCTTAAGACCCGACAAAATTTCTTGTCGAGTAATAGAAGATTGACAAATACACTTAGTATTTTCATCGCGTCCATTTGGCTCGACACCTTATTTGATCGACTCATCTTGGCCCGACATCAATTCTTATCGAATCTACTTGGCCCGAGATCTTTTTATGTCGACATCGCCTGGCTCGACATACTTTCTGACCCAACAAGTTTTATACCCTATGACATTGCGACTCCTTCGATTTTATTTTCATGCTAATGCTAAGGTGGAGCTACGGAGCTTACAAGAGATCATTTTCGTAGGGGGAGAAAAAAAATCAAGAAGAAAGATTTGTTGACAAAAGTTTCACCGTCTTCAAGAGAGTGTTGATTTGCTGAATTGTAATCTGGAATACAAAGGGGGAGATTGTTAGGTCTGAAAATATTGTATCCGAGAATACAATTATTGAAGACATGAAGGGTCAAAGTGCAAAAGTCATAAAAGATAATTAGGAAACGATTTTAATGTAATTTAGGCAAGTGAATAATGCCTAATTCTCTAGTTTCCTATTTGTGATTATTTCCTACATATAAATAGAGGGTTAGGTTATTCTTTAGAGATACAGGCACATTAATTCACATCATTATTAGAGAGAGCTTATTAGATAATATCATTGTAACCGATATTCAATACAAGTGAGATATCCGACATCGGATCTTCATCAATATTAGAAATGTTCTTTGTGTTCTTGCATACATTCATTGTTACCTGATCAAATCTGGGATACACAAGTTTAGAATCAGAAATTTGAGAATCATCTTTTCCATATCCAAGCCCAGACTTATCATTACAAGAAATTTGATTTTGAAGAATCTTGTCTAGATTTTTGGAAGACTTGGTCCATTTTGAGAAAACTTCCTGTTCCTTTTCAAGAGTATTAGAAATCTTGTTTTTCTCTTCAGAAAGACCATCAATTAAGTACCTCAGATTTTCTAAATCAGCTTTCATTTTATCAAAGTCTTTGAGTTTTGAGAAACAAGAGAGAAGTTGATCATTCAAGGATTTTATATGCATGTCAGCCTTTTTCTTTTGTTCTTTTAAGTTACAGATTTCAACAGTTAAAGAATCAAAGGCATCAATCTTTTGATCATCAGACAAAAAAGTAAAAGGATGTACCTGAGGTTTGGTTCCCGAAGTTGATTCCTCAGTAGAGACAAGAGCAGTGACGTGGAGTGATTTCTCCATTTCTTCAAGTTCATCAATCTTGGCCATGAGGCATTTTGTTACATACTCACTCTCACTCTCTAAGGTTTGTTCATCTTCCCAACAATGGGTTTCAGCAACCAAAGTTTTTCCTTTACTTAGATTATTTTCCCTTTTCTCTCCTATACTTGGCTTTATACTTTTTATACCCTGGGATTTCTTTTGATTGAGAGGATTCATGGTTTTCCTTAGGAGATCGGCTACTTCTCTCTTCAGGCTTTCTAGTAGCCGATTTGGAGAAGTCATGTCCAAAAGAAGAAGACTTGTGCTTTGAGAAAACTTTAGACCTACACTCAGAGGCAAAGTGTCCTTTCTTTCCACAAAGCATTCCTCATTTGACAGTTCTTAACAGAATTAACAAACAGATGAATTGGCTCTGATACCAATTGTTAGATCCCAAATATCAACAATGTGGAAAGAAAGTAAAATATGAAACAAGAATTATATCAAGGAAGTCGGATATAGTATTGATATTGACAAAGTTACACATATATGTCTTTACAGTACAAAAGATCTATGAATGTTAGCTATAACTATCTAACAGACATTCTATTTATATACAATAGGAAATGCTAGAATGACAGTACAATACATGACAGCCATATAGAAGTAAGTTCAGAACTACTTCTGAACATCTTCAGAACATAATTCAGAAGTTCTTCAGAACTTCTTAAGAACAGCATGAGAACCTTTAGAACTTCTGAAGTAGCCACTTCAGAAGTTATGCCTTAAGCTTATCTTCACTCTAGTCATTCTGTCTTTGGACTTCTGAGCTTATGAGCTTTCTTTCTTTATCCCTTCAGAATCACTTCAAAACTGACGCTTCAGAATCAGGACTTCTTTGAAGCTATCTTATGATCTCTATCAGATTCGATCATATAAAGTCGAATAAAGTTTTGATATTTTGTGATTACAAGATATGATAAAAAAAAATCAAATTTAAGCTCCATTAACAATAACTGTTTATACACGATTGATTATTTTGTTAAATTTTGACTACTTCAAGATTTTTTCTATTGATAATAATTCCTTTGGTGGGCGAAGAATGTGAGAGTTAAAGAATATTTCAAGCCTACCGCGTTACCTAGAGAGGATAGAACGCTCCGGGAGTCGAGGGATGAAGAAGAGATAAAGACAAGAAATTAAAGAAATAAAGAAAAATAGCAATAATTATATTATATCCCTATTAGAATAATATAGGGAGATTTAGGGGAAAACCCTGAAAAAAAATACAAAATTGAGGAACTCGTAACCATTCATCTGGACGACATGAACATAAGCACACAAAAAATTGAAGCTATTTCTTGGTTTTCATTCACATGTGCATACCAGGAAAATTGCTTACAAATTACATGTTATGCACATATGCATACTAGAAAAATTGCTTACAAATTACTTGTATGCACATGTGCATGCCAGAAAGTTGCTTAGAAATTACTTGTATGCACATTTTAAATGAAACTAAACCATGTCTATGCTAAAAGATTTCATGACTTGGCAGAATTTAATCATGTATGCATGTAAAAATTCTATTCTTTAAAAAATATGATTTGTTATACATATTTCTTCTTTTTAATATTGTTGGATTTGTTACTATTAGATCATATAAATTTAAAGAAAATTTTGATATTTTTTATTATAAGTTATGATATAAAAAAATCAAATTTAAGATCCATTAATTACATTAATTTTTGATCATTTCAAGTTTTTTTTCCCTATTATTGTAGTGAGAATTTATGGTGCCTATAACTACGTCCTTAAAAAAATTCTCCAATCTTAGTGGAAATGTTTTTTTTCTGATCAAACATCGAACAAAATACGTTGTTGAAAATTTTCGTAGATTTGGTTTGTAATGATCTAAAAGTATTTTTTTACTTCTAGGTTTTCTATCTAATTTATACATTGTTTATTTGTAAGTTTAAAAAAATTATGTTTTTATTTTTTATAATATTATATTGCATTTTGAGAAAGTTTGAAATATTATTTACTATTTTTATTCGATCTATGAATTAATTTAGAATAAAAACATATCATTAAATGAATGTCTCTTTTATTTTTTAAGCTCAACACATTAATTAATAAACATACCATTTATTTTTTATTTATATAACAATCAATATGAATAATTTTGTATCGTCTTTTATCCTATTAGCTTAACATTTAATGTCTATCTACCATTCTTTTTTATTTATAAAACAATTAGTACAATTAAAAACTATTTTTTATTTGTGCTTTTTTATTTATTTACATGAGTCTATTTATTTACAGTTTGTTTATTAGCTTAATAATTCATACAATTAAAAAATTTTGGTCGTATTTACAATTCATTTTTTATTTACACGTCAATCAATACATTAATGTAATATTATAAAAATGGCTAAAAACATATGTTGCCATTTTGAGAATGATTGGATGGTGGATTTTACGATTTATCCAATTTTTAGTTTTTTAAATATGTATGTCTTATTTAAGTGACTAAATATTTTATGTATTTTTGTAATTATTACAAATCAAAATAACTCATTAATTATTTGATTGATCCAACTTTTCATATTCTTCTGTTGATTATTACGAGCCATATATATAAACGAAATATTTATGACCATTTAATACATTTAAATATAAATGATAAAAAATTAATGAGAAGACTCAATCATATTTATATGTTTTTTTCTCTCATTTTAATTTATTTCTAATTTAAACTAATCACATCAATTTTTTAGACTTTTCATTTGTGTAAAATCATAGGATTGAAGAAATAAGGTATATCAAAAAAAGAAAATGATTCTTTTGTGCACACTCAAAGACTGGTTATTTTAGTCATAGTTATCCTACATTCGTGAAAAGTTAAAATATTGGAATAAACAAATGTACAAAATAAGTGGATTGGATGATGTGGCATCATAAGAATTGAGTATGCTTAAACATTGAAATGTGGCATTGTTTTGGTCTATCTCATGTTGGTAAGATATTAAATTGAAAGAATGATGTGAGTATATATGGATAAGAGGATGTATTGTGACATCTTATACAATTAACAGTAATCTTATTTCTATGGGGCAAGAGTTATTATAATAATTAAAGAAGAGATGATGCATTTATGATAAAATCATAGAGTTGATATTAATCTTATTTTTATGGGGAAAAATTTACTATAATAACTTGCTATTGATATTTCTATTACGATCCATCTTTGTATATTGATCAACTAATTTTGCATCTTTATAATATTTTCAGTAACAGTGATATGATTATTGGACATGTTTGGGTTTTAATTAACAAAATTATTATCGATGTATCACAAACTTATCGTAATAATAAACGATAATGAATACATGCAAGTTAGTCACTTATGAAAAATACTTTCATTTTTCATATTGTATTTCAATAATTATTAACTAAAGAATTACGCTTGATTTTAGCTTGGTTCAATATCTCACTTACAAACTAATTGTCGCGGCACAAAGCGCGGACCCAACACTAGTTATATATAGGGGAGATTTCAAATACAACCCAATTATTTCGTACAAACCATGCAAACTAACATGGACCAATCATATTCTTCCACTTGTTTTTTTAGTTTTGTTTTTTAGATTCAATTACGTGATTCATATCAATTATGTTTTTTCCCAATTTTTGTAATTCAACTCCCCCTCCTCCATTTTTCCGACGATAATGTTCTTTGTCCCCTATTTTTCTTGCCATAATCATGAAACTCGGATCGGTAATCATGAAACCCGAATCAGTAATCATGAAACTCGGATCAGTAATCATGAAACCTGAATCCATAATCATGAAACCCAATAATCATCAAACCCAGATCTGTAATCATGGAACTTGGATAGTTAAGCATGAAACCAGGATCCGTAATCCTTCAACCCAGATTCGTAACCATGAAACCTGGATCCGTAATCAACTCACAGTCTCAAAATCATCTTCATCTAATACCATCGAAAAATCAATCATGTTTAATTTAAAATTTTCTTTTAGATATTAAAAATATAGAAAAAGAGAAATTAATAATTTGTTTGGAAAGAGTCAAAAACACCCTCCATGTAATTGCATCAATAAAAAAAATAGAAATTAAAGAGCTTTAATGATTACAAGTGGAGGAATATGAATAGTCCATGTTAGTTTGCATGGTTTGGACGAACTGATTGGTTTATATTTGAAATGCCCCCCCCCCCCACACACACACATGTATATAGAGGGAGGTTCATGGGAGGCTGCCATCTGGTAACATGCATTTGTGCATATGCACTAATTTTGTTTTTGAACGGCAGAAACCACTTTATTAAAACATAAAACAAATAAATTACAACCACCAAAACTAAAAACCAAAGCAAAAGCCATCACCAGTGGACACAGACCTCCTACAATACATGAAGACATAAAGTAACAAACCCATATTGCCAAATGAAGTACTGTTAACAACAACATGCACAAAAAACTGGAGGTTTGTAAGAAGCAAACCAACTTGCAAAAAACCAGCAGCCTCCACAACTTAGCAACAAAACCCAACAACTCCAAGCCACTCAGCCCCCACCGAGACTTACATCCGATTACATGATTGCTCCACAAACCTTCGAAGACCCTCATAATCGAACATGTACTTCTTCAGCTACACAACATCTGCTGTATTGCTACACCCAAAACCGTTGTCCTTAATCTCTTCCTTTCGTCTCTACATTCGTTTTGATCGATGACCTCATTCGCTGAGTGGATCTATCATCCACGTCGCCCATTCTGTCTTCAAATCAAGATCTCTTTGGTTCACCCACTCGAATACCTTCACCTGAAATTTGAACATCTTGTCCACAATCGACCTATTCCCATTTTCAAATACACATTTGTTACGACTGGCCCATACTAGATATAACACACTCCACACAATCACCTTCCATCTTCTTATATGTTTTTAATGTTGTTAGACCTCATTTCAGAAGAAGTATGAATCAGAATTATGGAAGTACACACGCCCCTGATGATGTGGCAGGCACATCTTCCGTGTGTAACTGAAGTAGTTATTCACTTAGCTTACGTGTTAAGATGTAATAGGCTAGATAGTTGACTTTCCTTATTGTAATCGTATAAATAGCTCAGTTATTGATTATAAAAGTGTGATTTGAAGAATATAGATTTGAGAGCTAAATTGTGCGTACTGTTATTATCGTCCAAGTAATTCAATACGAATTAACGATTGTTCTTCAATACTGTTCTTATTAATCTTACTATTTATCATAGATCTGTTTGTTTCCGCTCATATTTACTTGTTTGATCTATTGATTAATTGTTAGAAAAGGGATCTGGGTTCCAACAATTGGTATCAGAGCCTGATAATCAATCTATTGATTATTAGATCTCTTCCATTTAGAAAAATCCCTCTTCTATTTGCAGTAATTTTCAGTTTTAAGCTCATGTTCTTCATTCTACCCTGTTTTACGAGATTTTGTTAATTTCATAACAATTTTCTCTAAATCTATGGTAATTTTTTTTAAACCTGAGATTAGTAAGAATATTGTCTTATTTCGACCAATTTGAAATTTATTTGCTCCAAATTTCAACGAATCTTCAGTAATTCTCAAATCCCTGTTTCTGATAATATGGCTAATTCTAATCTGAATATCGTATATACTTCTGGTTCTCTGACCAAACCTCCTACTCTAATACGTGATGAATATCCACAATGGAAGATCCGTATGATCAACTTCTATGAAGGATTGGATGTAGAACTTTACCCTATTGTTCAAATGGTCCGTTTGTTCCAATGACAATGTTGGTTCCAGATTCCTTAAAACCGATTGTTAATTGAGAGTATTGAATCAAAGTGAAATGCGGAAGCAGATCAATTAACAATTTAAATCAATAGAACAGTAAACAGAATGAAGAACAAAGATTATGAAATGATAACTTTGAATCAAAGTAGACAAAGTTATGAATTACACACAGTATTCTTCAAAATGTAAATGTATTGATCGACAACTTTTACAAACACAATATAATGCTATTTATACAGATACAAAAACAGAAAGTCAAAATGCTAGCCAATTACAAAGTGCCATGTGTCTTAAAGGGAGCGTCTAACAACAATTAGTTATAACAAGAAGAGTGTGTTGACTTTTGTAGACATCTCTTCTTTGACTCATACTTTAATTTCTAACATTCTCCCCCTAAGTATGAAGTCAAAAAAAAACTTTCTTCAGAGAGGATCAACAAGAAGAATGATACTTGAAATATTATCGATAAGCTCTCTGTTCTTCCGAAGTCCATCAAGTCTTTTCTCTACTTTCTTTGCAACATCCGGATTTGTCGTGTCTAAGCCAAAGATAGCACTTGATGATGTAGACTACCTCGTAAGAGTATTTGTGAGCTTCTTTGATGCGAAAGAAGCTCTTTCCATTTGGTCTTTTGAAGATGATTCCCTCTTCTGGTTCAGTAAGAAGTCTACCTACTCTGAATTTGCTTATCCCTTCAAGTTCCTCATTTGGTGCAGAGATAGCCAGATTATCCATTTTGAAATTTAAGCCAATCCGGAAGTCGACTCCGCCTTTTGTATCTAATGTATGATTTCATACATAGAATAATTCTAGTGTAGGCAACATGGTCTTGTGGATCTTTGCGTTAAGAAAGCCGAGTCTTCATAAATTCTTCCGTAAAAATGAGATCGACTTTGGATGGATGGACAACGGATCATTATCACATATGTAATAACTCTTGTTGTTTGATCCGACTACCTCGTAGATTGTGTACCAAATGAGTGTATCTTGAAACCGCTTATGTTTCATGGCCGTGATCTTTGTAATTGGAGCGATGGTGAAAACCGTCTTTCTCGTCTTGTTTATGAGCCATGAAGTTATCTTTAACTTCATTGCTTACATTGTATTGGTTTGCGAAGTTAGGCATCATGAGATAAATCTTCGATCCGTTGGAGCATACATGTGCCTTTTCTCAACTTCAAGTGTTGGAAGTTCAATGTTTCCAACTTTATTTAATCTTTCTTCAAATTCTCCTCTTCTGATCTCTTTCTCGCTTCGAGCGGCCTCGCTCCGACTCTTGCTCTTTCTTCGGCCTTCAAAATTTTGTCTCTCGTAGTTCTTCTTCAAGTCTAGCCTTCTCTCTTTCCAGATTCTCTCTTTCAGCCCTCTCTATCTCTATTTGTTCTTCAACAATTAGCCTCGGCGTATTATCTCTTCTTCTTTTTCTTTTTCGGCTACGAACACTTCCTCATCCTCCTCTCCGGCCCTTTCTTCTTTTTCGGCTTTAGCTCTTTCCTTTGCGGCTTTAGCTCGTTCTCGTTCTTCGTGAGCTCGACTATTTCGGCCCTTTCACCGAGAGCTCGGGATTCTGCTTTTTCCCATAACATCCAGAATGAACTTAGCTAGATCTGGATCTCTGGGTAGAGGCCCAGAATGCGTAGCCAGAGGTGTTGGAGTGATTGGCACTTGTTTTGAAGAAGAAGGTTGCTGTGATGGTTTTGGAGTTGAAGAGTCAGCGGTGGTCGTGTTTGGTTCTGGTGGTGTTTGTTTGGCTTGCTTAGGCTCAGGACCTTTCTCCCCCTTCTGAGAATCAGGATCCTGATCCTCAGAATGTTTTCTTTTCAGCTCTGCCTTTTTGCAAGCCCTTTCTTCCTTGGCTTTCTTCTTGGCATTAAACGCCTCAGCAATAGAAGAAACCAGAGGCACGAGTTGAGATAGAGTAGATTCGATGGCAGCAATTTTCTGGTCTGTTGAGGATGTGGAGGGCTTGGAAGAGTACTTTGAAGCGATGGAAGACATTCGCTCAAGAATAATCTTCTGGAAAGAGGCGAGATCAGATTTCTTGACGAGCGTAGACCCAGAGGGATCATCAGAAGGAATGATGGTCTTGATAATCTTCTGTATATCGGCCACCAGAGAGCTGTAGTCTCTAGAGATAGGGAAGTCAGAGGCACGTAGATATTCTGGAAGTTGAGAGATTGCCTCTGCATTTGCTTGAAGACCATTATTCAATAGCAAAAATTGTTCAGCAAAATAGGCCTTCTGATCTTCTTGAGAGGTACTCATTTGGCGCTGAAGATCCGTTAAGAGAGAGTTCGACTTTCAATTTTAAATTGAAGGCTCGTAAGAAGAGAGTTGTTAGTGGTCACGGATAATTTTAGATCTTCCACGTATCTCTCGAATTTGATCAAGAAATGCCAAGAACGCCGCATTTGTGACTAAATCAAAAGATGTAACCGGTGCATCTCCAACACATGGAGCCCCTTTACCCTCGCGTTCGTAGGGGCCTTCTACACCGTTTTGACGTTGAGTGTAGAAGGACTTCCAACTCGATCCTTGAGGGTCGTTATTCACAGTGCTCCTCTTCGGTTGTTCTCGACCGTTTCAACATTATCCTCATCATCGCAGGATGAGGTGTCGAAGACAAGATGCTTACCTTGGTGAAGTGTAAACACTCCGGTAAGAGGTGCATTCCTAGGCCGTAACCCCTCTCGATGGGAATTCATTAGCATCTATCCTAGGAGAGGATGTGGACTCATCCTCTCCGTGCGTATTGGTATGTCACCACGGAGACATGAACATGTGGTGAAGGAAGTGGCGAGTTCGGGGCGAATGAACTCTTATATTATCATCATCATCCTTTTGGGAGGATGATGAAGTGGAGGTGCTTTCCCGGATGAATTTGATTCGTAAGAAGAAGTATCCTCTCGAACGGCCGGTTTCTTGGTGGTTTGAACTGGCCGTTCTAAGTCAATGAGTGGAGACGTGGTGACATCAACCTCGAAGTTGTGGTTGCCCTTTGGGGAATAGGAGAGGAACACTCATATGTGTCTCCGAGGACATCTTCTCGTACCTTCATTTAATAGAAGGTCGGCATGGGTAGAAGCACTCGGATGTTCACTCCTATTTTTCTCAAGCTCATGCTCACCGCACCCCCGACCACCTACACCGGCTCTAAGTGCTCGGGGTAGGAATTCTCTCGTTTCCGAGAAAACCATAGAGCTTCTATAGATTTGGAGATTAGAAGAGCTAGATGGGATTAGGTTTAGCATGTACCGGATAATTCTCTCGGGTGCGCAGTAGCCGATGCCGTCGATGGTTGATCTATGGGAGCTCATTGATGCAATTTTGCGTAATGGCCGAATCGGGGAGCTTCGATTGCCCCAATTGCGGGATGAGTGATGAGAGATAGAAATCTTGGGAACATGAGTGCCGGTAGTGGCTTTCCCCGACTCGATGGATCACCTTAGTGTGCACCGCTTTGATCTCTTGGAAGATGAGACTTGCATAGTCCAAGGGTCGATTGAAGAACATCCCATACATTATAGTCGAATGTTTCGGCTAGCTCGATCCGGAGAACCTATTTTGCGGTGTTAGGCTCTTGTTGAGAATGGAGACGAGTAGATTCCACATTGGGGGCAACTTCTTCCTCTTGAATTCGGACAAACTTGTAAGAGGTTCATTGTAACCCGTAAGATTTATGAAGGCTAGGAGGGCTTCGTGGAAGGGTTTTCTTCTAGGGCGAGATTGGGAATGGTTTGCCCATCCACTTCGATCACGAAAGGGGAAGATGGAAATATTTGGCAAGTTTTCTTTTGGTGATGGGGATTTGAACAAAGAATTTCCACTTGTTCGGGATGGGTGAAAGAACCGGCGAGTGTTTCATCGCTTTCGATGATCATTGTTAGCCACAGCTTCTTGGACATAGATTTCAGGGATGTTTGGGTTGGTTAGGGTTAGGGCTCGATTCAACTGGTGTTGTTGTAGAAACTCGATCATGATGCGAAATTCTGGTTGATAAGTGTTAGGGTTGAGCAGTACCTGCACATTGTTCGCCTTCAATGGCAGTTTCACAATGGGAGTACTATCCGCAGTTGAATCGATGATTCTTTCTTCATCATTGTTGGAAGGACGGGCACAGTTGGAAGCCATTTTGAAATTTCGAATGCTTGACAATAGAAAACTTTGTCTTTGCAAAGAGAATGAACACTGATTTAGGGAATTTTTGCGAGGAAGAAGATGAAGGTTGAAATTGGGGGTTTTATGTGAGAGAGAAACTGTAGAATGGGAAGGGGTTATTAAGTTTGGGGAGAAAAAAAAAACGGTTCATTTGAGCTGATGTAAGCACGCGGGTATACACATGCAGTGTTTCGATTGGGGACACGTATACGACGAGACACATGTATGATGATGATTTAGTAGCGTAGGTCGTTTTTCTTAAAGCGTAAATAAACAAAAGTAATAAAAAAATCTGTTTAATTAATCAATTAATTTTGAATTAATTGAATAAACACAGATTTTAATCTTAATTTTATTTATTTAAGTTTAAAAATCAGTCAAGTGAAAACAAAAATCACATGAGAGTTTAGTTTCTATAAAAAAATAATAAAGAAGAATTTGCATTTAAACATATAGATTTAAACAACCTTGGAGGCAAGAGTTGATTGAATTTATATATTTAATGGAAATTATAAGAAATATCAATTTATAGAAAATTTAGTTGAAAAACATGTCGACTTGATTTATATTTAAAATTTTTTTGAAATGAATCAAAAGTCTAAGAGACCTTGGCGGCAAGAGAAACTCAGAGCAGATAGATTCAAATAAAATTTAAGTGAAATAGTAAATCGAAGACAAATAACCGTAGTTAGACTTAGACGAATATCTTCTGCATTGTGAAACTCCCCTTGAATGGTAAACTCCCCCTTGAATGGTGAACTCCCCCTGTAGTAGCTTCTTTACCTCGTTTCTCAATCTGCACTTTATGATTTCTCTTGAAAGAAAAATATTATTATGAAACAGAAAATCAGAGTAACTCAGAGGCTTCTGAAGTGTTCTGAAGAGTTCAGAAAGCATCAGAGACTTCTGATGACTTCTGAAGTATCGTCAGAATAGTTCAGAGGCTTCTGGATGCTTCTGAAGAAATCATTGTTACATATTAAGCATTCCCAACTTGCTAATTAAGAAGTTAAAACGTCTCTCATCAAGAGCTTTTGTGAAAATATCAGCAAGTTGATAATCAGTAGAAACAAAATACATTTCGATTGTACCCTTTTCGACATGATCCTTGATGAAATGATACCACGACATCGATATGCTTTGTTTTGGAATGTCGAATCGGATTTTCCGTAATGGCGATAGCACTTTCGTAATCACAGAGGATGGGAATCTTATCGTATATCGACCATAATCTCTCGAGTTGGGTCTTCATCCAAATAACTTGTGAACAACAACTAGCAAGAAAGAACATATTCAAATATTTCCGCCGTAGATGTGGATACGCAGCTTTGTTTCTTGGATGTCCAACTTATAAGTCGATTTCCCGAAGTTGACAAATACTCGATGTACTTTTTCCGTCAAGCTTACAACCCGCATGATCGTAATCAGTATACGCCATTAAATCAAATCCAGAATTTTTAGGATACCAAAGGCCCAACGATGGTGAACCTTTTAAGTACCTAAAAATTCTTTTTACAAGCCTCAAATGAGACTCTTTAGGATTGGCTTGATAACGAGCACAAAGACAAGTGGCAAACATAATATCGTGTCTACTTGCCGTTAAATATAAAAGAGAACCAATCATTCTCCGTAGCCGGTAATATCAACAGATTTACCGTAGGAGTCGTGTCCTAATTTCATACCAGAGAGAGATAGGTGTTTTCATGGATGATGAGTTTTGAAGATGAAACTTTTTAAGCATGTCGAAACATATTTTGCCCGATTTATAAAGATACCGCAGGTGCTTTGTTTAACTTGAAGTCCTAGGAAGAAAGTTAATTCTCCCATCATACTCATTTCAAATTCATTTCCATCAACTTAGAAAACAAATCAACTTCGTTTGATGAGTAGAACCAAAGATTATTTCATCCACGTAAATTTGAACTATAGGTAACATACCTTTGCCTCTTTTGATGAACAGAGTTGTATCGATTTTACCTTTTTCATATCTTTTGCTGATCAGAAATTTCGATAGTCGTTCATACCAGGCTCTTGGGGCTTGCTTTAGACCATACAAAGCTTTGTCAAGAAGATAAACATATTCTGGATATCTTGCATCTTTGAAACCATCAGGTTGTTCAACATACACTTCTTCTTTTAGACATCCATTAAGAAATGCACATTTAACATCCATTTGGTAGACTTTGAAGTTTTTGTATGCAGAGAAAGCCAAGAATAATCTTATTGCTTCTAGTCTTGCAACAGGAGCAAAGGTTTCATCATAATCGATACCTTCCTCTTGACAGTAACCTTTAGCCACCAAACGAGCTTTATTTCGACAATAATTCCATCTTCATCCTTTTTGTTCCTAAATACCCATTTTGTGCCAATAGCAACTTTGCCTTTTGGTAAAGGAACAAGACGCCAAACTTTATTTCTTTCGAATTGAAGTAGTTCTTCCCGCATAGCATCCACCCAAATTTTGGTTCAACTAAGGCTTCATGTACACGTTTAGGTTCGATCATACTAAGAAAATTAACAAAGAATGCTTCATTTGCGTAGCGGATCGTGTTCGACCCCTCGTAAGGACTACCAATTATAAGATCTGGTGTGTGAGATTTAGTCCATTTCGTCATTCTGGGTTGAGAAATTGATTGGGTTGTTTTATTTGACGAAATGATTTCATCTGGAAACACAAAATCTTCTTTATTTTCTTCTGTATGTCCTCTGGTATCTGTTTTGTCACTCCGTCCTTGTGTCTCCCCTCGTATGATGGAACAAGTAGCTTCCGGACCGGCGTATGTAGGAGTAGTGGGAACTTCCGGACAAATAGACGTGACGGATGAAACGGAAAGCGAGGACCAGAGAGTAATGCCCGAGGCTTGGAGAATATCCGGTATCCGCAAATGTGGAGGTGACATAGCTTCGACACAACTTCGTCGCCCGTAAAATCTTGAAAATAGCATCAATCTCGGATTCTCCGGAACCCGAAAGATAGTCGAAGTAACAAGATTAAGCTTGAGTTCGAAGTAGAGTGTTCGGAAGTCGGTTGGGTGTTATCATCGAAGTCAATGTTGATGCTTTCCATAACGCTTTTGTTCGTAAGTTAAAAACTCGGAAAGCTCTTGAATTTAACGAGTAGCCTAAAAATTTAGCTTCATCGGACTTCGGATCAAATTTGCCAAGATTATCTCTCGTCGTTTAAGATAAAACATCCGCAACCAAAGATATGAAAAGATTTTACGTATGGTTTTCTTTTATTAATCACTCATAAGAGGTTTTGAGATGCCTCTTGACAATAATTGAACGGTTTTGAGTGAAACAAGCAAGAGCAACATGCTTCGGCCCGTAAGTGAATTGGGAGACCGTGCCGCAAGCATCGTTCGTCGCTTCAACCAAGGTTCTCGTTGCGACGTTCAACTACACCGTTTTGTTGTGGAGTGCGAACAAGAGAAGTTTTGAGTAATTCCTTGTTCAACAAGATACGATTCAAGCTTGGCGTTCTTGAATTCGTACCATTATCACTTCGAAGCCGTTGAATCTTCGATGTAGAAGAACTTGAATTCGGTCATCATATTCGTAGTACCACCGGGACTTCGACTTTTGACGAACGAAAGCAAGCCAAGTATATCCGGAAAATTCATCAATTAGTACCGTAATATACTTTTACCGGTATAGACTCGAATTGCAATTGGACCACGTAGATCCACATGTAATAATTGCAGAGGTCTAGTACAAGAATGATCACTTTTTGTTTTATGAGATGCTCGTTTAATTTTGCCCATTTCACATGCGGGGCGTAGGTGATCTTTTTGAAAATGAATATCCGGAAGTCCGGTATACCGCTTTGTTTTTAACAAGCATCTCAAGATTATTAAAATTTAAGTGAGACATTTTATGATGCCGTAGCCACGCAACTTCACTCTTTTTGGAGATGAGACATAAAGTTTCCTTACCATCCTTAGAGATAAAATTCATCATATACAAGTTACCTTTCCCGTTCGCTCTCCAAAGTTCTTCACCTCGCCTTAGAGAATAAATAACAATGTGTTTCATCAAATACTACTAGTATTTTAGAATCACAAAGTTGACTTACACTAAGGAGGTGATGTTTCAAGCCAGAAACATGAGCTACCTTTGATAAGGTGATATTACCTTCTTGTAGAGTACCGTAGCCTTTTATTTGACCCTTACCATTATCACCAAAAGTTACTACTCCACCCGATTTGTCCTTGAATTGGGATAGTAAATTTTGGGATCCGGCCATGTGCCTCGAGCATCCGCAGTCAAGATACCGTATATGCACACGCTCGTTTCGCAATCAAAAATCAGAATTTCTTAGGTACCCATCGCATAATGGGTCCTTTTATGTTAGCTTTTGGAGTATGCTCGTTTTTTGATTTATCAGAAGGTAAAGACTTTATTTTTGGTTTTTGGTTTTTTTGAGTTTTATTCTTTTTGTGACAAACATACTGTGAATTGGAATGATCAGAGGTTTGCGAGAAAAATTGTTTTAACTTTAAGAACAGTGAAAAACATTCGTAAGACCGAAACATAGAAGATTGAATTGAATTTTCATTGCGAGAATGGTAATTACAATTATTCTTTCTAAAGTCTTTTCTAGTATCGGCTTGTTCTAGAGAACCTATCTAGACTAGACTTTTGTTTTAGTTCGGCTTTTTCTTCTCTCGTGTTCTTCCTCCGATCTACTTTTGCGAAGCTCGTTATTTACCGAAAAAGGAACATAAGAATTAGAGGATTTCCATTTGCCTTTTTGAATATTAGTAAACTTCGGAAGAGTAGAGTTTAAAATCTTTTGATTTTGCACTTTGTTTTTGAGTTCTGCCTCTTTCTCAAGTTCAAGACATATTTTGGCTTTGAGACACATATCTAAGAAGTCTGGATGTATAGATACTGATTTTCTCGGTTCCGGGAACGAAAACAGAAGAATAGGTATACCACTTGAAAGTTTAGCACAATCTCTATCAGAAGCTCTGATTTCTTGAGATTTATCAGTATACAAATAATCATCCTTTTTATCAATAATTTCTGAATTATTTGTGATAACTTTTGATGATTTAAAAGAATTAATTTCTAAATTTGAAAGGTAATTTTCGTAGTTATCAAAAAATTCTTCATCATTATTGTCATTCTCCCATGGATACGTAATCTCACCAAGCTTTCTTGAGTTTCGTAAAGATGTAAATCTTCAAATGAACAGGAGAGATCTCTCGGATGATTCTCACAAAGAGTTTCATTTCTAAAACACTTATCCGCAGTAGAGAGAATATCGTTTTCAAACATAAGTCGTAGATCTTCCTCTCGCCCGACTTGGAACAAAAATATCCGCCTCCGGATTCAAAATTGTATGTTTATTTGAACCAAAATTGAAAATATCATCTTTCTTCTGAACTTTATTTAGATCAACATTTGTTTTACAACAATATTCAATATTTTCGAATTTAAGTTTGCTTTTTTTATGATGGTTTTCATATCTAGATTTTTTAAAAATAGATTTTTCATACAAAATTGGAAACTTTGGCTTCTGTATTTGTCCAACACAAAAAACAGATTTCAGATCTGACCTTTTCTTACACGTGTAGGGATCTAGGTCCTCGAAACCAAGTCCAGATCTTCCTACTTGTGTGTTAATTTTGTCATGAACCTTCGTGCATCCGGATATGTTATAATCGTAGCTTTTTCTCGTTGAAGTTCAATGTGTAAAAATTCTCTCTTTTCGAAAATAGTTTTTAAGTGCTACGTAGTTGAGTCTATCACTCTCTTTGTCTCTCGATTTCTTTCTCTTTTCCTTCCGTAAGTTTATTGAGATTCAAAATTTCCTTTTTAAGTTTTTCTTCGTAAAGTTTTAAACTCATGGAAATCGTTTCCTTTGCGGTATTTAATTCGAGTTTTTCTTCTCCGTAAGTAAATCCATTTCTCTTTTGAAAATATCTCTTTCCCTTTTGATTGTAGAAAGAGTTTTCTCGTACTTTTTCGTAATTTCTTTTCGATTGTGAGTTTCAGCTTTAGTTCCTCAAAATTGTTTGATAACATCACAATCGTTTGTTCAAGCTCGGATGATCCAGAGAAATTACTAACAGTGACTCGTAGGGTTGATCCTCTCGATTCGTTTGTGTTTGCCATTCCACGTAACATGGCTTCATCACCGCCGGATTCATCTTGCACCCAGCTTTTCTTTTTCTCGCAAAGTGTGCTCTTTCGTGTGACATTGTACTTATATTTGTTTTTGTAATAAGTCTTATCCTTTTCCGCAGCTCCTCCGCAATCTCTCGAGTAATGTCCGGCTTGCCACATCCGTAGCGTACATCTTTCTTCCTTTTTAATTCTTCTTCTTTCTTCTCTTCTTCTCGTTTTCTCTACTCTCTCGTACTTCTTGTTTAGGAACATAGGGACGATCAAATCGTTTACTTCCTTTCAAAGACCTATTTCCAAAACGATTAGTAAATTGCTTGGTTATTAAAGCCGCAGAGTCGCAAACGCTTTAATTTCATCATCCGATTCGTAGTCATCTTCTCGGAGCAAGCCTCTACGATATGAAGGCCTTCGATTTCTTCCGTCATCACTTCGTCTTCTCGATTCCTTTTGTTTCGAGATCAAAGCCGCAGGACCTCCGATGTTTGTTCTTTTCTCGAACAACTTCTTTTTCATGAGCTTGCTGTACCGAATACATCATGCAACGACCATTGTTCAAGGTCCCGATTGGCTTGTAGTGACATGGATAGATTTGACCATTCGTGGTTTAACCTTTTGAGAAATAGAACATTGTTGTCTTCCTTTGATCTAACAATGTCACATCTCTTGCAGAGATTAATCGATTGTTGAATCGATGAAATGTTTGTTCCGAGAGATTCATCGGTCGGCCGCTTGAAAACTATTATATTCATTTAGAGCTTGGGCTCTTCTGTTCTTTTTCATTTTCGCACCACCTTCTAAGAGATTCTCCAGTTGATCCCATAAATCTTTTGCTGTGTCACATGAGTCCAGAGATTGAAAAATCTCATTTGGAATGGCCATTATCAACAGAGACTTAGCTTTCTTAGCTAATTCCACCTTAGCCTTTTCTTCATCACCCAGCTTATTCCTTGACTTCGAACCGCCTTGCTGGTACCTCATCTGTATTTGCAGTGGCTGGAATTCTGGGAATAGTAGTGGTGGGAACAAACGGACCGTTTTGAATAATTGGATATAACTCAGCATCCAATCCCTCATAGAAGTTAACCATTCGAATCTTCCATTGTGAGTATTCATCACGTACAAGAGTTGGAGGTTTAGTCAGGGACCCAGACGTATAAACAGCATTCAAGCTCGAATTTGCCATTTGAGTAGGATAGAAGAGAAAATTTGAAGATTTGAAAGAACTTTAGAACAATTAAATCTCAATTTGATAGAAGAACAGGTCGATAATATCACTGTTTCTTCATATTACAAAATGAATGACTCAATTTAAGAGAAGATTGTTAACGATTTAACAAAATCTTGTAAAACAGAGTGGATTAATAAACAAATTTTGAATCTGAGAAAATACTGTTCGATCGAAAGGAATTTCTTCAATGGAAGAGATCTAATAATCAATAGATTGATTAGAAGGCTCTGATACCAATTGTTGGTTCCAGATTCCTTTAAACCGATTGTTAATTGAGAGTATTGAATCAAAGTGAAATGCGGAAGCAAATCAATTAACAATTTAAATCAATAGAACAGTAAACAGAATGAAGAACAAAGATTATGAAATGATAACTTTGAATCAAAGTAGACAAAGTTATGAATTACACACAGTATTCTTCAAAATGTAAATGTATTGATCGACAACTTTTACAAACACAATATAATGCTATTTATACAGATACAAAAACAGAAAGTCAAAATGCTAGCCAATTACAAAGTGCCATGTGTCTAAAAGGGAGCGTCTAACAACAATTAGTTATAACAAGAAGAGTGTGTTGACTTTTGTAGACATCTCTTCTTTGACTCATACTTTAATTTCTAACAGACAACGATTCCTAGGGTTCCTGCTACTGCTGTTACTGATGAGATCCCTGCAAGACATGTTCCAAAATTAAGGGATAGTTGGTCTGATGTAGAGAAGGTAAAGGTGGAATTGGCCAGAAAGGCAAAGAGTCTCTTAATCATGGCAATTCCAAATGATATTTTCCAATCTCTGGATTCCTGTGATACTGCCAAAGAGCTATGGGATCAACTGGAAAACATTCTGGAAGGAGGTGCAAAAATGAAGAAAAACAGAAGAGCCCAAGCTCTGAATGAGTATAATAGTTTACAGGCTATTCTTGAAGAATCTCTGGAACAGACTTTTCATAGAATTAACACTATGATAAATCTATGCAAAAGATGTGATATCATCAGATCTAAGGAAGACAATAACGTCTTATTCCTCAAACGATTAAATCCAGAATGGTCAAATCTCTCGATGTCTCTACAAGCTAATCAGGATCTGGAACAATGGTCTCTACACGATGTATTCGGTACTCTACAAAGCTCATGAGAAAGAGGTCGTTCAGAAGAAAACTACTATCGGTGGACCTTTGGCTCTAATTTCAGAATCCAGAGGATCAGTCAGAAGGAGTAAGGAAGTCGAGAAGAAAGGAAAGAGTAAGACTCATATAAGAAGAAACACCAGAGGATGATTCTGATTCTGATGATGAGATCAAAGATTTTGCTGATTCACTAGCACTTATTACCAAACAATTCACAAAGAAGTTTGGTAATAGATCTTTCCAAGGAAGCAAAAGGTTTGATCGCCCAACTCCTAATTATGCACCTCGTCAAGAAATACAGAGATCTGAGAAAACAGAAGTAGAGAAGAATGAAGAAAATTTGAAAAGAAAGAAGGATGTGTGCTACAGATGTGGAAAGCCAGGGCACTATTCTAAAGACTGCAGAGAAGCTCTGGAAAAAGACAAGACGTACTATCAAAACAAATACAAGTACAACGGCGCTGAAAGAGCTCATTTTGCAGAAAAAGAGAACTGGTTAGGAGATGAGACTAGTGAAGATGAAGCAATGTTCTGCGGCATGGAAACAACAAATGAATCAGAAGACCAGCCATCTGAAACACCTGTAAGTACTCTCTCTGACACATCTGAACTTGAGAACACCATTCTGCAATTATCGGATGAGTTTGAAGAACTTAAACAAAAGCTTAAATATGAAAAGAAATTGCGAAAAAATATTGAGCAAACTCTTTCAGTAACTCAAAGGGAAAGAGAAATTTACAAAAGAGAGTTGGATCTTTTAACAGAAGAAAAACTAGAGCTAAGTTCTGAAAATGAGAATATTTCTAAAGTTTTAAAAATTACCGAAGTTAAGCTCAAGGAAGAGAATTTGAACTTTACTAAACTTTTGGAAGGCAAAGATAAGGAGATCAAAGCAAAAGAATGTGACAGATTAAATTCTGTAGCACTTAAAAACTATCTTCAAAAGGAAAGAGAATTTTTACATATTTGACTTCAAAAGAAAAAGCTACAGATCAAAACATATCTGGATGCTCAGAAAGTTCATGACAAAATAAATACACAAGTAGGGAGATCTGGAATTGGTTTCGAGGATCTGGATCCCTACACCTGTGAAAAGAGGTCCACTCTGAAATCTGTTTCTGTGTAGGAGAAAAACAAAAACCTGTGTTTCCGGTTTTATATGAACAATCTATTTTTAAAAGATCAAAATATGAAAATGGTCATCCTCAAAGAAAACTCAAATTTAAAAACGTTGAATATTCAAATTCAAATGTTAACCTAAATCAAATTCAAAAGAGTGATTGCATTTTCAGATTTGGCTCAAATACTCATATAACTTTGAATCCAGAGGCGGATGTATTTATTCCTTTACAAGCAGAAGAAGAGCTACGACTCAGTTTTGAAAATGATATTCTCTCCACTCTGGATAAATGCTTTAAACTCGAACATGAAAATGTTCAGAAAATCTCTTCAGAAAACAATCCAGAGATATTTCCTTGTTCTTTTCTAGACCTAAATCTTTCTGAATCACAAGATAATTTTGAAAAGATTACATATCCATGGGAAAATGATGATCAAGGTGATGATTTCTTTAACTCAAAAAAATATCTTTCAATTTTAGAAAATCAATTACCTTCTGAGTACAAAAAGGTTCCTGAAGTAACTAAGAATGAGGAAGCTCCTTTCTTATATACTAATGAACCTCTGGAGATCAGAGCTTCTGGTCTAAATGTTGAAAGACATTCAAGTGGAATACCAAACCTCTTTGTTCCTCCAACAAGAAAGAAAAAATCGTTTCACATTAATCCAGACTTCATTGGGATGTGTCTTAAAACAAAATCTTGTCTTGAACTTGAGAAAAAAGAAAGTCTTAAAAAGAAATTTTCTGTTCAGCAACAATCACCGCAATCGAGTTATCCAAAGTTTACTTCTGCTCAAAAAGGCAAATGGAAATCTAATCTTTCTGCTCCTTTTTTAGTAACTTCCAAAGCTTCTGAGAAGATTTATCAGAGAAAGCCTCTGCAGAAGAACACTTCTGATTCTAAGCATAAGTCTAGTCTAGCTAAGAAGTTCAATAGAACTACTAATACTAGTTTAGACAGAAATAAGAAGAATTGTAATTCTCATTATTATAATGAAAATTCAAGGCAATCTTTTATGTTTCGGATTTCTGATTGTTTTTCTCTATTCTTAAAGTTAAAACAATTTTTCTCCAGGCACTCTGATCGCTCATATAGTAATTTCTCAACTTTCAGAAATAAACCAAAGGAAGACAAAAACACTAAAAATAAAAAGAGCAAACCTACACACTCTGCAAAATCAAATCAGAAACAAGATACACATACTGAAAAGTTTAAAACTAACAACAAAGGACCCATTATGAAATGGGTACCTAAATCTCTCTAATTTTGATTGCAGAAGCAGCGTGTGTACATCTGGTATCTTGACTCTGGATGCTCGAGGCACATGATTGGAACGAAAAGCTTACTCTCCAAATTTAAAGACAAATGTGGTGGAGCAGTAACGTTTGGAGACAATGGTAAGGGTCAAATAAAAGGCTACGGTACTTTACAAGAAGGTAACGTTACCTTATCAAAAGTAGCTCATGTTTTTGGACTGAAACATAACCTGCTGAGTGTAAGTCAACTTTGTGATTCTAACATAGTTGTTGTATTTGATGAAATGCATTGTTACTTGTTTTCTAAGGCAGGTGAAGAACTCTGGAGATCGGACGGAAAAGGTAATCTGTTTATGATGAACTTCACATCAAAGGATGGTAAAGAAACCCTCTGTCTTATATCCAAAAAGAGTGAAGTTGCATGGTTATGGCATCACAAAATGTCTCACTTAAATTTTGATAACCTTGAGATGCTTGTCAAACACAATTTGGTAACTGGTCTTCCAGAAGTTCATTTTCAAAAGGATCACCTCTGCCCTGCATGTGAAATGGGAAAAATAAAACGAGCATCTCATAAAACAAAAAGTGATCATTCTTGTACTAGACCTTTGCAATTGTTACATGTCGACCTCTGTGGTCCCATTGCAATTCAAAGTTTATTTGGTAAAAAGTATATACTGGTACTTATTGATGAATTTTCCAGGAATACATGGCTCGCATTCGTTAGACATAAATCAGAAGTGCCTATTGTCTCGCAAAATATGATGACCAGAATCCAAGTTCTTTTACACCAAAAGATTCAGCAGCTAAGAAGTGATAACAGTACCGAGTTCAAGAATGTCAAGCTTGAAGCATACCTTGTTGAAAATGGAATTACACAGACCTTCTCTGTTGTGCGTACTCCTCAACAAAATGGTGTAGTAGAACGACGCAACAGAACATTGGTTGAAGCTGCCAGAACGATGCTTGCAGTTTCTAGACTTCCCATCCATTTATGGGCTGAAGCTGTAGCCACTGCGTGTTTCACCCAGAATCGTTCAATTATTGTCAAGAGGCATCTCAAAACCTCTTATGAGCTTATAAATAATCGAAAACCCTGTGTCAAATTCTTTCACATTTTTGGATGCAGATGTTTTATTTTAAATGACAGAGAAAAACTTGGCAAGTTTGACAAGAAATCAGATGAAGCTAAATTTTTAGGATATTCGTTAAATTCAAGAGCTTTGAGATTTTTTAATTTACGGACTAAGACTGTTATGGAAAGCATTAACATCGATTTTGATGATCAAACTCAATTAACTTCTGAGTATTCTACTTCTGAACTTAAACTTAACTCAGTAACATCTTATTATCTTTTAGGTACCAGAGAATCTGAAATAGATGCTATTTTTCTAGATTTCATGGGCGAAGAGATATTTTCAGAGCAAAGACCAACCAATCAATCATTAAGTATTCCTGAAGTTCTTCAAGCTTCTGGAATTACACCTTCTGGTCCTGAATCACCTAGTGAGAGCCCATCAGAACCTTCTGTCATTCCTGTTTCATCTAGTGATTGTCCAGAAGTCACTTCTGTGCCTTCATCTGAGAGGGAGACTTTAGATGATTCTCAAGTTTCAGAATTCTTTCCAGAAGAGGTGATTCAATCTTCTGAACACAGAAGTTCATGCTCAACAAGTACCTCAATCTAGGGTGACGAGATGGACTAAGTCACACACCCCAGATCTCATTATTGGTAGTCCATCTGAAGGTGTTAAAACAAGATCTGCTACTGCCAATGAAGCTTTTTATGTAAATTTTCTTAGCATAATCAAACCAAAGCACGTTCATGAAGCCTTGCAAGAACCAAGTTGGGTGGAAGCTATGCAAGAAGAACTGCTCAAGTTTGATCGAAACAAAGTCTGGAACTTAGTACCTTTACCAAAGAACAAAGTTGCCATTGGTACTGAGTAGGTCTTCAGAAATAAGAAAGATGAAGACGGAATAGTGATCAGAAACAAAGCTCGACTGGTGGCTAAGGGGTATTGTAAAGAAGAAGGAATCGATTACGATGAGACTTTTGCCCCTGTTGCAAGACTTGAGGCGATTCGTCTATTTCTGGCCTTCTCTGCATATAAAAACTTCAGAGTTTATAAGATGGATGTGAAGTGTGCATTTTTAAATGGATTCCTCAAAGAAGAAGTGTATGTTGAACAATCCGCTGGCTTTAAATATGCAAAGAATCCAGATTATGTTTATCTTCTGGACAAAGCTTTATATGGTTTAAAGCAAGCACCAAGAGCCTGGTATGACCGCTTATCCACATTTCTGATCCATAACGGCTACGAAAAAGGTAAAATCGATACAACCCTTTCATCAAAAGAGGCAAAGGTATGTTAACTATTGTACAAATCTATGTGGATGACATAATCTTTGGCTCTACTCATCAAACAGAAGTTGAGTTGTTTTCAAAGTTGATCGAAAAAGAATTTGAAATGAGCATGATGGGAGAACTATCATTCTTTTCTGGACTTCAAGTCAAACAAAGTGCCTCTGGCATTTTTATAAATCAAGCCAAGTATGTTTCTGACATGCTAAAGAAATTTCATCTTCAAAATTCCTCAACTATGAAAACTCCTATCTCTCCTAGCATGAAACTTTGGCCCTAATCCCTCTGGTAAATCAGTGGATGTTACAAACTATAGAGGTATGATAGGATCCCTTCTGTATCTGACAGCAAGTAGGCCAGATATTATGTTTGCCACTTCCCTCTGTGCTCGATATCAAGCGAATCCTAAAGAATCACATTTGACCGCTGTCAAAAGAATTTTTAGATATCTCAAGAGATCTCCATCACTAGGTCTCTGGTATCCAAAAAATTCTGGATTTGATTTAATGGCATATACAGATTCTGATCATGCAGGATGCAAGTTGGATAGAAAAAGTACCTCTGGAAGCTGTCAACTTCTGGGTAACAGACTTGTAAGTTGGACATCCAAGAAGCAGAACTGTGTTTCAACATCAACAGTAGAAGCTGAGTATGTTGCTGCTGCCAGTTGCTGTTCTCAAGTAATCTGGATGAAAACTCAGCTCAGAGACTACAGACTAATATACGACAAAATCCCTATCGTATGTGACTCAGAGGGTGCAATCGCCATTACTGAAAATCCAGTTCAACACTCAAAAACCAAGCACATCGATGTCAGGTATCATTTTATTAAAGATCATGTAGAGAAAGGCACAATTGAAATGTATTTTGTCTCTACTGATTATCAACTTGCTGACATTTTCACTAAAGTTCTGGATGAGAAACGATTCAATTTCTTAGTCAGCAAGTTAGGCATGTTAAATATGTAATTTTATTTAATTCTTTGATTTTCTTAGGATTCTGTCAAATTACTTATTTCTTTACATTTTTTTTCTGCATATTGTTTTGTTTTGTTTTATCTTTTATTTTCTCTTTCTCACAAATCATAACTGTCCAGAAGCCTCTGGTCACTTCTGATGGTTTAATTCAGAGGCACTCAGAAGCCTCTGGATACCTCTGTTCCACACCGAATACATCTTACATTTGTGATCCAAGTGACAACAGAAAGGTGCATATCTTACAATAGCGAGGGGGAGCAGAATGCAATTTTTGAGGGGGAGCGAATCTTACATGTTCGAGGGGGACAATATCAAGTCTAACATTTGTTAGCTGTCTTCTGAACCTCTCTTTACTTAATAATTTTCTTTGAATCTGTTTCTTCTGAATAACTCTTGCCGTCAAGGTTACAAAGGCTTTTCATATTCAACTTAAATTTTTCTTAAAAGATGTTCTTTGACATTCTTGGTCAAAAATCGTTTTCTATGACCAGATATTCTCTGCCTTTGTGTTTTTTTTTTGAAATTTCTTTAATAAGTTCATTTTCTTTAACTCTTGCCTTCAAGGTTAATTAAAATTTTCTTATTCTATACAAATTTCTTAAATAAATACTTGGCTTAGAATATTAAACTTTCATTTGGTGCAAATGTGTTTTCAAACCAAATGTCTGCTTTTAAATTTTTTAGAATAAATTATTTACTTTAAAATTTTATTTTTTAATCAACAGTTTATCTGTTTGTTTAAATTGTAAATTTTTTTATTAATTTCCTTTTAATTTCTTTTTGGAGGGAATACTCAATCGTTTTACGCGCTAAAACCTTTTCCCTTCTCAGTCCTCATTTGCACGTGTCATGCATCGTGCCATTGCATGATGACACGCCTGCGTGCTTACCTCAGCATACAAGAACCGTTTTTGTTAGTCCCCAAATTAAAACCCTTCCCATTCACAAATCACTCGAATACTCTCTCTCTCATATTTAAACCTCGATTTGGGATTTTAACAGTACTGTGCTTTATCGTCTTCCTCACGAATCCGAATATCCAAAACGACGACGATACTTTAATCCTTCATCATCGGCGTTTTACTCTCTCCCAAGCATCATTCATCAATGGCGTCTCCAGTTCCAAATCCGAATACCGAAAACGACGACGATACATTAATCGCATCAACGGCTGACAGTGCTCCAGTCATCAAGCTACCGTTAAAACCCAACAATGTTCAGGTTCTTCTCGATCCGAACACTTATCTGTCTGATTTCAGGATCATGATTGAGTTCTTGCAAAAACATTCCCTGAACTGACCCCTAACCCTGACGAATCCAAACGTGCCTGAAATCTATGTGCAAGAGGTGTGGCAGACAATATATGTCATGGATGACAATACTTTACTTGGAAGCTTTGGACACCCCACCGAACCAGATACTGCCGTCCAAATCCCAATCACAAGTAAGAAAATAGCAAAGTATATTCTTCTTCCTCAACCCTATATTGAAGCTGAAGGTCAAACTATCCCCAACCCTGACCTAGAACCAAATCCAATACTAGAAGCTCTACTGGCTTTCATTCGTTTCTTAGGTTACAATGAACAGCTCAATAGGCTATCTGAGTTCAAAAGAAAGAAGTTACCCCCGATTTGGAATGTACTGGTCTCCATTTTGAATAAGAGCCTCACTTGCAAAATTGGTTCCCTAGACCAAGCTAGTAAGAATGTCCTCACCATCATGTATGAGATGTTTTTCAACAGACCTTTAGACTACACTAGCCTAATATTTCAAGAAATGAAGGCTGCTGTACAAACAAAGTTTTCCCTCCAGAGCCAAGGAAAAGCACTTCCTGCTTTAATGTTCCCACGATTCCTATCACTGTTCACCTTTCCCGCTATTGGTGTTCTGAAAGCTCCTCTCCTTCAACCGTTCTGCAAAATCGCCTCTATGAGCTTCCAGAAGCCAACAACTGATAACAATGGTTATCCTACACTCAGAGAACTCTCCAAGTATATGCTAAACCTTATTCCTTCAACCTCTCTTACTCTCACATCCTATAGACGCTCTATGATATTCTCAGAACAGAGAATATCTACCCTAGAGCACTTAGAGCCCAGATTAAGTAGTGAGGGGTCAAGCGAGAATGAGCATGAAAAGAACTTGAGTGACCACCCGAGTGTTTCTACCCATCCAGACCTCTTAATGCAAGAGGGTACAGAAGATGTCCATCGGAACAGATTTGAGCAAACCTCTCCAAGTTCCCCACGGGTACCCACATCTCCTGAGGTAGATGTCAACACATCTACTCTCATTGAAACAGGACAACCTAGTCCAAACCACCCAGAGCCAAACAGGTCAGAGGATATTCTTAGTTCCTCTAAATCAAGCACAACAGGGGAATCCACCTCATCTTCATCATCCTCTCAAAAGGGTGATGATGAAAATATAAGAGTTCCATTGCCCCAGAACTCGCCTCTACCTACACAGAACGTTGATGTCTCTGTGACTAACGATGTCTTAGGGCAATCAGAGGGTACGTCCATACCCTTTGTTAGTGTAGAAGCTGAAGAAATCCCATCAGAGGGGTTACAGCACCAGGACGCACCACTTACCGGGGTCTTTACCCGACATTGTGGTAAGCACACTGTTTTCTGCTTCTCATCCTCTGATGATGAGAAACAAGCTGAAACAGTCAGAACAACCGAAGAGGTACTTGTCAATGACAGTCCTCAAGGACTGGTTGGAAGTCCCTCCACACTTAACGTCGAAACAGGTGTGAAAGAGGGCCTCTCTGAACGCGAGAGACAAGGGCTCCATGTGTTGGAGATGCACCGGTTACCTCTTCTGAATTTGTCACCCGTGCAACGTTCAAGGCATTTGGTGATGAAATTCAGAGATCTGTGGAAGATCTAAAATTATCCCTAGTATCTCAACAACAAGTAATGACAGCTATACAAGCCCAACAAGCAACTCAGACTCAAACGTTGGAGGCCATTAGACAACTTCTCTCTGATAATGCAGAAGCTCAAAGGAATTCTGCTTCTGATCAATTTCGGGTTCTGGACGCAGGGATAAAAGCTAATGCAGAGGCTATCTTTAATCTCTCTTCAGAGCTTCCTATTCCAGAAGTCACAATATCTGCTGATGAATATGGTTCATTTGTTGCCGACATCCACAAACTCATACAGGCTGTATTCCCTTCAGATGATGCTTCTGCTTCTGTTTCATCTTTGGTCAAAAAGTCTGATATGGCAACCTTTCAAAAGGCAATGATTGAACGCATCAACACTTTGACCTCCAAATACGCATCTAAAACCAACTCCAGCAACTTGAATATGGATCAAAAGCTCACAACTTTAGAGACCTCTGTTTCAAAGTTACTTTCTCTGGTAAGTGAGTTATCTGCGTCATTTGAAGACCGAAAGAAAGCCAAAGCAGCACGGGCCTGTAAGAAGGCTGAGCTGAAACGAAAGAGATCTGAGGATCAGGACCCTGATTCTCAGAAGGGGGAGAACATGGAAAATCTTAAAAAGATGAAAACTGAAATGGGTCAGAAGATGGAACAAGAAAAAGGTAAAGCTTCAACCTCTTCACCTTCTGCACCTCCTCCCTCTAAACAAATTCCGATGACGCCTACTCCTCTAGCTACTCAAAAAGGTCCCCTGCCCAAGGATCCGAAAATTGCCAAATTTATAATGGAGATAATTGGCAATACAAAGACGCAATCTCAACCCGCTGAAACAGCGACAGCCAGAACAGAAGAAGAAGCAGCCAGAACCAAAGCCGAAGCAGCCAAAGCAGAAGCAACCAGAGTTGAGGCAGCCAGAGCCGAGGCATTCAGAGCAGAAGAAGAAAGAATAAGATCAGAGGCTAAACAAAAAGCTAAAACTGAAGCTGAAAAAGCTAAGGAAGAAGCCGTCAAAGTCAAGGTTGAAGCAGAAAAAGCCCAGGCTCAAGCAGAAAAAGAGATAAAAGAAGCTGAAAAAGCCAAAGCTGAAGCTAATGAAGTTAAGGCTGAAGCTGAAAGGGCAAGTGCAAAATTGGAAGAAACAAAAAGAAGGGAGTCTACAAAGTTCAAAGTTTCAAATGAAGAAAAGATACAGAAGCTGGGAAAACTCGATTTACCCATTCTAGAAATCAAACACAGGCACATGTATGCCATCGCCGATCAGAAGATATACTTGATGATGCCAAATTTTTCAAATGACTATCAAGTAACTAATGCGATCAAAGATAAATTTGTAACTCACAGGCAACCAAGGAAGGAGGCCTATTCCAATACTCCAATTAAAACAATATCATTCAGGCACGCACAGTTTGAACAAAGACCAATCTGGTATACTATCTACAAGGTTGTCAGAGAAGACAACAAACCATACTACTTCTGTGACAATGATTTATTGTCTATCAATCCTTCTGATCTTATAACTCTGGAGAAGTTTATGAAGACTCAAATGAATAGAGGGAGAGACGATCAAGAAAAAATTGCATACTTCCTTATCATTGAATGTATGAAGTCTTTTATTCGATACAGAAGACAAGTAGACTTTCAAATTGGTTTAAACTACAATGTAGATAATTTGTGTATCTCTGCTCCGAATGAAGATTTGGAGGGTCTAAATGCACTCAGGATTGGGAAAGTGATAACTAAACCAGAAGAAGGGACCGTATTCAAAAGGCCGAACAGAAGAAGTTTTTCAAGAGTTAAAGAGGCTTATAAATACTCTACAGAGGGTGTGTATATTGTGAAGTGTTATGCCTCTGTAGAAGTTGACAATCAAGTAACAGAAGCTAAATAGAAGATAGTGAAGAGACTTGACAAATTAATGAAGCTCAGAGAAATTATAGATGTTATCTCCAAAGTCATTTCTCAAACAGCCCCCTTCTGATAAATTACAATACGTGCTTATTGTTGAATCAACTATAGAGCCTAAGGAAGAACAACGAAGCTACGAGTGCAACATTCCGAATTTCATACTTAGGGGGGGATTGTTAGACCTCATTTTAGAAGAAGTATGAATCAGAATTATACAAGTACACACGCCCCTGATGATGTGGCAGGCACATCTTCCGTGTGTAACTGAAGTAGTTATTCACTTAGCTTACGTGTCAAGATGTAATAGGCTAGATAGTTGACTTTCCTTATTGTAATCGTATAAATAGCTCGGTTATTGATTGTAAAAGTGTGGTTTGAAGAATATAGATCTGAGAGCTAAATTCTGCGTACTGTTATTATCGTCCAAGTAATTCAATACGAATTAACGAATGTTCTTCAATACTGTTCTTATTAATCTTACTGTTTATCATAGATCTGTTTGCTTCCGCTCATATTTACTTGTTTGATTTATCGATTAATTGTTAGAAAAGGGATCTGGGTTCCAACACATGTTTTACTTGCTGACAGCCGGCTTCGATTAAATCAACAACCGAACCACACGCTCCCACATTTACCCTTCCCCAACTCCCCACCTGACCCCACAACTTTTTTAGTTCTACACACGAGACTAGAGCATGATCAATAGACTCCACTTACGTATTGCATCTTGGACATAGAGTGGAGTCTAAATCGATGCCCATCTTGTCCAAAATCATACGAGCCGGAATTCGTCCAAGCATAACTCTCCATACAAATATATTCACTTTATTCGGAATCGCCTTCTCCCAATTCGTTTTTGTTCCATTCCCCTCTATCCCGCTGCGTTTTTCTTCCACCGATTCTCTTAATACTTTCACCGTGTATCCTCCTTGAGGACCCAAATTCCATTGCGAGTAATCTGTCTTTCCTATAGTCGGATATTTCCCCGCAAGTATCCTATTCAACTCCTCTAATTTTCCTAACTCCCTTCCCCTTGGGTCCCTTCTCCAACTCCACTGCCACACCCATTCCTCCCCCTCAAAGGTCCTTTTATTCCCAATAAAGTCGTCTTCATTTTCCTCCAATCGGTATAGCCGCTTAAACCTCATCTTCAATCCCTCTTTTTGAATCCACACATCATCCCAAAATCTAATCTTTGACCCGTCTCCTAGAAAATACCCAAAATAGTTTGAAAAATTAAGACCCACCTTATCAATATCCTTCCCAACCTCTATTATTTTTACCACACCGACCCACCCCCTAAGTACCTAACATCCCCTTCCACTAGACCCCCTTCCCTACCATATATACACTTAATCACTATTCTCCACAAAGCATCCTCCTCTAAGTAAAATCTCCACCACCTTTTCCCCAAAATACCACAATTAAGGTCCTTAAGACCCCCGATATTTAACCCTCCATTCTCAAAAGATCCCAACACATTTCCCATTTAACCCACGGGTGACCCCTCCTAACTGATTCACCATTCTTTCCTCCCCCCCCCCCAAAAAAAAAAATGGCATCTCACTCTCGCTAGTTCCCTCAACACACTCACCGGGGTTCGGAAAAAAGAAAAACAATATAACGACACAATACGAAGTACCGATTTGATCAACGTTCGTCGACCTCCAAAAGATAAGATCTTCGCTTTCCAAGCCGATAACGTTTTTTCATCTTTTCCATCACCGGTTTCCAGACTTCTTGTTTCCGCATTGACGCGCCTACCGGCAAACCTAGGTATATAAAAGGTAAAGCACCATATCCGCATTTAAAATCCCTTGCCTACACTTTGACCTCCTCTTTCGGTACTCCTATACCAAAAATCATACTCTTGTTCATATTCAATATCAATCCCGAGACCTCATAGTAACATTGTAGTGTTCTTACAATGTTTCTTATATTTGACACCTCCCATTCTCCTACAAAAGTCACGTCATCCACATATTGAAGGTGAGAAAGTTGGACTTCCTCCTTTCCCATGTTTATACCTCTTATGAGCCCTTTCTCCGCCGCTTCTTCTACCATTATGTGTAGGCATTCCGCTACCACCAAGAAAAGAAACGGTGCAAGTAGGTCTCCTTTTCTTAATCCCCTCTCCATTGGGAATTCTTTTGTAGGTGATCCAGTGACCAGCACCGAAATTCTTGCCGATTTGAGACTTGCCTCTATCCACCTCTTCCATTTATCCCCAAAACCCATGTTTGATAAACCTTCGGAAAGAAACTTCCAATTTACCGAATCATACGCCTTCTCGAAATCCACTTTAAAGATCACACATTTTTTCTTTCTTTTTTTCTGGTCTACTACCGCTTCATTTGCAATGAGAACACCGTCTAAAATTGATCTTCCTTTAATGAACGCGCTTTGCTCCCTGCTAATAATCTTATTCATAACCGTCTTCATTCTTTCCGCCAACACCTTTGATATAACTTTATAAAAGATCCCTATGAGATTAATTGGTCTATAATCATTGAGACCCACCGGGTTTGAGTTCTTCGGGATTAAAGTAAGGAAAGATGCATTACACCCTTCTTTTAATTCTCCCTTCTCCATGAACCATTCAGTTGCCTCTAATAAGTCTCTTTTGATTGTTTCCCAAAACTTCTTTATGAACTCGATTGTAAAACCATCCGCTCCCGGGGATTTGTCGTTCCCACAACTTTTTATGGCTTCCCAAACTTCCTCTTCCGTGGCTCTTCTTTCCAACCATTCGGCTTCCTCCCTAGTGATTTTGTTTAGGTGCTCCGTCCGCAATTTGTGTAAGGTCACCCTTTGATTTGTGTATTTCTTTTTAAAAAAGTCATCCACGTGTTCTTTAATCTTTCTCGGCTCCTCTTCCCAAACCGCATCTATAAACAGCCCTTGAAAATTGTTCATCCTTACCCGACTTTAGCTTGCCATGTGGAAAAATTTTGAGTTCTCGTCTCCTTCCTTTGCCCACTTTAATTTTGCCTTTCGTCTAGCCATTGCATTGTTTTTCTCCTCCAACTCGAAACATTTTCTTCTATCCTCCCTCCATTTTAATCTATCACTCTCAACCGTAGATTCTTGTAGCTCCCACTTCTTCATGTCTTTTTTTAAAGCCCTTTCTTGCTTGCCAACATCTCCCCATTTCTCGTTTTTTCAATCCTTCAACACCTGTTTTCTTCTCTATAGCTTATCTCGGAACTTACAAATAGGATTCGGTTCTTTCAACACCATTGCCCATGGTTCTTTTACTTTTTCCTCTATCTCTTTATCCCCCAACCATACATCAAAGAACTTGAACGGCTTGGGACCATAGTCCTTCACTTCATCACAAAGTAGGATCGCTGAGTGGCCCGACCATCTTCACTCTAAAATTCTTGTCTCCAAATTTTCGCAAGTATCTTAACAATCTCTTGAGACTAGAAATCTATCTAGTTTACTATGCTTCCTTTCATCGTCACTAATCCTTGTGAATTTGCCCCCCCCCCCCCTAAACGGACGTCCATCAATTTGTTCTGATGTATGAAACCATTGAAATCATCCACACCTTTGATGTTTGTTACCGAATTTACTCTTTCGTGGTCACCCTTCACTTCATTAAAATCTCCAAATAGAACCCAACTAACCTCCTCCTTTTGACATAATTTGTCCAATCTTAACCAAAGTTCATTCCTTGCTCTTTGATCATTCGGTCCACAAATATTCATGAAGCCAACTAATTTTCCCGTTTTTACCCACTTGCCTATCACCGCGACAAAATTTTCATCCTTAACCACATATTCTCCTTCAAATTTTGATTTATTCCTTATCGTTAATAGTCCACGCGATCTCCCATTTTCCCCTATCTGCATTGAATCGCCATCCGCACATCCCCATAAATAACCTATCATATGTTCCGGAACCACTTTTAGTTTTGTTTCTTGCACTCCAATTACACAGGCACTTTCTTTTTTGCATATATCTTTTATCCAGACTTTTTTTTTTGACATACCCAAACATCTCACATTCAACGAAATAATTTTCATTAAAACCAAAACTAAAACGAACCACCTACCTTCTGATTCCTTCTTTGACCGGCCTTCGCTTACTCCTTCCGCTCTTCTCTTGACTCATCCTATTGTACCCCAATTTCTTCTCCAAATTCCTTCAAATCCTTGGACAAATATGGTTCCCTCATCTCATTAAACACTTCAATTTTTGATGTTGATTTTGATTCTCTTTCGTTTGAGTTTTGTTTGCCCAGACATGTACCATCCCCCTTTTTCTGCATTCTCTTTTGATAATTTCTGGCTTTCTAATTCAAGTAATGGAAACTGATGCGCCCTCTTCCAAAAATGTTGTTTTCTACTTTCTTTAATTTATAGTTATTACCTTCAATTTCGACGTTCTTCCTTTGCTTTGCCTTTCCTTCTACTTCTTTCGATTTGAACTATTCCTCCATCGACATGTTATCAGCTTTCTCCAGATCGTTTCCTTTTTCTCTTTTTGTTTCCGTTTCCAACTGGACCGTATTATCCTCCTCAAGTTCTTGGTCTCTTACCTTTGTTAAACTTACTTCGATTACCTGGGCCTCAGCGTTAATTTTTATTGGGCTCACCGTCATTGAATCCAAATAAGTCTTGCTCTGCCCATTTCCTACCTCTTCTTGTGTCCCTTTTTTTCTATTATTTTCAAACAAAGGCCTACCTCCACTTCTGAGCTATTACTTTCGGTATTAAAATCTGCCTTGAAAATTTCTCCCTCATTTATCAGCCTTTCCTTGTAATTCGCAACTGGCGCCGATCATTTTTTGGAAGTTGAAGTTGTCCCTTTGAAAAAAGTGCCTGCCTCCTCATATGTCTTTTTGACTTCTTCCCTTCCTGCAACTTCTCCGGTGGCCAGAGCCTCTTCTTTTCGATGATGGTTTTCCGATTTTGTGCCCATCCCTCCAGTTTCCTCCTCCTCTTCTTCGTTTATCCCCTTTCCCCTATTCTTCCTGTTAATCCCATATTACAACATATCTGATATAGATTGCTCAATGAATCCTCATTTTATTAGAACTGTAGAAAACTTTACAGAGAAAACACACACTTATACCTTAACCGACTCTCATATATGAAGTACTATATCTAACTGTCTAACAGACACTCTATTTATACTACAAATGTAAAGCTACAGTTACATGTATTTAAATCACAGCCCAATTACAATGAGACACGTCATCAAAAACTCTATTCAGAAGTTCTTCAGAACTTCTAAACAGTCTTCAGAATTCTGAACTTTGCTCTTCTGAACCACTTCTGAATTGTCTTCAGAACTTATTCAGAACTTCTTCAGAACTTCTGAATATATCTTTTGCACTTCTGAAGATGACTTTATTTATCTTTCTAGCACTAGTTCAGAACTTCTGAACTATTCATCTTCAGATTCTGAAGTACTTTCCTTTACAAAATATTTCAAACATAGGATCCAAATTCATAGGATTCTTTGGATCCTAACACTTCCCGTCAGCCACACTCTCCTCCTCCCTCCATTCTTCCTCACTTTCTTCTTCCGACCGACTTGAAGGGTTAGAAGACTCGTCGCCGCCCCCCTCCGCATCATCACAATCATAACTTGCTCTTCTTCCCGAATTTGATATTCGAGTACACATCCATCCTCTTCCTCTATCATTATTATGAAGACCAAATTATCTAATTTGATGCTTTTTACTTCATTAATATTTTCTACCAAGTTTGTGCTAACAAGAGCTTTTCCCCATAACAATTTTGTGCTATCCTCCATTTGACAATTCTTCGAGATTAAAACCCTCCCCCACTGGGTTGCGATCTTCCTAAAGACCTCTTCCTTCCAAATTTGCAAAGGTATCCCCCTAATTCTTTGCCAGGTGAGTCTTTCCGACGGTCTAAAACCAGCCGTCCATGGTCTCATATTCTTTACCCAATAATGAAAAGTATGCAACTTGTTCTTTACCATATTTTCCATTGATTTCAATAAGATATTTCTCCCTCAGATAATCTTCACTTCTCTTCCTTCCGATCATGTATTGATAAACAATTTATGCATTGTCTCCACATGCTCCATGTCTTCTACATTACCTAATGCACATTTCTGTAAAAACTCCGGTTTGTTTGCGTCTGTCTTCCATTGCCCGATTGTTGGTTTTTGATCTATCTCCTTTCTCTTCCCTTCAATTTGTTCCCTCGTTTTTTTCACCACTTTCGCGTAGATGAAACCCGTTGTTTGTATTTTTTGATCGTATCCTGGCATATTTTCTCTTCCCGTTTGGAGACCACATTTCGATTTGCTCGATTCCACCGACCCCTTTCCATGATTAGCAATGTGAACTTTAAGTTTGTAAGAACCAATCCATATACCTCTTAATCTTTCTTCCATGTTTATGCATTGATGCATAGAAAAAAAATACCGTCCAGATGGCGGACTCTCAGGGTGTTCTTTAGTTTTCTCTTTTTTAGCGTTTTCTTCTGAACCTCCCTCTCTCTATATATATATATATATGCCAAAAATCATTTAATAAAAACAACTTAAGTTTTTACGACTAAAGAAACGATAAAGTAAATTGACACAATCAATTGGTGAAGCAGAAAACCATTTGTCGAGGGAAAAAACCGCGGATGATGGTTGAGATCGTCGATGCACTAGTGGAAAGTGACGTCAAACAGGGACATCGTTCTTTGGTAACCGTGGTCGTAAGTATAGAGGTTACAACATATAGAGAAAATAGAGCAAATTATAAGTTTATCGCTCTGTGTCGTAAGTATTTTTCTTTAGATGATTCCAATCGTCCCTTTGATAATGCTGAATCTTGTATTTATATCGGTAGCATTGGTAACGGTCTTTAGGATAATGATTGAGCATTTATTGACGTCGTCCGTTATGACCGTTTGTCATAAATGGTAAGGGACCTGCATTAAACACACAATCAAACGTAAGATATGTCGTTAGTTTTATATAAATCAAGTCATTCTTTCGATGATCGTTGAATAAGTCCGACGGTTGGTAGATGTGCCTTGTGTGTGTATTTTATTTAAGTTTCCTAGTTGATGTCGTAAGTTATGTGGCTAATTGATTCGGTCGTACAATGTAAACATCCTCATACTTCGAAGCCTTATCGTATAATTAGGAGTCGTTCGTTCCTTGCGATAAAATACCAATGGTCGCTGGTATCTTTTGGTTGTCGTTTACACGATATTTTTGGTCCTAACAGTTTGCCCCAAAATTTAAAATAAAAGGCGGCAAACTTGAACTTTGAATTTTTCAGTTTGAAATCTAACGGATTTAAAATAAAAGGCGGCAAACTGAATCGGTTCGAAGGCAATCAAAACGACCATGCTTGGTCAATGACATCATCCATGACGTGGGGCGTGTGCTTAAGAGGCACACATCTACTATGATGGACAGGTGTCTATAATTTGGTGGTTGCATGCGAAAAGGCATGAGACAGGTGTCGTCAGGGGGTTAACAGACGGTCTTTTGGAAACCGTATAAATGGAAATGAATCTTCGTCTTCTTTCCTTCTTACGCTTACCTCATTTTCTAGATCATTGCCAAAAAACTTGCAAATATTTACCAAGATTGATTCGAGGTTTTAGATCTTATAAGGTACGATCTTCGACTCCCTTTTATGCGTTACAAGTCTTCAACGATAAAGCCTAGAAAACACTGGGAAGCTAAAGCTTTTTACATCGCCGAAGTTAGGTTGCATGAGATGAGAGATACGCCAGATCCCGAGGGTGTTTTTCAGGAGGAAACCAATATAGAGTCTTTTAGAGACTTGGCTTGAATCCCTCCGGTCATCCGTTTGTACTCTTTGGCTACACTCAGGCTGCAGCAATTGCCTAAGGGTCAGTTCTTCTTGTACGAATACCTATTTAAGATAGGTTCTAGTGGCCCTTTTCAGGGTTGATGAGGTCGTTTTTAGAGACCTTCAATTGTTCCCCAGGGCAGTTGATGCCCCAATTCTGGAGGATCATAAGCACAATAGAGTGGTTGTTGGCCAACTGGGAGTCGTCGTTCAACGTGAACGACCTACTGACGGCTTACTCCGTGAAATCTGAGGCTAACCATAGGTATACACTATTTTGAAAGGGTAGATAGGGTCGCATCCTCATCCAAGGGACGGCGGTCAACGATCGTCTTTGGAAGACGAGATATCTATTCGGACGTACATCGTCCTTGAGGGACAAAGACCAATGGATGATCTCTGGATGGAGCACCACAGGTAAGAAACTTTAGTTTTAGGAATTTTATCTTTCTATTAATTTTATTGTTCTGAGTCTAACGATAGCATTATGTTTTCATTATAGAGATTAACTTCCGCGAAGTTCGACCGTTTCCTGACTCAACGGCCAAAATCGAAAAATTTTGGTTGTTCCTGATCGCTCGTTCTGAGCCCGAGCATTTCTTGATGAGGAAGACGAGGACATCACCTACTTAGGTACGTCTGAAGCATCCGTCGCTGGGGAGGAAGAGGAGACAAAAAAGAGAAGAGAAGGAGAGATGACGGGTAATGTAGCTTTTTCAATGTCGTAGGTTTTAGAAGAGTCTCTTGATCAGGCGTTTGATGCCCCGGTCGTCGAGGTCGTTAATGTCGATGTCATGACGGATTTCACGATAGTTCAACAAGCCACACCTGGTGCTTCTTCAATCAACGCTGGTATTCCTACTAGCGTTGGCATCATTTCAGATGTCGCGCCAACTCCATCGTGTGACGTCGTTGTTGCTGTTGTTGTTGCCCCTCCCTTCATGTCGAAAAAAGAGAGGGCGACTCTCCTTGCCCGAAAGGGCTTGGAATTAAAAAGAAAGTCCTCGACGGAAGGGCGCGGGATAAATAGGACTAGGATGGCTCCATTGAGGGAACCATCTTCCAAGGCTAGCAGCTTTCCAGGGGTCGCTAGACTTTGCAAGGTGACGAAGCCTCCTCCGGACGTGATAAACGCGACATCACTGAACTTCATCCATCTGACGACCCAGAAGCTGACTAGGTCATCTGCCGACAAAGACAAAGCATCAGGGTTTGCGCCACCTAACACTAGGGTCAGAATTCCATCAATTTTTTTGATGGAAGGCATGACCTGGACGAAGAAGCAGTTGTTCTCCGTTCTGGGTAACTTCTCAATTTTCCACGACCGCCATGCTGAGAAGACGGTCGACGACACCGAGGCCAAGATGAACGAGCATCTCTTCAAGCTAAGATGTTCTTTTTAGTTTTTGTCATGCGTTTTTGTGCGTTAGTGCGACTTATTTGTTTGACTTTTTAATATTTATTCTCTTTTTGTGTTTATAGGCGTTTTAAGCTTCCCTTTCTCTCCACACTAAAATGGGGAAGGTGAAGGAGCTTGTTTCTACCACTTTAGCTAGGAAGAAGCTGCCTTAGCCAAGGAGAAAGAGGCAAGGGCGAAATGCAAGGAGTACTCCACTCATTTGGACAACGGCCTCAATGACCTGGAGGCTGAAGGGCACGCAAAGGAAGACCTAAAGAGTTACCTAAAGGGAGCTCTTAGTCGTGCGACGACAGCGGAGGCGGAGACGGCCACGACTAAGGAGACCCTCGTTGTGAATGAAAAAGATGTGGGGGTCCTTAGGTCAAAGTTAAAGGAGACCGAGGATGAGATCTCAGACCTCAAGGAGAGGCTGGGAGGTCATCGAGTATGTCACTCTAGTGATGGTGAAGGCGGTCATCGCATGTCGTCATCTGGAAGGAAAGGACCCAATGAGGTCTACTGAGGAGATGCTCAACTTCTTCTACAATTTCGTCGAAGGTACTCCTGCAGATCCCGACATGGAAGATGAGGAAGACGTCGGTAGTCATGCCGCCGAAATTGTCGAGGAGCCTCTTGCTGACCAGCCTGCTCCATAGTTTTTCTCGATCTTTTGTCTATATTTATTTTAAGGGCGACTGTTAGTAGTCGTGCCTTTCACTTGTAATTTTTTGGCAATAAATACAAGTGACTTTTGTCGTATGATGCATTTTGCTTATGCTTTCAATGATGATTTTATTACATGTTACTTGTGAGAAATACAGTCTTTGAAGTCATGCAATTTATACAAAGGCAACGTCTGAAACAAGATATATATAACTCTTCCGACGAAAGTGTTCAGTAAACGAACAAGTGACTAACGTCGTATGTGACAAGTACGATTCATAATCCATTCATTAAAAACAAACTTTGGATAATTATAAGTAACTTTCGACATTACGCCACGAGAGGTGATGGCAAAAAGATCTTTGATGGTCATTTACCAAAGAGAGTTGTTTCTTTATTGATAGTAGAAGGTCGTAAGATCTTGTGTTCCTGCAGTAAACCAAATTTAGGGGTGTTCATTGGATTGACCAACGACCCATCGATGCTTAAGTTAGTAACGTCCGAAAAAGGAAATAATAATTTAAAAGAAGTATTTCTTTAAATGTAACGCATTCTAGCTACGTGGAACGTCTTGTTTGTCTAGGGTTTGTATTCAATATGCTCCTTTTGTGACGACTTCAAAGATTCGATACGGTCCTTCCCACTTAGTGGATAACTTACCAGCGTTCAATTCTTTGGTGTTCTGGAACACTCATTGTAGGACATAATCACCTTCCTGGAAGACTTTTGCCTTTACGTTTTTGTTGAAATGTTGCTCGACCGTTTGTTGTTGTGACGCCATTCGTATGTAAGCTTTGTCTCTTAGTTCTATGAATGCGTCTATATGGTAACTTAGGTCTACTAAGTTGTGATCGATGGATGAATGTCGAAAGACTGGGAGACTTTCTTCGATAGGAAAGACAGCTTCACACCCGTAAACTAAGGAAACCGGGGTTTGACCAGTTGAAGTTCTAGGACTCGTTCGATTTACCCATAATACAGAAGGTAATTCTTTGACACATAGTCCTTTAGCAGCCTTAACTCTCTTTTTGATTGAATTACCGATCACCTTGTTGCTTGACTCAGCCATATCGTTTCGTCTTCTCCCTTATAAACTGAGAACCGTTATCACACGTGTTTTTCGAGGGAATGCCAAATCTGCATACGATGTTAGGCTGAATAAAAAAGGCGACCACCTTGTCTCGTATTTGAGAGAAGGTGGTTGCTTCAATCCATTTCAAAAAATAATCGGTAAGAACTAATAAAAATATCTTTTATCCAGGAGCCGGAGGTAACTAACCAACGATGTCCATTCTCCATCGCATGAAGGGCCATGAGACCAACAACGAATGTCATAATAATTCAGAGGGTTGACGAGTCATACCTAAATGTCATTGACATGCGTCACAACTTTGTACGCATTTCATGGCATCTGGTCATAGTGTGAGCCAATAGTAGCCGTGTCGTGAGATTTGGTTTGCTAGACTTCATCCACCAGAATGATTTCCACATTCTCCATCATGCATATCTTGGAGAACATTCAGAATTTCATTTTTAGCGACACATCGCAGGTTTAGACCTGTCGATGATCGCCTATAGAGTTTACCGGAGATTACGACATCCTTATGAATCTAATTTGCTGAGCTTTCGTTTTGTCGTCAGGCAGATGGTCATTCATAATATATTCCTTAATTTCTCTTGCCCAATCATTGTTGTCGTTTTCTTCGACGAAAAACACTTGTTCATCATTTTCTATCGACAGTGCCGCTAGATGGATCAATGATAAAACGTCGAAGGGTGATTTTCTTAACACAGATCCCAAGTTAGCTAACCCTTCTGCTTGAGAATTTTGATCTCTAGGTATTTGTCGAATGTCGAATAATTCAAATTTTTCGACTTCACCTTTGGCTCTTTGAAGATATGTTGTCATTTTAGAGTTTTTTGTCACAAATTCTTTGTTTATTTTGTTGACAACCAATAGAGAATCGCTTTTGACATGCAAGGTTTTTGCTCCTAGATCATGCGCCCGTTTCATCCCCGCTATCAATGCTTCGTATTATTCATTGTTGGTAGCATTGAAGTCGCAAGATATTGAGTATACCATTATGCACCCTTGTGGAGACTTTAAGACAACACCTAGGCATGCCCCTGGATATTGGAGGATCCATCGACGTATAAGTCCAAGGTCGTTCGTCATGATTCGCCACAATAAAAGCTTCTTCTATCGCGAGTTTTTCCAATTATAGGCTAAAATCTGTGAGGACCTGCGATTTAATGGTTATCCTTAGCTTGAATACCATGTCGTAGCTACTAAGCTAGATGCTCCATTTAGCTAGTCGTCCTGTCAGTTCTTTCTTTCTCAAGATAGACTTCAAGGGAAAGTTAGTAACGACAGCGATAGTATGAGATTCAAATTAATGACGTAACTTTTTTGCTGCGACAAACAAAGCTAAAAGTAATTTTTCAATGGATGAATACCTTTTTTCGGCATCCAACAAGGATTTACTTATGTAGTGTATTTGGAATTGTTGTTTGTCGTTTTCTCGTATTAAGAGTTTGAACTTACCGACAGATACAAATGTAGCTCTTCTCCATTTGGTTTTGAAAGTAAAGGTGATGAGATCATGTATTGCTTCAGGTCTTGCAAAGCTCATTCATGGTCGTCCGTCCGATCGAACCCTTTGTTTTCCTTAAACCATTATACAATAAATGGCATTTATTTAAGGAACGAGAGATAAACCTGTTTGATTGTTTCGCCTGGTCGCTGGACTTCCATGAAATTCCTTGGGGAATGAATGTTGATAATTGCTTTAATTTGGTCGGGGCTAGCTTCAATGCCTCGTCGTGTGACCATGCGACCTAGAAACCTCCCATCATATATTTCAAAGGAGCATTTTGTGGGATTAAGTTTCATGTTGTACTTTCATAATGTGATCCGTTGCCTTATTGGATTTGACAAGCATGTCGTCAATGTATACTTCCATCATGTCTTCCAAATGTTCTATAAACATTCGTTTGACGAGTCGTTGATACATTGAACCTGCATTCTTTAGACCAAAAGGCATAACTTTATAACAATAAATACCTTTGTCGGTCATGAAGGTCGTTTTTTATTGGTCGTTAGGATGCACCAAAATTTGGTTATATCCTGGGTAGGCGTCTATAAATGTTAGTAACTCATGACCGACGGTTGCATCGACCATTTCATTGTTGTGAGGTAATAGAAAACAATCTTTTGGACACGCTTTATCGAGGTCGGTGAAATCGATGCATACTCGCCATTTCCCGTTTTTCTTTTTTACGGCGACTACATTTGCAAGTCAATCGGGATATTTGACTTCTCTGGTTTCCCTGTTTTCAACAAATTATCAATTTCGTCATTTATTACCTTGTTTTGCTTTGGAGCGAACTTTCGACGCTTCTGTTTCACAAGTTTGAACATTGGATCGATGTTAAGTTTGTGCGATATGATGTCCCGGTCGATTCCGACCATATCTTCATGCGACCAGGCGAAACAATCTAAATTGTTTCTTAGAAAATTGAGCACTTCTTTTTTGGTAACGGGGTCGAGGGAGGCTCCGACGAAGATCGTGCAATCTGGACGATTTTCGTCCAAAACACTTTCTTCGAGTTGCAAATCATCAACGGAGTCTTCATGATTCTGTATGTGCTAGATGTGTTCTTTCTTTGGTTTCATTGTCGACTTGTAGCATTCTTTTCCCGTCATTTGTTCGTTCTTTATTTCTTGGATGCCCCAAGAATGTCTGGAATTTGACTATCTGATGATAACTTGAACGCATAACTTTCATGTCGTGTATCCAGGGTCATCCCAGGATCACGTTGCAGGCTGATGAACAATATATTACGTTAAATCGGGTCCGTTTGTTGATCCCTTTGGCATAGATCGGTAGCGTGATCTCTCCTATCGTGCTCGGGGCGTCGCTGTTGAAACCAACTAGTACTATCGAGCGTCGTACGATCTCTGATTGATCGATACCCCACCTTTAAGGTGTCGAAGAATATTATATTGGCTAAACTACCACCGTCGATGAGAACTCTTTTGGTCGAACAATTTCTGATGGTTAGTTGTACGATTAGTGTGGATCCCAGATTAATGAGGTAACCGTGTAATATTAAGAACAATATGAGGAAAACCTTATGTCGTATATCTAACTTGATAATCGTGGTTACAATGAATGGAGTTAAAACCTTAACTCACGATTTTTCTAATAAGCTCTCTAATGAATTCGTACATCTAATGAATAGCCCTAACCCTCTATTTATATGTATAGAGAATTTACAATAAGAAAACTTGAGAATAAAGCAATATTCACTTGCCTTATTTAAAATAAAATCTATTCCATATTGTCTTTTGTTGACTTTGCACTTTAGCCCTTCATGTCTTCAATATTTGTGATCTCGAATACAATATTTTCAGACCTAACAATCTCCCCCTTTGTATTCGAGATTACATTTCAGCAAATCAGCACTTTTGAATACGATGAAATTTTGTCAACAAATCTTCATCTTGAAATCATTTGCTCCCCCTACGAATTTGATCACTTGATAAGCTCCGTAGCTCCCCCTTAACATTAGCATGTATTTCACGAAAAGAAAGTCGAAGGAGCCATAATGTCGTAGGGTAAAATCTTCTTTCAAATATACACCAGAAGTTGCAAGTTCGAGAAATGGGGTGTGAGAAATGGGGTGTGTGAGTCTTGATCATCCGGCAAAAATGTTTGTCGGGTCTTGTTGGTCCGACAACTTGATTCTCGGATAAGGGTAACGCGAGAAACTGATTTGTCGGGTCTTTGGGATGCGACAAGATGTTTTATCGGGCTTTGTGATGTCGGGTTTGATAACTTGAGATAAAATTCAGTGATGAAATTCAAGTCGTTGTTCCGTGTGATCTTTTTGCGTGTCTTTGATATACACTTTTTCTCCCCTTCATAATAGGCATTTATTTTTCTTTGATACACTTTCTCCCCCTCAGAATGATAAGGAGAATCCGAATCATTATAAACAATCAAAGACAATAAGTGTAAAAAAAATGAAGCGCGAATGTAAAAAAGGGGTAATTAGCTAACATAGAAGCACATAAAGCAACTATTAGCACTTAAATCATAAATAAATTCAATTAAGTGGCCTATATTTAGTGTTGGCAACGGGTTGGCACTGATAGGACTTCCAGTTATCACATAATTAAGTTATAAAACTAACTTCTCAAACTGTTTCGGCATACACACAAAGATATGCAATTTGAATCACAAAGACTCGTGCAAAGTGTAAAAAATAATTAAGCATTGAATGCTATTTAAAAGGCTCGAAATGTGAAAATTCATTTCACAGACTCAATGTGTATTTGAATGTGAAGTTCGAAGACCGGAGGTGTGTCTTCCTTTTTCAATATCTTAATCTTCCGAGTGAAGAAAAGATAGCAGATATGCTCATTCTCCGTGATATATGAAACAAATATCTTTTGTGAGATACTTGAGTAGCTGGGTGGGGTGACACAAGTTGTCGACATTGGGTCCATGTCTATTTCAATATTCATCTGCAAAGAATCGAGAATAAATAGATTATGTGGCTACACGGATAACTGTTTAGGTTTGGTAAAAACTAAATATTTCCTTTTAAGTCTTGTCACACTCTCACAATTTTCTTTTATCTCACAAGTACTCAATTTTAAACATACCCTTTCAAAATATATCTAACCTAGAGATGTGTTTCATGGGTAGGTCCTTCCGGCTTTGGTTTGACCATTGAAACATCTAAGTCCTATCACACACAAGGAGTCGAAACATGGAAGTTCGAGTTCTGAACTTGTGTATTCAGAAGTCATAATGCAATCTAAAACGGGTTAAGAGCAGGTCCATAGCTGAGATACTATGAAGCTAATTTAAAAAAAATTGGTACTCCCTTCAAATGTAGCATAACCTTTTAAAAGATTTTCATGTGATGTGAATATGTGGAATTTAGAACACACATGACGTACCTACAAAACAAACTAAAAAGATTTTGGTACCCAAGCTTTGTTTGGTCCTCGGAGGTTAGCTTTAGAAAAACAATATGGGGAATTGGGGATACTATAAGTTCCATACCATTTATGAACATACCTTTGATCTACAAAATCATTTGTTCCACAAGTAGAACAAAAAAGAGTTGTGGCACTTAGACTAATTAGCTGATTGATGGATTTGACAAAATAAGACAAATCAGTCTTAGAAACAAATGATTTTGCATCAACTATAGGAGATGTATGAGACATATTTCCAACATTATCATCTGTAATTGATTTCTTTCTCCAAACCATTCTAAATTTCTAGAAATTACCGAAATTAGCAACAAAATCATTGTGAGATAAATTAGAATAATGAATCCGAGAAGTTGAAGAACTATATGATTTGGAACTGTTAGAATAACTGGTGGATTTGACACTAGAAGACGAGTTATTCTTACAGACAGTTATTGTAGAAAGAGGATTCATCTTATGAATTGAACTTGAAGAAGTTGAGCAACCTTCAAATTCTTTAATTTTGCACAAGAGATGATATTTTTCTTTCATAATCACATCATATTTTGTTTGAGATTTGGATCTCATTTTCTGTTCATTCACAAGATTTGTTTCTAAAACAGATAATTTGTTTGAAAATTTACCAATTTTCTCTTCAAAAATTTGCTTCTCTTTCACATTCCTTTTCCAAATTTTTGCTTTTAGCAATGTTCAACGTACTTTTTTTGATGAAATTTGTTTTATTAGTCTCAAACACTTTTCTTTCATCTTTCAAAAGTTGTGAAGTTCTGAAATTTATTTTGAAAGTTCCAAACATTTTGTTAGAGAAGATTTTCATTCTAAAATCACAACTTGTTTAGAAAGTTTTTGAATGGTCAGTTCACAAGTTTTAATTTTGTTTTCAAAAAAATTTCGCTCAGTTTCAAACTTGTGTTTTTCATCAGAAGTTAATATCATTTCTTTCTCAAGTTCCAAAAATTCAATTAATTTTCTTGAAAGAACAACGCTATAAGTCTCAGAATCTATAAGCTTTTCTAACTCAGAAATTTTGTTTTTCAGATCAAAATTTATTTTTATCAACTCAAGATTTTTCTTTTTGCAAACGTCTTCATTAATTACATGATGTGTATTCCTAATATGCTCGGTGAGTTGTGCTTGCAAAAACTCTTTTTCATCTTTCAAAGTTTTGCTTGTTTATTCTGAGTAAAGAAACTTAGATTTGAGATAAACGTGTTCACTTAAAAGTTTATTAAGCACTTTCATGTTGTTCGTATGTCTTGCTTCGAGTTCAGCAATTTTCGCATTTAGCTTAGAAATTTGGTTTTGAGGACTCATCTTGAAAAAAATAATAATAATAGATATTGGTTACCTGATGAAGTGATCGTCGATCGGTGAGTTTTGAAAACATTCTAAGAGTTTTTTAAAAATAAAAATAAAATCTCGATTTGACAGAAAATATGTCGATAGATAAAGATGCGATAAGAATTTATGTCGGGCTAAGATAACTCGACAAGAAAACTTATCGGTTTAAAGATGATCGATAAGATTTTATATCGGGTATTAACTAGTCGATAAGTTTTTATATCGGGTAATGAGAAGCCGACAAGATTTTATATCGGGTTATAAAGAGGCGACAAGAATTCTTATTGGGTCAAAAGGACGCGAAAAAAACAAGATACTGAAAGTCCGTTTTATCTTTATTATGAAATATTGAAGAGTAGGAACGAAGCCTTCATCGACAAAAAGAACAAGTCTTTTTTTGGAAGAGAAGATGTAAGTTCCCGAGTCCCCAAAAATATCAAAATAAAGTAAAAAAGTAATTACTAAAGTTTAAGGCGTGTACTTGAGAACCCTTAAACCAGAAAAGCTGCAGAAGTCAGTGACCCTGAGTTTTCTAATAAAAGTGAAGCAAAAGTACTACGGATTAAACTAACGTAATTAAGAAAAAAAAATCGAATGAAAAGAAACTTGTCGATATAAAGGTGTGATATAAAATATTGTTGATATAACAAGATGCGATAAAAAAACTTATCGAAATATGAGGGTGCGATATAAAGTTCTTATCGATATAATAGGATGCGATAAAAACTTCTTATCGATAATTGAGGAAGCGATAAAAATTCTTGTCGATCCAGGCTATGAAAGCTTGGATCTATAAGTTTTTGGACATAAGAGAAAATCGAGATTTGTACCTTGAGATTGACGAACTCGATCAGAATCCGATCAAAACACCGATCGGGAGGCTCTGATACCAATATGAGGAAAACCTTATGTCATATATCTAACTTGATAATTGTGGTTACAATGAATGGAGTGAAAACCTTAACTCACGATCTTTCTAATAAGCTCTCTAATTATTTCGTACATCTAATGAATAGCCCTAACCCTCTATTTATATGTATAGAGAATTTACAATAAGAAAACTAGAGAATAAGGAAATATTCACTTGCCTTATTTACAATAAAATTTATTCCATATTTTCTTTTGTTGACTTTGCACTTTAGCCCTTCACGTCTTCAATATTTGTGATCTTGGATACAATATTTTCAGACCTAACAATTACTCCGTCATGGTGCTTCTGCCATGTTTCTCCGATGTCGTGGTCCGAATATCATTGACATTGCTTATAGGTCTAATTCATCTTTTGACCACTATGCCATTGGAATATTTGAGTCGTCTGTTTGTTGCGGTGCATGTCTTTTAGCAGCTAAATAAGTTTATCTGCAGACATCTGATCCACCTATAACACAATTCACAACTTTAGTAGCATTTGGAGATGTAGGTCTAGGGATCTTATATGCGACATCGTCAGACAATATGTCTTTCAAATTTCCTTTTGGAATTAGCCACGCTGTTTCCTTCCTCAAGGCGATGCAATCGTCAGTTTATAACTAGCAAACGCCTCTATTCAACGTTTTAAAGACCGAAAATCGGGGTTTCCCCCATTTTAGCCAAATCTATCTCAATTTTGCTCCGGTTTGGGTGATTCAAGTTGCTATGCATTTGTCTTTTGAAGATATTCATCATGGAAACAAGTATGATTAAAGGTTATTGGATGATTTTGGAGTTCATAGAAGTGAAAGTAAGATCACATCTTTAGTCCTTTGAATCTAGGGTTTGCTTCTTTTGCACCAACGCCTCTCATTCATTCTTGGGTTATCCTTTCTGCATGTTTTTGGAAGATAAAGAGGTGTTCTTGAAGGATTTACACCATAGATCTAGAATTTTATCTTTAGGATCCAAGTCTCCAACTTTGGAAGCTCAAAATTGTGTTAAAAGCTAGATTTAGCCTAAATTTAGCAAGATGAGTTCAAGCTGCTTTGTGAAAACTATGTACATGCCAAAAATGTTCATTTTAAATTATTAACATATTTACTTGTTACTTATCAAATGTGTGGCCATTTGGCGGGTTTTGCATATTTGGGATATTTGGTTTTACAAATCATGTAAAATGTTTACACTTGAAATTTTAGACATCTTGATAAACAAAATATAAGTGTAGGTTGTTTTGATGTCTTATCTCATAAATGGAGATCATTTGGTGTTATATGCATCTTTAGAGCCTTTGAATTTATAAACCGTTTGGGAAATACATGTTATTACACTATGAGGCATGTTGGAAATAATGGAGTATGATTTCATTTGGAAAAGGGTTTTTCTCAACCAATGATGTTTGTTTTGAGTTATCATATAAGTGTTGAGTTGTTGAGCTGTTGCTCAGTTTTGACTTAAACGAGCCTTGAGGACATTTGTCCGATTTAATTTTCTCTATTTCGAGCTTTTCAAGTTATATGCAACTATGACATAATTATTTAATATATTACATGTTTTGAGTGCGTTATTCATTTATTTTGGGGTCGTGTAATTTAGATTGAGTTAAAATGGATCCATAGCCTGTTGTCTTCTTAAGCTAAAGACTTGGATAGAGTTGATACTTGTTGTCTACTTAAGCTAAAGACTTGAATAGAGTTGATGTTTGTTGTCTTCTTAAGCTAAAGACTTGGATAGAGTTGATACTTCCTGACTTCTTGATAGGGTTGATGCCCAGTGGTATGTATGGCTAAAGACTTGGATAAAGTTGACACTCATGGGTATGTTTGGCTAAAGACTCGGATAGAGTTGATGTTGACCTTGATTTCCCTCTCAAGGGATGCCACATAACTTGTGTGGCGTACTTTTGTGTTCCGCTTCAGCCACTAATCATGTAAACGCCCACCCCCCCCCCCTCCCCAGTAACCAAAATGTGTTGCTTTAGGTATAGAGTTTTATCCATCAGTGACATTTTTTTAGTATGGAATGTTATTCATAATTTATAATATTGGCTTATTGAGACTTAACCACGTTTTGGTATGTTGGATTTTAAAGTTTTATCCGAGTTGGCATTGAACGTATCAAGTAAGTAATGGGTGTTGAGTTCATATTCAATTGGGTATTTCGTTCTAGAGATTTCATCACGAAAAATGGTAGATTCTTGGAATGTTGTTGCTTTTATGTTAAAGACACTTTAATTGACAAATTATATTTAATAAGTTGTGTTAGGACCCTTAACAATCAATATAATGAAGAAAGTAGAATATGGAATTAGATCTGATAGCCAAATGTCATATGTATTGATCAAATGAAAGATATTACAATACTGTATTACAAGATTATGAAAACGTTAGTTCTAACAGACTATCTAACAACTATTTGTACAAGAGAGAAAATGCTAAACAGACAGTACATTTGTGACAGACATGTTCAGAAATAGTTCTGAACTTCTTCAGAACTTCTTCAGAAGCACCTTCAGAAGTATCTTCAGAAACATGTTCAGAACCTTCAGAACTTCTGAAGTTGACACTTCAGAAGTTATGCCTTAGGTGTTTTCTGACTTTCTCTGAGTTCTGAGCTTCTATCTTCAGATCTGCATATCTTCAGAACCCAGTCTCTTTTGAAGCTATTCTGATATACCTATCAAGTTGTCTTTCAATTTTACCGATATATATATATATGATGAATAAAAGCTGCTTGAACTCACTAGGCGTTAAGCCTAACCTTTTTCCTTTGTCGGCATGTGTATCAGGTTCTTGTTGGGGTTGAAACCAGCGACATCGTGGCGAGATGAGTGCTAGTTAGAGGCTCAAGAAGATTTTAGTTATTCGTAGATGTCTTGCGCAATTGGAGATGGCGACAGTTATTGGGTTTTAGTAACACCCAACCTTTAATTAGTCTTTATATAAGGCTTAATCTATCTTTTTTTGATGTTCATTTAGATTGAATATTCAAGGTAATTCAGGTATTGACTAATAGAAAAAATGATTTACCCTTTCATTTATTAATGAAAATTTTAAATTAGTCATTTTTTTCCAGTTTTGAGGGTGTTCCACTGTCGGACCTATACAAAGGTTGTTTCCAAACGGATAGGAATTGCCACAATGAACACACCGATTACTTTGAAGTAAGCTAATGTTGATGCCAAAAATTAACTTAATAAAAGTCAACTTAAGGTGCTTGTGGACCTGATCGATTAAAGGGAGGACTCTCTCTACAAACGTAAATAAAACAAAGAAATATAGACAAAGACAAGAGATTTGGTGATGCAGAAAAACCCTTGGTCGAGGGATAAACCGCGGATGATAGGTTAGTATCATCGATGCACTATGAAAAAGTAACGCCAAGCAGGGGCGTCGTCCTTCAGAGCTATGGTCGTACGATTACAAGTGAAAAGTGTATGTAAAAGCTAAGCTAGCGTATGAAATCTAGAAAGCTGTAGTGTGTTTTTTGAGTCAAGAGTGTCGATGTGATTCATTCTGGGGTCTGTTTGATAGCTCGAATGTTGCTTTTATACTCGTAGTGACTTGTCACGGTTGATCGACATTGATTTCTTCCATAAATGCTCTTGATGACGCTGTTTGTAACCGTCCAACGGTCCTGCAAAAAATGGATAATGGTTTAGACAGTAATGATCCGGCCGTTAAAGGCTGGGCTTAAGGCGCTTCGTGGGTCCATCGTACGTCGAAGATTTCGCCTGTGAGTTTCGTTCGACTGTCATCTCATGATGCTTCGGTCATTATCGGCAGGTCGTAAAATACCTTTGTCACGCGTTTTACCCTACTGTTGAGAGATATGCTCGACCATTATTCTCTTAAGTCTTGGCTGACGTTTGGGAGTCGTGGAAAGTCATTGGTCGAACATTTTAGTCAACGGTCGAAGGTTTTGGGATTTTTGCCCAAACAGTTTGCCCCCAAATTCAAATTTTAAGCGGTAGCTTCATTTTTGAATTTTGTCGAGACACGTGTCGCCGGTTCGCTGAGTGCGTTCAAGGGGACGGAGTCGTTTGGTTTCGGGCTGGAATAGTTTGGGTCTAACTCATCCCATTAGTTGAGGCTGACGAGCCAAAGATATCCGTTCGGGAGGTGATGGGTTCAAATGATGTCATGCGTGCGCACGAGCACATGTGGTGCAGCTGTCATGGACAAGTGTCGCCCATCCGTTGATGGAACGCAGAGAGGCGTGGACAGGTGTTGTTACAGAGAGATGGGGCGACGTTTTAAGAGGATATAAAAGGACGACTTCTGCTTTTATCTTCTACAGGGATGTTTCCGAATTTTGAGCGAGCGATTTCCTCCAATCCCTATGATTCTGTTCTTTCCGTGTTCGAGGTTTTTAGGGCTTCTTAAGGAACGACTCTTCTTCTTTTATGCGTGCAAAGTCCGTAGCTAGAAAACCGGTTAAAGGTTGGGAAGAACTGTCATTCTTTGAAGCATTAGATAATTTAGGGGACTGTAGGGATATGTTAGACCCGAAGTGCATTATTGCCGATGCCAACCTTCCGGCCTTTAGAGAGCTTGATGCCTTGCCGGACCGTTTTCATCTGGTGAGTCCTGGCGAGCAGAGGCCGAATAAGTGTCATGCGGGACATTTCGTTTTGTATGAGTACCCTTTTAGAATAGGGTTCCGATGGCCTTACTCCCGACTCGCCAGGGAGTTCTTAGAGCGTTTTGAACTATCGTCGGGGTAAATGATGCCCCAGTTCTGGAGGATTATGGCGATGATCGAACGGTTGACGCTCAATTGGAAATCGGCTTTTACCATCCATGAATTCATAGTGGCGTACTCGATGAAGGTCGAGTTGACTCATCGAAGTTAGGGATAATTATGAGTTGTTTCAAAACAAGGAAAGGTTATGCATTATTGTAAAAGGCAATTTTATAATACCTTAAACTCTACTTTCCTTATAGCATTAGAATTCCTAGCAATATAAATAGATATGATGGGGTAAGGTTAATCGTGTAACACATATTGAGAGAGAGCCGATATTCTGTTTTGATTTCATTGTACTCAAACCTTCAATTGAGATATACAACGTATTTTATTCCTTACATTCTTCGTATTATTCTCATATTTGTTGATCTTATCGTACTTGATTGTAAATATGGGATCCACAACTGATATCAGAGCAGACGATCTGAGTTTTGGACTACATCAAATCGATTTCTGGATCAATAGGTAAAATTCTCGATTTTCTGTTCTGTTAGTTGTCGACCCATACTGCATTTAGCATCACCCGACATATCTTCATAATTCGATTTGTTTGTGTTTTTGTCGAATCTAAGCTTTATTAACATCTATCGATATTTGTTCAAAAACCAATCTGCTTCTACTAGTTTGCTTTCTTATCGAGTCTATCTACTGTTGCCTTTATCGATATACATTCAAAACCAAAAAAAATCCCGAGTCTTAATCCAGTAGTTTAAATCAATATTTGCTAAATCTAGTTAAATAATGTTCTGACGATTTCTATTTTTTTCGTCGTTAATCTGTGTTAGTTTCAATCGAAAAATCCTAGTCTTTCTAAGAAATCGCACTTAAACAACTTGTTGAAGACTTGTCACACCCCTACTTCACCCGACTAGTATTCAATCTGTTCATCAATTCCCAATTTTTTTTTCTTACCTAAATTGCTTTCGAGTATTTTGCGTTGCTTTTGTTGTTCTCTTACAATAGAAAACTTAGGATCTAGTGACTCCTGCAGCTTTTCTGGTTCGAGGATCCTCAAGTAAACATCATATATCTGAGCAAAATTTTCCACAAACTTAATTGAGAATATTAGTCCCATATTACAACAGATCTGATATACAATGCTCAAAGAATCCTCATTTTATTAAGAACTATAGAAAACCTTACAAGGAAACACACACTACACCTTAAACGACTCTCATATATGAAGTTCAACTTCTAACTGTCTAACAGACATTCTATTTATACTACAAGAGAAAAGCTAAAGCCACATGTATTTAAATCACATCCCAATTACATTTAGACACGTCATCAGAAACACTTCTGAACTTTCACTTAAGAACTTATTCAGAAGTTGTCTTCAGAACTTTTCTTTCTTCAGAAGTTATCTTCAGACCTTCAGAACTTCTGTTCTGAACTTCGGAATATTTAAATAATGACTTTACAAAACATTCCAAACATAGGATCCAAGTTCATAGGATTCTTTGGATCCTAACAGAGAAAATTAAGAACTCGAGAGCTTAGTTGTTCTTGTCCATAAAAAGACTAGACGACTTTGTTATTCTAGATCTTTTTAGTCAAGAATCCTTCGTTCTTGCTTTCTGATTCATCGATTAAAGAAAAATCAGGAATTGATCTATCTGAATATTTATCGACACACATAAGGTCGACAATTTTTTTTCAAGTTTCTGTTCGATTAAGCCTTGGTTATCGCGCCCATGTTATTCGACATAAATTCTTGTCGAGCCCATTAAATCCGACAAAAACTCATTCATTTTCTTCTCGACTCTTTGTTACCCGGAAAAAAGAACCTAGGGCGTATCGTCCAAATCATTGGTCCTGTACGCTTAAATGACCCCTTCTCACAATGAGAATGTATATAACCCTATTCCCGACAAGACATCTTGTCGCATCATCTTCAAATCGACATCTAATCTTATCGAGTCTTCTTTACTCGACATAAACTGTCAGTCGAAATAAATTTTTTATCTTCGTTCCTCGAAATCTTAGATTTGTTCCAAAACACACTGATCGAGATCAAAAATCAATCAAGTACAATGTCTACACGTGAAGCTATGGCTATTGGTTCTGACACCAAACCACCGATTCTCTTCCGAGGAGAATACTCGCAATGGAAAGATTGATTCCTCGACTTCGTTGAAAGACATGACTATGCTGAAGAAATCATGCTTTCCATTAATGACGGTCCGCCACCTGTCTTATACCACGAATTTCCAGCTATGCCAAATAATACTCCTCTCTTACCAGCAAGACAAGAAATTAAGCCAAAATCCAAGTATACTCCTGAAGAAACAAGAAGAGCCAAAAGTGATCAACTTGGCCGATCATACTTACTTCTCAGTATCCCTAATAAAATATACATGAGCATTGATAGCCATTGTAGAACGGCTAAAGGGATGTGGGAACAAATAGAGAAGATCATGCTCGGAACAAAGATCGAAACACAAATGAAGATCACCAATTGTATCTCACAATATGAGGAACTCAAGGCTAAGGAAGGAGAAAGTCGTAAGGATACTTATGAATGGTTTGTCCACTTGTTAAACGAACTTAGCAAAAACGACATTCGTAAGACGAAAATCGAGAACAATGTGAAACTTGTTAGCAATATTCAACCTGAATGGCGTCGGTTTGCTAATCAAATCAATCATAGCAAGTGTCTCGATGAGCTTGACCTTCATGAAGTATATGAAATTCTAAAACAAGATGAAGAAGAGGTTCTCGAAGCCATGGCAACCAACAATAAACTCAAAAAGCCTTCCGATCCAATCGCTCTCGTTGCCAAAGAAGAGGTAAATACGTCTCGAAGCACCATACAAGATAACCTTCCGGAATTTGATAACGATGAATTTGATGATCCCGAGATAGCCCAATTTCAACAACAATTGGCTTTTCTCACTCAATCCTTCCAATGAAAATTCTCTTGTCGTCCTAACTCCAATCAACAATGGTATGCTTCGGGACCGAAGAACTTTGAACGTAAAGCGGTTTTCGAACAAAAGCCACGTAAAGATGATAAGTGCCCACAAGCCAAACCTGAAGATAAGTTCAAAAGAGAAATGAGCTTGTGCAACAATTGTGGCAAATCCGGTCATTATGCCCGAGAATGCAAGAAGCCAGTAGTCAAAGATTCTAACTATTTCACCTACAAACTGATGCTTGCCAAACAAGAAGAAGCCGACAAAGTTCTCGTGGCTGAAGACGAACACTGGCTACATCATGATGATGATGAACCCGATGAAGAAATACAAGCTCACTTCAGTCTAATGGCTTACTCTGATCCTTCTAATGAAGATTCATCTTCTCACGCTTCCGACTACTCACCCGAGGTAAGTCATTCTGACTATGACAATTTTGTTTCGCAAATGAATGATTTAAAGATACAGTAGAATGAATTCAAATCTAAGTTAAAAACCGAAAAACTCTTGGTTTCTAACTTAGAAACCCATCTAGAAAACAATCATAACCAACTTTTAATTGCAACATCCGAACTTGCAAATCAAACGAGTGACATTCAAAATTTACAAACGGAAAAGGACACATTCAAAAATGAGAATTTAGATCTTAAATTTAAACTTTAGACTCTCACGGAACGACTTGCCAAGTCTGACCAAGAGGTTGAAGATCTTTCATCAAAATATGCGTTTGCCGATTCAAAGAAATGATTTGTTAGAAAAACTCAAGGACTTGGAACTTAAACTTTATAAACTTGGTCAAATTGAACAAACAATTCATCTAAACGCTCTTAAAGAATTATGTTCAAAAGCGGGCCTAGGCTTTGAAAATCCCAAACGTTTGACAAAAGCCTTATATAACACTCCGACACTTTATAAACTTGAATATCTAGACCTTGGTCCAGATTATAAACTTCAGTTTATGAAATCTCCTATTAAAGTTGAGAGACGGGAAGATTGGAATCGGAAGAACAATAAATATCATCAAATCCCTTTCTGCTACCCAACGGCAGTAGAAAAGGACTCTTCACAGGGATCACTCCCAAATGATTATTTTCCTTCCTATACCGACGAAGAACTTCACACCGAACCACCAACTTTTAAACCTTATATTCCTACTTTATTTTTGGAAAAGAAAATCATTCAACTAGAAACGGTGTTGTAGTCTGAATGTTCTTCATCGGAAAAGGAAAAGGAGGCATTAATCATCAAAATTCAAACTTTAGAAATCAAAGCTTTACAATCTCAAAACCACGAAGTTGAAACAGCTTCAAATATTTCTTCTTGTAAAGCATTTGTTAGCTCATATTTAGATGACTGTGAAGAACTATTCAAACTTGATTCAAATTATTGTCCTCCCAAACAAAAGTCTTCCCTCACTCAAGAACAAATAGATAAGGAGTTAGATGAAATTGAGAACATAGACCTTCCTAACCATAACTCCACGGGATGTTTAAATGACTCGGTTGACACATTTGACTTCAATCCTATTCTTCCAAGTCATGAAGAATTTTTGGATAAAGGCAAGAAACCCATGGATCCGGCATTAACTCCTGAAATTGATACTACTTGCTCTACTAGTGTATCAAATCCATCTACACAAAAGGATTATTCCATGCACACGTCAATATCTAAAACTCATCATGTTCCTTTATTTGTTTCAGCGGTACACCCTCTAAAGCAAGTTTGGATTGAAAAATGCGCAAATCAAGCAAAGTCTACATTCCGCAGTAAAAGAGACAATTTTAATTTCAAAAACTCAAATCATAGTTCAAATTTCCTGTTACGATTCATTTTGTTAAACATTTAATTCGATTTTCAAGAAATAAAATTTATTGCTCAAATTGTGGTGTGAATGACTTTGCGCGCTTAAATTCTTATGGTTATGATTACTATACTGATATGCATTCTTCATACAATCATCATCAAGAAAATTCATTTCTGCATTATCCTGTTTATAGATGGATTCCCAAGAGGTCGGTGGCTTCGGCACCTAAGTCCCAATTCAAATGGGTACCAAAGGTTGCCAAGCCAACTAACCCCGAAGGACCCATTTACAAATGGGTACCTAAACCTGCTTAATTGTTTTTGTAGGACGGTCATGTGTGGTACTTAGACTTTGGATGCTCCAAACACATGACTGGTAGAAAGGAGCTTCTCGCACCAATTACGTTGAAAAACACGGCGGATCTGTACGATTCGAGAACAACCATTTCTCACCAATTCGCGGATACGGAGACATCATCAACAACAATCTCACAATCTCCAAAGTCTCATATGTTCAAGGCCTTAGTCACAATCTACTGAGCATTAGTAAATTTTGTGACAAAGAACTTGAAGTAAATTTTCGTACCACAAGATGTTGCGTTAGAACTTATGAAGGAAAGTAAATACTAGTCCGGCTCGCAAGTCAAATCTCTACATCACCGATCTATCCAAAACTGTCGCCCCAACCGATGTGTGTCTAGTATCAAAGGTCTCAAATGACAAAAACTGGCTATGGCATCGCCGACTCTCCCATCTGAACTTCAAAACCATCAACCGACTCGCAAGTGGAGGGTTGGTCACTAGTTTGCCCAAGATTAAATTTGAGAAAACCCATTTATGCGGTGCTTGCAAGATGGGCAAAATGAAGAAAGTTTCTCACAAGCCCAAAGTGGAAAACAGCACGACCCGTCCTCTTCAGCTAATTCACATGGATCTGTGCGGCCCCATGCGGACTCAAAGCATCCACGGCAAGAAGTACGTTCTTGTTATGGTGGATGATTACTCGCTCTATACATGGGTCAAGTTTCTTCGCACAAAGGACGAAGCTCCCGAGACTATAATTGCCTTCTTAAAGAACATTCAAGTCAAATTAGAGCTCTCCGTCCAAACCATTGCACAGATAATGGCACCGAGTTCAAGAACCACACGCTCGACTCATTTCTTACCTCTATTGGTATTACTCATACCTTTTCTGCGGCTCAAACTCCTCAACAAAATGGTGTGGTCGAACAAAGTAACCGCACATTGGTTGAACATGCCCGAACCATGCTCGGCCACTCCAAACTGCCGCACTATCTTTGGGCCGAAGCTATTAATACCGCCTGCCACAACCAAAACCGTTCAACTATCAACAAGCGGTTTACCAAAACTCCGTACGAGCTGATAAACAAACGGGTTCCGTCCATTCATCACTTTCGTACATTTGGCAGTCGATGCTTCATTCTGAACGACAAAGAGGATCATGGCAAACTTCACACCAAGGCCGACGAAGCATACTTTCTCGGTTATTCTCCAAATGCATCTGCTTATCGAGTTTACATGAAGAATGCAAGATGTGTCACCGAAAGTGTCAATATCCAATTCGATACAAAGGCTGAAATGGCCCCCGAACCAACCAGTTTCGAACTCGTACTTACCAACGTATTAGCTTCCGAACACCTCAGTTCGGAACCTGTTCCTAACCCCTCTCATCCAAATCACGTCTCAACCTCCAAAACAAATACCTCTGATTTGGATGATCTGTTTGAGCATTTCTATTATGATTATTTTGGTCCGTCCATTCCAATGCCCAAACAAGTAACCCCACCGATCTCGGAAGTTTCCGAGACCACTATTTCCGGACCCACTGTTTTTACGGAAACCGTCTCAACTGCTGCAACTCCAAGCACATATGTGCCCCCCGATTCTACTTCAAAATCCCTAGTTGTTGCAACCCTTGACGAGACCCCACTTCCCAACCCGGAAACCGTTATTCGAAATTAAGTTGTCACCACCAACCCGAACCCACTTCAAACGGACCCACTTCCTGATCCTTCCTTTACTTTACCAACGAATCTGGATCCAACATCCTCTCCCCCACCAACAACTTCCACTCCTAAGGATGTTTCTAGTTCCTCTCGATCTTCCGAAGTGGCTCCAACTCTTGAATCAGTCCAAGGCTTACCTCTTGGCACTTATGTGGATGACAATCCAGATCGAACCATGACTCAACTGCTTCCCCATTCTCAAAAATGGACTAGACCCCCCCCCCCAATCAAATCATTGGAGATCCCTCAAAACCGATCACAACGAGATCCGCCTCCGCAAACGATTGTCTGTTCTCTATCTTCCTAAGAAAAATCGAACCTACCTCTATTGGAGAAGCCATGTCTGATCCAGATTGGATTACGGCTATGCAAGAAGAACTCAATCAATTTGAAAGTCTCAAAGTTTGGCGTCTCGTTCCCCGTCCTTAAAACAAGACAATCATCAGTACAAAATGGATCTTCAAGAACAAGAAGAACGAAGATGGAATTGTCATACGCAACAAAGCACGCCTACTTGCTAAAGGCTACTGTCAGCAAGAAGGGATAGACTATGACGAGACATTCGCTCTCGTTGCTCGAATTGAAGCCATTCGCATGTTCTTGGCATATGCGGGTCACAAGAACTTCGCCGTTTTTCAGATGGATGTCAAGACTGCATTCCTAAATGGTGTTCTACGAGAAGAAGTGTACGTCTCTCAGCTGGACGGATTTGTCGACTCATCAAAACAGCACCACGTCTATATCGGCGACAAAGCTCGTTACGGCCTCAAACAAGCGTCACGTGCATGGTATGACAGCTTACCTAACTATCTTGTCAAAAACGGTTACTCCAAAGGTAAGATCAACCCAACTCTTTTTATTAAAAAAGAACATGGTGATATCATGCTTATTCAAGTATACGTAGATGAAATTATATTCGGTTTAACTAACCCTCACCAATGCAAAAACTTCTCCGAACTCATGATTGCCAAGTTCAATATGAGTACGATGGGAGTTATGAAATTTTTCCTCGGACTTCAAGTAAAACAATTTTCTACGGGAATATTCATCAACCAATTGAAATACATCTCGGACATGTTACTTAAATGTAACATGACGACCTGTACACCGATTGGCACTCCCATGTCTCCAGGTTCAAAACTACACGTTGATCCCATAGGAAAAGTGGTAGATCCTAAAACCTAACGGGGAATGGTTGGCTCTTTAATGTATTTAACAGCTAGTCGCCCGGACATAATGTTTGCTACATGCTTATGCGCTAGAAATGAAGTCTCTCCCAAAGAATCTCACCTTAATGCCATTAAGCGGATTTTTCGTTATTTAAAAGGTACTACTGATCTTGGCTTATGGTATCCTAAGGATATGGGTTTCGAGTTAACTGCTTTTTCAGATGTTGATCATGTCGGATGCATGCTTGATCGAAAGAGCACGACGGGCCACATTCAACTCTTGGGAGACAAACTAGTTAACTGGTCGTCAAAAAAACAAACATGTGTCTCCACATCCACTACGGAAGCCAAATACATCGTTGCCGCAAGCTGCTGCTCACAAGTAATTTGGATGCGCACGCAACTCAAAGACTATGGCTTTTGGTTCAACGAGATTCCTATCTATTGTGACTCGAAGAGCGCAATTGCCATATCCAGCAATCCAGTCCAACACACCAAGACTAAACACATCAATGTCCGGTACCACTTTATTAAAGACCATGTCGAAAGAGGTACAATCGAGTTATACTTTGTTAATACAGAACTTCAGCTTGCCGACCTATTCACAAAAGCATTGGATGAGAAACACTTCCAATTCCTAGTGTCTAAGTTAGGCATGCTAAATCTCAAAACCTAATTTCAAATTAGTGTCGTTAAAATTCACAAAATGCCATTCAAGTTTTACTGAACATACTCTCTTTGAAGTGCATCTTCATTATACGTGAATTCTCATTTTGTGGATTTTAAATTTTAAAAATGTTCTGTATTTTCGTAAGTTTTTCGTACTTGTACAAATTTTGTCATGTGTGTGTTTTTACATCTTCTAGTTTTCGATGTTTGTTTTTCTAATGATTTCAGTTTTCGAGGGGGAGCGATAAGGTAAGTTTTTCTTAACTCACATCATCGTAGGGGAGCTAAGTTTTCTTATCTTAGGCACCGTTCAAGGGGGAGCACTTAAAATTTTTGTTCAAAATTTTTTTCTTCCTTATCGCATACTAGGGCTCGACATACTCCGCTTGTCGCCTCTATAGGACTCGACATCTGAGGATGTCGAGTTAGTAAGGCTCGACAAGTCAACCTTCAGCTGTCCTCGACCCAATCCGTCCATCCCACGTGTCCGTGACCCACTATTTAAACAAAAGGCCCCACATTCACTGTTCCATTCTTCAAAAATTGCCTTTTCCCTCTTTCTCTCTGCAAGACACCCGAGCACTCAGTGATCTTCGATTATTTTTTCAAAACTTCGATTTGTGCAAATCCGATCACACCACCAGGTTCATATTCACTCACTGATCATCTTTGATTCTTGTTGCTTTTAATTTTAATGATTCCATGATAGTCAATTTGGCACTTGACTGTTCGGTTTCTTAAAAACCCTTGGGTTTCTGCTTTCTATGCTTTAGAGTGTTTTTGTTCAAATCAGGCCTTAATCTTAGTGTTTATCATGTTAGACGAGGCTCATAGACATGACATTTAAGCTTAAAACTCATAAAATTGCTTGTTTTTGATGTCTGGTTGCGTAAATTGTTCGAACTTAGGGTATAATTTTTGTTGAATTTATGTCGACCCCAACTAGGAACCATTTTTTCCTAAGTATTTATGTCGGGTCTCCTAAACTCGACATAAAGGGTTGTTCATATAACCTAAGTCGGTATGTCGCATCTCAAAGAATCGACAAGTTCTCTTGTCGCCTCACACATACACGACTTCAAGTCCTCATGAGCTTATGTCGCGTCCCAAACCATCGACATATTTGGCTAAGACTTTATGTCGCGTCCTTTAGTCGACAAGATTTTAATAGACAAGCCTTATCTGAAATTATCCAAGACGTTATGTCGACTCGGTTAAGCCCGATATAAATTTATATCGCATCCTATAGGCTCGACATACCCACTTAATCTTTCTTAGAACAAATTACTAAGTGTTCATCTCGACCCTATTTCAATCGATAAAAATTTACATCGACCCATTTGACTCGACATAAATTTATGTCGCCCATTTGGTGCTCGACATCTATCCTTAAAGTTGTCTAGACAATCTTAAGTCTTTATCTCGCATCTATTAGACTCGACATATCTTAAATGTCGACTATTATAGACTCGACATACTTACTTAAATTGTCTTGTCAAACATCTGTATAGATCCAAATTCGATCGACATCTATTTATGTCGATTCTTTAAAGCTCGACATCCTTTCATCGTGAAATCATCTGTTTCAATCTTGTCGACTCCTTGATACTCGACAAGCCTGTTTTTCTCAATAGCACCTCACTCGACATCATTTTATATCGAGTATCACCTCAGATTCAGGCCCCGACATTTGTACTTAACATTTTTTCCTAAGGCATATTTCAATATACACCTTGAACTAATTTGCTTTCTATGGTTTATTAACTGTGCACTTTCAGTTACAATGGCGGCCATCAATGATCCGAATCTGTCAGATGACGAACATCCCATGCCTTCCGAAGGGTCCATAGCCTCGAGTATCAATGCGGGCAATCGGGATGAAATTTTGATGCCCACTATCGAAAAGAAGGAACTCTTACCGAACAACCATCGTCTCGATTTCAGCATGAATCTCGAGCATCCTGTCATCGTGGAGATCCTAAAACGACATCCCCTACGGTTTGCTTTTTCACTGGAGCATCGTGTCCTAGCATTTTACCTTCAGCAATTCTGGTATACCCTGACGTACCATCCAGATGAAGGTGACTACCACTTTACGGCCCAAATCGATGATTACGTGACTCAGCTCACGCCATCCAGAATACGACGAGTCCTTCGCCTACCTACCTTGGACACGTATGAAGACCTCGTAACTGAAGAAGAATTGTGCCGAGACATCCATGCCTTAGGCTTCAGATCTCAACTTACATCTGTCGAACAGTTCAAGCGAATGTTTCTACCACAAATTTGGTTCACCCTTTCTAACTTATCAACCACTGTCTGACAGGCAAACACACTGGCATGGATAGAGCTAGCACAGTCGTACTACGGATTTTTCATGGGATCATCTATAGTTGGAACTACGACTACGCGACACTGATCTGGACCGATCTAGTTGAACATGTTGCGGATAAAGCCAACTCAAGGGCTCGCCAATTCCTACCATATCAACGATTCTTCCAACTCTTCATTCACTCGATGTTGCACACCCGTCCAAAAATTCCACGTCGTCTAGGTACACCACTCGGCCCTTGTTTCACTCAAAGGTTCCTCAAACTTAATAGTCTCGAATTCCCGCACATAATGCCCATACCCTAAGCCTTACTATCCCTTGCTGATCAGCATGCACCTAGTGTGATAGCATATAGGGAGCGAAACGACTTAATGGCTCCTCCAAGTCCGGAAGAGCCTGCCCAAGAGCCAGTCCAAGAGGAACATCAAGTGATGGGCGAGGGTCTTAGATTAGACGAGCAGGTTCAGCATCAAGGGAATCCTGAACAGGGTGTTGAGAGAATAGCGGATGTGAGGGGAATTGACGTGGGGGTGCATCTGATCAGCCTATCCTTATTCCTACCACTATTGCCCCGGCTATTCCATTCCACCTCCACCACACACTAGAACCGCCACTACATCCACCCGCCACCAACGCATCAAGATACAAGTTACCCGAAGCCGTGTCTATCAACCGAGTTCATCACCCGACTCTGAAACCGAAGCCACCCTTGATCTTCAAGACAGTTCCGTAGATCTACGACCAAGACAACGTCGAAGACTTACAGCTGCGGATACTGCACTAAACCGAATCGGCCATCAGCCGTCCATTACCGAATCTTCTTTGGATGCTACTAATTCCGATGGCCGTCTTGAACCCTTCGACTTTGATCTTATCCCCGACCCACAACTTGACCCACTCCTTGAGCCTAACGTTGGAGAGATAAGGAGAACGGAGGGAGATACAGTCGAAAACATTGAATTGCGAGTGAGTGAAGGGGAGGTTAATATGAATGAGAGTGACACACCTTTCACCTCTGTCCGGGTAACCGAGTCCCTTGTTGATACTCATCCGTTGGGTACCAACATTGGACAAGACATTGTCAGCCCAACAACCCAATTGCACGCCCCTCCTAGCCACTCTGTAGTCTCACAACATCCTACAGTTTCAGAAATTCTTGTGAGTATAGCTCCTCATGCCCTCCATTCGGGAGGCATAGCTATTGAAACCAGAAGTAGTATCTCACCTACTTCGACTTCTCGAGTCTAGAATCTCATAGGGAACATGCGTATGTGCACACTGAGAGCCTCCGTGGCCCAGTCGAAATTTTCATAGTAATGTCAATTCCTGACACTTCACGAGGATTGGAAGGAAATCTTACCAGTGCTACCATTATGCCAACACTGAGTGTAGGTCCCACAGTTGACTCAACTACAGTGACAACGGGTGTTCTATGTGACCCCGGTTTTCCCCACACAGGTACTACTCCACCCACCTTCACGGTCGATCCTTCAATGCAAGAGAGTATCAATGTTGGATTCCAAAGGGTGAGAGCCTCTCTTGATGCTCATGAGGCAAGAATGGTATGCTCTTTCGCAACAATCTTTCAGTTGACTCCAGTACTGAGCCGCCTCCGGTAACTCATGCCAGTACTTCAAGACCAAGCACCAGTAGATCTTCACCCCCTGAGTCTCCTCATGTTTCTGATGACTCGTCTTCCGATTTTGAGCCCTGACGCCGGCTTCCTACTTCCCACCATCATTCTTCATCCCCACGCCAAACTCAGTTCAACAATGATGAACTAATGTCGATGCTGCTTGCTAATCTGCTTGCGGAATTCGAAGCTCGTGGTCTACCTGAGGATGAACTAATTGGTCTTCTCCGCAGCAATCTTGTGATCCCGATAGTTACTAGACATGAGTTTGATGGACTCAAAACGCATGTTGACCAGCGAATATTCTCTTCAAACTCAAATCAAGCAAAGTGAACAGACCATACTTGGTGCAATTGCAGCTCTACGCCTAGAGATCCAACAATCCTGCCAACCTGCTGAACGATTCAAACGACGTCGACCTGATCAGGACGATCCAAAATCCGGTCCTAATCGCCCTGAGGGGGAGACGCGACGCCGGGTTACAAGAGCTCAACCTCCGGTAACTCAAGCATCTTCTCAAGCTCTGGGTACTTCATCATCTACTCCACCAACTCGCCAACAAGCTCAACCTCCTCCCAGGCAACAACAAGAAAATCAGCCAACGGTTGAAAAGTCTGCGGCCGAATTTGACTATGGGAGCATGTCTCGTGCAGTAGAAACAGAATCTATCAACGATGAGCTTGTAGATGTTCAGCGTCTACGAACCCAAGTGAAAAATTGGTTCAAAGATCCATATGCTCCGGTCTTAACTGAAGAAGATTACGTGCATCTACAACATACAAGCCTGAACTATCAGCCGGGAACTCCAACTAAAACAGGGTTACTACCTCACCAGATTCGTTGGGAAAGAATGCTCAAAAGTCGAAAATCAAAATGGGTAAACCAACAAATCAAAGTACCTTATCTTGAAGAAACAATGAGCAAAATATTTGTTGAACAGAAGAACCTGGATGACCTGTCTCACATTCATCTCATTACTGAAATGAATCCTGAACAAGTAAAGGAATATGTATGGTTGTTGAAGATGAAAGCATTGAAACCAGAGGAAGTTATGTCAAGACACAAGATCGTAGGCATCAAAGAGATAGGCTATGACAAGGTGCTTCAAGTATTGTTTCCTACTTTCAAAGTGTTGCGAGAAAATGGCAAAGAATATTTCTTTACTGAAGTTGACTTTGCTAAGATAGATGTGATTGACTTGCAGACATTATATATTGAGCTGCGAGACAAACAGAGGAGAACGTTTGATGAACAAAGAGTTTTAAGAGCTATCGTGAGACATGTACAGAAAGAACTAAGATTCAGTTATCTCCATGATTTACAAAGAGGTCTTGAAAGCAAACAAAAGAAAGTGTTTTGGCGAAACCAGATCAATCTGTCCCCGACCTGGATAAGTTACATGTGTTAACTTTTCTCACCATGCCTGCTCGTGGTATGGTCTACATGAAAGATGCTGGTAAGAAAAGATTTCTAAGATTCTCCGAGGTTGTTGCTTACTCGAATGGAACTCTATGGGGAATTCGAAAGCGGCTAACTACAGAAATAAATTCAGAAATGAAGAACCACATAAAGTTAAAGTCTGATCAACGGAAGAATATCTTGGATGCTTTGGATATCATCGATAAACGCCTGATTCATTGACAGACTTTGAGAAGGTTTGAAGGATTGTTCGAGTTACGAAAGTGAAAGCTTATTTTGATACAAAGGGGGAGATTGTTAGGGATAATTATGAGTTGTTTCAAAATAAGGAAAGGATATGCATTATTGTAAAGGGCAAGTTTATAATACCTTAAACTCTACTTTCCTTATAGCATTAGAATTCCTGGCAATATAAGTAGATATGATGGGGTAAGTTAATCGTGTAACACATATTAAGAGAGAGTTGATATTCTGTTTTGATTTCATTGTACTCAAACCTTCAAGTGAGATATACAACGTATTTTATTCCTTATATTCTTCGTATTATGATCATATTTGTTGATCTTATCGTATGGGATCCACAATCGATACAGTCCTTTCAGTCGTTTTCATAAGGAACGAATCCTGATCCAAGGGACCGCGTTCGTTGAAGGAACGTTACGTTTTCAGATGTGCGTTGCCTTTCGAAGACGATGGCCGATGGCTAATCTCTGGTTGGCCTACTCATGGTAAGATATGCTTCGTGATAACTCGTTTCTTGTGTCTTTCGTTCATCGGGCTTATTTGCATTCCCCCCCCCCCTTTTGTAGTTGTTGATTTTGACGGGATTGGTTCTCGTCAGGATTCGGAGGACAAGATCGCACATTTTTTGCAAATCCCGGACCGTACCTTTAGGGCGATCGCCTATCAACCCCTGGACTAGGACGAGGACGTTGTCGTGCGGGAGTCGCAGAAACTCCTCAGGGCTCGGAGGTGAGAGGAGAAGGAGGAGAGGAGATGACTGGTAAGTATCTCCATCATATGTTTGATTCATACGTTTTTCCTTTTCTGACTGATTTCTATTTGTTTAGGTGAGAGCGTTGGTAAGACTGGAGTTGGGGCGTCCCGTTCTGAGGATGCCCCCTTGGTTGTTACACCCTCGAAGGGCGCGACGTCTTCAGTCCCTTCTGTTGAAAAACTTAATTTTGGTATGTTTTTATGGATGTGGTACAACTCACCAAACGTAAAGTACAAGTGATGGACGCATGAGGTTAAAAATAAATATTAACCACATATTTTTGGAGACTTCAACTTACCTGATGGATAAACCACTTGCTTGGCACAAGTTGCCAACATGCATGGAAAAGAAAGGTTGTCGCCCAAGTTATGCTTCCTGGCATCTAGTTTTATCCATATAATAAATAAATATATTTCTTGGGGGGAAATTCATCAACTTGTATGGCCACTTGCCAACTTAAAGACAAGAGAAAAAGGAAGTCGACGGTTTCCTATAAATAGCAATAGACATGGGAAGCAAAGGTGTGCATGGTTTACCACCAACACCACAAAGAGAGTTTCCTCTCTCTTTTCAGTTTCCCTCTCGTCAACAAATATATATATATATATATAGTTTAATTTAGTTTCCAGCTTAGGAAACTTTGTTTCGAGGAAAAATTTGGGTAGCTGATTCGTTGATCCAAGGATCTTGTAAACACGTTGTAATCTCTTCCGGTCGGTAATATATCGAGCTCTCTCTCTCTCTCTTTGGTGTATGTACACTATCACACCGATAGTGGAACCATGTTAAATTCTCATGTTGTTATTTTGTGAACTTGTCAGACTTGTAGATCCTAACACATTGTTATTATCTATATTTGGGGTTGTTTAAAATTTTGTAGAGTCCTTGTGCAACATCTAGATCATTGTTATCCGCATTTGTTGTCGGGTTTGTTGTGTCTTTGGATTTCTATTCGTTTGGGACCTTAGAAATCACTTGCTAGCATTTGTTTCATGACACACATTTCCTAACAATTGGTATCAGAGCTTCGGATCTAGAATTGGAGTTTTTGTAGAAAATATACATAAACTAGTTTGCACACATATTTATCTGTAGATCCCAGTTTATCAGGTAACGGTGTAGCGGTGTAATATTTAACAAAAACACGATGAATAACTTCAATATGGCATATATCTAACATATATGAATTTGTGATTACATAGATTTCTCTCTTAAGCTCTCTCTAGAATGATATGAATTAATGATCTTGTTCTTCTAATGCTAGCCCTAACCTTCTATTTATACGTAGCAAATAATACGGTATAAGGAAAGTAAAGATTAAGGCATTATACACTTGCCTTATTTACAATAAGAATCTTTACTCTTTAATTAACCTTCCTAATCCTTAAACCTTTCCTAATATTTAATCTTTCCATATTTATGACTTTGTTGACTTTACACTTTAGCCCTTCATGTCCTCAATATTTGTGATCTCAGATACAATATTTTCAGACCTAACAATCTCACCCTTTGTATTCGAGATTACAATTCAACAAATCAGCACTTTCGAAGACGATGAAATTTTGTCAACAAATCACTATCTTCAATTCTTTTGCTCCCCCTACGAATATGCTAACTTGATAAACTTTGTAGCTCCCCCTTAACATTAGCATAATGTTCACGAAAAGAAAGTTGAAGGAGTCGTGATGTCGTAGAGTAAAATCTTTCTTCGAGTAGAACTTGTCGTATGATGAAAGAGACAAAAGAATGTCGGATCAAAATGTCGCGATACCTTCGATGTTATCGGGTTAGGCAGATCAAGTCAACTTTGCGGATGGAACATATAGAATGAAGCTCGCAGACCTTTGATATTCGAGCACAACACTGTGCTTGAATAGTGTCAATCGACAACCTGGGTGCTCGGGTCGTAATCAATTGATAAACCTGGTCGTTGGGTCTTAGAAGTCCAATAAATGTCCGAGATAATGACTTTCTTGTTTCTTGAATATGTCTTTGATACACTATTTCTCCCCCTCAGAATGAGAAGGAGAATCTGAATCATTATGAACAATCAAAGACATTAAAGGGAAGTAATGAAGCGTGCATGTGTCAAAGAAATATTGTATATATTATGGCTCAAAAATAAACTCGATGTGCACAAAATATGAAGTTCGAAGACGGGAGGTGTGTCTTCTTGTTTCAATATCTAAATCTTCCGAGTGAAGAATAGATAGATGATATGTTAAATCTCCGTGATATATGAAACAGTCACCTTTTGTGAGATACTTGAGTAGCTGGGTGGGGTGACACAAGTTATCGACATTGGGTCCATGTCTATTTTCAATATTCATCTCCAAAGAATCAAGAATGAATAGATTGTATGGCTACCCTATTAACTGTTTAGATTTGGTAAAGACCAAATATTTCTTGTAAGTCTTGTCACACTCTCACATTTTTCTTTTATCTCACAAGCACTCAATTTTATTTTAATCATACCCTTTCAAGATATCTAACCTAGGGATGTGTTTCATGGGTAGGTCCTTCCGGCTCTAGATTGACCATTGAAACTTCTAAATCCTATCACACACAAAGAGTTGAAATTTTGAAGTCCGAGTTCTGAATTGAAGTATTCAGAGGTCATAATGCAACGTAAAACGGGTTCTGAACTGAGATATTCAGAAGCCAAAATTTAAAAGCAGATCCATAGCTGAGATACTATGAAGCTGATAGTAAAATATGATACTCCCCCTTAAAAACTGCATAACTTTTTGAATGATTATGTCATGTTATGTGAATATTCAGTATTTAGAATGCACATGACATACCTACAAAACAGATTAAAAAGATTTTGGTACCCAAACTTTGTTGGGTCCTTGGAGGTTAGCTTTAGAAACATCAAATGGGTAAGTAGGGATACTGTAAGTACCATACCATTTATGAACGTACCTTTGATCGACAAAATCATTTGTTTCGCAAGTAAAACAACAAAGATTTATGGCGCTTAGACTGATTAGATGATTGATTGACTTGACAAAGTAAGGTAAATCAGTCTTGGAAACAAATGATTTTGAATCAACTACAGGAGATGTATGTGGCATGTTTCCAACACTATCATCTGTAGTTGACTTATTTTTCCAAACCATTTTAAACAGTTTAAAATTACCGGATTTAACAACAAAATCATTGTGAGATAAATTAGAATTCTGAGTCCGAGAAGTTAGAGAACTATATGATTTGGAGCTGTTAGAATAACTGTTTGATTTAACTCTTGAAGACGAGTTATTCTGACAGACACTTATTGTAGAAAAAGGATTCATCTTATGAATTGAACTTGAAGTAGTTGTAAAACCTTCAAGTTTTCTAATTTTGCACAAGAGATAATCTTTTTCTTCTATAATCACATCATATTTTGTTTGATATTCGGATCTCATTTTATGTTCATTCACAAGATTTGTTTCTAAAACAGGTAATTTGTTTGAAAGTTTGCCAATTTTCTCTTCAAAAACTTGTTTCTCTTTTTCAAAGTCTTTTTCCAAATTTTTTCTTTTAGCAACAATCAAAGCACTTTTCTTTATTATATTCGTCTTATCAGTCTCAAACACTTTTCTTTCATTTTCAAAACTTTATGAAGTTCTGAAATTTGTTTTGAAAGATCCAAACCTTTTGTTTCAAAAGTTTTTCGTTCTAAAACCACAAGTTGCTCAAAATCTGACACTTGTTTTGAAAGCTTTCTAATGGTCAACTCACAAGTGTTAACTTTGTTTTGAAAATCTTTTCGCTCAATTTCAAAATTGTGTTTCTCATTAGAAATTAACATTCTTTCTTTCTCAAGTTCCTTTTCTAAATCATATATTTTATTTTTGGAATCAAATTTCTTATTAGACTCAGAAATCTTTTCTTTCAGCTTTCTATTTTCTTTTTCTAAACTTGCATATTTCTCTTTTAAATCATTGAGATTTTTACCCGTTTCTATCCAACCCATATAATATCGGTATTCAAGGGATTTTGGATTGATTACTAATGGGTCAGTAGACATCTGGATTTAAGCTTAACTCAATCAATTAAAATTAGTTCTAAAAAAATGTAAGCACTGTTTACCTGATGAAGTGATCGCGATCAGCAAGTTTTGAAGATTTTCTAAGATTTCGTGAAAATTGGGTGACTTTATCTCGAATGAACAGGGCCCGATAAGAATTTATGTCGAGTCAAGAAGAGTCGCGAAGAATTTATATCGGGTTAGATGGGCTCGACAAGAATTTATGTCGAGTCTTAAAGTCTCGATAAAAATTTATGTCGGGTCAGATGAGCTCGATAAGTATGTATGTCGGGTAATACTGACTCGATAAAAAAAATTGTTGATCCTAAGTAATTCGATTAGAATTAATGTCGGCTCAATGGAAATCGATGAGATTTGCTTGTCGGGTTACTAAAACTCAATTAAAACAGGTTGAAAAAATAAAAATCAAAGATGTCGCTTAAAGGGAGTCGAGAAGAATTCAAAAATTATCTAATCCTGTTTTTGTCTTTAATCGATAGATCAGATAGCAAAAACGAAGGATTCTTGACTAAAAAGATCTAGAGTAACAAAAGTTATCTAGTCTTTTTATAGACAAGAGTAGCTAAGTTCTTGTGTTTTCGATTTTCTCAATTAAGTTTAATGTAAATTTACTAAGGTTTATGATGTTTACTTGAGGATTCTCTAACCAAAAAAGCTGCAGGAGTCACAAGATCCTGAATTTTCTATCGTTAAAGAACAACAAAAGTAACGCAAAATAAACGAAAGTAATTTAAAAAAAACAGAATTTGGATTAATTGATTGAATACTTATCGAGTAATGTGACTGTGTGTTAGGTGCGACAAGTCTTCAAAATTAAGATAGAACCAGAAAAGAAAAATCCAGATTTATGTTTTAAAATTAACACAGATTTTATCGATTTTAATTGATAGATTAAATTCTGAAAGCAGAAATAAAAAAAATCTGGTTTTTAAATAAATCAAGTAAGGATGTTGTATTGTGAATCGAGAAGAATGTAAATAAGCGTTTTATCGATCTAAACGTAAACAGGTGGATTCGACAAGAATGAAAACAGAAAATTCGAGATTTTTACCTTGCTTTCACGAAATCGATTAGAATCAGATCAAAAACTCAGATCGTCGGCTCCGATACCAATTGTAGATCCCAGAATATGCATCAAGTACAAGAATAATTATAATATGCGAAGAACACGATATGAAGAATAGAATAAGTCGGATATCTTACTTGTGAATTTGGTTACAATGTAAGCTCAAGTTATCGGCTCTCTCTCTCTCTCTATCGAATTGATCTAATCTCACGCGCACCTAGACAATGACCCTAAGATTCCTATTTATACGAAAGGGTTACACGATATAAGGAAATAAAGAGAATGGCATTATACACTTGTCATATTTACAATAAAGCATATTTTCCTTATTTTGACACAATTAATTTAAACCCTAACAATTGTAGATGAATCCCAGTTTATCGGTAACGGTGTAATATTTAACAAAAACACGATGAATAACTTCAATATGTCATATATCTAACATATACGAATTTGTGATTACATAGATTTCTCTCTTAAGCTCTCTCTAGAATGATATGAATTAATGATCTTGTTCTTCTAATGCTAGCCCTAAACCTCTATTTATACGTAGCAAATAAGACGGTATAAGGAAAGTAAAGGTTAAGGCATTATACACTTGCCTTATTTACCATAAGAATCTTTACTATTTAATTAACCTTCCTAATCCTTAAACCTTTCCTAATATTCAATCTTTCCATATTTATGACTTTGTTGACTTTCCACTTTAGCCCTTCATGTCCTTATTATTTGTGATCTCGGATACAATATTTTCAGACCTAACATTATCTCTATGGCTGAAGCCATAAACCCATTTAGTGTTAGTTCCTCAAATCAGACCCAAAGACCGTACCAAGAGGGTGCATTTAATTTATCTGGGGATAGGATTCGTATACAGACATGGAACGGGGATGGTGATCTTGGTAAATGGCAGTTCACAACATCAGCTGCACTTAGAAAAAATGGAGTCCATCCAGTAGTATTTGCCAAAGACGAGTTAGACCCTAATATGTCTGACCTCAAGGCTAAAGAAATGGAAGCATGGGTATTTACTACTTTGCAGATGGCTATTGGAGATAATGTCATTTCTGAGATAGTGCCAGAAAAGACTACTGCTGGTATCTGGAGTAAACTTGAGAATCTTTATCTCAAGAAATCTCTAAAAAACAGGTTGTTATTGATGCGGTCATGTCTTTTCTTCAAAATGAAGGAAGGAACTTCCATTAAAGCTCACATGACCGAATTTGAAGATATCATAATGAAGTTGAAGGCAACAGATGCGCTTCTTGCAAAAGACAAAGAAGCTCTTACTATGATTCTGTTGTATTCACTTCCCGAGAAATATTCTCAATTCACTAACAGTTTTATATATGGAAAGGAATCTCTTTCTTTATCTGATGTGAAGGCAGGTATGATATCTGAAGACCAGAGGATCCAGATGAGGATCGGTAAAAACCCAAGAGAGAGCACTCATTCTCACGGCCTGTTTGCTGATAGAGGCCGTGATGATCAGCAATCCTCAAGAGGAAGAAACCGTGGGCGCTCTCCGTCTCGTCGATATGGTTCTCGCGGGAAATCAAAGACACGTGGCAACTGTAATTATTGCCACAAGCCAGGTCATTGGGTGAAGGATTGTCCAAGTCTTAAAAACAAAGGCAAGGACAACTCTAAATCATCAGTTGTTGCAGCCGAAGAGGAGCAATATGGCTTCTCCGCCACAGTTACACCACCGCCAGGTGACAGGCGCTGGATGTTAGATACCGATGCATCTTACCATATGACACCATTTCGGGATTGTTTCTCTACCTTCGAAAAAATTGAAGGTAATAGTATTTATATGGGAAACAATACTTCGTGTGTTACTAAGGGTATCAGTAGTGTGCAGATCAAGATATTTGATGGGTGTATTCGGACATTGAACAATGTCAAATTTGTTCCATCCATGGCTCGTTCCTGGATCTCTCTTGGACAACTGTCCGAATTGGGTTGCAAGATTCAGATTATAGACGACAGTTTGCGCATCTCCAAGGGGAGTTTTATTGTAATGAAAGGCAAATGGGCTGAAAATAATCTTTTTCATTTGATTGGTGAGACTATTTTTTCTAAATCGTGTGTGGCTGATAGCTCTCAAAATCATGATGCTACTCGCTTATGGCATCTTCGTTTTGGTCACACATCCGAGAAGAATTTGGAGATTTTGCGCAAGCAAAATCTTATCAAAGTCGTCGTACCTGCTAGCTTGGATTTTTGTTCGGGATGTGTCAAGGGAAAACAGACGCGTGTGTCTTTGGTGATGGAAAACACAACACTAAAGGAATCCTCGATTATGTTCATACAGACGTTTGGGGACCATCCAATACTTCGTCCGTCGGTGGAGGTAAATATTTTGTTTCGTTTATTGATGATTTCTCACATAAGCTTTGGGTGTATGTGTTAAAGTTAAAGTCAGATGTCTTCGATACGTTCAAGGCTTGGTTAGCACGAGTAGAAGTTAAGACTGGAAAGAAGTTAAAAGTGCTCAAATCTGACAACGGTAGAGAATTTACTAGTGGTAACTTCAAAGACTTTTGTTTTGGTAAAGGCATCCACTGACACTACACCACACCGGGTGACCCTCAGTCTAATGGGGTTGCCGAGCGGATGAATAGGACTTTGCTTGAAAAAGTCAGATGTATGTTGTTTACATCGGGATTCCCATAATCATTTTGGGCCGAAGCACTTCACACCGCGGTGCACATTATCAACAGGTTACCTTGTTCGGCTATCGAGGGAAAGATTCCGGAAGAGGTTTGGAGAGGTAATACGTGTATTTGGTTGTCCTGTTTATGTTCATGTTTCAGGCCAGGACAAGCTAGATCCGAGAGCCACCAAAGGATCTTTTCTCGGCTACACAGATGGCATCAAGGGTTACCGAATCTGGAACCCCTTGACTCGTAAAGTGATTTATTCTCGTCATGTCACATTTGATGAATCAGTCCTATTGAAGTCACAGGACACTCAGTCCTATCAAGATTCGGAAGTCGTTACTACTGTTGCTCCTACTACCGATGATGTGGAGACAGTAGGCAGTCCTTATATTCCCAGTTCATCTGCTCTTGATACTAGTTCAGGATCACCCGAAAATGTTAAAGAAGTCATTCAGCCAGTGACTTCTACTAGTGATTCTGAAGAAGAGATTCTGGTTGATGGTGGGGACCAAGGCGATACAATCCTAGTTATTGCACCTACCAGACATAGTCAAAGGACTATTTGACCGCCTAAAAGGTATGGAGATTGGGATTTTGCTAACATGCGTTTTACAAATCATCTGGAGTATGCTTTGCGTGTAGGGCAGGAGGAGCCGTTTGATATAAAAGAGGCGCTGGCCTCGACCCACAATTCTAAATGGCTTGGAGCCATGCAGGAAGAGATGGAATATCTCTCGAAGAACGGCACTTGGGACTTATGTATGTTATCGAACGGTAGCCGTGCTATTGGCTGCAAGTGGATTTTCAAATTCAAAGATGACAATTGATACAAGGCTCGTCTCGTTGCTAAAAGTCTTTGCACAATGGAAAGATATCGAGCATGACGCTATTTTTTGCTCCTGTTGTACGTCATACATCTATTCGTATTCTTTTGGTGATCGTGGCTATGCACGATTTGGAGGTAGAACAATTAGATGTGACGACTGTCTTCCTACATGGAGACTTGGAAGAAACTATCTATATGAAGCAACCCGATGGTTTCATTTCCAAAAGCAAGCCAGATTATGTATGTAAGCTCCATAAGTCCTTTTATAGACTTAAATAATCGCCTCGTCAATGGTATAAGAAGTTTAATTTGTTTGTGCTCACTCTGGGATTTGAGGAAAGTGAAAATGACGCTTGTGTTTATCATAGACAAAGCGGTGGTATTTTCACTTATCTTCTTCTTTACATAGATGACATGCTTATTACCTGCAAGGACCAGTCAGAGATTGAACGTCTGAAAGATAAGTTGAAGTCAGAATTCGAAATTAAAGATCTCGGTGCGGCGCAAATGATTTTGGGCATGGAAATTGTTCGGGACAAAAATTCCCGTACTCACAGGTTAACACAACGGGTTTATATCCAAAGGATATTGAAGCGGTTCAATCTTGATGGTTCCAAGACGTCTAGCACTCCGCTATCGAAGGACATCAAGATCAAGAATAAAGATTGTCCGAAAGAATGACAAGAAAAAGACTAAAATGTTAAAGGTTTCGTATGCCAGACCCGTCGGGAGTTTCATGTACGCCATGGTGTATACTCGTCCCGATCTCGCACATTGTGTCGGAGTGGTGAGTCGGGTTCTCGTAAATCCGAGTCGATCACATTGGGTAGTTATTAAAACGTCATTCTGATATTTGAAGAGAACCAAGAAACATGGTCTTGCAACTACTTTGGCTTTCAGTTCTCGGACAAAGCACATAAATGTGCGTGATGCATATCTTGTTAGATTATATGAAGCGAAGGTCGTCTATTTGAAGAAAGTCCTGACAGACAACAATGCCGCTAATATGTTCACTAAGTCACTACCGCCAGCTAAGTTTGAGCATTGCTCAAACTTGATCCAGCTCCGTTTGTGTTAGTGTCGTTGGGCACTTTGGCAGAGAGAGAGAGAGAGAGAGAGAGAGAATATTACCACAAGTGACAAAAACGACACCTTTGGGGAATTATTACTTGGTATGTGTTTTGGGTTGCTTAACTCGTTTTCGTTTTATTGAGATTGCTCACTTGAGATTTTTTTTTTTTGCTTTTGGCTTTGACGGGTGATGTCCAAGCCGAAGCTCGTCACAGTCAAAATGCATTTTGATACATCGTGTCAATCTCTATCAGCTATTGTTCGTGTTAGTTGGATTCGTTCATGTTTGGTTTTCGTCCGGTGATTTGCACATCATGGTGGAGTGTTGAAAAACTTATTTTTGGTAAGTTTTTATGGATATTGTACAACTCACCAAGCAAAAAGTACAAGTGATGGATGCATGAGGTTAAAAATAAAAATTAACCACATATTTTTGGAGACTTCAACTTACCTGATGGATAAACCACTTTCATGGCACAAGTTGTCAACATGCATGGAAAAAAAGGTTGCCGCCCAAGCTATGCTTCCTGACATCTAGTTTTATCCATATAATAAATAAATATATTTCTTTGGGGGGGGGGGGAATTCATCAACTTGTATGGCCACTTGCCAACTTGAAGAAAGGAGAAAAAGGAAGCCGACAGTTTCCTATAAATAGCAATACACATGGGAAGCAAAGGTGTGCATGGTTTACCACCAACACCACAAAGTGAGTTTCCTCTCTCTTTTCGGTTTCCCTCTCGTCAACAAATATATATATTTGGGTAGCTGATTCGTTGATCCAAGGATCTTGTAAGCACGTTGTAATCTCTCTCGATCGATAATATATCGAGCTCTCTCTCTCTCTCTCTCTTTGGTGGATGTACACTATCACACCGATAGTGGAACCACGTTAAATTCTCGTGTTGTTATTTTGTGAACTTTTCATACTCGTAGATTCTAACACATTGTTATTATCTATATTTGGGGTTGTTTAATTTTATAGAGTCATTGTGCAACATCTAGATCATTGTTATCTGCATTTCTTGTCGGATTTGTTGTGTCCATGGATTTCTATTCGTTTGGGACCTTAGAAATCACTTGCTAGCATTTGTTTCGTGACACACATTTCCTAACACCTTCTGGGGGCGGGCGTCCGCGGGTAGAGCGGGATCTTCCCCGTCTTTGAAGAGGATCGACCTGTCTGCCCCTGAGGCAGATCGGCATGTGCTTTTGGCTCGTCGGGGTTTGGAGTTACGGCGGAAGAGTGTCGAAGCTCGATCTAGGAGCAAGAGGCCATGAGGGTCTGACTTGAGAGAACCATTTCTTGGGGCTAGTGATCCCAAGAGGGTGAAGGCGCCGGCGTCGAAGCCAATACCGGCGGTGTCGGTGACGGTGGTGTCGTCGGTCGCAACTGGCGTATCTTCTTCTATACCGGAGACAGGGAAGAACACCACGGAGGCCTCTAGTTCTTGACCCAGGGTTCCTCCGAATTTCATGAAGGATGGACCCATGGATCGCAAGAGCCTTTTCGGCGTTCTAGAAAACTTCAATGTTTTCCAGGATCGTTTTGATGGGGTTCTTTTGGTTGACGCCCATACCATGCTGACTGAGCACCTTTTCCAGGTGAGTCTTTGAGTATTCATAATCATACAATTGACATTTTGTCGTGCGTTGTACGATTTTTCATGCATCGTGCGTCAGGCGTATTCATGCAACCAAGCGCTCGTGCGTCGTGCGTATACATGCGTTCGAGCGATCGTGCGATTTTTATGCCAATAGTCATACTGACGTATATTTCGTTTTTGTAACAGGCCTTTCAGGCGTCTCTTAACATGCGGACCAAGATCGATCAGGCCACTCAAGTGGTGAAGGTGGCCTTGGCAAATGAAAAGAAGGACCGGGATCGCGAGGCTGCCGCTTTAGCCAAAGAGGCGGAGGCGTCGCGGAGGGCCAGCCGGCTCGGCGTTCTTCTGGACGATGCTCGGGATGACCATGAGCATGAGAAGAACACAAACCTCGAGCTAAGGGGTCGATTAAAAGCATCTCAGGATCGGGTGACGGCTTTGAAGGCCGAGGTGCGGGCAGCAAAGGAGGCTTCTGCCGAGAGGTCGCCACTCCGAGGACCCAACTGGGTGAGGACCAGGGGAAGATTGCTGATCTCAACGATCAACTAAAGGCCCTTGACTCCTTTGGTCGGTTGAAAGTCAAGGCGGCCATCGCCCCGTCGCCAGGTGAGAGGGCAAGATCCTCTGAAGGATGCCCAACTGATCGTCGATCATTTCCTTTCCGACGTTGGTGGTACCAACGCGGACTTGGATTCCAATGATGAGAGGGAGGGGCTTCAGCCATCGATCCTCCCGTTTCATAACATCCTTAGGTACTTAGGATTTTTCCTCGGGCGATTTGTCACTACCGCACCCTTTTCTGTAATTTTTCTTTTGATTAAATAATGAAACGTTTCTATTTCATAGTCGTTTATTTACCGGACGTATCGGTCAACTTTAGATGTCTAAAGAATAAACAACATAAACGCGATCACATAACACGAACGTAATTGCGAGAAAAAAAGAAATAGTCTCACTTCTGGTGATTCAGGCACCTATATAATTTGCCTAAGATTTGAAAGGTCAAGTTCAGAGCTTTTTAGATGATTGAGTTGCTTTCAACGAATCATGCGTTTTAGCGATGTTTTTGATCGTGCATACCTGCGACAGAAATCGTTAAGAGTGGTCGTTGGTTTGACCAACGACCCTACGATGCTTAAGTCAGTAAGGGTTTTAAAAAGAATCCGTGCGAAAAAAAAATGTAATTCGTGCGTTAATAGTTAAAAATGACAAAGATATACTACCGTTCGACAGACGTTCTGTCGCTTTGTCGGACAAGTACCTTTTTGTGATGACGACAAGCTCCTGATATCTTACCCCTCAGCGATCACTTCTTAGGAGAGCCTGCGGTCGGGGTGGCCCAAGTCGGACGTAGTTCTTGATTCGGTGCGGCAGCTGCTAGACGTATTCTTTCCGAGGTTTCATTGCGGTTTGTAGCACTCGCGTGCCGTACTTTGTTCGCTTCTGATCTCCTGGACTCCCAACGACGTTGGGAATTTGATCACCTGGTGGTACGTCGAGGGGACAGCTTTCATCTCGTGGATCCATGGACGTTCGAGGATAACATTGTATGCAGAGGAGCAATCAACAACGTTGAACCTAGTCGACTTGTTGATTCTCTTGGCGTAGATAGGAAGGCTGATTTCACCAACGGTGTGGGTTGCGTCTCCGTTGAAGCCTATCAAGCCCCATCGCTTTCAGAGTGTTCTGAAAGATCACGTCAGCTGAACTGCCCCCATCGATTAACACTCTTTTCGTAGAGCAGTTCCCGATTGTCAGTTGGATTATAAGACTGTCGTGGTACTTAGGGTATAGATCGTCTAGGTCGTGATCGTCGAAGGTGATTGGCATGTTCTCCAAATCAACTTCTGCTTTTGGCCGATGTGCTCGCGGACTCGCAAGGTTGTCCGTCCGTTGTGTGGCGTGTTGTTTGGCGGTCGAGTAAGTAAGTCCACAGACGTCCGACCCACCTGTAATACAATTCACCGTCTTAGTGGTGTTCAGAGATGAGGGTTTAGGGATCGTACCTGAGCTGTCGTTAGATAGGAGGTCTTGTAGATGTCCTTTGGTTAAGACCCAAGCGACTTCTTTTCTTAGTGTGACACAATCATCCGTCGTATGACCATGATCGTCATGGAAGTCACACCATTTCGTCGTGTCCTTTTTTTCGTCTGGTCGATCGCTTCTCTTAGGCCATGTAGATCCCAGATTATGCAAGCACAATGATTATATCGAATAAAACAATAAGAACACGGATATTAAAGAAGCTCCGTAGTCGGATATCTCACTTGTACGGTTACAATGATATTATCTAATATGCTCTCTCTAGAATGATATGAATTAACGTTCTTATTTAATTGCTAGCCCTAACCCTCTATTTATATGTATAGGAAATACGGTATAAGGAAACTAGGAGATTAAGGCATCATATACTTGCCTTATTTACAAAAAGGAATGTTTCCTTATATTTAAACATTAAACATTTCCTAAATAATGACTTTGATGACTTTGCACTTTGACCCTTCATGTCTTCAATATTTGTGATCTCGGATACAATCTTTTCAGACCTAACAATCTCCCCCTTTGTATTCGAGATTACAATTCAGCAAATCAGCACTCTTTTGAAGACGATGAAATTTTGGTTAACAAATCACTATCTTGAATTCTTTTGCTCCCCCTACGAATATGATCACTTGATAAGCTCCGTAGCTCCCCCTTAACATTAGCATGAAAAGAAAATCGAAGGAGTCGCGATGTCGTAGGGTATAAAACTTGTCGGGTCAAAAAGCATGTCGGGTTAGGTGATGTCGATGAAAAAAAAATCTCGGGCCAAGTAGATTCGACAAGAATTGATGTCGGGCCAAGATGAGTCGATGAAAATTTATGTCGGGTCTTAAGCACTCGATAAGTCTTCAACAGAAAATGATCTCGGGTCAAGTTGAATCGATGAAAATTTAAGCACTCGATGAGTCTTCAACTTTATCTTCAGCAGTCGACAAAACATATTTACTTCAGTCTTTATCTTCAAAACAAATCAACATTTGTCATCTTTGTTTTCTCATGTCGTGATGTCGTGTCTCTGATATACAATCTCTCCCCCTCATAACGATAAGGAGAATCCGAATCATTTTGAATAACCAAAGACAAAAAAAAAATAGTTAACTAATGAAGCGTGTAAAACTAACATATAGAAGCACGTGAAGCAACTATTATCACTTAATCAAAATAAATTTTTATTAAATGGCCTATATGCAGTGTTGGCAGCGGGTTAGCACTGATAGGACTTCCAGTTATCATAGAAGTAAGTTAAAACTAACTTCTCAAACTGTTCCGGCATAAACACGAAGATATGCTTGAGGAATCACAAAGACTCGTGCAATGTGTAGAAAGAATTTATGCATTAAAGGCTAATTTTAAGGCTCAAAATGTGAAAATACATTTCACATACTCAATGTGCATTGAATGTGAAGTTCGGAGACCGGAGGTGTGTCTTCCTTTTTCAATATCTTAATCTTCCGAGTGAAGAAAAGATAGCAGATATGCTCATTCTCCGTGATATATGAAACAAATATCTTTTGTGAGATACTTGAGTAGTTGGGTGGGGTGACACAAGTTATCGACATTGGGTACATGTCTAGTTCAATATTCATCTCCAAAGAATCGAGAATGAATAGATTATGTGGCTACCCGAATAACTATTTAGGTTTGGTGAAGACCAAATATTTTCTTTTAAGTCTTGTCACATCCTCACATTTTTCTTTTATCTCACAAGCACTCAATTTATACCCTTTCAAAATATCTATCCTAAGGGTGTGTTTCATGGGTAGGTCCTTCTGGCGTTGGATTGACCATAGAAACTTCTAATTCCTAACACACAAAGAGTTAAAACATTAAAGTCCGAGTTTTGAACTAAAGTATTCAGAAGTCATAATGCAATATAAAACGGGTTAAGAGCAGGTCCATAGCTGAGATACTATGAAGCTAAACAATAATTTTTATTTATTTATAAAAATGTGGTCCCCTCAAATTGTAGCATAACCTTTGGAAAGATTGTCATGTGATGTGAATATTCAGAATTTAGCACACACATGACGTACCTACAAAACAGGTTAAAAAGATTTTAGTACCCAAGCTTTGTTGGGTCCTCGGAGGTTAGCTTTTGATGCAATAAATGGGGAAGTGGGGATACTGTATGTACCATACCATTTATGATCAAACCTTTGATTGACATAATGAGAGTTGTAAGAATAATGCATGTTAAGAAAGCAACCATAATCATAAGAGAAAGAATTTAATTGCATAAAGTCATTGACACCGCAATTCGAGCAACAAATTTTATTCCGAGAAAAATGAATTAAATGTTTAACAGAACGAATCGTGCAAGGAAATTGAAAATTTCGATTGGTTCTTTTAACATTAGGAATTTTGAATAATAAGAGTTGTCGTTTTTGCGAGATGATGACTTCGGAGCAATTTTGCCTTTTTCGACCCAAACTTGCTTTAAAGTTCGAAAAAATGAACCATGTTTAGCATTTTTCACATAATGAGAATTGATGGGTTTGGAAAAGTGAGTTTGATCCTTTTGGTTAGAATGAGTGTAATGCATTTGACTTGTGGAACACTCATTCGGATCCGTTGGAGGTAAAACTGATTCGATTGGCTTTTTGCCTTTGTCCAAAAACTCCGTATGATTTGGAAGTGTAGGATTGAAGTCAAAATCGACATTTATGTCATCTAACTGTTCCGTGGATTTAAGGTTCGGTGAGGAATCAGTGTACTCGTCAAAACGAGGCATTTCCTCAAGAGAGTCTAAGTCATCAGTAAAATCATTTAAACATTTGTCTGATTTAATTGAAGAAACATTAGAATGGGCATCTAATTCAACATTGATTTGGTCGGGAGAAAGAAAACATTGTTGTTTTGGAGGAATATAATTTGGATCTCTTTTAAAAAACTCTTCACAATCATCCAAATACGAGCTAACGAAGGCTTTACATGAAGACAAATTTGAAATTGTATCGTTTTCACGATTTTTGTTGAATTGTAAAGTCTCGTTTTCAAGTTTTTGTATTTTTGAAAGTAACGATTATTTTTCCTTGTCCGCCAAAGAACGTTCAGATTCCAACAATTTTTCAAGTTGAAGAATTTTCTTTTCTAAAAATAGAGTGGGAATGTAGGGTTTACATTCAGGAATTTTATTTTGAAGTTCTTCGGCAGAATAAGACGGAAAATAATCGTTTGGAAGAGTTTCCTTTGAAAATTCCTCTTCTACTATTTGAGGATAGCAGAAAGGAATTTGATGAAAATCTTCGTTTTTTCTATTCAAATCTTCCCTTTCTTCGACATCAGGATCCGACTTCATAAATTGAATTTCGTAATCCGGACCAAGGTTCAGATATTCAAATTTATAGATAGTCGGTGTATTGTAGATGACCTTTTCTAAAAGTCTCGGATTATCAGATCCTAATCCAACTTTTGAACTTAAATCTTTTGGAGCATTTAGATGAATTGTGTGTTCAGTTTGACCTATCTTATATAGTTTTAATTCCAGATCTTTGAGTCTTTCCAAAAGGTCCTGTCTTTGAAAACTAACAAAATCAAATTTGGATGAGAATGCAGCAGTCTCACTCTTAGACGTGTTAAGTTGAAGTGTAAGTTCAGATATTTGTTGTTTGAAAAGATCATTTTCTTCTTTTAAAACCATTTTCTCCGTTTCGAGATTGTGTGCTATACTTTGAGAATTGATAAGATCGGTTTGCATAAGAATCAGTTGATGTTGATTATTTACTAGGCTTGCTTCTAAATTGGAAACCAAGAGTTTCTTGGTTTTCAATTTAGATTGAAGTTCTTGCAATTTTATCATCATGTCATTCATTTGGTTCATAAATTGATCATAGTCTAAAAGACTTACCTCGTGGGGTTTTGTGTCTGAACCAATGGCCATAGCTTCGCGAGTGGTCATTGTACTTGGCTTGATGATCTCGATCAGTGAGTTTTTGAAATTTTCTGAGTTTTGTCCCGTGAAACAGAGAGTTTTATCGATTGACAAAGGGGTCGACAATAAAATTTTATCGAATTGGGTCTGAATCATATGAACTTTTGTCGGGTGTTAAGGACTCGATAAAATTTATTGTCGGGTATAGGGGACTCGATAAACCTTCTAAGGAAAAATTGATTCGATAAAAAAGAGGTTATCGATTACAAAGGACTCGATAACCAAGAGTTTCTCGATTGATTAAGATTTGACAAAAAATTCTTTGATTCGATAAAAACTGAATCGATAAAAATTTTATATCGATTCCAGATGACTCGATAAAATAAATTTTGTCGATTAGGAAGGGCTCGATAAAAATTCAAAGATACTTAATCCGAATTTTCTTTAACCGATAAACCAGAAACCAAGAACAAAGGGTTCTTGACTAAAAAGAACAAGTCTTTTTATGGACAAGAATGTCTAAGTTCTCGAGTTTCTTATTTGTTCAGTCAAGAAAAAAAATCAAAATTAATAGAGTTTATGATTTTTACTAGAGAATTCTTTAGTAAGAAAAGCTGCAAGAGTCACTAGTTCCTGAGTTTTCTTATGTAAAGAGTTTTAAAAGTAATCAAAATAAACTAAAATAATTTTAATTAAAACAGATTTAAATAGTTTGAATAGAAATCAAGGATATATTACGATGAATCGACAAAAATTTAAACAAATGAAGAATGAATCGAGAAAAACAGATCTTAAAAAAATATGATTTTTTTCGGGTAAAGCGTAATCGAGAACCAGTCAAAAGAATGAAGAACGAATCAAGAAAAAAACAGATCTTAAAAATTATGAGTTTTTATCGGGTATAGCTAAGATAGTATGAATCGATAAAAATTCAAAAAAAAAACACAGAAATCGAAAAATTACCTTCTGTTTCGTGGATAACTTCAGAAAAACGCAAAAACTCAGATCGTCTGCTCTGATACCACTTGTGAATCCCAGATTATGCAAGCACAATGATTATATCGAATAAAACAATAAGAACACGGATATTAAAGAAGCTTCATAGTCGGATATCTCACTTGTACGGTTACAATGATATTATCTAATATGCTCTCTCTAGAATGATATGAATTAACGTTCTTATTTAATTGCTAGCCCTAACCCTCTATTTATATGTATAGGAAATACGGTATAAGGAAACTAGGAGATTAAGACATCATATACTTGTCTTATTTACAAAAAGGAATGTTTCCTTATATTTAAACATTAAACATTTCCTAAATAATGACTTTGATGACTTTGCACTTTGACCCTTCATGTCTTCAATATTTGTGATCTCGGATACAATCTTTTCAGACCTAACAGGCCATCGTACGATTGTCGACACATCTTTTAAGGCTCTGATCAGGTCGTCGATCGTTCCCTTGAAATCATAGGATGATATCTTAGGATGCTGGACGTGGCGAGAGTTCGGTGTTTCCTTCTTTTTATCAAACCGAACTCTGAACGTTGACCGAACTTTGAAGTCCGGCTTCTTGATGCCCAGAGGATGCTTGTCGTCCGAGTGTTTTCATCGAAAGGAGGCATCATCCTCGACTCTCATATAAGCTAGCGTCCGGGCTCGTACGTCTTCGAATGTTTCCGCATGATATTTGGTGAGATCCAAGTACAAGTCCGACGTACTGTCCACCCCTCTTTTATATGCTTCGATCGTCGTCCGGATATCGCAGTTCCGTATACCTATCATTTCAGAATTAAAACGGTTAACGTAACTTCAAATGAATTCACCAGATTTTTAAATGACATAATATAAATCTCCCGTTTGTTTCTCCATCATGCGGTTGCTGGCAAACTGCTGGAAGAACTGGTTAGCAAGATCTGCGAAGGAGTTAATTGATTTCGGCTTCAGATTTATTAGCCACTGCAGGGTGGCTCCGGTGAGCGTTGCCCCAAAGCTCTTGCACATGCAAACTTCCTGATATTGTATAGGTATTGACATCGTCCACACCAATTGCTTATATTGAGCGATGTGTTCATTGGGGTCTGTCAGTCCGGAATATTTTGGCGTAAACGCTGGGATATTGTATTTCTTGGGGACTTCGACTACGGCGATCGCGTTAGAACATGGAAACGTATGGAATCCAGTGGGAGGTTCGATATCGACCCGTACGACTGCCCCAGGTAGCCTGGACAATAAAGCTAAAACTCTCTCGCTCTGTTCCTCCAAAAGCTTGATGCGCTGTGCGACATGTTCCACGACAGCGGTGTCGAATGTACTGTGTCGTTCGAATCCCTGGTCTGTCGTATTTCCCGAAAAGGTGTTCTGCGGTTGGACGAGCGGTTGAGTCCCTGTTTGTAATGGCTGAGTCCCCTGATTGTACCCAAAGTTCAAATTGTTCGGATGCTGATTCTGATTATTATGTTTTGTCCACGGCCCGACGTGCTGGAACTGAAATTGCGAGCTGGTATTTTGATGCTTGAGGTTGTTGTTCTGGGGTCGGAATCCGACGTACTGTGCTCCTTGTGACGGTTGACCGGACGGAGGTCGAGGAAGGGGTATCTGACCCGGATTCCCGTAATTGAATCTTTGAGCTTCCAGTTGTTGAATTCGCAGGTTCGTTGCATTCAGCTCAGCTCTTAGGTTTGCTTCAGTGGGGTTAACTCCATGATATGCCATTGAAACAAAATCAAAAGAAAATCGTTAGTAACACAGGGTTCGTCGGAGAGTTCCTCTAATCGGGTCCCACGGATGGCGCCAAACTGTTGATGCCAAAAATTAACTTTATAAAAGTCAACTTAAGGTGCTTGTGGACCTGATCGATTAAAGGGAGGATTCTCTCGACAAACATAAATAAAAGAAGAAAAATAGACAAAGACAAGAGATTTGGTGACGCGGAAAAACCCTTGGTCGAGGGAAAAACCGCGGACGATAGGTTAGTATCGTCGATACACTATGGAAAAATGACGCCAAGCAGGGGCGTCGTCCTTTAGAGCTATGGTCGTACGATTACAAGTGAAAATTGTATGTAAAAGCTAAGCTAGCGTATGAAATCTAGAAGGCCGTAGTGTGTTTTTTGATTCAATAGTGTCGATGTGATTCATTCCGGGGTCTGTTTGATAGCTCGAGTGTTGCTTTTATACTCGTAGTGACTTGTCACGGTTGATCGACATATGATTTCCTCCATAAATGCTCTTCATGACGCTGTTGGTAACCGTCCAACGGTCCTGCAAAAAATGGATAACAGTTTAGACAGTAATGATCCGGCCGGTGTCGGGCTTAAGGCGCTTCGTGGGTCCATCGTACGTCGGAGATTTCGCATGTGAGTTTCGTTTGACTGTTGTCTCGTGATGCTTCGGTCATTATCCGCAGGTCATAAAATACCTTTGATCGCGCGTTTTACCCTACTGTCGAGAGATATGCTCGACCATTGTTCTCTTAAGTCTTGGCCGACGTTTGGGAGTCGTGGAAAGTCACTGGTCGAACATTTTAGTCAATGGTCGAAGGTTTTGAGATTTTTTCCCAAACAGATAAGCAAACCTTTATAGCTACCTCCTCGAACTGTTCCACAATAGTACTGTACATGAGAATATTCAAGAGTGTACATGGTTAAGAACTATCGTTACACACATCAGAGGAGTTAGTGTTTTGAGTTCAACCAATATCCTACTTGGATGTATGAAAATAATGCATCATGTATTGAATAAATGAAAGTAAGATCCATCAAGAGTGATAACACAAAACATACTGTGCCAAATGTTTATACAATCAACGATAAACTCTTCTAGAGATTCAAGTAAAACAAGTAATAACCGATGAGAATGTGATAAATCTGTTTACGAAATCATTACCTAAAATTCACAATTGATAAAAACATGTAGATAGTATTAGAGTATGAATGCTTTCCAAACACCCTTTAATTAAGGCACAAATAAGAGGGGGGGGGGGAGGCGGTAGTAGACAAAAGGAAGAGTATTACATGCATTATTGATATGTTGTGATTTTTCATTCACTTGGTATTTTATTTTTTTCATTGATTTTGTTCCTTGGTGTAAGGTTTTAGTGAAACAACAATTTATATACCATTTTGATTTCCTATCTCCCATGATTGATGTACGAATAGTCTATATATTGCAAAGAAACTAGTATGATGTACTCTTTCTTTTGTCCTATTTTTATTTCCACTAGGTTTTTTTTGGCTTAAGGTTTTCATGAGACAAAAGGGGGAGTGTTAAAAGATAAGTGTGTCATCGTCAAACGGATATGACGATATAAATAGAGACACACATATTAGAGATAGGTTTCGATAGTTTCATATCTCATGACTATCTACATATAATTTATCCATATTTAAAGGGTTTTTATGATCAGTGATAATTACATGTTCTCTCTATTTACTGTTGTTGTGTTCTGTTTTTCCTTTAGCAAAAGAATGTTTGTTATGTTTTTGTATAATTTTTTCTTAAATATATAGTAAATACTTTTGGATATATTAGAGATTATTGGCAAAAAATATTAATCGTAATGGAATTAAAAGTTAACTACAAATTTGGTCCTTGTGGTTTGTTAAAAATAACATTTTTCGTCCCTATAGTTTCAAAATTTTACAAATTGTTCGGATTTGGTTCATCTCTTTAACTGCCGTTCAAAAATTATGTTAAATGATGGACATTTTCATTCTTTTGTCCATTTTTTATATTTTACCCAATGAAAAACCACATGAACCTAAATGATAAATCGATTTTGACTCGGTAAAAGACAAAAGAATCAATAAAAAGAACAAAAATGACCATCATTTAATGTAATTTTTTAATGGCGGTTAGAGGGAGGGACCAAATTCAGACGTTTTTACAAACCATGATGGCCAATTTGTAATTTCAAAACCGTAGGGACAAAAAGTGTTTGTTATCTTTGACAAACCACATGAACCAACTTATAGTTTACTCTAGAATTAATACAAGTTTAATCAATAGAACGGAACAAAATTAGCTAAATACATAAAAATGACTTAAAAGGTTGTTTACTATACATTTATTGGCTCTAATGAGGTAAAAGACAATTATTCGATTAGTGATGATGGTCTTTACCAATAATTTATTGTATCATTTTATCAAACGTGAATGTTACCAGATAAGTAAAAGTGATGACTTTTACCCTATTAACATTTTACCATGTAAGAATTGTTGATACCATAATATTTTGTTTAGGTATATAATTAAACACATGACCTCGTGTCTATTAAAGAAAAAAATGGTTTTCATACTTGTTAGAAAGTCATAAATTTAATTAAAATTATATATCTACATATACCGAATCCTTATATACAAGATAAGTGACTAAATGTTTTAATGAACTTAATAAGATTCACAACTTATTCAGTCAACTATACACGACTATTAGATAGTGCCGTAGCGACTTAATGAAATGACTTATTTAGTAAGCTTGTAGGAGGAAATTTATATAAAAAACCAAGTTTTATTTTTCAAACCCGCTATTCTAATTAAAAAACATGCTTCTTCCATCTATTAAAAATCCTTCTCAAATAAAAACATTTAAAATCTTTACAGACAGTTGTATCCACATATCTATTCTATATTAAAAAGTATGAGTGTTAGTTATTCTTGAATTTTCAAGAGGTACACATTTTAAAGCTTAATATACAAGTTGTAAACCAAACTTCTATTTCCATCCAACCACTCCCTTCCACAACTTCCACATCCTATCGTATTCATATTTACAAATATAATTATTTTTAATTTTTAAATTACACTTTCTATCCTTATAATTAGTCATTTAATTTATTTTAGATCCTTTACTTTTTCACTTTTTATTTTGCACCCTTATCATATTAACATAAATAATCATATATTAACTAAAATACATTTAAAAACGTGTTTTTTTTACAAATTATATCATTACAATCGTCTCGTCAATACCTTCAAAATGACTCTAATATTCAATATTTTTGTATTTAATCATAATATTAAATATTATAAATATATACGAATTAATTTGTTTTGTATTTGAGTAACTACGATTTTCTTCTACGTGGTTTTAAAATTTCATTTTTTGTGTCTATGGTTTTTAATTTATTATTGTTTTCATTCCTATGATGGCATCGGTAAAATTGTAGTTTATTTTGCATAATCTAAATCTATTGCATGCAATAGTACTGATACGAAATCTGACCTAAATTTTGTACTTTTTTTGTGTCATAATCAAGATTTGTGAAAGAGAGTTGCATAACCACTGAGATTTCAATAGTAGATAAATCAACAGGGTAGTCTAATATTTTTGTTACTGAATGATCCTATAAATAATTAGGTACATGTGGTTAGCTTTCTTGTTTAATAATAACAATAGACCTATGAAGGGACCAACAGATCTTGTGCATCGCGCAATTGGTTTTTTTCAAGGGGTGCATCAAAATAAACCAAAAAACTTAGGAAGTCTATCAAAACAGTGGAATTCAGTTAAAAACACATTGTACAACTTTATGAGTCTTTGATCCACCTTAAAGGTACACACGATCGACAAAATTTCTAGGTTTGTTGTTACGCTACTCAGTATGATGTCATCAGTATCAATAAAGAGCAATATCTTGATGATATTTGTGCCCTTAAATTTTCTCCGGCTCATGCCATTTGAAAATAAAAATCTATGCTTACAGATACATTATGAAATGAAGACCAAAATTTGCTTTTTATTCATTCTCAAATTCTACATAAAATCTAAATTGGATCTATATATGTTCTATTTGGTAAAAATTATTTGAACTAGGTTTTATTGCTAACATGTATTCAAAATTTACACCCAACTGCATAATATACAAATAGCATCGGTACGGACTAAAAATAGAAGAAAAAACATGTTAATATTTTAAGTTATCGACTTTAAATCGAGATACACCGCCGTACCGCGCGGGCACCTTACTAGTAATATAAAAAAAACCAGTCAAACTACCTTTTACAAGAATTACAAGGGTTGCGACATAGTGGTTGGTGGTTGAGACCCTGGAGTAGGGGTGTGCAAAACCCGAATGGTTCAAAATCCGAACCCGAACCGAAAATAAGGTATTTATGTAAAATCTGAAAACCCGAAAACCGAATTTTCGAGAAAAGTTTGGGTTCGGGTTGGGTTTGATTTTTGGCCACCCGATCCGTCTGAAAACCAGAAATATATATACATATATATTTTAAATACTAGAGGCGGGTTCATACGAGGACGGTACCAATTTACGAGAATACGAGGACAATCCTCAGCCAATCATTTTGTACATGAAATTTTTCATGTACAAAATCATATGTGATTTGTAAGCATCAAAAAGGACATGCGTGACTTTTTTCGTGGGCAAGTATGTGATTTTGTAAGCATAAAAAAGAACACGCGCGACTTTTTTCGTTGGTAAGTCGTGGGAAAAGTCGCGGCTAATCGTATATGATCTTGTACGTGAATCATATATGATTTTGTACATGAATCATATATGATTTTGTACATGAAAAGTTTCATGTCCAAAATGATTGGCTGAGGATTGTTTTTGCATTCTCGTAAATTGTTACCGTACTCGCATGAACCTCTTTCTTAAATAAATATATAAATATATTTATTTATAAAATTATCTTTTGAAAATAATAGAAATCTTAGTCCGTCATGTTCTTTTTTAATTACCAAGTATACTTTTGATTTATCAATCCTAAATCGATCAAATTTATCTTCAAAATCGATAAGAATATATATATTTTTTGCATTATAACTAAACCGAACCCGACCGATCTCAACCCGAAACCTGACCAACCGAAACCGAAGCAATCCGAAATCCAAAAATCAGGGGTTGATTTCCATATCCAAAATCCGATCGGGTTTGTGATTTTCCCACCCGAACCCGCCCGATGCACACCCCTACCCTGGAGGATATGATGTGGAATATCCCAACTGTACAAGATTTGATTCTAGCATACACAACAATTATGACTACTGAATTTATTAAAATTGATTTATTAAAATAATAATTTATCAGGATTAATCTAGATATAACATAACCAGAACCTTAAAAGAGAAAACCAAAAAACTTTTGACTTATGTGTGTAGAGGCAAAGATGACTATAATTGTAAACCAAGGTTAGGGCATACATTTGTGGTATTTTTAAAATTACCGGTTTTAGCAAAATAAAAAAGAAAATACAAATCGAACCAATCCAACAAAAAGGGCATAACCCGAAACCCCTGTTCTTGATTTGAACATATAGCGCAGTCGTCATCGGCATCTCTGGGACGAGGAAGCTTCTTACCTTTTTGATAACGAAATTCAACCCCTTCCCCTTATCACTCAACATCTCCACAATCTAAGAAGCATCAGCATCTGCTAAATAAGTGAAAAACCCTTTGCTTCATCAGCTATGGCGGCGGCGGTGGTGGTGACGGCGGCGGCGGCTACATGGCAACCTCAAGAAGGAGGGTTCAAGGAGATCTGTGGACTACTAGAGCAACAGATTTCTCCTTCTTCTGATAAATCTCAGATATGGCAGCAACTTCAGCACTATTCTCAGTTCCCCGATTTCAATAATTATCTCGCCTTCATCTTAGCCCACGCCGAGGTAATTTTGGTTTTTTTTTTTAAATCTGTTCTTTTGGATATAAAAAGGGGTTTGATTAGGTTCATTCTTGCTATAAGTTATATCACTTTGCTTCTCAGTTCATTCATGGAGAGCTCACACTATGTAAGGTCCAGTTGACATAAGATGGGGTTATTGGTTCTTATGATCAGTTGTAGATGATGGTTTTTTTCATCAATATTTCCTGCTTGATTGGCTTGAGGTGCATTGCAGTGCAGATTATAGTACCCAACCAATATCTTTCTTAAGTAAATTAGCATGCTATAGACTATAGTTGAATTCTTTATGACACCATCTTAAACCTATATGGGCTATGTTGGTTGAGAAAGAGGCAGATAGACCTTTGAATGTACCAATTGGAGCAGGAAATTTGTATCAAAGAGGAGAATTGTAGGAGGGTGTTGGCCAAGATTGACATGGGAAAGCAGGGAAGAGAGATTTGAGTGAGTGGAATAAAACTAAATTTGGCAGTAAGATAGAGGTGGAACTGGAAGGATGGCATTCATGATTGGGAACCCTAAATGGCTTGATTCTGTATTTCCAATTGGCTTTTATGGTCTTCTAGTTTTGTTCTGCCCATACTGGCTTTGGGTTAAGGGTTGTTTTACATTATAAACTAAAGTTGTTGAGAAAAGCATTCATGGAAGCTGCATATATTTGAAATATTCTTCTCAGTGTTGATAGTGTTAGAAAAGCAGCATTGTAGTTGTAGTTAGGAAATTGGAAATTTGAAAGTGTATCTTTTTTCTTTTAAAGGTACATCTATATGCCAAAATTTTCTGAAATCCTGATCCTCGTCAAAGGTTGTATTGCTCTCCCTGGACAGTTTTGTTGATCATAGATGTAAGCAACTATCTTTGAGTCGTTGATCGCGGTTGGCTAAAGGTCTATCAGCTAATTGTTGATAGCGGTTGGCTAGGTGAGTCATAGAGTCATCTTAGTATTTTATGCCGAAAAAGTCACAATGGCCGAAAGTCAGAAACTAAAATCAACCACCAAACATATGGTGTAAATTAGTAGACTTTAAGCATTTGATCTTTCAATTTACAGACATTAATGATAATTTTATCACCGCTTTTCGCTTGCAATTTAAGTTGCCTGGTTTGGTTAGTCTTAATTGGCAGTTCAACATTTGTTTTTGCATGATAGAAACTGTCAGTTAGCTGGAGTTGATCACACTTACATGCAGTTGTTGAAGGCAAGTTGTAATAGAATTTTGTCTGAGATTCTATATAAACAGTTAAACTTAATTGCTCATTAAGGATTTATTAGTTCAAAACATAAAATAGATGGCTGTTTCCTTTATATGTCAATGCTGAAAAGTTAAAAAACTTTTTACATCTGTTTCTTGTGTTTGTGATGTGAATTAACTACAGTCGATCACATATGGTTGGTGCACTATATCTAGAGCTTTTGGCAGTTATTATTTTGTATGCTTAGTACTTAGTAGAGAAGTCTAAGATGTTAGCGTGGAGGCACAAATGTTAATCAAGATATACCGTAAGCAAAATAGTAGTAACTAAAGAATCACAAACGAACCCCTCCAAACGTTAGGTTTGCGGACTTTTTTCAGCATCAAATAACCTCCTTGGGGTTCTCAAGGTTTTAAAAAACAGAATGGGGGCCTTGAGGCGTTTTCTCTTGGCAAGACGTAAGCTCTGGGGCGGTAGTATTTATACAAAATATATGTATATATACTGCTAAATATATACACTCAGAGAGTATAAACTCACAAAACAATGTGTTGTGTTTACCAACAAATAAAATATGTATTATATATACATATTACATAGAGGGAGGTTCAACGGAAAACCTCAAAAAAAAAGAAAACTGAAGAACACCCTGGGAGCTCTCCAGCTGGACGATATGCACTTGTGCATAGACGGTATGCACAAATGCATACAAATGATTGAAACTTTTTTTTTATGCTTATGCACAAGTGCATATGCACATGTGCATGTTACAAATTACTAGTATGCGTTTGCGGAGGGCAACCAAAGTGTTCTTCATTTTTCCATTTTTTGAGGTTTTCCCCTGAACTTGACCCTATATATATGTACACAACCATAAGGTCATGTTCAGGGGAAAGCCGCAAAAAAAGGAAAAATTGAGGAACACTCTGTTCATCTGGACGGTATGCTCATGTGTATACTGGTAATTTGTAACATACACACGTGCATATGCACGTGCATGATGCATCCATGCATAAAATCTAAAAACCGCTTCATTTACTTGTATACACATCTGCATACGGTTAGGATAGATGGTTACCAGATCGTTCCTCACTCTTTCATTTTTTGGGGTTTTTATAGGTACAAAATATATATACATAGACGCACATATATATATATACACTAACGAAGAAAAAGATATTAATATACATAATGTACTGTACTCATAAGATATATATATATATATATACATACACATACATATGTTACAAGTTCGCTTGAGGCATGTACAAGTTTTAATTGCAGTCCTTGTCCAAAAAGTTAATTACAACAGCCACTACACTTTTTAGAGAAAAAACATATAATATATGTATATGTTTGTTATTGTATGACAGTGGAAGATAGAGCACTCAGGAAAAGCACCATTCATGTTTGACTTAGGCTTTACTTTTTTTAGTTTTTATTAATCAATACATGGAAAGAACTAGAGTTAACCGCCTCAATACCGCACACCCCTTCACCGTCTTTGCCCAAGTTTCTAACACCCTAGGCATACGACACATGAAGCCTTTAGAGGCGCTGCCTTGGATGCTTTTTTGGATGCCTCGCCTCAGATATTTTTTTTGGCATCCTTTTTCATTTCATTTCGTTGGCTTGATATTAATGGTGTTTATTGTCTTTTGATTTTAAGAGTGACTAGATGAAGATGATGTTCTTTATATGCATGTTTTTTGGGTTGATATGACATGTATAATTTACAGGGTAAGCCAGTGGAGGTCCGGCAAGCAGCTGGATTGCTTTTAAAAAATAATCTTAAAACGACATTCAAGTCCATGCCTCCAGCAAATCAGGAATACATAAAAGCCGAGCTGTTACCATGTTTAGGAGCAACAGATAGACAGATCAGGTCTACATCTGGAACTATCATTAGCGTTCTTGTTCAACTTGGAGGTGTTTTGGGATGGCCAGAGTTGTTGCATACCCTTGTCAAGTGCTTGGAAAGTAATGACCTAACTCACATGGAAGGTGCTATGGATGCTTTGTCGAAGGTATTTCTTTTCTACATCTGACTTCATTTGATCCTTCACATATACATATTTTCAATACTTGATATTTATTATCTTAATGAAAATGTTTCTTCTTGAAGGTCTTCTAAATTTGATCCTTGCCTCTTTTGTTTCATTATGTACCTTGTGTGCTTTCTCTGTTTCTTATGCTTGCATGTGAAAGTGGTATGAGATTTTTTATTTATTATTGAAGCGATTTCATCATGAGTTTTTTATGATTGTAATGACTTTGTTAACCCATACGAAAGATCAATAACTAACTATTGCCTTGGACATTTAATTTTCTACTTATAGATTTGTACATCTCAATGCACACCAAGTAATGCAAAGATCTATCGCCGAAACTTCGTTTCAAGAAACATTTTTGGGTTAGCAATATTTTAGGTATCAAAATTCTGATCAATGTATACTTCATTAAAAACTAGAGCAATGCTTCTCCATGCCTATCTCTAGGGAAGATAGAGTGATTTGGCACATAAATACACCAAATGATTGATAGCATACATGAACCATCCAAGAGACTTTTTTGAACTTTCAAGGCGATTTGTCAAAGAGCTTATTATAGAAAAACTCTACCTGCATTTTTGTATTGAGGACCTCAACAACGACACACCTATAAAGTTGTTATGTTGAATTGCATCAGTTGGTCATTTGATTCATATTTCCACTTTGTGAAAACCTAGAGAAAGACATTCTTCATATCTTATTGATAGATCGATGAACGGATGATAAAGTTGGTTCTTAATCGTGTCACTATAGTGGGGCTATAGAGCTGTTATAGCGGTTTGCAGTCCTTAGGAAAATAGCAGTGCGGAATTGCAATGTTGCTAATAGCGGCGCTATTTGCCAAATTTGACTCCATTTTTTAGTTGCAATAGTGGGGCTAAATCCACAATTTTGTTGTGCTTGCTTTTAATTATTTCAGTTCGGCTATTTTGTGTTGGGCTCAAATCACTAGCCGTTTTTTTTCTTTTGCCAAGTGCTATGCTCGAACCACTATGCTCTAATAGATGTGATTTTTTTATTGTATGTGGAACAAACACAAATATAGAATGTTTGTAACTTTTAATACACTGCAAAATGCACATCCAATCCGACATGGTCTTTTAACTAATGTTAAGTTTGCGATACTTTACCTTTCTTGATGGGCCAATGTTGAAATTATAGAATATATCAAGTAATGTATTCATATATTATATATAATAGTAATTATTATATGAATCGCTATCTTTGGACCGTTATACAACGCTTTAACATCGTGATAACCACTGTACCAAATCACAGTCCTGAGCATGACTTTAGATTTTGACCATTGTAACAACATAAATGATAAATGCATGATCAAGGCAAATGCAAAAGGGGGCACTTTTGTCCACTCGGGGGAATGTTACCCTAGGTCTAAGGATATCCCTTGGGAACAAACTTTTCCTCTTCAATCATCAAGTTCATTGCAACTATCAAGACTACAATATCTAGTTCTTGATTTGTTGATGTGATTCCACTTTCTCATGCATCACTTCTTATCACCTTAGCCTATAGTCATAGTTATCAATTCGTGAATCATATTGAAAGCCATTATTGATTTAATGATTTATGTCTAAACTTAGAGTTGCTTCTACATTTTCAAAGAAAATGTATATATATAGAACACAAAATTTAAGAATTGTACAAATGCTGAAATGAGATGTACTGATCAAGAGGAGTTTTCTATTTTCATTCTTTACAACTTCACTAACATGGGCGTTGATAGCTTTTGTATCAATAGACGCTACATAAATTCCACAAAATAACTACAAACATAATTAAGTTGGAGTAAATTACATCGTTGGTCCGTGTGATTTGCTCAAAGTTTGGATGCCATTCCTTATTTCAAAATAAGTACACTCGATGTCCGAGTGGTTTTGTATTTTGTTACGAGCCAAGTCCCTTGACTTTACTTCGTTGAATCTAATCCGTTAAATCAGGGGCATTTTCGGCCATTTTACCCATGTTTTAATTTTTTTTCCTATTAAAATAATAATAATAATACATTATATATTGATTTATATTTTAAAAAAATATTATATATATTGAATTATACTTATCCCACCGGCACATGAACGCTTTCCCCCTTCTATTCTCGATGTCTCTTACAGCTTTTAGCCAACATCTTCGGCCTCCCTTTCCATCCCTGTCAACAACTTGCAACCCATACACATACACATCATATACACCTTACCCAAGAAAAAGAAACAATCACCATGAAAAACAATGAAATCCATTAAGAACATTCACCAAGAACAGAGAAACAACGGATTTATGAATTTTAAAAACAACTTATAACAAACAAATGGTAATTTACTCTTCTTTCCACCCTACACCAAAACCCTACAATTTATTCGTAAAATGAAAGTAAAAAATTCATTCAGAAATTCTAAATCCTATTTATTTTAATATCTTCAACCTCGATCTGTTGTTCATGGAAGTTCATGGAAGTGGGTGTTCCAAGCTCGTTATCGCTTTTGCTGTTACATCTACAAGAGTAATTTACTCTTCTTTCCACCCTACACCAAAACCCTACAATTTATTCGTAAAATGAAAGTAAAAAATTCATTCAGAAATTCTAAACCCTATTTATTTTAATATCTTCAACCTCGATCTGTTGTTCATGGAAGTTCATGGAAGTGGGTGTTCCAAGCTCGTTATCGCTTTTGCTGTTACATCTACAAGAGTAATTTACTCTTCTTTCCACCCTACACCAAAACCCTACAATTTATTCGTAAAATGAAAGTAAAAAATTCATTCAGAAATTCTAAACCCTATTTATTTTAATATCTTCAACCTCGATCTGTTGTTCATGGAAGTTCATGGAAGTGGGTGTTCCAAGCTCGTTATCGCTTTTGCTGTTACATCTACATCTTGTTGAAGAAACCCGAGATGAATAAACCCGTATTCGAATTTTATTCTGCTTCATTATCGCTGTGTGGCTTGCATATGTATCTTTGTTTTTCTACTGTATCACCATCTCTGAAGAAACCTAGATGGAAGAATAGGGTGAAGTGATACATCTCTGAAGAAACCTAGATGGAAGAATAGGGTGAAGAAGTCCAAGTTCAAATTTACTTTTGCTTCATCATCGTTGTGGCTTTCCATCTGCATCTTGATTTTAATTTGATCTTATTGGTGCCTCTTAGAAGTTAGAAGAAGGGTTATTCAAGTGGTTGTAGAGGTAGAATGACTACAGTTGGAGGAGAACGCGGGGATGGTTGGGGAGGAAAGCGACATGCGTGTGTTCTCCGAGGGTGGGGCCGGGGGGGGGGGCTACATCAACTGATCTAGTTATCGGTTCTATCCTGTACGTGTATGTATATAGTAGATATTTTAATATGATATATCATTATAATACACTATAATCAAGGTTGTAAAACTCGCTAGGCGGTACCTAGGCGGCCGACCCCCTTGTAGCGAGTACTCGGCCTAGGCGGGGAGTACTCGGGGAGTACTCGGATTATATAAATCTTAAAATTATATATATATATATATGGCATGTTCATAAATTATAAATAACCAAATATAAAGATAATTTATCATAGATAGTACCCAAAATATATGTTTAAAAACACCAAAAATTGTTTAAAAATGCAAATACTTCAAATAAAAAGTTCAATGATTAGATATTTAGATTGATGGTCCGTCGTCGTCTTGTCCATATTGTTCAGCTTTCACGCTTCTTTTTTGACGATGGAGGCAAAGGGAGCTGATTGTTTGGTTTTTAAAACAAGAAATAAAAAATAACAGTTTTGGTCCTCTATGTGTTAAGTTTGAGCTTTTTTAACCCTTTGACCGACTTGGACTGCCTAGCCCGATTAATCGCCCGAGTTGCCCGAGTTGGCCGAGGACCGAGTAATTAGGCCGAGTTGGTCTAACCCCCCTCGGTCGAGTGCCGAGGACCGAGTACTCCCCGAGTACTCGGCCGCCTAGGTCGAGTTTTACAACACTGACTATAATTAATAATATATAATCTTTTTAATTTTTGATAAAAAATAGACATACAGGTAACATAAAGATTGCACATCGAGTATGATGGTGATTTGCTGATACGAGGATTCATCCTGGATTTCGCTTTGTTAAAGGTTTCATATTTTTTGATGCATGAACCGAACCGAATTGGATCATATTGATTTTGACAACTTTGTATGTATGATCTCACAAATTTTAGAGCAAGTGGGGAATAGCGGTGTTGAACCTAAAATTTGTTTTTGTAGGTTGGGGGGGAGGTGAATAGAGTTGTTTTGGACATATTGTGCTTTACAATGTAACTATATAGGTCTTTCTGCATAGTGATATTGTGCTTATGTAGGATGAACGCCACTAGGAGGGAAATACTAATGAAATAGGAAGGTGGTGGGCCTAAACTTTTTTCAAGGATATAATCTTTGATAGAAGTTCTTAGATATGCCGAATTAGGGTAGTGGTTTATTGTAGGAGCTAGTATCTTCTTAAAGGGGGAGGGAGCGATAGAGGGTGTGGGATGGGGGTTGGCTAGAGAGTTCACAAATAAGTTAGCAATGCGATATCTATACAGATGACCCTTTGCTCGGTAGTTAGGAGTGCATCATCTCAGGCTCTTCAAATTCCTTTTAAAAGTTTCTTTGTTAGAAGCCAGGGGTCTCCACGGAAACAACTATTTACTTATAGGGGGTAGAGGAAAAGTCTACATACACCTTATCCTCTCCATGCCCTATATATGAGGGGGATATTTCCGGTACATTAAGTTTGGTTAGGAGATGATGTATCAAGAAGTGCCGTAGGGTTAATGAATTGGAGAGGAGTAGAGTCAGGGGAGATGCTTGGAATATAGGGATTGGCATGAAATGCTTGGGATGTGAATAAGAAATATGATAATTATTGATAAATCTTTTGAGACCCCATTGTTGGTTTTATGTATATATGTTCTGGGCCTCCTTGAGGTTATTTCACCTTTGTAGTACTCAACTTCTTAGGGGATGCTACTCCCAGGAGGAGCTCTTTGTATATCTCTGACATTTTTTACTTATTAGGTGCAGCCCTCTATTACAAGTCATACATATATATATATATAGGGTTGGGTTCTGGTGAGAAGTGAAGTTATGGTGAGAAGGGTAAGAAGGGATCTCCACCCTTGGATGTACATTAGGATGAGATGCAGCGAGATGCACCGGATCAACTCCCTTCTAAGACGCAATTCATGGGTGGGTATGAGATTAAAAGTGATCAATGACTTAGATCTCTTCTTACGCTTCTCATCTTAAATCTCCTCCTCACACGATCCCATGCCTATATATATATGCCTAAAATGCAATGTGCGCATTATCCTACTTTTTTATTGCAAAGCTTCTCATGACATGACGATAAATAAGGCTATACTCATATAAAACCTTTCTGCAATCCCCTGTTAAAACCAACAATGGATCATATGCTTATGAAAATCACCTTTATTCTATGTTCTAGATGTCTCTACTTTCACAGAAATGTCTTCTTATAAGCCAAATTACCAGTCTTTTGGAATGCTCTATATCCTTATCACGAAAGTTGGGGTGAACTTTTTGATCACCATAAAGATTACCAGTCTTATGGCTTCCAGCTGTACAGTTACTTCAGAAATTAAGTATTAGGCTTGTTCGTTGCTGGCTGGGGTTTCTTTCTCTTCTAATAATATTTGTTTATATTTAGTTATTTGTTATATTTTGTTTGTTATCTTGGGAAGATAGTATGCTGCTACACATCTTCAGATTTGAAGTTGTTATCCATATCACATATCATGGTGTACTTCTGGAGATCTGTATTCTATATGTGTGTGTGCGTGTGTGTTTCTTTTTTTAACATGCTGCAGTAGTCATGTAGCCTGGCTTATTCTTTTAGAGAATTCACTTTTAAATCTAAAGGTTGATAGACTTTTGCATATTGAAACTACCATAAAATACAGATTTGTGAGGATATTCCTCAAGTGCTGGATGCGGAAAATCCTGGATCATCAGAACGACCCATTGATATATTTCTCCCAAGATTACTCCAGGTAACACTTTGTTCATATTATTATAATTATTCATCTTTTCTCTTCTTACAACATTTTTCGTCCTTGTGGTTTAGATATTATGGTTTTAGTCCCTATGGCTTTGAAATCATTGCTATTGTCATCCTTATAATTTATAAACTTATTTTTGTTTCTGTCCTTCTGGTTTATAATTATTTATTATTTTGATCCTTTGTAGTTAAAAAGGTAAGAATTAGTTTAGGGACGAAAAAACAATATATTTCAAACCATAGGGATCAAAACCGTAATTTTTAAACCGCAGGGACGAAAAATGTAACTTACACATTTTTTTAGTTACTCCATCTTGTATGTCTGAAGTCTGAACATTTGTTCTTAATCACCATCTTATGGTCGTAAGTGATGTTTTCTGTGTTACAGTTATTTCAGTCACCACATGCGTCTCTGAGAAAGCTTGCATTGGGTTCTGTAAATCAGTACATTATGTTGATGCCACCAGTGAGTATGATTTGACCATTTTATCCTTCTACTAACTAACCATACTAACCCTGCAGAAGATACTAAGCAATACTTTTCCAAAAAAGGTACTAAGCAATAGACACTTTAACTTTTTACAGGTTTTGTATATGTCTATGGATAATTACCTGCAAGGTTTGTTTGTTCTTGCCAATGATCCCTCGCCAGAAGTACGGAAATTGGTAAATATTTTTTCTACCTCTTGTTTATATTATATTTTTTAAATTTTTACTTTTATCTTGTCAATTGTGAGTCACATAGTTTGCCACTTTTCTTGGTCTTTGATACTGAGATGGTGTGAACTAACAATTGCTTGTCTTTTTTGATATTGTACTCTTTGTATTTTTATTGGGAATCTGCTATGATTATCTGCAATTTTGTGGAACATTCACGTTATCTTTTTTACCATGAGTTCTGCAATCTTAGCTTTTTTCCTTACGGTTTTTGGTTGAATCGAAATTATGTTTTGGCAAAGTGCTGCTTTTCATCATTAATAATAATAACTACTCGTATTGTGGATAGGTTTGTTCGGCTTTTGTTCAGTTAATTGAAGTTCGTCCTTCTTTCCTCGAGGTGGGATTTTGATTTCATCTTTCTTTATTTCTCGTTCATTATTTTTACATCTTTTTTGCTTTCTTGTTCATCTGTGTTCCAACACACATTGCTTTTTTCCTCATGTATAATTCCATGATCACTTTTTTTTTCTCTTATCTTATACTATTTTTTCTTTTCCAGCCACATTTGCGTAATGTAATTGAATACATGCTACAAGTGAACAAGGATCCTGATGATGAAGTGTCTCTTGAAGCCTGCGAATTTTGGTAACCATTGCCTGTAGCTCTATATCCGATTCTTGATCAACTTGCTTCTAGCTGTTTGATAGTCTTTTTCCTGATTCACATGTCTAATTTCTCTGAACAAATGGTCATCCATAAGTAGGGGTGAGCACGGTTCGGTTTTTGGCCGAAACTGAACCGAAAAACCGAACCATTTGGTTTTTAAAAATCCAAACCGTTCGGTTTTTGTGTTTGGTTCGGTTCAGTTTTAAAAACGAATGGTATAAAATGTTTTGGTTTTTGTTTTTTCATATATTATATATAATATTCATTGTAGTATTAATCATGTATATATTATATATAATATTCATGGTAGTATTAATCATGTATATATTATATATAATATTAATTTTAGTATTAATCATAACCTATTATATATAACAAAAGAAATTAACTATAATTATATTATTTCGGTTCGGTTTGGTTTTTCCGGCCGGTATGGAAACCAAAACCGAAACCGAACCGTTTGGATTTTCGGTTTTCAATTCGGGTTTTCGGTTTTTTTTTTGTTTCGGTTTTTGGTTTTCTCAGTTTCAGTTCGGTTTTTGCTCACCCGACGATAAGGGTGGGTAGTTTTTCCTTTTCTCCACATTTCTTGGTGTGGTGTTAAAACCAACCGTTGCAGGGATGTCTACATGAGGAAAATGATGACTACAGAATGTTTTTTTAATCATGGTGAATTTGTATATAAGTTAACGAGATGGTCTCATTGTGCTTCCAGCAGTATGATAATGGTTATCAGTTCAACAAAAGCCGGTATTAATCAAGCACTATTAGCCCATTCTTAGTTTAGGCTTGAATAAATAAGGAGAGTGTCCACTTTTTTCTTGGAGATTAAAGGCTTTGTATGTATGTTTTGTAGGCTATAGACATCATTTTATGAATTACATAACCCTTGGATAGTGTGAGCTTGTTGTGGGTGTCTAAACCACAATTCTAGTAGAGTTATGCTTTATTACAACAGAGCATCTTGATCTTATTTGATATTTTTTTTATCATTATTTTTTTTATTTTTTTGTTTGTGTATTATTTCTGCATATCATTATTTTTTTGGGTTTTATTCTGTTTAACCAATTCGTTTTTCAGTTTCATCTATCAAGTATGTATGAAATACAAGTGACTTTTTATGTTTTATTATTTTTTGACTACATTAATGATTGTTTATTTAACAACTATTTCAGGCTTACAATACTTTATTTGGTTTGCTGTCAGTAGATTCACATTATTATTAAATTATGTGTTGCAGTTATTCAGTATTTATCTTTTAACATTTTTAAATAGTAATTCGGTTAATATAGCTTAGATGGTTAAGGTGGTAAATTTATGTTATAGAACGCTTACCATTAGCAGCTTTCACTAAACACCAATTTCATAGTTTTAACACTTGTTTGGTTTGTTATATGGAACACCTCCTAAGATGAACAAAATTTGCCAACATTCAATTGTTCAAACAAAATAGTTGAAGTTACAATGTTTAATATTCAATACATAAAAAAACAAAAACTAATAAATAATTAAATAAGTCGGTACCATGGTATTACCGTGGTACAGGACTTCCAATATCGTGTACCAACCAAGTTTGCATATTTGGTACGGTACTACCAACCGACTGTACCAATTAAGTTGGTACCAGTTTAATTGGTACGCATATTGGCTGGTTTGGTTTGGTACAGAATTGCCACCCCTAGTTCTATGTGTTTCCAATAAATCTTTTCTTGTTACATATATACCTGTTTATAGTTACATTTGAGATTATCTTTGTAAATACACATTTGGATCAGACCAACCTCTTTCTGAGGAATAAAAAAAAGATTTGAAGAACCTGAAAAGTAGTACTTGAGTGTATCTTTTGTTTATGTATGACCACATATCATATCTTTCTAGTTAAAATGTCAAGTTTTTCTATCAAAGTTTGGTTCGTAGTAACTTTCCGTCATTAGGGCAGGATTAGAAAACATAGTCTGAAGCAATATGATAAGGGTTTTAAAATGGTAACCAAATTCTGATATGATCTATATTATACGTACCAATACATCATTATGATTAAGTGTTTGTTGAGAAAATAGTGCTATTCATTTTTTTCATGAAAAAGGAACTTGATGCTAAGATCTTTATATCTATTTTACTTCTATCTTTTATATGTCACCCTTCTTAAATCTTTAAATCCTCAGGTCTGCATATTGTGAAGCTCCATTGCCACCTGAGAACTTGAGAGCATTCTTGCCGCGTTTGATTCCAGTATGTTAGCCTTTTTAATTTCTTTCTTTCTTTCTTTCTTTCTGCATTAGTTTACGCTTTATTTGGAAAAGCTTCTTCTTTGTGTTTCATGTCTATTTGGTTAATTTAATTGTAGGTTTTGTTGTCAAACATGGCTTATTCCGAGGATGATGAGTCATTACTTGACGCAGAGGTCAACTTCTTTTCAACTCTTATAGTTTAACTAGTTTCTTTTGTTTGGAATGGGTGACTACTATTTTTTTGTAGATTATAACTTAAATTCATAATTGACAGGAGGATGGCTCTCTTCCAGACCGAGACCAGGTTCTGATTTCTGTCTATTTAGAACTCTTTAGGATCCTTATACATATGATCCTTGAACAATTCTCTTATTTATATTAGCTTTGCAGGATTTGAAGCCACGCTTCCATTCATCACGTTTTCATGGATCAGAGGATGGTGAAGATGATGTATGTTTCAGACACCCTTTTCACTAAGGCTGCGTTTGGTTCGCAGAATCTGATGGAATTGGAATGTTGGATTCCTTTGACCAGATTCCATTCGTTCGTTTGGTTGGTTCTTTTGCACAGATGGAATCTTTCAATTCCTATGAATTCCACAAATATTGGAATTTTACCATTCCTTGGCAAACATGTGGGATTTTAATGGAATGGAATCTCATATTTTTATAATAACCATTATACCCCTTATCTATTATGCCTAATTTGTTAAAACATGTTGTGCCCTAATCAAACTTGACAACATTCCATTCCAATTCCTTCAAAGTCAAATTCCTCTAACAGATTCCATTCCATTCAAAAACATTCTGCAAACCAAACGCCACCTAGGAGTTATATTTTTTTTTTTCACAAATAATCTCTATCAGCTGATGTGGTAGCTTGGAGATTAGTCCTAGCTCTTATTAAGTGTTGTTATTAATGGCACTTTTTCTGGTTTGTTTTCTTGTTTATGCTTGCAATTATAGGATGATGATATAGTAAATATATGGAACCTTCGAAAGTGTAGTGCTGCTGCTTTGGATATAATCTCTAATGTGTTTGGAGACGAGATTCTTCCAACTTTAATGCCTTTTGTCCAGGTAATTGCTTTATTCGTTCTTGTAATCAATTTAATTTTTTTAAATAAACATATTATATTATTTATTTTTTACTATCTTGTTTTAATTAATGTATTATTTTATTAAATATTTATTTTAATTATATTGTAAGTGACTAATATTTCAAGATGTCCTTTTTGGTCATTTTACATGTTTATCAGCTAGTTTTTGCCAAACATGACTTGTTCATCAGCTACTTTATAAGTCATCAGCTACCTTATAAGTCATCGGCTACCTTATAAGTCATCGGCTACCTTATAAGTCATCGGCTACCTTATAAGTCATCAGCTAGTTTGCCAAACATAACCTAAACCTAGTTTGTTGTTAGGTTTTTATATGGATGTAATTCCAACTCTGTTCATTCCTAGAACTCAGGAATCTAAAAAATAAAAATAGATGTAATGAATTGATCTTTAACTTAGCTATTTTGCAATTGGTTTACTTTTTTGTTATGGAAATTATATTAAAGTTACGGTCTGTGCAGTCTAAATTATCCACATCAGATGATGCAAGTTGGAAAGAGAGGGAGGCTGCAGTTTTAGCTCTTGGTGCCATAGCTGAGGGTTGCATTAATGGTCTATATCCTCATCTTACGGAGGTAAGCTCTATAGTTACATGTTGATAAGCTTGAGATTATAGGCAAACACATGCTAGTATTATTTGTAATAAAGTTTTGGATGATTCTCAAGTATCTATTAAAGCTAGAACTGGAATGCGTTGTGCAATATAAAAATGTGTATTTTTAAAAAATTCTTTATTGCAGCATTGGGTTTGCATGTCATAAGAGTTAACTACGTTTCTTGACACATTGAACAACCAAATTTTCTTACTTCATTGTATAACTCTATCCCACAAAAGTGCAACAGTACTATTCCCACAATCTAGGTGCTTCTTCGTCCATTTATATATATATATATAGGGGAGATTTCAAATACAAACCAAGCAATTTGTACAAACCGTACAAACTCCATTCAACCAATATTTTACTATATATATATATATGTGTAGGGAATGTTCAAACGAGAACGATACCTTTTTACTAGAACGCTTGAACACCTGAAACAGGCAACCATCTCATGTGATGGTTACCTGTTTCATGTGTTCTCATGAAATGGTTCCGTTCTCGTTTGAACCTCTATCTATGTACATATAGTTCAAGTTTCAATTTAATATTTTAATGATGTTTCAAAATTGATTTGTTTGAGTGCACCAAATAGTTTCTTATTGTGTGCTTGAAAGCAATGTTGCACTTTTGTGGGATTGGAGTTTTTGCTGGGAAAAGAACCCCAATATTCTTTGCTCAAGTAGAAGTAATGTTTTTTTTTTGTCTTATCTTTATAATCTCTATGTGCTCTTGAAGTTGAAAGATTGACAATACTTTGATTTTTCTTTCTTGCAGATTGTAGCCTTCCTCATCCCACTTTTGGATGATAAGTTTCCTTTGATACGAAGTATTTCTTGTTGGACACTTTCGCGTTTTAGCAAATTTATTGTTCAGGTATGATAATGATTCATTCTAACACACTTAGCTAGTATCACTTGTTTTCGTGAAACCACTTTATTAATTCTGAGTTGATACAAGATTGGTGTGTAGTTCAGGACTTTGATGATTTTTCATGCGGCTAAATTCATATGCTTTAAGAAAATATTGTTGTTCACATATGTACTCTATTTGTTAGGCTCTCTGGCAATGATACAGTATATTTATCAGGCCTTCCACTTACATGTTGTATATGCTGTTTAGGGCAATAATCAAATAAAAACCACAAAAAGGTTACAAACTCGTGCTAATTTTTGCATGATTTTTTTCATCAAAACCTATAATTTAAGATAGTGTTTCACATATGCTTGGGTTCACCTTATGAGATAATTACATGTGAATTTTTTTTTGGATTCACCTATTGAAACCAAAAATATGCGTAAAATATATTCATATGGTGAAACAGATACATGTGAAGTTTTCATGTTATGAAACAAATATATGTGAAATAATATCTTAAATCCTAGCATTTGATGAAAATAAATCATGAAAAAAATATATTTTTATGTCGGTTTTCACGAGTTTGTAACTTTTTTGTAGTTTTTACTTTTTATTTGATTATCACCCATGCTGTTTATTATGATTTGCCAAGCTGGTTATGTGAGAATCGGTTATTTGGTTTCCCGTTTCAGGGTATTGCTCATCGGGAGGGACATGAACAGTTTGAAAAAGTTCTCACTGGTCTTTTAAGAAGAATTTTAGATAATAACAAGCGGGTTCAAGAGGCTGCTTGCTCAGCTTTTGCAACTCTTGAAGAGGTTGTTTAAGGACACAGTGAGTCATAAATTAATTTTCCTTAAAATGATATATATAACTAAATGCATTTATTGCAGGAAGCTGCTGAAGAATTGGGACCACGCTTGGAGATCATTTTACAGCACCTAATGTGCGCGTTTGGGAAATACCAGGTTAAATTATGATGTTGGCTTGTGTTGATCATAATTTTATTTGATGTTTCTTGCTAACTTTTATTTGATGTTTCTTGCTTGATGTTATATAGAGGCGGAATCTCAGAATTGTTTATGATGCTATTGGTACTTTGGCAGATGCAGTTGGAGGGGAATTGAATCAGGTAATACCTATTAATATTTGTGATCTATTACTTTCTTTCCTGTAGTTTATATATATTTTTTACTTCATTGCTTCATAAATTTAAAGCTATAAAGTGTTCCGTTTATGTGATAAAATCTTTGTGATTTTGCAGCCTAAACATCTTGAAATTTTGATGCCACCATTGATTGCAAAGTGGCAGCAGCTTTCAAATACAGACAAAGACCTTTTCCCACTTTTGGAGTGCTTTACATCCATAGCACAGGTATTATTTTTTTTTTCCTAACAATTCTCCCAACCCTGACTTGTTTTAGTGAACTTTTAGCACCTTTCTTTACATTTGAAATACAATTTGTGTAGTGTTGTCAATTGAGAAATGCTAATCAAACTGGAAAAAAAAACATAAAAATATTTAAATTTACCTGAGATGTATACACAAACCAGATTATGTATGTATGCATACGTTTGGAATCTAAACAATATGAGTTGAAAATATAAGTTTTTTCCTATATAATTTTTAAACATAAAAAAACAAAATATAAATACAAATGCGGGACACAGACGCACACATGTATATATACATATCTAGAGGGACAATCTTTTAGAAACTTTTTAAAGAGTAGAAACTCGTGGAAACCAATATAAAAATAATTTTTTTCATCAAATGTTATGATATTAAGATACTGTTTCACATATGTTTGTGTTCATATGAAAAAAAAATATTACATGTGAAAAAAACGTTGGTTCACTTATTTGTTTCACCATATGAATTTTGTTTCATATGTGAAAGTGAACCGACGTTTTTTCACATGTGATTTTTTTTATATGAACACAAACATACGTGAAACAATATCTTAAATCATAACATTTGACGAAATTTTTTATTTTATATTGGTTTGTACTCTTTAAAAAGCTTCTAAATGAAGGAGCTTCTACATATATATTATCCATTTATTATTCTTTATGCAACAATATATGTAAGAAGTGGTTCTTTGCCATACCTTACATCCATCTTCATTCTGAATTATAAGATGTTCATTTCAGTATATAAAAAATGATTATCGGAGTGTGTGATATTTGTGTATTGCAGTATTATGTTAGTTTTGTACTGATATCTTTTGGTATCTCTCTTCTGCATTTGAACATTGTTTTTTATTTTTTCTGTGATTCAACTACATTTGAATTTATACTTTCATCTATATTTTTATCAAGTAGGATGGGCAACTGCCAGGTCATCATTGCTAGATAATAATAAAGGTTTCATTTTCTTAACAGGCATTGGGTAGTGGATTCTCTCAATTTTCTCAACCTGTTTTCCAAAGATGCCTAGACATTATCCAGAGCCAACAGCTTGCCAAGGTTGTGGATATAAGAATTTAGTTCTTCTTTTAATCATTCATGTCATATATATATAGTTGATAATTTAATAATTTATATATATATATACATGTCCTTTGGGGTATTATGATATTTCCTGAAAGTACACATGACATATTATTGATTCGTAATGTATTCACTGATACTTCTCTCACATGTGGTCTTTAGTTGTATTTTTTTACCTGAAAAGGGCACATTCTTTTGATAAGATGGCTCATATAACTAACTGGCTTGTCATTGCTATCGTAGTATACGATATTATTCATTTTATCTCTGATTGTTTCATTTGTTTGATTTTCCACCTGACATTTTTGTGAAACATTGTAACATCTCAATTATTGGAAGTCATTACCGTAGTTGAATTGGTACTTGGGGGCTGTTTGTTTACCTCTTTAACAGCTCCATTAAGAGGTAGTCTTTGAATCACTAAGAGGTGAATCATGTCTGGTAAAAATTAAGTCTGCCTCTTGATGGTTCCAAAACCCTCTGAATCATTTTGTATCCAGAACCTCCCTTAACCATTAAGAGCCCTAATTACATCCTGAACAATTACCAAACAATTATATTTCAGTTTGCACTATATCATAAGAGCCTCTTAATCATTATGACCACTTAATCATTCTGCACCAAACCATTCAGCAACTGCCAAACAACCTCTTATAATATACTTGTGAAATTTATATGGCTCATTATATTGTTAGGTTAGATTTTAACCTTGATATGTTGTCTGTGAACTTTCAGTTGATAAGCAACTTCTCTGAATTTGATGTACTGTTGCAGGTTGATCCAGTTTCAGCTGGGGCCCAGTTTGACAAAGAATTTGTTGTTTGTTCATTGGATCTTCTTTCCGGACTTGCCGAAGGTCTTGGTAGTGGGATTGAGAGTCTGGTATTCACTTTCTTTTTGACTTTTCGCAATAATGAGAAATAATTTATTGCATTGTGTATGGCATATATGATGGTAACTTGTTTGATGTTTGCTTTAGCGCTTAAAACACCATCTGCTTCTATTTTTCATGTAAATGTCTCAAATTGTTATTTACCCAGGTGCCACCTAAATAGCGGTGGCGGGAATTGCGTTGCAATTTACCGCTGAATGGCCGCTTTTTACACAAAATAGCGATCTGCATAACCGCTATTTGTGGTTGGGCTCTTTTTTTATGTCTTACCAACTTATATTAGACCTAATTTAATGATTTGGGGTTTTATTTTGGACTTGGACTTGTATTTTTAATCATTTAAAATGATTTAATCCACCTATAGATCTTTACCGGTCAATGATTATAAGATTTAGGTTTTCAACATTATTGAGCATTCAACCACGTTTCCTAAATCTTTCCACCATGATTATATAGTCTATTAGTCTTTAGTGAATTTCTTTTTTATAGATTTTTACCGGTCAACGATTATAAGATTTAGTGCATTTATTTTTTTGGGGCTATTAATCTATTACTGAATTTATTTTTTATACTGACTACACATAATATGTTAAGTGATTTATATTTTATGATATATATATAGATATATCTTATGAGAGGAAAGTTCAAATGCGAACTCAAATTTGGTTGTGAACGTGAGGACAAATGAGAGCGCGACACGTGTATGAATGTAGATTATTCAGACTGAATAATCAAAGAAATATTCAGACTGAATAATCAAAGAAATATTCAGACTGAATATAGTATTTATTCAGTCCTAATAACTTTCTTCAGACCGAATAAATACTATATTCAGTCTGAATATTTCTTTGATTATTCAGTCTGAATATGACACATGTCGCGCTCTCATTTGTTCTCACGTTCACAACCAAATTTGAGTTCTCATTTGAACCCGCCCCTATCTTATGATTCTAAATATTTATATGAGCCGCTATACCATCTTTACCACCGCGATAACCGCTATTTTAAATCACAGTACTCGCCGCAATTTGGTATTTTGACTGCTGTAACAGCATATATGCTATGTAGTTTCCTAGGGTTGTACTATTTTTTTAATTCTTTTTGCAAGATGAATAGAAAAATTAAATCTTCATATGCTTTCATTTGTATCCCTAAATGGTTGGAATATTTCACCACCCACTAATTAGAACTGTTTGTTTCTGAGAATGCACATTCTGCTTTATTTCCATAATTTTTTTATTATAATTCAGAAAATTACTAAATGTTTTTTATAGAAAATACTTGCAGGATTGAATTTTATTGTCACGTTTCTTCCACAGGTTTCACAAAGTAATTTAAGGGATCTCCTTCTGCAATGTTGCATGGATGATGGTGCTGATATTCGTCAAAGTGCATTTGCGTTGCTCGGAGACCTTGCAAGGGTATGTTGGGAATATAGTAAGCCGTTCTTTATTAAGCCTAGTTGCTAACTATGATTTATATTTTACCTTTCTTTGATATGTAGGGCAATTAATTCGTTGTGAAATGTACTTTACCTTTAGATCTTTATTTGGGATTCTCTTGTTTTGACCCATAGGCTCTGTGTGTTACTTATTTCTGTAATAACTACAGAAATAAGCACGCTTTTCATGTTACAAGTGCCTGACCCTGGCACGAAAAGATTCACTTAGGAGATTGCGGGAGACAAGGTTTATTTGCTTAGGTTTTGGTAGTCCCTGTAAATACGTAATAGGGAGTACAAGTGACAATCATCCCCACATGACACTTAAAGTCATTGAACCACTAAAATGACATTTTACTTGTATATATATATATAGGGGCGGGTTCAAATGAGAACTCAAATTTGGTTGTGAACGTGAGGACAAATGAGAGCGCGACACGTGTCATATTCAGCCTGAATAATCAAAGAAATATTCTGACTGAATATAGTATTTATTCGGTCTGAATAATGCTACGTTCAGACTGAATGTAGCATTATTTAGATTTAAGAATCTACATTCAGATACGTGTCACACTCTCATTCGTCCTCACGTTCACAACCAAATTTGAGTTCGCATTTGAACTTTCTCATATATATATATATATATCATGTGTTAACATACACCTTTAACTTGAGATTTGTTGGAGAATTAGGCATGCTATGTGTGCTACATTTGTATTTGGCTCTTCATTTATAAATAAATACGACAAAATTACCATAAATTTGGAGTTCATTGTTAATTACACAGTGAGCAGCATCAAATAGGTACGCATACATGCTTCTTGCTAATCTAAGAGTGAATCCAGGTATATCAGTGTTTTTTTTGGACTTTGGTGACGCATGTTTGTGGATGTTGCTTGACTGTGTCTCATGGTGGCTTTAATGTTTCTATTGTTTTTTGATTTCCAGAGTCCCACTGTTCTATTAAGTACCTATTTAATGATTTTGCTAGGTTAAAATCAGCTTTGTGATGCTACTGCAATGCTTGTATCCTCTTTTTAAATATAAAGTAAATTCGAGTCATGTGCTTATCGTTCTCAAATGTGGATTATAGATGAGAACTTATTATGCATGAGAATGCGTCTTTTTATGTGAATGAGACCTGTGTCTGATTAATTTATCTGTCTAGATTTGCCACCGATGTAGGCTGATTATAGATCTCATATCTGAGAAGATGTTCAGTTTAATATACGTTCTCTAACTTGGGTAATTTTTTATAATATACGATGGTCATAGAACTTTACTGTTCTTTTTTGGTCTAATTAAGGTTTATGTTTTTTCCTGCCATTTGGCCTTCTATCTACAACATTTATCATTGTCTCAGGACTCAGCTAGTATCATAAGAATGCTTTTTAAGAGCCTTAATGGTCTGTTACTTGAAGTTTTTAGAGTTGCACTTGTTGGCTTGTCTTCAATCTATTAGTTATATCACATTCCAAAGTAATGTACTTTTTTTGTGTTTTTTGGATCAGGTTTGTCCAATTCATTTGCGTCCTCGCTTACCTGAATTTCTTGATGTCGCTGCTAAGCAACTGGTATGATTATCTTTAAGTTGCTCTTTTTATATTTTTATTTGTTTCTTAGCATTCTTATAATATATATATGCACATCTTGCAGAATACACCCAAGCTGAAGGAAACCATCTCTGTGGCAAATAATGCATGCTGGGCTATTGGGGAATTAGCAATTAAGGTTCTTTCTCTTTAATGTGCCATTAAAGTTGCCTCTTTTTCTGTATCTTGGAAAATATGCTTCTTAAGTTTTCACGCTTATTCGAGTTTTTTTATTTATTTATATTTCAAATGCTTCAGGTTAACCAAGAAATTTCTCCGGTGGTGATGACAGTAATTTCATGCTTAGTTCCAATCCTTCAACATGCAGAGGTGAATTTTGTGCTTTTAGTTTGTTTTATTGCTTAATTTTTTTCGGGTTTTTGTTTTATACATTTTTGTTTACTATACATTTAGATTTTAATATTTCATTTTATTTTATTTTTTGTATCTATTGATGTTATGATACGGTTTTATGTAGTTTTAAGAAAACGATGATAATTTTATTTTTGAATAAAATATAAACTTGAAGATATCATAATTTAAAAAAAAAAGTATATCGGTTTTTCTTTAATTTGATTTTTTTATTATAATTTAATTTAGATTTATTAATGAATTAATTTATTATTGTTTAATAATATAACTTTTTGTAAATATACTAATAAACTATTCGGTTATAACTCAATGATTATCCTAATTATATTTTAGATTTTTATATTTACATAAGATGTTTATCTAGTATTTGATTATTTTTATGTGTTAGTTACACGAATTCAAACGTGGAGCTTTAATAAATTGTGCTTACATACAATTACTTGTAATCTTTAATTTTAAGTAATATGCATTTTTAAGAGTTTTTGCCAAATGCTTTATAATATAGTATAGATTTACTCAGTTTTTTATACTATTTTTTTTCTTGATTCTGAGCAGGGGCTTAATAAGTCACTGATTGAAAATAGTGCCATCACTTTGGGTAGACTTGCCTCTGTCTGTCCTGAGCTTGTATCACCTCACATGGAGCATTTCATGCAATCATGGTGTATTGCTTTAGCTATGTAAGTATTTGTGTTCTTCATTTCATACAATGAACTATCCATCTATTTGTTGTTCTATAACTAATGCTTAAATAAAATAAAATGACGCAAGCCTATGAGAAGGAAGACACATTTTCAAGTTAAACTAAAGAATAAACCACGATTTTCGTCCATGTGGTTTATAAACTGCTTTTTTCGTCCCTATGGTTTACATTTCATTTCGTTTTTCATCCTTCATCATAATCTAGTTAAAAAAATCTATTAAATTGAGGGTAATATGGTGGTCTTACTTTTTATATATTTAATTGCTTTATATATATTGTACTTGAGGTTTTAATTTTATTAAAAGATTTATAAAACATAAAAAGTAAAACAATAAACTAACTAACCTAACACACAAACCCTATGGCCCCACCCCAAACCCATCTTCCTCCATGCCTCCACCATTTCTTTTCCTCCGTTGTTACAAGAAACCACCACCAACACCTTCTATTATGTATGTTAATATGGTGATTATACTGGGTTGTATTAAATACACGTCACATTCCGTTTACATCCATTATCTCAAGTTTTGGATCGAACTAATCCATTGACACAAAAAGTTCATTGGAGAAAATTGAGTTATTTGGGCCCGGGGGGATTATCACTTATGAATATGTCGGGAAAATATTGACATCTATATTTCTATAAAACAACCAATCCTAACGCTGCCTGTTGGGAGGAAGTGCTACCAGTACCAACCATCTATCATAGGCTATTGTTGTAATGTTGAAGATACTTTCTTCTTAATTCTTATTATTACTCCAAAGTGACTTGAGAAAATTAAATATGGAGTCAGTACGGAATACTTGGTACCATTCTTGAAGTTTATCATGAAAAACATCATAATTGCTTTTTATGTCAACAGGATACGGGATGATATTGAAAAAGAGGATGCTTTTCGAGGTCTCTGTGCAATGGTATGGACCTTCTATTGTCAAGTTTTTTTTTTGGGTTTTCAAGCAGAAACTTATGTCCGATTGCTTTGCAGGTTAAGGCGAATCCATCTGGGGCTTTGAGTTCACTTGTTTTCTTGTGTAGAGCTATTGCTAGCTGGCATGTAAGTTTCTCTTTTTTTTTTCTTCTTCTTATTACAAACATAGCTTTATGGCAAAATAAACATAGACATCATTGTACCCTTTTTTTTATATTAGTTGCATGTTTATGTTCTCAAAATCGAAGTAAATGGTGAGCTGAGATAAGAGAACATGAAAGAACAATTTGATGGTCGAAATTAAATTGTTGGAACTATTTATGAATGATTATGCTAGTATTAGTATATGTATTTATTTACGTTTTTGGTCTAGTATGTCATTGAGGAGATTGTGAAAGCTCGGTGATGTGTTTTATCTATTTTGCCTAGCTTAATAAAATAGTTTTTTTGGTAGAAAGAAATAGATATTTGCGTGTGTTTGTATATATATATATATATAGGGTCAGGTTCAGGGGAAAACCGCAAAAAAATTAAAAACTGCAGAACACCCTGGTAACCGTGTGTTCATTTGTAGAGTATGCACATGCGGATACAAGTCATTTCTGAGCAATTTGTCCGGTAACATGCACACGTGCATAAAAACCAAAGAACAATTTAAATTACTTCTATACACATGTGCATACTGTCCCAATGAATGGCTACCCGGGTGTTCTTCATTTTTTCATTTTTTGAGGGGTTTCCCGGAACCTCCCTCTCTCTCTCTCTCTGTATATATATATATATATAGATATAGGGGCAGGTTCATACGAAAATGGTACCTATTTAAGAAAATAAGAGAATAGCCCAAAATCATGTGATTTTGCACTAACTGGAGTGGGCGACTTAAATCGCATGGAAGAAGTTGCCCGATCATGTATGATTTAGTACAAAATCACATATGACTTTGTACATGACGACCATTCTCGTAAATTGGTTTCATTCTTGTTTTAATCGTTCTCTTTCTCTCTCTGTCTCTCTCTCTATATATATATATATTGACCTATGCTTTCGTCTTCTTTTTGCAGGAAATAAGAAGCGAGGAGCTACACAATGACGTTACGCAAGTGCTGCTTGGTTATAAACAGGTATGCTACATCACCACCTCCAAATTGGATATATTGGATCATTTTATTTTTGATTTGGTTTATTTATTATATTATATGGTCGGAGTTAGTAATGACGGTTTTTGATCGTTTTCAGATGCTGAAAAATGGAGCATGGGAGCAATGTATGTCGGCTTTGGAGGCACCCGTAAAGGAGAGGCTTTCCAAGTATAAAGTATAATAATAATAATAATATTAGTTTGTGGTTCGATTTTTCATGCATTCTTTCGGTCATCATCGTGTTGTGCATTATTATCTTCATCTTTGAATGGAGGAAAACCCTAATTTTGGTTTTCACCATATGGCATGGAATACTACTACTACTACTACTACAGCATTAGGTTGGTTGGTTGGTTGGTTGGTTGCATGATGGATTTGGTGTACAGAACAGGGGTGTGGTTTTTACGAGTGCTCTGCCCTGGCATCGCATTTTGGATATTTTTTTTCGACCATTGTTTTAATTCTGCTATTTTTATTTAGTATTTGTGTTTTTTGTCAATTTTCTATTGATGATATGTTGGATTGGTTTCAAAAACTTGTATTTTGAATGTAATTTATTGAATCTGTTCTTACTTTTGAACATCTATATTAGGTGATTGGTGATTTTTTGGATGGGTTTGGTTTAAAATCTACTTTTTACTTGTGTGTTTGGTAGAATAACCGGTGTACTGGTTGTGGCTTTGGAGGTTGTGGTGGAATATCCCATCAGTCCAGAGTTTGAATCCAGGTGTGCGCAACAGTTGTGGCCACTGAGTTTATCAGGGGCTGATACTTGCGGTCATAGTTTGTCTGGATTAGTCCAGGTCTTGGGGACATGCTTTCAAAAAAATAACTGTTGGTTGTTAGCTGATAAATTAGTTATGTTAAAAGTGAGAAATTAGATGGCAATGTGAAAAAACGTGAATGTATATGTTGATGAATTACTTGATTCTATTACATAAAATAGTTTTTGAAACTTGTTAGATAACTATTTAAAGTTGCTTTTTTAAAAGGTTGTTTATGACTTTTTACAATAATTTTTTTTTAGCTTAAAAAATAAATTAATTAAAAGCTGAAGATGGGAATCATAATTTTCTAACACATCTTCAATGTGTCAACCGTCAAGATGGTTTACTCCCTCTGTCCTAAAATAAATGTCCACAATGAAAATGACACATAGTTTTAGGACTATGGAATTATTACACTTTTTAAATAACAATGGACACTTTTACCCTTGATAATTGAAAGAGAAACTTTCTCCACCTTACAATTAAGGGTAAAATAGGGAATTAAAAACTTGCTTTTGAAATTGGACAATTATTTTGGAACAAACAAATATAGTAATTCTATATGAATTTGGCAAGTGTAAGGTGGAGAAAGTTTGGCCAAGTGTGGAGATAGGGTTGATACAAATGTATGCACAAATGTATACTGGTAATTTATAGCATGCATTTATGCATATGCAATGATGCATAATATGTATTCGTGCATAGAAAAAAAACCCAGCTTAAATCGTTTGTATGCATAGATGCATACCGTTCAGATAGAAGGCTCCCAGACGTTCTTCATTTTTTTTTGAGTTTTCTCCTGAACCTCTCTTTATATGTATATATGTACAACAATTAACAGAAACGGACAGAAATGTCCCTGACACCAACAGAGAAAATTAACGAAGTTAGTTATGGGAGGGACACTTTCAGAGCAAAATGAGAACCACATGAACGAATTTTAGAGTTATCAAAGTTTAAATCCCACTTTCAAAGATTTCAGTAAACCAGGGGGCCAAAATTAGAGTTTACTCTTAAATCTGTGACCTACTTTGGAGTACAAAGTCATATTTTCTTTAGTAGGTTAAGAACTCATAAATTTAATTAAAAACTTATTTAAGGTTGCATTCCTAAATTCTTATGTTTTTTTTAAAAAGTAGTAAATTATATTAAAAAATAGGGAAAAGTCTAAAAAAACCCAACGAACTATCTGATTTTGAATGATTAAGTCCTTAAACTATTTTTTTGAATGAAAAAACTCTTAAACTTTCTGAAACCGGTTAAATACATCTTTGTAACCTGTAATAACAGGTTAATGTGATAACAATTTGGAAAAAGTCTAAAAAAACCCAACGAACTATCCGATTTTGAATGATTAAGTCCTTGATTTTTTTAATGAATAAATTCCAAAAAAAAATCTAAATCTTTTTACCAAATTAATTTTTTAACTTTCTTTAAACAAATAAATTTCAAACTTTTTTTTAAAGAAATAAAATCATAAACTTAATTTTGAACAAATTAATCCGAAACATTTTTTTGAACAAAATCATAAACAAAAAATATATAATTTCTCTTACCGACAACAAAGTACAATGAATCAATTAAATAAAGAAAAATTATACCATTTCCATTACTAATTATGAAACATATAAAAGTCATACTTAAACATAAATAGATACATATAAAATATTTATACATAAATGTTTTTGAACAACAATAACACACACACGTTCCCGGGGTATCCGGGATCCATTCGGGCACCCGAGTAATCCCCGACGACCAGGATCCACCACAGAGTGGTAGGCTAAAGTCTGGATATCGCCACATGCAGCCGCGGGAATTCAAACCCGGGTAGTCAGGGATGCCATCCAAACATCCACTACTTACACCATTTCTATTACTAATTATGAAACATATAAAAGTCATGTATAGAACATAAATAAATACATATAAAATACTTATACATAAAAAAATTAAGTTAATGAATTTGATTTATACTTTGTTATTAGTATTGAAAATGATATAATTCTTCTATATTTAATTGATTTATTGTAATTTGTTTGTCGGCGAGAAAAATTATATATATAGTTCAAATGTGAACTCATTTTTGGTTGTGAACGTGAGGACGAATCTTAGCCACTTATCCGGTCAATAAAGGCGGCTTTGACCTGGTTCTCCTCCTTTAATAATCTCCACCCTCCCATGAATCGCGCCAATCCTCCGTGATCGCGTCCACCATAACCGAAGATGTGTGGCTGAGATTCATCCTCACGTTCACAACCAAAAATGAGTTCACATTTGAACCTAACCCTATATATATATATATTTGTGATTTTGTTCAAAAAAAATTCCGCATTTATTTGTTCATGATTTTAGTTTTCAAAAAAAGTTTGGGATTATTTGTTAAAAGAAAGTTCAAAAGTTAATTTGGTAAAAAGGTTTAGGAAAAAAATTCGGGATTTATTCGATAAAAAATCAATGACTTAATCATTCAAAATCAGATAGTTTGTTGGGTTTTTTTAGACTTTTTCCACATTTTTATAACATTAACCTGTTTTTACAGGTTACAAGGATGTATTTAACCGGTTTCAGAAAGTTTAAGGGTTTTTTCATTCAAAAAAATAGTGTAAGGACTTAATCATTCAAAATCACATAGTTCGTTGGGTTTTTTCAGACTTTTCCCTAAAAAATAACATACATGTACTTATTTATTGACACCAGTAACACCAAGTTAATTAACATAGCTTGTTTGAGCATCTTCAACAGCTATGTTATTATTTTTTTATAATAGAGTATGAAAGTTCAAAATCTCTAAAAAAAATTACATCCAACTCCAACAGTTATTCTATTTTAGCAATTGTAACTAAACTATATTAATAAAATATTATTTCTCTTCTATATTTGTCACTTCAATAGTTTTAATTGGTTAAATTTAATTAAATTATTATTTCTCTCTCTTCTATATCGTTTTAGAGATTTCTCTAAATTTAGAGATTTTTTCATCTCTATCCTCATTTCTCTATTTTAGCGTATGGAATAACATAGCTGTTAGAGCAACAAATATGATAAAATTACTCTTTTTTCTATTATAGCATAACTGTTGGAGATGCTCTTAGTCTCATGTGTAATGAAAACTGAAATATATGCAAAATTACATGTTTTACTGATTTGAACAGTGTTTTAAAACCCGGTTTAACCCGGCCGGTCGAACCGGTTGAACCGGGACCCGGGTAAATGACCGGGTGAACTACGACCGGATTAATGGCTATAACCGGCCGTTGTAACCCGGCCGGGTTTCACAAAAAAACGGTTCCACCGGAGTTGAAACCCATCAAAAATCCGGTTAACCCGGTCGAAATAATAAAGTTCAAAGAAATTAAAAAAAAAGTACTGAATCGAGCGCTCCTCTGTTAGCCCTAACTTCAGCCGGCTTCCCTTGGATTGATGTAAAACTTGTTGTTTGTCACTACAAAATAAACGATTTTCATCTACAAAAATTACCCAGAGAAATTTATGTCGATGATTACCCACGCATCATTAAGAAAATACCAATGGTTTGGTAAAATCTGATTTTTTCGAGAAAATACTAACGGATCACCCAAAGAATCCCGGGGTAGTCTGTCACTAATTTGAATTACCCACCAGCAATTTACCCACCAACTTTTGTGACGGTTTTATAAGGAATCACCTTTTACCGACAGATTTTCCAAGGAAATGTGTGTAGGCAAAGGCATTTTGTTTACTAGTGTGTGTATATTTAATGTTGGAACTTGTAGACATCAAATTATTGGTTTTATATATATATATGTGTGTGTACGCGGGAAAATAAAAAAAATACAAGGAGCTTATTGGAACCGGTTAATCCAATGGTTGAACCAATTAATCCAGGATCCCGTTACCACACTGGATCAAATAAAAACCCGAATTTTAAAACATTGGATTTGAATGACATACACTATAGTGTTTCGCTTCACGTCTTAAATGCCATCTTAAAAGCATATGGTCCTCCAAATGGCTTTTAAGTCAAATATATGGTATGTCGATAGGAGTTAATTAATTATAGAAGTCGTATTCTAAACACCATTAGTCGGGTTTAAGATTTAAGGTTTAAGATATAAGGTAGGATTAATCACCATACTAGTTTTAGGTGTTTTAAAGTATCTCCAAGAACTATTCTATAATTTTCATAAAATAAATATAAATGTTAAAAAAAAACTACATTCAATTCTTATTATACTTTTGCAATTCTAACATCAATTATATTATAACGTATTTAATACATTTAATAAAATATTTTTTTTCTTAAATTTCAATATTCAAAAAAATACCAAAATATTATTTCTATCTATATTTAGAGTTTTAGAGGGTTCAAGTTGTGGGATTTCCACATTCTCTTTTTTTTTTCTTAGGAAAGGTTTTCCAGACTATGCCTCGACTAATTCCAGTAAATTATAACTGTAAAAAATCAGCCCTAATAATCACAGTAACCATAATTTTTGTGTATGCATGAAATCGAACCTGGACAGATGGGATATTCCATCACATTTTCTAGAACTTCAACTACTACGTCACAACTCTTGTGGTTTTCTCTCTAGTTTAGCATACTCTTTGTTAAAGCTATTGGAGCAAAAGAGTTCTCAAATTTCCAAAATCTTTATTTTAGTATATCTGTCAAGCATCCCCAATAACTATTATGGGATACATATTTTAATGATCTTTTTGCTCTAAAGTATTTTCTAAATTAGAGAATACAAAGTAGAAAAGTACAAATATTCAGATTTAAAAAGATCTTTATAATTCAATATTCACGAAAGATAAATAATAGTTTAATTGTTTTTAACAATACGGTTAGATGTATTATTATTTTCTTTTAACATTTTTAAAATTTTATTAGGATACTTAGTTTGTAAAATATTTTAATAATATCTTTAATTTTAAAATGAAAAAATATGTTAGAGTTGAATACATTTTTTTAGAAAATATAATTTTGTACTTTTTTATTTTAACGATTTTAAAATAGTTAGTCACTCTCACATTGGCACTTAGGAAGTTAGAGATCTCAATCGATATAATGTTGCTTTATATGAACATGTTTCATATGTTGTTTGCATCTTACTCAACGCATATGTAATTTGATTCATTAAAACTAAGACGTGAAGGGGTCACGTCTGAGGGTGTTTCAATGTGATATATGAAACAGGGTTCTCAAAAATTTTAGAACTCAATTATACAAGTTTATCTTTTTACATTAATAACCAGTTAGATGATTTCCGATTCCGACTTCCAAAGAATGTAAGAAGAATGATTTTATACAAGTGAATTTCATATTTGTCATTTTAAATCATTTTTGCTATTTAAATTTATAAGACTTTTAATATAATATATGATATGAACTTATATATTTTTTATTTATTTATTAGTCTAGTCTTGGTACATGATAAAAACATGTGCCTCAAAAAGGTTGGAATATCCCTAACGACAATAACCTTTAGCTTGACGTATTATTAAAAGAAGTTGCAAAAGTTCCAATAGTAGCGAAATAGATTAAAGAAGTGAGATCTCCAATTTTGTTTTACTATTTTTAATGTAAGTTATGTGCTCAAATTATAATTAATGAAATGCTTCCCTTATAGTTATTGGCCTAGCGGTACTAGAGTTATCATAAAGTATAATTTTCTAAGAAGTCAAAGTATTCTACAACACCCTCAAGTATATGCTATAGTTTTTGGGGAAATTAAGTCATGACCCATTTGCATCAGAATCATTATTTAACACACTAGCTTGAATACCATTCATGCAATTTGTATACTCATCCCTAGGCATCTATTTTGGTTCAACTAATATCTCCCAAACAATCTCAGAATAACTATATTTGAATTCCTATAGTCAACTCATTTCATATCGACCCTCGGTCATATCTCAAACTTAAGCAATTAAACCTTTGTTTAAGAACAGGTTCCCAATCTAATTCACTTAAAACCATCGTGATGCTACCAAACTTATAACACGCTAAACTTATATAATTACTGGAAAAATTTCCCCATGACCCATTCATAAAGTCATCATATGTGTATCTTATAAGTGTGATTTAAATATATGTACATATACACCTCACGGATCCCAGACCAAAAACGGTATTAGCACTACATATACTAACTAATATTTAAAAACATATACAAAAAGGAATTACAACAAAATCCACCGCCTACTATCTCGAACTATTCTTTTTTTATCCGCACGATACGGTAGTCAAAGACGTCGTGTCAACCAACATAATTACTTGTTAGCGCTTACTTCCACAAGAACTACCATTACTTCTGCTAGCACTAACAATAATACATAACCCAGATCCTCGAAAAACTTCGACAAATAGAACAAGTCAGACTTCACGTCTAATGAATTCAAAAGTTTACATAGTAAAACATTCAATCAAAATCTAATTGATTCATTTCACTTGTTCGTACTTCCAAGACAATGCATGATTTGTAAACATTAGTAATATACAAATCATCACATTTCTTTTCAAAAAATCGATAAAAAATGTAATTACCCATGCCATATTTGTGAAATATAACCAAACACGTATAATTATCAAATTTCACCCATCTTTATGTAAATATCTCACAAATAACACTCTTAAGGTAACACTTAATGTTCATGTCTCTCATAACGGCACTCCTTTGTGCTATATAAAGTCATGTGATTCCTCGTAATGGTTATTTTCTCATCAATCATATTATTGTTCTATAGGTAGGGGAGTTGTATCATAATCGCTGGATGAAACAGCACGTATCAGTTCATCAATAATGTTGGCTAACTTAGGCATGTCAAATTACCTCTCAAACGTATGTACGTACACAAGTGTGACCTCCCAGGTCTATGTATATATACAAGTGTGATCTCGAGGTCTGTGTACATACATTAATATGACTTCCCTAGTTTGTGTACATATTTGGTCCCCCGAGCCCCATGCCGTCTAACCAGGCTCCCATCCCCCAACTTTAGGCATCTTTCGGTAAATGTCCTAAGTCTTATCTATTTTATCAATATGCATCCACACAATCTAACATATCCCTATCTTTTATCAAGCCCTAACCTTAGATATCTAACAGTGGACGCCCCACATTCAATATCTTTTCATCAAAATTCATTAACAAATCAACATATGACAGACGTTCATTACAAAAATTGAGCAGACTTAAGTAAATATCAAGTTTCTACACATCAAAGTATAATTCATGTAGTTTTTCATAATCAACTAACATACTTGTTCCATGGTCAAATTTACTTTCCTTAGAAGCATTTAGTAATCACATTTTATAACACCCTATAAATCATGTAATATAAAATTTACTTGACATGTACCTATTTAAAATCTACTTGAACTTACCTTAGGTAGATTAAGTCAAATCTATCTCTCAATGGCTCGGGCAACTTCTTCGACACTTAAACAATCATTAAATCATTACAATCACTTTATTAAGACATTCAAACAACTCTCTCCAGTCCATTAAAACTTACCCCACAAGGCTTTTAAACCATTTTTGTGAGGATTTATATAAAAAAATCTACTTAAGTTTTATTTATACCATATTTGTCACATATTAATTTGTAGTAGATATCATAAGGTTTAAAGAATAGTATTACATGAGTAATTTACTGTGATCTTTTACAGTTTTCAGAAACAATCTAATTCAATTCAATCATTTGCATTTACATCTTTTGAGCTCTGGGTTTGCTATTTGATCCTCAGAACATGTTTATTATACCATTTAACATATGTTTAAAAGGTTCATGTATTTTTTAATCCACTTAAACCGAACATAAAGTTCTATAACTTTGAAAATCCATCAAAATACATAAGAAGTGTCGACTTGATCATTGCAACTAGGGGTTAGCATAAACCGGATACTCGGCCAATTTTCATGGAACCGGAACCGGAATCGATGGTTCCTGGAATTCCGGAACCGGAACCGGAAACGCTAACACCGGTTCCTTATATTTTGGAACCGGAACCGGAACCGCTGTTCTGGTACCGGGTACCCGGTTTCCACTTTTTTTAATTTTATTTACATTGCATACGATAAAATGTAATTATAAACTACAAAACTAATCCGATAAAAACTAATTCGGTAAAATTTTACCAAACAAAAGTAATAAATACAACAAATAGCCAAAACTAATCCGATAAAAAACTAATTATTACATAAATAAATTAGAAAGTTTTAGCCTCGATTGCAACAAAACGACTTCCATAATACTTCACATCAAGTCGTCGTGAACACCTAACAAATAATATAAAGTCTAACCTAAAAGGAAACATAGTTTTATAAATATATATATAATATTTTTTTATTTAAAATTAGCGGGTACCTGTCGGTTCCGGTTCTGGGTATCTAGCGGGACCGGGTACCCAGTTCCGGGAGGGTACCCAGCGGGTAGCGGTTCCAAAACAATGAGAACCGGAACCAGTCTTGATCGGTTCCGTATTTCAGGAACCGGAACCGGAACCAATCATATCGGTTTCGCTTCCTGAACCGGCAGTTCCGGAACGGTTCCGGAACCGGCAGTTCCAGAACGGTTCCGGTTCCAAATGCGGATACCCGGTTCCGATGCTCACCCCTAATTGCAACACCTTTATCTGCCTTTCGTGACCAAACCCCTTTAATTCCAATCTTCAGTTTTGCATAAAAACATTCGAATATGTATTTAAGCAAATAGTTTAACCTTCTTGGAAAAAAAACAACTATATTTCTTTCAGGCTTCACTGTCTCATCAAAAATGTGTTTGGATGAAACTTTTTTACTTGAAACCATCTAATATCATCTTAATTTTCATATAAAATAAATTTCACCAAGTATCTTCACATTTCCATATCAATATCAAAGCTCCAAATATCATCACCACAAATTTAACTTTTGAAGTAGTCAAACTATTATAGTTAATTTCGACGCTTAGTTTCTTTTATTAAACTCCATAATCTAAGACCAATTAACTCATTACCTAATGGTTCTTACACTAAACATTTAGTGAGATCAACACAAAATCTAGACTTGTATCGGGTTTAAGTTGGCAAACATATGATTCTTTAATATTAAAGGTTCTTAATATATTTTCGATTCTAATGACAATTTCATCAAAGTAGCATGTAACTCTCATTTGTTTCAACATTAAATAACACTTAAAAAATTTGAGCTCAAAGGTCTCAAATAAACTTTACATACTCTAAAACTCTTCAAACATATATTGCAAATAAAAGTATCCACCAAAACAAATTCAAAAGTTCCATTGTTGGACTAAAAACACTAAAAGTTTCTTGAATGAAAGACACACTAACAATTAACCACTTAAAACCTCACCAAATCTTTTTATTTTAGAGTATGTTGTTTTCCTCAAAAATATGAACACATTTTGTGAAGAAGTCAAAAGCTAAATTCTAATAAATCATGATCTAAAAAGAATTTTCTTTTGAATTTCACACCCAAAAGATCCCAGAAAATATGAATGTAAATTTTCGGAAAACATACCTAATTAACCTTCTCCAAATACGACCTCCACCATTCAGATTAAATAACAAAGAAATGAGGCTACATGTAAACTTTTAGTTCAATTCTAAACATGTTTTCTTGTCCATTAGCCTTTTTAATCAAAGCGTGCACTGATGGACGAAAATCTGAAAAACCCTTTTATTTCACTCCTCTTGTCCTTCCCCATTATTCTTATTCTATTTCTTTATACCCTTTACTTTTTTTAATTTTTTTTGATATTTCACATAAAGTAAATTGAGATATTAATTAAATTGTTTTATTCTAAATGTATTATAAGATCTATCATATATAATCTTTTGTTTCCTAAAACACTTTCATGTATTTTTGGTGCTTGTTTTGGTATTAAATTTAGAGTAAATTGTGTTTCCATCCATGTGGTTAATAATTGTTTTAGTCCTTACGATTTACATTATTTTGTTGTTTTTGTCATTGGAGTTTACAACTGTTTGCTGTTTTCATCTCTCACACTTAATTGTAGGAGTTAGCCGTAAGGATGACAATTACAACAAATAACAAACCATAAGGACCAAAACTGCAATTTCTAAATCATAGGAACGAAAGTCGCATTTTTAACAAATCACATGAACTAAAGATGTAACTTATTCCAAGTTTTAAAATTAATTTATTTCTCAAAATACTCTTAACACAAAATTTGTATACCACTACAAAAAAAGGGACCCTTTCGGAAATGGTGGATTCCGTCGGGAAAAGTCCAAAATCCGTCGGAAAAAAATCGTCGGAAAACCCCTCGTCGGAAATGCCTATTCCGACGGATTTCCGACGGAAGGTATTTCCGACGGATTTCCCGTATCCGTCGGAAAAGATTTTCCGACGGAGTTCCGACGGATACTATTTCCGACGGATATTATTTGTGACGGATTCCCGACGACTTTTCTGACGGATCATTTGCGACGGAAATTTAACATTTCCGACGGATGTTTTTTCCGACGGATTTTCCGACGGATTTCCGACGGATTTTAGGAAACATTTCCGACGGGATATCCGTCGGAAATCCGTCGGAAATGGTGTTTATGGGGAAAAAAATAATTTAAAAATCAAATTTCCTGTACAATTTGTACCCAGCATAAACCACACAGTTTTGAACAAAGCTGTATATATAACAAACTAAATTGTTTTTAACAAACTTACAAAATAATCCGTCATAAACAATTTTAAATCTTCAAAATTACATAAAAAAACAATGTCGTTGTATTTATTTATTCTGGCGGGTTACGACCACAGTTGCAGTTACAGTTGAAAGCTGGCATAAATGCCGCATCCGCTCGGGTTACGGAACTGCGCCATGAAAGACTCAAACTGCAGTCTCGTGGCCTCTTGTTGTCGCCTGTCTTGTTCGTATTTCTGCCACCGCTCTTCTTCCTCCTCTCGTTCAAGCCGTCTCTGTCTCCGTTCAGCCTCCATCTTGGCTCTCAAAGCCTCTAGCTGAAATGAATCCACATTTAACAAACGACATTAATGTTAAGCGCTAATTAATACAAAAAATAATTAATGCATGCATGTATTACACCCATATTACACATACCTCTGAAGAAGGGGTGCTTGAACAACTATGACGAGGTGGACCGGTCAAATTTACGAAATCGTCTACCTTACCGAACCCGGGCATACGATTCTTTTTAGGACCTCCGACCGCCTTTTCCCACAACCGACCCTGTATCTCCGGACTAAGGGTCATCGGATCAACATCCGGGTATTCCTCTTGTGTCATACTGCGGAACGACGCCTACAAACACCAAAACAAAAATGTTAAACTTATAGACATTTCGGTAGCATAACTACTGTAATTGGAACATATCCATTACATGCTTTTAACTAGTTTACACCTATCGTACGCAACAACGGCAGCCCAAACTTATTAATACAATTTTATCCTATAAAACAAGTCAATCCTAAAAACAAATTAAATTTTGTGCAAAAACTAAACTTACCGCCCTATGCTCGTGAGCCTGATCAAGATAAATAGGAGGATCTGTGGGCGGCCCGGTCGCACCCGGAACTAGCTGCCGGTTCGTGCAGTGAACCCGGTCAAATACCTCACTAATCATGGGCTCACGGTTCCATGCTTCTCTCTACATTCAATATATATATACGACTTCAGTTGTTAGTAGACAAAATAAAATAATAAATTATATACATTTAATATAGTAGATGAATGATCAATACCATCCGTTCCCGATGGACAACCGTGCTAACCGAACCTCCAGTATGCCTGGGGGCCGTTGACCACGAACGATTGGCCGTATTGGCCGCAGATTGACGCTGAAATACACCATCATCGGCGGCCCGGACACATTAAAACATAAAAGATAAAAATCAACATACATACAAACTAAAACGAACCCATAACAACAAAAAATCCGTCATACTATACCTGGTCTATCATCTGGTGCCATAAGGTCGCGTCCATCCAGTCTGGAGAGAATGGTCGGATCCGCTCAAAGTCATGCCGATCCCACGGTATCCCATCGACGGCTTGTGCCCTCCTCCCTGCCTTTAGTCGAAGCTCTCTCATCCTATCAGCATAAGTGGATTGCAAGCAACTACAAAATGCTAGGAACACGGCCTCATCCGTCTCGGATGGCCACTGGTAGCGAGCCTGCATATTGATCATTGTTTGTGTTAAGTTAAATTACAACAAATAGTTTACATAGACTTTTCTACTAACCTTAAACTCCCCGAACATCTCAACGAGATTTTCATGAGGGATCTGCGTATAACGAGCCCACGGACCATTGAACATGGACCTCCATATTGCAGCCACGTCACGAATAGCATGGTTATCTGATAAACTTCTCGATTGCAAAATGTACAACATAAAAGTTAAAAGTTTTTTATGTGTTAAAAGTTAAAACCTTAACCACAACTAGCTACTTACCGGCTACTCAGAAGCCGGATCACTCGTCGGATCACTCGTCGATTATCGGAACAATCTTCTAGCAATCGCCTTCCCCTTGTTACTCAGACCCCTTCCCACCATCTGAAATCAGATAACGATTTAAAGTTAAATATACATACATAAAGATAGAATTGCGTTTTGAATGACTAAAAAACCCTAAGTGTAATGGTTTGACTAGTTGAAAGTCAAACCATGGGTTTTAAGTCAAAGAAGTGAATTTTGAATGACTTAAAAAACACTAAGTGTAATTGTTTGACTATAAAATGAATATAATTCCTAACGGGTTTTAAAAAAATTCGCCATCATAACGACTATAAAATGAATATAATTCCTTATTAAATCAAGCCTAATGTTTGCCCAACGGATGGCAACCCAACTATCTAAAATTAATAACGTGATACTAATCCATACATAGATACTAAAACATGCATATTAATCCATCATCTTAATCCATACATATTAATTAATCACCATATTAATTCATAGTTTAAATCAAATAAGTGTAACGAGTTTTAAAAAAATTCGCCATCATAACGACTATAAAATGAATATAATTCTTAATGTTTGCCCAACAAATGGCAACCCGACTATATACTAAAACATTCATATAAATACATATTAAATACACATAACATATAATTGTATAACATATTAAAACAACTATATATCCATACATATTATAACATACATATAATTTATAAATAACATACAACAATACACAAAACATACATATAACGTAATACTAAAACATGCATATTAATCCATCATCTTAATCCATACATATTAATAAATCACCATATTAATTCATAGTTTAAATCAAATAAGTGTAACGAGTTTTAAAAAAATTCGCCATCACAACGACTATAAAATGAATATAATTCTAACGTTTGCCCAACAAATGGCAACCCGACTATATACTAAAACATACATATATATAAATACATATTAAATGCACATAACATATAATTGTATAACATATTAAAATAACTATATATTAAATATATTAAAACATAAATATAATTTATAAATAACATACATATAATTTATAAATAACATACATAAAATATACAAAACATACATATAAATACATATAAATACATATAAATACACATAACATACAAATCAATAGATATAATTAATTGTACCTCGCTTTTCGTTAGTCGGTTTTTTAAGACGGATTTTTCCGTCGGAAATCCGTCGGAGGTTTTGAGCCGCCGGAGGAAGCTGTCGCCGGAGCTTCTGACGGTGATGGCGGGGACGGTGGTGTACGGTGGTGGCTACGGTGGTGGCTACGGTGGTGGACGGTGGTGGAGAGGGTGGTGGGTGGCGACGGTGGTGGTAGACGGTGGTGGAGAGGGTGGTGGAGAGGGTTGTAGGGACGGTGGTGGATGGCAACGGTGGTGGGGACGGAAATGGGGTGCTCTCGCCGGAAATGGGGTGTTCTCGCCGGAGCAGAAGTGGAGTGGAGAGGGTGAGTGGGTGCACAAAATGAAAATTGTCGGCTAGGATTTCAACTTATATCCGCCCGTTTCCGACGGATTTCCGACGGAATCCGTAAAAAATTAAATTAAATTAAAAATAAATATTTATAATATTAAAATTAAATATTTATAATATTAAATATTATATATTAAATTTTTTATAGTTTATATATATTAAAGTTATATATTAAATATTATATTAAAGTATTAAATATTATTAAATATTATATTAAAGTATTAATTAAATATTATATAGTTTAATTATATATATTAAAGGATACATTAAAATTAAATTAAATATTATATATCAAAATTATATGTTAAATATGGCATTGATGAGTTTTAATCACTTTAATGGCCTACAATGGGTCTTGATGGGTTTTAATAACTTCAACGGCCTACAATGGGCCTTGATGGGTTTTAATCACCTCTAACGACCTACAATGGGCTTTGATGGTTTTTAATCACTTCTAACGGTCTACAATGGGCCTTGATGGGCTTTACAACTCCTAACGGCCTACAATGGGCCCTGATGGATTTTAACCACTTCTAACGACTGACAATGAGTCTTGATGGACTTTAACAACTCTTAGCGCTCTACAATGGGCCCTGATGGGCTTTACAAGTGCTAACAGTCTACAATGGGCCCTGATGGGTTTTAACCACTTTTAACGACTAACAATGAATATTGATGGGCTAATAGTCTACAATGGGCCCTGATGGGCTTTAACAACTCCTAACACTCTACAATGGGCCCTGATGGGCTTTAACAACTTCTAATGACCAACAATGGGCCTTGATAGGCTTTACAACTCCTAACGGCCTACAATGGGCCTTGATGGGTTTTAACCACTTCTAACGACTAACAATGGACCTTAATGGGCTTTAACAACTCTTAAGGAACTACAATGGCCCCTGATGGCCTTTAACAACTCCTAGCACTCTACAACGGGCCCTGATGGGCTTTAACAACTTCTAACGACCAACAATGGGCCTTGATGGGCTTTACAACTTCTAACGGCCTACAATGGGCCCTGATGGGCTTTACAAGTCCTAACGGCCTACAATGGGTCTTAATGAACTAAAATGGGCTTTGTTGGCCCTTAATGACTCTTAATGAACTAAAATGGAACTTGATGAGACTTAACGAACCTAATTGGGCTTTGATGGGTTGTATAGTACACATATACGTACATACATATATATAGACACATACATACATACATACATATATATAGACACATACACATACATATATATAGACACATACATATATACACATGTAAATACATACTACTTCCAACATATTAGGGATGAAAAAATCGGTATTTGAGTGGAAAATACAAGAACCGAAAATTCCCCGGTATGGTTCGGGATTTACCGGGATTAGTACTAGTACCGATACCGAAAGTACCGAATCCTGAGTATGGAAAATCTTGGTACCGAATACCCGAACCGGTAATGAGATTCGGTACCGGTACCGGTTCGGTTTCGGGATTTCGGTCCGTATGCTCATCCCTACAACATATATATATATATATACACACATATATATATATATATATACATATATACATATATATATATACGTAATAAATGTACATATAACAACGGATTTTTATAAATAAAAAAAATAGAAATTAAAATTAAAAATAAAAATAAAATTAAAATTAAAATAAAAATAAAATTAAAATTAAAATTAAAACTAAAAATAAAATTAAAATTAAAATTAAAATTAAAATTAAAATTAAAAAATCCGTCGGAAAAAATCCCTCGGAATTTTCCGACGGATTCCTTAATTTTTAAATTTCAAATTTTTCTATTTATAAAAAATCGGGTCCCATTTCCGACGGAAAAAAATCCCTCGGAAATTTCCGACGGAATTCCGACGAATTTCCGACCGATCTCCGGCGATTTTTTTTTATTTTATTTTTTAATTATTTTAATTCGAAAAATTCGCCGGAAATTTTTGACGGAAATGTATCCGTCGGAAAATCCCGACGGATTTCCGACGGAAATTTTAATTTTGAATTTTGAATTTTTTTTAATTTTATCCGTCGGAAAAGCATTAAATATCCGTCGGAAATTTCCGACGGATTTTTTCCGTCGGAAAAAACCGTCGGAAAAGCCCATTTTTGTAGTAGTGTACGGACTTTAAAGTCCTTATCTTTTTTAAATATAAAATTATACCCGATAAATTTATGGTGTTACATGTTTAAACTTCATTGAATGTGAGTAATGATGTAAGTATTCGCCATATATGTTAGGTACCGAGATTGAAGACTGAAGAGGTCAAAGCTTAAAGTCAACATGATCAATGTTAGTCAACATGGAGCTTAATTGTACTTTGACTTCTAGTTAAGTCAATGGTATAAATACCTTCTAATGGTAGTTAGTTCAGTAAGAACTCTAGTAAAAACATATCAAAAACTCTAGTGAGAAAATATGTTCATTGTAATATCTTAGAGTGAGATTGTAGAGTGAGATTGTAGAGAGAGAATTATTGTAAAATGAGAGACTAATGAATATACATGATGATTTGATCTCTACATTGTTGTTCTTATTGTTAGATTACATTGTTATCTGATTGAAACTGGGATTATAGTATGTATATATATATATAGGGGTCTCATCAAATAAGAACTCGGTATGTAGTGCATATATGCTTACTTAACAACACAAGAGAAAATGACAACCAATGAAAGATAATCGAGTCTAGAAATGGTTGTGGAAGTTGAATGTGCTCCTGAAAGTGAATGGATTTTTTTTCTAGTGAAGTGGTTAAGAGTTCCTAATCTCATTATACTCATTCGGTTGATACACAAGACCAAAATAGGATCACATGGAACATTTTAATGACCAATGATGATGGGAGGGAGGGGTGGAAAAATCCTTCTTGCAATACTATAAAGGTTAATATCAATGCAACCATCTTATTAGATCATGGGTGGTTTGCTTTTTGTAGTGTATCCTCGGACTACAAGGGAAGGTTAAACAAATTGAGAAGAGAAATATGAAGAGGAAAGGTGGATCCAGTAATCATAGAAGTAACATGGCTCAAAAGAAGCGAAGAGGTGGATAACTATTAAAGGTTAGCAACAAGTGGTGGTTGAAATAGATTTTTCGGTCATTTTTCATGACCTTTAAAGCAATATGAGATTGAGAATGATGTTTGGTTTGCTCTTTCAAGACTACAAGGAACTTCTTAGTTGAATCAACGATACTTTGGGTCTTTTTATTAAAAAATTTGCATACACACTTGCCCATTGCATTGCTAGGGATTTCTGCTTCTATATAGGTCGTGACGAGGATGAAATAAGTAATCCCCAACATTTTTTTGTCTTTGTTTGGTTAAGATATTTTTAAGTTACATATGAGGGGTTTTTTTAAAATTTCAAAAAATAAAAAAATTGGTATTTTAGGATCCTCAACAGTCATTGGACATCAAAATAAAGTACTTAAATGAACTTTTAAATTATATGAATGTTTTTAAATTCATATATAAAGGCGTTATAATAACATTTTTGCACCAAAGAGATTGTAGGTTTTATGTTTATCTTGAAACCAAGTATTAAGATAATTAGTTGTAACAAAGTAATTAAAGCTATTTGTTTATCCCCAAAGTCGGCCACAATCACTAGTTATGGTCTAAATATTTTAAAGGTTGTGAATATAATATTTTTACAAGTTTAAAGGAAATATTATAAACTCTCCATGTCCTCCAAGAATAATTCTATCCATAATCAACTTGATTTATATTAGGTTTCTACAAATGGAAGTAAATGTGTTTTTTTGTGTGCGATCCTATAGGTGTACATACTCCCTAGCAGTATCCTTGTGTGACACATATAATAACTTACATGTCATGGGCATATAATAACTTACATTCCCACATTTCCACACGATACACATTAACACAAACGGTGGTAAGCGTCTAGCAACACTTCACCTCCCCAAGGCTATGTAAATGTGCTTTTCCTTCGAGCAATTTGATTGATCCAATCAATCATATGATAGTATCATTCCTTATCCTTTTGCTTCACGATATTTTGTTTTGAACTTAAAGCACAAATCCATGTTACCCTTTATAGCTCAAAGATTATGTTTCTCGATCCCAAAATATTTAATTTAGATAGATGTTATTAGCTCAACTAATCCACTTGTCTATGGCCATATACATCAAACCATGTCATCGAGGGGCCCAAAATATCTCTCTCAAATTGAGAGGAACAAATCTCATATTTGATGTACATGAATTATACAAATTCATGTTATACCTACTATAGCCCTTATAATTACTCGATTAAGGGTAACATTAGACTATATCAAAGTATAACCCTCCTTGTTAGGGTTAAATAGTTTATTGTATTAAAGTTGGATAAAGTAAAGTTAAGGGATTAAACATGTAAATACCGAAAGGTATATAAAGTGTAGTTTAGTTTCATTTAACCTAGAGTTCAGATTAGAGAACCTAGCCGTGTGTTTTCTCTGTACTTCATATTCATATTCGATTAATCTAATCAAGCCGACTTACATGATTCATTCATATTATTCGTGTTTGTGTTTTATTGTGATTGTTAACTGCACTTGTACTGGACTCACACTCCTCATGCATTAGGTTCCAATGCACATCTCAGGTCTGAGGATAAGAGTGTCTACCATTACACGACTCACCTTATGATGTCGATCTATGAGATGATCATGAATGTTGGTCTTGTCCAACATTTGTCACTGTGACAAGCTAATGTCACTCTGGTTGCATCCAATACACTTCCAACTTGGACTATGACTATGCTTCACATTGAGCTATATTTATTATCAGTTCCGTGATAATAACCGATCAAGGACAATTTTTAATATGATCATCATATTATTTAAGGATATTTAAACAAGCTAATAACAAACACATAAATGTTTAGTGCAAATACTCATATCCAATATGCCAAAACAAATAGAAACATAACTATTTTATTGTTCAGATAAAGTTTTACTAAAATTATAGATCAAATCAAAGTTTTTCAAAAAACTTCAAGCCTATTGCAGTAGAGTGGGCATCATGTTAGCTTTTCCTCATAGGTTTTGAGAGAAGATCTACCAATTTTGTAGTAAAAAATGCTATTGTGGTTGTAGCTCTTCCAGATCATAGCACTACCGTTAACATAAACACGTATCCTGACTGCGATTTAAGGTTATCTTGTTTCAGCTTAGAAACTAGTATATGTATACCCTTGGATACACTGATCTCTTTCCTTACCATCATACAACAAGAGCATATCCTTAGTTCTTCGTAGATACTTTATGATATTTTTCACTATTGTCTAGTGAGTATCACTTGGGTTTGACTGATATCTACTCGTCATGATGAAGGCATACGAGACGTTCGATCTAGTACATAACATAGATGACAAAACCGATGGCCAAAGCATAAGAAACACTGTTTATATGATTCATTTTCTCTGTAGTACCAAGACGCTGAGCCTTTCTCAGTTGTATGCCATGTATCATTGACAATTTCCTTTCTTGGAACCCTCCATCTTAAAGTTATTAAAGATCTTGTTAATAAATGTATTGTGGCTTATATCAATCAAGCGCTTCGATCTATCTTGATAGATCTGTTAGGTCTAAATATATTGTATCCGAGATTACAATATTGAAAGACGTGAAGGTCAAATCTTATGTGAACAAAGTCAAACTTTATGCTTACTTTGCTTTGTAATAGTGTAGTTATAAATAGACTTATCCATGTATATTGTTAGTTAGTTCTAACATTGAGAATCATTATAGAGAGAGATCATAGAGAGAGAAACATATATGGCATATGACTATTGAGATTTGTTCATATTGATTCTTGTTATTTTGCATTGAATTCATCTTTATATGACTACTACAGGATTATCAAAAGGTATCAGAGCGGGAATAAGAAGATTTGAAGAAAATTTTGAAGTTTTCAAGAAAATTTTGAATTTGATCGAATTTAGTAGATTTAATGGTTGGATTAGCAAGGATATAGGCTTTTCTGTTCGGATTTGATAGGGGATCGCTCGATTTGAAACAATTTTGGGATTAGAACAGATTTGAGTTGGATTTGAATTGATTTTTGGATTTTTGGAAACTTTCTAAAAAGTTACTGTTTAGATCGAAAGATTAAATTCAAATGCGATTTTGGTATAGAAACATGAATTAAATGTGTTTAGAATTGAATTTCGACCATCCCTGTCTTCAGATCAAATGGAGGTGTTTTAAGGTTCGATTGGAAGATCTGTTCGAGTTTTTGTTCGAAGTATTGTTCATGTTCATAAGGCTCACATACTGTTCATAGCCCTCGCACAACAAAGACATTCATAACCCTCGCACGAGTTTTCATAAGCCTCACATAAAGCGTGTGTAAGGATATCCGAGCCTCGCATAAAGAAGCCTTGTGAACAGTAAACCCTCGCACAAAGCGTGTGCGAATCCGAACCTCGCATCCGAGCCTCGCATAAGCTCATCCTAAGCTTACCTTCGCACAAGCTTCGCACATTTCGTCCGAGTTTCGCACATCCACTGTGTAAGGATATCCGAGCCTCGCATAAAGAAGCCTTGTGAACAGTAAACCCTCGCACAAAGCGTGTGCGAACCCGAACCTTGCATCTGAGCCTCACATAAGCTCATCCTAAGCTTACCTTCGCACGAGCTTCGCACATTTCGTCCGAGTTTCGCACATCCAATCCTCGCATACTTTGTTTTAATATACATACATATATATATATATATATAGAGGAAGGTTTAAATGAGAACTTTGCATTTTTAAAGGAACAAATGGACTATTGTGGATCACATATGATGTGGGTCCCACATAATATTAAATCATTTATGATTTAATATGATTTAATATTAAATCATAAATGATTTAATATTATGTGGGACCCACATCATATGTGGTCCCAAATGAGTTCCTTTGTTCCTTTAAATTGGTAGTGTGCTCATATGATCCCTCCCCTATATATATATATATATAGAGGGAGGTTCAAATGAGAACTTTGTAAATTTAAAGGAACAAAGGAACACCTTGTGGACCACATATGATGTGAGTCCCATATTATGTTAAATCATATCTGATTCAATGGTGGGGCCCACTGAATCAAATATGATTTAATAATATGTGGGACCCACATCATATGTGGTCCACAAATTGTTTTTTTGTTCCTTTAAATAGGGGTGTTCTTGTATGATCCCTCCCCTATATATATATATATATATATGTATTTATATATAGGGAGAGGTTCAAATGAGAACTTTGCATTTTTAAAGGAACAAAGGAACATTTTGTGGACCACATATGATGTGGGTCCCACATAATATAAAATTATATCTGATTCAATGGTGGAGCCCATTGAATCACATATGATTTTATATTATGTGGGACCCACATCATATGTGGTCCACATAATGTTTCTTTGTTCCTTTAAATAGAGGGTGTTCTTATATGATCCCTCCCCTATATATATATATATATATATTTCAAAATTTAACTTTTTAAGTTAAGTTTCAGATTCTTATTTCAAAAATATACTTCAAATTTTGAAAAAGTTTTCTTGGGATTTGACTTTCATGTTGACTTTTTTTCGAGGGTTGACTTTGACTTTTGATTTTTCCGCACTAAATTGTCAAAGTTTTTCAAATCTCTACAAATCTTATATGATTAATGATCATTTGAAGCTGAGAAGATGCAAGTAAAAAGAGTAATATTGAGCTGTTAAAGACCAATCTGAAAGAAGATTACTACGTTTGAAAATGACAAAAGGATTTCTGATTCTGAGAGAAATTGTTCTTCTGAGATTATTGAGATTTCAAAGCGTATATCTGAGCTTGAGAAAGTATTGGATAAAAAAAAAGTGCGCTCCTGGCCTTAATTGGCCAGGTCGTGCCTCTGGTCGTCCGGTGAAGTGTTAGGATCGCGGCGACGTGGGCGGTTCGCCGCCGGCGACGTCGCAATAATTACACTAAACCTTATCATTCAGAGGAAGGAGAAGTCCTAACAAGGTTTCCGTAGGTGAACCTGCGGAATGATCATTGTCGAAGCATGCACAGCAGAACGACCCGTGGACACGTAACCATAGACGGGCGTCGAAGGGGTCGAACGTGAGCCCGGTGCCTGCGATGCCTCGTCGACGTGCTTCCAGGATGCCCCGTTTCGAGGCGTCGTGGATGTTGGGTGAAGACCTTGTTGAGCTTGATTCTAGTCCGACTTTGTGAAATGACTTGAGAGGTGTAGTATAAGTGGGAGACTTAGGCTAACGTGAAATACCACTACTTTTAACGTTATTTTACTTATTTCGTGAATCGGAAGCGTGGCAATGCCCCTCTTTTTGGACCCAAGGCTCGCCTCGGCGGGCCGATCCGGACGGTAGACATTGTCAGGTGGGGAGTTTGGCTAGGGCGGCACATCTGTTAAAAGATAACGCAAGTGTCCTAAGATGAGCTCAACGAGAACAGAAATCTCGTATGGAACAGAAGGGTAAAGGCTCGTTTGATTCTGATTTTCGGTATGAATACGAACCATGAAAGCGTGGCCTGACGATCCTTTAGACCTTTGGAATTTAAAGCTAGAGGTGTCAGAAAAGTTACCACAGGGATTACTGGCTTGTGGCAGCCAAGCGTTCATAGCGACGTTGCTTTTTGATCCTTCGATGTCGGCTCTTCCTATCATTGTGAAGCAGAATTCACCAAGTGTTGGATTGTTCACCCACCAGTAGGGAACGTGAGCTGGGTTTAGACCGTCGTAAGACAGGTTAGTTTTACCCAACTGATGACAGTGCCGTAATAGTAATTCAACCTAGTACGAGAGGAATCATTGATTCGCACAATTGGTCATCGCGCTTGGTTGAAAAGCAGTGGCGCGAAGCTACAGTGCGCTGAATTATGACTGAACGCCTCTAAGTCAGAATCCGGGCTAGAAACGACGTTTGTGCTCGCCGCCTGTTTGCCGACCAGCAGTAGGGGCCTCGGCCCCCAAAGGCACGTGTCGTTGGCCAAGCCCATGCGACAGATGAGTCGTGAAGGCCGCCTTGAAGTACAATTCCCATCAAGCGGCGGGTAGAATCCTTTGCAGACGACTTAAATACGCGATAGGTATTGTAAGTGGCAGAGTGGTCTTGCTGCCACGATCCACTGAGATTCAGCCCTGCGTCGCTCAGATTCGTCCCTCCCCCCAAAGCGCGTCCCCCATCATTTGTACTTATGGTGCTTTAGTCGGAGGCTAAGTCCCCATACTTAGAGAAATTTTCACAATACTTGTGAAAAAAACACAAGTCTTGAACCCCAAAATGGTTTCGACAAGCAACTCATTGCATGGTGGTGCTCGCCTTGCTAGCACGTTGCTTTGGTTTGCCCTCACGACGTTGCCTTCACTTTTTGGCTTGGCACGTTGACTTGGCTTGTTGGTTTGGTTTGCCCGCACGACGTTGCCCGTTACTAACATAGCGTCTTGGATTCCTAGCACGGTGGCTTGGTTTGCCCACCATTCCTTGGCATGTTATCTTGGTTTGCCCGCAAACACGTTCCAAGCATAACGACTTGGATTCCTAGCACACTGGCTTGGCATGGTTTCTTGGTTTCCTTGCACGTGGTCTTGGCATTGCGTGGTTTACCCACATGATGTTCCCTGTTCCTATCATCTTGGCATGCCTTGGGTTGCCCGTTCCTTGCATCTTGGCTTGACTTCCTAGCACGTTGCCTTGGTCACTTGGCTTACTATGGTTGGTTTGCCAAACGACGTGCCAATTTCAAAAATTATGACTGCTCAGAGAATCAATGTCTGTTGCTCCCCCATGCCTGTGGCCTGGCAAGCCAAGGGTTGTGGCATAAGAGGCTTCAATGACCAAGGCACAGACCAAGCCTTGTTGTGCCAAGCACCCTGACCGTCCCGCAAGCCGCAACCATGCCAGTGCCTTGTGCCCCACAAGACGTTTCCCCGTTCCTATCTTGGCTTGGCTTCCTAGCACGTTGCCTTGGTCGCCCGCACGACGTGGCCCGTTCATATCATATTTGCTTTGCCTCCCTTGGTTGTCCGCATGACGTTGTCCGTTCCTAGCATCATGGCTTGGCCTCCTAGCACGTTGCCTTGGTCACTTGGCTTACTATGCCTTGGTTTGCCCGCACGACATTGCACGTTCCTAGCATATTGGCTTGGCCTCCTAGCACGTTGCGTTGGTCTTGGTTGATTGTTCCTAGCATATTGGCTTGGCCTCCTAGGACGTTGCCTTGGTTTACTCGCACGACGTTGCACGTTCCTAGCGTATTCGCTTAAGAATACTACTATGCTCCCACTAACCCTCTTGTATGCATAAGGTTATAACTACGAGATGCTTGCTTTAGTACATAAATAGATTTATGCAATTTGCGTGCCTTTTCAGGATACTCTGGATTCTTAACACCTTGTATGCAATCGTAGCGTTTTTATTTTTTTCCAAGTTAATTCTCTACTTCATTCAAACACTCTTTGAATATCTCAAAGTATTCAAACTTATTTCTCTTAAGGTAAGCATACCCGTATCTACTGAAGTCACTAGTAAAGGCTATAAAGTAACGATGACCATTTCTTGCGATTGAACTGAAAGGCCCATATACATTTGTGTGGATAACTTCTAGCAGTTCTACAACCCTTTTGGGTTTTCCTTTTAAAAGCACCTTTGTCATATTTCCTAACAAACAAGAGTCACATGTATTTTATGAATCATCACATGATTCCAACACTCCGCCCGCCTAGAGTTTGGCTATGCATTTCTTTTGTTTATATGTCAAAGTAGGACTAAATCAACCATCACTTAATTCATTTGATTTGTAATTATTAATATTAATTTCATAAATACCGTTAAGTGGTTTTGGCTATAAAATACAAAACATCGTTAAGGTTTGTATTATCACTGAAAAGAAACATAAATCCGGTTTACTATAATTGATGAAATGGAACAATATTTCCTAGTAAAGCTAGGTACATTTAAAACACTTGATAAGTACGAAAGTAACACCATTTGGTAGCTTCATATCATACGTGCCCCAGATTACTTCAACAATTCAAGAAATCAAACAACAATGAGAATTGAGAGTGAAATCATCATCCTCATATTATATATTTCAAGAAAGCTCCATATAAATTCTCTCAATTCTTTCTCACACTAACACACACAAACACCTTAAATCTTGTCTAGACTTATGATGAAAACATTACATGGAAAGTTATTTATACTAAGTCAACAAGGTAACAAGACAACATGATGACTTCACAATACATTCAAATGTATAAGACATTTCTGATCCTAACAAGCTACCTTAGCTCCATTGCCATCCTTGGGCAGGTTTCATCTTCTCTTCACTTTTTAGTGCCTGTAGAGTAGTACATATATGATTACCACATGTGGATCCCAGATAATCAGGTAATCGTATGAATGTATGCAAGAACACGAAGAAAACTTCTAATATTTATGAAGATCCGATGTCGGATATCTCACTTGTATTGAATAATAATAAATTTATCTCTCACAGTTTAGCTCTCAATATTTCGCACTAATGTTCCTCTCCTTCTAATGCTAGCCCTAACCCTCTATTTATATGATTAGGAAATACGGTATAAGGAAAGTAAAGATTAAGGCATTGTACACTTGCCTTATTTACAAAATAGAATGTTTCCTTATATTTAAAGAGTAAACCTTTCCTAATTAAAGACTTTGCTAACTTTTCACTTTAGCCTTTCACGTCTTCAATAGTTGTCATCTCGGATACAATATTTTCAGACCTAACAATCTCCCCCTTTGTATTCGAGATTACACTTCAGCAAATCAGCACTTTTGAAGACGATGAAATTTTGTCAACAAATCACTATCTTGAATTCTTTTGCTCCCCCTACGAATATGATCACTTGATAAGTTCCGTAGCTCCCCCTTAACATTAGCATGAAAAGAAAATCGAAGGAGCCGCGATGTCGTAGGGTATAAAACTTGTCGGGTCAAAAAGCATGTCGGGTTAGGTGATGTCGAACAAAAAAGATCTCGGGCCAAGTAGATTCGACAAGAATTGATGTCGGGCCAAGATGAATCGACGAAAATTTATGTCGGGTCTTAAGCACTCGATAAGTCTTCAACACAAAATGATCTCAGGTCAAGTTGAATCGATGAAAATTTATGTCGGGTCTTAAGCACTCAATAAGTCTTCAACACAAAATGATCTCGGGTCAAGTTGAATCGATGTAAGAAGATGTCGGGCCCAAGAAATTTTGTCGGGTCTTTGATATACCTTTTCTCCCTCATAATGGGCATTTGTCTTTGATACTTTTTCTCCCCCTCAGAATGATAAGGAGAATCCGAAGCATTATGAACAATCAAAGACAATAAGTGCGAATATGATCAAATGTAAATATGGAATATCGGGTAATGGGCTAACAGACAGAAGCACATGTAGCAACTGTTATCACTTAATCAAAAATAAATTTAATTAAGTGGCCTATATTCAGTGTTGGCGGCGGGTTGGCACTGATAGGACTTCCAGTTATCACAGAAGTAAGTTATAAAACTAATTTCTCAAACTGTTCCGGCATAAACACAAAGATATGCAATGTGAATCACAAAGACTCGTGCAATGTGTAGAAAAGAATTTATGCATTAAATGCTAATTTTAAGGCTAAAAAATGTGAACATACATTTCACAGACTCAATGTGTATTGAATGTGAAGTTTGGAGACCGGAGGTGTGTCTTCCTTTTTCAATATCTTAATCTTCCGAGTGAAGAAAAAATAGCAGATATGCTCATTCTCCGTGATATATGAAACAAATATCTTTTGTGAGATACTTGAGTAGTTGAGTGGGGTGACACGAGTTATCGACATTGGGTCCATGTCTAGTTCAAGATTCATCTCCAAAGAATCGAGAATGAATAGATTATGTGGCTACCCGGATAACTGTTTAGGTTTGGTAAAGACCAAATATTCTCTTTTAAGTCTTGTCACACCCTCACATTTTTCTTTTATCTCACAATCACTCAATATATCCTTTCAAAATTTCTAACCTAGGGATTTGTTTCATGGGTAGGTCCTTCCGGCTCAGGATTGACCATTGAAACTTCTATTCCTAACGCACAAAGAGTTTGAAATATTGAAGTCCGAGTTCTGAACTGATGTATTCAGAAGTCATAATGCAATGGAAAACGGGTGAAGAGCAGGTCCATAGCTGAGATACTATGAAGCTAATTAAATGGTAAAAATGTGATACTCCCCTTAAATGTAGCATAACCTTTTGAAAGATTGTCATGTGATGTGAATATTCTGAATTTGGACCACACATGACATACCTACAAAACAGATTAAAAAGATTTTGGTACCCAAGTTTTGTTGGGTCCTTGGAGGTTAGCTTTAGATGCAATAAATGGGGAAGTGTGGATACTGTAAGTACCATACCATTTATGAGTGAAATTTTAATTGACAAAATCATTTGTTCCACATGTAGAACAACAAATCTTTGTGGCACTTAGACTAATTAGCTGATTGATTGATTTGACAAAATAAGGCAAATTAGTCTTGGAAACAAATGATCTTGTATCAACTACAGGAGATGTATGTGACATGTTTCCAACACTATCATCTGTAGTTGATTTCTTCCTCCAAACCATGTTAAACTTCTTGGAATTACCGGAATTAGCAACAAAATCATTGTGAGATAAAGTAGAATTATGAGTCCGGGAAGTTGGAGAATTATATGATTTGGAGCTGTTAGAATAACTGTTTGATTTGACACTTGAAGACGAGTTATTCTTACAGACATTTATTGTAGAAAGAGAATTCAACTGAAAAATTAAACTTGAAGAAGTTGTAGAACTTTCAAGTTTTCTAATTTTGCACAATAGATGATCTCTTTCTTCCAAAATCACTTTAAATTTTGTTTGAGATTCGGATCTCATTTTCCGTTCATTCACAAGAGTTGTTTCTAAAACAGATAATTTGTTTGAAAGTTTACTGATTGTCTCTTCAAAAGTTTTTCTTTCGTTTTCAAAAACTTTTTCCGAATTTTTGCTTTTAGCAACGAACAAAACACTTTTCTTGATTAAATCCGTCTTATCAGTTTCAAACACTTTTCTTTCAGCTTTTACAAGATTTTGAAGTTCAAAAAGTTGCTTTGATAGTTTAGACATTTCGTTTCAGATGATTTTCTTTCTAAAATCACAACTTGTTCAAAATCTGACACTTGTTTAGAAAGTTTTTGAATGGTCAATTCACAAGTGTTAATTTTGCTTTCAAAATCTTTTCGTTCAGATTCAAATTTGTGTTTCTCGTCAGAAGTTAAAATCCTTTCTTTCTCACATTCCAGAAATTCAATTAATTTTCTTTTAAGAACCACACTATACGTCTCATGATCTATAGATTTTTCTAACTCAGAAATTTGGTTTTTCAGATCAAAATTTATTTTTATCAGATTTGTCTTTTTGCAAAACTCTTCATATGTATAATATTTAGTTTTAGAATACTCGGTGAGTTGTTGCTCCAAAAATTCATTTTGATTTTGCAAAACTTTTCTTGATTCTTCTGAGTTATTAAATCTAGATTTGAGATAGACATGTTCTCTTAAAAGTTCATCCAACACTTGCATGTTGTTTGTGTGTCTGGTTTCAAGTTGAGAGATTTTTGCATTTAGCTCAGAGATTTGGTTTTGAGAACTCATCGTGAAAGCACGGGTTACCTGATAAAGTGATCTCGATCGGTGAGTTTTTGGCAATTTTCTGAGATTTCTTTGGAAAACAGAAGGTTTTTTTCTCGGATGATGAAGGGCCGAGAAGAATTTTTTCTCGAGTGACGAATGATTGACAAAAATAAATTGTCGAGTGGTATAGTCTTGAAAAGAAGATTTCTCGGATGAATGAGACTCGATAACAATTATTGTCGGATAAAGGAGACTCGATAAAACTTCTAATAAATTTGAATCAATAAGAGAGTTTTATCGATCACAAGGGTCTCGATAACTTCAAGTTTCTTGATAGATTAAAATTCGACAAAAAAAAAAATTCTTTGACTTGATAAAAACCGAATCGATAAAAATTTATATTGATTCCATATGACTCGATAAATTAAATTTTGTCGATTAGGAAAGGCTCGATAAAAAATCAAAAATACTTAATCTTAGTTTTCTTTAACCGATAAACCAGAAACCAAGAACAAAGGGTTCTTGACTAAAAAGAACAAGTCTTTTTATGGACAAGAATGTCTAAGTTCTCGAGTTTCTTATTTGTTCAGTCAAGAAAAAAAAATTAAAATTACTAGAGTTTATGATTTTTACTAGAGAATTCTTTAGTAAGAAAAGCTGCAAGAGTCACTAGTTCCTGAGTTTTCTTATGTAAAGAATATCAAAAGTAATTAAAATAAACTAGAATAACTTTAATTAAAACAGATTAAATAGTTTTGACTAAAATCAAGAATAACTCAATATGGATCGACAAAAATTTAAGCGCTTGAAGTCTGAATCGAGAAAAACTGATCTTTAAAAAAATATGAATTTTTATCGGGTAAAGCGTAATCGAGAACCAGTCAAAAGAATGAAGAACGAATCGAGAAAAAAAATCTTAAAAATTATGAGTTTTTATCGGGTAAAGCTAAGATAGTATGAATCGATAAAAACAAAAAAACGCAGAAATCGAAAAATTACCTTCTGTTTCGTGGATAACTTCAGAAAAACGCAAAAACTCAGATCGTCTGCTCTGATACCAATTGTGGATCCCAGATAATCAGGTAATCGTATGAATGTATGCAAGAACACGAAGAACACTTCTAATATTGATGAAGATCCGATGTCGGATATCTCACTTGCATTGAATAATAATAGATTTATCTCTCACAGTTTAGCTCTCAATATTTCGCACTAATGTTCCTCTCCTTCTAATGCTAGCCCTAACCCTCTATTTATATGATTAGGAAATACGGTATAAGGAAAGTAAAGATTAAGGCATTGTACACTTGCCTTATTTACAAAATAGAATGTTTCCTTATATTTAAAGATTAAACCTTTCCTAATTAAAGACTTTGCTAACTTTTCACTTTAGCCCTTCACGTCTTCAATAGTTGTCATCTCGGATACAATATTTTCAGACCTAACACCACATTTAGGTATCCAATACCCAAGAGTCATAATCTAAGTAAACAAATCAATAGTAAACATACTTGAAGCTCCGACAACAACTTTATGCTTCTTTTGCTGCCAGTCGGGCTAGGAAGTTTATCTTCTAGTACCTCTTGTGATCGCAGTTGTACCATATTGCATGATCACGAATCTTTCTTTTTCCATTATCTTTGTTGAAATTTCCAACCTTTTCTCTTCCTTGGTAACCACCCTTATTTTCTTGACTATCCCACTTTTAGGTTTAATCACCAAAACCTGCTTTGGTTTGGTTGAATCCAACTTGGATTAAATTCCCCTCATAGGTTTTAAGAATGACGTGAAACTCTATGAGAGTTTTATCCAAACGTTCCTATTGTATTTCATAACGAACTAATCATATGATTTAGGAAAGGAATTAAGAACCAAATCGATTGTCAACTCCATTTTCATTGGGAAGCCAAGATGGGCCAATCGGTCAATATACCTTTTCATTTTCAAAAGGTAGGTACTGACTGTAGGGCCTTCAGTCATTATACAGGGAAACATCGTTAGACTGTATCAAATCTCTCTTGTCTAGATTGTAACTAAAACATAGTCTTCAGTGAGGATAACATATCCCAAGGATTCATCTACTCATGATCCCGCAATAACTCGGGAGTCATGGTGGCTAACATCAAGCAACCGTGAGTCATTGGTATACTTATCATAAGCAACCTTGAGTTTAGCTAAAGCAGTTCTAGCAGGAGTGTTTGGAGGGGGGTTCTCTAGAATGTAGAACTTCTTAACGACGAGCCTTAGGAAGAGAAACCATTCGATGAAGTTCGTCTCGTTCAATTTTTCTTTATCAAAGATTAACGACAATGTAAGTTGGGCTTAGTTTGAATAGTTACCAAACATCTACAAAATCATTCTTAATTTTAGTAACTTTAAAATCTCATATTAAATTAACTAAACCTTTCAAAAATATTTTAATTTGAGCTAGGATCCATATTTCACAATTTCCATAACTGGCCAATGTACTGTCTATAGAAATAAGTTATTTACGTAGACATCTTCCAATTGCATTAAATGTAACTTCTAAGTGTTCTTGGGATTTCATACAAGATATCATATATTGGAATTGACATGTTTAATCCTACTTCAACTCCTTAGAAATACTTAAAGATGACCAATGCAACTGTCTATGACATTTCCAAGTAAACTAACCATACTAAGGTATCGTGATCCCACTTAAATTCTTGAATTAAGGTTTACTGGGATCAGTTATCCAAAATACAACTAATTAAGCGAATGGCCAATGCATCTATTCACTTAAATCTCGTTATTCAGGCACCTTATCTCACAATACAATCATCCGACATGATTGGCTATGCTCTGAGCATATCGTAATCGTTAAGCCTTGACAAGTACCTTAAATGGGTAGCGTTAAGTTTATATTTGTGAAAGGTTTGAAATTTAGAAAACATTTTATTTTCATTTAGAACGTTTGCTTCTATCTAAAATTAAAATCTTTATATTAAAACCTTATTCAAAAATTGGTTTGATTTTGATAAACATATGGATTTTAAAATATTATGTTTTATTACCAATTTAAAACTTATTTTCCGTTTGATTTTATTTTAAAAACGTTTGTAATCATTATAACAATAATAAAAAGAATAAATAAAATAAAACAACCACAACAATATATAATATATGGTTTTATCTCTAACATGGTGTTGTGTGCCAACAGAACAACCACAGTCAATTCTAAGGACGTCTTCAAGCTCCCATTGACCTCACCATCTTTATGAATCACGTGGACTTCACCTTGACTTTTCAGAACGTCGTCTTTAGATAATTACAAAACTAAAATAGAAAGATAACACATCCTAGTCTATTTTACAATTGACCCTATCCAGAATTTAAAATTTTAAAATACAATCCATTACAATTATACATTTTAATTTTTCCTAATAAAATAGAAATAATCACACCAAACCATCTATCTTTCGGGTAAACCATATACTATTAATATTTATTTTAAACATAACATAAAATTTGTCCATAATAAATTAACATAAAATAATGACCCATAATCCGGAACAAATTTACATATGGCAAATCAAAATCAATTGACCCAAATTTCTATGTTTTTTTTGTGAGATTTTGATCCATTGACGAAAAAACAAAAATGGCCTTATGCCCATTCCACGACCCAACCATCTAAGCACAAGCCTAGAACCCGACCCACCACCTTGGTTGTCGTCCTAAACTGAAGTTGACAGTCGAAGCTGATTTAAGGAAAAACCAGATCAAAAACCAGTTGCTTGGCACCGGACCAACGATGGTAGCTATCAAAAAATCTAGCTATTCTCACTCAGCGTGAAGGGAGAAACCCATGGCACACTCGTGGTTCTTTAAAGAGTCCAACAATAGTACTAAAAATACAATTAGTGACCTAAGTCGTTTGACACAAAACGATAGTTGTGAACCAGGAAATGGGAAACACGGTCGTTTCTCATGAAAATCGGGGGTGATACACCCTGAAACCAACCGCCAGGTCTTGTGACCAACGGCGGTGGCCAAAACATCAAACTAGGACGCTGACAACTTTCAAACAGTGATGTGGTTTACCTTCAACGACAATAGCCATCGAACCCAAAGGAAGACAGAAATAATACGACAACAAGGGACATACCAACATTCATGGTGAGGGAAAGATAACTTAAAAGATTGACGACAACCGTTTTCATTGTAGCAACCACTAGCTGTTGTCGGCGATAGCTATAAAATTCAACTCTAACCGCCTTCGGTGGTGTATGGACTCAATACATAGCAGCAGAATAGCAAAGGATGGAAATAAAGGCCGACTTCCTTGGATCGACGAGAGCTTCCTGCTGTCCAGCGGTGGCCATCAAGTCGACTTTGCAGCGGAAATAACTCAATACCATCGGTCGCTGTGGGCGAAGGCCTAGGTGACTAACTATACCGCTAAAGACCATGGTCCTGTGGTGGTTTTAGCCTCGATCCAAACAGATCTAACCGAGGCTCACCAACCGAGACTATGATTTGTATCGACAACGTGCTGCCTGGAAGGAAAACATTTGGCGATGGTCGGTGGCATCTAATAGAAGCCGCTTGCGGATCGATAATATTTGAGAAAGATGGGATAATAGGGTTAAAACCCTTTTCATGGTTACACCATGCCAACATTTTTATTAGGAAGGGGCCAACAAGAATTATGGTCCAATTAGAATTTAGGGTTCAATTCAATTTAATTTGCCATAAAAATTGTCCCCGTTTAATTGAATTCTTAAAATAGCTCTGATACCACTGTTGGGGTTTAATACATTTTATAGCTAAAAACACAATGGAGAAATTAAAAAAATATTGGTTACAAATAAATCACAAAACTTTGCTAATTAAAATTCAATCGGATCCAATGATGCATTTAATTAAAATCACACATCATAGGACGTTTAGAATTATACCCTTTAGACCTGACGAGGTATCTAATGGGGCACCAAGAAACCAACATCAGTTTCCTCTATAGTTGCTCCACACACGAACACATGTTGATATCCTACCGGGTGCTAACCCAAAGGAACCCTAGATCTATATGTGTATTACAGAAAAGAAAAGATTTTTGTTTTGTATTATTTTTGAAAGGCTAAATTCTAATTTTTCAATCAGTCAGAACTAACTTTAGACTAACACTTTTTTTGTATGGTCTGAATTATAGATAGACTATAATACAAAAGAAGGTTTAGTAATTGTCAGTAACATATATATATATATATATAATTATCTTAAACGTTAATATTACAATACATATTTATAGATAACACCCTCTAATTATCATAATTGCGTTTCAACACATATTTTCATAATTATCATTCAACAATAATTATATTTTCATATTTCCAAATAATACCCTCTAATTATCATAATTACGTTACGAATGGAAGAAAACATATTCTTATGTGTGCGGCCCTATAGGTTTACGTACTCCCCAACAGTATCTTTATACGACACGTGTCGTTATGATATAGTAAATTACAATGCAGAAGAGAGTGTATTAATGTTTAATGAATCAAGGGTGAAATTCGATAACAACTAGTTGTGGGATACTTTTTTGATCCCTCCACTAATGACAAAAACGGGTATCCTCGATCATGGCGAGATGTTTTGAGCTACTTATATTCTTATGTTTTGGGAAATTGTGGATAGATATCCTTTTTGGTAAAATATAATTTCAAATGAGGAAACTTTTTATGAAAAATCATTGTATCATTTTTACTTTTTTTCACTTCCAATATAACTTTTGAACTCACTAGAGTTTAAGCCTACCAGCATATCGATATGTGCATCATGTTCTTGTTTAGGCAATACTAGCGATATTTGAGAAGAATTGAAGGCTAGAAAGAGGTACGTGAAGGACTTAGTTCTTCTGAAGGCTAGAAAGAGTACGTGAAGGACTTAGTTCTTCTGAAGGCTAGAAAGAGTACGTGAAGGACTTAGTTCTTTAAGTTCGTATTTGAACTTTCCTCTCTCTCTCTCTCTCTCTCTCTATATATATATATAGGGGCAGATTCAAACAAGGACGCGATATGTTTAAGAAAATAAAGGGAACAATCTCAGCCTTTGATTGGATTTGATCAATGGTTTATATGACTGATGGCATTAGTTGTAAATATGCTGTCAATTTGGGATATATCAATCGATTCTTTAATTATGTCAAGGGTAAAATCGGTAATGCCTTTCAATTTGAATTATGGTGTAATATGCGGATGATAATGATGGTATGATTATCCTTAACAAATAGGGAATGACTTTCCCAATCAGTGCTAAAGAAGGAAGGATTCTACATATGTGATATCTTAATACAAAAATGCAATCGATTTGATTTTCAATAAAAATTGATTACACCCTACATTGTCATCTTCAAAATCGAGCCATCTGTAATCAGAAATCCATTATACAAAGATCAATGGTTTATGATTACTGATGATTTTTTTTGGTTATGCCTTTATTATTTACCAATACCAGATTATCATTAGTGATTTATGATAATTTTGATGATGACTTATCCATAACTACGGTTAGGAATACATGTGTTTCTTGTATCTTGTCATATATCTAAGTATAAGAACTTGATGATCAAAAGTGATTTATGTAGTTATGCATTTGGTTATTTGTGATTTATGGTTTATGATTAGTTGATTACTGATGATTTTTGTTTGGTTATGACTTTATTAGTTACCAATATTAGATTATCATTTGTGATTTATGATATATTTTGATGATGACTTATCTATAACAACGGTTAGGAATACATGTGATGCTCGTATCTTGTCATATATGTAAGTATAAGCACTGGATGATCAAAAATGATTTAAGTATTCATGCATTTGGTTATTTATGATTAAATCATTAATAATCAACAGTGTATTTAAATACATTATTTACTACTTTCAGAAACATCTTCTCCAAACCCTAAACAGTAATATATGGAGAAATTCTACAAAAAAAAAACATTGATTTTCCGCAAAACCAAAGTATGTTGCTATTGGTCTAATTAAAATGAAACAACTTGTATTTTAATGAAATGAATCCATGATGGTGTTAAATAATTTTTTAAATAAATCATTTAAGATCCCTATACGTAAAATTCAATAAGGTGTTCACAACCAGATTTCGGAAACCCTAAAAACTAATAAAAAGGAGGAATTCTACAAAAACTATATGAACGTCAACAATAGACGTTTATCTAGCTGTTTTGTAAAAAACCATTGGCTCGTTATGCGCTTACCTTGTCGCTTGTTTGCTCCATTTTCATCGTTAGAATCAATATTAACTACAATGTCACGATGCTCATTGTTGGAATTGACATTCAATTCGGTTGTATCGTTTACATCGGACATGATAACCATATTTGGATGATGGTGTTTGATTCAACATTGTGGGTATTTTGCTGTCGACTGTGTTGTTGGTCCTCATTTGTATAAATTTCTTCCGTTGAAATATTTTCAATCACAATAAATTTCTTCCGTTGCCGATTGTTTGCTCCATTTCCAGCGTTACAATCAATGTTATCAGCATCGTCTCGATGATCGTTGTTGGAATCGACATTCATTACGGTTGTATCGTTTACATCGGACATGATAACCATTCTATGATGATGGTGTTTTATTCGGAGTTGATAATATTTTGCTACAGATTGTTGTTCGTCGTTGTATAACCCTACTGGTTCAAATCTTTTCAATTAGAGTAAGGAATTTCGGTATATATAAACAATATCTTGACAAAAATGGTGGAAATATTTTTCGGTGGAAATCTAAACGTTGGAAGTGTATATTAACAATATCTTGAGAAAATGGTGCATATGTTTTGGTATGAAATTGAAATCTCATATTTTCAGCAAATAGAGATTTATCCATAATTAGATCGTGTAACATAAAGACCTAATGCCTTTTTGTATAATATTTAATAAAATATTATTTTAATTAATCTTTTTAATTATTGATTGGATGAGAATCGTCCTCGTGTTTCTTTAAATGTTTGAGGTTTTCGCATGAACCTCCCTCCCTCTCTCTCTCTCCCTCTATATATATATATATATATATATACTTACGTTATAAAGCAAATCTATCAAAGTCTTAAAAACAAAATTTTAAGCATAATGTACCACTATTTTATGCACGATCTTATAAAATCTCTTAATTACATCTAAAGAGCCCAGTGTACAAATCTATAATGCATAAGCCTCAAACTTGCACGGGTTCATCTTCCCTAGGAGACTTTTCGAGTCTTGAGGCCTTCTCCGTTTCCAAGATGGGGAATTCAGATTTTCGAATATGTTGTTTTCCGATTTCTGCTTTCTCTCTCTCTCTCTCTCTCTCTCTCTCTCATTCTATCATATCTCGATGATCTCTCTCTGATTTCGGATCCTATGTTGCTTTTAGCATATACGATCAGTTTAATGGTCATCAATTTACCTTCTAATCACCATAACCAACAAAGCTTGAATTCGGGTTCGTATTGATTTGTGTACAAATCATTGAATCATGTTCATTATTTTGCCATTGCAATTTCAATTTGTTGTAGATTTCATGGTTCTTGTACTCTCGATTGCCATTTCAACATGTTTTTGTACTATCGATTTTCGATCGTACTTCATGTACAGGTATGTACTCTCGATTCAACAGGTAAGGTTCATATCGATTTACTCAAATCGTTGAATCATGTTCATTGTTTTGCCATTGCAACATTCGATTCGCTTGATTTTTGTCTTCGATTTCAATTTGTTGTACATTTCATGGTTTTGTACTCTCGATTGCCATTGCAACAGGTTTTTGACTCTTGATTTTACTTCATGGTACAGGTATGTACTCTTGATTTTACTTTCTTCGATTCAACAGGTATGTACTCTCAATTTTCAATTTTACTTCATGTTCGTTTGATATTATAAAACGTTTTTTTCTGTGTTTGTATTTTTTAGCGAACATGGTATGTAAACGTGGTTGATTGTATGATTCAAGAACATGAAAGTTTATATGCGAAAATAACCTAAATATGGAAGGGCAATGCGCATAGGAACAAACCATGGGAGTTTGTCGGTTCATATCATGAGCTACTATGGTGATTCTCCTAGGGGGATTGTAAGCAACTCCTCTATATGTTTAGATTCTATTGATTTCCCTTGTAAATTCACTTAATTCCATGCGAATTTTGGTATACAGGGTGGTCTTGGTGATCTTATAACGGTTTCTCTTACAGAAAATCTAGAGAAAGATATAGACCCCTGTAGAAAATTGGAAAATTTTGGTATGGAAGCATCCAACATTCAACAAGGGGTGCTAGTTTTTTGGATCATCCTTTACTGATTAAAATCACTTATCTATTATGAGTCTTATAGTTCTCTGAAAACCATCCTTTACACCCAGTGCTTACCGGGTAAATGCTTCCTAGCGGTAATTGTAAAAACTTCCATTTAACTTACCAAGGTAAGATCTTAATGGAACATTGTTATCAGGTAAACGGTTGTCAGGTAAGATTCGCTACTTTCACTTACATAATAAGCCACTTTCTATATCACTAAACCATTTCCTAACAGACCCTTACTCTTATTACGACATGTTTTCCCTTTATATCATAAATTAAGGATCTGAGATTATTTTATGAAATTCCTTTGGCAACGTATTAACATAATAAGTTCTTAGAATGATGTGTTTTTCCATTGAATTATGCAGGAACATACTGATCAAGCTCGGTTCTAGAGAGCATTCGGGTTATATGCTTTCGTTAGTATGGTGTGTATTGCTATAATTATTTGAAGTAAATTTCTTGTTTTAATATATTGGCTTGTTGCATCATTTGATTTTATTTATAATTCGTTAAACTAGCATTTGAATTACAACTGAAGCTAATGCAAATTTCTAAAAGCAGGCTTATTTTTCCGATGGATTAAGCGGAGATTTTTAAAAGCAGGCTTATTTCTGGTTGGTCGTTTGCAGACGGAGTCCTTTCAGGTGAAAAATATTCCTTCTTTTAGGTTATTTTGAATGGAATAGGTTAAAGATGTTTGGAAAATAAAGATTGCAATTGATGTGGTGTTGTTACTTGATGCAGGTAAGAAATTTGGAAAGGTGGTCCTCCATCATACATATCTAGACTGTGTAGCTCATGAAAACAGGACCTTTTGGTTGAATGCATCTTGATTGAACTTTTGCATCCCGCCGCATTGCACGGGCACATAACTAGTATATATATATATATACATATATATAGGGTTGGGTTTACGTGAGACACGCATGTTTCCGTGAAACCGTGAGACAACCTTTTTACTCTTGAAACTTCACAGCAAAAACACTGTGAATGTTACAAAAAATATGATGGGTTCACGTGAGACCAGCTTCTTTTCGTGAGACCCGTCAGAGATCCGTGAAACCACCTTTTTACTCTTGAAACTTCACAGCAGAAACTTTGTGAAGGTAAAAAATATTTGAACGTTCACAGCAAAAACACTGTGAAGGTTTACCTTCACAGTAAAAATACTATGTAGGTTATCTTCATAGCAAAAATACTGTAAAGATTCATATTTTTTTTACCTTCATAGTGTTTTTGCTTTGAAGTTTCAAGTGTGAAAAAGTTGTCTCACGTGTCTCACGGAAATAGGCGTGTCTCACGTGATCCCAAGTCTATATATATATATATATATAGGGGAAGGATCATACGAGAACCACCCCTCTTTAAAGAAACAAAGGAACAATTTGTGGACCACATATGATCTTTCTCTTTCCTTTCTCCAAACCCTATTTCTGCAGTAACTGCCATCACCAAAAATAGTTGGCGTCTTCATCCGGCATTGTCGGTAGCAGCGCCGGTACCAAAAATCTCCGGTCCCTCTCTCGTGCAACGATCACCGGCAGCAACTGGAAGCACAGGCACCACTGGATTGCTTGGGACAGCATTTGTAAATCCTTCGCGGGGCGATTTGAAAAGGAGTATATCTTTCTTGTAGTGCCTTCCATGGTGTCTTCATCCACAGCGATCTTCGGTAGCTATCGACTTCCGTCGGTACCAAAATCTCCAGTCCCTTTCTCTAGCAGTGCTCGTCGGAAGCAACCGACCATTACCAAAAATCGCCGGCATCTTCATCCAGAGCGATCTCCGGCAGGCACCGGCTTCTGTCAGTGTCATAAACCCTATGTTAAAAGGTTCAAAACCCTAGACCTCATGATCCGTAGTCGGTGTATTCTTTTATCTCCTGGTTGTCGGTTGCTACCACGATGGGGTATTGTCGTCCCTCTTCTCTTTTGTTGTCGTCCCTCTTCTCTTTTTCTGTTCACGACAGGTGTGAACAAATCATAGAAATCGGCCAAAGATCCGATGGATTACGGTTTTAAAAATGCAAAGTTCTCATTTGAACCTTCCTCTCTCTCTCTCTATATATATATAGGAGCTTAATCTTTTGAGAACTCCATTTTTTGTGATAATTTGAGAACCATTCTAAGCCACATATTTTAGTTAATTTATTATATTTCATTAATTATTTATAAAGGCTATTATTGTAACTTTATATATATATATGGATAACAATTAATCAAAAGTTAAAACATTAATTTAATTGACTCTTTCCATATATCATCCTAGGGGCGGAACACGACCGTTCTAGTCCTGAGGGCCGAAATATAATATCATAAACATTCAGAGACCCAAATAATACATATTAGGATGGACTTAGTACAATGTCAAGAAAAAATTTCTCCAATACCGATGTACCAACCAATTATTGGTATGTAAAACCTTATACCATGTATCAACCAACTGTGATACAAAAAAATTCGGTTGGTATTGGTTTTGTACGAACTTTTTTTAAGCTTACATATACGAAAATTTGTCATTATGTTCAAATTTCTACCAGTCGATTGTAATCGGTAGCGATTAAGTTGGTACCAATTTAATTGGTATAGTGATACACATGTTGGTAGATTTAGGTTGATACAAAATCACAAATCCCCCAATACATGCGTAATTTGTATATACTTTTGCTACGATCTACTACAAAATTTTAGGAAAAAGATTGGTTAATATAAGACTAAAACTCATAATTTTCAAACCGTAAACCGGAAAATAGTAATATAAATTTGTTATATTTTTAAACTAATAAAAAGAAGACATTTGGATTAGCAACTTAAACATTATTTATTTTTACATACAATGATATTAATAAATCAACATGTAGTAGAAGGAAAGAAAAACTAAAGATGAGGGATTCGAAAGCATGACCTCAAGGACATGGGCCATGACTGATAACCAATATCGAGCTAGACTTCATATGTGTTGAAAAAGTTCATATATGGTATTTAGCTCAAAAAGCGGGGTGGCCATGGCCCCTATTGTGTTCCGCCCTTGTATCATCCCTAAATTCAAGTCACCATTAAACAAACCCTAAACCATTCTTCTTCTTCCATCCTTCCCTCATGAATAAGCCGTTGACCACCCTTTTTATGCCCCGAAAGTCCTTCCACCACCACCATATGTCCGCCATCTATGCCACCGGTACCATGGTGTTCACAATGTGTACTCGTGGTGTTCACAAGTGTACTCTGGTGTTTACAGTATGTCTTGATGATACGTGAAAGGCTTGGACAATTTTTGCACAAGGTGTTTTACTATGTGTCCACAGTGTGCAAGTGCTAGTTTTAGTTTATTGAACAACTACTTGGTGTTTATAATGTGTTCAGGGTTAACAAAGGGTTAGGATGGGTGTTTGTCGTACAGAACGGGTGGGAGAGAAGAGAGGGAGATTTTCTAAATACCCATAATGTCCTTTATTTAATTTTGCAATATAAAATTACCAAAATTACTAATTTCCTAATTTAATACAATTTAGTGGTCAACAATGGATCTCATGTTCTTACAATATATGAAGTTCCCAAAAGAAGGCCCATATATATATATATATATATATATATATATCATACGAGGACGGTACCAATTACTAGAATGCGAGGACAATCCTCAGCCAATCATTTTCTACATGAATTTTTTTTCATGTACAAAATCATATGTGATTTTGTACTAACATAAAAATGACACGCGCGAATTTTCCCGTGTGCTAAGTCGCGGGAAAAATCGCGGTTAATCATATATGATTTTGTATGTGAATCATATGTGATTTTGTACATGAAAAACTTCATGTACAAAATGATTGGCTGAGGATTGTACTCGCATTCTCGTAAATTGTTATCGTCCTCGTATAAATCTCTTTCTATATATATATATATATAGGCATGGGATCGTGTGAGAAGTGAAGTTAAGGTGAGAAGGGTAAGAAGTGATCTGAACCCTTGATCACTTTTAATCTCACAACCACCATGAATTGCGCTCCTTACAAGAATTGATCCAGTGCATCTCGGTGTATTTCATCTCGATGCATATCATCCTAATGTGCATCCAACGGTTGAGATCCCTTCTTACGCTTCTCACCCTTTTTTGCAAGAACCGTGAGATCCATTCTAGTCCACTCACTAATTTAGTTACTTTTATTTGTTAATAAATATAAGGGTAATTATGTAAATTGTTACATTGATGACAACTCATAAATCTATATTAATTTATTTACTTTCCATGTATAAATATTTGGTTTCCATATTTTATTATCATATTCCTACCACCTATCCTTCCATCACCACGTCCAGCAAATCCAACTTCCAAATTGTTCTTGTATTTTCCTATGTATGAAACATAGCCAAAAAAAAATGCATCAACTTACTATTTCTTCACCGTCTTCAAACTCAAGACAATTAAGTCTTTGGGTTCTTTGATTTATAATTCTTCAACCCTGTTTTACTAGCAACATCAACCTAGTTTCAGGTCTGAACTTTTTTAATGACGATCTTGGATCCTTGATCCTCTACGTATGTTAGGATACGAGAAGGTTGTTTAGAGGAACATTCACGGGTTTCTGCACATCCAAGCAACACAACCCATTGAACACACTTACCTACTAATTAAATCAACAAACTATAACCCATCACCATCGACGACCACACTAACAACGACTACACCACCAGCGACCACACTACTGGTGAATCCAATGGTGAATGGCTGGTCTTCTCGTCACTGCAACGTCCAGATCTATTGAATTGTTGGTCTACTATATATGTGCACATGTGTGATGTGTACATGGTGCACATTGTCATCCCACCACAACCTCATTTGTAATAGTGAGTGGTGTGCACTATTTGTTCACAAAAATTGGGGTGGTAGTCAATTAAGGTGTAGATGCACGACCGGGTTGGGGACGAACAACGATAGAGAAAAGGGAGGAGAGAGAATAATTATAAATACCCACAATGCCCTTTATTTAAAATTACCAAAATTATTAATTTCCTAATTTATTACAATTATGTGGCTTAGAATGGACCTCATAGTTTTCACAAAATATAGGGTTCCAAAAGAAGGCCTACCTATATATATATATATATATGTAGGGGAGAGATCATACGAGAACCACCCCTTTTTAAAAGAATAAAGGAGCACCTTGCGAACCACATATGATGTGGGTCCCATATAAGATTAAATCATTTCTGATTTAATATTAAATCATATTAAATTAGAACTGACTTAATATTATGTGGGACCCACATCATATGTGGTCCACAAGGTGTTCCTTTATTTCTTTAAATTTGCAAAGTTCTCGTTTGAACCTTTCTCTCTCTCTCTCTCTCTATATATAGATATATATATATATGTGTATATATATAGGGAGGTTCAAACGAGAACTTGACCATGTTGAAAGAAACAAATGAACAAATAAAATTATATATGATTTTACATTAAAGGGTAGCGGACGATTTTTGTGGCCACTTAAGTACCATGGAAAGTCGCCTGAACTTTTGGGTGATTTAGTGCAAAATCATATATGATTTTGTTTGTTCCTTTGTTTGTTTATATAGGTACCGTTCTCGTATGAACCCTTCCCTATATATATATATATATATATATATAGAGAGAGAGAGAGAGAGTGTGAGAGGGACGGGCTCATGCGAGGACAGTAACAATTTACGAGAATACGAGTACAATTCTCAGCCAATCGTTCATGTACAAAATCATATGTGATTTTGTACTAGCATAAAAAATGACACGTGCGACCTTTGCAGTGGGAAAAGTCTCAGCTAATCACATATGATATTGTATGTGAATCATATGTGATTTTATACATGAAAATTTTTATGCACAAAATGATTGGATGACGATGGTACTCACATTCTCGTAAATTGTCACCTTCCTCGCATTAACCTCTCTTTCTCTCTCTTTCTACTATAATAAACATTTGGATCAAATGTCTTAAAGACAAGTTTTTATGCATTAAGTACAAGTTTTTAAAGCATAAAAATGAAAAATCTCTTAATTACAAGGTTGTATGCATCATGTACAACTTGTTAATGCCCTTATCTACGTACCAAGAATGGATGTTGTGACTTCTCCTTTCTTCCAAACAGTATCAATAGCTCCCTTCCAGCTTTCTTTTTGTTCTCCGTACAAGAACAATTCCCTCCCTTCCTCTCCTTCTACTATACGAAAATGAGTTTACTGGAATCAAATTTCAAATGAGAATTTTACTGAAATGGCCATTTCAGACAATCAGTTTACAAAAATAGTCATTGACTAGGCCAAATGATACTACGCCATGGCGTAGTCAATATTTTTCCCAATTTTTGCAAAAAAGTCCCCGACTACGCCATATTCCTTCTACACCATGGCGTAGTCGGTCCCTGAAGTTTCGAAAAGTAGCAAAAATGGCCCCTGGACTTGAAAGGATGGCCAGATACTTTGAAAAATGGCAGAAACGGTCCCCGGACCTTACTACGCCATGGCGTAGTACCATTTGGCGTAGTAGTCAAGTTTGAAAAGTGGCAAAAACGGCCTCTCGACTTGAAAGGATGGGCAGATAGTTTGAAAAATGGCAGAAACGGTCCCTGGACCTTACTACGCCATGGCATAGTACCATTTGGCGTAGTACTCAAGTTTGAAAAGTGGCAAAAACGGACCGCTGGACTTTACTACGCCATGGCGTAGTACCATTTGGCGTAGTGGTCAAAGATGCCCTGGAATATGCTCTTTGACTGACCTTTAAAGTTTGGAAATTTGGCAGATTTATCCCTACGCCATGGCGTAGTACCCTTTTGGCGTAGTACTAGTCAACTGTTTCTGACCGTTTGGCATTAAATAGGGTAGCTGGGCAATTAATAGGGTAGCTGAATTGTTGGGAGGCGAGAAATCACGGGTGAACTTAACAATTCTCATCTCCATCTATTATAAATTGAGGGTTGTGGTCCACACCATCAACACAGCCGAATTATTGTCCTCCAAATTATTGTTTTCTTCAGAAAACGACAAGAACAATCATCAAAAGCCGAGATTTTTTTCAAGCTCACGCGCCTTCGAGAATTTTACAATCCACGTCAAAAGCCATTACACGTCAAGACATGGAATTTCCAAACCCACAAGCAATGGTAAGATATTTCGTTTTAAATTCAATAAACGTAATCATTCAATATATGTTTTATATGGTTTTTGTTTAGCTTATCATTTTTTTAAGTTTCTGTTTTAATTTTCTGTACATATATGTGTGTAATATAATTTATAGTTATATAAATATAAAAAATATATGGTCCATATAGTTTGAAAAAAAATATAAAAAATATAGTTATATAAATATAAAAAATATATAATTAATAAAATATATAAATATAGTTATCTAATAAACTATATTTATATAGTTTAGAGTAAATTACAGATTTGGTCCATATAGTTTGAAAATTTATGAAAAATAAAGAAAAGTATGCTAAAAACAAATATTTAACGGAAAAGTTAGATGAAAAACCCTATGTGTTATAAAATGGAAACTACATCTCGGTGTCATTTTTTTAAGTTTCTGTATAGTTAAGATTATAGTATATTATATTTTTATTTTATAAAAAAAAATTTGTTTTTTTTTTGTATATTTTAGGTATTTGAATTTTGAACCTTCCATATATTTTATATTTATATACCTGTTTAATATACAGCTGTTTAATATACCTGTTTAATATACACCTATTTAACATACCTGTTTAATATATACCTGTTTAATTATTTAATATTTCTGTTTAATATATACCTGTTTAATTAATATATGTATGTTTAATATATATCTGTTTAACATACATATGCTTAATATACATGTGTAATATACCTGTGTAATATATCTGTTTAATATACAACTGTTTAATATACCTGTTTAACATATAGCTGTTTAATTAATATATGTCTGTTTAATATACAGCTGTTTAATGTACCTGTTTAATTAACATACATCTGCTTAATATACCTGTGTAATATACCTGTGTAATATACCTGTGTAATACATCTGTTTAATATATACCTGTTTAATATACATCTGTTTAATTAATTATACGACTATCAACAAATTCTAAAAATACCAAAAAAAAACTATATCGTAATATACAACTGTTTAATTAATATACAACTGTTTAATTAATATACATCTGTTTATTTAATATACATTAATTATAAGTTCCTACTTATAAATCTTATAATAATTTTTGGAAGGCACACTTCCACCCCCATGAAAATGTTCAATCGTATTTCATAAACGAAATAATTGCATAACACTTTTGGATTTTGTCAAACGGGTGTAAATAGCCCTAAGGTTGTAGGGATTTAAGTAATCCACGTGATTCCCCTACTACCTGGAAATCCAAAAGTGTATATGCCATTTATTTTAGAATAATGAAATATTGATGAACTACTATCAACAAAATCTAAAAATACCAAAAAAAACTATATCGTAATATACAACTGTTTAATTAATATACAACTGTTTAATTAATATACATCTGTTTATTTAATATACATTAATTATAAGTTCCTACTTATAAATCTTATAATAATTTTTGGAAGGCACACTTCCACCCCCATGAAAATGTTCAATCGTATTTCATAAACGAAATAATTGCATAACACTTTTGGATTTTGTCAAACGGGTGTAAATAGCCCTAAGGTTGTAGGGATTTAAGTAATCCACGTGATTCCCCTACTACCTGGAAATCCAAAAGTGTATATGCCATTTATTTTAGAATAATGAAATATTGTTGAACGACTATCAACAAAATCTAAAAATACCAAAAAAACTATATCGTAATACAACTGCTTAATATACAACTGTTTAATTAATATACAACTGTTTAATTAATATACATCTGTTTATTTTAAAGCATTAATTATAAGTTCCTACTTATAAATCTTATAATAACTTTTGGAAGGCACACTTCCACCCCATGAAAATGTTCAATCGTATTTCATTAAACGAAATAATTGCATAAAACTTTTGGATTTTGTCAAACGGGTGTAAATAGCCCTAAGGTTGTAGGGATTTAAGTAATCCACGTGATTCCCCTACTACCTGGAAATCCAAAAGTGTATATGCCATTTATTTTAGAATAATGAAATATTGTTGAACGACTATCAACAAAATCTAAAAATACCAAAAAAAAACTATATCGTAATAGAACTGCTTAATATACAACTGTTTAATTAATATACAACTGTTTAATTAATATACATCTGTTTATTTAATATACATTAATTATAAGTTCCTACTTATAAATCTTATAATAACTTTTGGAAGTCACACTTATGTAGGTCCCTGTACTCACAATAAAAAATAAAATATCCTTGATTAAGGATATTCGGGCTGCTATTTTAGTTTCTCCGGCGAGAGAAGAGCTTTTTAGGACTACTCCCTTCGGTCCTTGGTTGGACCTCAACGTTCAGCCCCAAGACAGTCTTCTGACAGCCTTGTTCCTAGAAAGGCAGATTTCTCCTATTGAAGGACAGGAGGAGGAGTTATGGTTTGATATTTCCTTCGTTTCGGCCGAGAGGACTACTGCCTTATCACGGGGCTACGTTTTGGTGTCCTACCGAAAATCACTCCCCTCCGAAAGCACAACTTCCTAAGGAGGGTCTTTCCTGATGCTTGCGGAGAGACTGCTCATCCCGAGCCTCGTCTGCAGCTTTCCTCGGTTATTAGCACGATTAAGCTTAAGATGTTAAACTTAAGCGACGAGGATGTTGTCCGAGTCTGCTTACTAGGGATCGTCGAACTAGTATTCGTTGGACGTCAGGTTTCCCAGTTAGTTAATCCCGATCTGTTTAATATCGTGGAGCGTTTTTCAACATTTAATCAGTATCCATGGGGAACTACACATGGGAACCGACCTACAGGCAGTTGAACTGTGCTTGGGCTCGACGCGACCAACACAACAAGATGTCGATTACCGGTTTTGCATATGCCCTAAAGGTTAGATAATTATTAATTCGAAATTTGTTTCCTTTATGATAATGTTCATACCTTTATGTGTTGTTGTATGTTTGTAGATATGGATCGTGGAGGTGTTTCCAATCTCCCGACAATGGTTTACATGCTCCGACGCGTCCCCGAGGGGAGTTCGTTGGACCAGGAACCATAATTTGAATATACATGCGTGCCTTGAGTTCCTTGATTGTCAAGAGGTATTTTTTTGTGTGTATTTCGAAGTCTATTTATAATAAAATAAGACTATGGTTTACTTAACGTGTTATGTTTTCAATTTTCCAGGAAGGGCGGCGCCCACACTACCCTCTTGTAGCTTATCCTGTGGAACAGGAAACAAATTGGTATAGGGATAGCCATGCTTACTTCGATAGCCATGAGGGCCTTCGTGCATCGAAGAGGTCCCGACGTACGCAAGGCTCTCCCTCCCCATCTAGCTCCGGCAATGGATCCGACTCCGGAAATAGATTCGGCTCCTCAACCCACTCGTCTATAGAGGTGGACCACCCCCAATCCCCCAGCTTAGTCCGTGGGGCTACGCCAGCCTTTTCGGACTATATCCGCCATGACGATAGTCCCTCACGTGGACATTATGAGCCGTCCCCGGACTCATATGGTTCCCAATGGGACAGTTTGGATCGGCAAAGGTTGAATGAGGTATACTATGATTTCTTTTACTACAAGGAGCAAGTAGATAGAGATTTATTTACCCACTATGACGAGCAAAAGATAATAAATGTCGATCAAAAATAAATAAATCAGGATTTTAGTGTAAGGATCGAGGAGTTGGAGAAACAGATTGAAAGGATGAATGTAAGTTATTCGTTTAACCTTTTGGATTAAAATTGTTCTAATGTGTTTACTAAACAACGTTTGCATACTTTTTTTAGATGGGGGCCAACGAGTCCGATCTAAGCCGTCCGGATCAGCCATGTTCTCGTCTCCGGCGTCTTGTTATCCGTAGAAGGTAAGTTATGAAACATGGTTATATAGCAATCATTTAACTCTTTCTTTACCCCATTTTGTGTTATTTAACAACCTTCTTTCTAAGGGCACAAGCAGTGACCATTTGGGGTACTCCCGATATCCACCCAGTAAATCGTCATGAGTATGCCCTCGTCTTCATACATGTCACCGAGCCCCTCTAGTTTTCTTGTAAGTTAAGTAAGTAGTATTAAAACCTATCTATATCGGGATTTGTAATATTTTACTTGGTAATGATCGGCATTGATTTAATAGGGTACGTCAGTTGCTACGGAGCTAGGACTTTATGTACCCCAGTCTAGCTTGGGGGAACAACAGCTGCCGTACTCCACCGCCCCTATCCCCTACATGCCGAATGTAAGTAAAAAAGTTTGGTTTTTTTTAAATTAACTGAAAACCATTCATCTTATTTTGTAGGTTACGCTTGATGATTTCGAGTCATCGTTCGAGCCGTTCGCATCTGTTGAACGGTCGTTATTTGGTGATGAGCAAGTTGGGCCATCGTATCATGGACTACATGTATATCGGCCGCCGTCCAGCATCACAGCTGAGACAACACCGGTGGTCAAGGACAAACGAGAGAGGGCACCAAGTCAATATGTGACCACTTCGTTTACAAAACAACCTGATACGACGCCAGCTCCAAAGCGCCCTAAGGCGACACAAAAGGGCAAGGGCAAGGGCAAGGAAGCATCATCAACGGCGGCGGCCATGATCCTCCAAAAATACAAACAAAATCGTTTGCCCGAGATGAGGCTTTCGTTTTTTACGGCCTCGATTGACAGGATGTGGTGGGGCATGCTGTTGGGCGAGGAAGACAATGGTGATTTCACCGGCGATGTGAGTATATAAATTTGAGTTCATTGTATTTTTAAAAATATACCGTATTCATTCTCTAACTTCTAGCGTACTATTTACTAGCATGTGAATGCATGGGTAGGCTATACCATGCTTAGCCGTCGTCAAGACGCAGAATGGACGGTGATGAACGCCGATTTTGGGAAGTTCTTGAGTGATGGTCGTGGTGCTGACTCATCAACATGGTATCGGGGATGGCCGAAGGTTCGATATCGTGGGGCAACCTAAAACGGGTGTGTAAATTAGTTTACATTAATTTTACACAACTTGTATTCAAACCTATCCATTATTAACTATATGTTTGGCGTTATGTTCCAGGTCTACTGCCAGATTGTCATTGGGCATCAGCATTGGGTCCTAGGGGTTTTGAACCTTAAGGATTTCGTTATGGTTGTCTACGACAACTTTAATAATACCCCTGCTTATCGGAAAATCTTTGGCGAAATGATGGACAAATGGAAAGTTACTCTGCCTTATTTCATGTAAAAAATTCATTCGCAACGCCTTAAAAACGCCGCCAGAAAATTCAGTTATAAGTACGCTAACAATGTACCACAACAGGCTTCTAGCTGTGGAGATTGTGGAGTATTTATGAGCATGTTCCTATCTCGGCTGATTAATAATGAGACCATAACTTCCGACGGGAATCAGGTGACAGCTGCCCAGAATTGGCGAAATTACATGGCGGAGACTTTATATCTTTATACAGATCATTATGCTAGTACGACCGATTAGCGGGTTGCCCATTGTTATTTTTTTTTGTATCACAACTAATATAAATAAATACATACCTTTTTGCTGCATCTCTGTATCTGATTTATTTTCCCCCTTTTTGTCTTTGTGTAATTTTCACATGGTCGTCCTTGACACATTAAGACGAATAATTACAACCACATGGTCGTCCTACTTTGTCAGACGAATAAAAAACTTTTTCATATATCACATGGCACATCCCAGTATCACATGTAGAACAGAAAGCACATGGTCGTCCTACTTTGTCAGACGAATAAAAAACTTTTTCATATATCACATGTGGAACAGAAAGCACATGGTCGTCTTTTTCATATATTCGTGACAATTTAAGCTATAATTATTCAGTATGGCCTACTTTGTCAGTTGACGATAATGGCCTATGGTCCTAATCCTACTTTTCTTTATGAAGGACCAAAATTTTCAATGAAACAAAGTTAAGAGTTGTAACTGCAATTTAATGGGTCTTTAAAAGGAAGGCAGGTGGTGCTTTTCTCCAACACATCGCTCTCTTCTCAGTTACCACACCCTCCACCAACACATCGCTCTCTTCTCAGTTACCACACCCTCCTTCATGGAAAAAGTTAAAGTATATTTTCGTTCCGGTGGTAAATGGGAGTTTGCAAACGATGGGTGGGAATTCATTCCCTCCGGTCCACCAAGTCAATTTCAGTTACTATTGCCCAAAAACATTACACATTTTAAGTTGGCCGGTTACTGTAAAAAAAATTTAACTTCGATAATGATGGCGGTGAAATGAAGATAGTGCACAAGACAAATGGCGAAATTTATCAGATATCTGACGATGAATGTGCTCGTTGGTTCATGAATTTCGCGTCGGTGTGCGAGAGTCCGCCTACACTCTATGTGCATGTTGATTATCCAGTGTACGGTAGAGGTGATGTCGGTTGTAGTTCCAACGTTGAAGACACACAAGAAGAAGAAGGAGGAGGAGCAGAAGAAGAAGAAGAAGAAGAAGAAGAAGAAGAAGAAGAAGAAGAAGAAGAAGAAGAAGAAGAAGAAGAAGAAGAAGAAGAAGAAGAAGAAGAAGAAGTGGGTGATGAAGAAGAAGACGATGAAGAAGAAAAAAGTCGTTTTGTTGGCTTTGCTGAAGATGAAGGTTTTGTTTTTGACATGACTGATACGGATGAAGACGAAGCAGCTGTAGAAAGGGTGACTCCTGCCAATAATTTATTTGGCGGGATAAATGATCTATTTGATATGCCTTCTCCTCTTGAAACCCCAGAGTCGTATGTCACAACTTAGGACCCCGTGCCTTATAATCGTAGTTACATAATAGCAATAAATCAGATGTTCGACACGAAAAACGAGATGATTGTAGAATTGGGAAGAAAGTTTCTTGAAGAGGGCTTCCAGTATCAAACGTTGAGATCTTCAAAAACCAGGTACGGGGTTAAATGTCGTGTAAATGACTGTTCTTGGCATATGACGGCATACCCCGTAGGAGGGCCAAACAAGATGTTCCAAATAAGAAAGTTAGTGGACGTACACACTTGTTCTGAGACCCAATTAATCCCCCGCCACCGTCAAGAGAACACAAAGATCTTGGGTAGTATACTAAAACATAAATTTCTAGATGCTAGCAGGACATGTCGACCAAAAGACATTATTTGTGATCTACAAGAGATGTACGGTGTTAAGATTGGGTACCACCAAGGTTGGCGTGCTAGATGGAGTGCCATACGAATGGTAGGGGAACCCCTGAGGACTCGTTCAGCCGACTACCTTTGTTCTTCGATGAGGATCACGTGTTTTGAGTTACTGTTTCAGTGCCTTGGTATGCTTCGATGAGGATCACGTGTTATGGTTCCGGGATCACCTTTGTGCTCCCAATAACGCGAAGCTTAAAGATCTAATTTTGATTGAAACTCATAACTCTATGTTTTTGTTCATCCTGATACAACAAAAATGTATAGGGACTTGAGGAACCATTTCTGGTGGATAGGAATGAAGCGAGATATCGCTGACCTTGAAGCTTGTTGTCTCACTTGCCAACAACTTAAAATTGAACATCAACGTTCAGGTGGTCTTCTTCAATTGTTGAACATTCCGGTATGGAAATGGGAGCATGTAACTAGGGATTTCGTAGTCGGATTAACCCAGATGACCTTGAAACAAGATGCAATTTGGATAGTGGTTGACCTAATGATGAAATCGGTTCGTTTTCTTCCTGTCCAAAAAACTTGGTCAGTTGATAAGCTAACCGAAGTATTCCAAGTGAGATTGATTTTGTGTCTGCATGGAACTCCTATAGCTATTACTCCGATCGAGACCCACGTTTAACATCTTGATTTTAGGAAGGTCTACATAAAGCTTGGGGCACACGTTTGAATTTTAGTACGACCTTTCATTGGCAAACTGATAGGCAATCTTAATGAGGCAATCTGAAAGTACAATTCAAACACCGGAGGATATCCTCTAAGAATGTGAATTGGAATGCCATCGAAGCTAGAAATCACTATTGTACCTAATCAAGTTCTCCTATAATAATAGTCGATAGTCGAGGATCGGCATGGCCCCATATGAAGCACTATATGGCCGAAGATGCCGAACACAGACTTGTAGGGATGAAGTTGGGGAATGTGTTCTCGAATGCTAAAAAAATCGGTACAAGTTACTACTGAGAAGGTCGAGATTGCGCGTCAAATGATAAAAGAACCTCATGCTCGTCAAAAGAGCTACCCCGACAAGCGACGACGACCTATCGAGTTCCAACTGGGAGCTAAATTATTCCTGAAGGTTTCCCGACTCATGGTTATAGATGTTTCAGTCTCAAAGGAAAGTTGAACCTCAGATATATTGGTCTTCTAAAATTCTAGAAAGGGTTAGAGCTGTGGCCAACCGGTTATCTATACTATCGAAATTGGCTCATGTTCATAATGTGTTTCATGTCTCTTCTTTTCAAGGGTACAAATATCATTCCCTACACATCACTGGATATCTATTGGAGCACATAGAACCTGATATGTTTTATCGCGAGGACCATGAGGCAATTCTTGATCGCAATGGGAGAGGTACACGGAAGAAAGTGATTCATTTCATAGAAGTTATTTGAAGAAAAAAATTACTCGGGACGTGAGGCACGTAGGAAACCAAAGAAAATATGCGACGGGAGTACCCTGACTTCTTTAATCAATGTGAGTTTCCAATCTATATTCGATTTCGGGGACGAAATCTCTTTTAAGGGGGGAGGAATTATAATACCCGATCTTTTAAAAAAAACAACTTTCTCATTAGCTTACCCAAATTGTACCGTATTTAAATAACGGTCAATGATTGTTGAAGGGTTAAAACCGTCAAAAGTCTAAACTCTTAATATGTATATTTAAAAAAAACAAAATCCATGCATATCAAATGAGAGTAAATTGCAATCTATCGTCTCCTCTCTTTGCATCTCCTCTCTTTGCATCCATCATCGCCATCAATTTTTCCCTCATTAAACTCTCCTTTCTCTCTAATTTTACACTCAAATCATAGAAGGAATCAAAGAACCAATTACAAATTCAGAATGCACTCTTCGAATCCTTTCTAAAGGTATAAATTTCTTCCATTTTTGTTAAGGTGTTTAGATTGAGATTTTTTAGAAATGTTATCTAATTATGTTTTTATATTTAGTTTATGGATTGGTATTACAAAATTGTGTTATTATACATATTTTCAATCCTTGCGTTGGTTAAAGTTGATATAGGAATTAAAAGGGTAAATCATGGTTCAATATAGTTATATTTGGTGTATATGTTTAACTGCACACAAAGTGTTCGGTTAAATGTTTAAAGGAGCAAAATTGCATGATCAAGATGAGGATAATAACCATTAAGCTCCTTTGTATTTTTTTTTTTAGTATATCAGGTATGTTTTAGAGCATTTAAATACGACAAATCATTGAAGTATGGAGCATAAAACCGAGTTTGGAAAAATATGGAAATCAAAATTCCGGACAGCTTCAAGTCCAGTAGTTTAACAGTGTGTAGCTCACAAACCGTAAGTCCAAATAAGCTCATATTTTGCAGGTAGAAAGACTTACTGTACACTACAACTGTTATTAAGAGTGAAAGTCCTGGTTATGAGTTTAAACGTGTCAAAATACTGAGTTTTTGAATCAGTTCCCAGTGTACACAATACTTGCACACTGTTTTTATGAAAGTTGTACCGTTCTACTCGTAACTTTGATTGAAACGAATTTAGTTTCTATAAAATCCTAAATGTTCAATCTACAACTTCAATTTAGATTTTGGAATCTGTATAGATTTTTAAGTAGGAGTAAAATACTCAAAAAAAGAGGGTTGGAAGCTGTTAAGTGCCGGTACGAAACTACACTGGACCAAGTATTGAGTTTGATTTCGTAAATTGTATTTGGCTGTTTCTGTTGAAGTCTAAGTCGGTTAATAACATGTAGGACCTAAGTAACTTATTAGAATAATTAGGATATGGTTTTACGTCATTGAAATAATAAGCGATTTATTCATTCGTTAGGCACGCAAGAAAGTCGAATTTACTCGTGAATCTCGTTTGGTCATGAATTAGTTCTCAATTTTGGTTGAGGTATGGATATCCTATTTCTTTGACTCGAGGGTAACTGGTTACATTCCAGAAATCCCATCCATGTTGATAGATGCAACTCTGAGTCTAACGATTCCGAGTACTTTATAAGAAACTTTGTTTTCGTTTCAAGATTTTAGTTTACGTTATTTCATTGAATTTGCTTCAGGATTTGAGCATGTTATCGAAAGAGTTGGATTTTATGTTTTATAACTTTGTGTTATACGTAATTTGGATGATTTCTAAATGAATTCATTTTTGAAGTTACGATCTGTTTTCGGTTGATTTGACAAATACTCCTGGAACCATTTTCGTTGTTTTGAATATTATGAAATGATCCGTAATCAGTTGAATTGATTATTATGATATTTGATATTTGGTTTTAAGATTGATGAAACCATTGCTTTAACACATAAATTTTATTGTTTTTGATTTAGAATCAACACTTGGGCTATTGGTGTTGAGATGCCTCCATGGTGGCTATTAATGACCATGGCGTTCTCGTAAAGGCTAAGGCCAAGCCCAAAATGGGAACGCAGGATGCATCCAAGAGCCGAATACCAGAGAATGTTTGATTACCGTATAGAACCGATTATCGGATAGAGCCGAATACCATAATTAAACTGGTTACCAGAGGATGGGTGGTGTTGTGCCCGACACTGACATTTCAGGTCTGATTGGACCGATCATCCGTTTAGCTAACGTATTATTGCAATGCGAGTACTTTTTACGATTTAGACATTCTTTGTTTATGTTCAGAAATGATTTCATTACGATTGTTTTATATTAATTCATATTTGTTCTTTTACGTTCACACCATTATGCACATTATCCGGTCGCTGAGTGACTTTGCTAAGCCTAGGTGTTTTCTGTTTCCTCGGCAGGTTCAGGTATCACTCCATGGTGGGGATGAGGGATCGAGATTAAGCTAGGAATGGAAGTCATAAGTTTCATGTTTTTGTATATCGGGTTTGTATAATCTTTTGGAATTATTTTAGACGGTAGTATTTTGGGTTTGTAATTATGTTTAAGTTTCGTTTTTTTAGTTAACTATTATTTTGGGAAGGTTAATGAAGCTCTGAAATGTGTTTCGAGTTTTGATCTGATTACACAATTGTACATATCTCGTCTCAGGCTGCACGGGAGCAGGGGTGTTACATAAACTGTTAAAATTAATCAAGATTGTACATTGTACAATGTGATGGAAAATCATGAATAATAACATTCATAAGTTAATATTTGGACCATAATACCCTTAAAGTAATTAGATTATTATTAATTAATTTTTTAATTCCTTAAAATATATTTGTGGCTAAGAAATTGTTCATTAGTTTCTTTAAACCAAAAAAATTATCATTTAAACCTCCCTATATAGATATATATACACATTGAAAAGTCTAGTTAAAAACATGATTTCCGATGTGAATTAAGGGACGAACAAAGGAAAACACAACATATATTTCCATTTGCCCATATTCATTATAAATAATAAACGTGGATATTTAGGGGTGAGCAAAACCGACCGATCTGAAAACCCGACCCACATTTAACCCCTATTCGAAAACCTGAATTGCCTCGTAACCCGAAACTGAACTAAACCACAGATGAAGTAGGTGTGGGTCAGGTTTATACACCTGTCCCGACCCAAAAACCCGCTAAATAAATAAATATATTTAAAATTAATATTATCCATTTATATTTTATCCTAAATATTCCTTAATTCCTTCACTTAAAGTAGCAAGGGATGTCCTTCTCGTACCCATTTCTCCAGTTTCATCGAAATCGAGCTTTAGTACAAGTGGTAGGGTGTTGAATAATTTTAGGAGTTCTCTAACTCCTAAAATAGTTGAAACATATATCTGTATGCAAGATTGGTTAAGGGACCCTCTTGAACCACTTGCAGTGGAAGAAAATTTGGAGGATCTTGAAAAGTTTGAGAAACGTACGAGTACGACATTAGTTTATGTCTTCATGAGTTATCATTTATAAATTACTAGAAGGGTACTCGCGCAATGCAGCGAGATACATTTTGATTTTAGGTTTTATTTTAATTTTTGTTCCTATCGATATTCTAATGGTCTTATCTGGTTTTGAGAAAACGATTTTAATGTTCATTTAAAAGTTCTCTTTTTTTGTGTAATTTCTTTGATTCAATTTTTTTTATCATAATATAATTATGTTTAATAACAAAATAATTTATTTTTGGTATAATAATAATAACTTTTTATAATGATAATAATTAAGTTTTTTGTTAGAACTCAATGATTATCTTAATTATATTTTAGATTTTTTATATTTAAAATTAAATGTTTATCCTGTATTTTGGATGATGGTTATCTGCAGTTAGTTACACAAATTCAAAAATAAAGCTTTAATAAGTTGCAGTTACGCATAATTTACTTGTAATCTTGAAAATTAAGTAATTAGCATTAAATAGCAGTCTAAGGCTTAAAATGTTGTTTTTAAGAGTTTTTGGTCAAATGTTTTATAATATAGTATATATAATTACGACTTTAGAATTTGTTACTTTTGATTTTTAAAAAGTGCAGAAATGAAAATTTTGAGAATTGAAACTTCTTCGGCTTGTGGTTAATATAGTCCTAGTACACAATCTTCAAATGATTTTAAGGAATTTGAAGTTAATTCATGATTACTGATAAATGTACTTTTAAATTTAAATTAGTTACTTGTAATTTTATGATTTGTTACTTTTAAATTTGTGGGACTTGGTGTGTAGAGTGGAGTTGGACGTTTGGTTGGACGTTGGATAATTGGATATGACTCGTTGACTTGGATTGGCTTAGATTTGGATATTTGGAATGGTTTGGAACTTTTGAATAAACTTTACTTTAGAGTTTAGAATTTAGATGGTTTGGAGTTTGGAGCGTGTTTGATTATTTGTTCACCCCTTATATTAAGTTAATGTATTAGATATTTACATTTTTTTTGTTAACTATGCATATTACTATATTAGCTGCTAAACACGGTATGGTATATTGGTATGTCTGGAAGAAAGGCCCAGAGGAAAAAGAAGCCTAACCAAATCCAAAACCCGACCCAACCGAACCCGATATCCGATCCACCCGAAAAACATTCGGTCGGATTTCAAGGTTCTTACCCGTTACCCGTTACCCGATATCCGATCGGGTTTTAGACCCCGACCCGACCCCGACCCTATCGATGCTTAACCCTACTTCTATATATATAAACTACATCAAAAAAGCGTGGAATTTCATTCCATTAATATTTCAACAAACATATCTTCATAATACATACATATTGAAAACAAATCCATCATTAGAAATATTTATACTATATTATAAAACATTTGATAAAAACTCTTAAAAACCAATTTTTATGCATAAAATACTGCTTATTGATGCATATTACTTAAATTTCAAGATTACAAGAAAATTATGCGTAAGTACAGTATATTAAACCTTCATGTTTAAATCAGTTTGACTAATAACAGATAAACATAATCAAATACATGATAAACATCTCATTTTAATATAAAAATCTAAAATTTAATTAGGATCATCATTAAGTTCTAACAGAATATTAAATTATTATTTTTATAAAAAAATATTTTATTAAACCAAAAATAAATTAATTCGTTATTAAATTTAAATTAATTTGTGATAAAAGTTGAATTACATAAATTAAATAAAAAGAGAACTTTTAAATAGTTAATTTGATACTAAATTGGATATATTTTTTTAAAAAACTTATGATATTTTCAAGTTTATACTTTATTCAAAAACAAAAACATTATCGTTTTCTTAAAATCACGTAAAACCGTATTATAATATCAATAGATACAAGAAATAAAATGAAACATAAAATCGAGATCTATCTCGCTACATTGCACGAATGTCCTTCGAGTACTTTTAAAAATAAATACTTATTCACAAGGCTTGTGGCGTACTGGTTAAGGCTTGTGGAAGATGAGGCTAGATAACGCATCTATCCCTGGTTTGAATCTATGCGCAAACAACTTGTGGCTACTAGGGAATTAACTCAAGGCTGCATATTTTTGCAGTCTTAAATTGTCAGGATTAGTTTAGTCAAATGCCTAGGATACACTTTCCAAAAAAATATAAACACTGAAATTTATGTTGTGTTCTCGAAACTCATTTAACGAGAGAAAGGAAAGGAAAGTGAGGGAAAGCAGAGGAAAGTGGAAAAAAAATCGTGTTCTCAAAACCTTTTTAAGAGAGAAAGGAAAGGAAAGTGTGGGAAAATAAAGCTTAGCTTCCTTCCAAACATTTCCTCCCAAATGTTGGAGGAAAGGAAATGAAAGAAATTAAAATCATTTAAAAAACTAATAAAATTACAAACTACCCAATCTTTCATTCTAAATTATATATAAGGAGCATATTAGTAAAAATGACATTTTTCTTTTCCTTTCTCTTCTTTTCAATAACATAAAAGTTATTTTATTTTTTTTCCTTTCCTTCCTTTTACTTCACTTTCTAGAACACAAAAAAAAAGTATTTTCCTCTCCAATCTTTTTTTGCCCTTTCTTTCCATTTCTTTTCTCTCTAAATTCGAAAACACAATATACACTTTTCAATATATATTCTTAAATAGATTTATTTTAGGGAATTTAATTATTTTGACCATTTTAGAAATTAAGATTACTAAAATAACCATTTTCTCTCCATTTTTATCCAAATGACCAAAATACAATCGAAACATCCACCGAAATCGAAGCCTTCTCCAAATACCTCCGCCAACCTCCGCCAAATAACAAAAACCTCCGCCAAATACTAAATTCCTCCGCCATATACCTCCGAATTCAATTTTTAATTTACATTTTACATTTTATACCTTTAGAGTTAGTTAATAAATTACTTTAAGTACTTTACTTTTTAATTTTTCATTTTACACCCTTATCACATTAACACATATACTCGTATATCAATTAAAATACGTCTAAAAAATACGTTTTTATTTTAACAAGTTACACCATTATAATCGTCTCGACAATACCTTCGAAATGAGCCCAATATTGAATATTTTTCGATTTAATTATATATTTTTAAAGCCAATTATCCTCTTGATCGGTGAATATGAATATTTTTCATAAAATTCGGAATATCAATTAAAATATAATGCTATTATGATTTAACAACAAAGTATAATATTATGGATATATAAAGAAATAATATATAAATTATAGTGAATTTGTACTACTTTTTTGTTCTTGTCATTACTATAATAAAAACCATATAAATTAATATGCATGTAAAATAACACATAATGCATCGGTTCTTAAGATTATTACAATATATACTATAGTTGACCCATTTTTGAATCAATGATATATACACAATGTGGAGGGGATTACAGAAATAAAATATAATAATCTTTCAAGCTTATTATTTTAACAAGCTATTATTTTTTGTAAGTTGATCGTCTTTTTCGGCTATTAAAATATTATATTGAGGCTGCAAAATTTACTCATGAAATATTGAAAGGTCTTGGAGAAGGAGAACATGGAAATATAATAAGCTTGAAAGATTATTGTATTTTATTTCTGTAGTCCTCCATTTGTGTATATATCATTGATTAAAAAATGGGTTAACTATAGTATATATTGTAATAACCTTAAGAACCGATGCATTATGTGTTATTTTACATGAATATTAATTTATATGGTTTTTATTATAGAAATGACAAGAACACAAAAGTAGTACAATTTCACTATAATTTACATCTTATTTCTTTACATATCTATAATATTATACTTTGTTGTTAAATCATAATAGCATTATATTTTAATTAATATTCCGAATTTTATGAAAAATATTCATATTCACCGATCAAGAGAATAATTGGCTTTAAAAATATATAATTAAATCGAAAAATATTCAATATTGGACTCATTTCGAAGGTATTGTCGAGACGATTATAATGATGAGACTTGTTAAAATAAAAATTTATTTTTTAGACGTATTTTAATTGATATACGAGTATATGTGTTAATGTGATAAGGGTGTAAAATGAAAAATTAAAAAGTAAAGTACTTAAAGTAATTTATTAACTAACTTTAAGGGTATAAAATGTAAAATGTAAATTAGAAATTGAATTTGAAGGTATTTGAAGGAGGAATTTGGTGTTTGGCCGAAGTATTTGGAGGAGGCTTGATGATGGACATTTCCATTATATTTTGGTCATTTTAGTAAAAGTGAAAAGAAAATGGTTATTTTGGTAATTTTGATTTGTAAAATGGTTAAAATAATTAATTTCCCTTTATTTTAACTATAGAACTAAAATGAGTATTTTAATATTATATTATATCCGGAATGATACATGAAAACTTTTATTTTATTTTTTATATATTTGATTATATAAAGAGACACATATATATAATTAACAAGAAAGAAAGATTGAAAATTGATTGTATAGAAATGATATGGTGTGACTATCAAGTACGTAAGCTTGAGGTATGTAATATGTTCGTGGATAGAAAGGTTCTCCGAAGCTTGTGGATAAAGAAAACCGAATCCACTCCAACACATCAAAACCCGTAATAACCACTCAAACCAATAATTTTAGGCCTGTGTTTATTATCTCTTTCTCTCTCTAGATTTAAAAGAAAAAATGATTAATTTTCTTAGAGAAACAATATAAACCAAATAATTTATCTAAAAAGAACATCACAAATAAAAAATTAAGATAATTACTATTTTGATTTTGGTCAAATATTCTCGGATGATAAAAATATTATTTGAATCTTTTCAAAATCTTATTATATCTTTAATTTTTTATTTAATTTCAGTTCGATTCATAAATTTTTATCAAGTTTATATGATTTTTTTACTACTCAAACTTTTGATATATTGTTTTATAATTTTTATCAAATATCACATGTGATATCTTTAATAAATTCATTAATTTTTTCACTAATTTTTTTCTATTTTCGGGTTCACATTTAAATTACATGTGATTAGTTATGTTTAACATATAATCTGTTAGGGTTAGGTTCAAATGTGAACTCATTTTTGGTTGTGAACGTGAGGACGAATCTTAGCCACACATCTTCGGTTATGGTGGACGCGATCACGGAGGATTGACGCGATTCATGGGAGGGTGGAGATTATTAAAGGAGGGGAACCAGGTCAAAGCCGCCTTTATTGACCGGATAAGTGGTTGAGATTCGTCCTCACGTTCACAACCAAAAATGAGTTCACATTTGAACTTTCCTCTAATCTGTTATATATCATATATGATCCATTATGTGAATTTTTGTACATATCTGGTGTGATAATATGCGTGTGGGTATAAGTTACATAGTATCACATATGATAATGTTTGCATTACAATGTGATTTATAAATGTCAACACTCTAAATGACATAAGGTGTTGCGTGGCGGCGAGACAAACTTCAAGCCTTAGGAGCCACACCGAAGCCATGGCTTTTTCAAGGCATGACTTATGACATCAAAAATTTCTAATTCATATACAATATCATATATAAAAACATATGTCTTTATTGTTACTCAATGAGTCAATAGTAATAAGCAAGTTAAATTGGGTACTCAATGGTTAAAGTCAATCCCGAAGAAGATTTGCATTTTTATTTGGCGAATGAAATTAGGAAGACTTCCGTCGAGATCGGTGTTAGATAGGATGGGGGTGGATATTGAATCTACTCTATGTCCTACATGTGGATTAGAGGGGGAAACCATCGACCATGCGTTAATTAGTTGTGTTAAAGTGAAGAAAGTATGGGATATGGTGGGGAGATGGTGGCGCGTTGATCTGACAGCCGCTCGCTCGACATCAGATGTAATGAAGGCCGGTGAGTCAAGAGGTAACAACGATAAAGGGTCAAGGAGATGGGAGGTGATGGTATGGAGTTTTTTGTACCACATATGGGCAGACCGGAATAGATGTGTTTTCGACAAAAGAGACGTTAATAGAGAATTCATTTTTAAACTTCCAGCTAAAGACGTTCGAGTGGGTGACAAATCGCGACAGTGACTTAAACGTGAATTGGGCTTCATGGCTCGTGGATCCGTATGGGTCGTAACGACACATCTGATCACTGGAATTTCGAAGGGATCGGGCAACTCCGTGAAGTGCCATAGACAAAAAAAATTGAGAATTGGCTGCTGGTTTGTTTACCCCTTGTAAACTATTAGTCTGTGAATTTTTCCTGCTTCAATAGTTTGGTTGGCAACTGTATTATTTGGTTTGGCAATACCTGCAGTAGTGGGCTCCTAATTATTTGGGCATGGTAGTGTTGTTAGCTTATAGTTTCTCATGGTATCAAGTGGATACCTTTTCCTTGTAATTGGTATTTGGTATTAATAAAAGTGGCATTGCTGTGCAAAAAAAAAAGTAAGCAAGTTAAATTAGGTTAAAAAACTAGCAAATAAGATATTGAAAACGTAAAAAAAAAATCGAATTACGAAAACTGCGCATTCGGCCATGGCATGCCATGGGCTTAACGTAGCGTAAGAGACATAATCCTTGTACCATGATGTGCCATTGTGGTGCAATGAGTTTTTTAGAACATTGATAAATGACTAACAAAATTATTTACAATTATCAAATATGATTAATAAGATCATCGAACAATCATATGTGATAAAAACTGATGATCAATTTGTTACAAATTTATCTTGTGATGAAATCAGTTTATTAGAGATTATTAGAATGATGGCATTTAATGATAGCTTTTATTTAAAAATAACTCAAAATTATAAGGAAAAAAGTTAAATATCAATATTGACCTCTCATTAATCCTTTAATCCACATCCTCCTTAATATATATACATATATATATATATACATATATATACACATATATATATATACACATATATATATATACACATATATATATATACATATATATTGATTGCTTTGGAGAACAAACTCAATCCCAATATGTTCGGGATTATTACCGCGGTTACAGATAATACTACTCTTTTAGCTTAGTTTAATAATGTGTTATTTTATATGTTTGTTAAATAAGATATTTACCCCATATTCCTTCCAGTCTTCTCGTAAATTACGATTTTTCGCATAATGCCCTCTCTCTCTTGTTAACCATGAAAAATGTATTAACTATATAAACCTTTCAGACTAATCACAAGCCATTGTCATCCACTTTTGATTTCTCATCATGCAAGTAATATTGAGGATATATTGATAATTTCCTTTTTTTTAGTTTTAATTCAGTTTGCGTTAATGGACCGTTACAAAAATATTAAGTTTCATAATTCTAGTTAAACTAATATGTAATTTTCTTTTTCAAGATGTTGTTTATTTGTTGTGTAGTAGAATAGGAAACTTGGATGGTCATCTTCAACATATATTCATTGGAGCAAAACGTGTATTTCCCGGACACGCAAAAATGAACACATAATTTTATTCACATAATATTGTGTTTATATGATTATGTCCATAATATTGTCTCTGTATAGTGTTTATAAAAATATCTTTCATAATAAACAGAACTATTATTAATATAAACTACCATTCATATGATGTTCACAAAAATGAACACATAATATTGTGTTCTTATGGTCAACTCTGTGTTCATGAACACGATTTTAGTATGTAAAAAATAGTGTTTATGGCTAAACTATATTGGTGAACCTATAAAAAATAGTGTTCATGAAATATTGGTTATTAAAGAAATATTGATTTTTTGAACGGACTATATTTTGGTTATAAAAGAAATATTGGTGTATTGATGTTCGTAAGGAGGAGAAATTATGGAAGTAACTGTTGTAAAAGAATGTTAGTTTTGTGTGATTCGAATAAAATGATAAGATCAAATTTACGGAAAAGATGGGAGAGAGTAAGTCTGAGCGCGAGAGCGAGCGAGTGAGGGGGTGGGAGAGGAGTGGTGTGAGAGCTTGATTAGGGAGAAATGGTCTTAACGGCGGTTCCTTTCCAGTGGAACCCAGGGTCAGCAAAACCTCATCTGAAAAATCGTTCCTATTTTTCAATTTTCCGGAGTCGTCGGAGCTCGGAGACCTGTGGAAAGTGTTTAGGAAGGTTGGTGTTCTGACGGATATTTACCTGGCAAGGAAGAGGCTAGCAAATGGTAGAAGGTTCAGGTTCGTTAGATTCAAGACTCATAACGAAGAGCAAATGGAAAGGGAACTTAATAAAATCTGGATGGGGTTTTTTAAACTCCGTGCTTTCAAGGCCGGACTAAGGAAAGGGGAGGAGGTTAAAGAAGGTAGAAGAATGGAAATATGGGGCAAAATAAGTGCAAAAGGAAATCAGGGGAAGAGAGGAGTCCAAATCCATCAGCAAGACGGACAAAGATGTCATACGCAGAAGTTGTAATGGGTGATAATAATCACAAATCATCAACTAAAGATCAAGATAGCAATGAGAATACCAGAGATGTAATCGGGGAATGGGTGGAAGATGTAAAGGCGTTATCTTACCTAAATTTGTGTCTTGTGGGGAGTTTAAAATCTTTATATGGTATTGGAACGATAAGGCAATTGTGTGAGGTTGATGAAACAACCGGGGTGAAGGAAATAAAGTATTTAGGCGGAAGGCAAATTTTATTAAGGCTTGTGGGTGAGTCCGCTTTAAAAAATCTCATCGGTAATAAGGCTCATGGACTGCATTTCTGGATCAACGATTTAAGAAAATGGTCAGTCGGGTACCGTAACTCGGAAAGACTTGTTTGGGTTAAGATATATGGAGTCCCGTTGCATGGATGGAAGAGCAAGATTTTTACGTCCTTAGCGAGTAAGTGGGGAAGAGTAATGAAATCCATGGATTGTGATTTAGTAGAGAGCAACAATCTTGCATGGGCCAAGGTCTTGATTGGTACATCCATCTTGACACCATTAAACATACCTAGCAACATCAAAATTGGCGGGGTTTTATGTCGCATAAAAGTGGAGGAGGAAGATAGCAGCCTTTATGAAATTTTTGATCGCAAACCAGAAACTTTTGAGGAGTCGGAAGACGGCGGTTCGGAGGAGGGATCAACGATCCCGTCCCAATGGTCGGAAAGAGAAAAAACATCGGATGATGAATGGGGAGTGGAGGATACATGGCAAGGGGATATAGGGATGGAAAACAAAAGCACGATGAAAGTCACGGAGGCGGTCGACGGTAATCCAGTCCGGCAGGAAGAGAATGCCGGCGAGGTTGGGGGTGGAATAAGAGAAGGCGAAGGGTCTGCAACAAATTCGGTGGGTGTTCCCAAAATTAATGATGAGGTGCGTACTAAGTCCAAGGAAAAAGGAGAAAAAGAAGGGAACAATTTCCAAAATGGTAGGCACGTGGGAGGAGGGGATTTTAAATCAGATTTTAAAATGTGAATTCGCAAACAAAGAATAAGGATGTTGGGCTTAAGCCTATGGATCGGACAATAATTTTGAAAAATCAAGTGGGGAGCCAGTCTCAGATATGAGGCCCAATATAGAAAATAGCAATCAAGGCTTTCAAGTTGTAGAAGACCCAGGGGGTACTTTGACGACCCATCAGAAGGGAGCACGTCAGTTGAAGAAAGATCACAGGAAAGAAACGAAGGGAGGAAGGATCGATGCAAATGGAAAAAAAGTGGTAGGAAAAAGGAAGGATCAGTTGAATTTTGCAAGAGGTAAGGTAAGCTTTCATCTAATCAAAAAATTGGCTAGGCAACAAAATAAAAGAGGTCGATGTCGAAAGCTGTCGAAGGAAAACGATGGGAGGAAATATGAAAGAAGAAAAGAAGAATCTCAAGCTTCTGGAGTTGTTTCCCTTACATCAATTTCAAACGAGGTTATTAGTAAAGAGGAGGAACAAGGAATCGTACAATTCGGAGAGGCGATTGGTATTTCCTAGAGAAAAAATCAAAGTGCAGATCAGAGGAGAAGCGAAGCGAATCAGATGTAGCACACGAAAATAACTCAGGTGAGTGTCGAAATACTACAGATTTTTAATGAATATAGTATCCTTAAATATTAGAGGTTTGGGATCGAGGGAGAAAAAAGCCTGGGTAAAAGAGATTTGTAATTCTGTTAAACCTAATGTTGTGGGAATTCAAGAAAAAAAAAGTGGGATCAATTCCAAATTAGTTTGTTTTGGGGTGGAGACGATGTGGAGTATGCTAAGAGAGAAGCAGTGGGAAAGTTAGATGGACTGTTAACTATGTGGGATAAAAACAAGTTTATGGGTGAATATATCATAGAAGATACTAATTTTTTAGCGGTAATTGGGTCTTGGAAGGATATAAATGGGGGTGTAGGATTTGTAAACGTGCATGGCCTGAACGACTTGAATGAAAGAATTGAACTTTGGGGTAAATTGGAGCGACTGACAGAAAAAGAGGAAATTAAGTGGTGCTTTTTTGGTGATTTCAATGAGGTAAGAGATGATAATAAAAGACTAAATTCCAATTCAAATTTGAGAGGAACAAAGGAATTCAACAGTTTTATATCGAGAAGCCGCTTGATAGAAGTACCACTTTTTGGTCGGAAGTTTACGAGGGTTAGTGACAATGGTATGAAGTTTAGCAAGCTGGATCGGTTTTTGGTAACAAATGATTTTGAAGTTACATAGAGGAACTTCGGAGTCAAACCGTTGGATAGGAAATGGTCGGATCATTTTCCTATATTGCTATACGAAGACAAAAAAAAATTCGGGCCGAAACCGTTCAAAATTTTCAACTCATTGTTGTTAGAAGATGGTTTAGAAGATGTGGTAAAGCAAGCTTGGAATAAAAGTGTAACGTCAAACCGTCCCGATTGTATTTTTCGGGATAAATTAAAAATGGTGAAGGAGGCAATCAAAGATTGGGGAAGATGTAATTTTGGTAGCTTGGAAACCGAAATGTCCGAACATGGTGGTGGGGATGAAATAAGCAGATCAAGATGGTGGCACGCAAGAGAACAATGGCTACAGTTGGAGAAAAAAAAGTTGGGTATGTTGAGGGAAAAGGCAAAAGCAAAGCGGATTACGGACGGAGATGAAAACTCCAAACTCTTTCACGCGGCGATGAGATATAGAGAAAGGAAGAATTCAATTCGAGGCCTCAACATAAACGGAAATTGGTCGGAAGAGCCAAACCAGATTAAAGATTATGTTTACGAATTCTTTAAAGAAAGATTTTCGTCAAAGAGAAGGAACGCATCGCAACTAAGAGGGGATAATCTCAAAAAACTAACCAAGGAAGATGTCGACTTCCTTGAAAGGCCGTTTGAAGAAGCGGAGGTTTGGAATGCGATCAAGTATGTGGAAACAATAAAGCACCGGGTCCGGATGGTTTCACTTTTGAGTCGCAAAATTTTTCTGGAGAATCTTAAAGGAGGACCTCATGAGGGCGATAAGGTGGTTCGAAGTTAACGTTGAATTTAGTAGGGGTTGCAACTCCTCTTTTCTTACCTTGATCCCCAAAGTTACGAACCCGAATAACTTAGGGGATTATAGACCCATTAGTCTAATACGGGTACTAGATAAAATAGTTATCGACACTCAAAGTGCGTTCATGAGGAATCGGTTTATCCTAGACGGGATCCTTGTAACAAATGAGGTCATCCATCATGTCCGGAAAAAATAACAAAAAGGTTTGATTTTCAAAGTGGATTTCGAGAAGGCCTATGATAGTGTGGAGTAGGAATACTTGGTCAATATTTTAAATAAAATGGGTTTTGGTGGAAAGTGAGTGAAGTGGATAAAGGCAAGTTTATACTCGTCCACAATGTAGATCTTAGTTAATGGTAGCCCGACGAAAGAAGCAAAGAATTGAGACAAGGAGACCCATTGGCACCTTTCTATTTCTTCTTATGGTAGAAGGCCTACATATTATAACGGAAGAAGCAACAAGAGTGGGGTTGTTTGAGGGCATAACCGTGGCGGGTAGACAGAACGCTGATCTCACATCTACAATACGCGGACGACGCAATCTTCTTTGGCAAGTGGAATATTGGCAACTTCAAAAATCTCATTAAAATTCTTAATTGTTTTTACTTGGTATCAGGATTGAAGATTAATGTTAGTAAAAGTAAGATTTATGGAGTTGGATTGTCGGATGTGGAGATCCAAGAATGGGCTAGAGGTGTGGGATGTGGATCAGGATCTTTTCCTTTTACATATTTAGGTTTACCGGTGGGCATTTCCATGAAGAGGATGGATCATTGGAGACCGGCGATTGACAAGATAAAGAGAAGATTAGCCTCATGGAAATCAAAAACAATGTCGTTTGGAGGTCGGTTGACCATGGTGAAATCGGTATTGGGTAGTTTACCGTTATATTATTTCTCCTTGTATCGAGCCCCGAGCGGAGTGATCAAAGAGATTGAGAGAGAGAGAGAGATGTCGTTTTTTTGGGGAAGGGGGGATGGGTCGAGTGAGAAAAATGGTATTGCATGGGTGGGATGGGAAAAAACGACGAAAAGTTTTAAAAAAGGGGGTCTAAATATAGGGAGTTTGAAAGAGGCTAACTGGTTGTGAACGTGAGGACAAATGGGAGCGCGACATGTGTCTGAATGTAGATTATTCAGACTGAATAATCAAAGAAATTTTCAGACTGGATATTTCTTTATTCATTATGAATATTTCTTTAAATTCAGTCCGAATATGACACGTGTCGCACCGCTCTCATTTGTCCTCACGTTCACAACCAAATTTGAGTTCTCATTTGAACCCGCCCCATATATACATATACATATATATATATATATATATGTATACATATATATACATGAGGACGACACGTGTCATATTCAGACTGAATAATCAAAGAAATATTCAGACTGGTCTCACGAAAACATCAAATTTTTATTACCTTCACACTGATTTGCTGTGAAGTTTCAAGTGTAAAAATGTGGTCTCACGTGTCTCATGAAAACAGGCTGGTCTCATGTGTTAGGGTGATTATTTAATTGTATTAAAGTTTGCGCTTAAAGTGTAAATACCGAAAGGTATATAAAGGTTTTATTATTTTGTTTTAACCTAGATTACCATAGCGTATATTCAATTCTCTTTGTAATCGCATACCACTTGATTTGGTAACCATTCTAAACCATCACTTTGACAAAATTGGAGAATTTGGTTATGGTTTAGCATCCCCTAGATAATTTAAACCAAAACCCACATGAATATTATATCACCAAGCACCTAACTCAAGGATTTTCAAAGTTCTTACCTTAAGAATGAAAACAACCTCTTCAAGGTGTTGAATTCTTCAATCCCTTCCAACTTTTAGCACCTAATTAACAAACACAAACACACTTAGTATGTATTTACATCAAATAACCTAAAATTCAAGTTACCCAATGGCTTACCTTCAAATGCCTAGGATACCCTTTCCGAAAACAAAAAAAAAATTCTTCAAAATATCTTGATTTCACCAAGGTTTTAGCTCAAATTGCATGGAGGATTTTGGTCTAGTGTTTTTTGAGTAATGAAGGAGAAGAAGAAATCAGGGAAACGATTTTATAAATTTCAAAATTGTTTTTATATTTCTCAGATTTTCACTTTTAGTCATTCAAGTTTCATAAATTGCATCCTTACCATAATTGGTCAATTCTTTTACATTTTGGTTTAATTCTAGTTTCATTTGTCCATGTTTAATTCTCCACATGACCATGTTTGACAAAGTTAGTTTGGATTAAAGTCTTTATGCTATATGTACAATCATACAAAGTATGGACTAACTACAACCACTAACTTTTCACTTAAAGTTCGTTATAAAAGTCCGGTTATTATAGGCTATATATTCAACTTCATCAGTTGATGTGGACACTGAATTTTGCTTCTTACTTGTCTAACTTACCAACTTTCCACCTAGAAGTTGACAACCTTCAGTGGTGCTCTTTCTATCAATCTTACAACCTACAAAATCACTGTCTGAATAATTGTTAGGTAAAACCTTGAGCCTTTGGGATACCAAAGTCCCATATTAGGAGTTCTCTTCAGATATCTGAAGATTTTCTTTATAGCGATCAAATGGGATTCCTTGGGTTCCTATTGATATCGTGCACATAAACATGTTAAGTACATGATATCTGGTCGGCTAGCTGTGCGATACAACAAGGAGCCTATCATTCCTCTATAAGCTTTAACACTGACAGGTTTCCCATTTGGGTCCTTGTTCAGTATTAGAAGAGGTGCCATTGAAGTCTTCATAGAAGAACTTTGGGTTAGTTCAAATTTCTTCAGCATATCTTTAACATACTTACCTTGGCATATGAATAGTCTTTTTTCAGATTTTTGAATCTGAAGACTAAGAAAATATGTTAGTTCACCCATCATCCTCATCTTATATTCTTGTTTCATGTTCAGAGAATCGAGTACAAAGCTTAGGATTAGTGGATCCAAGTATAATGTCATCGACATATATCTAAACAAGAAGGATATGACCTTTACGTTTCCTAAGAAAGAGGGCCTGGTCAATAATTACACGCTCAAATTTTTCATCAAGACGAAAATTTTGAAAAGGCATCATATGAGGCACGATGAGTTTGTTTTAACCCATAGAGAGCCTTATCTAGTTTATAGATATAACCAGGATGCTTAAGGTCAGTGAACCATGGAGGTTGCTCAACATAGACTTCTTCATGAAGTTTGCCATTTAGAAAGGCACTCTTCACATCGATCTGAAATAATTTAAACTCTTTGTAAATCGTCTAGGCTAGAAAAGTGGAATAACTTATAGATTGGCCAAAGTAGCAAAGGTTTCATCATAATCGATGCCTTCTTCCCGTCTGTATCCCAAAGCAACAAGTCTAGACTTGTTGAATATTATAGTACCATGCTCATCTAACTTGTTACGATACACCCATTTGGTGCCTATAACAGTTTTGGTAGATAGACGAGGGACAAGGTTCCGGACCTTGTTTATATTAAACTCAACCATCTCTTCTTGCATAGCGTCGACCCGATTTGGATCTCTGATAGCTTCATCCATTACCTTTGGTTCCATTACAAAAATAAATTTTACAAAAAGACAGATATTACATGCACCATGTCATGTCTGAATACGTGTGTTTGAATCACCAATGATTTGATCAATGGGATTATCTCTTGTCCATCGCTGAGCAGGATGTTGTGGAGTTAAATTAACACGTTTGACAATGGTTTGTTTAAGAATGGAAGAAGATGCTTCAGCAATATATGCTTCAGCATTTCTTATTCCTCACGTAGAAGATCCTGAAGGGCAATCATTCACTAATACTTGTTTAGTGTTTGATAATTGATCATTTGTTGAAAGATTAACATTCAATGACTCAGAAGGGGGGATATGATTAATAGGAGTGACTAAGATTCTTGAAGAGGATTCATTAGTGCAATTAATTATACTTAGGATGATATGAGGTTCATCTTCAATAGTTGGTTGTTCAGTATTAGGTTGAGAATTGAAAAACGATGTTGGTTGCCCATAGTGAGACATCATCTAATTGTTCAGCTCTTCATCATCGTCTGAGATGGGTTTAGATTTTATGAACGATATTCGTCAAAAGTGACATTGATAGTTTCTTCAACAACTTGGCTTCTTTTGTTAAATACTCTGAAGGATTTGGATACTGAAGAGTATCCTAGAAATAAGCCATCATCGGCTTTGGAATCAAACTTTCCAGTTGGTCCTATCATTCAGAATATATCATTTGTATCCCAAGATATGTAGAAAACTGAGAATGGACTTTCTTCGATGGAAAAATACATTAGATGTTTTCTTGAATCTCTTCACTATTAGTGATCGATTATGAGTGAAGCATGCATATTGACAGCTTCAGCCCAGAATTGAGTTGGTACATGAGATTCGTTGAACATCGAACAAGAAGTTTCAATAATCGTTCGATTTCGTCTTTCAGGAACACCATTTTGCTGAGGAGTATTAACTGCTGAGAAATTGGGAGAAAATCCCTTGCTTTCAAAGAAGTTAACCGATGTATTGTTTTTCAGTTCAGTGCCATGATCACTTCTCATAGAGAAAACAGTAAGATTATTTCGGACTTCTGTCTTCTGTAAGAAGGAGATGATTTCTTCAAGAGTATCACTCTTGGATCTGAGAAAGAATACCCATGTATATCTAGAATACTCATCAACAATGACAAGTGTATACTTCTTCCGGCTATAGATTGGATATTGACATATCCAAAAAAATCCACATGAAGTAGATGTAGAGGAGTGGTCACTAAAGACACTTGCTTAGATCTGAAGCTTGCTTCGGTTAGCATTTCTTTTTCATACACTAAGGAAAGAGATTCCTTTGAAAACGATTTTTGATGAAGGCTACTGACAAGCTCTTTTTTAGATAAATCATTTATCATATTTAAATTGAGATGAGAAAACGGCTTTTATGCCAAAGTCAGTTGACATCAAAAGAGGCTTTTGAAAGAAAACAAATGTTCTCAGATGGAGGAGTATCCATGTTGACAACATAGATATTTTCCAAACGGGTACCAGTCTGAAACTAGATACCTTTGATATCCTTCATAAGTTAAGGGAATTAATTTTGCATATGTACCCACTTTACTATGGGTCCCGCTGAGTTAGGGGAAATCTCAGGTAAGCTTTCTTCACATCAGTGAAGGATTAGCTTCAGTGCATTTATTCACCTTTGTTGCTTTACCAGCATTGGTAGATTTCTCCTTTACTGATTTCTCAGGTTCAGCTACTTTCTTTCCAAAGGAAATATTCTCAGCCTTAGTATAGGGCACTTTCTTGCAATGTGAGTTATTTCATCACAATGATAGCATTTGTAGATCTCATATTAACAACAAGATTCATGAAAGGTCACTCAAGGCATCCTCATCATATTAGAAACTGTATATGAAAATACCTTACAAAACACACAGTTAATAGTGGAAATCGACTCTCATAATGAATTCCCCATATTACAAGTGTAAGCCTAAGCCCAAAGCCAAATTATAGAGGCTATTACAATAGGAAGTATTAAGGCTTACTTTATAAAATATCATAAACTAGGTCTAAATCTTAAACCCAACATTCTCCCTCTATGTATTATAAAAAAAAGCACTAAAGCATCTTCAGATCTTCTCCCCCTTGCTTTCCTTAGAAAACATAGTAGTGTTGCTAGTCTTCAAGAATATTCCAAGATCCCTCTTGAATAAAGCTCTTATCTTCACTTTCAACTTTAACACCAGATTTGATGTGCAAGAAACGTCACTAATTGCACCAAATACAGCTTTTAAATCTGTAGAAACTCAACACTATTGTTAACCATAGAATCGCAGCTGGACCACAAGCATGACGATTCATCTAACTACGAGATAGATAAAATGTGAGTTGTGTGAAGTCCCTGCATAGAATCAATCTAATAACAAAGAATTTGTATCTAAACCACGAGTTGAATAAGCATTAAGCTCATGAACTTCTTTCGATAAGTTCATGAAATAGGGTATCAGCAAACAGCTTGGACGACCAAAGCAAACATCTTTCGACTTTTGAGTGTTGGGAGATAGATGGCATTAAGAATATAGCTTCTTGATCAGCAATGTAAAATCAGAAAGAGATGCCAATTTCCAGAATACTTTCAGAAGACTAATAACCAAATCCGGATCCAATCTTCACAATCAGATGAATGATTATTGGCACTCAAAACTATAAAGCACGGTCAAATTACCAAAATACTGATTGTAGTCACTCAAACTTCTGCTTGATCAGGACAGATAATGATTGAAGACACTCAACAGTCTAGCATCCTGAGAAAGCGTGCAAAACAATGGTTGCAAGCACTTTATATCCTAATTGATCAGGTCATAACAAAGATTGCAAGCACTCAGCAATCTAGCCTCAAGAATAAATCTTCAAAGTAATGATTGTAGAATCTCATACTTCTAATCTTCTAACTAAATACTGAATCAATCACCAGTTATGGGAGCTTGTTGAAGGAATAGAAGGATTCTTCTTCAGTTTAAGAGATTTCTTGGTCTTAGGAGTATGAATAATGGACTTGAATTTATCCATACTCTTTGAACCCTTTGGAAGAGGTTCAGAAGGTTTTGACTCAGATGTGGAATAACACGGAGTCAAGCTGTCAGGGATAGAAGAGACGAACGTTCCAAACTTTAGTATGGAATGGTCTCTGAGAGGTCCTTCAAGATCTAAAGAGTATCCCAGAACACTCTTGATCTTAATCGGGATCTGAGCATTAATTATCTCATTGGCTTTAATTAAGGCTTTGCACTATCCATCAATGGTAGCCTTTCCAGCATTGAGTTCAGCGATGGCCTTTTCACGCTCATATATAACTTCTTTTTTCTCAATGCTAATAGTTTGATTTACAAATATTTGGTCTTTAAGATCTTCTTCTATCTTAGTTAGTTCTTTGATTTTTAAATGTAAAATATTTAAATGTTCTTGTAAATTTGAGTTAAATTGTACAGCCTTAGTTTTACCATTTAACGCATTGTAGAGATCAATAGTCAGTGTGTCGAGCGCTGATAAAATATCGTTCCCTGAGGAGGAAGATTCTTTCAGATTTGATACCTGAGTAGAGTTGAAATGAACTTTAGATGAAGAAGATTCAAATGGTTCAACTTCTTAAATCTCATTCTTAAGACATAGAAAGGATAAGTCTTATTCATTTGAGCCAGATTCATCGGTAGTAACTGCGCAGTCATGTTCTTCAACGATCAAGCCTTTGCCTTTTTGCTGGGTTTTATTTAACTTTTTGCTGGGTTTTATTCATCTTTTGGTTGAGAGGAGGTTTGAGAGGAGGATGGAGGAGCAACTTTTTTTAACTTGCATTCATTTGCAAAGTGACCATTGCATTGACAGTTAAAACAAGTCATTAAAGCTTTGTCAATACGAGAAAACTTGGACTTTTTAGAGTCGGCAATAGAAGAATTTCTCCTAAAGTTGTTTTTCTAGCAAATCTTTTGAAAGTATTAGTCAGAAGATCTAGTGACTCATCAAACTCTGAATAATCAAGGTCAGGTAAGTCCTCAGAGTTAGAAGGCTCTAACTCAAAATTGATAGAAAAAAATAGAGGATGAGGCTATTTTTGAAGGATTAGTTTATAAGGACACTAATCCAAAGAAGAGCTTTTAATATTTTTGGAATCTTTAACCAAATTCTTCTTTAATGATTGGACTGCTCATGATTGAGAAGAATCCCATATAAAGAACTAAGGGGAAGAGTTGAAATGTCCTTGGACATTTTGAGGCATGTAGTAAATGTGTCCCAGTGGTCAGGAAAATATTCCATGGACTTTTTTAGATTTCAGAATTGGAATATTCTCGTCCTACAGTTTGGATTAAGCAATTAAAATGTTGATGTACCTCAGACAAAGATTCATTTTTACCAAAAATAAAAGTTTCATATTGGCTAACGAGGTTTATTTTTCTTGACTTATGTACCTCCTTGGTACCTTCATATTGAACACATAAAGTGTCTCACATGGATTTGGAGGTTCTCATCTTTCACGACGGAGTGATATACATCGTCAGGAAGTGATATAGCTATGATGGGACGAGCCTTAGTACCAAAAGCTACGTTTTTCTGGTCTTCCTCACTCCATTGGTCTAGAGCTTTAGAAATACGTCTTTCAGGAATATCATGGGTGGTGGCAGCCTCAGAAACTGCAGCCATGATAGTTATAGGAATAAATGGTTTGTTTATTTACTTAGTAGGGGATTTGAGGATCTGCACCTTCTAGGAACAAAGTCATTCTTTCCTTCCAGACAAGGAAATTATCCTTGCTAAAAGGAGGAGGTTTGGCAAGAGAGTTATCATCGTTATAATTTGTATCTTGGTTAGCCATTTCAAAAATAAAAGAATATTAGTATTTTTGAAGATAATAGCAATAAACATTGCTCTGATACCACTTGTTGGACCCAAATGAGTCTACAAGAGTTTATAGATATCACACAGTTTGTAGAAAGGGGGGTCAAACAAACATAAACTTTTAAGTTTTAAACAAGTTTATTGATAATAAAAAAATTACACATTGTTGCGGAAACAAGAACATGTATTAAAACCTCTCTAAACAATCCAAGATGCACTAAACACAATAAAGGAGAGAACAAAAATAGAGATTCAAGAAAAGATATGGATGCATAAAGATGAAGAAGGGTTTCTTCATCTATATATATCCATTTTATTAAATGCAAGCCAGAGGGTACACTCCACATGTCAAGAATCTATTGGAGAGCTTGTCTTTTGTCCATAGAGTTAGCAGGCTTTTGACAGCTTATAAACAGTTGACTTTAGGGTTGGTAAGCACATGGGTAGCAATAAAGCAATATAGTACTTGTATCATCCTGAAGAGGTCTGGAGGTTGTTGTTTTGTGCATATAGGATAAGAACAAAACTTAATCTTGTAGAGCACGAGTCATTTGATCACTAATGTTGAGGCTTCATGAGGATTTTTCATTCATCGTTAAATCATGTCAGATTTCACACTTGTAGTAGACAGACTTGTTATCACTGAAAGCCGCTTCAGATCATGAACTGTTGTGTCTGTAACTTCAGCTAATTCTTCGACCTCGCGGAATGTTTCTTTGATGTGAATTTTGTATTCACGACCATTTAGGTTCAGATACTGTTAAAGGATAGTTTTAGTGATCACTGAGCGTAGTCTGTGATGGTTCATTAAAACTTAACAGAAAGCTAGAACCAACAAATTTCACTAAATATTATAGGGTTATCATCAAATCGCTGAAGGAATGTGGATCAACACAACCCCATAAATAAAACTATTTCATAAGTCATTTGATTCTTTATCCCAATCTTTGTTGTCAAAAACAGTTTTTCAAAAACAAATCATGCTCAATAAATTATTCAAAATAAACAACATGCAATTTTGAAACATAAACATATATCATAGTAAATTACAATTTTAAAAAACATATATGTTTTAGGTACACCATCCTAGAATTTCGTAAGAGGCTCTGATACCACTGTAGAGATACGGGAGCCATACACTCAAAGGAAATTAATCGTATCCCACCAAATATCCATATAAAGCGAGATAGGATGGGTGTTTCAAATTTTTACTAGTTATGAACAACGACCTTTTGATGTCATATCTGAATCTAGTAACAAACGCATCTCATTGCCTCTATGGTATCCATACTAATATTCTGAATTAGTTGTTACACTGATCATCTAAGCATGCATGCACTTTCTCTGTACTATTTAATCGATGGGCCAAGGGATATGTTAGGTCTAAAATTATGTTGTATCCGAGATCACCTATAATGAAGACGGGATTAAAGAATGAAGAGATCAATGCCTTAAAGTCAAAGTCAACATAGTCAACATTTATGTAAAAGTCAACATTCATATTAAGAAAGTCAAAGTATGAAGCTTAATGTTAGACTGTTATGAAGTTTGACTTTGTAATTAGTCGAGAGTATAAATACTCTTGTATTAGGAGAGAATTAATTGTAACACTTAGAGAGCTTTTCATTGTCATATTCATATTGAATATTGTGGAGAGAGATTGTAGAGAGACATTGTAGAGAGAAATTGTAGAGAGAGAAACATATCAATACATATGAGATTTGAAGATGCATTGATTGTGTTATTGACATTATTGATTGAATTCATCGTTATTAGATATATCTGGAGTTAACAATTGGTATCAGAACGGGAATCAAGAGATTTGATGAAGATTTGAAGAAGAAGATTTGACGAAACTTGAAGTTTTTCAAGAAAATGATATTTTGATCATTTTGGATCAAATTCATGGATGTTATGGATCAAGATTAGATCTTTTAGATTCGGTTTTTATAGGAGATTGATTTGTGATAATCAATTTTGGGTTGGAAACAGATTAGATAAGAATTTAGATCAAATTAGTGAGTTTTTGGGTTTTATGAAAAAGTTACTGTTTTGGACCTGAATTCATGGATTTAGTTAGATTTTGGTATAGGACCAAGAATTAAAGTTGTTTCTGGTAGTGGTGCGAACAACATATCCAAAATTCAGGGTATTTGGATAAGTTTTGGTTTCAAAATCGACGTTTTTGGGGTTTTTGTTTGAAAAATATGCGAAGTTACTGTTCATGTTCATAGCCTTCGGATAGGCTATCTTCATAGCCTTCGGATAGGCAATCTTCTTAGCCTTCGAATGAGATTATGTTCATAGCCTTCGGATAAAGAAGCAAGTGAACGGTAAACCTTCGGACAAAGCATATTCGAAGGTATCTGAGTTTCGCATGTTCTATCCGAGCTTCGCATGACGTCACCTTCGCATGAAGCATATCCCAGAGCTATCCGAGTCTTTGCACGAACCTAATCCGAGCCTTGCACAGTAACCCTCGGACAAGCCTTATCCGAGCCTAGCTTATCTTCGCACAAGCTTTATCCGAGCTTTCATATATCAATTTTCATCCGAGCTTCGCACGAGTTTAACCCTTGGATACATATATTAAAAAAAACCTGGAAATTTCCAAAATTGCCCTTTGAAATTTTAACTTTTTGGGTTATATTTCAGATTCTCTTCAAAAATATCTTTCAGATATTTGGAAAAAAATTCTTAGGGTTTGACTTTTATGGTTGACTTTTTTTCTTGAGAGTTGACTTTGACTTTTCAAGTCTATTTTTCCGCATTTACTTGATTGTCAAAGTTTTTCAAATCTTCTGCAAATCATTTGATTAACGATCATTAAATCTGATAGCAATGTCTACAATTGATTTTAATTCTCAGGTGTCTTATCTACAAGCACAGCTTGAAAGCCAGAAAAAACAGATTTGTAATCTTAAAATCGATCGTATTACGAATGAGAAACTGATTCATTCCTTAAAGTCAGGTTGTAATAACCAAATGGCGTTGCAAGCACAATTATATGAGCTTAGGAAGGACCGTTTGAGTCGTGGTTATCATGAGGAATGGAATAATAGGAACATTGACTTGATAAAGACTGGTTGCGATTATCATAATGCGATTAGCGCTTATCTAGTTCAGGATAAGATGATTAATTGGAATATTGAAGCTGATTTAAAAGAGCTTACGGATGAGAAATTCAAATTGGAGACTGAAAAGAATACTCTTGAAAGCAAACTCAAGTCTTGTGAATTGACAAATATGAAATTGGAGACTGAAAAGAATAATTTTGAAAGCAAACTCAAGTCTTGTGAGTTGACAACTATGAAGGTTTCAAAACAAATTGCTGATTTTGAGCATGTTAGTGTTCTGGAAAGAAGTTTGAAGAATAGAGAAAAGAAAATGAAAAGAAAAGTTTGGAGCTTACCAGGAAAATTTCTAATCTTCAACAAAGATTAGAAATACAACAGAAAGATTTTGCAAGTGAAAGACATAAGTTTGATAAGAAGTGTGAGCAATGTTGTGAACTAACAAAGCAGATTTCTGTACTTCAGAAATCATTAGAATGTGAAAGAAAGACCGTTGCTTCTGACAAGAAGATTCTTATGAAGAAGAATACTGTCATTGTCAAAGAATTATTAGATAAGAAGAAGTGGTTGGAAGTAGATTTAAAGAATGAGAAGAGTAATTTTGATGCTGAAAGACAAATTCTTAAATCAAATGCTACTTCTTTCTCCCAGAAGATTTCTGAGCTGGAGAAGAAGCAAATAGAAGAAAACAAAAGTTTTAAGAGTATGTTAACAAGTTTGAAAGTTGTTAAGAGATCTAAGACTGAGTTAGACAGGGAGTCTGAGATAGCAAAGGAGTTTAAGAAAGAAAAAGAAGCGTTCAAGAAAAAGATGTTGAGCTTTCAAGTCAATTATTTGAACTTTAGACATATATTATGAATGAGTAGATTACAAAGTCTGAAATATAGAAGAAATTTGATTTGCTTGTTGAGCAACGAAATACATTGTCTACAAAAGTGAGAGAGCTTGAACAATTTCAAGGTGGAATTATCTAACAGAGCTAGTGCCGATACTATTGCTCAGTCCCCGTATAATGATTCTGCTGATTCGATATGCTCATACAAGACTGCTTCAAGTTCTATTCGCGAGCAGATTCCTTCAACAAAATTCTGCAAATCAAATGATTTTTCAAAAGATCAAATTCGTTCTTCTAATCTTTTCTATAATTAGTCTACTTCTGTGTCAAATACCAACCATTCTAAGCAGATCAAGATGATTTGGAAAAAGAGATCAACTACAGTTGTGTAGAATAACAAAAGAACTGATTCAAAGCATTATGCTTACTCTTTCAATGAGTTAATAAGTTTGAATGAAAAAAAATGAGTTGGTCAACTTATGAACCGAATGGTTTTTTGAACCAAATATATGACAACAGATGGTACGGTACATACTCTATCCCCAATTCCCCAATGATAAGATCTACTGTTAGAACATCAAATCATAATAGATGGTTCGGAACTTACAGTATTCCTCAAACCAATACTAATGTGCAAGGACCCATGAAGGTATGGGCACCAAAATTTTCTTAATCTGTTTTGCAGGTTGTCATGTGTCGTGCTGAATTCCAATTATTCAAACACATGATCAGACTTGATTGGTTTGAGGGGGAGTAAGTATTTTTCTATCTTTGAGGGGAAAATCTTTTGTACCATTTTATGACAAATTGTTAATCCCACTAAGATCATGTAACAAGTAATCTAAACATTTCAAGAACAACAATTAAGAACAAATCTCATATATTGATTAAAACTCTCTCTCTCTACAGTCACTTTCTCTCTCTAACTTCTCTCTCTAGAAATATTACAAATGAGCTCTCTTCTTTGTTACAATTAATTCTCACATCAATACAAGAGTATTTATACTCTTGACCAATTACAAAGTCAAACTATAAACTAATCTATCATTAAGCTCTATACTTTGACTTTCTTAATATGAAATGTTAACTTTACATAATATGTTGACTTTGACTTTAAGGCTTTGACCTCTTCATTCTTTAATCTTGTCTTCATTCTTGGTGATCTCGGATACAACATAATTTTAGATCTAACATAAATGTTGAATTTCAAAAATTCCGTGGTAGTTCAATCCGAGAAACTTACTTGTGTTCGTTTCTTTTTGATTAAAAATTTGTTCTTGGATTACCATGTGTAATATTTTATTGATTTAGTTATTTCCATGTCTCATATATCCGGGTATATTATGTAAAAGTCAACATTTCATATTAAGAAAGTCAAAGTATGGAGCTTAATGTTAGATTGTTATGAAGTTTGACTTTGTAATTATTCAAGAGTATAAATACTCTTGTATTAGGAGAGAATTAATTGTAACACTTAGAGAGCTTTTCATTGTCATATTCATATTGAATATTGTAGAGAGAGATTGTAGAGAGAAACATATCAACACATATGAGATTTGAAGATCCGTTGATTGTGTTATTGATATTATTAATTGAATTCATCGTTATTAGATATATCTGGAGTTAACAGGATATCACTCTCGTCATACAAGAGGAAAAAAATCCTATCTTGATCAATGCTAGTACTACTAAGTGATATATGATATACCCAACATCAGCTTTGTCACCTAGTCACAAAATGATTAGAATCAGTTATCGAAATACATCACTCACACAAAACAAACTCCATGATCTCAAGTCAAAGGACTAACTGTACAATGACCAATGAGAAATGTCTATGACACTCATATGACATTCAATAAAACATTCTCATAGTGAGTCATGTCCAATATAAGATCGCATCTCGTAGCCATATGTGGATTCTAAATTTCTATTCGGATCCCTGCATATATTAGTCGTGCTGTAGTAATTCAACCCTAAACCCAAAATTAATATTGGACTAGGGACATTTTAGAATACATTATTCTAAGGTTATTATTACATTTAGATATAACTCAAAATAATACATAAACATAATAATTGCATATACACTAACAATAACTTTTTTGTTATTTTAATCTCTTTCGATACTAAATCAGTTTCCTAAATCAAATTTTATATTACACTGAATAGTCTATTAATCTTATCTCCATTTCCAAATTTGTTTGTAGTTTATGTTGATTAATTGCATATTTTTGTAAGTTATCATGTTTTTTATCATTAACTTTTGCCCAAGAATATGGAGTTGCTTGTTTCAGGCTTGCTTGTTTCAGGCTGGGGAATGAAAATGATAGAAAATAAAAATGGTAATCCTCAAGTTTATCCTAGAATGAAAATTTGAGCTTTTGGAGGAATGAATCCATTATATTCTATAAAATCAAACGGTTTCTTTTGTATTCAATTCCATTAATGACTGCTTAATACCTCTAACCAAACACTCCCTACGTGTTCTCTCTTGGTTTGTTTGTATTTTGTAATTTGTTTTTAGTTATTGATTCGATTATTGGTACTCGAAATCCTAAATGTATAATGAAGCAAAATAAGATGAATATAAGGAAATGAAATGGAAAACATAGAAAAGAAAATAGGTCAGTCAATATCAAATACTAAATATTTGAAAATTTTATGAAATCACCACAAAACCGTAAAAGTTCCCTGTAATGGTGGAATTCAGCTAAAAACATGTCGGGTGTAAGACGTAATATTGTGTTTTGCTCAAAAGGTTAAGATCGATTCAATTTTAAAAAAATGTATTATTCCGAAAATTGACATAATTGACTTTCCATCAGATCAAACCACGTTGACTTTTCCTTTCGATCAAACCAGTGATTTCACGGATCTTTATTCCACCTTAAAGGCGTATCCGCTCATAAACGTTCCTGGGTCCACCAGTCGTTCCGTATTTTTACTGGTTATTCAACATGAATGGTGTATCATTCATCATGAATGGTGTATCAATTCACCATGAATGGTGTATCAATTTACCATGGATCCTAAAAAGTGTATTATTCATTATGAATGTTCACCTTCATTATTCGCAATAAATATAGATACCCGAGGATACATGTCATGCTCTCCTTTTATCTCCTAATTTACAACCAAAAACGATTTACAACTGAATTTCACTCTAATTAAATAAATATTAAAATAGAATGGTATTTTGGGTAGGTATTGACGACAATGATAGGGGTGGAGAATAAAGTGAGTGGTGGTTGGTATTTTTGGTGGGGTCTTGCCAACAAGGGTCAATGGTTCCATTCATTACGTCTCCATATTATTTGGTCATGATTCGTAACTTAATGGAAGGGGGAAATGTTTCGGCATCTTCTTGCTTATCAACATCACGGATAAAGTGAGCTCAACTCTGTCTTTTTTACGGTTGGGGTGTTCATCGGTTAAAATCTAATGAATTTTGGTGAATTCGATCTGATTCAATCATTTTACCATAACACAAATTATTTTACCCATAAAAATTACTCAGAGAAATTTCCGTGGGTGATTACCCATGGATCACTCGTAAAATACCAGTGATTCGGTAAAATTCGATGTTTTTCGAGAAAATAACAACGGGTCACCCATAGTATCCCTGAGTAATTTGTTACTTATTTGAATTACCCACCAGCAATTTACCCACCAACTTTTGTGACGGTTTTGTGAGGAATCACCTTTAGCGATAGATTTTCCAGGGAAAAGTCTGTAGACAAAATTTTGTCGTTTAGCACTACTAAAATGGAAGGCTTTCACCTACGGACATTTCCCTGGGAAATCCGTCGTTAAAGGGTGATCCGTCACAAAACCGTCACAAAAGTTGGTGTCTGAATTGTTAGTGGGTAAATCAAATCCGTGACAGATTACTCAGGGAATTCCTGGGCAATCCGTTGGTATCTTCATGAAAACATCAGATTTCGTCGGAACCATTAGTATTTCCTGGGTGATCCGTGGTAATCACCCACGAAAATTTTTCTGGATATTTTTTTGTAGTGTAGTAGTGTTTATTGGATGTTGGATTTTGTCGTATGATCCAATCCAATCTAATGGATAATTGGATTGGATTGGTTATATCAACCGGATATTATTACTAGTTATCCATTAATTTGGGTTGGATTTATCCAATATCTTAATCCAAGTATTCTACCATTTAAACCAATTATTCATATATTTTATTAATTCATTGAAAAATGTTACATATAAACATAAAATAAAAAACAATATCATAAAATGTTAGTAAATTATATAGTGAGTAATTGAATGGTAGTTGGATGGTAATTGAATTGGTAAATGGATGGCCATTTGGATTGGATCAGTTCAATTTTATTAGATTCTAGGCAATCATCAAAGAGCCGACTGATTCAATTTGGGTGTTGAAATTTTGTATCTGATTTTAACTAATTACAATTAAATATCCGATTATAGACGGTCGGTTCTAATTGGATTGTATGACTTTCTACTACCCCTATTTATTGGTCATCATTTTAAGTCCTAGAAAGTTATTATAGGTTTGTCCAACTGTTATTTCAGATACCTGAAGAGATTAGTCGAGATGTTTACAAGATGATATAAATACCGATGATTATAAAAAGATAAAATACACTAGACATAAAGCCATTTCTAAACGTCTCCTTTCACCTTGTCATTTCTCTGATGACCATGAAAGCGATACTGATTTGATGTCCGACATTTAACGTATGATTTGGGACTTGAATTTGTAGAAAGGTTCGGTTTCGCCTCTTGTTTTGGTCCATACACGTCTTTGGAAACGAAATACATTTGTTCTGTTTATATGACAAAAACGTGTTTTGAATAGACATTGTGGATTTTGAAGATCAAAGATGTCTGTATAGAAAAACATTCCACACCATATAGCCTTAATTATTATGCTAATGTATTTATTTGATCAATTTTATTTATGTTTGTGAACAACAATGCCATATGTTGTCTTAATAAAATGTTTTTTGTGACCATGAAAACATAAATGGAAATGGATTTTATCATGAATGTAATGTTCCAAATCCAAAATAGTAGGTTGGTATGATAGAATAAGATTATTAAATAAATGACCTAAAAACCTTTAAGTTGGAAAGGACGGTTTGATAAGAAAATATCAAAAGTTCTTTTTGGGGGAAAGAAGTCTCTTTTACCTTTTTCTATTCCATACATCCATGTTTTTCTAATAAAATGTCGGATACATCATTTCTTTCAGACCGTCACTCTAATTTTTATGGATGTTATCTTTTGCATCCTAATTTATATCATATTCACTAATAGGATTAAGATGTTCATGTCTACTTTGACTGTTTTTAAGTATTATCATACACATTATAGACCAGGGTGTACCAGTGGCGAATCCAGGAATTTTGTCCAGTGGGATCATCTTTAAGGTAGATTAAAGGCACACAAAGTCACCCACTGTGTTTTTAGCCTAATTACACCATTTTGAAGAACTTTTAATGTTTTTTGGTTGATTTCAAATGATTTTTTTAGTGTTTTTGTTGATTTCGATAAACTTTTTGGTTTTTTTGATTGATTTCAGGCGACATTTTTTATTGATTTCAATAGAATTTTTCAAGTTGGCTTGGGTTGTGGGTTCCCTTACAAAATATCACTAGGGGAATTAAGTGAGATGGTAAAAAAACAATTTTTTAACTTTCTTTTAGTGGTGTCCTTTCCCCCCATAAGTCCCCAAATATATCCGTCCATGGGGGGTACTATAGACTAGGGTGTAAAAGGAAAACCCATATAAAAAAGTCAAAGTAGATATTAACATTTTAATCCTATTGGTGAATATGATATAGACTAGGGTGTAAAAGGTAACACCCATAGAAATTAACTGGTAGTGAAAGAGTGACAGTCTGAAAGAAATGATGTATCCGACATTTTATTAGAAAAACATGGATGCATGGAATAGAAAAAGGTAAAAAAAAACGTCAACATGAACATCTTAATCCTATTGGTGAATATGATATAGATTAGAGTACAAAAAATAAGACCATTTTCATATATGTACCCCTACATTTACCTAACCACCCCATTACAAGTACATATTAACCCTTGTACCTTAATTTATACGTGTTTGAAATATGAATTGAAGAACATGAATGGGATACAAGTGATTTTTTTTCCTCCATCCAGTTGTATACATTTGTGTTAATGGGTTTAGCTTATTTAAAACAACTTATGTTTTTTATAAAAAAATGTTTATCAATTTATGTGGTATCACACCGTAATTTTAAAAAAAATGTTTGGATTAGCTTACGAAGGTTTCACACCGTAATAAGTCAATAAGTTGTTTTTTAGTGTTTGGCAAATAAGTGTTTATACATACAAAATGGCCAAAAAGTGCTCATAAGTCATAAGTTGTTTTTGATAAGTCACAACTTTTTAACTTATCAAAAACTCCTTTTCACGATGGGAAACCGGTATAAACACTTTTTATTTTCTCTCATCCAAATACTCAAATCTACTTTTCACCGGTTCCACTAAATTAATAAATTGTTTTGATAAGCTAAAACAAACACCCCCTAAATGATATATTTTTGATATATCAATTTTCAAATCTAAATGAAACAACAAAATACTTTCGTAACTATCAAGCTAATAATTAAGTTAAAAAAATTGTGTATTCTTGTTTTTCTGATTTTAATACAAAAAATTATATACGACTTAAGGACAGTTATTATAATCATCAAAACAAAAAAAATGGAAGATAATATCACGTTCTTTTTATTTTCCATATTTTTGAAAGTCGATAAAACTTTATAATTTATATAAAGTTTTATTTAAGAATAAAAATTAACTTTTTTATTTAAAAGAAGAAGAAAGAATAAGAATGAACTACGATGTGATTTCCCTAAACCAAAAAGGATGTATTGAAATAAGTTAAATGCGATTACATGTTAAGGGCTATTTACTTATCTTTATCCGGTAAACATTTATCGTTAACATTCAACATTTTAATCTAATTTTTTTGGGTAAGATTTTAGTTCATTAAAAAAGGTATTATATGTAACTTTTTTATTCCATAAGCACTTAATAGATAAAAGTTATCATTTTCATTTATCGTGTAAGACTTCTGATCCTTATCATCAATATTACAAGATAAGATTCTCAATCCTTATAATATTCATCCGAATTTAGTTGAATTTGAAGTTATTGGAATGGAGTTTAGTTGAATTTGACCATGTGTTCGGTTGATAGGAATTAAAATGAAACCTCTCAAAAGAATTGGAATATACATGTTTGGTTGATAGATTGTAGCTTCAAGATAGAATTGAAATAATAATAAATGACCATAATACCCCTTTATTTTAGAATCATACTTTTTATTTGAATTATAAATACATCATAATTATAACAGGGTAGTGGTATACTATTAAATGAAAGACTTTTGTCTACGCACTTTTCCCCAGGAAATTTGTAACTAAATGATGATTCCTCACAAAACCATCACAAAAGTTGCAGGGTAAGTTGACGGTGGGTAATTCAAATCAGTGACAGATTACCCAGGGATTCTCTGGGTAATCCGATGTTATTTTCTCAAAAAACATCGGATTTTCACCGAATCGTTTGTATTTTGTGGGTGATACGTGGTTAATCACCGACAGAAATTTCCCTGAATAATTTTTATGGGTAAAAGTCATTTGTTTTGTAGTGGTAGTAGTAGTGGTGGGGGGTGGCGGTTGCGGCTACAACTATGGCGCTAATGATAGTGGTGTGGTGGTGTTGCAGTGGGGGTGATGACTATAGTATCGTAGTGGTGTCCATGGTGGGTGTGTCCGGCGGTTTTCACGATAACTGTGGTGGCAGCGACGGTGCTGGTTGGTTGGGGGTTGCGGGTGTGAGTGGTAGTGGAATAATAACATCAATTCGCGTTGCTGGTGGTGGCAATGGAGTGGGTAGGGGTGAGCAATTGACCCGCAAGATTCGGGTCGAACCGGAACCGAACCGGGATCGGGACCGGGACAAGCACCGGTATAGTCCAACCGATCCGGTTTTCGGTCCTCCAAATCCTCCATTTTCGGTACCGGTTCCAAACCGGTTCGGTGTCAATTTTTCTAGTAATTAACCGGGACCGGCCCGGAATTTTACTTCTTCTGCTCCAAAATTTTACTTCTTCCACTAAATTTAAGAAATTGAAGAATGATAATAATTAGGTTGAAGATTTCGATGAAACTCAAGTAAGTTCTTAGATTTTTTTTTACTGTTAATTTTAAACCTTGAAGAACATCTGTTGTTTTTATATAAAATTGATATTAAATTTGGTTAAAGAATGGTTGATAATTGGGTTGATTAGTTTTATATAAAATTGAAGAATGATTGATAAATGGATTGATTAGTTTTTATATAAAATTTATGAACATTTATGAACAAATTAGAGTATGGTTTTTGTTGGTTGATTTGATATTAAACTATAAATATTTTGGGATTAATGCACAGTAATGTCATGGATTAAAAGTGTTCACGGAATATTGCACAGTTTGATGTCATTGATTAATATAAATTTTGTTTAAAAAGTGATGCCATGAATTAATATTTTTTAAAAGTTGTAGAACAATAAAAAGTATTGCATGGATTACTGTAGTGATGCCATAGATTAAAAAATAAAAATACTAAATTCAAGAAAAACAAATGGATTAACAATCGGTTCCAACAGGGTTTTTGACCGGAAAACTTGGACCGGGACCGGCACCGATATTGCCTATACGGTCCGATTTTCTGTCATAAGAATCTTTCATTTTCGGTTCCGGTTCTAAACCGGTTTGGTGTTGGTTCGGACCCAATGGTCACTCCTAGGAGTGGGTGGTGATGGAATGATAATATTAATTGATGTTGGTGGTGCCAAAGGCAACGTTGGTGATGGTGAAGACGCCAGGGAGTGGTGAGGGTGAGGTTGGCGGGGTTTGCAAAAATTAGATGCAAAAATTATCTTGATCTTTTTAAATCCAAATTGTAAAATATGTTACATTTCAAGAATGTAATTCAATTGGAACGATTAAATTGCTTATGGCGTTTAACTTAGTTTTGAAAATGGGCCTGAGCACTTCACCCAATTACAAGACTGATTATGCGTTCGATCCCGGACCTCTCTGTTAGCATCAGTCGTTGAGTGAGTAAAAAAAATACCATATAGGATTGACGTCTTTGAAGACAGGTTTTATTTGGGCCGATTAAGGTTTCCAGTGATTAACTTCTTATTCCAATTAAAATGATCTAATATCTTACCCTTAAAATCCAGTTAATTCAACCCCAAAAAATACTTCTCATCAAAAATTTTGGTCAAATAATTTATCATATTCTAATTTCATTTAATTTCTTCGTAAGAAACAAACAACCCCTACGTCTTATTAACTTTGATGCCCTTGTCTTGGTCTAGCGACTTCACGAGCCAAGAGGTCTACACAAATTGTTTATTATAAATAAATAAAATAAATTATTGATTTTTCCGGTAATCCAAGTTTACCTAGCATCTCCTATGCACTATTATTTCTCAAGGAAAAAAATAGAAGTTTAAAAAAATATTATCTCTATTTTTTGAATATTTAATTTTAAGGACTTCTAAAATACCTTTCGTTAACCATACATGATAAAACAGAACAAGACAAAGTAACTGTTTATAGTTTGGTAAGACTTGAACATAACATAACAAATAAAACGATCAATTTAAACCTAATAATTTGTTTGTATAATTTATATGTTTTAATTAATTATATAATTTATAATAAAATATATGTTTTATTACAAAATATACATCATCCTAAAGTTTTCGTTAACACAATAAAATGATATCAAAATAAAAAGTTTATGTAGTTTTTAATTTTTATTTACTACTTTTTGTATATTATTTTTTTCATATTAATATTTAATAAATTAAATAAATTAATCAAAATATAAGAATCCATACAAAAATAATATTTTGTGGACAATAAAATGAAAGTTTTAAATGCATAAAATATAATGAATAAAATTTAAAAAGTGAATAAAATGTTAAGTAGAAGACATATTTAATGTTTTAGAAGAAAAATATGTTATAATTTGTAGCTATATTGGTGAAACATATGTTTATTCCACGTTGTTCCAACTTGTTTCATGTGATGGGATGGATACCACTATTCCACTTTGTTACCGTCTGTTCCATATAAAAGTTTTGTCAAACATGGAACAATGATCTTTATTCTGTTATGTTATGTAATGTTATGTCATGTCATATACTATTCACATGGTTCTAAAAACGTGTTATGGCGGCATTATGGCGCGCCATAACGTTGAGGCGTGGCCTCGCCGCCACGTTAAAGCCCGTGGCGCGACTCTGAGGCGTGGCTTGCAGTAAGGCGCGCACGCCATAACATTGTGGCGTGGCCTCGCCGCCACTTTAAAGCCCGTGGCACGACTCTGAGGCGTGGCTTGCAGTAAGACGCGTTATGGCGTGTTATGACATGTTATGGCGCGTTATAAGGCGTGATTTTGGTTTTTTTTCCCTTTTTTGTACATTTGATATAAAATTACGAATGCATGTTTCTTTCTTTGTTTGTAGTTTTATATGAATTTAGTTTGTTTAATCATTATTGTTCATTACATTGACTTACATAGACATATGTATATATAACATATATAAATATTTGTCGTCTTAAGTCACGCCTTAAAAAACGCCATGGTCTCGCCGTAACTCGTAAGGCTTGAGGCTTGACCTCGCCGCCACGCCACGCCTCACGCAATTTAGAACTTTGACTATTCAACATACCAAACACACCTATAGGTTGACATAGTAAATATAAAAATTTCTGCCTTATTAGCAATCAATTTTAGATCTCACTCTAAGGCCTTGTTTGTTTTTTCATATTAAGCTCTTAATCCCCACTTATATCTGATTTGTTTAGATGTTTCATAACCATTTTAGAACTGAAATAAGACTTCAGACTTGACATCTCTTAAAAAACAAACGCCACCTAAATTAAAAAAAAATTACATTATTCTCTTAATTTTTATATTTTAGAAGAAGTTTTTTGAAAAATTCGTTGTAACTTAATATAGACAAAAATCTCAAGAATATATTTTCTTTATTTTAGAAAAATCTATTAAAAGATGCTAAAAGTTTGTTATAGATGCTATAGCATGTGGTAGATCGATTACTACTTGCTAAGAACACATTTAGACCCCACGGGTACCTATATGTCATTCCTAAGTCAAAAAGGTAATTCAATAATACAAATATTTGTTTTTCTATAAGACTTTAGTGTTAATATATTATAGTATTATACATTATTATGAACATGACGTTTTTGGTAATTTTGATTGTTCGACAACCTCATATATATTTGACCATAATAATCAACTTTTGCAACCCATAATAGAGTTGCCATAGGGAAATGGACGATGGTATAAACTTTTTTCGACATTAATGTGAAACCTGTATTAATAGTCATACTAGGTGAAAAAGATGTATTTTATAACATTCTATTTGATGTTTGTGGCTAATGTATATTATCATAAAGGAAAGTTCAAATGTGAACTCATTTTTTGTTGTGAACGTGAGGACGAATCTCAGCCACTTATCCGGTCAATAAAGGCGAACTGACGCAGTTCTCCTTTAATAATCTCCACCCTCCCATGAATCGCGTCAATCCTCCGTGATCGCGTCCACCGTAACCGAAGATGTGTGGCTGAGATTCGTCCTCACGTTCACAACCAAAAATGAGTTCACATTTGAACCTAACCCTATTATCATATTTCAAAGTATTTTAGGGTGCGTTTAGTTAGAGAAAACTGTTTTCATTTTACTAAAAAACGTTTTCAGAAAATGGAGTTGAGTTTTCATTCTTAGTTTTCTATGAAAACTTTAGAAAACACGTTTGTTTGAAACGGTGGAGTTTTCATTTTTTATTTTTAGAAAATTAGAAAACACGTTTGGCTGTGCATTTTCTACTACTTTTCATTTTCCATTTTTTTTTCAAATTAGAAAGTTTATGCGTGTGTGTGAATGTGTGTGCGTGTTTGTGAAAGTGTGTGTGTGTGTCTGCGTGTATGTGAAAAAGTGTGTGAATGTGTGTCTGTGTGAGTGTATGTGTGTTTGTGTGAAAGTGAAAGTGTGTGTGTGTGAATGTGTGTGCGTGTATGTGAAAAAGTGCGTGTGTGAAAGTGTGTGTGTGTGAATGTGTGTGCGTGTATGTGAAAAAGAGTGTGTGTGAAAGTGTGTGTGTGTGTGAATGTGTGTGTGTGAATGTGTATGTGTGTGAAAGGATGTATATGTGTGTATGAAAGTGAAAGTGTGTGTGTGTGTGTGCGTGTCTGTGAAAGTGTGTGTGTGTGTGTGTGAATGTGTGTGTGTGTGAGTGTGTGTGCGTGTCTGTGAAAGTGTGTGTGTGTGTGTCTGAAAGTGTGTGTGTGTGTGTGTGTGTGTGTGAAAGTGTGTTTGTGTGTGTGTGAATGTGTGTGCGTGTCTGTGAAAGTTTGTGTGTGTGTGTCTGTGAAATTGTGTGTGTGTGTGTGAATGTGGAAAAGCTTTTAGAAATCAAAAAATTGGAAAAGTATTAAAATTAGTTTCCTAAATTGTATGTAATTTTAAAAAATGAAATTTTTTGTTTTCTTGAATTTTTTTTGAAAACCGAATGAAATAAACGGGTTTTCTAAATCATTTTGCTGGAAAATTTTCCTAGAAAATTGGAAAATTTTCCACAACTAAACGCACCCTTAATATCTTCTTTTTTTAAACTAATGTTCATATAAGTGTATTTCATTCCTACTCAGAGTTGTACAAATAATGCAAACGATTTTCAGTATGATCTTAAATGGTCTGAGAATGATTTTCAGTGACACTCTTAAATGGTCTTTTCTGTATACCTTTTCCGGTTCCGCATATACCGTAGGCATTGAAATACAAGTTACTAAGGTTTAGAATATAGACATGGGATCATGAGACCAAGTTGTTTTCGTAAAACTCATGAGACCATCTTTTTACAGTTGAAACTTCACAACAAACAATTTGAAACCATCCTTCACAGTGTTTTTTGCTGTGAAAGTCGAATTTTTAACCTTCACAACGTTTTGCTGTGAAATTTCAAATGTGGTCTCACGAGAGCAGACTCGTCTCACGTGAATCCAACCTTAGAATTATATATATATATATATATATATATAGAGAGAGAGAGAGAGAGAGAGAAAAGTTCAAATGCGAACTCAAATTTGGTTGTGAACGTGAGAACAAATGTGAGCTGAAGATGTGTGGTTGAGATTCGTACTCACGTTCACAACCAAAAATGAGTTCACATTTGAACCTAACCCTATATATATATATATATAAATTAATTATATATATAAGGTTGGGTTCACGTGAGACCAACATGCTTTCGTGAGACCATATTTTTTTTGAAACTTCACGGCAAAACATTGCGAAGGTAAAAAAAATCCGAACATTCATAGCAAAAACACCGTGAATGTTACCCTCACCGTTCTACTGTGAAGTTTCAAGTGTAAACATGTGATCTCATAAAAACAGTCTGGTCTCATATGATCCCAAATATATATAGACTTGGGATCATGTGAGAGTAGGTTGTTTTCGTGAGGCCCGTGATACCACTTTTTTACACTTGAAATTTCACAGGAAAACACTGTGAAATTAACCTTTACAGTATTTTTTGCTGTGAAGGTTCGGGTTTTGTTACCTTCACAGTATTTAACTCTGAAGTTATAAGTGTAAAAATATAGTCTCACAAAAACATGTTTGTCTCAGAAGAACCCAACCCTATATATATATATATATGTATAGAGGGAGGTTCATACGAAAACTTCAAACATTTAAAGAAACACGAGGACGATTCTTAGCCAATCATTAATTAATAATATTTAATAACTTAACATTATATTAAAAGGTCATTAAGGTCTTTATATAACATATATCTAATTATGGATTAAACAATATTTGCTTAAATTAAGGAATCATATTTCCATCCCAACACATATCCACGATTTTAACAAAAAAATTCTATCATTGTTTTCAAAGATCTCTACCATTGTTTTCAAAGATTTTTCATTCCCATCATTCCAGATTTCTACCATTGTTGTCAAACATTTTTCATCGAGCAAACTCTGCAGAAAATTACTAACCATAGTTTGTACCATTAACGTTGTTTAGTTTCGTACTTGTGTTCACCTCATCCACAGATGGCATCTTTAACATTGGAATTTCCAAAATAATAAATATATCACATATGCTTTTTACTTAGTTGTAAGTAAACTTTCTCTAACATACATGAATCACAACTAATCATAACTATATAACTTAACTACTGTATATCATTTGTATATGTTTTCATAAGGTACACATAAATCACTAATATTCACACACATAAGTATCATACGATAATCTCATATACTTTACACCCATTAACAAAATTTCTAATCACATGTACTCATAGCTTTATAAGTTATATAATGTCTTACTAACTTGTGACTCTATCCATAAATCACACATGCCCATTCTTTACTTGTAATTATACATTTTCTAATTTACATGAAGCACATATAATCATAACTATATAACTCAAACAATGTATATCAATTGTATATGTACTCATAAGTTACACATAAATCACTAATATTCACACACATAAGTATCATATGTAAGCTCATATACTTTACACCCATTAACAAAATTATTAATCACATGTAATCTTAGCTTTATAAGTTATATAATGTCTTATTAACATGTGACTCTATCCATAAATCACACATGCCCATTATTTACTTGTAATTATACATTTTCTAATATACTTGAAGCACAAATAATCATAACTATATAACTGAATGTTTGATTTTGAAGAGCAGAGTAAAACATGTAATCAATTATATTGAAAAAGCAATTGGGTTTTATTTTTGCTTGCATATGATATATATGAATAATATATTCCCCATTAATAGGGATATTGATTCCTAAAAATATGCCAAAAAGCACCCGTCAACATGGCATGCCAATTGAAGAATCTACAAAAAGTTAAATAAAATACCCCTTTTACCCTTGAAGTAATTAAGGAACCGTATCAAATTACCTAAAAACTGAATATATTTACAGTTATTGCCACTAATCAATGTAACCGTTGATCAATTTCAATCTAAGGCTGAGATTGTTCCCTTTGTTTTCTTATATATATCGCGTCCTCGTTTGAACCCACCCTTGTATGTATACGTGTATATATATATATATATATATATATATAGGCCACGCCTCCGTTGCAAACTTTACAAACCAATCTTAGCCGTCCAACTAGTCTAATAAATATTTGATTTTATTTTGTTACCTAATTCAAAGTCCTGATCATAATTAATGAATCTATCATATTCCATATATATTTCAACCATAATTAATTAATTATGATAATTGTCCATAAATATTCCAGTTGTTTCCTAATATAATGGTTTGCAAAGTTTGCAAATATTCATCAGTTTGCAACGGATACCATCCCTATATATATATATATATATATATAAAGTATAAATGAATTATAAAGAACAACCATAAAATAAAACATATTCTCACTATAAAACAAATGACTTTTACCCACAAAAAATATCCAGAGAAATTTTCGTCAGTGATTATCCACGGATCACAAAAAAAAAATAGTTCGGTAAAATTCGATGTTTTTCGAGAAAATACCAACGGATCACCCAGAGAATCCTTGGGTAATCTGTCACTTATTTGAATTACCTACCAACAATTTACCCACCAACTTTTGTGACGCTTTTGTAAGGAATCACTCTTTAGCGACAGATTTCTCAAAGAAATGTCCGTAGGCAAAAGTCTTTTATTTAGTAATGTCTTACACCATTTGGGAAAATAAATTAAATTATTTGAATTTTTCACATGAGAAATAAAAGTAAGAAATCTGGACATAAACACACAAATACGTGTCTTGTAATCTATAATAAGAGAGACCTTAGAACACCTACCCTAAAATATAAGATATAATCAAACCGTAATAACAAAACGAAACCTAGTTTATTGAATGCTAAAAATGTTTAATTAATCGTAATTCTTTTTAATTAATCATAAAAATTGTTTAATTAATAGAATGTTTTATTTTAAAGAGTTACTGTAACGCTTTTACATAGAATATATAATTGTTTGGTTATATATACTTAAGTCCGATAAAATAGTCTGATATAAAACTAATACTTTTGATGTTTCATAAACCATCTAACTTATTAAAAAAGAATCACAAAATTTTAAAAACATCAATGGGAAGTGATTCTAGGACCATAAGACAATAAATACAACAAACAATTAAACCATTTACAAACCCAACTACAATATAATTTGATCGAATTTCAACCAAAAGTGTATTTCTATATTATATTAAAATTCTATCAATTGCAAAAACATAACAAAATTGTCGGTAACACCTGACGATCGGAGGCCCTGTTTAGTGGTGCCATCTACACACCCTGAAGTTGTATTGCATGAGACCCATGTTTTTCATTTCAAACTCGAACTTCATAATGTGGTTGTTACAAAAGCACTATTATTCTCCCCAAAGCCTTTTCGAAACACTATTTCAAAAGTTATGGGTGTTTGTAAAATAGTCGTTCTACTTTTTGGAGAAATAAAGTGTTTGCATACCACTCCAAACCCTATTTCTGAGTCGGATATACTCGACCTGTTTGATTGATTTGGTTTATTTGAAATTTGTAAATTATCTAATAAAATGATATACCAGTATGGTAAAAAAAATAGATCGTATAGTTTTGATATTGTTGTTTAGTTTTTACATTAAATAATTTGGCATATTATTCGTTAGGCAAAAGCAAAACAAAAAAGAATAACCAAGACACTTAACGGTAAGATAATTCTTTTCTGATTAGAAAGAGCATAAAGTTTAAGAAGAATCTTGATCATGTCCTTACTGATTTTGGTTTTTGTTTGTTTGCAGAATATGCTTGCTCGGGTCCAAACCCTTTAAACGAATGGGCTGAGACCGCATATGTTCGTGCTACAAAGCTTTTGTCGTTTTCGCTAAGTTGTTTTCAGTTTGTTCGATTATTCATACAAATGCAATAAGAATTTCAAGTGCGAATGTCGGGTGGGAGCCATTGACGATAATGGAGAATATACGCTAGCATTCAGTATGGACCCTATGTTATTTTAACGTGATGTCATTTGATTCACTAAAAACAGGGTTTTTTTAGAGTAATTGAATTTAAATTCTTCTCTACATTAATTTTAATAACTAAACTACTAAAATAGGTTGTCAATTTGGGACATACGATCATATTAAAGAACAAACAGATCGATAAACAAATAATAAAATTGGATTTATAGGACGCGACCAATAAATAAGTATTATAATATACCACTTTATAGAACATAAATTATACGACCAAAAAATAAAGCGTCATATTTAATGGCCTTGTTATAAGTTTATAGGACGCTTTTAGGCATCGTAACAAGTTTATTGTGACATTTTTTTAGATATTTTATAGGACACAATTTGAAAAAATGTCCTATAACACAAGTAACCTACAAAAAAATGGATTTATAGGACACTTTCTCAAAACTGTTCGTATAAACTAGCTAATGCGACGCTTTTTATTAAAAATGTCCTAACAAACTTGTTACAACCTCCAAAAGCGTTTTACAAACTTATTACAACGCCTTTAAATAGAACGTTTTATTTTTTGGTCTTATAATTTGTGTCTTATAAAATAGTCTATTAGAACATTTATTTATTGGTGACGTCCTATAAGTCTAACTTTGTTATAGTGAAATAAATGAAGTTAGTTCTTTCGATAACTGACAACAGTTTTATTTTTAAAAATCTAATTAAAATTGAAAGAATATAATATGATTTTGATTATAGTAGGGACAAGTTCAAATGAGAATTCAAATTTGGTTGTGAACAAATGAAGGGGACACGTGTTCCATTCAAAGAAATATTCAAACTGAATATATAGTATGTATTCAGTCTGAATATTTATTTGCATATTTAATCTGAATAATCTATATTCAGACACATGTCAAGCTCTCATTTGTCCTCACCAAATTTAAATTCGCACTCGATTATAATAACTCCATAAATATTAAAACCAACTTACTTCGTATATCAGACTGACAAACTCGGAAGTATGTTTTTGGATTATTGGATATATACAGACCTTATATTTATCTCAATGCTAAAGATCAATTTTTGGGGAGACTTGCAACTTACAAACATTATGTATTTTAATATAGGACAAATTCCAAAGTGTCCTCATATTACAGGTTCATGTAATTAATCTTGCTTAATATTATTTTGAGTGAAAAAAGGAAAAACAGATATTCGCCCAAGATAGCCAAAATCCAAAAAGCATCCCATTTCACTTTTTAGCCGAGTTTTTAATTAACTTTAGTCATACAAGAAACGTTTAAATGAAAAGTGATAAATAGTTATGAAAAATATAGAAGTGATCCTAATTCTTTATCAGGTCGATGTTTACTGCTTTAACTGTAAAACATCGAACAATTGCTTGTATGATATGCGAAAGTTAGAATGATAGTTTTATAACTTTTACAAGTAGACTTCAAACGGTATAACACGTACTCTTAAATCCGGAAAAAAAAAACAATTAATTTAAAATTTTCCATCATTAATCACAAAACTAATTTCTTCAAATACATCACTAGATACCAAAATGTAACTTTCTCAAATTCATCTCTTATAACTTGTGCACGCTTCATAGGATTAGTAACCCAAGTATTCAAATGGTCCTTATTAGGTCACATATTATTGTATTTGAAATCACCGAATATGAAGACGAGATTGAAGTGGTCAATGCTGAAAGTCAACATGATTAAAGAAAGTCAAAGTTTTTACCAATTGTCAATGTCAAAGCTTAGTTAGAGCTGAATTGTTAGTTTGACTCCTTATAATAGTCAATTTTATAAATACCTTGTTAGTGGTAGTTAGTAGTAACAATAAGAGAATAGCATTCATTGTAACATTTCTAGAGAGAGAAAGCTTCATGTATAGAGAGAGAAGCTATTACTGACATGATAATTTCATTTCTAATAATTGTTCTTGATTATTAGAATCATTGTTACTTGATTATTGTGGGATTATCAGTCATTAACCTTGAAACTAAAACTTGACTCCTAAAGTCGTAAACTTACCGTAACACAAAACTTTCTTCATTCATGAAAACCCATCTAGATGGTGCATCACTAACACCCAAAATGATGCCACTCGATTCATCCACTACTACATATCCAACCAGAAGCAAGCAATCACACAAGGCTTTTACCCGAAAATTTTCGAAACAAAAGATTATTACTTAAATGACTGGGTGTTACATAAATCTAATAACTCAACCATTTATTCATGAACCTACCTTTTAGTAAGGAACCCTAAAATCCAAGACCGATCTCAATTCAGATCATCCGACATTTCAATTCCTAAGGACTCCTCTAGTCCTTAATTACAATTCCTTTCTCAACAAGGGTTTAACTCTATGGATCTAATGAGTTCATGGTTTTTCAAGTACAAAATATAGCAAATATGCCAATTTTGTTTATAAATTTTTTCCGAATATAAAATATTTTATAATCAATGTTACTCACTCGTAAAATTTACCATCACCTACTAGGTAGTCGTGTGAAATAGCCACAAATGTGACACATATAAAATCATCTTGAAAGTTACTTGATCAATACTCAATTAATAACGGCAATAACTAAAATATACTCAATAAAATTTTCAAATGGGCAACTATAATCCTAACATTCATCTATTTACGCCATGTATGTAAAAAAAATTTATACACTAAAATAATGTGCAACAAAATATTAGTACAAAACTTCCAAAGAGGAATTACATAACATAACACTTTCAAAAATTCTATCTTTTATCATATAAGTATATAAGGCATGAAGTAAAACTCTCCAACAAGATTCACATGTGTCATTTTATTCCTCAAAACTAGTAAAATGATATGTGCATACGCTTCGGTTACAACATGAAATCATTTAGATTGGATTCAAGTTTAAAGTCAAATAACAATATGCTTGCGTCTTTCTAAAATGTTGGCTACATATTATAAAGAAAGCTCCAATTAAATATGTATACAAGCTATACGCAACAAAACAGTTCCCGTAAAAATAAAGTTACACCGGTATGTCCGTTAGTTATCTTACATTTTTAGTCCATTTTCCGTTAACTTTCTGTTAAGTTCATTAAGTCAGCGATTTTCTCAAGTTTCACAGACATTATAATAGTTTGTAGCGACATTCTCTCAATAGCTAGCAATCTTTGAGATTTCGTTAATTTCTTCGTTTGTTCCGTTTCTTAAATTTTTGGCCCTTTTTCTATTAGTGTTGTTAAGCCTGTTAGAGTTAACTTTTTGTTAAGTTTCTTTTCAAAGTTAGTCTTTTTCCGTTATTTCAGTTAGTTTAAGTTTCTATTCTTCATTTTTAGTATCCCGACTTTAAAGTTTCATATATTTCCATTTTTAATCCTTGGACTCTAAGTTTTAATTTTTGTCACTTTTAGCCCCTGGACTTGAAGTTTTCAAACTTTACTTTTCTAGTCCTTGTAATTGTGTTTTTGTCTATTTTAGTGTTTCAAGTTTTAGTTTTGTCATTTTTATTTCTTGTACTTTGTCTATTCACACAATTAAACTTCTAATTGAGGTTTCTGTCAACAATCATTTGGTCATGTAACAAGTACTTATATTTTTGATATATTCACGAACTAATTTGTTATATTTGATTTTTACACGTTTATTTCAAGATGGATAATATTCTTTTGGAGAAATAGAACGTGGAGCTTAAAGAAAAGATTTCTATTTTGAAGAAAAAGTAATGGGAGAAAATAGAAAATATTATAAATTTTCGTGAAGAAATTTTATCAATCTTAACTGGGAAAAAAGTTTAAAACAAGAAAATGAGTGTTTGCAATAGCAATTAGATAAGCTTCATACAATTCCTAACAATAGGAAATACGAAAATGAAAATAAAGAGAGGAATATTACATTGACAAGGAAATTTTTTGAGCTGGAGAATCATATTTCTGAATTTGAAAATAATTCTGATTCTGAGAGAAAAGAGTTTGTAGTAAAGAGTGTTGAGCTGCATTTAAATAAAATATCCGAACTTAAAAAGGTTCTAGATAATGAACCGGATTTTTTTAAGGAAGAAAGACAGGGTTTTGAAAATGAAAAAACCAGTTTTAATACTCAAAGGAAAAGTTTTGAAAGGAAAATAAGATCTTGTGAGATGATTATTGGTAAACTTTCAAAACAAAATTTTGACTTTGAAAAGATTGTTGTGATTGAAAGAAGAAGGTTAAAGAATGAAAGAAAAGAGTTTGAAAAGAAAAATCTGGAACTTACAAAGAAAATTTTTGATCTTTAGAAAACAATCAAAAAGGAAAAGCAGAGTTTTGTTACTGAAAGGGAACTTATTGAGAAAAAGAATGTTGGATTGTTTAAAGAAATATCTACAAATGAAAAAAGGTTGGAAATTGATTTTGAGGATGATAAAAGTAATTTTAAAGATGAAAAAAAATTCTTGAAGCAAAGATTGTTGATTTTCAAAAAAGATTTATGTTTTGGAAAGTGAATTAGAGGAAGAAAGGAAATTTATTAAATATAAAGGAATTTTTTTGAAAAAGACTTTCAAAGTGAAAAAAGTTTTTGAGAAGGAAATACTAGAACTTTCACAGTAATTGTTTGAGTTAGAGATCTGATTTTCAAAACAAATTTGATTTTAGTATGGAGAAAGAAATGTTTTGTTTGATAAAATCATGGAACTTGAACAAATTATTTTCAAGTCTAAGTTGATATTCAAAGAGAACTCAGTTCAGGTTGACATCTCTAAAAAATTTAGTCCCGACACTACTAATTTTTTTCATCATATGATGATTTAACTTATACCGATTCGGTATTTTCCTAAAAAATCGTTTCTGGTTCATTTCATGTATTTGATTCTTTTTCTCTAACCAGTGTTTATAAGAATAACTATACTTCAAGTGTTGAATCAAACTGTTATTCTAACAAATACATCAAATCATATAGTTCTTCCAAATATCATACTCATACTTCTAATCTGTTTAACAAATATCGTGTTGAAATATCAAATAGTTATTCTGAGAAGGTGGAAATGGTTTGGAGAAAGAAGTCAACTACAGAAGCAAAATTGGAACAAGCCGTATAAATCTCCCATATTTGATACAAAAATATTCGTTTCAAAGACTGATTTACCGTGTTTTGTTTATTCTTGTAAGATCCCAAACCAACAACAACTGAGAAAACTCCATAGAAATTAGAGATGAGAAAGCATGAAGAACATGTAGATTGATATTATCAAATCATATGATTGATTTGCAATGGAGGAAATTGGAGATCTTGTAGAACAAGAAATGTACACGACTCTTATCAAAGGTCACTGTGTGTGTTTGTAAATTCTCCAAAAAACAAATGATAAAAGAGCCAAAACACCATATATATATAGGTGCCCATTACAAGATAAATTCCCAAGCCTATAAACTCCCTAAAAGCCCAAAATACAATTCTCTATAAAACTTTCTATCTAATTGGGGCTAATTAGAACTAACAATCTCCGCCTAAAGTTTTATAAAGAAAGCATTATCATATAAACTCCACCTTGATTTCTTTAGAAGCTCTTATATACCACTCTTCAAGGCGTTACAAGCTCCCTCTCAAATGTAGGCTCATATTCTTGAAAAACCGAGAAATTGCACTTTTTGTCCAGCTTTCATGACTCAACTTCATCGCTATTTTCGACCATCCGAAAGCCTAATTGAGAGAAAACATAAAACATGAACATTGAGGGCCAACCTCTTAGTTTATCTACAAGCTTTGAATCAACCATTTTGGATAAAAATTGAGTGAGTGGTGCAAGTTTTCCCTTAGCTGCGCAAAACAGTCATCAAAACTAGAATATATTATTCTTCAAACCTTGTTGAGTAATCGTTCAGCTCCGAACTATAGACTTGAATCAAAGGAGAGAGTGCCATGAAATTTGTCACAAGTGTAGCTTTAATTCATGAAGAATAGACAAGCGAACTCCATTATGAAATTGGAAGGAGAATGAGTGAAAAACAATGCTTTCGGTCCAACATCATTCAACAAACTTCAACAGTGAATAAGACATATCAGCTCATGGAAATTGAGAAAAGTAAAAAATTCAAATTCGTAAATCTGTGTTTTCTCGTTTCAATGCAACTTGACTCATATAATTTGGAGCTTCGAGTAAAAAAGATATGCGCTTATTTTTGATACAGCGATATGCTGTCAGAAAACCGAAAGAAAATTGGGCTACGGGCTTCGGTTCGATGCGAGCTCTAGACAAACGAACTTTGATTTTGATTCTCTGGACCACCTCTAGTCTATCTCTGATCCATCATGGAGTTTGGTCTGCGTGAGCTCTGGTCTACGAGTTTTTGATCATGCCGATGACCATGTTGAGCCTCGGGCTCACCGATGCAGAGCTCTGCATGTACGCATTTCTGGCCCATCTTGGTTGATTTGGTCCGATATGATGCAGAGCTCTTGCTCACCATATCTCTTGCCTTTTGCTCCTGCCTCCTATTTAACATGTCTTAATGTTGCTCTGGTCATATAGAGCTCTAACCATCAGTTGCTTTCATGTTCAGATTATCCACCCCCATGACCTGCCATTCGAATTGGAACCCCCCATCTCTGATTCTTAATTTTCTTCTGAATCATGCTTTGCTGAAGACCGGACTGAAGATCAAATGAAATTTGGAGAGATGCACGAACAGATACAACACCATTGGTCTGTTGAACATCTTAAGATACAAGCCAAGATGTAATCTCCTTACCGTTAGGCTTTCATATAAAGCTCTCTGGTGTAACGAGCTGAGTGATTTATGGACAGCGCCTTGAACATGACATTAGACCAACATGATCAAAATCTTGATCATGTAACCTGCTGTTATCAACCAGAAGTATCATTATAGGCAAGTAGCAGTAGGTCTCGAGCTCTTAGAAATGCTTCACACTTCACAGTAGCTTGAATTGCAGATTATTTGGTATCGAATTCCATATCTTTTGATCATTCTTTAGCAGATATGAAGATAGTCGATAATGTGTTTATGATCCAGTGGTAGTGAAGAAACAATAGAAGCGTTTAACTTCCTCCTCAAAGCAATTGTCAGCCAAACAACCCTCAAAACTCCGACGAACTTCACGAGCATAAGATCCAGTCACAATCAACGTCATAATTTCCTTCAAGTTCTGTCAAATAGGAGTGGGGAACAAAATTGAATTCAAAAAAGCTGTCAGGACCGGCTGCTCAGCACACCGATTTCATGTAGAGCTCTGGTTATTAAAACTCTTGCAGCCAAACAGAGATATAATTCAGCAAGGTTCGAGCATCCTTATTTGATGTTGAGGGTTTGATTGATGTGGTGGACAACTTGAATTAGCTTTGTATTCATGTTGTTTGAATCAAGCACGTGCCTCATCACCACCAACAATATTTAAAGGCTACCTCTAGTTATTCTTCGTTTTCTCTAGTTCGTTATGACCTGAGCTCTGGATCTGCTGGTTGGCCCTCTGATGGATCAGATCTCTCCAACATATTTGAGGACAAAACCAACCAAGCTTTGAACACATTTGGATCAAGCAATGAGTTAGGAATATCCAGATATGTGGATGACCTGAAGATTTTGCAAATTAGCTTAATCAAGTCTGCTACTTCAATCAATGGATTTCCTATCTAAACAAACCTGTTGAATATATTTAGCAAATGAGGAAATGTCTCCATGTCGACCAACTAGTTCACATGCATTCATTTGGGCATCCTCTCCTGAACAAGTATTTTTATCAGATTTCGAGCAACTAAGACCCCATAAATAGATCTGATTGCATCAAGCTTTGAGGACATAACAACCAAGTATATATCAGCACTAGCAAAACCATGCTTTCTGCATGAAAGGCTCGCATTTCCGTGATGGATTGCAATCTGACTTAACAGGTCAACAATTTCGGGATAATTGGCAGCAGAGTTCTAAAGAGCTTTCCTTCATGCAGAGTGTTCTGATTTACATACAGAGCTTTCAGATTTGCATACAAAGCTCTGTATGAGTGAATTTTTGGAAATATATAAGCACAAACTGAATGCAGGCATTGCATGGTTTAATTCATGTACCGGGATATTTCCAAGGTTCAATAATCCAGAAAAATAACCCACAGTAGCATGAGTCAGAATATCATTATCAACTACTCCAATTGACCGAGGAAGTGTGTTCAGATCTTTAATTTGTTCTTCATTAATCTGCTTAAACCTTTTAATGACTGTTATATTGTGATTAATGTTGGAGTCCAGTGTTTGCAGAGCACTAGAGTCAACTTTTTTGGGACTTAAATAAGCAAGACGTTCTATTTTTAGAACTTACATAAGCAAGACGTTCTATTGAAAGTGGCACTACATTTGGAAATCTAAGTTTGGCACTTGGTCGTCTTAAGTTATCCATAGAAAAGAGTGAAACAAATACCTCATTATCCAGTCTTGGAATGTCTTCAACAGTCTTCATGGCTCCTTTAATGAATATTTGAAAGAATCTTTGATATGGAATGTAAGTATAGGTAGATTTCTTTGAAATATCTGTCTTTAATTCTTCATAGCTAAGAGAAGCATAATCATAATGCTTGTTGTGAGCAATCCAATGGAAGATGATTCTGACATTTGTTGAGGCTTGGTCCAGACTTGAAATTTTACCAGATAAACAAGTGTTTATAATGGTAAAGAGTGAATACCAAATAGGTGGAAGACACTTTCTTCTAAAAGAACTCAATGCAGTGAGTGTTTCTGAATATCCTAACTTCATAAAGTCTGCAATAAGCTCAGAATTGGAAGGAATAGCATCAAGGGTTGTTCTACCAACTACTGCATTAGTCTTTGGAAGATCAAATATGTCCTTGTTATCTGAATCCTTGATAGAAAACCTGTAACCATGAACATATGAAGAGAAATCATTTTCTTCATCATCAATTTCTGTATAAAACCACCATTATTGTAAATAGGACTCAGGAACCAAAAAATTCTTAGTAAGCAGAGCTCTAAAAGGATGTTTCTTCAATATTTCAATCAAAATCCTCCGATCATCATTGAAATCTGTTGAAAGAATATTAAGAGCACAATTATTCTTCTTGATATCCATCCTCTTGTTCTCTGGAACATACAACTTTGTAAAATCAGGACCATAACTTTCTTCTTGTGCAGTACTAGTAACCGATTGTGAATCATTGACACCTCCAACAGATTCAGAGGGAACTTCTATTGGCTCAATTTGTGTTATCCCAAGTGTAGGTGAATGAGGGTTAGGGTTAGGGTTTGAAGGACCGGCTTCAGGATTTCCTTTTGTAGCAGTGCCTTCTAGCATTGGATCATCATTCAGAGTGACTTCTATTGATCCAATCATAACCTTTTTAGGCACAATTTTGAATGAATCTCCATTCGATGATGTATCACTGTCACTGAAACACGACTTTGTAGTTTAGATTGGCTGATCAACATTGGAAGTCGACATTGTTGAAAGGATTTGAAGATTCGAGTGAGAATGAAGTTCAAGAAACTCAGAAAATAAATTTTGGAGGGAAAATTCGCTGAAAAAATATGAAGATGACGAATCCATTGATTTTATGGGGTGGATGATCGCGGTAGGACACGTGGCCGAAAAGGAGCAAAAAGTAATGACGATTAACAAAGTAATCATGATTAATTTGAATTAAGGAACCGTTCTGCGACGTGATTATGGCTCCTCAAATGAAATTAAAACACGTGGCACACGCGTGAATAAAATCAACTTTGCAACGGGAAGTTCAGAACTTCTGAGAAAGAGTTCAGAAATTTGAACAAATGGTTTAGAATGAATTCAGAACTTGCGAATTTGTTTCAGGACTTGAATGATTTGTCTTGTAATCCATAAAAAACATTTAAAAATATATACTTCTGAATATATAAAACAGTTTGGTATTTCAGAAGTAGTTTGAACAACTTTAAAAATGAGTAAGTATCCTCAGAAGTTTGTCCATACTTCCAAGATATGTAATTCTAAAATGATTTTCCATCTTGAGTGATTATCTGTTCAGATCTTGTGTGAAATGTAATACGAGTTAATCAAACCATTAGTAACAGTAACACTCCCCCTTGAAAAATGCTATATATAGAAATGTAAAAATAACATAAGTATTATAATACAAAACGTTCAGAAATTAAGAATTACTACTTCTGAGAACTATAAGATAGATTTCTGAAAAGTTAACTTCAGAACTTCTGAAGGTAAGATTTTCAGAATTCTGAATGATATAGACTCAGAAGTTAAACCTGATTTCTATATTATATAAAATACTATAATACTTATGTAGACAAGTTCATCATGCCTAATTTGCTTACCAAAAAATTAAACCTTTTTTCATCAAGTGCTTTGGTAAACAAATCTGCTAATTGATAATCAGTCCGAACAAAAAATATTTCTATATTACCTTTCTCGACATGATCTTTAATAAAATGGTATTTGACATCAATATGTTTTGTCTTTGAGTGTTAGACAGGATTAGCTGTAATGGCTATGGCACTTTTGGAGTCACAATACAAAGGAATCCTTTTGAATGTATAGCCATAGTCTTTGAGTTGGATTTGCATCCAGATGACTTGTGAGCAACATATAGCAGCAGCTACATATTCAGCTTCTATAGTAGAGGTGGATACACAATTCTATTTTTTGGAATTCCAGCTTACAAGTCTATCACCTAAAAATTGACATGATCCAGATGTGCTTTTCCTGTCTAATTTACAACCACCGTGATCTGCATCTGTGAAAGAAGTTAGTTCAAATCCAGAATCCTTAGGATACCAAATTCCCAATGAAGGAGAACCTTTGAGATATCTAAGAATCCTTTTAGCAGCAAGAAGATGTGACTCTTTAGGATTAGCTTGATATCTTGGACAAATACACGTGGCAAACATTATATCAGGTCTACTTGCTGTTAAGTAAAGCAAAGAACCAAAAATACCCCTGTACTTCTTTTGGTTAACAGATTTACTAGATAAATCTGGTTCAAGTTTAGTAGTAGTGGCCATTGGTGTTTGAATACTAGAACAATCAGGCATGTCAAACTTTTTGAGTAAGTAAAAAAACATACTTAGTTTTATTAATGAATATGCTAGCGGGAAGTTGTTTTACTTGTAAACCAAGAAACAAAGTTAACTCTCCCATCATACTCATTTCAAATTTAGTTTGCATGATTTTCTCATAAATAAGGTTGTATCTATTGTACCTCTTTTGAACTCATAATTCAGAAGAAAGGTTGTGAGAGTTTCATACCATGCTCTTGGTGCTTGTTTAAGTCCATACAAAACTTTATCTAAGATATAAACATGATCTGGAAATTCCTTGCTGACAAAGCCTTCTGGTTGTTCAACATATACTTATTCATGAAGAACTCCATTCAGAAATGCACATTTGACATCTATTTGAAAAATTTTCATGTTTTTGTGTGCTGCCTAAGCTAAAAATATTCTAATTACTTCTAGCATAGCCACAAAAGCAAAGGTTTCTTCATAATCTATACCTTCTTGTTGACAATAGCCCTTGGCAACTAGCCTTGCCTTATTTCTCACAACAATTCCATGTTCATCTTTCTTATTTCTGAAAACCCATTTTGTGCCAATAATTGATTTTCCCTTTGGTTTTGGAATTAGTCTCCAGACTTTGTTTCTTTCAAATTGATTTAACTCATCTTGCATAGCTAAAACCCAGTCTGGATCCTGAAGAGCTTCACTTGGCTTTTTGGGTTCAATACTGCTTAAGAAATTCACATACATACATTCATTTGCTGTGGCTGATCTTGTTTATACACCTTTTGAGACATCACCTATGATTTGATGTATGGGATGACTTGATATCCATTTATTCACATTTGGCAATGGTTGAACAAATGAGACATTATTCAAGGAGTCATATTCATCAATGATTGCATTTGGTTCAAAATCTAGATTGACTGCTGAATTAATATTTGATGTCTGCCCCTCAAATTGAAGATTCTATACAGGGTCAGAAGTAATAGTCACTGGTGCAGAAATAGGTATTGTAGGTTCAGAAGTGACCTAAATTGGTTCAGAATTGACTTGTACAGAGTCAGAAGTTGGATGTTCTGAATTTGAGGTTGAGTCAGCTGGTTCAGAAAGATTTGAGATAGTGGTTTTTGTGGAAACTAGTTCTAGAATAGTTCTGAGAGAAGATGGATTCTGATAATCTGCAGAGACATTAACAGAAATATCAAATAAGTTTTGCTCTTTTCTGAATCTAAGATTTCAGAAACTGGATTAAGCTTGAGTACTGAACTGCCTTGTTCAGAAGTCATTGTTGGCTCATGAAATCTGATATGTTGGGTCACCGATGATTTGGTGATGAACCTTCTCTATTATTTGATTGATCTTTTACAGGTTCTTTTGAAGGTCTGAAATATGCTTCAAGTATTGGAGAATCAAAGACTATCCAATCAAGGGTTGTACATCAAAATGTGAAATTTTTGATGTATCAACTAACATTAATATTCAGATCACTTGCCGAAATCACCAGTGTAGATTGGTCACCGACCTGACAGATTGGGTCATCAGATAGGTCACCGACCTGACTGTTTGGGTCACCGATCTTGGATGAAGGTCACCGAAGTGACAGATAAGGTAACAGATGAATTGGGTCACCGATTCATGCATCGGGTCACCGATGATGTACACATGGTCACCGAAAATTGCAGTTGTCTTTACTTGAGGTTGTGATAACAAGTCACCAATACAAGGATGTACACGTGCCAACATTTAGTGAAAAATGAAGATCACCCAGCAATGTGTACACTTATCAATTCCAACCTTACAAGGCACTAACCGATGTGATACATGGTTCCATATATCACTTAGAAATTTTCAGAGATAAGTTCTTGACTCACAATAAATGCAAGATACGTGGGGAGCAAGAACTTGGGAAGCAAACCTTAAATAAAGACATTCTCTTTTATTCTTATAAAAGGGATGTTTGTCTTTTAGCTAAAGGGTTTGATGGAACATCACAGAGCATGAAGAAAAGGAGATACAATTATCTGACATTGCGTGCTACAAAGAATGGTTCATCCATTATCCTAGTACAAAGGGAGTAGCCTCTTTCTTTGTCCATCAGATATACTTCCAACTAATGAATCCTTGACAGCTGTCCACATGCATCCCATGCATGAACACTATAAAAGGAGATGAAGTCCTTCCCATAAATCTCACGCTTTCAACAAATCCTCTGTGTGTTCATTTGTTTGATTACGGCAATCCTATGTGTTCTAACAGTGTTATATTAACTTCCTTAGTGTACAAGTTAATTACTGTTAAATTAACTTCCTTAGTGTATAAGTTAATTTCATGTGTTTAAGTTTGTTAGAATAGTGTGTCTGTTCTTTTCCGCAACAAACTTCTGTGTGTAAATTTTTAATATTTATATTAAAAATTTAAAAAGAGTAAATTTTGTGTGTTTGTATTCAACCCCCCCCCCTCCCTTCTACAAACTCTCTCTTAGCTAGCCATCTCTAAACATGGACTAACAAGTGGTATCAGAGCAGTTAGTTTAATTCAATAAACTAGATTTGTGATGGCTACTACCCCTCCATCTATTGAAGGTGCTCTACAAAATCCTTTCGCTGGTACATACGATTTAGGCTCTTTAGCCAAACCCCCAAGGTTTAAACCAAATAACTTTGGGTTATGGAAAATTCATATGTTACTGTTCTTGGAAGGGATCGATTGTAGGTATCCTAAAATTCTGTCTGAGGGACCTATCATTCCACAAGTATGGGCTCGCTTTGGCCCTCAAAAAGATACAGAAGGAAAAGATATAGAGTCTGATGATGACAGGAGTGATGCAACCAGCAGATATATCATCAAACAACCAAACAAATATAATGAAGATGATAAAGGTCTGGTTGCATTAGACACCAAAGTAAAATCAGCTCTAGCATTATCTCTTCCTGATGAAGTATATCATTCTCTTCTTAATCTTTCTACTGCAAAAGAGATGTGGGACACTTTGAGTATCTTATATGAAGGTACTAAAGAAGTTAAGAAATTCAACAAGATCTGTCTTGTTAGAAAGTACGAACTATTCTCCCATGAAAAAGGAGAATCCCTCTACGTCTATTTTAATCGCTTTAACTGTCTGTTAAATGATCTCAAGGTTCTAGGAAAAGTTTATGATAATGAATAAGTTCTCTGCAAGTTTATAGATTGCCTCCCAAACTTCTGGAAACCATATGCACTTGCATTAAGCAAACCAAGAACTTAGAAATAATGCCTTTAACTGCTCTCTATGGAACTCTTCTTCATTATGAACAAACCAAGAACCAGAAAAAATCTCTCATAAAAGATATCAAGTATTCTTCTGTTGCTTTAATAGGTGATTCAAAATCTTCTTCATGTGTTCCTAGAATCACCAATCCTTCTTCTGACTCTGAAAACGATATTAAGGAAGATTCATCTCACCTATCAGATGCGTACTTTAGTGCTGCTGATGATGAGGGAGAAGAATCAGCCATTGACATACTGTCTGATAGTATGGCAATGATCGCTGGAAACCTTAAGAATAAAAGATTTTCTTCCAACCGCTCTAAATTTCAAAAAAACCTTTTTCTCAAAAACCCCCTTCTGACAAAGAAAATGAAGAATGCTTCAATTGTGGAAAGAAGGGTCACTTTGCTTCTGAGTGCAGATCCAAAGCTTCCTCTAATCTCAAATCTTCTTCTTCTTATGGCCATGACTTCTCCAAATCAGCTTCTAGGAAGTCTGAAGAGAGAAATAGCCGCTTTTCTAAGGAAAATCCTGAATCAAAAGAAACCTCTGGATATAAGAAATACAAAGCTAAATATAAGAGGGAAAAGGAAAGGAACCAAAGTAAAGGAAAAACTTTGGTTGGTGAGACTCATTGCTGGGAAGATGAGCAAATTTCTGAAAGTGAGAGTGAATATGTCACAAAGTGCCTCATGGCCAAAATTGATGAGTTGGAAGACATGGAAAAATCACTCTACACAGCTCTTGTCTCTACTGAGGGATCTGCTTCAGGAACAAAGCACCAGGTACATCCCTTTACCTCTCTCTCTGATGATCAAAAGGTTGATGCCTTTGATTCTTTAACTATTGACTTTTGCAATTTAAAGGATCAAAAGAAAAAGGCTGACATGCACATTAAATGTTTAAATGATCAACTTCTGTCTTGCTTTTCTAAAGTCAAGGACTTTGACAAAATGAAAGCTGATCTAGAAAACCTAAGGTATTTAAATGACAGCCTTTCTGAAGAGAAAACAAAGATCTCCATTACTCTTGAAAAGGAATAGGAGGTTCTCTCTAAATGGACAACATCTTCTAAAAATCTAGAAAAGATTCTTCTAGATCAAATCTCTTGTAAGGACAAGTCTAGACTTGGATATGGAAAAGATGATCCTCAACCTTCTGACCTGCCACTTCCATCATTTGAGTGTGAAGGCTTTCCTGCTGGTTTCTTCTCCGATGACGATGATGATCTTTTAGATTACTCATCTGAGGATTCCATTTCTGTCCATTCAATAGATTTTTTAAACATGCTAAAAGTAGAGTCTAATGCCAAAAAGTTTGGAGTTTTTGTTAAAGCTAAAGAATCCTCTCCTGAGTCTTCAAAAATTTCAACTCTTCCAAGCTCTTCTTCTTCTTCTCCCAAACCTATCCAAAGACTTTTAAACTCTCTAAGTCTTCATGAGTCAAGATACTCCCATGAGTCATCAAATGTTCCTGAGTACCCTACTCCAAAAGGATTTTCTCTTCAAAAGAAAAAATTTTCTAAATCAAAATTTTCATCTAAAAGGAAATCTCAAATAGTTACTGATTTTATTCCTCGATCAGTGAACTTGAAGAAATCAAGAAATCCTGGTAAAGGAATTATTGGGCTAAGACCAGGTGTCGGTCACCCCTCCTCTTCTCAGTCATCAACTTCTGTTCAAAGTTTTGATAACATGGATGTCAAAAAGGCCTTTAATATAAAGAAATGCTATAGTTGTGGCAACACTCTCCATCTTGCTTAAGATTGCCCAAAAGATTTTGATATCCGTAAAAACAAAATGCCCTCTAATCCCAAAGGGCCCACCTCAAAATGGGTACCAAAAGTCTAAATTTGTTTTTGGGTGCAGGTACCAAACAAAGATCATGTATGGTACATGGACAGCGGTTGTTCAAGGTACATGACCGGAAACAAACTTCTTCTCTTTAACTTCTCAAAAGAAAAGGGACCCACTGTTTCTCTAAAGTAGCTCATGTTGAAGGGCTAATGTACAATCTTCTGAGCACCAGCCAAATATGTGATTTGGGTTATAAGGTGATGTTTCAACTATGTGTGTGCTTGGTCTTTGATGTGCAGAATAAGATTGTACTGGCAGGAACCCGACTGAACGATGTATACATAATCAACATGAAGGAAAGTGCTATTGGAGAAGATGTGTGTCTCCTCTCTCAAGAACTAGCTAAACAAAGTTGGCTGTGGCATAAAAGGTTCTCTCATCTAAACTTTAAAACCTTGAATAAACTCTCCAACAAAGAGCTGGTTGTTGGAATGCCAAAAATTGTTTTTGAGAAAGAAAAGCTGTATGGAGCATGTGAAAAAGGAGAACTCACCAGAACTTCCTTTAATACAAAACAATGCTCTTCTATATCTCAACCTCTTCAAATGCTTCACATGGATCTGTGTGGTCCAGTAAGCACACCTAGTCTAGGTGGTAAAAAGTATATGCAAGTAATTGTTGATGAATTCTCTAGATATACTTGGTTGTTCTTTCTAAAACACAAGAGTGATGCTGCTGAAGAAATCATCAGGTTTACTAGAAAGATTGAAAACATGAATGGTAAACTGGTGAAGTCTATCAGAAGTGATAATGGCACAGAATTCAAAAATGCTGCTCTAGAAGATTTCTTTGACTCAAAAGGAATCTCTCAGCACTTCTCTGCTGTACGCACTCCTCAGCAAAATGGTGTTGTTGAAAGAAAGAATCGGACCCTGTGTGAAGCTGCAAGATCAACGCTGAGTGAATCCAAGTTGCCAACCTATTTTTGGGCTGAAGCAGTTAACACTGCATGCTTTACTCAAAATAGGTCTATCATCAAAAGGCATGACAAAACTCCTTATGAAGTTTTCCATGGTAGTAAACCTGAAGTCGACTTCTTCCACGTATTTGGTTGTGCTTGTCACATGATAAATGATAGGGAACAACTTGGAAAATTTGATCCAAAGTCTGATGATGGAATTTTCATGGGTTACTCTCTCTCCTCAAGAGCCTTCAGAATCTACAACCTCAGAAGACAATGCATAGATGAATCTATGCATGTGAAGTTTGATGAGTTTGAAACATCTTCATTAGCTTGTAATGAAGAAGAACTAAATCTATGGATAAACTCATGTGTTGGTGAAATTTCATCTTCCTCTCAACCCAATCCTTCAAGTCAACAGGATAACAACTCTTCTCAGCCTCTCATCAACACCACCTTATCTCTAGAACCCTCTCATTCTTCTCCACCTCCTGAAACTGACTGTATAGGAGATCAGACTCATCTAAACACCATATCTCCCACCAACCTACCCTCACCATCTCAAATACCTAGCTCATCTTCCTCTATACCTCCTCCCTTACCTCTTGCACTAAAGTGGACCATGGATCATCCAATAGATCAAATCATAGGTGATCCTCAAGTTGGTGTAAAAACAAGGAGAGGCATCAGCAACCTAGGCTTATATGTTAACTTTGTTTCTATTGTTGAACCTAAGCTGATAAATCAAGCCCTAGCTGATCCTAGCTGGGTAATTGCCATGCAAGAAGAACTCTCACAATTTGAGAGAAACAAAGTTTGGAAGCTAGTTCCTCGTCCATCTAACAAAACAATTATTGGAACAAAGTGGGTGTTCCACAACAAGATGGATGAAGAAGGAACTGTTATAAGAAATAAAGCAAGGTTGGTTGCTCAAGGATATCGGCAAGAAGAAGGAATTGACTATGATGAAACTTTTGCTCCTGTTGCCAGATTGGAAGCTATTCGAATATTTCTTGCCCATGCAGCTTACAAGAATTTTCGGGAATTCCAAATGGATGTCAAAAGTGCCTTCCTAAATGGTGAGCAAGCTGAAGAAGTGTATGTGAAGCAACCACCTGGGTTTGAAGATCCAGCCCATCCATATCATGTGTATCGGCTAGATAAAGCTTTGTATGGATTGAAGCAAGCTCCTCGTGCCTGATATGATACTCTCTCAAACTATCTTCTTAAAAATGAGTATATACGAGGCAAAGTTGACAACACTCTCTTCTTCAAGAAATCACAAGGCAATATCATTCTTGTTCAAATTTATGTTGATGACATTATTTTTGGAGCCACCGATGAATACTTGTGTGATGAGTTTAGCTCCCTCATGCAAAAAAAGTATGAAATGAGCATGATGGGGGAGTTAACTTTCTTTATTGGTTTGCAAGTAAAACAGTCTCCAGAAGGTATTTTCATTAATCAAAGTAAATACATTAAAGACCTTCTAAAAAAGTTTCAACTTAACACTTGCTCTACCATGAAAATTCCTATGGCTCCTCCTCTTAGACTTTACTCTGATCCTGATGGTGTCTCTGTTATTATCACGAATTATAGAGGCATGATAGGATCTCTTCTCTATCTTACTGCAAGTAGACCTGATATAATGTTTGCTACTTGTCTGTGTGCTCGATACCAACCAAATCCTAAAGAATCACATATAGCTGTTGTGAAAAGGATTTTTCGGTATCTGAAGGGTACCATAAATCTGGGTTTTTGGTATCCCAAAGACTCAGGTTTCGATCTCATCGGGTACTCTGATTCTGATTTTGCAGGCTCAAAAATAGACAGAAAAAGTACAACTGGAAGTTGTCAACTACTTGGTAGAAAGCTTGTGAGCTGGTCAAGTAAGAAACAACATTCGGTGTCTACTTCTACAGCTGAAGCAGAATATGTGGCTTCTGGAAGTTGTTGTCAACAAATATTGTGGATGAAAAATCAGCTGTGTGATTATAATCAGATTTTCTCAAAGATCCCAATACTATGTGACAACTCAAGTGCAATAGCCATTGCCAATAATCCGGTGCTTCATTCAAGATCTAAGCACATTGATATCAGGTATCACTTTATAAGAGATCATGTCTCTAAAGGTGATATGGAACTACACTTTATTACCACTGAATATCAATTAGCTGATCTGTTCACAAAGCCCCTTGATGAAGCAAGGTTCAAGTTCCTCATTGGTGAATTAGGTATGATAAATAAAGACTAATATATATATATATATATATTATATATGTATATTTATATTTATATATATATTATGTGTATATATATTATATACATTTATGTATATTATATATTATATATATTTATATATGTGCTTATATATATATATATATATAAAATAGATATATATATATAACGTCAGTGACCTCATTCACCGACGTATTCCCTCTCTCTCCTCATTCTATCTCTCTCATCCCTCTCACCGATAAAACCCTAACCCTAAACCATATACCACCTCTCCTCGCATCCACCGACGTTTACCCCTAAACAACCCACCGACGTCGCATAGCCACCGAGGTCGTCCACCAAGGCCATCCACCGACGGTCTCCATCCATCCACCGACGATCGCACACCTCGAACCCACTGACGTCGCAACCACCGACGCCATCGCAACCATCTCTGTCACCCACCGACGCTGTCGCTCTCTCTCCTCCACCGATGTGTGCATCCACCGACGTTATACCACTCACCGATGTCACCTATTAAGCCCTTCAGATTCTGTATCCTTTAAAAGATAACCCTTAGATTACCATTCTTGGTGACTAAGATTCGTTGAACTTATCCATAATGACATCATCAACGTCATTAGTGTCAGAAAGCATGCGCCGAATTCAACCCTAAAACCCTCAGAATTCTGACCTTTCAATCACATCAGGTCATCATTGTTTTTGAAAGTTGGAATTCCCTCTCATATATAACCGTTCCCCCCATTTCCATTTATCTTCTTTATCGCATCCATCATCTCCATCTTCTTTCTCTCTCAACTTCAAGAACATACCTGCAACTCTCGAAGCTCTTCAATGGCGTCCCCATCAAACTCTCCCAAAGCTTCTGAAGAACAAACCCTCACCTTTGGATCACTCTCCTTCCCTGCATGCATCTACTTTGGTCGAATAGGAACAAACAAAGCTCACCCAGAATACAATGATGTATGTTGGTTTCTTCAAAGGTGCCCTCTTCAGTATGCTCTAACTGCAAAACCCAAGATGAGTAAGTTTCTTCTGGGTAACTTCTGGTTAACCTGCACTTTTGATGCCTCCTCAGATCAAATAATGGCATCTGTCCTAAGTGATGATGAACCTGACGTGGTCTTCGATGTTGAATATGTACATAAAATCCTCCACCTTCCCTTATATGACTCATATGAAACCTTTCCACTTGGGAATGAACACCAGCAGGTGGTGTCAGTTCTGAACTATATTGAAGAGAAAAGGGGTCCAAAATCCAAGGGTGCAGGTACACTGCTAAGAAAGAATATGGGAAGCATTTGGAACTTCTTCTTTGCCCATCTTATTCTTTGCTTAAGCAAGAAGGCAGGAGGTCCGAATCAGGCACCATCTCAGATAACCGAGCTGGCTCATGCTTTGATTTTTTAAAGAAGGATAGACTTTGCAGCCTATTTCTTCAATGAAATGATTTCCTCCTTCTCTACATATCGGCGACCTCAGGTACCACTTCAGCGCCTTTTCTCCCTTATTATAAATGCCAAGCTTCCTGATAAACTTGAGAAAAGGGATGAAATTGAATATGATCTCCCTCTTCATCAAGTTGGCAACCAAATTATGAAAAAGGGAGTCTTGGCCACTGACAACCCCCTCAGACCTTCTATGATTGAGTTTGCAAGAAATGCAACTCTTGCTTGGGGTGTAAATGAACCCCGTCTTCGGAGAGACTCTGTCACCAAAACCACCTCTGCACCTCGAGTAACCGATGTGGCCAAATCTCGAAAGAGATCCAAGGCGTCGGGCACATCTACCTCCGCAGCCACCGATGCCACGAAGCCAAAAGAACCTTTGGCTTCCACCCAGGCATCAAAATCCCATAAGCGGAGAAACTCGAAAAGCCCCCCAAGGACTTCCTCATAGAAGTCCAAGGGTACCCAAAGGGTCATAACACATAAGCCACCCACCGACTCCTAAAAGTCAGTGGGTGTTGAAAATATCCTCACTAGACCCAGGGAACACTCAACCCTTCCCAGCTCCTCCATGCCCTCCCAAAAGGACACGGTTGTACATAGGGATATTCCTGCTAGGCCTTCATCAACTTTTTCATTAGTTGATGAAGATGACTTGGAGTCTCCCATCCAAGGCGCCTCTTCAACACCCCTTGAGCTCTCACAGCTCCTCTTCCAAACTCCACATGAGAGTGCATCACAACCAGGTGCACTTGATGGAGCATCCCACTTTACTGACTTTTTAGTTTCCGACACTACACCTTGGCCAAGTGCATCTCCCGTACATGACAAGGCTGTTGAGGAACCCATTATTGAGGACTCCCCTCATCGACACTCTCCTAAACGTGTCTCCCCCACATCTCCTCATTCTCCGAGGTCCCCCCCCCCAATTAAACCTATAGGTTTGGTGGATTACTCTTCTAGTGATGATGATGATGATCAACCACCTAAGCCTCAACCATCTGCTCCCATGACTTCTAAACAGGGAGATGATCTTATCAAGGCTTTCACCAATTTTTCTCGTGATATTATCCGTCGGGTTGAGGTTTTGGTAGATCATGAAAATAAGGAGATGGAAAGAATGGCCTCTCTTTCTACTACTCTTAGATCAAGCATTGAAGAGTTGTCGGTGAGTCACCCAACTCTTATGATATGCTTGGATGTCTTGCACATGGATGTCCTTGATCTTCAGCAAGGATTTCTCTCAAGTCAAGCTTCAGTGAACTCCTCTATCCAAGAGCTTCGCAATGCCTCTAACAAACAGGCCACCGACATTGCCTCCATCCTTCTTAACTAACAGGAAATTTTGGAGTCTCTTGCCTCTCTTCACTCAAAGATTGAAAAAGTCCCAACTTCTCCTCCAACAGTTGAGCTTGACGTTGGTGACACTTTCTTTAAAGATAAAGATCGTTTTGTACTTCAAAGGGTTGAGAAGAAAATGGGTGGTTTATGCTCTGATGTTGAAAAGGTCAAGACTTTTCTCTCTTCAGTGGGTTTCAAGGGTTCAACCACTGAGGGGGAGAAATTAAAGAAAGCAGAAGCCATAGACACCACAGCCGCAACCGCCGATGCCACTAATGCTATGGTTACCAAGACGACAGCCACAGCCACCAATGACGTGGTCACCGAGGTGCCTTTGGTCACTGATGATGTGGTCACTGAGGTGATGGTCACCGAAAAGCCTCAACCACCGCCTCCTGTCATCGATACCACGGTCACCGACGTGACCCCTGCTTTGGTCACCAAGGTGACTCCTCACGTGGTCACCGAGTTAGCTGGAGCAACAATTGAGGGGGAGAGTGTCAGTGCTCGATCCCTTGAAGAGACTGAAGAAGAGAAAGAGAAGAAAAGACTGGAAAAAGCCAAAGGAAAGAAGCCTCTTTCTCACGAAGAACAACGTGAAGAGCAAAAGAAGAAGAAAAGAACTAGATATCCAGAAGCAGATTCTCTTCGATTGCAGCCTGCCTTTCACTCACCGATCCCCTTGGAGTTATTCTTACTGAAGCCGAAAGGGAGGAAGCAATAAGGGCTCAACTTGAGTATGATCAGACAAATGTACTCAAGTTGGCTCAAGATGAGGCTACTCATGCGATGGTTATTGATGCACTTCAAGCTTAGAAAGATGAGCTTGAAAACATAAAGAAAAAATTCTGAAGCTATGAAGACTGTTGCCGAAGCCAAGAAAACCAAGGAGGTTGATTGGTTCAAGAGGAGACTAAAAAATCAAAAGGATAATTCAAAGATCATCGGTGCCACCATTCACCCTCAAAACAAAAATTCTCCTAAGTTACTCATCACCATAAAAAGAGCTGACTCTCTCAAACAAACTTATGAGATAGAATGGTTGGAGGTCTTGGGGATTACTGAATGGTTGGAAATTGGCAATCATGTTGTTGGTCCCTAAAGGGTGTACAAGAGTTTAATCAATAGTAAACAGTTTGTAGAAGGGGGGGGGGGGTTGAATACAAACACACACATATTTTGGTTTTTAAATGAGTTTATAGAAAATAAACAAATTTACAGTTACAAGCGGAATAAGAACAAGTTTAACACCTATTCTATTGTAACCAAGAAACACTAAGTTTGATGCACAAGAAGATGAAAGAAAGAATAAAGAGGGTATAGGTTAGAAAAGAAGCATGCATTAAGTTGAAGAAGATATCTCCATCTTATTTATACTCGTTTGCATTTAATGCAAGACAAAAGGTATATGCCACGTGTCAAGCTTGGATAGGAAGCTTGTCCTTGCTAATAAGACAGCCATGCTTATGGCCGAATATGAACAACACCGTATCAGATATGATGGGGACATAGGAGACAAGTCGTACGTCCTATTCTGACAAGGTTCTAGGTTTGACTTTTGTGCATCGAGGATAAGATCAATCTTTAATCTTGCAAAGGAAGCTTCATTTGATCGTTGATACTGAATCTTCAAGGATGAACTTCAGTATCGCTGAGGCTTCACAAGACTTCACACTTTGAGTAGATAATCGCTACTATCGCTGAACCGCTTCAGTTCACTTAGCTGATTATCTCTTTCTTCAGCTAGGGTCTTTGACTTTCGCTGAATGGTCTTCTGGTGTGATAGCTGATCTTCAGATCTTTCAGAGATAAGTTTGTTGTTCCTTGATCTTCAGCGATCGCTGATGGTACTCAGCGTGTGCTATCGCTGAATATGAACAGAAGCTTATACAATGGAATTTCACTAAGTATAAAAAGGAATCATATTCAAATCATTTAAAAGGAGTTATAATCAACAATCTCCCCCTATTTGATTATGATTAAGCAACATAGGAAAATTGCTTTAAAGAAAATTCCTAGTAAGGACTTAGGAAATATTTAAAGAAAAATTTCTAAGTACTAATCTGTAAGGTCTTTTTCAGCTAGTCTACTATCTGAATTGAGTTTCATTTATAAGGATATGAAAGCACAATTTTTACAAGTATATAAGCTTAAAGTACATTCACTGATTGAATTTTCAGAGTGAAAGATCAGTGAGTGAAGATAGTTTAAAGAAATTAGAACTCTTATGTTCATTGTCCCTTTTACTGTTTTCAGGGATCTTTTCAGTACTCGGATGGAGTAAAGTACTCTGATTGAATTTCATTAAATATAATCTGAAGAAATTACAGGGAAATGAAATTACAATAATAAAAGTGAAGTACTCATACACTGAAGGAATGTTACAAAGGAAATAGAAATCTATAACTAGTCAGAGATATTCTCGTTTCGTCTTTGTAGCTCATTCTCATAAAGCGTCTTCTGTCGATTCATTAGAGGGGTATCTGAACAGCAGCGCCAAAGCATGATATTTATGAGAGATGATGGGGCCTTGCAAATCTCTTGGTTTCTGAAGAGTCCTAAGAACCCTTCATTATCAAAGAATACCATACCAGGTTCAGGCAGTGAGATGATTTCATCTTCTTCGTATCTTCGGTCTTGAGGGAGAGAGGTACAAAGCATTGATATATCAGGGAGCTCAAGATGAACAAGAATGCTTTGATAATTAAATTTAGTTTCATGCTCATTCTTAGAACTTGAACTATCTTCAGCAGTTGATTTTTTCTTCTTAGATGATTCAGGGAGAGGGGGAACTTGCACATGTTGCGACATTCTTTGCAGCAACTGATCCAGCACATTGTCCACCACATCCTTGAATTTTGATTTGGAACCCTGAATGGTGTCTCAGATTTCTAACCATTCAGTGTATCCATAAATCCTTAAGAACTTGGCTTCTTCTCTCTCTCTCTTTGTTCTGTTCGTCCTTGTCATTCTTACATATACCTTTGGACCACCTCTGTTGGAGTGTCGCCCTTGGATAGTTGCATGAATGACTTTGGTTTCAGATCTTCAAAATTTCAGTCTGTCAGTGCACCAATCAAGCTCTTTATCTTTCTGCATAGTGGCTTCGGCGGATAGTGCACTTAGAATCTTTTGTTGAGCAAGAATCGGATCTACATTCAAAATTTCTTGTGCAAGTTCTCTCTGTGCAAGTGCTTCAACGACCCTTTCACTCTTTTTCAGTTGATCTTTGGCCGCCTTATCTCTTGCAGAGTCTTCTCTGAGCAATTTCCTTGCTAAAGCAAGGTCAGTCTCAGTTTGCTTTATTTCTTCATCCCTGATTCTTTGAGCTTCCAATGCTTGTTCTCTCTCTTCTCTGGACAGAAAGTAGAATTCATCTACCATCTTTATTGGTACGGCTTCAATGGGTTCAGCTTCAGGCACCCTTATTCTTCTAGCCTCGAATTCCCTAAGGAATTTTATTCGCCTTTCTTCTTCTTCAGGCTCGCTTATGATTGGCTTTTGAACGCAACGCCTGGGAATAAGACCCTCTTCTTCTTCAGAGTCAGTTTCTATTATATACATAAACTGCTCTTCAGAGGAAGGTTCCTTCCATGAAGTTGAGTCCTTTGGGGGACAGGAATCACTGAGGGAAGGAGAAGAGGAAATAGTATTGTTAGAGAGAGTTTTTGTAGGTGAAGGAGGTGTGGGTGTTTCAGAGAGAGGAGTTATGAAAGGGATTAGAGGAAGAGATACCTCATTAGTGGTCTCCCCCTCAGATATAGGGATAGTGGCATCTAGTTCTATCACTTCTTTTCCTTTGCCTGAGGGACCAGATTGTCCCTGAGAGGGATGTGGTCCGTCCCCCAACGGCTCTTGATGAGCGACTCCAGGCCTTGACAATCTGAAATGCTCTAAGGCACTTCCAATGTCATCGTCGTCTTCATCATCATCCATTCCCCGATAGTGAGGGATAGGTTCTTCATCTTCTTTTTCTTCTTCGTCTTCATCATCATCAGCATCATCTTCTTCAGGTTTAGCTCGCTGGATGTATGGAGAAATTCTCCCTCCAGGGAACCTCTGGTTATGCTCCGAGATGAGTTCATCAGCGAACTCTTTGGCACATCTCTCCCCCTCAATGTTATCAGGAGGTAGACAATGCACCATCAGAGTGCGAACATTCGTCTGAACGTCCTTTAGCTTCACATCATTATCCTGAAGCGTGGTCCGATCAGCAGCGTTGAAAGAAGAGGAACTAGCCTCAGAGAGCTTCGTGAGCATCTGCATCATCTCGGATTGAGTCTTTTGAATAGACTCAAGGACGTTTGCTTGAGCAGCAACCTTCTGCTCAAGGCTTGTCAGAGTCTGATGAAAGGCCCTGTTATCTTCTTTCAGGCAGAAAACGTCAGAGATTAGGTTGTTGACGTTTGTCTTGATCGATGGAGTTCCAATGATTCGTTTGAAGATCAGTTCAGCGGACGTCTGAAAATTGTCCACCCTAGCCCTTGTGAGAGCACATTCCTTGACCAAATAGTCAATAGCAGGGAATGTAGGGTTGGGAGGTAGCTCAGTAACTGGAGTGGGAAGCTTGGGAGTGGCTATCTCTTGCTTCACGTCTCTGAGCCAGGCAGCGCTGGGAGGACCCTGAGGAGACTTCCCCATATCCTTGCTGAGGGGAGGAACGCTGGTGGTGGTAGTTGTCGTTGCTGAAGTTGGAAGAGAAGCGACACCTGATGATGACATAGATAAAGATGCCAAAAACACATCTGGATTAGAAGATGGATGAAAAAATGTATGTTCCTCCCTGAGAGTATCATGAGGATTACTCTTAGGGACCATATTTGCAGAGGCAGTGTCTTGAGGATCACTGACTAGTGTCTTAGAGTATCTGAGAGAGATACTCTGAGGTCCTTGTAATTTGTCCTTCCAAAACTCAGATTGCCTAAACAATATTGAGGTTTGGATTGCGTGCATTTCAACATTATCAGGGATAGGGACAACTATCGCTGAGTCACTTGCTGAGGTGAGGACCAAAGAAGAGGAGATAGAAGTAGATAAGAGGGCAGTGAGAGTAGTACCTGATCCAGCTTCAGCAGACCGGCTAAAACACCCTCAGTGACCGGAGTTGCTGATGATGTAGGTAGTGCTGATGAAGCAGCAACGGTTGAAAAGACCGTTGAAGTGGCTGAGGTTTTAGGTGGTGTTGGTAGTACACCAAAATCAGAGAGAATGGTCTTTTGAGAGACAATCTTCTTTGGCTTCTTAAGTTTGGTTGCGATGGTCTTTTTATGACCATCGGTTGGTTGCTTCCTCTTAATAGCGACAGCAGTGTCTGGGTTGCTCGCTGTTGGGTTGGACAGCGAGGTGGACACTAGAAGAGGGGCTCCGATCACTTGCAGCATGTAGGGCGTGAAAGGAGCATCACCTGGACGTTCTTCAATGTCCAGGGACTTCTTCCCTACTACAGAGAAGGAGTGATCGCCGACCTTCAGGTATTCTTCCCCGAAGGCAACTTCCATGATGGTCGCGAAGAAGCGAGGATAAGGGATGACGGGATGTCTGGTGGCAGCGCTGATGCGACTGACCATGTCGCTGAAGATATAGTCAGCGTAGTTGAAGTTGTGGCCGGTGCAGAGGGAGTAGGCAAGATCTTGAAAGTGCTTGCTCGCCTGGTCATGCGAGCCGATCTTAGACCCAAGGCATTGGATCACCTGGGTGAAGATATATCGCCAGCGAGCAGGTAGCCTTTTCTTCTCTACCTTGGAACCCACCGTCTTCAGAGAGGGATTCTCCCAAGCATATCCAATAGAGTCCAAGAATGCATCAATTTGCATCTTGGTGGGTTCAGCGCCCCATTGTTGATTCTTTGCGCGTACAGGGAGACGAAGAGCCTTCCTGAGAAACCCAGCAGTGAAAGAGAAGAAACCAAGATCTGGAATCTTGAATCCAATAGCAGGGAGTTTGGTTCCCTTATCAGTCGTCAGCATGGTACAGTGAGCCGTGTACCATAGAGCTTGGAGATGAGAGGAGACGCCCACTGGGTTGTGGACGAAGGCGTACATCAGTGGGCATGCCTTGATGAAGGTAGCCTCTTCAGCGAAGTGAGGGTGGTCTGCAGGGATGTCCACCAATGCAATGTAATTGCAGGACTTGAAAACGGCTCTTTCCAAGGGAAAATGGCACGTTGGTGCAGCGACCAAGGTGGTGTCTTCAGCAACAGAAGTTGCGGCGATCTTACTTGCAGAGGCCATTGCTGTAGGAAAATAGGAACACCAAAGAGGTAAATCATGGTTTTATACATATATGTATAAACCAGAGTTTGGTATAAAGAATACCAAATGTAGGATAAAAGAAACAAGTATTTTGATGAACAATATCAAAATGCTTGTTATAAAAACAATATAATGAAAGATTATTTACAAAAAAATACGAAGGTAAATAAAAATGGATAAAATTTTAAGAATAAAGTCTTCTGTTCTATGGAAAGAACTTAGAACAAGGTTTTTATAAAGGAAAACCTTTTAAGTTTGATCCAGATTATTTTTATTTTTGTTTCTAAGAAATGTTTTTATATCATTTTTAGAGTTTTAAGGAGAAGAAGAAGTGAAACAAGAAGTTTCCAGTCACAAGTAAAGGTTTAGATCAAACCTTAGTTGATTTCGAGAAGAAAAACACACAAATTCGTGTTCTTGGTGTTCTTGAGCAAACTTGAAGATTGGAAAGTTTCTTTTGCCTTTAGGAGAGTTATGAAAACGAAAGGAATAAAGTAAGGCAAAAGAGATGCTTAAATAGCAAGAGGAGAGAGAAAGAAAGGAGTGCTAAATGACGGTTTTAGCTTTTTGAAAAAGAAATGATGACCTGGCGCACGTTCCAAGAAAGGAGTTGGAATGGAAACGTCGCGGTCCGTCGTGTGTCAAAAAAAGGTCTGACGTGTCCTTTTCTTTATTTTTAAAAGATTATAATGATAATTATCCATAAGGAAGGTTTATCACTATTAATTTTAGAAAAATCTTCATCACTAATAATAAAGGATTCTTAGTGAGGAGTTTTAATTTAGAGAGACTCATTCTTTGAAGAGAAAAGATATCAAAGAGTGATAAAGATTAGAAGATAATACCTGAGGAGATGGCCCAGATATCGCTGAATCAGAGTTCAGAGAATGGAAAGTTTGAAGGCTTTATTTGTATCCCTTGTTGGTCACTGAATAAAGAATTATTCAGCGTTCAACATACCAAGTTCGCTGATGAGTTGATTGAATCTAGTTTCATCAAGAGGTTTGGTGAAAAAATCAGCTAGCTGATATTCAGTAGGTACAAAATGGAGCTCAACTTCACCATTCATCACATGATCTCTGATAAAGTGATATCGGATCTCAATGTGCTTGGTTTTGGAGTGAAGTACAGGGTTGTTGGCAATTGCAATAGCACTGGTACTATCACAATAGATAGGAATTTTAGAGAGCTTGAGATTGTAGTCTCTGAGTTGATTTCTCATCCAAAGGATTTGAGCACAACAACTACCAGTGGCTACATACTCAGCTTCAGCGGTGGAAGTGGACACTGAGTTTTGCTTTTTACTTGTCCAACTTATTAGCTTTCCACCTAGTAGCTGACACCCTCTAGTGGTGCTCTTTCTATCTATCTTACAACCTGCAAAGTCACTGTCAGAGTAACCAATAAGATCAAATCCTGAGCCTTTGGGATACCAGAGACCAAGATTTAGAGTTCCTTTCAGATATCTGAAGATTCGCTTTACAGCGATTAGATGGGATTCCTTCGGTTCAGCTTGATACCGAGCGCAGAGACAAGTAGCGTACATGATGTCTGGCCTACTCGCTGTAAGATACAGCACGGATCCAATCATTCCTCGATAGGAAGTGACATTGACTAGTTTCCCATTGGGATCCTTGTTCAACGTCAGAGGAGGCGCCATAGGGGTTTTCATCGCTGAGCACTGATTCATGTCCAATTTATTCAGCATGTCTTTAACATATTTGCTTTGACAAATAAAAATTCCTTTGTCAGATTGCTTAATCTGCGAACTTAGAAAATATGTTAGTTTACCCATCATACTCATTTTATATTATTCTTGCATTCTTGCAGCGAAACGAGTGCAAAGTTTGGGTCTTGTGGAACCAAAGATAATGTCATCAACATATATCTGAGCGAGAATAGTATGACCTTTATATTTTCTTAAAAACAGGGTTTGGTCAATTTTTCCATGAACAAATTTTTCTTTTAGAAGAAATTTAGAAAGGGTATCATACCAAGCTCTAGGAGCTTGTTTTAACCCGTAAAGAGCTTTTTCAAGTTTGAAAACATAAACAGGATGGTTAGGGTCTGAGAAACCAGGGGGTTGCTCAATATAAACTTCCTCGCTGAGTTTTCCATTTAGAAAAGCACTTTTAACATCCATTTGAAAAACTTTGAAGTCTTTATGGGCAGCATAAGCTAAAAAGAGTCTTATGGCTTCTAAACGAGCAACAGGTGCAAAGGTCTCATCATAGTCAATTCCTTCTTCCTGTCTATAACCTTGAGCAACAAGTCTAGCCTTATTGCGAATTATAGTCCCGTTTTCATCTAGCTTATTTCTGAAAACCCATTTGGTTCCTATGACAGTTTTATCAGAGGGTCTAGGCACAAGATTCCAAACTTTATTTCTACGAAATTCAGTAAGTTCTTCTTGCATAGCTGAAACCCAGCTAGGATCAGAGATAGCTTGATCTATCTTTTTAGGTTCAGAGAGAGAAATGAAGTTAACATAAAGACAAATATTACTTGTGCCTCTACGTGTTTTGATACCTGTAGTGGGATCACCAATAATTTGATTTATTGGATGATTTGCAGTCCATCGCTGAGCTGGTGGTTGAGGAGAGAGATCAACGGCAAATTCAACAACTTGTTCTTCAGTTTCTGGAATAGGACTTGTTGTGTCAGCAACAGGTACTTCATTTAGAATCAATTCAGGGAATCGATTTTCAGATATTGTTTGGTTGTTCACTGAGGAATTTCCAAGAGAGGAATCAGCAATAAAATCTGATTCAGAGGAGTAACATTCATCCCTGAATATGGATGATTGTTACTTGAAGAATTTACAGGGATTTCATCATCACATTCTTCAGTAGGAGGTTGATTGTTGAAATATGTTTCAGGTTCCCCGTAATGAGATTTCATCCAGGCATTCAATTCTTCATCATCCTCATGAGAATGAGAAGCATGAATGGGACGAGATTCATCAAAGTTAACGTGCATGGATTCTTCAACATGTTGTCTTCTTTTGTTGAAGACTCTGAAGACTCTGAGGGATTTTGTTGAAGAATCTGAGGAGTATCCAAGAAATATACCATCGTCAACTTTTGGATCAAATTTACGCAAATGATCTATATCATTCAGAATGTAACAACTTGCATCCAAAAATGTGGAAATATTTCAGAGTAGGTCTTCTCCCATGAAATAGTTCATAGGAGGTCTTCTTAAATCGTTTAACTATCAGGGATCGATTTTGAGTGAAGCACGTTGTACTGACTGCTTCGGCCCAGAACTGAGTGGGTAGATGCGATTCGCTGAGCATTGAGCGAGCAGCTTCGATGATAGTACAGTTTCTTCTTTCAGCAACACCATTTTGCTGAGGGGTTCTTACTGAGGAGAAGTTGTGAGAGATACCTCTTTCTTAAAAGAAGTTTACCAGAGTACTGTTTTTGAATTCAGTGCCATGATCACTTCTTATGGAACGAACAATTAGGTTGTTCAACACCTCCATTCTTTTGATAAAAGAAATTATTATTTCAGGGGTATCACTTTTGGATCGAAGGAAGAACACCCATGTGTATCTGGAGTATTCATCAACCATCACTAAAGTATATTTCTTTCCAGAGATAGATTGGATATTGACAGGTCCAAATAGATCCATGTGGAGTAGCTGAAGAGGAGCGGTCACTGAAGAAACTTGCTTTGACCTGAAGGAGGCTTTTGTCAGCTTTCCCTTCTCACACGCTGAACAAAGAGATTCCTTTGTAAAGGTATGATTTGGGAGGTCTCTGACTAGATCTTTTTGAGACAATTCATTTATTGTCTTAAAGTTGAGGTGAGAGAGTCTTTTATGCCATAACCAATTTATGCCAGTGAATGCTTTAGAGATAAAGAACATGTTCTCAGAGTGAGAACTATTCATATTTATGACATACACATTTTCCACTCTTTTTCCTGTAAGGGCAAGCTTATCATTTCCGTTAGTGACAACACATCTATTCTTTAAGAATAGAACTTTGAAGTCTTTGTCACGTAACTGACTAACACTCAAGAGATTGTGCTTTAGTCCCTCAACGTAGGCAACACGAGAAAACGACGTGGCTCCGTTGGATAGAATTCCATAACCTTTAGTGTATCCTTTGCCATTTCCACCAAAGGTCACTGATGGACCAGCTTGTTCTTTGTAATCATAGAGCAGAGATTTTCTGCCAGTCATGTGTCTTGAGCATCCGCTATCAAGATATCAGATATCTTTGGCACTCTGCATACAACAAAAGATTAATTGTTTAAAGGTACCCATATTACTATTGATCCTGCTTGGTTAGATAGAGGATTGGCAGAGGAGCTACTAGCTGAAGAACTCTCTTCAGTGGATATCTTCACCTTTGATGGTTTTGCAACCTTGGTGGATTTCACTCTCGCTGATTTATCAGATTGAGCTACTTTCTTTCCATGAGCTAGTTTGTCAACTCTAGAAGCATTAGGACATTTGCTTGCAATGTGGGTAGTTTTACCACAGTGATAGCACTTCCTATACTTAAAGGGTTTGGAAAACAGAGAGGGAGCAGGAACTTTCTCAGGGATAGGTCCAAGAATTCCTTTATCCATGGTCCTTGGAGGTATTACAACCTTTTCACGGGTAGGAGTGAGATCGATTTTAATTCTGGGGGTTGGTCTCTGAGAAAAGTCAGGGACCTTCTTCCCAGTTTTAGAAGTTTTCTCTGAGGACTTCTTGTTCTTATCTTGAGTTTTCTTATTCTTAGGAACTTGATTAAGAAACTCGTTCTTGATCATTTTCTTAGAATTAAACACAGAAAGCTTCTCTTTAGAAGAAGAGGAGGAAGAAGTTGAAGAAGAAGGATCAAGGATAGAAGAGACAAACATTCCAAACTTGAGCATGGAACGATTATTCTCTGATTCTTCCTTTTCAGGGTTATAGCCTAACCCACTTCTTACTTTCATAGGTATTTGAGCATTGATGATCTCATTGACTTTATCAGAAGCCTTACACCATCCTTCGATGGTTGCCTTTTCGGACTTGAGATCAGCGATAGCCTTTTCCCTATCAGCGATAGCTTATTGTTTCTCAATGCTTATTGTTTGATTTGCAAAGACTTGGTCCTTGAGAGATTCCTTAATTTTAGAAAGTTCTTTGATTCTTATATGGCAATTTTTTTATTGTTCAGATAAGTCAGTGTTAATTCTCTCGGCCTTAATTTTTCCATTTAAAGCATCGTAAAAATCAATAGTCATAGCATCGAGAGCCGATAAGTTTTCACTTTCCGAAGGTAAAGAGATAGAAGGAATAGTTACCTGTGTAGAGGGAGACTCAGAGGAAGAAGTCTCAGTGGCTTCTTCAGCGTCCTCAATTCTTGCCATTAGACAGAGGAAGGCAAGATCTTCTTCATCTGAACCAGACTCTTCAGAGGTCTTGGCCAGTCATCTTCAGCATCCCAATCAACTTCTTCAGCGACAAGGCCTTTGCCTTTTTGCTGGTGTTTCTTCAGATCCTTGTATTTATTTTTCAATTTCAAATACTTCTCCTTTCTATCAGAGGTCTGGGAGGTAGTGGGAGCTGCAACTTTCTTTGACCTGCATTCACTGGCAAAGTGACCCTTTCGCTGACAGTTGAAGCATATCGCTGAGGCTTTCTCAGCGGGCAACGTTTTTTGCTTTTCAGAGTTAGAGAGGTTAGAAGGTTTTCGAAAATTGCTCATTCTAGCAAATCTTTTAAAGTTATTAGTTAAGAGAGCTAGAGAGTTATCAAACTCAGAGATGTCAGCATCAGTGAGTTGATCTTCTGAATCAGTTTGACGTAATTCAGTGATGGAGGTGATAGTGGAGGAAGAAACAATTTTAGAAGGAGTTCCTCAGAAGTCACAAGTGCCAAAGAAGTACTTTTGGCACCTTTGAGTTCATTAATGAGGTTCTTCCTTAGAAGTTGAGATTGTTCCTCATTTAAGAGCATTCCATATAATGCACTTGAGGACAGGGTTTCAAGATTCTTTGACAGATTTAGACATGTAGTGTACACTGCTCATTGATCGGGTAATGCCTCCATGAATTTTGTCAGAATTTCAGCGTTTGAATACACTTTGTCGACTGATTTAAGATCAATCAACAGACAGTTGAAACGCTGGTGAATTTGAGAAAGAGATTCACCTTTTTGATACATAAAACTCTCATATTTTCTTACAAGGTTTATGCATCTGGTAACTTTTACTTCAGAAGTTCTTTCATATTGGATACATAGAGTATCCCACATGGCCTTAAAAGTCCTCATTTTCATTACTGAATGATAGACTTCATCTGGTAAAGCCATTGCTATTATAGATCTAGCTTTAGAGTCAATAGCTTTTTTTTCTTATCTTCTTCAGTCCATCTGTTGGGAGTTTTAACAATAAACCTTTCAGGAATGGCTGGAGTAGTAGTGGTGGCAGGAACACTAGCTACTATCGTTGTAGGAACAAATGGTCCATTTTCTAGATAGTAGGGAATCTTTGGGTCAGATCCCTCTAGAAATAGGGACATTCTTTCCTTCCATAATGGAAAATTATCATGGCTAAATCTTGGAGGTTTAGCTAAAGATCCATTATCATTGTAGTTCGTATTAGGGTTTGACATTTTAAAATAGTTTTAAGAAAAAAATATTTTAAAGATTTAAGAAGCAAACACTGCTTTGATACCACTTGTTGGTCCTTAAAGGGTCTACAAGAGTTCAATCAATAGTAAACAGTTTGTAGAAGGGAGGGGAGGGGGGGTTGAATACAAACACACACAGATTTTAGTTTTTAAATGAGTTTATAGAAAATAAACAAATTTACAGTTACAAGCGGAATAAGAACAAGAAGATGAAAGAAAGAATAAAGAGGGTATAGGTTAGAAAAGAAGCATGCATTAAGATGAAGAAGATATCTCCATCTTATTTATACCCGTTTGCATTTAATGCAAGACAAAAGGTATATGCCACGTGTCAAGCTTGGATAGGAAGCTTGTCCTTGCTAATAAGACAGCCATGCTTTTGGCCGAATATGAACAGTACCGTATCAGATATGATGGGGACATAAGAGACAAGTCATACGTCCTATTCTGACAAGGTTCTAGGTTTGACTTTTGTGCATCGAGGATAAGACCAATCTTTAATCTTGCAAAGGAAGCTTCATTTGATCGCTGATACTGAATCTTCAAGGATGAACTTCAGTATCGCTGAGGCTTCACAAGACTTCACATTTTGAGTAGATAATCGCTGCTATCGCTGCACCGCTTCAATTCACTTAGCTGATTATCTCTTTCTTCAGCTAGGGTCTTTGACTTTCGCTGAATGGTCTTCTGGTGTGATAGCTGATCTTCAGATCTTTCAGAGATAAGTTTGTTGTTCCTTGATCTTCAACAATCACTGATGGTACTCAGCATGTGCTATCGCTGAATATGAACAGAAGCTTATACAATGGAATTTCACTAAGTATAAAAAGGAATCATATTCAAATCATTTAAAAGGAGTTATGATCAACACATGTTTCCAAAAGTAAGAGCAAGTACAAAGACTTTGTACTTGATACACTCCGAAAATTCTTCATCAAAATGGTTAAAATTCAAAGGGAACATGATATTGTAGTGACAAGATTAGAAGGGCAGCAGATGTACCTCATCCAGCAAGGCTTCACTGAAGAAGTCATTCCTGCCCCAAGGAACAAGAAAAAGGGGTACTTTGCCATGCTTCATGAGAGAAACATCAAGATAGATGCTTCAGGTATAAATCTCTCCTTTCCGACTCCAGTTGCGTACCCGGAGCAAACTTTGATCACTGAACCTGAACTTGGGGTGTTCTTTGAAGACATCTTTGGAAACATAGGTTTCTTCAGAGCTTCTGACATTCCAAGGGCTCACAACTCATTCCTCTCTGCTATTCTAGGAGTGCCTCCGATTGAAGATCATGGAATCACAAGGCTTATCTTGGATGAGCTAAAAAGAAGAGAACCCACTCCTTGAATATTCTACAAAAAGTATGAACTTCATTAATCATGTACTCTGTGTGATGTACAATCCTGTCTGTTGATTAATAAAAGTTCATACTTTTCTTCATCCCCGTTCTTGTTCATACCTTTATTTTTTTCTTTGCACATACACATACTTATACTTATACTTATACTTATACTTATACTGTAGATACTTAGCTAAAAAAAAATCTGAGTCAAAAGAACCCAAAAGAAAAATAGAAAGGGTCAAAAGTATTTCTTTCTAATATACAGGTATCATCATCAAATAGGGGGAGATTGTTGGGTCACCGATGATTTGGTGATGAACCTTCTCTATTATTTGATTGATCTTTTACAGGTTCTTTTGAAGGTCTGAAATATGCTTCAAGTATTGGAGAATCAAAGACTATCCAATCAAGGGTTGTACATCAAAATGTGGAATTTTTGATGTATCAACTAACATTAATATTCAGATCACTTGCCGAAATCACCAGTGTAGATTGGTCACCGACCTAACAGATTGGGTCATCAGACAGGTCACCGACCTGGCTGTTTGGGTCACCGATCTTGGATGAAGGTCTCCGAAGTGACATATAAGGTAACCGATGAATTGGGTCACCGATTCATGCATTGGGTCACCGATGATGTACACATGGTCACCGAAAATTGCAGTTGTCTTTACTTGAGGTTGTGATAACAAGTCACCAATACAAGGATATACACTTGCCAACACTTAGTGAAAAATGAAGATCACCAAGCAATGTGTACACTTATCAATTCCAACCTTACAAGGCACTAACCGATGTGATACATGGTTCCATATATCACTTAGCAATTTTCGGAGATAAGTTATTGACTCACAATAAATGCAAGATACGTGGGCAGCAAGAACTTGGGAAGCAAACCTTAAATAAAGACATTCTCTTTTATTCTTATAAAAGGGATGTTTGACTTTTAGCTAAAAGGTTTGATGGGACTTCACAGAGAATGAAGAAAAGGAGATAAAGTTATCTGACATTGCATGCTACAAAGAATGGTTCATCCATTATCCTAGTACAAAGGGAGTGGCCTCTTCCTTTGTCCATCAGATATACTTCGAGCTAATGAATCCTTGACAGCTGTCCACATGCATCCCATGCATGGATACTATAAAAGGAGATGAAGTCCTTCCCATAAATCTCACGCTTTCAACAAATCCCTGTGTGTTCATTTGTTTGATTCTGACAATCCTGTGTGTTCTAACAATGTTATATTAATTTTCTTTAGTGTACAAGTTAATTACTGTTAAATTAACTTCCTTAGTGTATAAGTTAATTTCATGTGTTTAAGTTTGTTAGAATAGTGTGACTGTTTTTTTCCGCAACAAACTTCTGTGTGTAAATTTTTAATATTTATATTAAAAAATTTAAAAAAAGTAAATTTTGTGTGTTTGTATTCACCCCCCCCCCCCTTCTACAAACTCTCTCTTAGCTAGCCATCTCTAAACAGGGACTAACATGATATTTGAAGTTTCAATGATCCTTTGTGTGCTTTTCATGAGAACTCTGTATGCCTTGGATCTTTGTGAATAGCCAACAAACACTCCAGCTACTCCTTTAGGAGCAAATTTGTTTAATTGTTGTGTGTCATTCAGAAGAAAAACACATGCATCCAATTTTTTTAAAATAATCAATGGAGGGTTTTCTCTTTTTAATAATTTCATAAGGAGTTTTGAGAAGTTTTCAATCAAGTATGGCTCTGTTCTGAGTAAAGCAAGCAGTTGCTATTGCTTCTGCCCAGAGATAAAGGTAATTCTGAATAAGCAAGCATAGTTCTTGGAGCCTCTACTAAGGTTCTATTCTTCCTTTCAACTACTCCATTCTGTTGAGGAGTTCTTGCAGCGGAAAAATTAGGAGATATTCTAACATAATCCAAAAAATTTTGAAGTTTAGAATTTGTAAATTCGGTGCCATTATCACTTCTAATCTTTTGGATAGGAAGTTGAAGGAGAACCTGCACTTTCTTCAGAAATAGAATTAGTATGTCAGAAGTATCAGATTTAAGTCTAAGAATTTCGACCCAAGTATATCTAGAATATTCATCAACTATGACTAGGATATACTTCTTTCCTCCCATGCTTGGAGTCTTCATTGGTCCCCATAAGTCCATATGTAGCATTTCCAGTGGAGCTTGACATGAAGAAAGCATTTTCAGAGGGTGTGAACTTCTTTTTATCTTTCCAAGCTCACATGTAAAGCATAATGAATTTCTTTCAAATCTGATCTTTGGCAATCCTCTAACTGATTTATGTCTTTCCAATTCAGAAATTGCTTTGAAGTTCAGATGTGACAACCTTCTGTGCCATAACCAACTTACTTCTTTCATCGGAGTAGAAATATAACATACTCCTTGCAATTGACCATCTTTAGTGAAAGTAGCAGTATAGATATCTAATAGGTTGTTAATTTGTTTAGATTTTCAGAACTAAGAATATGACAGAAGTCAATGTGAAAGTGTACTGTCCAATATTTGTCACATAATTGACTTATACTAAACAGATTATGCTTGAGACCCTCAACATAGAAAACTTTTATTACAGTGACATCTCCTTTTGTAAAAGTTCCATATCCTCTCACATAGCCTTTTGCATTGTTTCCAAAGCTAATTGTTCCTCCATATCTCTCATGATAGTCAGTTAGTAATTCTTTAAAAGGTGTCATGTGTCTTGAACAACCAGAGTCTAAAACCCACACATGACACATCTGCAAAAACAATTATTGAGTTTTAGGTACCCATTTAAAAATGGGTCCTTTTAGATTAGCTATTATAGAAGGAAGTCTGAATTTGGATTTAACAGAAGTAAATTCAGAAGTTTGTTCAGAAGTTTGTTTGACAGACTTATCTTTTTGGTGATTATAAGTATTCGTTTTTGAAAAATTTGCTGAAGAATTCTTGATTGGTTTCTTAAAATTTTTCTTGTTGATGTTGGAATTTAATTGAAAATTATGATGTCCACATTTCATACAATGAATATGATTTTTAAAAACTTTGAATAGCTCAACACATAAGCAAGAATTAACAACATTTATTTGAGAAACAGAATACTTGCTTTTATTCAAAGTATTATCTTTGTGTACATCAAATTTCTTAAAAGAAGAAAAACTATCTAATTTGTCTTTCTTTGGTTGTCTTTCACCTTTTTTCTTCCAAACTAGAGTGGATAGCTCTATAAAAGATAAGAAATGTGGATTAGAATAAAAAGAACTTTTATCAATATTTTTTGCAACTTTTGAATTAAGTTTTTCAGATTTAGAAATTGAAGAGTGTCATTTTTCAAAAGTTTTGACTCTTGTGATAAAATTTGAAGATGATAATGAGCATTTTTCTTTTGTTAAGTAACATTTGTCTTTTACATCAATTTTAGAAGGAGTGAAATTTGAACCTGAAGAAGAATTGATTTCAGAAGTTGTACAATGTGTATATTCATTTTTCAAGAATACAACATTAAACATTTCTGAAGGTAATTTTGGTTCTTTAAATTTTAATTTTTCTCCCTCAGTCATAGAATATTTAGATTTATAAACTATGTACCCATCTTTATCTATGACAGCAACATTAGGATCATCATTATCATCAGAATCTGAAGCATTCATTAAACCTGAAAATTTGTTCTGAGTCATATTTGAAGCAAAATATTTTAAATTGGAAAGTTTTTCTTTATTTTCAAAACAAAAAACTTTCTCAGTTTCATCATCAGTATTATCAAATAATATTTCTGAATGCTCATCATTATCATTTAAAGATTCAATATCTAAAAATTCTTCATATATGTCTTCAAGAATTTATTCAGAATTATTTTTATTTTGAGTTTCAGACATATTATTTGATGCATTCTTAGAAGTTGCTTCTGGAATAACCTCATATTTTAATTCAAAAGATATTTCAGAATCAGACTTTGGTTCAGAAGTACTTTCAGAAGTAACATCAGAAGTTTTTGAAACTTCAAAGTTTGTTTCAGAAATTTTTTCGGAATTCATTTTTGATTCAGAATTTTTAATTGAATCACCAGAGTCAAGAGGTTTTTGATCCGAAAACAAAATCTCTGATTTTATAAAAGGAATTCTTTCAGGCAAAGAATGATCAACAAGTTTATTTACAACACCTTCACTTTTTTCATTGAAATTTTTCATATTTGAAACATTATATAAATTTGAAGGTGCTTTCTTCAGAATTTGACTTTCACTGTATCCTAAGCCTGCTTTGATATTATAAAATTTTGAATTATGAGCCTGAGTTGTTAATATATTCAGAGTTTGTTCAGTTTGACCTCTTTTAAAATTAAGATCTTCTAATTCCTTGATCTTTATGTATAATTCAAGTTTTTCTTGATTCAGAAAGTTTATTTTGACGTTCAGAACTTTTTTTTTCAGATTTTTCATTAAGAATATACTTTTACATACTATCCATCTTTTCTTTCAACAAAGATTTTTCTTTAGAAACTTTTTCAAGTGTTTTTCAGCATTTTGACAATTTTGTTTATTAGATTTGACTTTCAGCTGTAAACTTATTTACTAACGTTCTTTCATCCTTTATTCTGTTTCTGAGATTTTCAAATTCAGAATTCATATTCAGAATTTTCAGAATTTAAAGATGTATTAGTTTCAAAATAAGTTTCAGAAGAAGAAGTTTGTACCTCAGAATCATGTGCATGTGTATCTGCTGGATCCATCTGGCACATGTAGCAGTTTGAAGCATAGTGAGCAACTTCTTCATCATATTCTCCACCACTCCAGTTCAACCAAATTTCTTCATACTTTGTAATTAGAGCTGGATTCATTTGCTTTTTCTTTGCAAGTAGATGCTTCTTTTCATAATAACCAACATTTTTTACCTTAGGCATTTTACATTGTCTTGCAAAGTGACCAGGTTTTCCACAATTAAAACACCTAGTTGGTTCTGCAGTATCTTGTTGAACAACATCTTGACTTAAGATTTTCTTTGCTCCATCTTCAGACTTTGGTTTTTTCTTGTATTTCTGATTGTATCTTTGATGGAACTGTTTTGTCATGAAAGCAATACTATCAGAAATCCTTTTCAACTCTTCATCTGACTCATTTTCATCACAGAGGGCAACTTCTTGAATTTCATAAACTTTGTTCTTTGATGACATGGTCATTGAACTATTTAACTTCTTGCTTAACAAGACTACAGTATCATTTGTCTTTTTCTGTTCATTCTGTCTAAATTTGATTCTGTCTTCTTGTTAAAACAAAATCCCATAAACATCATGGATAGACTTTTTTGACATATTCCTGGTAACCATGTTGTTAGAAAAGCTAGACCATTCATTCCCTAGAATATTAAAAAACTTATTGTTAATTTCTGAATTAGATTTCTGAACACCATTTCTTCTTAAGTCATTCAAAATATTAATGAACCTATGATAAGTTTCAGTGATTGATTCACCCTCTTTGTATCTGAAATTCTCATATGTACCAATACATATGTTCAGTCTCTGAGCTTGAGCTTTAGTGCTCCCCTGCATCTAAGCCTCCACTTCATCCCACATGGCTTTTGCAGAAGTTAGGCTATCAACTCTGTTGAATATTTCATTTGGGATGGCCATGGTGAGTAAAGTAAGTGCCCTTCTATCTACTTTGGCTTGCTCCTTTTCAGCGTTGTTATACATTCCAGGACTCTTCTTGATCCGAGTTGCTGGAATTTCAGGAGTAGTTTCTGTTCTAGGAACATCAACAATTTCCACGTAGACTTTAAGGGGTCCATTGATAATGGATTGCATCAATGCCTCATCAATGTTATCCAATAATTGAATCATCCTTATGAACCATTGATGATACTCACCCAAGAACAGAGTAGGTGGTTTAGTTTTAGATCCGATGGAAATGATTTCTTTCGACATCTTGATTTGAGTGATCGCAAATTCACCTAGATTTGAAATTTAGAACAATTCGAATCAATCTTGAATAGATTGATCAAGAATTTCAAGAACTTGTCAAATCTGACAGGTTCTTAATAAAAGATAGATGAATTGGCTCTGATACAAATTCATAGATCCCAAGTATCAAAATATAGAAAGAATGTACAGTATTGAGCAAGAAATATAACAAGGAAGTCGGATGTAGTATTGGTATTGACAAATCTATGTCCCAAAGGAGTCTACAAGAGTTCAAGGATATAGAAACAGTTTATAGAAGGGGGGGGGGGTTAAATACAAACACACAGATTTTTTGATTTTTAGTTTTTAAATTAGTTTATATTGAATAAACAAATTTACAGTTACAAGCGGTATTAGAACACGTAAAAAAACCTTCTATTGTAACTTAAGAAAATCACACAGTTTGATGCACAAGGAAGTGAGAAAGAAAAGAGGCAGAGATTTTGGAAATAGAAAGTAGCATGCATGAAGATGAAGAAGGAATCTTCATCTATTTATACCCGTTTGCAATTAATGCAAGACAAAAAGTATAAGTCACGTGTCAAGCTCTCATTGGAAGCTTGTTCTTTGTTCAAAAGCAACCATGTTTTTGGTCGCGTGTGAACAGTACCATATCAGATTTGATGGGGACATAAGAGACAATCTGTACATCCTTCTCTGGCATAGTATAAGGTTATGACTTTTGTGCATCGAGGATAAGATCAACATTGATTTTGCTTTATAAACTTCATTTGATCGCTGAACTTGAAACTTCAAGGATTAACTTTCAGAGTATTGCTGAGGCCTAGCAAGATTTCACACTTCTGTTTAGACAATCCTTGCTAACACTAAACCGCTTCAGATCATTAGCTGATTATCTCTATCTTCAGCTTGGTCTTCGACTTTCGCTGAATGTTCTTGTGGTGTGAATGTTGTTCTTTAGATTTTCAGAGATAAGATTAAGGTTCCTGAGTTTCAGCGATCAGCGTGTCCTATCGCTGAATTTGAACTTAAGCTTATAAACAAAATTTTCACTAAGTATACAGAGGAATCATACTCAAAAAACTGAGAGTAGTTATGATCAACAATCTCCCCTTATTTGATTATGATTAAGCAATATAGGAAATTTGCTTGAAAGGATTAGTAGGGACTTCAAAATATTAAAGTAAAATTTCTAAGTACTAATTTGTGAGATCTTTTTCAGCTAGTCTACTTTTATAATTGAGTTTTATTGATAAAGATATGAAAACACAATATTTACAAGTATAAAAGCTTTAAGTACATTCACTGATTAAATTTCAGAAAGAAATATCAGCGAGTAAAGATGATTTTAAAGAAGGTAGAACTCTTATGTTCATTGTCCCATTTACAATTTTCTCGCTGATAGTGCTTGCTCGCTTGGTCTTGAGAGCCCATCTTAGAACCCCAAGCATTGTATCACCTAGGTGAAGATGTATTGCCATCTTGCAGGCAGTCTCTGCTTCTCCATCTTCGAGGCGACATTCTTATCAGCTGGATTTTCCCAAGCATAACCAATGGAATCCAGGAAGTCAGTGATCTGTTCCTTGGTGGGCTCAGGGACCCATTTCTGATTCTTGCCTCTAGCAGGGAGGCGGAGAGCGTTTCTCAGGAAGCCAGTAGTGAAAGCGAAGAAACCATTAGTGGGAATCTGAAACCCAATGGCAGGAAGTTGGTTTCCTATGTCGGTTTTAAGAGTGGTGCAGTGTGCAGTGTACCATAAGGCTTGAAGATGTGCAGTGATGCCTATAGGGTTGTGAACAAATGTGTACATCAAAGGGTAAGTCTTGATAAACGTAGCACCATCATTGTATTATGGTTTCTCAGCGGGGATGTTCACCAGGGCTAGATAGTTGCATGACTTGAACGTTGCCTGTCCCAGAGAGAAGGCGCATGCAGGTGCTCGTTGAAGGGTAATCTGGGCAGATTCATCAACTTGAGTGTTCTTGGTTGAAGATGCCATTGCTGTTTCAAAAATAGGAACACCAAATAGAAAGATCGTGGTTTAATACTTAATGTATAAACCAGAATGAGTTCTTGGTATGAAGAATACCAAATGTGAAAAATCAAAACAAGTATTATGATGAACAAAGGTCAAAATACTTGTTATTTGGTAGATAAACACAGATTTAGAGTAGTTTTTTTTAAAGGTTTTAAAACAAGTGTGATTACAAATACCAAAACTGGTCTTCTGTTCTAAGAAGGAACTTAGAACAGGTTTTTGGAAGAAAAACAAGATTTTAGGGTTCAGCAAAAGAAATTAGATTAACATGCAAGATCTTTATAACAAGAAGTTATAGAAGATACCATAGAGATGAACTTAGAGAAGAAAAAGATTAGATCAAGCCTTAGGAGTGAAAAACGAAGAAAAACACACAAGTGCATATTTTTGGTGTTCTTGAGGAAAACTTGAAGATTCGAAGAGATTCTTGCCTTTTTGAATATTATGAGCGCGTAAAGAAAACGAGTGAGGAAGGAGAGAGAGAATGCTAAACGACGGTTTTAGCTTTTTGAAAAGTAATGATGACCTAGCGCACGTTTCCAGAAAAGAGGCGAGAATGGAAACGTCATGGTCGTCGTGTGTCAGATAAAGGTCTGACGTGTCCTTTTCTTAATTATAAAATTAAAAAAGATTATCATTTAAATGTTAATCATTATCTTTAAATTCTTCATCAATGGACAATAAAGGATTGTCAGTGATGGGTTTTAACTTTTGAGATTAATTCTCTGAATTAGATATTAAGAGAGTGTAAGGATTTAGAAGTTCATACTTGAGCGAGATAAAACAAGTATCACTGAATTAGAGTTCAAAGAATGGAAATTTGAAGGCTTAATTTGTATGTCACTGAATATTTGTTTATCGCTGAATAGAATTTACTCAGCGTTTAACATACCAAGTTCACTGATGAGTAGATTGAATCTAGTCTTATCAAGAGACTTGGTGAAAAGATCAGCGAGCTGATATTCAGTTGGTACAAAATGAAGTTCAACTTCACCATTCATCACATGATCTCTGATAAAGTGATATCGAATCTCAATTTGCTTGGTTTTGGAATGAAGTACAGGATTATTTGCAATAGCAATAGCACTAGCACTATCATAGTAGATGGGGATTTTAGAATGTTTGAGATCGTAGTCTCTTAGTTGATTTCTCATCCAAAGGATTTGAGCACAACAGCTACCAGCGACTACATACTCACCTTCAGCGGTAGATGTGGACACAAAGTTCTGCTTTTTGCTTGTCCAGCTTATTAACTTACCACCTAATAACTGACAGCCGCCAGTGGTGCTCTTTCTATTTAACTTGCAACCTGCAAAATCACTATCAGAGTAACCAATTAGATCGAACCCTAAGCCTTTGGGATACCAAAGACCCAGATTAGGAGCTCCCTTCAGATATCTGAAGACCAGCTTTACAGCGATTAGATGAGATTCCTTTGGTTCAGCTTGATATCGAGCACAGAGACAGGTAGAATACATGATATCGGGTCTACTCGCTGTAAGATATAGCAGAGATCCGATCATCCCTCGATAGGCAATGAAATTGACAGGTTTTCCATTTGGGTCCTTATTCAAAGTCATAGGAGGTGCTATAGGGTTCTTCATCGCTGAGCATTGATTAATATCAAATTTGTTCAGCATGTCCTTAACATATTTACTTTAACAAATAAAAATTCCTTTGTCAGATTGCTTAATCTGCGAACCTAGAAAATATGTTAGTTCACCCATCATACTCATTTTGTATTTGTTCTTCATTCTTTTTGCAAAACGAGTGCATAATTTGAGTCTTGTGGAACCAAATATAATATCATCAACATATATTTGAGCAAGAATAGTGTGACCTTTATATTTTCTTAAAAATAGAGTTTGATCAATTTTTCCACGAACAATTTTTTTAAGAAGATATTTTGAAAGAGTATCATACCAAGCTCTGGGAGCTTGTTTTAACCCGTAAAGAGCTTTTTGGAGTTTGAAAACATAACCAAGATAGTTTGGGTCAGTGAAACCAGGAGGTTGTTCAACATAAACTTCCTCACTGAGTTTACCATTTAGAAAAGAACTTTTTACATCCATTTGCAAAACTTTGAAGCCTTTATGGCCAGCATAAGCTAAGAAAAGTCTTATGGCTTCTAATCTAGCAACATGAGCGAAGGTCTCATCATAGTCAATACCTTTTTCCTGTCTATATCCCTGAGCAACAAGTCTAGCCTTATTACGGATAACAGTGCCATTTTCGTCTAGTTTATTTCGAAAAACCCATTTGGTTCCAATCACTGTTTTACCAGATAGACGAGGAACAAGATTCCAAACTTTGTTTCTACGAAACTCAATTAGTTCTTCTTGCATGGTAGAGACCCAGTTAGGATCAGAGATAGCTTGATCTATCTTCTTAGGTCCAGAGAGAGAAATAAAATTAACATAGAGGCAGATATTACCTGTACCTCTATGAATCTTGATACCTGCATTTGGATCTCCAATAATATGATTTATTGGATGATCTGTAGTCCATCGATGAGCTGGTGGTTGAGGAGAGTGATCCACAGTTGATTCAGCGACTTGTTCTTGTTCAGGGATAACGTTGGTTGTTTCAGCAACAAGTACTTCATTATTTAGTATCAACTCTGGAGTTATCTCAGAGGTTTGATCAGCAGAAGATAAAGCTTGGTTATTAACTGAAGAATTTCTAAATCATGTATTAGAAGGAGGAATCTGATTAAGAGGGGTGATGTTGACCCCTGATGATGATGGATCGTTGCTTGAGGGAGGAAGATCAGGGATTCCATCATCATTATTTTCATCATTAGCTTGATTGCTGAAATAAGTTTCAGGTTCCCCATAATGAGATTTCATCCATTCATTCAATTCCTCATCTTCTTCAGGGATAGGATTAGAATTAGTTGGATGAGATTCATCAAAATTGACGTGCATGGATTCTTCAACGTGTTGTCTTCTTTTGTTGAAGATTCTTAAAGACTTAGATATAGAAGAGTATCCAAGGAATATCCCATCATCAGCTTTTGGATCAAATTTACCCAAATGATCTCTATCATTCAGAATGTAGCATCTACATCCAAAGGTGTATAGGTATTTCAGAGTGGGTCTTCTTCCATGAAATAATTCATAGGAAGTCTTCTTGAATCGCTGTACTATCAGGGATCGATTTTGAGTAAAGCACGTTGACTGCTTAAGCCCAGAATTGAGTAGGTAGATGGGATTCGCTGAGCATTGAGCGGGTTGCTTCAATGATCGTTCAATTTCTTCTTTCAGCGACTCCGTTTTGCTGAGGAGTTCTCACTGATGAGAAATTATGAGTGATACCCTTTTCTTCAAAGATGTTAATCAGGGTACTGGTTTTGAATTCAGTGCCATGATAACTTCTTATGGAGCAAACAATGAGATTGTTCAGGACTTCCATTCTTTTAATAAAGAGATAATTATTTCAAGTGTGTCACTCTTGAATCGAAGGAAGAATACCCAAGTATATCTGGAATATTCATCAACTCCCAAATAGATCCATATGAAAAAGTTGAAGAGGTGAAGTCACTGAGGAGACTTTTTTAGATCTGAAAGAGGCTTTTGTCGGTTTTCCCTTCTCACATGCTGAACAAAGAGATTCCTTTGTAAAAGTATGGTTAGGGAGATCTCTGACAAGTTCTTTTTAAGATAACTCATTGATCATCTTAAAGTTCAGATGAGAGAGTCTCTTGTGCCATAACCAGTTTATATCAGAGGAGGCTCTGGAGATGAAGCACATGTTCTCAGACTGAGAACTATTCATGTTAATGACATACACATTTTCTAATCTTTTTCCTGTTAAGGCAATTTTGTCATTAACGTCAGCGACAACACATTTGTTCTTTAGGAATAGAACTTTGAAATCTTTGTCACACATCTGAAGTATTTCTTTAGTGGTTTTCTTCACCTTGGAAGTTTTACCAACCTTGGTGGATTTCGTTCTCGCTGATTTATCAGCTTGAGCTACTTTCTTACCATGAGCTAATATTTCAGCTTTAGTAGCATTAGGACATTTGCTTGCAATGTGGGTAGTCTCACCACAGTGATAGCATTTCCTATATTTGAAAATAGGTTTGGAATGGAAAGAGTTCAGAGAGCAAGTAAAAGCATTTTAAGGACCAGAACCAAGAATTCCTTTGTCACGTGTCCTTGGAGGAATACAAATTTTATCAGGGACAAGTGTGAGGTCAATCTTAATTCTAGGTGTTGGTCTCTGAATAAATCCAGGGATCTTCTTCCCGGTTTTAGGATGATTCCCTGAAGGAATATAGGAGTTTTTCTTCTATTTCTGAAAGTTCTTGATTGTAGGAACATGGTTAAGAAACTTGTTCTTGATCATTTTCTTAGAATCATTAGATTTAAGGATAGGAAGCTTCTCATTGAAATGAGGTTTCTGAGGAGAAGGATCAGAGATTGAGGAAACAAACATTCCGAATTTTAACATGTAACGATCATTCTCTAATTCTTCTTTTTCAAGGTTATATCCTAAACCACTTTTGACCTTCATGGGGATCTGGGCGTTGATAATCTCGCTGACTTTATCAGAAGCCTTGCACCATCCTTTGATGGTAGCTTTTTCAGCCTTGAGATCAGCAATAGCCTTCTCCCTTTCAGTGATAGCTTGTCGTCTTTCAATGCTAATTGTTTGATTTATAAAGACCTGGTCTTTTAGATTTTCTTCAATCTTAGTAAGTTCATTGATTTTTAAATGGCAATTTTTTCAGTTGTTCTGATAAATCAAAATTGATTTGTTTAGCTTTGATCTTTCCATTTAAAGAATTGTAAAAATCAACAGTCATAGAATCGAGAGCTGACAAGTTATTACTTTCAGGTATAGAAGGGTTCGTAGAGATGTTTACCTGAGTCAAAGGAGACTCTGAGGATGATGTTTCAGAACTTCTTTAGCTTCCTCGATTCTGGCTATTAGGCAGAGGAAGATAAGATCTTCTTCATCAGAACCTGATTCATCAGAGGTTTTGGCCCAATCATCTTCTTGATCCCAATCAACTTCTTCAGCAACTAGACCTTTGCCTTTCTGCTGGTTCTTTTTCAGATCTCTGTGTTTATTCTTTAACTTAGAATATTTTTTCTTTTTATCAGAGTTCTGAGAGGTGGTGGGTGCAGCTACTTTCTTAGATCTGCACTCACTTGCAAAGTGACCCGTTCGCTGACAATTATAACATATAGCAGATGCTTTTTCAGCAGGCAGAGTCTTTGACTTGTCCGAGTCAATGATAGCAGGAGTTTTTTCGAAAGTTACTCTTTCTAGCAAATCTTCTAAAATTGTTAGTTAGAAGAGCTAGAGAGCTATCAAACTCAGAGATGTCAGCATCAGTGAACTCTTTCGAATCAGTTTGATTTAATTCAGTGATAGAGGTGATAGAGGAAGAAACTTGTTTTGAAGGATATACCTCTGAAGTCACTAGTGCCAAAGAAGTACTTTTGGCATCCTTGATATCATTTATGAGGTTTTTCCTTAAGACTTGAGATTGCTCTTCATTTAGGAGCATTCCATATAAAGCACTAAGAGAGAGAGAGTTTCAAGATTCTTTGACAATTTTAGATATGTAGTGTACACTCCCCATTGTTCAAGTAGTGCCTCCATGAATTTTGTCAGTATTTCAGCATTAGAATATTCTCTGTTGACAATTTTCATATCAATCAAGAGACAGTTAAATCTTTGGTGAATTTGAGAAAGGGTTTCACCTTTTAAATGCATAAAACTTTCATATTGTCTTACTAAACTTATACATCTGGTGATTTGAACTTCATCAGTTCCTTCATATTGAATACATAGAGTATCCCACATGGCTTTAGATATTCTCATCTTCATTACAGAATGATAGACTTCATCTGGTAAAGACATTGTTATTATGGATCTAGCTTTAGAATCTCTAGCTACTTCCGTTTTCTCATCTTCAGTCCATTGATCTGGAGTTTTGACAGTTCTCCTTTCAGCGATGGCTGTAGTGGTTGTGGTGGTGGGAACACCAGGGACCAGGTCTGTAGGAATGAATGGTCCATTCTATATATAGTAGGAGATCTTAGGATCTGACCCTTCTAGGAATAGAGTCATTATTTCCTTACATAATGGAAAGTTATCACGGCTAAACCTAGGAAGTTTAGCTAAAGATCCATTATCAATGTAGTTTGTATTAGTATTAGTCATTTTAAAATAGCTTAATAAATAAGTATTTTAAAGATAAGTAGTCCTGAATCACTGCTTTGATACCACTTGTTGGTCCCAAAAGAGTCTACAAGAGTTCAAAGATATAGAAACAATTTGTAGAGGGGGGGGGGGGTTGAATACAAACACACTGATTTTTAGATTTTTAGTTTTTAAATTAGTTAATATTGAATAAACAAATTTACAGTTACAAGCGGAATTAGAACAAGTAAATAAACCTATTCTATTGTAACTTAAGAATTCACACAGTTTAATGCACAAGGAAGTGAGAAAGAAAAGAGGCAGAAGTTTTGGAAATAGAAAGTAGCATGCATGAAGATGAAGAAGGAATTTTCATCTATTTATACCCGTTTGCAATTAATGCAAGACAAAAGGTATAAGTCACGTGTCAAGTTCTCATTGGAAGCTTGTCCTTTTTTCAAAAGCAACCATGCTTTTGGCCGCGTGTGTACAATACCATATCAGATTTGATGGGGACATAAGAGACAATCTGTACGTCCTTCTCTAACATAGTATAAGCTTTTGACTTTTGTGCATCGAGGATAAGATCAACATTGATCTAGCTTTATAGACTTCACTTGATCGCTGAACTTGAAACTTCAAGGATGAACTTTCAGAGTATCGCTGAGGCCTAGCAAGATTTCACACTTCTATTTAGACAATCCTTGCTATCACTGAACCGCTTCAGATCACTAGCTGATTATCTCTATCTTCAGCTTGGTCTTCGACTTTCACTGAATGTTCTTGAGGTGTGAATGTTGTTCTTCAGATCTTCAGAGATAAGATTAAGGTTCTTGAGTTTCAGCGATCAGCGTGTGCTATCGCTGAATTTGAACTTAAGCTTATAAACGGAATTTTCACTAAGTATACAAGTGTACATCATAAAGTTCAGAATCACTTCTGAACTACTTCAGAACTTCTTCAGAAGTTGTTCAGAACTTCTTCGGAACACCTTCAGAATCTTCAGAACTTCTGAAGTAGACACTCCAGAAGTTATGCCTTAGGCCTTCCTTGTCTTCTTTATTTGAGTTCTGACTTTGGACTTCTAAGCTTTCTTCCTTTGTCTCTTCGGAACTAGTTCAGAAGATCTGAACTATGAAGCTTCAGAACCCAGTCTTCTTTGAAGCTATGATCTCTATCACACACCCTTTTGACGCACACTCTACCTGTGAATAACAAAGAAGGGGAGAAGTTCGCACAAGAGCTCGCTGATCAGCTCATGGAGAATCAACAACCTCATAAAGAACCACAACTTCATCTACAGCAATCCATCCCTGAAGCAGGTGATAAAGATGACGAAAAAGAGGAAAAGATGAAGACGATAATGAACCTGAAGACATCCCTCATTATTCCCTCAAGGATAATGATGATGATGATGACAATGATGACTTATGGACTACCAACATACCAGGAATGACAGCATCCGGAGGAGCCGTTTTCAGAAGCCCTTTAGGGGACAGGCAAAATCCTGAAAAGGATCAGTCTGGTCCCTCAAAGAAAAATAAAGAAGAAGTAGATCTTGATTCTACTTCTGTAACTTCAGAGGGGGAGCTCATCACTGAGGTATGCCTTCCTCTCGTCTCTTATAACCTTCCTTCTGAAGCCCAAACTCCTCCTCCACAAAATTTTGTTGCTGATGAACTCCTATCCTGTTCTCCTCTCACTGATCCCTGTTCCCCAAAGGGTTCTTCATTCCTGAATGAACCTTCTTTTGAAGATCAGTTCCTGTACATATTTGATATTGAATATGAAGAAGAAGAAGACCTTGTCCAAAGGCGTGTAAATAAAAAAATAATAAGGGAACCTGAAGAAGAATAAATTTCATCAGAGCCATGGATCGGCCAGAGTAAAAATTCTTGTTCTTACCTCTGAGCCAGAAGCCCCTGTACCAATCAGAGTGATTGATGATTTCTCCTTTCTATCTAAAGAAGAAAGAGTAGAAGCCTTTGAAGCGCAGAGACGAAGGGATGAAAAGATGAAGCAAACTGAAGAAGACCTAAGGATTGCTCGACAAATAATCAGAGAGGATAGGCTAAAGAGATGTAGCGACCAAGAGGCAAAATGAAGAAAGTTTAAAGGACGCTGAAGCTCTAGCACAAAAGGAATTTACAAGGGACAACTTGAATGTAAATCCAATCACAGCTCAAAAGAAAACTCTACATGCTCTGAATAAAGAAACTCAGGAACAATGGAACAATGAACTTAAATGGTGCACTGAAAGGTTCAAACACCGTATGTCTGATTCAACTATCACTCATGCTACTATCGAAGGATACACTTCCAAAAAGAAGGGTCTGAATGTATTTGTACGAATGTACAGGCATTCAAGGAGTGAACGAGAAGAAGCCAAGTTTCTGAAGTTTTATGGATACTCTAAATGGCTGGAAATCAGAGATGCCATTCAGCAATAAAAATCAAAATTCAAAGATGTTTTAGAAAGAATTCTTGATCAGCTGTTGCAAAGGATGTCACAACACGTCCAAGTTCCTCCTCTCCCTAAGAAGACCAAAACAAGAAAGTCTATATCAGATGCTGAATAAGGCCCATTGTTCAGAAACGAACATGAGACCAAATTCAACTACGAAAGCGTCCTTGGTCTTCTTGAGATCCCTGATATTTCAATGCTTAATACCTCTCTTCCTAAAGCCAGAAAATTCACTAAGCATGAAATTATTACGCTTCCTGAAGTAGGTATGGTCTTTCTTGATTATCAAGGGCTATTAAGGTTTCTTAGAAATAAAGAGATCAGAAAGGCTCCATCAAAACTCATAAAGATCATGTACTACAGTTGTTGGTCTACTAATGACCCTGTACTAAATCAAAAGAAGATCTATGAGAATGAGCTACGAAGAAGAAAAGAGAAACTCTCTGACTAGTCTTTAGTTTCTTTTCCTTTGTAACATTTTTCAGTGTATTGTACTTTACCATCTTATTGTAATTTCATTTATTATATAATTCTTCAGATTAACCATTAATGAAATTCAATGAAGTACTCTACTCCACCTATGTACTGAAAAGATCCCTGAAAATAGTAAATGGGATAATAAACATAAGAGTTCTATTTTCGTTAAAACAACCTTACTCACTGATATTACACTCTGTAATTAAATCATTGAAGGAACTTTATAGCTCTTAAACTTGTAAAACTGTGATTTCATATCCTTATAAATGAAACTCAATTCAGAAAGTAAATTAGCTGAAAAAAATCTCACATATTAATACTTAGAAATCTTTACCTTAACATTTCTAAGTCCTTGCTAATTCTTTTAAGGAATTTTTCTATGTTGCTTAATCATAACTAAATAGGGGAGATTGTTGATCCAAAACTCCTTTCAGTTATTTGAATATGATTCCTCTCTGTACTTAGTGAAAGTTCCATGTATAAGTTATAGATCAGGTTCAGCGATAGCATACGCTGATTGCACTCAGCGATCACTGAACATCAGGAACTCTAATCTTATCACTGAAGATCTGAAGAACAACAGTCACACCACAAGTCCATTCAGCGACACTCGAAGACCAAACTGAAGATAAAGATGAACAACTAGTGTTCTGAAGCGGTTCAGTGATAACAAAGCTTATCTAGTCAGAAGTGTGAAATCTTGCAAGCCCTCAGCGATACCTCAGTGACTTCATCCTTGAAGTCTCCGGTTCAGCGATAGCATACGCTGATTGCACTCAGCGATCAGTGAACATCAGGAACTCTAATCTTATCACTGAAGATCTGAAGAACAACAGTCACACCACAAGTCCATTCAGCGACACTCGAAGACCAAACTGAAGATAAAGATGAACAACTAGTGTTCTGAAGCGGTTCAGTGATAACAAAGCTCATCTAGTCAGAAGTGTGAAATCTTGCAAGCCTCAGCGATACCTCAGTGACTTCATACTCGAAGACCAAACAGAAAGTGTTGTTGTTCTTGAGGAAATATAAATCTTGGTATTATAAGCCATTGGAAATATAATCGTTTTAAGGTTACTTTTGGGAAGGAAATACCTTATTTGAAATTATGAGATCTTGAACGTATTAGGTTTACATTGAATATACATATATAGAAAGGAAAGTTCAAATCAGAACTCAAATTTGGTTGTGAACGTGAGAACAAATGAGGACACGGGTCTGAATGTAGATTATTCAGACTGAATAATCAAATACTATTCATACTGAATAAATACTATATTCAATTTGAATAGTTTTTTGATTATTCAGTTTGAATATGACATGTGTTGCACTCTCATTTGTCCTCACGTTCACAACCAAATTTGAGTTCTCATTTGAACCCGCCGCTATATATATATATATATATATATATATAGCGGGGGGTTCAAATGAGTATATATATATATATATAGTTTGATAATGGCATTTTAGTTGATGAAAACTATATATATATATATATATATATATATATATAGCGGCGGGTTCAAACGAGTATATATATATATATAGTTTGATAATGGCATTTTATGTCACACCCCGCTAAAGCGGAAACACAAGGCGTGATAGCGCAAGATTTCATAACAATAGGATAAAAACAACACCAACCATCCATTCAAATAAACAACAGTTTAAGTTTAAAATTTTACATTTTGCATCAATTACAAGTTCTTAACAAAAACAAAATAAACCAAGTGTTTCAACTAAACAGTTTTCAAATAAACAAGATGGTTGATGTCGACGCGCCCACATAAAAGAAAGATTCGGTTAATCTTTTCTTACCCCTGAAAAGCATGATAAAAACAAGGCCAACTACAAAGAGTTGGTGAGTTCACAGGTTTTCAATATTTCAAAAATAATCAATTGTGTGAGGTGAATATGAGCAAAATAAATTTTTGGCACTTATTGATATCTTAAAACGTTAAGGCATTATGTACTCTAATTTTTGTATATAAAGAGCCACCACTAAACCTTTCGACCACAAAACAATATTTTTAATTCTACCTTAGCGGTGGGACTAAAACCCCACATATGTAGAACCTTCGTTTTTATAGGTATAGTGCACCCCTACCTGTAGTTTCTAGGTGGGATTGCTATCCACACCCCTACTTTGTCGGTTTTTAGGTGGGATTGTCCGTCCAAATAGCGCTATCCACAAATACCCTCGGCTCCTCACTTGAGTTAATAGTAGTGTACAAACTTTTATGTTACATTTTACTCAATATAACTATTAGTGTACATGCCTTAGTGCCCACAACATCAAATTTAACAAGATTTCATAATCATAATGACAATGGCTCATAAAACACATTCAATCATGCTTTTCACCCCAAAACGTATAAAACACTTTGAAAGAGGGGCTGTGAATACTCACCTTATAGCAACGCTCCGCAACGCAAAACAATACAATCCGAATCTCCGCACAACGACCTAACGCTTCCCTATCAAAGAGTAATACTCAAAACCGTCACTTATAGGTCTAATATTACTTAGAGGTGAATAAATCTTAAGCCCATAAGTGTCTATATATGTCCAATTATACAAAATGCCCATATGCTCATTAATATCGTAATTTATACCGAAAGTGATCTTATTATCCATCACATGATCATTATTTATAAAAATCAATTAAGTCCAAAATTTCTCTTCTGGACAGAAACTAATTGTCCTAAAAATGATCAGTTTTCAAGGGCTTCCAAAATGATCTAGTTTCCTATATTTTTATATAAGATAAATTACTGAGTTATGGTCTTTGTGACCAAATTTCATGCCTTTTGGACATGTACATGTTGTCCAAATAATTCATGCACAACAATATGTCACAATCGGTAAAACAGATTACACCATGTTAGTAAATCACTCATTTGAGGAGTTATACTCAGTGTTTTCTAGAATTTCTAGTTGGATTAGAATCATAACTCATAAAGAAAACTTTTGAGATAAGAATCACGGAGTTTGAAGAAGTTATGAAGGAGGTATGACACTACAAAGTTGCATGCACAATTCTGTCATTAGCTGACAGATTGCACACTTAACTTTAATAAATTGATTAGTGCCTCAAAACATCATATTTTTGCATGAAACGGGATCCATATGAATAATAACTCATAAAATGAAGTTCTAGAAGAAGAATCATGCATTAAAGACAAATAACAAAGGAGATACTAACACACAAAGTAGAGTTTAGCTGCTGGTGGTTTCACAGATTGCACACCTAAAGTATTTTAGGTGTTTGGAGGGTCAAAACTCCATATTTTTAAGTGATTCCACTTGCAAACTGAAGATAACTCATAAATATAACTCTCAAAAGAAAAATCATCCTTTTTCATTGAGGTTTGAAAGAGATATGGCCATTTGAACATGCATGCACAAATCTGTCAGCTTTGGACAGATTGCACACTCATTTTGTTTTGAAGAGTTGAAACCTCAAATAACCATATTTTTGAATGAAATCAGATGCATATGAAAGGTAACTCATTCAGCTAACTTCCAGAAGAAAACTCAAGTGATTTGGAGGAATATTCAAAGAGTTATGGTCGTTCAAAGTAGGGTTTACCTACTGTTGAACTTCCAGATGCACATGCATCTTGTTATGAGCATTTGGGGGGTCAAAACTCAATGTTTTTGAGTGAGACCACTTGGATTAGAACCCCAACTCACTAAATAAACTTGTAGAAAGAAGATTAATAATATTTGAACATAAAAATTGTAAGAAATTGACGATTTACACACATGCATGAATCTGCCAGAACCAAAATAACCATTTTTGTTCAAGAACACATAAAATCATGATTTTTCCCCTATTCTCTTGAGTTTGATTTGTGTAGGTCATAGATTATCACCATTTTATAAACATTTTACATGTTTTGGTGTAAAATCTCTCCACAAACTCAGAATTTTTGGATATTAGAAGAAGTAGCTAAAAAAATGTAAGAAAAGTGGGGTTTTCACCCAAAAATGGTAAGAAAATGAGGGTAAAGTTGTTACCTTGTTTGGATGATGATTAGAGCTTCTAAATCCTTGTATGAACTTGATCTTGATGATGATTTGAAATGAGAAATGGCTGGAGTTTTTGTTTTAGAGAGGGAGAAAATGTCTCTTCACTTCTAGAGAGAGAGAGGTGAGAGCAAATTTTGAATTTTGAACATGCAAAATGAGGAGAAAAATGAAAAAAAATGTATTTATATGGGAGTTTAGAGAATAGGCCGGCCATGGGGGCCCACTCCTCTCAAAATCATATATTTGTTTTATAAATAAAATAAAACTCAAGCCCAATTAAGAATACAATGTCATTTTCTCAATTTTTGGCCCTTTTTCCTCAAAATGTAAGCCCAAAAGTGATAAAATTCTATAAAAATAGAAGTTTTATATTTGAAACATTAAAACTATATATTTTATATACATTGGGTATAAATTAGAGCATTTGGCACTGTATTGGAAGTTTCGGACAGTTACGGGTCGGAACCGGACATTTTTAAGCGACTACCGGAAATGCTAGGGGTTTTTCGGCCATTCTAAACCAACTATTTCTTAATCTTAAGATTTAAACTATATAAACACTAATAAACTTAATAGAAGCTAACCTGAAAGCTCGAATTTTGACAGTTGTCACAGTCTTCCCCCGTTAAAGGAATTTCGTCCCGAAATTTAAGAAGTGGCTTTCTCCGGGGTGTTCGTGAATAAGCTGGGATATTTTTGCTTCATCAAATCTTCACGTTCCCAGGTATATTCTGGACCATGTTTCGCATTCCAACGGACGTTAATAATAGGGATTTTACTGCGCCTTAACCGTTTAACTTCTCGGTCCAAAACCTCAACCGATCGTTAATCTGAACGTCGTCTATGGGTAACATCAACGTTTCATCTGCTAGGCATTTCTTTAGATTCGACACATGAAATGTGTCGTGGATTGCGCTTAAATTTTGCGGTAACTTCAACTTGTACGCCACTGGTCCGATTCTTTCGAGTATTTCGAATGGACCAATGTATCTGGGACCCAGCTTGCCTCTCTTCCTGAAGCGTACCAGTCCCTTCCATGGGGACACTTTTAATAGCACTTTATCTCCCACTTGAAACTCCAACGACTTTCTCCGATTATCCGCATAACTTTTCTGACGGTCTCTTGCTGTCTTGAGTCTTTCTTTGATGATTGAGATCTTATCAGTGGTTTCCTGGATAATATCAGGCGTTGTCAGCTGTCTATCTCCGACTTCTACCCAGCTAAGCGGCGATCTGCACTTACGTCCGTATAGAGCTTCGTACGGTGCACATTGTATGCTGGTATGATAGCTGTTGTTATAGGAGAATTCAACAAGTGGCAGGTGGGTATCCCAACTTCCACCGAAATCTATTGCGCAAGCCCGTAACATATCCTCTAGCGTTTGAATAGTTCTTTCCGATTGTCCATCCGTTTGAGGATGATAGGCGGTGCTATAATCCAAACGTGTACCCAATGCCTTTTGGAGTGATTGCCAAAAACGCGATGTAAATCGTGTATCTCTCGTCCGAAATAATGGAAATAGGCACACCATGACGTGTAACTATTTCATTAATATAGATTTGCGCACGCCTTTCCATACTGAAATCTTCGCGAATGGGGATGAAATGAGCCGATTTGGTAAGTCGGTCTACTATAACCCATATTGTGTCGTGCCCCTTTCCAGTTCTGGGTAATTTAGTTACGAAATCCATTGTTATTTGCTCCCACTTCCACTGTGGTATTTCAGGTTGTTGGAGTAAACCAGATGGTTTCTGATGTTCGGCCTTTATCTTAGCACAAGTCGTGCACTTGCTTACGAATACGGCAATATCTTTCTTCATTCCCGGCCACCAATAATACTCCTTCAAATCCTTATACATTTTATCTCGCTCCCGGGTGAATCGAATATCTGGATCGATGGGCTTCATCCAAAATGGTTGACCGTAGATCACCAACCTTCGGTACCCATGCTTTATTCTTGAAGTAATACACACCATCCTCTTGCATTTCAATTTCTTTCTCTAAATGTTGCAAGGTTTCATTCTTCCTATTTTCTTCTTTTAAAACTTCTCTTTGTGCTTCAATAATTTGAGTTTTTAAACTCGTCTGGACCATTACTCCCATAGCACATACTCTTGTTGGTTTTACTCTTTCCTTTCGGCTTAACGCGTCGGCTACCACATTAGCTTTTCCCGGATGGTACTTTATTTCACAAGTCGTAGTCACTAAGTAGTTCCACCCATCTTCTCTCGCCTCATATTGAGCATTTTCTCGGTCAAGGATGTGTTGGAGGCTTTTATGATCGTTGAAAATGGTGCACTTGGTGCCGTATAGGTAGTGTCTCCGCATTTTGAGTGCGAACACCACCGCCCCTAATTCCAAATCATGAGTGGTGTAATTCTTCTCGTGAATCTTTAGTTGTCTCGAAGCGTATGCAATAACTTTGTCTTTTTGCATTAACACGCAGCCCATTCCCTGATGTGAAGCATCACAGTAGACTACGAAGTTTTCGACTCCTTCAGGTAGAGCCAGAATTGGTGCGTTGCATAACTTGTGTTTGAGCGTCTGGAAGGCTTCTTCTTGTTTCTCTCCCCAAATAAACTTTTTATCTTTTTGTGTTAGAGTCGTTAGTGGTTGCGCGATCTTAGAGAAATTCTCGATAAATCGCCGGTAATAACCTGCCAATCCCAGAAATTGTCGGATCTCGGTCGGTGTCTTTGAGGCTTCCCATTTCTTAATGGCCTCAATCTTAGCTGGATCAACTTGGATCCCCTTTTCATTCACCACATGGCCAAGAAAGTGTACCTCCCAAATCTAGAATTCACATTTAGAGAATTTCGCGTACAACCTCTCGTCTCTGAGCAATTCCAATATCAACTTCAAGTGTTGCTCATGCTCCTTTTTGTCTCGAGACTAAATGAGTATATCATCTATAAATACGATCACGAATTTGTCTAGGTATGGTCGACATACTCTATTCATCAAATCCATGAAGACTGCCGGTGCGTTTGTTAGACCAAATGGCATGACTAGGAACTCGTAGTGACCGTATCGAGTCCTAAAGGCCGTCTTGGGGATATCTTCTTCTCGCACTCTCATTTGATGATATCCAGACCTAAGATCGATCTTCGAGAAGTACGTTGCACCTTGAAGTTGGTCAAACAAATCATGAATTCGGGGAAGGGGGTATCGGTTCTTAATTGTCAACTTGTTGAGTTCCCTATAATCGATACACATTCGAAAAGATCCATCTTTCTTTTTAACAAATAAGATTGGAGCTCCCCAAGGTGAAGAGCTGGGTCTGATGAATCCCTTATCGAGTAACTCCTGAAGTTGTTCTGACAGTTCCTACATATCAGATGGCGCTAACCGGTATGGTGATTTCGCCACGGGCGCAGCTCCAGGAATTAAATCGATGTGAAATTCAACTTGTCTTGGCGGGGGTATTCCAGGCAAGTCGTCTGGGAATACTTCGGGAAAGTCCCGAACTATAGGAATATCTTGAACGCGTTTTTCTTCAGCTTTCTTATTCTTAACGTGAGCTAGAAAGACAATACCGTCCTTTCTCAAATGCTTTCGCATTTTCATACACGTTACTATTTTAACACTCCTTCTAGATTTCTCGCCATGTACTTCGAGTTTTCCCCCTTCGGGTAACGGAACTCGAATGATCTTTTTGGAACAACAAATTTCAGCTCGGTTTTTGGACAACCAATCCATACCCACGATTATGTCGAAACTTCCCAATTTAATCGGTATTAGATCTATACTAAAATCTCTATTGGCCAAACTTAAGGTGCGGATTCATTAATATGTCTTTAGCCCTACATTCTTGTCCGTTGGCATATTCAATGACATATATTTCTTTCAATTTTTGAGGTTTTAAATTTATCTTTGATCTAAATTTCGTCGCCACAAAACTCCTATCTCGCTCCGGAATCAAATAGTACGTACGCATAATGATTATTCGTAAGAAACGTACCTGTAACGACATCTGGGTTATGCCTTGCTTCCTCTGCTCCAATCTCAAACACTCGACCTCTTGCTGGACCTCCTTGATTTCCTCGGTTGGCCGGTCTTGCTTGATGAGTGTTCAGTCTCTGATTCCATCGTGGACATGTATTTCGAAACTGATCCGGGCTTCCACACTCAAAACATGCCCGCTTTCCTGTGCTCCTGCAATCCTTGGCATAATGACCTCCTTTGTTGCATTTTTGACAGATAATACATTGTCCGGTATGCTGTTTATTGCATTTGTCACATTTGGGATAAGGTCATTTCCCTTTCTCTGCAGGTTGAGTTTGAATTCCGTAGTTACCTGTAGTTCTTTGTTCCTTGCTTGTCCTTTTTCCAAACTGCTTTCTCATTGGTTCATCCAGTTTTCTCTTCCCTTGTGCCTTATCTCTTACAAACAATCCCGAGCGAGTAGCATTGTTTGTGAGTCTGGTTGCCGAACTTACTGCCTCTTGTAGAGTTTTTGGGTTTGCTGAGGTAACATCCCCGCGTATCTCCGGAGATAATCCCCAAATATACCTATCAACGCGGTTCTCTTCAGGCGTTACCAGATGCGGTACCATTTTTGCCAATTCATGAAATCGGGCTGTGTAGGAGTCGATATCATTCCCTCTCATTTCATGATTCCACAATTCCGCTTCCAGCTTCTGAATTTCGCTTCTTGGGCAGTATTCTTCTTTCAACATTTTCTTGAAATCCTCCCACGTAAGACTGTTAGCAGCTTCTCGACCATGGGTTTGTACTTGTATATTCCACCATGTTAACGCTCGTCCTTGTAATAAGCATGTAGCAAACTCTACCTTCTTACCTTCGGTACATTTGCTAATATGGAGCACACACTCCATGCTCTCTATCCAAGTTAATAATCCCACGGCTCCCTCAGTTCCATGAAATTCTTTAGGGTTACAGCTCCTAAAGGATTTATATGTACATTCTCTGTTTCCAGACCCTTGACTGTTGTTTTGATTATTGTTCAGGCCAGCTGCCACTTGACTAACAATGTTCGGAAGTGCAGCCATGAGTTGTTCGGACACAAGTCTCGCAACTTCGGAATTCTCTCTTCTTGGAGGCATTGTTCTAAACACGATTTTAAATTGAGTTTTAGTCAATTTTGTGTTACAATGGCCATTATAAATCTACTTACTAAATCATACACATCTTATAACATACATCCAATACTACTCACGAACACATACATTTCAAAATGTTTTAAGATAAATTATCAAAAATAAACCAAAGTAATTCAAACATAAGTTTTAAAGTACAACCCAAATAACATAAAATTGTTTAATCTTAAACATCTAGGCTACAAGTCTCAAAAGCAAATATGGTCCTCCAAAAGATTCTTAATAACAGTAGTTCCCTAATGGATCATTACCCAAATCAATACTCCTATCATCACCATCAGTGCTCCTAATGCCCAAAACAGATACGTGTACAGCCTCCGAGTGCCCTCCCGGCCTCATGTGCGATCACCCTGATCTCCGTAGTGATCTCGTCTTGAGTGTGCAAGACTGTAAGAATGCTTTCTAAGGCCTGCTTAAACTCTTCTAGTCTATCTCGTTGTCCCTGTATCTGAACCTCCAATCCTGTGACCTAGAGGTTCTCGGTTGCCGTCATCCCTTGAGGCTGCGGCTCTGGAACTCTCATGGCCGGAGACGGAGGCGTCACGCTTCGCGATCGAGATCGCGATCCAGCTGGTTCGCCCGACGGGTCGGACGGAACCGTGAATACCACCCTTCGGCCAGGGAGGACACGCTTTCGGGCTGTCCGAATAGTCCTAGGTCCGCGTGACGGTCCGGCCCACATCAACCGGAGGTGGCGCAGTACGTGTCTCCACGTGTCTCTCGGGTGGCCGCGTCACTTTCCTCAGACGGATCACTCTCTTCAAGCATGGGCTGGTTCCTCCTAGGGAGGCTAGTAAAGTACCCGGATTCGTCGGGGGAGTGATCGGGAGTGGAAGAAAAGCTAGACATTTTAAACTGCGGCAGTAACAAATTTAATTACTAAATGCACTTTATAAAAAAAAATTAAAATACTTATGCAAACTCACACTTATGACCATGCTTTCCATTTGGGCAAGAAGTTCCCAATATAATTGTTCCATGTGTCCCCTACACATATTGAATTAGACATAGGTGATCAGGCTTTGCCTAATATCAATATGCTAAGTCGACACTTATTCCAATTATACTAGTACTTTATAAAAACAGTTTTCGAAAACTTTTGGTTATAGTATTTGTTTAGAAAAAAAAAACCGGTGTTCTCTATAACCTATGGCTCTGATACCAAGTCTGTCACACCCCGCTAAAGCGGAAACACGAGGCGTGATAGCGCAAGATTTCATAACAATAGGATAAAAACAACACCAACCATCCATTCAAATAAACAACAGTTTAAGTTTAAAATTTTACATTTTGCATCAATTACAAGTTCTTAACAAAAACAAAATAAACCAAGTGTTTCAACTAAACAGTTTTCAAATAAACAAGATGGTTGATGTCGACGCGCTCACATAAAAGAAAGTTTCGGTTAATCTTTTCTTACCCCTGAAAAGCATGATAAAAACAAGGTCAACTACAAAGAGTTGGTGAGTTCACAGGTTTTCAATATTTCAAAAATAATCAATTGTGTGAGTGAATATGAGCAAAATAAATTTTTGGCACTTATTGATATCTTAAAACGTTAAGGCATTATGTACTCTAATTTTTGTATATAAAGAGCCACCACTAAACCTTTCGACCACAAAACAATATTTTTAATTCTACCTTAGCGGTGGGACTAAAACCGCACATATGTAGAACCTTCGTTTTTATAGGTATAGTGCACCCCTACCTGTAGTTTCTAAGTGGGATTGCTATCCACACCCCTACTTTGTCGGTTTTTAGGTGAGATTGTCCGTCCAAATAGCGCTATCCACAAATACCCTCGGCTCCTCACTTGAGTTAATAGTAGTGTACAAACTTTTATGTTACATTTTACTCAATATAACTATTAGTGTACATGCCTTAGTGCCCACAACATCAAATTTAACAAGATTCATAATCATAATGACAATGGCTCATAAAACACATTCAATCATGCTTTTCACCCCAAAACGTATAAAACACTTTGAAAGAGGGGCTGTGAATACTCACCTTATAGCAACGCTCCGCAACGCAAAACAATACAATCCGAATCTCCGCACAACGACCTAACGCTTCCCTATCAAAGAGTAATACTCAAAACCGTCACTTATAGGTCTAATACTACTTAGAGGTGAATAAATCTTAAGCCCATAAGTGTCTATATATGTCCAATTATACAAAATGCCCATATGCTCATTAATATCGTAATTTATACCGAAAGTGATCTTATTATCCATCACATGATCATTATTTATAAAAATCAATTAAGTCCGTAATTTCTCTTCTGGACAGAAACTAAGTGTCCTAAAAATGATCAGTTTTCAAGGGCTTCCAAAATGATCTAGTTTCCTATATTTTTATATAAGATAAATTACTGAGTTATGGTCTTTGTGACCAAATTTCATGACTTTTGGACATGTACATGTTGTCCAAATAATTCATGCAAAACAATATGTCACAACCGGTAAAACAGATTACACCATGTTAGTAAATCACTCATTTGAGGAGTTATACTCAGTGTTTTCTAGAATTTCCAGTTGGATTAGAATCATAACTCCATATTTTTAAGTGATTCCACTTGCAAACTGAAGATAACTCATAAATATAACTCTCAAAAGAAAAATCATCCTTTTTCATTGAGTTTTGAAAGAGATATGGCCATTTGAACATGCATGCACAAATCTGTCAGCTTTGGACAGATTGCACACTCATTTTGTTTTGAAGAGTTGAAACCTCAAATAACCATATTTTTGAATGAAATCAGATGCATATGAAAGGTAACTCATTAAGCTAACTTCCAGAAGAAAAATCAAGTGATTTGGAGGAATATTCAAAGAGTTATGGTCGTTCAAAGTAGGGTTTACCTCATCGTTGAACTTCCAGATGCACATGCATCTTGTTATGAGCATTTGGGGGGTCAAAACTCAATGTTTTTGAGTGAGACCACTTGGATTAGAACCCCAACTCACTAAATAAACTTGTAGAAAGAAGATTAATGATATTTGAACATAGAAATTGTAAGAAGTTGACGATTTACACACATGCATGAATCTGCCAGAACCAAAATAACAATTTTTGTTCAAGAACACATAAAATCATGATTTTCCCCTATTCTCTTGAGTTTTATTTGTGTAGGTCATAGATTATCACCATTTTATAAACATTTTACATGTTTTGGTGTAAAATCTCTCCACAAACTCAGAATTTTTGGATATTAGAAGAAGTAGCTAAAAAAATGTAAGAAAAGTGGGGTTTTCACCCAAAAATGGTAAGAAAATGAGGGTAAAGTTGTTACCTTGTTTGGATGATGATTAGAGCTTCTAAATCCTTGTATGAACTTGATCTTGATGATGATTTGAAATGAGAAATGGCTGGAGTTTTTGTTTTAGAGAGGGAGAAAATGTCTCTTCACTTCTAGAGAGAGAGGTGAGAGCAAATTTTGAATTTTGAACATGCAAAATGAGGAGAAAAATGAAAAAAAATGTATTTATATGGGAGTTTAGAGAGGAGGCCGGCCATGGGGGCCCACTCCTCTCAAAATCATATATTTGTTTTATAAATAAAATAAAACTCAAGCCCAATTAAGAATACAATGTCATTTTCTCAATTTTTGGCCCTTTTTCCTCAAAATGTAAGCCCAAAAGTGATAAAATTCTATAAAAATAGAAGTTTTATATTTGAAACATTAAAACTAATATTTTATATACATTGGGTATAAATTAGAGCATTTGGCACTGTATTGGAAGTTTCGGACAGTTACGCGTCGGAACCGGACATTTTTAAGCGACTACCGGAAATGCTAGGGGTTTTTCGGCCATTCTAAACCAACTATTTCTTAATCTTAAGATTTAAACTATATAAACACTAATAAACTTAATAGAAGCTAACCTGAAAGCTCGAATTTTGACAGTTGTCACATTTTAGTTGATGAAAACTATATGTTTAATTTTAGTTCGTCACTTTTAAGTTGTGACAAGTATTAAACTAATGCAAGTGGATCCATAGTATAGAAGTTGGATAGTCTTTATGAACATACTATTTATATTGGTTGGTGACAAGATACTGAATAAGTTGAGGTCACTCTTATTTGACTAGATACCGAATAGGTTGAGGTCACTCTTATTTGACAAGATACTGAATAGGTTGAGGTCATTCTTATTTGACAAGATACTGAATAGGTTGAGGTCACTCTTATTTGACTAGATATCGAATAGGTTGAGGTCACTCTTATTTGACAAGATACTGAATAGGTTGAGGTCACTCTTATTTGACTATATACCGAATAGGTTGAGGTCACTCTTATTTGACTAGATACCGAATAGGTTGAGGTCAGTGTCGTTTGACTAGATAACGAATAGGTTGAGGTCACTATCGTTTGACTAGATAATGAATAAGTTGAGGTCACTCTAATTTGGATAAATACTAGAAAATTGTCATTATAACTTTGGGTTGTGGGCTACTTTTGTATACCGTCTCAACAAATGAATAATCGGGTCTTCCCTTTCTATCTATGAATGTTTCATGGTATTATTGGAAAAGTGTGAGTTATGGTATAATCTAAACAGTTTGATGCTATGTTTTCCGCTTTATAAGTTTTATAGCTTTATTCAAATAATTGTTTGTTCTCGCTAGGCTTTAAGCCTAACACTTTTCTTAAACTGACATGTATATCAGGTGATTGTGATAGTGGGGCTCCGAAGATTTGAGTGGATCTAGGTGCCGATAGAGGCATCAATTTTGGAAGTACATCTTCGAGTGTACAAATGGAATTACTAGAAGCATTTGTTTTGAGGATTTTAGTGACACTCGAACTTAATCTATACCTTAGGATTGTATAGATTAGTAGGTTGTTATTTAGTATCCAAATAGTCTTGTAAACTCTATTACTTTCTCCCCATCTTTTAGGGGATGTTTATTTATTAAGTCTTATTCCGCATTCTATTTTGGTTTAAATTAACTCCCATTTTTAGGGGTGTTACACTCAACACCTTGTCAGAAAAAGACGTATGGATTGTCTCTTATGTCCCCATCAAATATGATTTGGTACTGTTCATAGGTGGCTAAAAGTATGGCCATCCTATTAACTAAAGGACAAACATAGTCCACATGTTTGACACATGGCGTGTACCTTTTGCTTTGCATTAAATGCAAATGGGTATAAATAGATGGGAAACCTCTTTCCGTCCCTATGCATGCTATATTCTTTCTAAAGCCCTCTATTGCTATTGCTATTTCTTTCTTTCCTTGTGTATCAACTAAGTGTTTTCTTTAGTTACAATAGAATAGGTTTTAAACTTGTTCTTATTCCGCTTATAACTGTAAATTTATTTATTTATATAAACTAATTTAAAAACGAAAATCTACTTCTGTTTGTATTCACCCCCCCCCCTTCTACAAACTGTTCTATATCTTTGAACTCTTGTAGACCCGTTTGGGACCAACATGAACGTGTACAGGTACTCAAGTGTGGGGTACTGTAGAGACGCTGGTGATGTGGGATAGGAAACGGTTCATCATGCCTGCCATAGGGAATTGATGAGTGGCCGACGATTCAAGATTTGAGGCAATTAAATGTTGACGCGTGTGTAAGTGTCAGGAAGAAAAACCTTCACCAAAGGTTATCCATGAGAGACATGACGGTCACTTTGATGACTTACCCGCGGATTAGCACGAAGGAAAAACACACAAGTATAAATCCTATGCAGAAGGGATGGTGTGCAAACTCTATCGTCGGATATGCTTATCGAGGTTCTGGAACATAAAGTTCAGAAGGTACCACAAAAGTTTAAAAAATTCATTCAAACTGGTCATATATAATCATTTTGGGACCAGAAGAAAGTTTCAAGACCAACGATCAGAAATATATGTAAGTGAATCAGAAGCTTCTATATGCTCTATTAAATTAGAGTATAAACAGAAGGAATGATTTACAGAGAGTTCTTCAAACATGCCAGAAGCTTCTGTATAACCTTGAAGGCAAGAGTTAATACAGAGGTTCTGAATGGCTTTTGAACCTTCAAGAAAGGTTTACAGAGAAAACGATAGACGTGCCAGAAGCTTTTGTATAACCTTGGAGGCAAGAGTTAATACAGAAGTTCTGAACGACTATCTAGATTTTTCAAAATGGTTTCTACAAACAATATTACTTACTTTTGTAGCATTAAATTGCCCCCCCTTGAAATGTGCTTTGTCTTCTGCTCCCCCTCAAACTGTGATTGGATCAATAAATCGTAAAAGCAGTATGATTTGAGATGCAGAGGCTTCTATAGAGAATACAGAAGCTTTGGGTTTGTAGTGATTGCAATTTTGCTTTCTGAATTACAGAGGATGGGAATTTTGTCGTACAGAAGACCATAGTCTTTGAGTTAAGTCTTCATTCATATGACTTGTGAACAGCAACTTGCAACAGCTACATATTCTGCTTCTGCTGTAGAGGTGGACACACAGTTCTGCTTCTTGGATGTCCAACTAACTAACTTGTTTCCAAGGAGTTGGCAACTTCCAGATTTACTCTTTCTATCTAATTTGCATCCTGCATGATCAGAGTCAGTATTTGCAATTAAATCAAAACCAAAGTACTGAGGATACCAGAGACCCAAAAATTAGGTTCCTTTGTGGTAACCAAAGATCCTCTTTACAGCAGCCACACGAGATTCCTTAGGATTACCTTGGTATCTAGCACATAAACATGTAGCAAACATTATATATGGTCTACTAGCAGTCAGATACAAATAAGAGCCAATCATACCTCTGTAATTCTTGATATCAATTGATTTTCCAGAGAGATCAGTCTCAAGTTCTGTGTTGGTAGACATTGGATTTTTCGTAGTTACTGAGTTGTGAAGTTTGTACTTTTTGAGAATTTCATAAACGTACTAGGCTTGATTTACAAAAATGCCAGAGGTAGTTTGCTTGATTTGGAGCCCTGAGAAGAAATTTAATTCTCCCATCATGCTCATTTCAAACTCACTAGTAATCAACTCTGAAATTATTTCAACTTCTTCTGGACAAGTTGAACAAAAAATAATGTCGTCAACATAAATCTGTACTAGAGTCAATTGACCTTTGCTTCTTTTGATGTACAAGTTTGTATCAGTTTTACCTTTCTCATTGAGATTTTCATACCATGCTCGTGGTGCTTGTTTCAACCCATACAGAGCTTTATCTAGATGATAGACATAGTCTGGATGAGCTGAGCTTTCCAAACCATGGGGTTGCTGGACATACATCTCTTTGTTGAGCTTGCCATTCAGAAAGGCAGATTTAACATCCATCCGGTATACTTTGAAATCTTTGTATGCTGAGAAAGCCAAAAATAAATGAATTGCTTCCAGTCTTGCTACTGGAGTAAAGGTTTCATCATAATCAATGTCTTTTTCTTGACAATAGGCTTTTGCAACCAATCTGGTCTTGTTTCTGACCACTATGCCATCTTCATCCTTCTTGTTCCTGAAAACCCATTTATTACCAATTGTAGTTTTATCTGTAGGTAAGGGAATGAGTTTCCAAACCTTATTTCTTTCAAATTGAAGAAGTTCTTCCTACATTGCATCTATCCAACTCGGATCTTGGAGGGCTTCATTAACTCTTTTTGGTTCTACCATGCTAAGAAAGTTCACGAAGAATGCTTCATTAGTAGTGGAAGATCTGGTCTTTACACCATTAGAAGGATTACCAATGATTTGGTTAGAAGGATGGTCTTTAGTCCACTTCTTTAAGGAAGGTTGAGCGATTAATTGAGGGGCAATCTCTGTATCTTGATTTACTTTGTATTGGAGAAGAACCAAGTTGCTCCCCCTCAAATGAAGGCATAGAGAAATAAGGATCAAGTGTAGAGCTTTTTGCTTCTGGAGCATGGATCTGTTCCTCTGGACTTGCATTTGGATTTTGAAGTGCAGACACAGTATCTTTAGAAGGTTGATCTTCTGTATCTGCATTTTATCACTAGAAATAGCGGGGGAACCATAGAGACCAGAAATATTGATACCTGATGTGCGTAATTCCTCTGTTGTTGTTATCAGAACGTCTCTGTTTGCACCTTCAGAGATTGGTTCGTCTCAAAGAAGTCCTCAAATAACGAATTTAGTTCAGACTCTCTGGACTTTGAGAGACAGTCAAAAGTAACTTGGTTGAGCTTGAGTTCTGAATTGGAATATTCAGAAGTCAATTCAGCTTGATCGTCAAAACAGACATTTATACTCTCCATGACCGTCTTGGTGCGAAGGCTAAATACTCTATACGCCTTTGAAGTGATTGAATATCCCAGAAGTTTGGATTCATCTGACTTCTTATCGAACTTTCCAAGTTTTTCACGATCAGTGAGAATAAAGCATCTGCAACCAAAGACATGTAAGAGGTTTTCATATGTCTTTTAATCACAATTGATCTATTATGTGTAAAACATGCAGTTGCAACGACTTCAACCCAAAGGTGAGTGGGAAGTCCAGAGGCAGCACGCATCGTTCTTGCAGCTTCTACTAACGTTCTATTTCTTCTTTCCTCTACTCCATTTTGTTGAGGGGTCCTTGCAGCAGAGAAGTTTTGTGATATTCCTTCTTTGTTTAGGTAATATTTAATTTTGGTATTTTTGAACTCGGTACCGTTGTCACTTCTCAACTTCTGAATCTTGCATTGCAGAAGCACTTGGAACCTCCTCATCATGTTTATTATTACTTCTAGTACATCTGATTTCTGTCTAATAAAAGCAAGCCATGTATATCTAGCCTATTCATCAATTAGTACCAGAATATACTTCTTACCAGACAGATATTGCATAGCAATGGGACCACAGAGATCTAAGCCAAGCAAGATCACTCTTTGTCTTGTGAGAGTCTCTTTTAAGCTTTCCCATTTCACAAGTTGGACAAAGATGATCCTTCTGGAAGTGAACCTCTGGGAGGCCCTCAACCAGGTTGTGTTTAACAAGCAACTCAAGATTTTGAAAATTTAGATGAGAAAGCTTGTTATGCCAGAGCCAAGCTACTACACTCTTCTTTGAGATGAAATAGAGGGTTTCTGTTCCATTCATCGAAGTGAAGTTCATCATATAGAGGTTACCTTTTCTGTTGGCTCTGAGCAGTTCTTTTCTTGACTCTGTAAGCAAATGATGATGCTTCTTGTTGAAGAAAACTTCCATGTCAACATCGCAAAGTGACTTACGCATAATAACTTATGCTTTTGTCCAAAGACAGAAGCCACCTTTGATAAAGTAATGTTTCCTTCTTGTAATGTACCATAGCCTTTTATCTGTCCTTTGCCATCATCACCAAAATATACAACTCCACCTATTTTATCTTTGAATACAGAGAGTAAGTTTTTGGTTCCAGTCATGTGCCTAGAGCATCCAGAGTCGAGATACCATATGCGCACACCCTGTTTCTGCAATACAGATTTAGAGAGATTTAGGTACCCATCTCATAATGGTTCCTTTTATGTTAGGCTTAGGAAAGTTCTGTTCTTGATCTTTTATCTTACTCTGATTTGCAGGTTTTCCAGATGTTTCTAATTTGGCTGGTTTGGTCTTGGGTTTTTTTTCTTCCGATTCTTGAAATTTCTATGTTTATGGGAATCAAAAGGAAAACAATGTGGACTAGAGAAGAGTTGTTTTAATTTTAGTAAAAGAGAGAGACATTCAGAATTCTTAGAAAATAAAGATTTCATTGAATTTTCATTTCTGGAATGATGATTACAATATTTGTTATTTCTGTCTATTCTAGCATCAGTTGTTCTATCGAACTTCTTATCTAGTCTAGACTTGTTCTCTTGAAAATTTGAAGTCTTCTCTGAATTCTTCTTCTTGGCCGTCCATTCCCTTTGGACCTTGGGAGATTTTACTCAAACAGAAGGATATGAATTTTCATTATAATGCCATTTTTCTTTCTGTTCCATTGTGAACTGCGTTTACTTCTGAAGATTAGGCTTTGGAGGTTGTTGCATAAGTTTGGCTTTTTGCTTGACTTCATCCTTCTTTTCTAGATCAAGACATGAGTTTGTTTGAATGCACATATCTAGGAAGTCTGGATGAATGAGAACCCTTTTCCTCTGTTCTCTTGGAGGAACAGAGTGCATGGGTATAGCATTTGGAAGTCTTCTGACTTCTAGTCCAGCTACTCTTACTTCTGGTATGTCAATGTCTGTCTTAACTTCTGTGTTTGTAATAACAAAAGTTGCATTTTTTTCATAGTTTTGACAGGGACGTAAGTAAGAGCAAACTATTCTCAAGAGCTATAAGAAATTTCTCTGAATTATCAAAGAAATCATCACAATCTTGATCATCAGTTTCAAACTGACCATTATCCTTTTCTAGACATAGATTTATGTCAACAAAAGTACATGGAGTATAAAAAGGTCTTTTTGGTATTTCTTTCTCAAAAGAAGAACTTTCTGTTTCTGTAATTTGCTTAAGTATATATTCATCCAAAATTATAAGAAGGTCTTTTTCAAATTTGGATCTTAGTTCTTCTTTTGCATGCATGGAAATGAATTCATCTGCTTTTGGATTTAAAGTAATATGAGAAAATGAACCAAAGTGAAAAAATTCATCTTTCTTCTATATTAGTTTTAACTCAACTTGGTTGATTTTGCTAGTTTTCTTTTCAGAAGTGTATTTGATGTTTTTATATCTGAGTTTTCTAACTTTGTGTCCATACTCATATTTTGACCTTTTAAATACAAATTGTTCATTTAAAAAAGAAATTCAGATTTTTGTTCTTTTACCACACAAAATACAGAAGCTAAAGTAGACCTCTTTTTGCAAGTGTAGAGATCGAGGGCATTAAAGCCAAGACCTGTTTTACTTCCTTGCATATTAATCTTTTCATGCACCTTTTGAGCGTCTTGATTTGTTTTGATCAAGAGCTCCTTGTTTTGAAGTTCAATGTGCAGAAACTCCCTTTCTTTTTGAAAATAATTTTTAAGTGCTACAGAATTTAATCTGTCAATTTCTTTAGCTTCAAGATCCTTTCCCTTATCTGTCAGAAGTTTATTAAGTTCACCAATCTCCTTTTTCAAGTTACTTTCTGTGGAGTTTTTGAGTTTAAAATCTTCTGATTTTCCACATATAGTTCTTGTTTTTCCTCAGTCAGAAGCTCTATCTCTCTTTTGAAAATATTACGTTCCTTTTCTAGAAGTTCCAAAGATATGAGCTTCTATTTCAGAATTTCAAATTCTTGAGTAAGATTAAAATAGTGTTTTCAAGTTCAGATTGTTCAGAAGTAGAACAAACCGGAGTTGCAGTGATTGACTCCTCTGCTTCATTCTCCATTGCCATTCCAAAGAACATGGCTTCTGCATCGATTAACTGGTCAGAGCACCAGTTCTCTATATCAGCCATTTTTGCTCTTTCATCTTTGTTGTACTTATATTTGTTTTTATAGTACATGTCGTCTTTGATTAGAGCTCCTTGGCAATCTTTGGAGTAATCACCGGGTTTTCCAAATCTATAACAAACTTCTTTCTTTCGTGTCAGTTTCTCTTTCTTCTCTTCTTCCTTGTTCTTAACCAAAGGAACCTCTTGTCTAGGTACATAGACTTGACCTAGTCTTTCACCTCTATAGTCAGATCTACCTCTGTTCTGGAAGGAACGATTATCAAACTTTCTTGTGAACTGTTTGGTGAGCAAAGCCAAAGATTCAGCAAAGGCACTGATCTCATCATCTTCTGAACCCGAAAGTCCAGCTTCTGTATCAGCTTCTGACACTAGAGCCTTGCTTTTACTTTTCTTCTTAGCTTTTCTTGTCCTTCTGCTTGACCTTTTTGATTCAGAGATCAGAGCCAAAGGACCACCAACATTCATCTTCTTCTGTTGAACCTCTTTTTCATGGCTTGTAGAGTCCCAAACACATCATGTGACGACCACTGTTCTAGATCTTGATTTGCTTGCAGGGATTGACAGATTAGACCACTCAGTATTCAGAGGTTTAAGAAATAAGACATTATTGTCTTCTTGCGATCTGATTATGTCACATTTTTAACACTGATTGATTAAAGTGTTGAATCTATGGTAAGTCTGCTCAAGGGTCTCATCTGGAAGAGCTTAAAAACTATTATATTCATTTAAAGCCTGTGCTCTTCTATTCTTTCTCATTTTGGCACCTACTTTCAGTTGGTTAGCCAATTGATCCCAGAGTTCTTTAGCAGTGGCTCATGAATCCAATGACTGGAAAATGTCATTTGGGATTGCCATAATAAGAAGTCTTTTGGCTTTGAGATCAGTATCCACCTTCATCTTACCATTTTCATCCTAGTCCTTCCTTTCTTTGAGAACTCTTTGAGCTAGGATTTCAGCAGTGGTAGCAGTGGCAGGAATTCTAGGAATAGTAACAGTTGGAATAAATGGACCATTTAGTACAGATGAATATAGATCCATATCTAACCTTCATAAAAGTTGATCATACGAATTTTCCATTGAGGATATTTCTCCCTAATGAGAGTTGGAGGTTTAATTAGAGATCCAGAGCTATACATCGCATTCCAGTTGGTGCTTGAATTTTCCATTTTCAGAAAACAGGAGATTTTATAAGAAGAGTCGAAGGAAATTGAAGATTTGAAAGTGAAATTAATCACTGACAAAGTTGAAAACAGTCAAGAAATTAATACTGATTTCAGAATCAATTGCTAAGAACCACTGTTTTTCAAAAGCTTCGAAAAACAGGGTGGAATGATAAACAACAATTAAAATACTGAAAAATACTAGTTGAGTGGGGATTTTGATCGATTAATCAATAGATTGATTAGTTGGCTCTGATACCAATTGTTGAATTCCAGATCCCCTTTTATACTCAAAATGATGTTGATTACAGTGTATAAAACAGATAGTGAGCAGAAGCAATTTATAATCAATGATCAAACTAGAAATATTAATCTGGATAAACAGATTCATATAGAATTATTGATATTTGTATTTCACTCAAAGTACCAAATGATTACAATACTGGAAATACAAATCAATCTATTGTTCTCTCCAAAACAATTGATTCCTAATACAAGGGTAGCTCACTCTATTTATATTGTTACATAAATGAAAGTCAACAAGCTATCATATCACGGACTACACATAGGAAAAGTATCTAACAGAATTTGTTAGAGTTTGTTACACGCTGAAGTCATGCCTAGTGCCACTTCAGATGTCACATGAAGGACCCTTGTATATGTAACCAGAAGAAACTTCATCTTCAGGTTCTGAAGATAACTTTTGATGTGATCTTTTGGTCAAGTGTTGTCTTCTGGAGGAACATCTTCTGGAGATAAACACTTTGTCTTTAGAGAGAGTTTTGTTCATACTTTTACACAAGATAATATTCTAACAACCCAAGTCACCAGACTGTGCTTGTCTCAATAAAAGATGATGTTGTAGACCATAACCAAATACTAGACGACCACATAAGCAACCAAATCAACAACTCCATTTTAGTATTATAAACAGTCTTTTTTCTATTTTAAACCAATAACAGCAAAAACTTCTTGTTTTGGAATTAGAAGCACGAAAATTGAAATATCGGACAACCTTGAACCAAAATCGGTTCATATCAAGGTTTGTAAACATGTTGCTACACGAAATCAACCATGGGCAGCGGCAAACCCGACCTGAATTATCGATTTGTTATTTATTAAACCCAATTCAAAGAAGAGAGTCCAATCTCGGATTAAAATAAGGCAATATCAAATATCAACATCCCTACTACCAAGATGCTGAGAAGCTATGGACTCAAGCACACAACAAGATGGGATCAAAGATCAACCATCTACTTAGTGCTACATATTAGGCCAATAAAGGAGGGAGATCAAATTTAATCAAAAACACATACACACATGTAGTAGAATAGATCAGATCTAATCAAATTGTGGTGTGCAGAATCAAAATTGGAATTAGAACGAATAAAATCTTCTATCAACAATCATCCAAATCTCATGTAGATGAAATATTGGATCTCAAATAAGCACAAAAAAAATCACAGAAATGATATTTGGGTTTACGCTCATGTGATTGAAACAATCTAAGCACCAAAACACCAAAATCTTTCACCAATTCTACAATTGTTGCCAAAGATGACCGAATTGAAGAAAAGTTTCTTCAATTGACTCTGATACCAAATGTAAGATCCCAAACTAGCAACAATTGAGAAAACTACATAGAATTTAGAGATGAGAAAGCATGAAGAACATTTAGATTGATATTCTCAAGTCATACGATTGATTTGCAATGGAGGGAATTGGAGATCTTGTAGAACAATAAATTTACATGACTCTCTTCAAAGCTTACTGTGTATGTGTGTGTAAATTCTACAAAAAGAAACAAATGATAATAGAGCCAAGACACCATATATATATATATATAGGTGCTCATTACAAGATAAAAGCCCAAGCCCATAAACTCCCTAAAAGCCCAAAATACAATTCTTTATAAAACTTTCTAATTAATTAGGGCTAATTAGATCTAACAATTCTATTAGATGTTAACCAGTTTTAGCCAGAAGAAGATATAGTGTCCAACATACGGAACAAATGATTTTGTAAATCAAATGTATCTAAACAAGTAGTACGATACTTATTATATCCATGGATCCCCAATGATTAGATCTAAAGTTTTAATATCTAATCAGAATAAATGGTTCAGTACTTACACTATTCCCAGACGAAAGCTAATATTCAAGGACCCAGCAAATTATGCCTATCAGAATTTATTTAATCTGTTTTGGAGAATTATCATGTATCATCATAAATACAGTTTATTCAAACACGTGATTAGACAAATGCTTGGTTTGAGGGAAGTAAGTTAATTATATGTTTTAGGGAAAAATATTCTTTTTACCATTCATCATAAATTTTTTGAAAGGTGATTGCAAAGAACCGTGGTAGTTTAATCTAAGAAACTAACTTGCGTTTGTTTCTTTTCGATTGATATTCTATTCTTGAATTGTCACGTTTCATGTTTTCTTAAATTTGTTATTTCCACGTCTCACATATTCGTTGAAAATTTTCGGGGGAAATATACTCGTTTGAAATCCTATTTATTTTCAAAGTGCGTTACTCCATAACTGATTCAATTCTTATTCGAAATTTTAATTGTGACTTGTTGTGAATCCAGTACAAGTGTATATATTCAATAATCAAACATGAATGCAATAGAATTACCTGAAGAACTTCTTCAGCTTGATTATTGAGAGAAAATCGATTATAGTGTACGACACAAAAAATATGATACAGTTAATCTGGGTTAAACAGAAAACCAAAATGCATTTATACCTTTTAGGTATTTACCGCATTAACACCCCGACTTTAATACAATGAAATATTAACCCTTATAATCTCCCACTTTGTATTAAGTTGCATTGTTGCATGAAGAAACTTGCACTATGGAGATCAAACACAACATCAAATCTTCTTAGTGCTTGACGATACTGCAGACAATCGTCAATCACATCCATGGCTCTAAAGATTAGTTCTATGTCATGGGACTTCATCTTCATCTTCACCTTTTCCTTTGTATTTGCACTGAGATTAGCATTTAGACGCACATAAATCAACTTTAGAGTTCTATTGGAGTTGGTCGCAATCTCGTCGAATCATATGAATCTTTTTAATACCTAAATTGCTCATGTTGACAAATTTGAAATCTGGTACTTCTAGGATCATCGTAACAAGAAAATTCTCGAGTTTGGGATGTTGCAGATTTGGTTTGAGCAGATTAATCTTTTCTTGATTGCTTTCTATTACCAGTTGGAAGTCTTTGGTGTAGCTCAGTCTGATCTACATTTGAACAAACGTGACGATGGCTAGTAACCCACGCTTCTCATATCTGGATTTGTTCCTTCGGTCATTCAGTTTAACATACAGGGTTTTTAAGTCATCAATCTCCAAGTTGTAGAAGTCTGCTTCAGAAAATCTATATTCTTTCTCATTTCGTTGATTGACATGAAACATTGGAAACATCACTTGGTTGAGCTTGTCGTAATTGAACTGTCGGATTGAGACATATTTGTGCTTAGATTTTACTTCGTGCGGCCATTTAGCTACAACCTTTAGCATGTGCAGATGTAGGAACCCAGATCCTCAGTTACAAATTTAATTAATGCAAAATAGTTGAATATGAGTTATGAGCGGATACAATTCAAAGCATCAATTAATCTAGGCAATTAATGAACTACAATATCAATAGTAAATGAATCACAAACTCATTTGAGGAACTATCGTAGTCATCATGTGTATTGAAGAAGCTAATGAGGTTTAACTTACACCAAGAACACACACTAGGTATGAGAAAATATCTCTCAAAAGCTGAAATCACTAAGTACACAAAAGATATTAATTTTTTTAAGTGCGTACTGAAACCCTAAACAAATCTCCTATTTATAATCTTCAGATGGAAATTCAAGAACTCATATTCCAATAGAAGAACGCCACCTATAAGGTAGAATAATGTCTTTAATATACGTGACATCTTGTAATAGGCCATCTGTACAAGAGTGTGTCTCTAGATAACACTTAGTAAAATTGAAAAAGTCTTTGACATAGGGGCACTATATGTACTATGCAGAGGCTCTGCATTTGAAGATTCTAGCTTAGCATGTTTTCTGAATTGACTTGTCCCACGCTAGACTTTTGTTCTCAGGATCTGCTTCCGAGCTTTAGTTCCCAGTGACCATACAGAGCATAAGTCTTCTGACTTAAAGACTCAGATTCTTTTTAATTAGACTTCTATACAGAGTTAATTCTAACAATCTCCCCCAATGTGTAGTAAAAATAAAAATGCTAAAAGTGAAAAATTTAAACTACAAAGCAAGTGGCCAACATGGTCCTCTGTAATGATTTCACTAATAAGCATAAATGATTACAAGTTTAGATTACATGATCTTATTCATCTAGATATCTTTCAAAATCATGAACATTCTGAGCAGAGCATGAAAGTCTACAAGCCTTTAGCTTTCCTTGATCACACCTCTTGCCAAGCTCCAGAGACAGCTACTTCAAAGTAGTAGTTGAGTACTTGTTACCTTTTATTACAATGAAGAACCTCTTCTTTCCAATCTCATTTTTGTATATGAACCCCAACTCTGGTTTATGTTGCTCCTGGTGGAATTTCCTTCATGTTGCTCAATTCTTCATCAACATTCTATCACCGAGAGTTGGTCCGCACCCATCTCTAAAGAGATTTGAAAATCTACTTTGCTTCTATACCGGATGATCCTTCATCGTTTCACAAATTGTGTTGTTCGTAATTGCGTACTTGATTCATCTATCTTGCATCTTATCTGTATGATAATATAATGTTAACAGATCATAGAGGTTAAGATTGAGCAAATCATAATCTGAGAACGGGCAGAAACGGCCTTGATCTTTTCCACTGTATATTTAGATTTTTTTTGGTTATGCACGAATGTTTTTCTCATGACATCGACTACCTGCCTAATGCCAACATTTGAGAACACTTGATGTTGAGACAAGGTATGGGCCATCAGAAATATCTGTATGATGTGTTCTTGCACCTCTAGATGAAGATTAAAGACCATGTGAGCTCGTTCCTCTCAGTCCCTGTGGAGGTAATGGTAGACATTTTCATTAAACGTTAACTCCTTCTCTATTTGCTTTGGAATTGGTCTTTTCACGACGTCCATCTGATCAGTTATTTCTTTAACTCTGTCTTGTGATGGATGTGTAGGGCTAGAACTAGAAAATGGTTAAGTTGTAACAGGTACAGAAGAAGATGCAGAGGGCATCGTTTGAGCTTGTATTGTTGGATTGGTTGGTGTAGAAGTAGTTGAAATAGAGATGATTGGTGCAGAGGTGGTCGGACTTAATTTCTTTTTCCACATTGACACCCGAAGGATAATCCTCTGAGTTCGATGAAGATGAGATATAGTCTTCTTCAGTTGATGGAGATGGCAAGTCTTTATTAGTTTCTTCCTATAGGCTAAAAAGGGATGCATATGCAGATATCCCTTCTTTGGGTTGAGAGGTTGAGGCTTCTCCATTTAAAGGGCCATGTTTAGAGGCATGACAGGTATGGCATGAGATGATGCAGAAGTGGATGGTTGATTATCTGCCTTTTGACGATCTTAAGGGCCAAAAGCATATGGATCCTCGTGGTCGTGAAATCGAACCTTCTTTGATTTCTTCTCTTTGCATGAGGAAGCAGAAGCTTTTATCTTCTTCTTCTTCTTTAAAGGCATATCAGAGTGGGGCATCATCTTCATTCTTTCTTCAAACATCTTGACAATATCTTCTGTTGCCAATCGTGACTTGCTTCTCTCTATGTCTGCACGGAATTTGAACACGTCCATTCAATTCTTCATGGATGCAGCTGGGGGTGGCAATCGGGTCGTATTCGGGTTGGCGGGTCAAGGAAGCTCAACCCGGATACGACCCGTTTTGCTAATCGTGTTAAGATATTCAACATTAACCCGCACACGCTCGGGTTGGCGGGTTGTAAAAGGGTTGGCAGGTGGTAAACGGGGTGGCGGGTCATAAACGGGTTGGCGGATCATAAACGGGCTGGCGAGTCACCTTATAATACAACCAAATTTAAATAAAAAGTCCTAACACAAGTTTCAAACAAATAAAAAGTCCAAACACAAGTTTCAAACAAATAAAAAGTCCAAACACAAGCAAATTCACCTAATAGTACAACCAAACTCATCTAATAATACAACTATAATCAAACATCCAAGTTTCAAACAAATAAAAACTCCAAACACAACCAAATTCAAACAAATCCAAGTTTCAAACATATTATTTTTAAAAAATATTAATTAATTAGGATATGAAATTAGAAATATGAAATTTAAATAAAAATTATTTAATTTTTTATTTATTTATTATTATATTTATGTTAAACGGGTTGGCAAGTCAACCTGCGACCTGTTAGGGTCAACACGGGGACGACATGTTTATTTGGCATGTTGGCGGGTTGACGGGTTAGCAGGTCAAAAAGTTGAACTTTAACCCGTTTATTTTCATGTCGTGTATCGTGTTGTGTCGAGAATTGCCACCCCTAGATGCAGATGTTGTAGTGTATTTGTTATTAAAATTAGAAGTATATATCAGAGCTTTCTGTAATAACTTGTCACCCATTTTACTCATCTCTAACCTCGATAAAGAATCCTCGGGTACAGAGGAGGCCGACACCATAGAACTTTGGATCAGAAATTTCATGTCCTCTACGAGCTTGGTACAGAGTTCCATACGGACAGAAGCGTGATTTTATTGGGCCGCTTGTGATTGGAGCAGAGATTCAATCCTCTGTATGCAAGATGCAAAGTCATCGAGTTTAGTAGGATTCGTCCATGACCCAACTTTCATACTACCAATGATTGCTCGATTATCAACCAAGGTCGATGAAGAAGTTGATGACTCTTCATGAGTCATTGCAAGTTTTAACTCATTCAAGGAGTTCTAAATAGAGGTGGCAAAGGTTTGGAACACACCCTTTGTGACATACTCAATTTGATAATATTTGGCTCAACACATGGGCTAGATTGAGGCTTTATTTCTGAGTCGCCTTCTTTCAAGCCTGTATTGATGTTGAACTTGAAAGGACTTCGGTTTGATCCTTATACCTCTTCATTATAAGAGTGTACTACAAACCTTCTGTTGGCACAATACATACCCTCTGATTCAGAGTCAAAGGTTGCACGTCGCCAAGTGGACTTAAAAGCTTAAGAGAGAGCTTCAGAGACATGTGTACTTAGGAATTGCTCTAAACAATCTTTGGGATTTGCATCTAGTGTGGAGGAAACCCATTCTTCTGTGTTTGGAGGTATCGTATCATGGGGATAATTGACACATATCTATTTGAGAACATAATCCTAGATGTTGGGCTTCCATGTGGATGTACAAACCAGTGTCGAATTTGAGCTCTGGTTGGTTTAGCTGGTTAGAGATATGCGCCTCTATTTCAATAGCTCGTGCTGCTCGACCAACTAAGCTAGATTGTTTGCTAGCACTGGGGTTAGCGAGGAAAAATAAATATGTGTTCTCTTGGCATCTTTTGCCGTCAAGATTTTTCCATTTTAGCTCTTAGGGTCGCTCAGCTACTCCCTCTGGCTCCCTTATTTTTACTCCACCTCTGGGTTCTACATATACGACTTTCTTTTTATTTTACTATTTCATGATCATCTTTCCTTTTATCTCTCTCTTTCTCTTTGTCTTTTCTCTCAACTTGTCAGCTCTTCTTCGTCTCTTTCTCTTTCTGCCTTTTCCCTCTTTGCTCTTCTTTTTCTTATCTCTTCCTTTCTTCTTTTTCTATGATAGCTTTTCCCTCCAATTCTTCTTTAACAAACTCATAATCCACCTTGGCTTGTCCTATGCATGGGGGGGGGGAGTTCTAATCTCTAATTGATAAGATTGAACCACACGTCTGTAGGTTCTCCTAATCAACATAGTCTTAATATAGGTTTGTAGCTTGGTTGATAAGGCCCTTTCATTCGGAAATGCCATCTTTTGAGGTAGTTGGCTTGTACTGGTGGAAGGTAGGATAAGTCAGTTATGCTCTACAGTGCATGGTATCACTTGTTCATCAATTGCAAGTCTCAGGATAGTGCAAGAAATATGGAAAATAGAAGAGATGGTAGGGCTATACCATTTTGCCCTTTCTGTTTCTTTTTTGGTCACCAACAGAGAATTCTGTAAATAGGATAAAGGATTAGGTTAAGAGAAGGGCGAAGTACATGCCATACAAAAGTTGGAGCATGTTGGTACTGCACATGTCTATGCTTCTAATCTTTCCAGTCAGGGTCCGGTTGACAATGGTGATGGGGGTAGAAACTATCATCAAAAATGGTAGGGGTAGGTTATGGTTTTGTTGTAATCAATGAATTTGAGAAATTCAACAATTTCTTCGTCGGAGGGGAGTGGAGAGTAGGCTTTCAGCTTCAAGTCCGTCTTCATAGGTATTTGTAGTACTAGGGAGAATAACGATCCGGAAATCCTTATTTCGCATTTCTGCTTCATCTCAGGGACATAGAAATGTGTTGGTCCTAAGGAGTTCACAAGAGTATATAAGTATCACACAGTTTATAAAGGGGGGGGGGGGGAATAAATAAAAATACACAAAGTTTTAATTTTTAAATGAGTTTGTTAGAAATAAACAAAGTTACAGAGTTTTTTGGGGAAATAAGAACAAGTATAAAATATTTATTCTAAAAAATCAAGAAACATTAAGTTACGATGCACAAGATAAGGAGAAAAAGAAGTAGAGGTTCAAGAAGAGATGTGTATGCATAAAAATGAAGAAGAGGTTATTAATCTATTTATACCCAATGCATTAAATGCAAGACCAAACGTACATACCATGTGTCAAGCTTCCAATGGAGACTTGTCCTTTGTCCATAAAGCAACCATGCTTTTAGCTTAATATGAACATTTGTCCTTTCAGAGTTGGTAGGCACGTGGGAGGCAATAAAGTAACTCCGTACGTACTTTCTGACATAGGTCATGGGGAGTTTGTCCTTTGTGCATCGAGGATAAGACAAATTCTAATCTTGTGGAGTACGCTGCTTTTGAGCGTTGATACTAAGGACTCAAGGAGGAATCCTTTAGGTATCACTGAATCATACTCAAGGTTTCACACTTCATGTAGACAATCCTTTTGCTATCACTGAAACACTTTAGATAACGAGTTAATTGTCTTTTTCTTCAGCTAAGTCTATGACGTTCGCTGAATGTTTCTTTTGTATGACCTTTGACTTTGGGGCTTTTAGGTTTAGATATCATTCCTGTAAGAGAGCTCGGATAGAAATATTGATTCTATCCGAGCTATCTTGGAATAAGTTCGGCAGCGGATCATGAAATCTTGGTCATCTTCTCTATCTAATGAATGGGGAGTTTGCTTTAAAATCGTCCGCCCTGCACCCAATCCCCAAGTATATGTTTCAACATGAATCACACAAGGGTGTAACCTAGCAGATAAAGTACATTACATAGTTCATTTTAGGGATTGGCGACTTACCCATTCAGTGACTTTGGCACTGGACGTTCAGTGATCACTGAGCACAATCAGTGTTTGCGTTCGCTGAAACTGAACAAATTTTAAACCTAAGATTTTCACTAAGTATAGATCATCATCAAATTACTGAAGGAGCTTGGATCATCAATCTCTCCCTATTTGATGATGAGAAAGCAACATAAGGAAATGGCTAAAAATGATCAATGAGGAAATAATACTTATAAAATACAATTCTTAAGTACTGATCTGTGAGATCTTTTTTACCTAAAACATTATCTGAATTGAGTTTCATTTAAAGGAGTATGAAAGAATGATTTATTATAGGTGTTTTAACTAGAAAGCATATTCATTGATAAGTGAAAGAAAGAGTGTTATAAGTGAATTACATTTATGAAAGATAAGGACTCATAAGTGCCTTTTCCCTGATTACTGTTTTAGGGATCTTTTCAGTACTACATGGATTAAAGTACTTTCATTGAAATTTCATTAATAGATAAGTTGAATATTACATTAGAGGATGAAATTTCAATATAAAGGGAAAATACAATATACTGATGGAAAAGAAAAATACAAGGATAAGTATTCTAGACTACCAGCGAGCATGGGAAGCTATGCTGTCTTTTTCTATTTTCATTCTCATTACTTTCAGGCTGTTGTTATCATCGTTGCAGCAGTAATAGAGACACTGAGAAGTTGGCTGGTCTTAAAAATTGAAGTTTGCCTACGTTGTCAATGAAAGTCATCATTGGTTCAGGAATTATAATGACTTCATTAAAACCATAGCTTTTATTATCCGGTAAGGCAGTGTTAAGCTTGGAGATGTCAAGGATCTCCAGAAAAGCGAAGATGCTTGCAACATCAACTTGGTATCATATTCATTTCTGAACAATGGAACCTCTTCAGCTTTAGAGACTCCTTTTATTCTCTTTGCAGGCTTAGATGGTAGAGGAGGAATGGAAACGATCTTTGAAACTTTGTCGAAAAGTTGGTTCAGATAATCTTCTACTATGCCCTTGAACTTCGACTTCGTTTTGTATGTAATCCCTAATCTCGAGCAATTCGGAGAATCCAAAGAACTTTGGGAATTGAGGTTGTTTACTTTTTAATTCACTACCTCTGAAGATGTTGACAGTTATTCGGAGACCCATCTTTCAGGAGCGTCTAGAGATAGTGACATTAGTGATCTTTTTGGCCTTGACGCGAATGTTCACCCTTTTTCTACACCATTCCAGTTCTTTGTCTTTCATAGCCAGGGTCTTCTGATGATCTAGATTTGCAGCGTGTAGAAGTCTTTCCTGGGCTCTTAGTGGATCCTTGATTCTGATGTTGGCCTTAGAGATTTCTTCTCTAGCCATGGCTTCAGTGATTATGAGGCTTTCTTTGGCTTGTTTTATGTGAGCATCTCTTCTACGTTGAGCCTCCAACACTTCTTCTCTCTCTGAAGGAGAGAGGAAAGAGAATTCATCATCCTCTGCTTCAACTTGCTCGGTACAGAGATACGGAGAGGACTTTTTACTCTGATCTGGTCTAGCTGGTTTATTAATTGATCCCTTCTTGTTTGCTCTTCTGCTTATTTTCTTATTTACCCGTCTATGTACAAGGCCTTCTTTTTGAGCGCCCGAGTTAGATATGTTCAGGAGCACGTCAGCTTTAGAAGGTTCATTCCATTGGGATGGAATGATGTTTGGGGGAAAGGATGAGCTATCAAAACAAGGTTTAGGGTTAGGATAACCTCTTTTATTGATCTTGTTGTTGAAATTTATGTGGGTATAATGGGAGGAGGTAAAGATGAAAGAGGTTGGGGTTCAGAGATGAAAGGGGTGAAGAGGGTTAGAGGAAGACTTACCTTGGGTATTCTAGGCCCCCTTCTTTATTTAGGAGTATGGACATATTTTCATCTGCCATCCCCTAATCCTTGTTGTTGAGGGAGGGTTCTGAGATTGAGGGGCCCTCTCCCTATGAGGATTTGGTTCCCTTTCGATGACCCGGTTCCGGGGTCTGACCTGACGGAAGAACTAAGCATCATCTTCGTCTTAATCATCATCGTCTTTTGGAAAGTTGTTCCCTGGCTCCTTATTAGAGAGCTTTAGGTCTTCTTAATCCTCTTCTTCTTCCTCTTCTTCCTCTTCTTCCTCCACATCCTCAAAGATGGGAGAAGAATCATCCTTTGCCTCATCTGAGGGGGATTTCTTCCTCAATTTTATCGGCAAGCATGGCTTCAGTTTCAGAGTTGCGTCGCCCTAGCTCAACAAAGTGGGCGACGATATTTTCTTGAATTTCCTTAGCCACTTACCCCCTTCTTTGTCATCATCAGGGGTGACTTGGAAAAGGATGATGTTGACCTTCTCCTTTAGGGCATTGAGAGTGGAGGTGTGCTCTTTCTAAACATGGTTCAAGAGATTCAGAGCCTCTCGATCCGCGTTGGTGAATGAGGGAACGGAGACAGAAACAGGGGTCTTCATGATGTCGAGAATTTCTTTCAACGTCTCCCCCTGTTAGGAGTTGATATGGCAAAGGTGTTAAGAGCCACACCGTCACAAAGCGCTAAAACTTCCTTCTTCAGTGTTGGAACTTTCGAGTACTTCTTGTAGACCAATTCCAGGGAGGTCTGGAGATTCTTAGCTTTGGTGTTCAGCGTGGTGGATTGTTCTACTAAGTGATCCAACGCTGGCAAATGGATGACCGCTGAAGAGGAGGTCAAGGGGGCCTTGTTAACTTGAGTCTTCAGTGATAGTCGGATTTTGGCCACCATCTTCTTTAGCTCCACCTTGGATGGCTTGGCCTTCTTCAAACCTGTATTAGTCAAATATAAATGAGCCATAAGAACTCAGGGTTAGAAGAAAGAAGTTGGGTAGGAAATTGTTTAGTTCCTTAGGGTTGCTTTAGAGTATCTAAAAGGGTTGCTCTCACGGTTGAGACGTGCAATGGTTGTGTCTTGAGGATCACAAACCTGTCTCTGAGGTAGCTTTTGAGATGCATCCTCGTGTCCTGTGTGTGTTCCTATTCAGGAATCAGATTGTCAAAACAACGTTGATAAGAGAATAGCACTCTTCTCAGCCTCATCAGGTGTGGGGACAACCATACTTGATTCATTTGCAGATGTGTGGACGAAAAAATAATAAATAGAAGAGAGGGATGTTGAGAAGGGAGTAGTGATCGTATTACCCATTCCAGCTTCAACGATGTTGGTAACTAAACTCTCAGTGAACTAGTCACTTGAGGGGGTAGAGTTGTAGAAGCGGCAACGGTCTCATATACCATTGTCGTAGTTGTTGTGGTAGAAGGAGGTGGTCTTGGTGTTACGCCGAAGTTAGAGATCTTCGTCTAGGAAGAGACGGATCCCTTGTGCTTCTTTGAGGGATGCTTGTTTGATGTGAACTTCTTGCATTGTCCATCAGCGGAAGGGTTCTTCCTCTTTTGAGAGGGAATGGAGGTGGTAATAGGGACAGTCGTTCTTAGGTTTTCCAATGACTTGGTTACCTGAGGGGAAACATCAGTATCAACAACATTGGAGGTAATACCAGCTGAGGAGGAGGTTGGTCGTTGAACCACTAATATCATCTCTAGAAAGATGGGAACATCACCATTATTGACTCTGTGCTCCAGGATGAGAGAGTCGGTCTGGGAGAACTCCAGGTATCCAGTTTTGGGGTAGTCACCATAGATGTATTTGAAATTATACAGATGAAGCACGGATAAGGGATACCCTTATCCTTTTGATGCTTATCAACTCGCTTCTTTAGATCATCAAAGATGATCTTGGCAAAATTGATGTTCCTTCCATAGAATATGTCATGTGCCATGTTTAGGAACATACGGCTGTATTGTTCTTAGCCACCTGTCTTAGTGCCTAAGCATTGAATCACGTGAGAGAAAAGGAATTGCCATACCGCTAACATTTAATTCTTTTCAATCTTGGTTAGGGCTTTGTTGGGCTCTTGGTGTCCTCTTTCTTTGGCCAGCCATACCTTATTCTGTCCAGAAATTCAACATTTATTCGTCAGTGGGCTCATGTGCCCATGGTTGACCCTTGCACTCAGGGAACCTTAGCGATGTTCATATCACAATTGCATTAATGGAAATAATGCCTAAGAGGATTAAAAATTCCACAACAGAGACTTGGGTTCCTCTTTCAGTCACATTAATGGCGTTGACAACAGTAAACTAGAACTGTTGGAGATATTCCCAGACTCCCACCGGTTTGTAAAAGAGAGCATAGCTGAGTGGGAAATTCTTCAAGAACTGAGCAACATCGTTAAAGGAGTGTTCGGCGGGGAATTTCACCAGAGGAAGATGGTTGTAGGGTTTCATAGTACCTTTGTTGATTTTGAAGTTAACAAAATCAGCAGGGTTGAATTCAGTGACAATGGGGGTCTCCTCATACACGTTCTCTTTAGTATTAGCCATTTCTGTTAAGAAAATAAGGGATCCAAACAAAATGAAACATGGTTTAATACACAAGCTGTATACACCAAGGTTTTTGGTACAAAGAATACCAAATATTCGAGGAAAAACTAGTATTTTGATGAAGGAATATCAAAGTAATCGTTATTTGGCTGATTTAAAGAAAAACTTTTAGAAAAGTTGTAGTTAAAAAATGCAGCAAATGTGTTTATTTGGTACAAACATGTACCATAAGAAAATTTAGAGGTGAAGTTTATATTATTTTGGATCAAAACACCAAAATAGTCTTCTATCTAAGAAGCAACTTTAGAACAGGTTTTTGGGGTTTTTGTTAAACAAAATCAAAGAAAATGTGAAAGAAACATTTTAACTAGATGTTAAATGTAATAGGTAGAAGTCATAAACAACGTAGAAGTTTTTTACTAGCATTAAAAAGATTTAAGCAAACCTTTTCAGTTGAGAGTGAGAAAAACATGCACTAGTGCGTGTTCTTGAGCTCGCGGAGAGAAATCGAGAATCTTTTTCTCGCTTTAGAAGATTTGTGAGTGTAAAGAATGAAATGAAAATGAAAATTACCTTTTATAGGTAGATGAATGAGAGGAAAAGTTAAACGACGGTTTACTTTTTGAGAAAAGGTAATAATGACCTTTGCAGGTCCCTAGGGTATGAGTGGATAGGGAACATTATGGTCGACGTGTGTCACAAAAGTTCTTGACACATCTTTTCAAAAAAAATAATGACATCATTTAGTTAATTAAATGTTAATCATTATCCATTAAATCCTCTTATCATTGAAAATAAATGCATTTTCAGTGAAAGCTTTTCCTTTGAAGAAAGATTCTCTAAATAAAAAAACATTCAGTGAGTGTTAACGATAGGAGTACATACCTTGGCGAGATTTTCATATCTTTGATTAGAGTTCGGGGTATGATTGAGAATATTGACATATTTCACTTTAATATCACTGAGTAATGTTAATCATGCCAAGTTCACTGATTAAAATATTAAACCTTGTTTTATCAAGGAGTTTAGCAAAAAGATCAACGAGTTGATACTTAGTGAGTATAAAGTGAAGTTCAATATCACCATTAATAGGATCCTTGAGTTTTTTCAGAAAAATCAGTTTCTTCATCCAAACTTACCTCGACATTCATTAAGGCATCAAACTCAATTTCTGTCACATTTTCCATAAAATTATCTGTTGATTTTGAAGACTTCGAAGTGCTGAATTTTTTTCCCATGGAAGCTTTACAATAAGAAATTTCTGAAACAGATGAAATATCATCTGATAAAATTTCATTTGTTTACATTTTTTAACTTCATATTTAACATATTCTTCATTTTCTTTGATTTCTATTCCAAAACATTGTTGAACATGATTTTTGATAAAAATTTCAAGTTACTTGATTTTGTTTAACATATAATTTCTTTCTTGTTCAAAATCTTTATCAATAACTCGTATTTTCTTTTCAATAATTGAACTTGGAATATAAATTTTATTTACACCCGACTTTGCAGAAAATTCCTCTTGTTTTGCAAAACGTTCCTCTTATGAATTAACTATGAAAGTGAAGCGAAATTTCTGTCGTCTCATAACTTTCATTCAATTCATTATAGTCAAGAGAACTTGCATTTTTCAGTTCTTTTTCTATTCACGTCTTCTTTTTCTTCAACTTCATTATATGACTTTGTAAAAATCATCTTGTACACATGAGCAAGATCCAGATACATAACATCATATATGGTAGGATTTTGAGAAACAACCTTTTTCAAAATTTTAGGATTGAGAAAACCTAAACCTTCTTCTGGATTGAAATATTTGAACTCTTTCGGTTTGTTTAGATGAATAATGTATTTGTCTGACCTATTTTTTAAAAAATAAGTTCAAGATCCTTGATTTTTGCATACAAACCGATTCTTTCCTCAAAATGGATTCATATTTATGAGCATGTTCACCACTCTCACTTTCTAAAATAACAAGCATTTATGTTAAATCGGATAGCTTTTTTGTCAGTTTGTCATTTTATTCTTTAAAAACTCTTTTCTCCTCTAACAAAGAAGTTATAAAACTCAAATTTTGAGCATTTTGAAGAGAAATTCTCATAACAATTTCATGCTCCCTTTTCAGTTTAGCTTGCAAAGAAGTAACTAAAGTTTTATCATCTTTTAGTTTTCCTTCAAAATCTTTAATTTTGAGCATCATATTATTCATTTCTTCTTAAAAGTCATTAAAAGGAATAGAACTTACCTCAGATTTAGATTCAGAGTAACATGACCCATGATCATCATCATCAGGCTGGTCATTCTATGTAGCCATAAAACAAAGATGAGCTTAAGCATCAGCTTCTTCATCCTCATCAGAATGATTCAGCTAGTGATCATCTTCAGCCATCAATGCCTTTCCATCTTCCATCTACTTAGCTTAGAGCATCTTGTTCTTATAGTATTCTGAATTTCTTACCACCAACTTCCGACAATCTTTTGCAAAGCGTCCAAGATTTCCACAATTATAACACTTAGGAATCTCCTCGAGAGTTCTCACCAATCTTCTTCCCTCATCCTTATTTTCATTTTTCTTCTTCCCTTCATACTTCCTTGAACCGGAAGAATACCTCAACATGTTAGAAGAAGGTGTCTTAAAAAATTTGTTCTGAAAATCCTTTGTAAGAAGAATCATTGCATGCTTCAACTCTTGTAACTTAGACTCAGACTCACTGCCATATTTCTCTCCATTTAAAGATTCACTATGTTCCTTTTCATGTCGATAACTCCCTGAAGAATATCTACCTTATTTTTCAGAAACTAAAGCCAAAGTATCTGAAGTTGGCTTTATTGATTGGTTATGTTTTTCAAAAATCTCTAACAGTTCATCTTGATTTTGCTTTATATCATCATAAACCACATGTATATCCATGTTAGACAAATTCTTATTCTGAATGATATTTGTTGCAACCTTTTCATTTTGGTCTCAAGTTGTTCTAAAACTTGATATTGTGCTCACTATTTGTTTTCAAGTTCCATTCTTCTTCAGTTAATTCAACAAATTACAGTTTCTGTCATATGTACCTTCCAAACTCTCTCCTTTTTTTGCCTTAAAACCTTCATAACTTGTGATGCAATTGTTAATTTTTATCTGTGCACCGACTTCTGTTCCCATCATCTATTTAGAAATATGATCTCACATTCTCTTGACAGTCTTATGACTATCAATACTATTATAAATCTCATTCGTCAAACCATGTAGCAAATAACACCTTGCCAATTTATCTGCTTTCAGACAACTCTTTTCTTTGTTATTAAGCTTAGTTGGATCTTAGGAGCTTTCCTTGCTGGAATTGGTGGATCAGCATCTTGGATTCCAAGTACATCTACAAGAATTTCAGCTGGACATTCATGTAATTAAAGAAGAATGTCATTACCTAGGTCGTGTTTGTCAATAAAATCAAGGAATCTTTCCTTTAATTGGGAATAGTCACCTCTAAACAGAACTGGTGGTTTCTAGTCCGAACCTATAGCCATTGTCTTTCTCGAAAACATATTCATATACTTGAAATCATCGTAAACTATGACTTGAAATAATCTAAACTCATAGAAGTCAACTTTTGAGAATTCAAAGATTGTAGAAAGTTAAAAAGTCAAAGTCAACTATTGGTCAAAGTCAACTATCACATACTGAATGTCAACTGTTGCATCTATGATGTGCGATATCACTTTACTATTACACCAGTGATGTGCGATATCCTCTCTTGTCATTGAAAGAACAAGTGTTGTGCGATAAACCTGTATATCGCCCAAAGCTATGCGATAAAGCCATAAAGCTTATGTGATAACCTTCACAAAGCTTTGTTGTGCGATATTTTTTTCCAACCCTGTGACACCCTGAAGAACATGCGACACATACAGACCTGGTCCAAAAAACATACTATTCAAATATGATATTTTTAACTTTACAAAAACACAATTAAAACTTCACTATTATGGTCGATTTTGCAACAAACACGTTTAATGAACAAACAATCATTAAAAAAACAAATAAAATACACACGAATTCATCCAAAAAGTGAAAACTCGGTCATTGGATTTTCATGAACCAAAACCAACAATCTTCAAATCATTGATCTATTGTCCAATTTGCGGAATAAAATCAACTCAGATTGATCCTAGATGAAAACCAAGATGATTAGAATCAACAATTCTGTTAGGTCTGATTCAACAAGATCAAAGAGAAATCATATGCAAATCATTGAGTCGAATTTTTTATTGAAAGCTTTCTTATGAAACTACAAACGCGAAACTATTTAGACGACTCTCATTAACGAATCATCTACTGTAGACTCCTTTATACAGTAGGTTTCTTTTACAATAAAAGCCCAAGCCCATAAGATTAAAACCATATATAACAAAATCTTCAAATTCAATTAAAAAAACTTTCCTAACTTGGGATATTTGATCCTAACAAATTCAATTAAAAAACAACAAAATCTTCAAAAATCAAGATCTCGACATTTTAAAAACACGCCATTTTCTTCAATAATCTTCAAATTTCTTCCAAGAAAATGATGTTTGGATCACAATCAAACAGGTTTTCTACTTTGATGCCAATTGTTATCCCAAGATTCAAGTATAAAATGACAATCAAAGTAGAAATCTAACAAAACATGTAGATCCCAGATTATGCAAGCACAATGAATATGAACAAGTAAAGCGATAAGAACAAAGTGATTAGTAAATTTCCACAGTCATATATCTCACTTTGTATGATTACAATATGATTTGACAATATTTAGCTCTCTTGTAATCGAGTTGTTTCCCACATACTTTAATGAATAACCTAAAACTCCTATTTATATGTATAGGAAATACGGTATAAGGAAATAGTAGAATAAGGCATTATACACTTGCCTTTTCTTACAAAACAATTTTTTCCTTATTTTAAACATTAAATCTTTCCTAATTAAAGACTTTTCTAGCATTTCACTTTAGTCCTTCACGTCTTCAATAGTTGTTATCTCGGATACAATATTTTCAGACCTAACAATCTCCCCCTTTGTATTCGAGATTACAATTCAGCAAATCAGCACTCTTTTGAAGATGGTGAAACTTTTGTCAACAAATCTTTCTTCTTGAATCTTTTGCTCCCCCTACGAAAAGATCTCTTGTAAGCTCCGAAGCTCCCCCTTAACATTAGCATAAAAAGAAATTCGAAGGAGCCTTGAAGTCGTAGGGTATTTAAAACTTAGTCGGGTCAACCATTTTGATAGGCTCAGATGTGGCTTAAAAAATATCGGGTGAACATAAAAAGATGCACTTGATAAGTCTTCAACTTTATCTTCAGCAGTCGACAATTTTTCCTCAAAAATCAAGTAAGTAAACTTGACAAAATCAGTCTTCAACAAATCAACTTTTCTCCCAAATAAGCATGTCGTGTCTTTGATATACAATCTCTCCCCCTCACAATGATAAGGAGAATCCGAATCATTATGAATAACCAAAGACAAAAAAAATTGTTAACTAATGAAGCGTGTAAAAACTAACATACAAAAGCACGTGAAGCAACTGTTATCACTTAATCAAAATAAATTCAATTGAAGTGGCCTATTTTCAGAGTTGGCAATGATGAATCTCTGATAGGACTTCCAGTTATCATTGAAGTAAGTTTAGAAAACTAATTTCTCAAACAGTTCTCGCATTAACACGAAATTATGCTTCGTGAATCACAAAGATTCGTGCAATGTGTCAAAGAAATATTTGTATATATTTTGGCTCAAAAATAGACTCGATTGTGCACAGAATATGAAGTTCGGAGACCGGAGGTGTGTCTTCCTTTTTCAATATCTTAATCTTCCGAGTGAAGAAAAGATAGCAGATATGCTCATTCTCCGTGATTTATGAAACAAATATCTTTTGTGAGATATTTGAGTAGCTGGGTGGGGTGACATTATGTCCATGTCTATTTCAATATTCATCTCCAAAGAGTCGAGAATGAATAGATTGTGTGGTTACCCGGATAACTGTTTAGGTTTGGTAAGGACCAAATATTTTCTTTTTAAGTCCTGTCACACCTTCAGTTTTCTTTTATCTCACAAGCACTCAATATATCCTTTCAAAATTTCTAACCTAGGGATTTGTTTCATGGGTAGGTCCTTCCGGCTCTGGATTGACCATTGAAACTTCTATTCCTAACGCACAAAGAGTTTGAAATATTGAAGTCCGAGTTCTGAACTGATGTATTCAGAAGTCATAATGTTAAGAGCAGGTTCATAGCTGAGATACTATGAAGCTAAACAATAAAGGTAAAAATGTGGTACTCCCCCTCAAATGTAGCATAACCTTTTGAAAGATTGTCATGTGATGTGAATATTCGGAATCTAAAACACACATGACGTACCTACAAAACAGATTAAAAAGATTTTGGTACCCAAGTTTTGTTGGGTCTTCGGAGGTTAGCTTTAGATGCAATAAATGGGGAAGTGGGGATACTGTAACTACCATACCATTTATGAATGAAATTTTGATTGACAAAATCATTTGTTCCACATGTAGAACAACAAATCTTTGTGGCACTTAGACTAATTAGCTGATTGATAGATTTGACAAAATAAGGCAAATTAGTCTTGGAAACAAATGATTTTTCATCAACTACAGGAGATGTATGTGGCATGTTTCTGACACTATCATCTGTAGTTGATTTCTTTCTCCAAACCATCTTAAACTTCTTGAAATTTTCAGATTTAGCAACAAAATCGTTACGAAACTGTTTAGAATTATGAGTTCGAAAAGCTGAAACATGAATAAAACCACGTTTAACATTTTTCACATAATGAGAATTGATGGGTTTGGAAAAGTGAGTTTGATCCTTTTGGTTAGAAAACAAATTGCTTGTAGAGCACTCATTCTTAACTTCTGGAGTGAAAGCACATTCCATTGGTTTCTTCCCTTTATATAAAAATTCCTTATGACTTGGAAGAATTGGATTGAAGTCAAAGTCAGCATTTAAATTGTTTAAACATTCGTTGTCGTCAAGTAAAGAAAGATTAGAATTTGCATCCAAAAAATACATTGGCTCAAGGTCATCTAATTCATCATCAATATGGTCGGGAGTAAGGGAAGTCTGGTTTTTAGGAGGAAAAGAAATGGTAATTGATTCAGTTGTACAGTCCTTTGAGTTATGTTGAGAATGTTTGGGATTGTCATCAAGTGAATCAATTTCTTCAAGATCATCTAATTCCTTATCTATCTGTTCTTGTGAAAGAGAACATTTTTGTTTTGGAGGACAGTAGTTAGGATCAATAGGGAAGTATGAAAAATCACAGTCATCCAAATATGAGCTGACAAAGGCTTTACAAGAAGAGATATTTGAAGCTACATCAACTTCGGGGTTCTGAGTTTGGAAAGCTTTGTTTTCTAAAGTTTGAATTTTAGCGATTAATTCCTCTTTTTCCTTGTTCGACGAAGAACGTTCGAGTTCAAACAATTTTTCAAGTTGAACAATTTTCTATTCTAAACATAGAGTGGGAATGTAGGGTTTACATTCAGGAATTTTATTTTGAAGTTCTTCGTCAGAATAAGAGGGAAAATAGTCATTTGGAAGAGTTTCTTTTGAAGATTCCTCTTCTACTATCTAAGGATAGCAGAAAGGAATTTGATGAAAAATTCTTGTTTTGTCTTTTCCAATCTTCCCTTTCTTCGACGTTGGACTCCGACTTCATAAATGGAATTTTGTAATCCGAACCAAGGTTCAGATATTCGAATTTATAGATAGTCGGAGTATTGTAGATGATCTTTTCTAAATGTTTCGAATTATCAAATCCTAATCCAGCTTTTGAACTTAACTCTTTTGGAATGTTTAAATAAATTGCGTGCTCCGTTTGACCAATTTTATACAATTTTAGTTCCAAATCTTTGAGTTTTTCCAAAAGGTCTTGTCTTTGAAAACTCACAAATTCATATTTTGATGAAAAATCTTCGGTCTCCCTTTTAGATTGGTTAAGTTGAAGTGTGAGATCCGAGATTTGTTGTTTTAAAAGAATGTTTTCTTCTTGAAAAGCAGTTTTCTCCGTTTGATGATTGTGTGCAATACTTTGAAATGTTGTAAGTTCGGTTTGGTAAATTAGCAATTGATTATGATTATTTTCTAAGCGTGCTTCTAATTTGGAAACCAAGAGTTTCTAGGTTTTCAATTTAGATTGAAGTTCTTGCAATTGTATCATCATGTCATTCATAAACTGATCATAATCCGAGAGACTTACCTCGGGGGGTTTTGTATCTGAACCAATTTCCATTGCTTCGCGATTGGTGATTGTACTTGGCTTGATGATCTCGATCAGCGAGTTTTTGGCAATTTTCTGAGTTGTTTTTGTGACACAGAAAGTTTTCTCGATTGACTAGAGGTCAACAAAACTTTTTTCGAGTTGGGCTTTGATGACAAGAGTTTTTGTCGGGCGTTTGAGGCTCGATAAATATTATTGTCAGGTATAGGGGACTCGAAAAACCTTCTAAGGAAAATTTGATTCGATAAGAAGAGGTTTATCGATCACAAGGGACTCGATAACTTCGAGTTTCTGGATTAAGTAAGATTTGAAGAAAAAAAAATTGACTCCATAAAACAACGAAAAAAAAATTATATTCATTACTGTTGACTCGATTAATAAATTTTGTCGATTTGTAAAGACTCGATAAAAATTCAAAAATATTTAATCCGAATTTTCTTAACTGATAAACCAGAAACCAAGAACAAAGGGTTCTTGACTAAAAATAACAAGTCTTTTTATGGACAAGAATATCTAAGTTCTCGAATTTCTTATTTGTTTAGTCAAGAATAAAAGACAAAATTACTATAGTTTATGATTTTTACTTAAGAAATCTTTAGTAAGAAAAGCTGCAAGAGTTTCAAAAGTAATCAAGATAAACTAAAATAATTTTAATCAAAACCGATTAAATAATTTAAATGAAAATCAAGTTTAACCGATTAAAAATTTAAGCGAATGAAGTATGGATCGACAAAAAATCAAGTTTATCACAATAAGATTTTTTATCGGGTAAAGCTTATGAAGTATGGATCGAGAAAAACGGATCTTAAAAACTTATGAGTTTTTTTTTGGGTAAAGCTAAAACAGTTTGAATCGAGAAAAACTTCAAAAACGCAGAAATCGATAATTTACCTTCTGTTTCGTGGATAACTTCAGAAAATCGCAAAACCTCAGATCGTCTGCTCTGATACCACTTGTAGATCCCAGATTATGCAAGCACAATGATTATGAACAAGTAAAGCGATAAGAACAAAGTGATTAGTGAATTTCCGTAGTCATATATTGTAACAACCCGTGTTCTCATATAACAAATACTGCAAATTATACAATTAAGACACCACATTTGGGGCTACAAATTGGGTCTCCTTCTATACAATCTGCCAAACAGCGACAAATAAAATTTTTCGCTAATAATCCTCACATGAACGATCTAAAAATCATTAAGATTATATTAAACTTGATAGCATGCTCGACATAAAGCATCTCTTTAACCCGCAAATAAAAGCGTCAGCTGATATCCTGAAATGCATATTTTTGAAAACAAAATGAGGGTTAGACCATACGGTCTACTGAGTAAATCCCTGTTAACACATCTTTGACTAAAATCTTTCTTTTTTAGATTTAAAAGCCAAATCATAATTCATATCATTTAAAATGATATTTTCCTCAAATCCAATATACCAAATATTTCTCGACGTTTCATAAAACCTCTTTCTGACATAAATCAATAAGTAATTTTCTTCATTTATAAATCAACATTTATTAAAACATTAAACTTATTGAGTCAGAAAGGATATCTTTTAAATCCGGTCCGACAACCCAGTTATCGCATAAGTGGGTGCCGACAACTCTTCTTCTCGGGTCTCATAGGTCCGACAACTTGTTCCTCGGGTCATATAGGCCCGACGACCTCGTTCCTTGGCACCTATAGAGCCGACAACTTTATTCCTCGGGTCTCATAGACCCGACAACTTGTTCATCGGGTCTCACAGGCCCGACAACCTCGTTGCTCGACATCTATAGACCCGACAAAAACACTTTCTCGAATCAAAGGACAACGACAATCTAACTTCTCGGGTCAAACGGACTCGACAAGTTTTACTTTGTTTTTTATAAAAATTTCATAAATCATTTTCTCGCATTTAAAGGACCCGATAACTCAGGTTCTCGGGTCAAACTGACCCGATATAAATTCTTATCATTTTAAAATCATTTAAACATAACCCAGGTCTCGAGGCATCACATCCTCATAATACTCTCAACCGGTATTACACTTACCAGGATCATTCTCTCGTTCTTTCCAAACCATTGCCTGCTTCACGAGCATATGGTTCGGTTCACGCCATACGAGATGGCTAATATATAGAGTATTCCACCCACAATCATTATACATTTTCTCCGTCCACTCATCACGGATACACCACCAAATTCATCATCGTATAAACAGGGTACTCCTAACCAGTACTTTTCTAATACAGGTTAGCCTCACTCATCCTTTCCAAACCATTGCCTGCGTCACGAGCATATGGTCCGGTTTACGCCATACGAGATGGCTAATTTATATATCGATTATTCCCCCCACAATCATTTATACGTTTTCTCCGTCCACTCATCGCGGAAACACCGCCATAATTTCCAGTGACCCAAAACAGTTTTGGTCAACCTCTTTCGCTTGTTAGTTTTCACAAAATACTAACAGTCAACATCATATAATCTCATTTATATGAAATAAATCACGTGTGACGGAAAAACACGTATTTTACAAAAGCTTTGTAAAAGCTTACTCATCTCATCAAATAACACATATTTTTACGTGGAAAATATTTAATAACAACTTCTCAAATAAATCCATATGTGTTACTTTTCCCAACAACTCTTATAACGATAATAGTCCAATTATATCAATTAGGCATATTATCGAAATAAAAACCTTTCTCAATAACATATGCATTTCAGTTTATAAAACTCATTTATAAAAACTCACCTCGGTCCCAAATAGACAGGTAAACTTCTAGCGGGTAACAACTCGGGTATCAAATTCGTATGGAACACATAATCTGAACCATATAATTACGGCTTATAATCTAAACAGATAAACCCAATTTTACCATAATATATATGTACGCCATATATGTAAAATAAGAGAACCAAACCTTAACAAAATCCATGGCTTCTCTTTTTGCCGGACACCCATGCATATAGACATACTTGCTTTCTCTTCTTTCTGTTTCTTCTTATTTCTGTCGAAGAAACCCAGGGACCAAGTTTCCTTTTTCTTTTCTTTACTTATCCATCCAACAACAAACCATTTAATATGTATCTATATTTGTTGGAAAACATGAGGCGGTGGTGGAGGAAATTTAATTCACATTTCCAAAACACCCCCCTCAACTTCAATCAACTAAACAATTACAACCCTTAACTTCCAATAAATAAAACCCGGTTATTACAATATCCCCTCCTTCAAAGAATTCCGTCCCGGAATTCAATCACTTGAGCAAACCAGGATATTTCAATCTCTCATCAGATCCCACCAAAACACTTTCTTAGTGTAAACATATACGAGATACTGAGCATAAATATACCACAACTTCTCGCAGTCATTCATAATACCACAATAATACTGTCAGTATTACCTTATAACCCAGAACTGGATAAGTGCACAACTGTATAACTGCACAACTGCATATTTGCACAACTGCATAACGGATACGGTGCCCAAGATACCAATAGTCCACTTCAAAGTATATGAAGACACGAATTGTGTCAATAATAAGAAGATTAATAACACGACTTTGAAGAAGTTCAAGCTCGTGTAAATATTCCCCCATATTACCATCCAGTTTTTCACTGCAACTGATGTAATATACCACAAACTTACTCCACACCTTTGGTGCTAAACCATACAATATAGAGTACACAAGAAGTGACCCAAGATATAAAGAAACTCAAGGTATAATACCTTTCTCGATGACTTAAAATATAAGTCATTTAAATCTGATGGTCCAAATAAACATGTACTGAACCAACTTTACTTCTGTCAGAATAAGCAGATTCATGATACTTTCAAACCAACACCCAAACGGTTGTGGAGCAGTTGAACTATCTGTGACATAAACTGTACACAATTCACATGTACCGAACGGTACAACAGCCAGAAGAAGAGATGTTCCAGCCATGAATAAGCCAAACCAATAATATCTCGACCAAGTATCAGAATTAGCCAACATCCCCATGTTATAAGAACTACAATCGGGGAATAATAATCACTCACATAACCTCCCCATTTGAGGCTCTTGTAAGAAACTTGACCATTTTCTAGCAAAGATCCAAATCCATATGGATATATCTATCATGGTCGCCAATCAACAGCCCGGAGCATTACAAAAGAAGTCAGCTCCAAGAAAATAAGGATTCCCGAAATCACGCCTACCACTATTCCTTTCTATCAAAGCCGTAGCCAGGCGTCTCTTCAATTCTTTGAAGATATTCTGTAACCACTCAAATCGTGGTATCAATTCTTCAACTATTCCACTCTTTTCTTTTCGAATCAAAACATCGATTATCATTTTCTCATCCCATTTGACACTAAAATTTGCCAAACTTTTTCCACACATCAAATTAGTATTCAAAGGAACGAAACACCAAATTGTGAACATCCTTTAATACTTTTTGATTAAATCACCAAATCGAGGAATCCAAATCTCTCTTTTCAAACACATTACACCATGATCGTCTTTTGTAATAACAATTAAGTTACTACACTTTATTTCTTTCTAGAAATCAAATTTCACTCAAAACTTTGACGATCAAACTTGTAAAATCCTCAATCAAATTTTACTTCAACGTTACGTATAACGTCAAGATATAAAAATACACTTTATAAAATTTTCTTTTGGAATCCAACGATGAGAAATCGTAATTCAATTTCCAAAATACTTCAAACCTCCAGCCAAAACATTTGACTATTAGAAATTAATCCCAAAGGATCTAATTTCTCCATAAAATTCTTAACAGAACTCGACTTTAACTCAAAAAGTTTTCAAGTTTCACACACTTGAAAAGAAAGATTTCATGTTCAATAAAAATCAAAATTTAAACTTGCAATGAAATCTTTTTAATAACGTTGTCAAAAGATATCAAATCTAAAAATCGGTTATAAACTTAATCGATACAAAGGATCGGTACAAAAACGAAAATCCAGACCGTACCTTTGAATCGACAATTTAAGAAAAATGCCAACAAGAAGTTCATCTTCTTCTTGTGTCCATGGCCCTCTTTTCAATCCAGTCTTCTCACAACATCGTGAGTTTCCCATTTATTTGATCAACTAGAACCATAGCTGTCGTCCGTACGTTAATCAACCCAAACGAATTTACTCAAAACCCGAAATTCTCATACCGGGTACATAATCACTTCTTTACAATTAGTTGATCAAGTTTCCAGAAATCAATTCTGGCTTGATTTCTTACCAACCAATTCGTCCAAACTAACATCAAGTTCTTTCAAAGCAATAGCGAGCAATTCGAATCGATGCTACTCACCCATATATAGCAATACATCGGTCATCATGTATTTCAGTAATCATAATCTGATTATCGCTAATCATTTTCAATATCAAAGCATAACCCAAAGGATTCGGGCTTTGCATGCGAATAACCAATAACGAGAGAACATATAAGTCGTCTGTACCAGACTCAAATAACACTTTAATTCATACTGAATATACCAAAGTGTACCTGTCACCATATTCGATGTCTCTCCAATTTTTACCGTAGTCATCTGATATACTCGCCCCGTTGCTTTAAAAACTGATCAGTTTCAACTTTTCACGTATATAACGGAACTTCAAATTTCAATCACACTCACCCCGATGAATTCTGTAAACTGGGCCTTTACCGTGAACCCCAAAATAAATTTTGAACTATAAGAATACCCCTTTTATAGCTCACAAATTCTTCTTTCGGCCGATACACTATCAAATTCAGATAAAATCGATATATATAAGGTCAGTCGTAAATTTTCCCACGACACCTCTTTATCAATATCCGAACCCATGAAAGAAAACATCTCATTAATTCATCGGTACCATTCATATTATTTGTGTATATCTACACCAAATAATTTACCTCCCAGTCAAACATTTACTAGTATCAATATCACATTAATCTCTATAACGCATCACATTTCTTTTATCACATCCAAATTACTAGAAAGAATTTTCTGAATAATAATAATAGATAGTGATAAATCAGCTTGGCTACCAGAAGCAATAACAGTAGCAGGCAACGATAACTCAAGTCGGCAATACCACAAATATCAGGCAGCTCTTTCACTTTGCCCATAAAATTCTGTATTTTCATTCGTTTCGATTTCAGAAATCTGAAGATACCTCAATAAAAATCCCAAATTCACCGAAAATTTACCCATTCCGATGGTCACATCTTTCCAGTATTAATTTCGAGCAACAAATTCGCTTTACCCGAACTGACAGAAATCGTTCTCGCCGACTTATGAGAATAACCCGCCCCAAACAATTTACAAAGTAAAACACTTTGATCACATTCCCAAATATAATAAAGTTTTCAAGTACTAACACGCACCTGTAAATTCATGATTACATTGGCCTGATGTAATTTGAATTTACCTTACATGCCGTTCTATCAAACCATTATATTTTATAACCCACGGGTTCTAGATAAGGACATCTTATCATGCAATAAAATAGACTAGTTCAAGTCTAGCTATCAATCTAGATACCTAAATCCCTTAAACTCAGGCTCTGATACCAACTGTAACAACCCGTGTTCTCATATAACAAATACTGCAAATTATACAATTAAGACACCACATTTGGGGCTACAAATTGGGTCTCCTTCTATACAATCTGCCAAACAGCGACAAATAAAAATTTTCGCTAATAATCCTCACATGAACGATCTAAAAATCATGAAGATTATATTAAACTTGATAGCATGCTCGACATAAAGCATCTCTTTAACCCGCAAATAAAAGCGTCAGCTGATATCCTGAAATGCATATTTTTGAAAACAAAATGAGGGTTAGACCATACGGTCTAGTGAGTAAATCCCTGTTAGCACATCTTTGACTAAAATCTTTCTTTTTTAGATTTAAAAGCCAAATCATAATTCATATCATTTAAAATGATATTTTCCTCAAATCCAATATACCAAATATTTCTCGACGTTTCATAAAAACTCTTTCTGACATAAATCAATAAGTAATTTTCTTCATTTATAAATCAACATTTATTAAAACGTTAAACTTATTGAGTCAGAAAGGTTATCTTTTAAATCCGGTCCGACAACCCAGTTATCGCATAAGTGGGTGCCGACAACTCTTCTTCTCGGGTCTCATAGGTCCGACAACTTGTTCCTCGGGTCATATAGGCCCGACAACCTCGTTCCTCGGCACCTATAGAGCCGAAAACTTTATTCCTCGGGTCTCATAGACCCGACAACTTGTTCCTCGCGTCTCACAGCCCGACAACCTCGTTGCTCGACATCTATAGACCCGACAAAAACACTTTCTCGAATCAAAGGACAACGACAATCTAACTTCTCGGGTCAAACGGACTCGACAAGTTTTACTTTGTTTTTTATAAAAATTTCATAAATCGTTTTCTCGCATTTAAAGGACCCGATAACTCAGGTTCTCGGGTCAAACTGACCCGATATAAATTCTTATCATTTTAAAATCATTTAAACATAACCCAGGTCTCGAGGCATCACATCCTCATAATACTCTCAACCGGTATTACACTTACCAGGATCATTCTCTCGTTCTTTCCAAACCATTGCCTGCTTCACGAGCATATGGTTCGGTTCACGCCATACGAGATGGCTAATATATAGAGTATTCCACCCACAATCATTTATACGTTTTCTCCGTCCACTCACTACGGATACACCACCAAATTCATCATCGTATAAACAGGGTACTCCTAACCAGTACTTTTCTAATACAGGTTAGCCTCACTCATCCTTTCCAAACCATTGCCTGCGTCACCAGCATATGGTCCGGTTCACGCCATACGAGATGGCTAATTTATATATCGATTATTCCCCCCACAATCATTTATACGTTTTCTCCGTCCACTCATCGCGGAAACACCGCCATAATTTCCAGTGACCCAAAACAGTTTTGGTCAACCTCTTTCGCTTGTTAGTTTTCACAAAATACTAACAGTCAACATCATATAATCTCATTTATATGAAATAAATCACATGTGACGGAAAAACACGTATTTTACAAAAGCTTTGTAAAAGCTTTCTCATCTCATCAAATAACACATATTTTTACGTGGAAAATATTTAATAACAACTTCTCAAATAAATCCATATGTGTTACTTTTCCCAACAACTCATATAACGATGATAATCCAATTATATCAATTAGGCATATTATCGAAATAAAAACCTTTCTCAATAACATATGCATTTCAGTTTATAAAACTCATTTATAAAAACTCACCTCAGTCCCAAATAGACAGGTAAACTTCTAGCGGGTAACAACTCGGGTATCAAATTCGTATGGAACACATAATCTGAACCATATAATTACGGCTTATAATCTAAACAGATAAACCCAATTTTACCATAATATATATGTACGCCATATATGTAAAATAAGAGAACCAAACCTTGACAAAATCCATGGCTTCTCTTTTTGCCGGACACCCATGCATATACACATACTTGCTTTCTCTTCTTTCTGTTTTTTCTTATTTATGTCGAAGAAACCCAGGGACCAAGTTTCCTTTTTCTTTTCTTTACTTATCCATCCAACAACAAACCATTTAATATGTATCTATATTTGTTGGAAAACATGAGGCGGTGGTGGAGGAAATTTAATTCACATTTCCAAAACACCCCCCTCAACTTCAATCAACTAAACAATTACAACCTTTAACTTCCAATAAATAAAACCCGGTTATTACATATATCTCACTTTGTATGATTACAATATGATTTGACAGTATTTAGCTCTCTTTTAATCGACTTGTTTGCCACACACTTTAATGAATAGCCTAAGACTCCTATTTATATGTATAGGAAATACGGTATAAGGAAATAGTAGAATAAGACATTATTCACTTGCCTTATTTTTACAAAACAATATTTTTCTTATTTTAAACATTAAATCTTTCCTAATTAAAGGCTTTGCTAGCTTTTCACTTTAGCCTTTCACGTCTTCAATAGTTGTCATCTCGGATACAATATTTTCAGACCTAACAAAACAATATGATCATGAAGTCACTTGTATATTATTTTACGGAGAATTGATTACATCAAGAATACAAAAGTGATAAAGAGTTCTTACAAAATGAACTAACATAAAATCTATTCATACCACAAGGGTATTTACACATTTAGTCCATCTATTTGAATACAACATTCTAGTCTAACAGATAGGTCTATGTATGTATGTGAACCGTTGCATGTCAACAAAATGTATATGTAGTAATATGTTAATCGATACATTTGAGCCACTATATATAGGGTCGTGTTCAGGGAAAAACCATCAAAAAAATGAAAAACTAAGGAACGGTCTAGTAATTGTTCATCTAGACGGTATGCACATGTTTATACAAGTAATTTGTAAGCAATTTTTCCGGTATGCATATGTGTGTAACATGCAAACATGGTTACAGACCAAGAAACATCCTTAGTTACTTGTGTGCACATGTGCATACCGTCCAAATAAATGGTTACCAGAGTGTTGTTCGGTTTTTCATTTTTTGGAGGTTTTCCCCTAAACCTTCCTATATATATATATATAGAGAGAGAGAGAGAGAGAGAGAGAGGGAGGGGGTTCAAATGAGAACTTTGCATTTTTAAAGAACAAATGATGTAATAACCAAGAATAATATATATATATATATATATATTAAATAAACATGGCAGTTATTATTATGCATAATGGTGGCTTAAATGTAAAATCAATTCTTAGATGATTCAAGGGAAATGAACCTCTTAAAATTTATGACGGCTTCAACATTTCATCTTCTTGAAACTGATGGTGCTTAAGTATAAAAAGGATTGAGATTAGTAGTCTAAGGTAAGAAGAAAACAACCGATTTAGTAAGAGGGAGGATCACTGTAGACAAAGGCATCGGCGGAGATCGGAACGAAAGTCGACAGTGCTCTATATTTCGACGCCTCTTGGTAAGTAGCTCGTTGTTGGTCCCTAAAGGGTCTACAAGAGTTCAATCAAGAGAGAACAGTTTGTAGAAGGGGGGGTTGAATACAAACACACACAGATTTTGGTTTTTAAATGAGTTTATTGAAAATAAACAAATTTACAGTTACAAGCGGAATAAGAACAAGTTTAACACCTATTCTATTGTAACTAAGAAACACTAAGTTTGATGCACAAGAAGATGAAAGAAAGAATAAAGAGGGTATAGATTACATAGAAGCATGCATTAAGATAAAGAAGATATCTCCATCTTATTTATACTCGTTTGCCTTTAATGGAAGACAAAAGGTACATGCCACGTGTCAAGCTTGGATAGGAAGCTTGTCCTTGTTAATAAGCCAACCATGCTTTTGGCCGAATAAGAACAGTACCATATCAGATATGATGGGGACATAAGAGACAAGTCGTACGTCCTTTTCTGACATGGTTCTAGGTTTGACTTTTGTGCATCGAGGATAAGATCAATCTTTAATCTTGCAAGGGAAGCTTCATTTGATCGTTGATACTGAATCGTCAAGGATGAACTTCAATATCACTGAGGCTTCACAAGACTTCACACTTTGAGTAGACAATCGCTGCTATCACTGAACCGCTTCAGTTCACTTAGCTAATTATCTCTTTCTTCAGCTAGAGTCTTTGACTTTCGCTGAATGGTCTTCTGGTGTGATAGTTGATCTTCAGATCTTCAGTGATAAGATTGTTATTCCTTGATCTTCAGCGATTGCTGATGGTTATCAGCGTGTGCTATCGCTGAATATGAACAGCAGCTTATCAAATGGAATTTCACTAAGTATTAAAAAGGAATCATATTCAAATCTTTTAACAGGAGTTATGATCAACAATCTCCCCCTATTTGATTATGATTAAGCAACGGAAAATCGCTTTAAGAGACTAGTAAGGACTTAGAAAACATTTAAAGAAAAAATTTCTAAGTACTAATCTGTAAAGTCTTTTTCAGCTAGTCTACTATCTGAATTGAGTTTCATTTATAAGGATATGAAACACAATTTTTATAAGTAAATAAGCTTAAAGTACATTCACTGATTGATTTTTCAGAATGAAAGATCAGTGAGTTAAGATAGTGTAACGAAAAATAGAACTCTTATGTTCATTGTCCCTTTTACTATTTTCAGGGATCTTTTCAGTACTAGGATGGAGTAAAGTACTCTGATTGTATTTCATTAATAATAATCTGAAGAAATTACAGAGAAATGAAAATACAATAATTAAAAGTAAAGTACTTGTACACTGAAGAAATATTACAAAGGAAATAGAAATCTATAACTAGTTAGAGATATTCTCGTTTCTTCTTTGTAACTCATTCTCATAAAGTGTCTTCTGTCGATTCATCAGAGGTGTATCTGATCAGCAGCACCAAAGCATGATCTTTATGAGAGAGGATGGGGCCTTGCGAATTTCTTGGTTTCTGAAGTGTCCTAAGAATCCTTCATTATCCAAGAATACCATACCAGGTTCAGGCAGTGAGATGATTTCATCTTCTTCATATCTTCGGTCTTGAGGGAGAGAGGTATAAAGCATTGATATATCAGGGAGCTGAAGATGACCAATAATGCTTTTTGATAATCAAACTTAGTTTCATGCTCATTCTTAGCACTTGAACTTCCTTCAGCAGTTGATCTTTTCTTCTTAGATGATTCAGGGAGAGGGGGAACTTGCACATGTTGTGACATTCTTTGCAGCAACTGATCCAGCACACTGTCCACCACGTTCTTGAATTTGGATTTGGAACCCTGAATGGCGTCTCTGATTTCTAACCATTCAGTGTATCCATAAATTCTTAAGAATTTGGCTTCTTCTCTCTCTGTTCTGTTCGTCCTTGTCATTCTTACATATACCTTTGGACCACCTCTGTTGGAGTGTCGCCCTTGGATAGTTGCATGAATGATTTTGGCTTCAGATCTTCGAAATTTCAGTCTGTCAGTGCACCAGTCAAGCTCTTTGTCTTTCTGCATAGTGGCTTCAGCGGATAGTGCACTTAGAATCTTCTGTTAAGCAAGAATTGGATCTATGTTCAAATTCTCTTGTGCAAGTTCTTTCTGTACAAGTGCTTCAGCGACCCTTTCACTCTTTTTCAGTAGATCTCTGGTCGCCTTATCTCTTGCAGAGTCTTCTCTGAGTAATTTCCTTGCCAAAGCAAGATCATTCTCAGTTTGCTTTATTTCCTCATCCCTGATCCTTTGTGCTTCCAATGCTTGTTCTCTCTCTTCTCTGGACAAAAAGTACAATTCACATACCATCCTTATTGGTACGGCTTCAATGGGTTCAGCTTCAGGCACCCTTATTCTTCTAGCCTGGAATTCCTTAAGAAATTTTATTCGCCTTTCTTCTTCTTCAGGCTCGCTTATGATCGGCTTTTGAACGCGACGCCTGGGAATAAGGCCTTCTTCTTCTTCAGAGTCAGTTTTTATTATGTACATAAACTGCTCTTCAGAGGAAGGTTCCTTCCATGAAGTTGAGTCCTTTGGGGGACGGGGATCACTGAGGGAAGGAGAGGAGGAAATAGTATTGTCAGAGGGAGTTTTTGTAGGTGAAGGAGGTGTGGGAGTTTCAGAGAGAGGAGTTATGAAAGGGATAAGAGGAAGAGATATCTCGAGAGTGGTCTCCCCCTCAGATATAGGGATAGTGGTATCCAGATCTACCACTTCTTTTCCTTTTCCTGAGGGACCGGATTGTCCCTGAGAGGGTTGCGGTTCGTCCCCCAAGGGCTCTTGATGAGCGATTCCAGGCCTTGACAATCTGAAGTGCTCTAAGGCACTTCCAGTTTCATCGTCGTCTTCATCATCATCCATCCCCCCATAGTGAGGGATAGGTTCTTCATCATCTTCTTCATCATCATCTTCTTCTTCTTCTTCTTCTTCAGCTTCGGCTTCAGGCCGCTGGATGTAAGGAGAGATTCTCTCTTCAGGAAATCTCTTGTTATGCTCTGAGATGAGTTCGTCAGCGAACTCTTTGGCACATCTCTCCCCCTGAACGTTATCAGGAGGTAGACAATGCACCATCAGAGTGCGAACGTTTGTCTGAACGTCCTTCAGCTTCTCCTCGGCTTCTTGAAGCGTGGTCTTGATATCGGATTGAGTCTTTTGAGAGCTTTGTGAGCATCTGCATCTGCAGCGTTGAAAGACGAGGAACTTGCCTCAGAGAGCTTTGTGAGCATCTGCATCATATCGGATTCAGTCTTTTGAATAGACTCAAGGACGTTTTCTTGAGCAGCAACCTTCTGCTCCCAGTTTGTCAGGGTCTGATGGAAGGCCTTGTTATCTTCCTTCAGGCCGAAAACGTCAGATATCAGGTTGCTGACGTTAGTCTTGATCGCTGGAGTACCAACGATCCTTTTGAAGATAAGCTCGGCAGACGTCTGAAGGTTGTCCACCCTGGCTCTTGTGAGAGCACATTCCTTGACCAGATAGTCAATTGCAGGGAATGTAGGGTTGGGAAGGACAATGGGAGGTAGCACGGTGACTGGAGTGGAAAGCTTGGGAGCAGCCATCTCTGTCTTCACATCTCTGAGCTTTGCGGCAGAGGGATGGCCCTGAGGAGACTTTCCCATATCCTTGCTGATGGGAGGAGCGCTGGTGGTGGTAGTTGTCGTCGCTGAAGTAGAAAGAGAAGCGACACCTGATGATAACATAGATAAAGATGCCAAAAACACATCCGGATTAGAAGATGGATAAAAAATCTTATTTGTCTCCCTGAGAGTATCTTGAGGATTACTCTTAGGAACTACATTTGCAAAGGTAGTGTCTAAAGGATCACTGACCAGTGTCTTAGAGTATCTGAGAGAGATACTCAAGGTCCTTTTAATTTGGCCTTCCAAAACTCAGATTGCCTGAACGATAATGAGGTTTGGACTGCGTGCATTTCAGCATTATCAGGGATAGGGACAACTATCGCTGAGTCATTTGCTGAGGTGAGGACCAAAGAAGAGGAGATAGAAGTAGAAGAGAAGGATGTGGAAGTAGTACCTGATCTAGCTTCAGCAGAGCCGGCTAAAACACCCTCAGTGACCATAGTCGCTGATGATGTAGGTAGTGCTGAAGAAGAAACAACGGATGTAAACACCGTTGAAGTGGTTGTGGCTGCAGTTAGTGTTGGTAGAACACGGAAATCAGAGAGGGTGGTCTTTTGAGAGACCAACTTCTTTGGCTACTTTGTTTTGGTTGCGATGGTATTTTTATGACCATCAGTTGGTTGCTTCCTCTTAATACCAGCAGTGTCTGGGTTGCTCGCTGTTGGGTTGGACAGCAAGGTGGAAACTGGAAGAGGTGCTCCAACACTTGCAGCATGTAGGGTGTGAAAGGAGCATCACCTGGACGTTCCTCAATGTCCAGGGACTTCTTCCCTACTACAGAGAAGGAGTTATCGCCGACCTTCGGGTATTCTTCCCCGAAGGCAACTTCCATTATGGTCGCGAAGAAGTGAGGATAAGGGATGACAGGATGTCTGGTGGCGGCGTTGATGCGACTGACCATGTCGCTGAAGATGTAATCACCGTAATTCAGGTTGTGGCCGGTGTAGAGGGAGTAAGCGAGGTCTTGAAAGTGCTTGCTCGCTTGGTCGTGCGAGCCGATCTTCGACCCAAGGCATTGGATCACCTGTGTGAAGATGTATTGCCAGCGAGCAGGGAGCCTTTTCTTCTCTACCTTAGAGCCCACCGTCTTCAGAGAGGGATTCTCCTAAGAGTACCCAATAGAGTCCAAGAATGCATCAAGTTTTCCTTCCTGAGAAATCCAGCAGTGAAGGAGAAGAAGCCAAGTTCTGGAATCTTGAACCCAATAGCAGGGAGTTGGGTTCCCTTGTCAGTTGTCAGCATGGTATAGTGAGCCGTGTACCATAAGGCTTGGAGATGAGAAGAGATGCCCACTGGGTTGTGGACGAAAGCATACATCAGTGGGCATGCCTGGATGAAGTTGGCTCCTGCAGCGAATTGAGGGCGGTCTGCAGGGATCTCCACCAAAGCGATGTAGTTGCAGGACTTGAAGACGGCTTTTTCCAAAGGGAAATGACAGGTTGGTGCAGCGACCAGGGTAGTGTCTTCAGCAGTAGAGGAGGTTGCAGCGGTCTTACTTGCAGATGCCATTGTTGTGGGAAAGATAGGAACACCAAAGAGGTAAATCATGGTTTTATACATAAATGTATAAACCAGAGTTTGGTATAAAGAATACCAAATTTAAGATCAAAGAGAACAAATATTTTGATGAACAATATCAAAATGCTTGTTATAAACAATAAAAAAAACTTACGTAAATGGCTAAAAGTTAAAAAAAATAATCTTCTGTTCTAAGGAAAGAACTTAGAACAGGGTTTTTATAAAGGAAAAACTTTTTAAGTTTGATCCAGATTATCTTTATTTTTGTTTCTAAGAAATGTTTTTATATTATTTTTAGAGTTTAAAGGAGAAGAAGAGGTGAAACAAGATGTTTCCAGTCATAATACAAGGTTTAGATCAAACCTTAGTTGAGTTCGAGAAGAAAACACACAAATGCGTGTTCTTGGTGTTCTTGAGAAAACTTGAAGTTTCTTTTGTCTTTAGGATAGTTATGAAAGCGGAAGGAATAAAGTAAGGCAAAAAGAATGCTTAAATAGCAAGAGGAGAGAGAAAGAAAGGAGTGCTAAACGACGGTTTTAGCTTTTTCAAAAAGAAATGATGATCTGGCGCACGTTCCAAGAAAGGAGTTGGAATGGAAACATCGCGGTCCGTCGTGTGTCAGAAGAAGGTCTGACGTGTCCTTTTCATTATTTTTAAAAGATTATAATGATAATTATCCATAAGGAAGGTTTATCATTATTAATTTTAGAAAAATTTTCATCACTAATAATAAAGGATTGTCAGTGAGGAGTTTTAATTTTAAGAGAGACATTCTTTGATGAGGAAAGATATCAAAGAGTGTTAAATATTAGAAGATAATACCTGAAAAGATGGCCCAGATATCGCTGAATCAGAGTTCATAGAATGGAAAGTTTGAAAGCTTTATTTGTATTCCTTGTTGGTCACTGAATAATAAATTATTCAGCGTTCAACATACCAAGTTCGCTGATGAGTAGATTGAATCTAGTTTCATCAAGAGTACTATCACAATACAGGGTTGTTGGCAATTGCAATAGCACTAGTACTATCACAATAGATAGGAATTTTAAAGAGCTTGAGATTGTAGTCTCTTAGTTGATTTCTCATCCAAAGGATTTGAGCACAACAACTACCAGCGGCTACATACTCAGCTTCAGCGGTGGAAGTGGACACTGAGTTTTGCTTTTTACTTGTCCCACTTATTAACTTTCCACCTAGCAGATGACACCCTCCAGTGGTGCTCTTTCTGTCTATCTTACAACCTGCAAAGTCACTGTCAGAGTAACCAATAAGATCAAATCCTGAGCCTTTGGGATACCAGAGACCAAGATTTGGAGTTCCTTTCAGATATCTGAAGATTTGCTTTACAGCGATTAGATGGGATTCCTTTGGTTCAGCCTGATACCGAGCACAGAGACAGGTAGCGTACATGATGTCTGGTCTACTTGCTGTAAGATACAGCAGAGACCCAATCATTCCTCGATAGGCAGTGACATTGACTGGTTTCCCATTGGGATCCTTGTTCAACGTTAGAGGAGGCGCCATAGGGGTCTTCATCGCTGAGCATTGATTCATGTCGAATTTATTCAGCATGTCTTTAACATATTTGCTTTGACAAATAAAAATTCCTTTGTCAGATTGCTTTATCTGCAATCCTAGAAAATATGTTAGTTCACCCATCATACTCATTTTATATTGTTTTTTCATTCTTGCAGTGAAACGAGTGCAAAGTTTGGGTCTTGTGGAACCAAAGATAATGTCATCAACATATATCTGAGCGAGAATAGTATGACCTTTATATTTTCTTAAAAACAGAGTTTGGTCAATTTTTCCACGAACAAATTTTTCTTTAAGAAGAAATTTAGAAAGGGTATCATACCAAGCTCTAGGAGCTTGTTTTAACCCGTAAAGAGCTCTTTCAAGTTTAAAAACATAACCAAGATGGTTAGGGTCTGAGAAACCAGGGGGTTGTTCAACATAAACTTCCTCGCTGAGTTTTCCATTTAGAAAAGCACTTTCAACATCCATTTGAAAAACTTTGAAGTCTTTATGGGCAGCATAAGCTAAAAAGAGTCTTATGGCTTCTAAACGAGCAACAGGTGCAAAGGTTTCATCATAGTCAATTCCTTCTTCCTGTCTATAACCTTGAGCAACAAGTCTAGCCTTATTGCGAATTATAGTCCCGTTTTCATCTAGCTTATTTCTGAAAACCCATTTGGTGCCTATGACAGTTTTATCAGAGGGTCTTGGAATAAGATTCCAAACTTTATTTCTACGAAATTCAGTAAGTTCTTCTTGCATAGCTAAACCCAGCTAGGATCAGAGAGAGAAATGAAGTTAACATAAAGACATATATTACCTGTACCTCTACGTGTTTTGATACCTACAGTGGGATCACCAATAATTTGATTTATTGGATGATTTGCAGTCCATCGCTGAGCTGGTGGTTGAGGAGAGAGATCAACAGCAGATTCAGCGACCTGTTCTTCATTTCTGGAATAGGACTTGTTTCAGCAACAGGTACTTCATTTACAATCAATTCAGGGGATTGATTTTCAGATATAGTTTGGTTATTCACTAAGGAATTTCCAAGAGAGGAATCAGCAACGGGAATCTGATTCAGCGGAGTAACATTCATCCCTGAAGATGGATGATTGTCACTTGAAGAATTCACAGGGATTTCATCATCATGTTCTTCAGCAGGAGGTTGATTGCGGAAATAGGTTTCAGGTTCCCCATAATGAGATTTCATCCAGGCATTCAATTCTTCATCATCTTCAAGAAAATGAGATGTATGAATGGGACGAGATTCATCAAAGTTAATGTGCATGGATTCTTCAACATGTTGTCTTCTTTTGTTGAAGACTCTAAAGGATTTAGATACAGAGGAGTATCCAAGAAATATACCATCGTCAGCTTTTGGATCAAATTTACCCAAATGATCTCTGTCATTCAGAATGTAACATCTACATCCAAAAATGTGGAAATATTTCAGAGTAGGTCTTCTCCCATGAAATAATTCATAGGGGGTCTTCTTAAATCGTTTAACTATCAGCGATCGATTTTGAGTGAAGCACGCTGTACTAACTACTTCGGCCCAGAACTGAGTGGGTAGATGCGATTCGCTGAGCATTGAGCGAGCCGCTTCGATGATAGTACGCTTTCTTCTTTCAGCAACACCATTTTGCTGAGGAGTTCTTACTGAGGAGAAGTTGTGAAAGATGCCTCTTTCTTCAAAGAAGTTATCCAAAGTACTATTTTTGAATTCAGTGCCATGATCACTTCTTATGGAACGAACAATTAGATTGTTCAAAACTTCCATCTTTTTTATAAAAGAAATTATCATTTCAGGGGTATCACTTTTGGATCGAAGGAAGAACACCCATGTGTATCTGGAGTATTCATCAACAATCACTAAAGTGTATTTCTTCCTAGAGATAGATTGGACATTGACAGGTCCAAATAGATCCATGTGGAGTAGTTGAAGAGGAGTGGTCACTGAGGAAACTTGCTTTGACCTGAAGGAGGCTTTTGTCAGCTTTCCCTTCTCACACGCTGAACAAAGAGATTTCTTTGTAAAGGTATGATTTGGGAGGTCTCTGACTAAGTCTTTTTGAGACAATTCATTTATTGTCTTAAAGTTGAGATGAGAGTCTTTTATGCCATAACCAGTTTATGTCAGTGGATGCTTTAGAGATAAAGCACATATTCTCAGAGTGAGAACTATTCATATTTATGACATATACATTTTCCACTCTTTTGCATGTAAGGGCAAGCTTATCATTTCCGTCTGTGACGGCACATCTATTCTTTAAGAATAGAACTTTGAAGTCTTTGTCACATAACTGACTAACGCTCAAGAGATTGTGCTTTAGTCCCTCAACGTAAGCAACACGAGAAAACGATGTGGCTCCGTTGGATAGAATTCCATAACTTTTAGTGTATCCTTTGCCATTTCCACCAAAGGTCACTGATGGACCAGCTTCTTCTTTGTAATCAGAGAGCAGAGATTTTCTGCCAGTCATGTGCCTTGAGCATCCGCTATCAAGATACCAGATACCTTTGGCACTCTACATACAACAAAAGATTAATTGTTTAAAGGTACCCATATTACTATGGGTCCTGCTTGGTTAGATAGAGGATTGGTGGAGGAGCTACAAGCTGAAGAACTCTCTTCAGTGGATATCTTCACCTTTGATGGTTTTGCAACCTTGGTGGATTTCACTCTCGCTGATTTATCAGCTTGAGCTACTTTCTTTCCATGAGCTAGTTTATCAGCTCTAGTAGCATTAGGACATTTGCTTGCAATGTGGGTAGTTTCACCACAGTGATAGCATTTCCTATATTTAAAGGGTTTGGAAATCAGAGAGGGAGCAGGAAATTTCTCAGGGATAGGTCCAAGAATTCCTTTATCCATGGTCCTTGGAGGTATAACACCCTTTTCAGAGGTAGGAGTGAGCTCGATTTTAATTCTGGGGGTTGGTCTCTGAGAAAAGTCAGGGACCTTCTTCCCAGTTTTAGAAACTTTCTCTGAGGATTTCTTGTTCCTATCTTGAGTTTTCTTATTCTTCGGAACTTGATTAAGAAACTCATTCTTGATCACTTTCTTAGAATTAAGTATAGAAAGCTTCTCTTTAGAAGAGGAGGAAGAAGAAGTTGAAGAGGAAGGATCAGGGATAGAGGAGACAAACATTCCAAATTTGAGCATGGAACGATCATTCTCTGATTCTTCCTTTTCAGGGTTATAGCCTAACCCACTTCTTACTTTCATAGGTATTTGAGCATTGATGATCTCATTGACTTTATCAGAAGCCTTACACCATCCTTCGATGGTTGCCTTTTCAGACTTGAGATCAGCGATAGCCTTTTCCCTATCAGTGATAGCTTGTTGTTTCTCGATGCTTATAGTTTGATTTGCAAAGACTTGGTCCTTGAGAGATTCCTCAATTTTAGAAAGTCCTTTGATTCTTATATGGCAATTTTTTAATTGTTCAGATAAGTCAGTGTTAATTCTCTCGGCCTTAATTTTTCCATTTAAAGCATCGTAGAAATCAACAGTCATAGCATCGAGAGCTGACAAGTTATCACCTTCAGAAGGTAAAGAGAGAGAGGGAATAGTTACCTGAGTAGAAGGAGACTCAGAGGAAGAAGTCTCAGTGACTTCTTCAGCATCCTCAATTCTTGCCATTAGATAGAGGAAGGCAAGATCTTCTTCATCCGAACCAGATTCTTCAGAGGTCTTGGCCCAGTCATCTTCAGCATCCCAGTCAACTTCTTCAGCGACAAGGCCTTTGCCTTTTTGCGGGTTTTTCTTCATATCTTTGTATTTGTTTTTTAATTTCAAATACTTCTCCTTATTATCAGAGATATGGGTGGTAGTGGGAGCAGCAACTTTCTTCGACCTGCATTCACTGGCAAAGTGACCCTTTCGCTGACAGTCGAAGCAAATCGCTGAGGCTTTCTCAGCGGGCAATGTTTTATGCTTTTCAGAGTCAGAGAGGTTAGAAGGTTTTCGAAAATTGCTCTTTCTAGCAAATCTTTTAAAGTTATTAGTTAAAAGAGCTAGAGAGTTATCAAACTCAGAGATATCTGCATCAGTGAGTTGATCTTCTGAATCAGTTGACCTAATTCAGTAATGGAGGTGACAGTGGAAGAAGAAACATTTTTAGAAGAAGTTCCCTCAGAAGTCACAAGTGCCAAAGAAGTACTTTTGGCACCTTTGAGTTCATTAATTAGGTTCTTCCTTAGAAGTTGGGATTGTTCCTCATTTAAGAGCATACCATATAATGCACTTAAGGACAAGGTTTCAAGATTCTTTGATAGCTTTATACATGTAGTGTACACTGCCCATTGATCGAATAATGCCTCCATGAATTTTGTCAGAATTTTAGCGTTTGAATATACTCTATCGACTGATTTAAGATCCATCAGCAGACAGTTAAATCGCTGGTGAATTTGAGAAAGAGATTCACCCTTTTGATACATAAAATTCTCGTATTTTCTTACAAGGTTTATGCATCTAGTGACTTTAACCTCAGAAGTTCCTTCATATTGGATACATAAAGTATCACACATGGCCTTAGAAGTCCTCATTTTCATGACAGAATGATAGACTTCATCTGGTAAAGCTATTGCTATTATAGATCTAGCTTTAGAGTCAATAGCAATTTCTTTCTTGTCTTCTTCAGTCCATCTGTTAGGAATTTTAACAATAACCCTTTCAGGAATGGCTGGAGTAGCAGTGATGGCAGGAACACTAGCTACTATTGTTGTAGGAACAAATGGTCCATTTTCCAGATAGTAGGGAATCTTTGGATCAGATCCCTCCAGAAATAGAGACATTCTTTCCTTCCACAATGGAAAATTATCGTGGCTAAACCTTGGAGGTTTAGCTAAAGATCCATTATCGTTGTAGTTTGTATTTGGGTTTGACATTTTAAAATAGTTTTAAGAAAAAAATATTTTAAAGATTTAAGAAGCAAACACTGCTCTGATACCACTTGTTGGTCCCTAAAGGGTCTACAAGAGTTCAATCAAGAGAGAACAGTTTGTAGAAGGGGGGTTGAATAAAAACACATACAGATTTTGGTTTTTAAATGAGTTTATTGAAAATAAACAAATTTATAGTTACAAGCGGAATAAGAACAAGTTTAACACCTATTCTATTGTAACTAAGAAACACTAAGTTTGATGCACAAGAAGATGAAAGAAAGAATAAAGAGGGTATAGGTTAGATAGAAGCATGCATTAAGATGAAGAAGATATCTCCATCTTATTTATACCCGTTTGCCTTTAATGCAAGACAAAAGGTACATGCCACGTGTCAAGCTTGGATAGGAAGTTTGTCCTTGTTAATAAGACAACCATGCTTTTGGGCGAATATGAATAGTACCATATCAGATATGATGGGGACATAAGAGACAAGTCGTACGTCCTTTTCTGACATGGTTCTAGGTTTGAATTTTGTGCATCGAGGATAAGATCAATCTTTAATCTTGCAAGGGAAGCTTCATTTGATCGCTGATACTGAATCTTCAAGGATGAACTTCAGTATCGCTGAGGCTTCACAAGACTTCACACTTTGAGTAGACAATCGCTGCTATCGATGAACCGCTTCAGTTCACTTAGCTAATTATCTTTTTCTTCAGCTAGAATCTTTGACTTTCGCTGAATGGTCTTCTGGTGTGATAGCTGATCTTCAGATCTTTAGTGATAAGATTGTTATTCCTTGATCTTCAGCGATCGCGGATGGTTATCAGCGTGTGCTATCGCTGAATATGAACAGCAGCTTATCAAATGGAATTTCACTAAGTATTAAAAAGGAATCACATTCAAATCTTTTAACAGGAGTTATGATCGACACTCGTATTTGTTGTCTCGAAGTTGTGTTTATAAGTTAAATATTGGTAGTTGTCGGGTCATCCGGGGAGGTTCCTATAGGACACCGTTGGTCACCGGTTACCTCTAGAACCTGCACCGTTATGCACATCGATTTTATCCGTGACGTCGGGTTGTCAAACCCGTTCCCTCGTCTCGGTACTAAAAGTTAGGACCTTTGGTTCGTGAGAGTGTCGGTAAAAGATGTATATATATACGTATATGTGTACAAACATAAACGGGTTGTCCGATATTACGCTGCCTTAACGGACTGAACTGTTGTGAACTCTTGATGATTAGAGGATCTTATGCATTATATTTCTGAATTATATAGCCTCGTGGTCACTAGGTTGAGTAAAAAAAAGAGAGAAGATGAGACAGTAGACTATATATGGATTCATGGAGAAAACAAGAAATGTGTGAGCATGCATAAGATGTATATACATACATATATATATATATATATTGGATAGATAGAAATTGATGAGTAGAATTGATCAGATGCATTTCAAGCACCCACTGCACGTCATACATGATTTATGTATATAAATATATATATATATATATATGGATTCCAAATACGATGGGTTACTTATAAATAGATACGGATATCGTACATGTTGGTATGCATATATATATATAATATATATATGTATTGTTGATAGTTTTATATATAATATATATTATATATATTATATATAGGCCAATGTATATATATATATATATATAAGTTAGATTAAATTCGTAAGGAATAGGCGTCAGTTCATGGGTCGTTAGAGTAGGTAGCGTTAAGGGAACCACTCGATCATTTCTAGGGATGTCGAATTTTATAGAATTAAAGTTTATTGCCTTGGATTTGTAGGGGTGACGCTAACCACTTCAAAGACCGGTTTAGGCGACGACTTGGACTGTGAGTTTTACGTGATTTTTATAAAATGGTTGCATGCTTTATTTAAATTTATATGCAAGCTTGCTTTGGATTTATCGATAACTGAATTTTTATATATATCATGCATGCAAATAATACTCGGTATTTTTAATACGTATTTGAATATTTGTATGGCAATGGGGATATACTATGATATTTTAAATGAGACGAGTATGCTGTGTGAGCTTGTCTAAGCCGTAAGAGCGGACGTGCTATGTGACTTCGCCAGGTAAAGCTGTGTGGGGTAGACATCTCCCATAACGCCGTTGTTTGTGTATTATAATGTTTCAATCATATGCATGATAATTTATGAGGTTTTGTGAAATATTTTTATTGACGTTACGCAAATCGTGAATTAACTGGACCTTAGGCTCACCCAACTCCTTTTTCCAAATAATTATGCAATCAGGTCGTCTTGTACTCGGGAGTAGTAGCAAGGGGAAGGAGAAAGCTTAGAACCTGTTTAGCAAGGAATAAAGGCTCGTCGAGGCGACATTCGGGATTTCTTTTATGTTATCATGTTTTAGACATTTTTTTAAGTTTTATTATTTTGAACATTCCCGTTGCGTTGGAATATTTAGACTCGTGATATTTTAATATTTTGGATGTTTTATTTAAGAAACTTTTTTGGACGTTACAAAGGAACATCCTTAGGATCACATATGATGTGAGTCTCATACAATATAAAATCATATCTGATTCAATGGTGGGCCCCATTGAATCAGATATGATTTTATATTGTATGGGACCCACATCATATGTGGTCCTAAATGTGTTCCTTTGTACATTTAAATGAGGGGTGTTCTCGTATGATCCCTCCCCTATATATATATATAATCAAATGAGAAACACAAATATATTACAGACACATGAGAACCTATATAAATATATTTATTTTACATGATATTTTTTTATCAAATTCTAGGATTTAAAATATTGTTTCATAATATGATAGTTTCACTTGTATTTATTTCACCGCTTGAATATTTTTTTCTTTTATTTTTCATTTCACTAAGTCAACCAAAAAAATCTACATGTAATCTTTTCACATGATGAACACAAGTATAAGTGAAACAATATCTTAAATCTTTTTTTTTTTATCGATTCTCATAGGTTTCTAACATATTTGTGGTTCTTATTTTATTATCGTCGTGTATATATATATATATATATATATATATATATATATAGTATGAATGTGAACCGATTATTGTAAACTACTATACTACATATGAACATACATGGATGTTCATATACGGATATGTATGTATTTCAAGTGATACATATAACATATATGGAGTATTCATCTAAACAGATACATGTTAACACTACGTAAATGTACGTATTTTTTTTTTATTAAATTGACCAAAAACTAAATAATTTAATTTAATTACTTATATATAAATAGAAAATAATTAATTGAACCCATGAATTATACTTTAAAATAACCCAAAATATTAAATAATTGATCAGCAACAGATTTGATAACAATTTTTCGTTACTCCGTCAGTAATTTGTTTAAATCAAAATAAAATTAAAAAATAGGTGAAATAAATTACCGAATAATTATTCTTTTAATTCAACTAAAATTCCGTCGATAATTCAATCAAACTATTTTTTTTTATTTAAATAAATAACCGGCGGATTTCTCTTTAATTTTAATAAATTTTTTCTGTAATTCTTCGGTAAATTAATCAAATTATTTTTTATTTTTTATTTTTTATTTTTTATTTTTCAATTTAAATAAATCACTAACAGAATTTTTTAAGTTTAATTGACTTGTATTGATAAGTTAATCAATTTTTTTAATTTGGATATATTACCGACGGTAATTTAATTAAACATAAATTTAAGTAAATTCCCCATTTAAAGTACGTTCGAGTTGCTTATTTCGCTTCCACTCACGATATTACGTCCCTATTGTCAAATCTGAAAAATCCAAAAAAGGAATGAAAAAAAATCAACTAAATTTATCGATAGATTAGTTTTTAAATGTATATTTTTTAAAATAAAAATAAAAATATGTTCTGTCAATAATTCTATCGGATTAAGAAATTAATTTTTTTTTAAATTACCGATGATACTCAACCGATATTGATCACATGTTGAATTTGACAAATCCGTTACTGATCAGTGACTCAATTGGCAATCTGTCGATAAAACCCTTCTATTTAACAGTGGTACCACTAGAATTTTGAGGTGTGGCATTATGGTAATTTGATATATATGCAGACCTGTAACTTGTACCAAATATATCGGTGAGAATCTCAACTTGTGAAAAAAGAGTGAGGAATAAGAAGAAGAAGACAGGTGCCTAATTTTGTTTACTATCTTTTCGAAGAAAATCTCCTTTAAAAACAAATAACAAAACTTAATATAAATAAATCAAGGGTTTGATTCTTCAAAGAAGACAAATTTATGTGAAACGCATGAAGGAAAAGAAGACAAAAATTATATTCGTTGAATGAAATAGAAGGCATGTGAAAAAACATGTGAAGCATGTGAAAAACATGAAAGACATAAAATAGTTTGATTTAAATAGAGAAACTACATTAAAACGACAACTTACAATGAAGAAATAGTGTTTATAGGATGTCACAAGTCTCTAATATTCTAACAGACTATTTTATATGACTTAGGTTTATAAGATCAAACATATATGTGTCTTAAGTACATGTACTGCAATAGGTTTATATGACGATTTAGGGCGTCTTAAATAGTTTTTAGGATAGTTTTTAAACAAAGTGTCATATTAAAGTTTTTATATAACATTATTTGAAAATGTGTCTTATAAACTCGGTTGTCCTATAAAATGATGTGTTTATAGAACATTTCTACGAAAGGTGTCCTATAAAAAAAACCAATAGGACCTTTTGTTATAAAAGTGTCATAAAAAAAACTATTTAAGACGTCACCGTCGTATAAACCTATTACAACGCTATTTCATATGACATATATTTGTTTGGTCCTATAAAATTAAATCCAATAAAACAGTTTATTAGGAGACTTAAAGATTTATAATATCCTAAACCTGATTTGAAATTTGTTTTCATGTTTGAGAAATAATATCAAAATATTTCATTTCGGGAATCAACATATAATGAAACTAGCTTTTCCTTGTTAGGGGGTGTTTGGATGGGCTTATAAAAACAACTTATTAACTTATTCCGGTGTGGCACCGGTAATTAGTCGGTTTGAGTGTTTGGGTAAAACAACTTATCCGGTGTCAAACCGGTAATAAGTCATTTTTTAAGAAGTAAAAAGTTATAACTTATCAACTTTTCATAAGTGTTTTTCCACACCGATAATAAGTTATAAGTCAATAAGCTCATCCAAGCACCCCCTTAAACAAACATGAATTTAGTTAATTAGCCCCTTTCAATTAAAAAAATTAAGTTGGTTTATCAGAATAAAAACAAAAGTCATAATAATTGTATTTTAATATAATGTATTCTTTATAAAAAAGCAAATAAAGAAAACAAAAACCTGACTTAAACACTATTATCCTTTTTTCCTTTTATCACGTAGAAATAATCTTCTTTTTTGGTGTGTATTACGAAGAATCAACATCTCAAAGTATTCCTTACACTAAATAAGTGGTAATTTCTTATTTACCTTTCCTTTAGCTACAATCTAAATTTAGTTTTGTAATACATTGGTTATCACCATAAATAAAACTAGTGTTCGGCATCACGCGTTGCACGGGGACGATAAATCCTTTAAAAATATTGAAGTTGAATGGATCGATGATCATATATCATATATTAAACTAATAAGAATATATATTACACTTGATATGAAGTCACTTCATCATCTTCGCCTCTTTAGTTGTTCTTTTAATATATATTATTACGTTATTATATAATATACATATATATTACACATAAATATCCAATTGATTGGGTTGCATTGGTTGTAGAAATGTTACGGGTTGCATTTGAAAAGTTCTCTATATATTTATATTAACATCTCTTTATATCAAACTTTCTAATTGACTCAAAATGATAAAAAAAAAATACGTGAAACTATTTATTATAATGATGAAATGTATAATATGATTGTTTTGTCATAAATATATCAATTTATCGCCTACATATATTTCCATAAAATATGTATATGCACCATAAAAACGTGGTTGTATTGCCCTCGTTTGCAACTTTGTCCAAAAGTTCTTCTCAAAACCCCATTTCTCAACATACATTGCACAAAGAGTAACATTGGTCGTCAGTATTGTGACCACATTTGCTATATAATAATGAAAACATGTTTTAATCATTTTATGTAAAATCAACATGTATGATATACTAAAGAATATGATTGAAACTCATGTAAGTGATTATTTAGTACATGTATTGTTTTCTAAATGATATATATAAGGAGTGTTATGTAAATAATAACGACTGATAATGATCATTTAATAATTTTTTTAATATTAAAAATTTATACAATGAGTTTTATGTAAATAATAATTAATGACACTGGTTAGTTATTTATATTGTATTCAATTATCATAATTATTGCATTTATGTATATTAATTGCAAGAAGGTTTTTTTACATGTAAACTAAAAGATATTATTATATTGACATGATTAATCATTGTCTTCATTTTATTTATTTATATTCATTATAATCAGTTTATTATTATGTAAATAAAAATATACATATTATTATATTCAATATCACATAAATAAAAATTTACATATTGAGAGCAATTTCATTTATATATTGAGTTTTTAGATATAGTGATTATCTATATAATTAACTGTTATGTAGATAAAAAAAATACAATCCTGTAAAATAATAAAAATAAAGAGCATTGTTGGTGTTCATCCTTTAACATACATACAATTTACTATGGTGTCCCATTTTTCTAACAACTAACCTTTCATTTTCCCCCATTCGATAAACATCAACGTACCTCCCTCCAAATAATAGACATAACCAAAGTCATGAAATTAGGTGATTATATGTGCAAGTATAAACATGATACACAATAACTAAGAATAACAACATCAAATACTATTTCTTCTCTTGCAAAGGTCATTTGCTTCGACTTTGTAATTTGGGCCTATTTAGATTTTCCACATGCATCTAAAATATTATTATGCGTTCATATGAGGACAATATAATCATATATAATAATAACTACAATCCTTTAGTTGGATAACTCTATAATAGTAATAAAAATGCTCAATTTAATCATAATTCTACAACTTCAGTAATCAATTACATTCGAATAGTACATAACAAAAAGATTACATGAATTTCTACATAACAAAAACATTACATGAACTTCTTCTTGGCCCCATTAGAATCTTACCTTCTTTGAAGAAGATACACTTATCAACAACATTAATCAATCACATTCGAATTGTACATAATAAAAAAGATTACATGAACTCCTACATAACAAAACATTACATGAAGTTCTTCTTGGCCCCATTAGAATAATCTTACATTCTTTGAATAATATACACTTATCAACAACATTAATCAATCACATTCGAATAATACAAAACAAAAGATTGCATAAACTTCTACATAGCAAAAATATTACATGAACTTTTTGACCCCATTAGAAGAATCTTACCCTTTTTGAGGAAGATACACTTATCAACAACATTAATCAATCACATTTGAATAATACAAAACAAAAAGATTACATAAACTTCTACATAACAAAAATATTACATGAACTTGTTGGCCCTATCAGAAGAATCTTACCTTCTTTGAAGAACATAATAGTTACATACATATTCGGGATGTTAGCGATTGAATACTTTATTCTTCTTGATTGGGAATTCTTTGATATGCCTACTTCTTAAAGCACTTTTTCCATGTATATTTCTCAAGTGTGTCTTGCCTCATCTTCAGCCATATAGTGTGAATTTTAATTGTTTCAATAAAGTGAGAATTAAAAAGCATTTAATGGAATGAGCAAATGAATAGTTATAGGTTAAACTCCTCAATTGGAAATTACAAAAAAAACACACATCTTTCATTTAAGAGTAGAGAAGTCATTTATATATTAGACATTTTAGAAAATCAAAAAATTTAGAAAATTCATAGCTACAATTTCTCCTACACCATTGTGCCACATCATTGGATGTGGTTTCTCCTTTTAATATATATATATATATAGATTGATTTATGAGATGTACACAACCATCTTAATAATTAGAGTAAATTATGGATTTGGTCCATATAGTTTACACTTTTCACCTACAGTGGTTCCAAATTCAAAATAAATACAAATAAGGGACTTCTGGTGGACATTTTCTCACCTACTGTGTCCCTCCCTGTAATAAAATAAAAAAGAATTTCGTTAACCAAGTTAAATCCAAAGGTAATTTAGTTTTTTCACCTTACTTTTGTCTTTATCCCAATTAAGATATAAAGAAATATATATTACATATTACATAGTATTTTATTATGTTTTCATATGATACAATGCAAACATAAATGGAGCATGAAAACTCGCCTTAACCCCTTCAATCACCATCTTTAGTGCCAGTCACCATCTTCGGCCTTTATAGCTTAATCGTTCTGCCACCTGTCCTCAAGAACACGGTCTCCTACACCCTCCCTTACCAACTTTCATCCTCCATCTCCACCAATTTATTCGTTTCTGATGAAGCCCCTTTCCCCCTCACCAACACCACCCCATCCTCCCAAACCCCTCTCTAATGCAACCTCAATTGAAGAACAAATCCATGAAACCTAACCGAAAGCAAATACTAAAACCTAAAACATCATATTAAAACCTAAGTGACACCTCGATCTTAATTTGGAAACACCCCCTCCCCCCATCTCCTTCACTACCTGGAACTGCAAATTTGACGACCAAGTCCTCAATCTCTAACCTGCAATGACGGTTCATCAAATTAAATTTGGAAAACCTTTTGTAAGAGGATCCACTAAATTACTACGAGAGTGCACATAAACATTAGTAATAGTTCCATCAAAATTTAATTGTTTCATATAAGCATGTCTAAGACTAATATGTCTAGATTTACCATTGTAAATATTATTATAAGCCCTAGTTAAAGTTGCCTCGCTATCGCAGTTTAAGGAAATGGATGGCATTGGTTGTGGCCACAACCCCGTATCCAACAACATATTAGCTACAACAGCCAAGGCCAAAAACTCAGCCTCCAAAGTGGAATGAGTAATACATGTTTGATACTTTTGAAGCCTGAAAAAAGCACCCTCACTAAGGATGAAGTAGGGATGAGACTAGAGGACCATTTTCCTGAACCGAAACCGGACCAAACCGGTACCGAATTTATACATACGGTTCGGTTTTCGGTCCTTGTTTTCAGTCACAAAAAAAATCGGTACCAACGAGTCCGATACCAATCTCATCCCTATGATGAGACTAGAGGACATTTTCTCGAACCGAAACCGAAACCGAACCTAAACCAGTAACGAATTTGTGCATACGATTCGGTTTCGGTCCTTGTTTTTAGTCCTAAAAACATTCGGCACCAACTCGTTCAGTCCTGGTTCGGTACCAGTCCGGTACCGATCTCATCCCTAGGATGAATATCCATCCAATTGTGGATTTATTGTCACTTCCACCAGTAATCCAACTAGCATCTGAATAACCCTCAAGTACTTCTGGAAAACCTCCATAGTACAAACCAATATTTATGGTTCTTTTAAGATATTCTAGAACCCGACCAATAGCCTTCCAATAATCTTTATTCGGATTACTAGTAAACCCTGAAAGTTTACAAACTGCAAATCCAATGTCCGGTCTAGTACAATGGGTAGCATACATAAGGCATCTAATGGCACTTTCATACGCAAGTTGAGCAATAGCTCTACCAACATTCTCACTTAACTTACATGATGTTTCATATAGAGTATTGCCTCTTTAATTTCTAAGTGATGAAACTTATCAAGAATTTTATCAATGTAATGACAATGATTTAACATATAACCCCCACTATGCCTTTGTACTTTAATGCCCAATACGGTATCCAATTCATTCAAATATTTCATTTGAAAACATGAAGATAGAAACTTCTTAGTTTCATTTCTACCTTTCATATTGGTTCCAACTATAAGTATATCATCCACATAAAAACATAAATAACACCATATTCTTGAGTAAACTTATAATAAATTCATCTATTTAATGAATTGAGAGAGAAACCATTTGAATGTATGGCAACATCAAATTTCTCGTGCCACATTGTAGGTCTGTTTCAACCTATACAAAGCTCTCCTAAGTTTACATGCTTTATTTTCATTTATGAGCAATATAAATCCCTTACGTATGACAACTTTCTCATCTAAGTCCTAGTTCAAAATGGGTGTTTTTACATCCATCTGATGTATAGGTAAATTATGAAAAGAAGCTAAAGCAAAGAGTATTCTAAATGATGTGATTCTAGCTACTAGAGCATAAGTATCAAAGTAATTTACTCCTTGTCTTCGACTAAAACCCTATATGACCAATATAGACTTGAAAGTTTAAACAAATCCATTTGTATTCAACTTGACTCTAAATACCACTTGCACCCAACTGCCATGGAACCTGGAGGTAAATATGAGATTTCCCAAGTATTGTCGGATATAAGGAAATTCATCTCATCAATGATTTCCTCCTTCCAAAAGGCAACATTTTCGGAAAGCATAGCTTCCTATAAGTCTTTGATGAATCATCACATGTAGAAGAATAGGCATTTTATTCAAGGCTTTATTATTAATATCCCCTTCAACTAGGGATACAATGGCTTAAGAGTTAATAAAATCTAGATTTAGATTTTTATCTTCTCTGGCTCTTTCACTTCTTCTAGGTTCACTAGTAATCTCAGGAAATTGTCTCTTATTGCTAGAGTGGGAGTACCTTGTGGAACAACTTGATCCAAATTTGTTGAATTATCTTTAAATTTCTTCTCAAATAATTCTACATCCCTCAATTCAATAATAACACTAGTATCTAAATGCAAAAGGAGATATGCCTTTGAATTTTCTACATATCCCATAAATACATTTTTCAAAGTTTTGGGTCCAAGCTTTCACATTTTAGGCAAAGGAAACTTACAATAATCCAAGTATCCCCAAACCTTGAAATAGCTTATACAGAGTTTTCTACCTTTCCAGATTTCATAAGGAGCTACTTTGAGTTTCTTGGATATTACTCTATTGCTTCATGATAAGCCGTGAGCAATGCTTCCCCCCATAGAATGTTTGATAAATTTGCATTCACCAACATCGCATTAAGCATATTTTGTATAACCCCTTTTTTCCTCTCCGCTATACCATTTTGTTGTGTTGTGTATGGATTAAACCATGACTTTCACAAATGGAAAAAAGTATGTGGGAAAATACTCTCAGCCTCTATCATTTCTAATTACTTGAATCTTTTGTCCTTTTGAGTTTCTACTTCAGCCTTATATCTTTTCAAAGAATCAAAAGCTTGGTGCTTAGATTTTAGTAAATGTACAGAAGTATATTTAGAACAATCATCAATGAATGTTATGAAATATCGATTTCCTCCACTAGTTAGTTGTCCATTCAATTCACATATATCTAAATGAACTAAATCAAGGATTGTTATGTTCCTATCAATCTTTGGAAAAGGTTTCCTTTTTATCTTTGCTTGAAAACAGATTTCACACTTTTTATTATTATCATTATTATAAGAAATAATTTCTTGCTTGGACAAGCATTTCATTGTTCAATAGTTTATATGCCCTAGTCGGTAATGCCATAAAATAAAGGATGAACATTCAATATTAAAATTTGAAGAAAATAAATAATCCACATTATAAGTAGAAGTAGTAATTTTATTGGTACTTGGTTTGAATATCCCATCAACAACATAGCCTTTGCCTACAAACACACCAGGTTTAGATAAAATCACTTTATCATATTCTATTGCAGTTTAAATACCACTATTACATAGCTTAAAGCCAGAAACCAAAGTTTTCCTAATACTAGGAACATGAAGAACATCTTTGAATACAACTTTTTCCCATAACTGAAAGTTAATTCAATAGAACCCATGCCAAGCACCTTTGACGTATGATTATCGTCACTTCATGTCTTTCTTGTGATTCCTTGTAGTCTTTAAACAATGATTTATGGTTAGAAACATGTGATATAGCACCAGAATCACATCACTAACCATCAAAAATGGTAAGGGATGCAACATTCATTTCTTGAATCATAAAGATATGTAACTCCGAAACCATAGCAGTAATTTCAGTTTTAGGTTCTGTTATTTCAACCATGTTTGCATCTGTACTTCCATTCTTCTTGTTTCCATGATCAATGAAACAACCATAAATTTAGAATATAAATAACTCAAGCCTTTGCCCAATAATCGCAAATACAATACTAAGTAGGTCCAAAAATTCGACTAGATCTCAAGAGTGTACAACGAAAATAATATTGTAAGCTACTAAGATTTATTACAAACCACCAATGTAAAACTAGGAAACTATCTAACTAAGAGTAGAGCCCTTACTTCTTGCTCCAATGCTCACAGTTTCCCCTTTCCCTTGCTAGAGCTCTCTACATGAAATTTACCCGAAAAGGGTTTTCGTTTAATAAAAGCGTCGGTTAAACCAAAGGTCTAGTGAATTCCCTAAAAAACACAGTTAACATGCATGACATTTGTAACATTAATAAAAGTTCAATCATGAAACAATAACCCACACACACCATACCATAAATACAATTATGTGTTGCAACAGTAGAACACACTTACAGTCAGTCACACGTGTGACATGATATTCGGGGTCACACTTGCTCTAAAGTTAAGGCTATATGAAACGAATTCATATTACTTGATCGCGTACACACTTCCCAAGAATTTGATTTATCATTTTAATGCATACAAGAGTAATAAACAAATCTCATCGCATAAGATAATCATTTGATTGAAAATCTTACAAAGGGAACTCATCTAAATTCCAAGCCTAGTAATACCCGCCTTAGAATATGATCACACTAACCGAAAACCTGAATTGTTAACCCAACTAGTGATTTAATACCAAAATTGATGCCCCAAAATGATCACTAATGGTACCTCAAGAATTAGACACTAAACATGACCCTAGATCAACCTCAAAACTAAAACCAAAATTCTCCATAACAGTGAGTTACGTGGTTTGGCCCGCAGCCTAGGCCGCACGGCTACCCGCGTGACTCACTGTTCGACCTGCACTTTTGCTGCTCGAACTCCATTATCCAAATCTCAATTAAATACATTCCTCAAAACCAAATGATTTAAGGGTTTCATCTCTAGTGAGTAGGATTTAACTCAAAGATGGGATTTTTGACCCAAAATCAAATCAAGCTTGCAGAAATTGTAAGGATAAAGATATAATCCTTCCCAATCAATCCCACTCTACCATTAGCATCAAGAGAAAATGATTTAACTCATCTAATGAGAGATTGAATCAATAAATAGAACCTTAGCTTTTGAAATATCCTTGAAGGAAGAATATGAACACTTAAGTAATGAGAATTATATCTAAAATTGAGCCTCAACATGTTGCTTCTTCCAAAATCCTCAGAAATCTTCTCCTTCTTCCCCTCTTTCTCTCAAAATCGCACCAAGAAAAAACGCGCACACACTTTCAGTCGATTACATCCAAATGAAAAGAGAAACTAACCCTTATTGGCTCCAAGTTTCAATTTATGTCCATGAGAATTGAAAATTAGGACCCATCATACCCTCTAACACAACTTAAAAAATGTAACAAGATTTCGGGTTATTACAACTCACCCCTTTAAAAGAATTTCATCCCGGAAATTCCTCTAAGAGAACAAATGGGGGTATTTGGTCTTCATTTCCAACTCGGGCTCCCACATTGCATCATATCCTTTATGAAATCTCCGATGCACCTTCACCGACAATATTTCTTTATTTCTCAACTTCCTCATCTTGAGATCCACAATTTCTTTCGGTTCCTCCACATAGTCCAGGCTTTCATCCACCTGGACGTCTTGTAACGGCACTGTCATCACTGCATTTGCTAAACACTTGTGCAACTTTGATACATAAAATGTGTTATGGATACCTCGGAGCCTCTCATGTAAATCTAACTTGTATGCCGCCTCACCCACTCGTGTCGTTATCACAAACTGTCTGATATATCGAGGGCTCAACTTCCCCCTCTTCCCAAATTTCACCACTCCTTTCCACGATGAGATCTTCAACATAACATTCACACGCACTTGAAATTCAATTGGTTTCCTCCGTTTGTCCGCATATGTCTTCTGACGGTCTTGAGCCACTTTCAATTTCTCTCGAATCTGCTCAATCTTATCAGCGGTTAGTTGGACAATTTCCGGATCGACTAGTTGCTACTCTCCCACTTCATTCCAACACAAAGGGGTTCTACAATTGCGACCGTACAATGCTTCAAATGGTGATGATTGAATACTCGCATGATAGCTATTATTCTAAGAGAACTCGATTAGTGGCAAATGTGTTTCCCAAGAACCACCAAAATCAATAACACACGCTCTAATCATATCTTCCAAGGTCTGAATTGTCCGCTCACTTTGTTAGTCTGACTGCGGGTGGTAAGTAGTGCTTAACTTTACTTGCGATCCCAACTTTATTTGGAAACTTCTCCAAAACGATGATGTGAAACAGCGATCACGATCCGATACTATAAACAGAGGTACACCATGTCCAGCTACAATCTCATCGTGTGCAACCTAGCTAGCTTCTCCATTGGGTACGTCTCCTTGATCGGTAAAAAGTGAGTCGACTTGGTAAGACGATCCACTATTATCCATATGGCGTCAAAACCCTTCGGCGTTCTGGGAAATTTTGTGACAAAGTCCATAGTAATGTCATCCCACTTCCATACTGGAATATCTAAAGGTTGAAGTTTCGCATACGGCCTTTGGTGTTCCACTTTGACTTGCAAATACGTCAACCACTTCTCAATGAAATAAGATATGTCCTTCTTCATTTCCAGCCACCAGTAATACCATTGTAAATCTCAGTACATCATATTGCAATCACCTTTCCATGTTGCATGAACACACACCCCAAACCCAGTTTACAAACCCTTTTGACCGGTCCGATAAGGATAAAACTGGCGAACTATTCAGCTTTTATTTCAACAAATTAAACGTCGATTCTTGAGCATCGGTCAACACGAACTTAACGGTTTTCTTGTTTATGGAGGTCAACGGTGTTGCTCTCCATTAAAATTTTTGAATGAATTTCTAATAATACCCCGCTAACCCAGAAAACTTTCACTTCTGACGATGTCCTTGGCGGCTCCTAACTCTTGATGGTTTTGATATTTTCCGGATCCACTTGGATCCCACATTCGGACAACATGTCTCAAGAATTGCACTTCATGCAACCAACACTAGTTCCCTGGCAGCGGCGCCAAAAACTTGATAGAGGTTTTCACACCCCTTAAAACTACCGCAAGTGTACGGTGTCAATCAAGTAATATAGTACAAAGTACGAGAATCGATCCAAGGAACTAGGACACTGAGTATCACAATGACTATGACAAATGTTAATTGAACTATCGAAAATTGGATTGGGTTGGATTTACGTAAACTATTAATCTAGAAACAAAGAGGGCAAACTCAAATAATCAAAGGTCAAACAAAGATTTAACTAGCAAGAAGAGATACTTTTGAAGATTAGAGAAGGCTAGGGGTTAGACTTTATTCGGATTCTACTAACAATCATAAAAGACACATTCATGAGTTATTAAACAAGATAGACAATGGCTATTCCTCAAATACTTCTTATTCTTTCTCAAGCAATAGTAAGAATATATCATGAAAATGTAAATATTAAATCTCTATAATATAAACATGAACACTCAGCTCATCAAGCACAAGAATAGCTTTGTAAAATACTATAGTCTTATTGGTGTATCTCTACCCATTATTTCACCATAGGTTCAAATATCTTTAATCTAGTTGTAAAACCCATTTCTCAATAGAAATCACAACCATGACATAGCAAGATGGCCTATCTAGCAATATATGAAGAACAAGATATATAAGAACTCATCTAACAAGATCAATAACTCAATAAATGCATTCATCATATAACTAGAAGCAAGAATCCAAAATCCATCATTACCCCCAACCTTTAAGGGGTTTAGCTCATGTTTCTGAAAATAGAAGAAATCAGTAAATGGAAATAAAAACATCCCATCATATTGTTTCTCAAGGACAAAATACAAGGAATGAAATAACTCCCCCAATGAATGATTCCAACTACCACTCTTGAGTTTGCTTCTTGATTCCACCTCTTCAATCAATGTTCTTCTTCTTTCTTCTAGCTTCCTGGTATCAAAAATAGCTCTCTGCCACAAGCCTAGTGATAGGCGGGTTTACACCCCCCCTAAATCTAACCGCAGTGTACGGCTCGAATCAGGTAATAGTGTATTGGAAGTACGGGATCGAACCAAGGGAACTAGGGACTAAGTAACACAATAATTATAGTAAATACTAACTGGACAATTGAAAACTTGAGTTGGTTGAATGATTAATCTACTAATTACTAATTAACCTAACGAAAGCTTAAACAATTCAAAGAACGGAAAAGTTGGAAACTTTATAGGAGAAAAGCAGTTAGGAGTTGGAGTCCTAATGATTTCCACATAGAACACTTCAGTTGTAATTATTATCAGATAATTTCCAATATTATGAATACACAATCACAAAAATCACTGTTACTCTCTCTCGAGTTATAACAGATTTATTCCCGAAAAATACGTATTTTATCTCTCGATCTCAATACATAAACCCAGAATAGCTTTGTAAAATACTATAGTCTTATTGGTGTATCTCTACCCAATATTTCACCATAGATTCAAATATCTTTAATCTAGTTGTAAAACCCATTTCTCAATAGAAATCACAACCATGATACAGCAAGATGGCCTATCTAGCAATATATGAAGAACAAGATATAAAAACTCATCTAACAAGATCAATAACTCAATAAATGCATTCATCATATAACTAGAAGCAAGAATCCATCATTACCCCCAACCTTTAAGGGGTTTAGCTCATGTTTCTGAAAATAGAAGAAATCACTAAATGAAAATAAAAACATCCCATCATATTGTTTCTCAAGGACAAATTACAAGGAATGAAATAACTCCCCCAATAAATGATTCCAACTACCATTCTTGAGTTTGCTTCTTGATTCCACCTCTTCAATCAATGTTCTTCTTCTTTCTTCTAGCTTCCTGGTATCAAAAATAGCACTCTGCCACAAGCCTAGCCTCCACAAATCCCAAGATAACCCTAGCTTACGGTATAATATGTGCGACTTACGGTACAATATGTGCGACTTACGGTACAATATGTATGACCATCCAAATCATTTTCCTGACCTGCGTCGCAATTTTTGTTGGATGGAAATTCCAACTTACGGTACAATATATGCGACCATGACATTGCGACCTGGCCAAGCCAAGGTCGCATTTTCAGGTTGCATTTGCCAGATTCCCACTTTTCCTTCCTCATTCTTCATCTCTTCAAGAATTCCCACTTGGATGATCAAATGGCCTCAAAAACCTGAGTTTTCACTCCAAATTGAATCCTACACGCTTACACAACCTTTGTACAAATATCAGTTCGAAATGCCAATTTTTACTTCAAGACAGGCCGTAAAACTAATGATTTGGATGGTGAAAAGCTGTTATATAACGAAGTTATCATCCGCTCACTTTTTCTGTCTGACTGCGGGTGGTAAGCAGTGCTTAACTTTACTTGCGATCCCAACTTTCTCTGGAAACTTCTCCAAAACGATGATGTGAAACAGCGATCACGATCCGATACTATAAACAGAGGTACACCATGTCCAGCTACAATCTCATCGTGTGCAACCTAGCTAGCTTCTCCGTTGGGTACGTCTCCTTGATCGGTAAGAAGTGAGTCGACTTGGTAAGACGATCCACTATTATCCATATGGCGTCAAAACCCTTCGGCGTTCTGGGAAATTTTGTGACAAAGTCCATAGTAGTGTCATCCCGCTTCCATACTAGAATATCCAAAGGTTGAAGTTTCGCATACGGCCTTTGGTGTTCCACTTTGACTTGCAAACACGTCAAACACCTCTCAATGAAATAAGATATGTCCTTCTTCATTTCCAGCCACCAGTAAAATTGTTGTAAATTTCAGTACGTCATATTGCAATCACCTTTCCATGTTGCATGAACACACACCCCAAACCCAGTTTACAAACCCTTCCGACCAGTCCGATACGGATAAAACTGGCGAACTATTCAGCTTTTATTTCAATAAATTGAATGTCGATTCTTGAGCATCGGTCAACACGAACTTAACGGTTTTCTTGTTTATGGAGGCCAACGATGTTGCTCTCCATTAAAATTTTTGAATGAATTTCTGATAATACCTCGCTAAACCAAGGAAACTTTTCATTTCTGACGATGTCCTTGGCGGCTCCTAACTCTTGATGGCTTTGATATTTTCCGCATCCACTTTGATCCCACATTCGGATAACATGTCTCAAGAATTGCACTTCATGCAACCAAAACTCACACTTTGAAAATTTCACATAAAGCCTCTCACGCTTTAGCAACTCCAACACTAAACGAAGATGTCCTTCATGCTCACTTTCCGTCCAAGAATAGATCAAAATAGAATCAATAAAGATAGTTACACACTTGTCTAAATAACGAGCCACACACTCGATGCATCAAGTCCATAAACGCCGCCGGAATGTTCGCTAGACCAAAAGGGATAGCTAAAAACTTATAATGACCATATCTCGTTCAAAAAGCCACCTTAGGTACATCCTCCTCCCTTACTTTCAACTGATTATATTCATAACGCAGATCTATCTTCGAGAAGTAACTTTCCCCTTGTAGTTGATCAAATAGATCATCAATCCTAGGTAGCGGATACTTAATCTTGACCGTCACTTTGTTTAACTCGCGGTAATCTATGCATATTCTCATGGATCCATATTTCTTTTTGACAAAAAGTACCGGTGCTCCCCAAGGTGATGTGTTAGGGCGAATAAAACCCTTATTGAGTAACTCTTGTAGTTGAGTCACAGTCTTTTTCTAATATGTTTGTGCTAGTCGATATGGTGCACGTGCTATTGGTGTGGCTCTAGGCACCAAATCGATTCTAAATTCTACTTGAAGATTCGGAGGTAGACCAATTTGATCGCCGGGGAATACCTCGGGATAATCTTTCACCATGCATACCTCTTCCACTCCTTTCTTTTCTTTCTTAGCATCAATCACATAAACCAAAAATCCTTGACACCCCTTCCCTAGACATTGTCTGGCTCTTAACATCGAAATAATACTAGACTTCCTCTCACTCCAGTAACCATAGATCACGACTTCATTCCCCCTAGTAATGTAATTCGAATCAATTTCTTCATACACACAATATACGCATTGTTGCTTGCCAACCAATCCATCCCCACAATTGCATCAACCTCCTTCATCGCCATTAGGTACAATAGCAATGGGATAGAACAACCCTTAACAACTTCTCTCATCAAAACCCGCCTATCATCGACGACTTCTACCTCAAACTTATGAGTTAACCGATTGGGTTTAACATTCAAACTTCCGATGAAAGTAATTGACACAAATGAACGATTCGCACCTGAGTCAAATAACACATTGGCAATAGTGTAATTAATAATAAGGTACATGTCACTACATCAGGGGCCTCCTCCGCCTCCGCCGTAGTCATTTGAAAAGCTCGTACTTGAGCTCGTGGAGCTTCGGCCCTCCTCTCTACTCCACCCCACGCCCACCACCAAAGTTTCTCACCTTTTCCTTCTTCAATTGAGAGCAATCCGACCTCAAATACTCTAATGAACCACATTGATAACACGTTCTTGGGTTGGGACAATCTCTAGCCGTATGCCCCATGTTTCCACAGTTGAAACTTCTGGGGCACAATCTCTACTATTCACACAATTACACTTTCCACATAGCTTATCCCCAAATCTTTGACTTCCACGGTTTTCGAACCTTGAGAACTTAGCTTTCTAGGGTCATGTTGCACCTCTTCCCACTTCCTCTTTTCATTACCCCTATCCGCCAATTGACGGCTCTTCTTTCTCTCTGTCATCTCATCTGCATCAACAGCCCCGTGGAATGTCGGCATGTTCAGAGTCATTACCAACTCTTTCACTGATGCCTTCAAATCCTAGACATACCAGTCCACCATTCTCTTTTCAGTCGAAACATAAACCTCTGCAAAACAGGATTTGCCCAAGAACTTGAAAGTATAATCTTCGACAGTCATGTCCCTTGCTCCAAGTGTAAAAACATTTCCTGAAGTGCTTCACAGCTATCATCGAGAAAAATTTACTTTTAAACAACCCCACAAAGTATTCTTAGATCCTCCCGCCCATTACGCTTTCCAAATCCCACCAACAAAGTGCCTCCGACTTAGGCATAGTAGTGGCATGAAACACCTTATCCTCTTCCGAACACTTACTAGTAACAAACACCACCTCCATATCCCTATTCCATTGCAAGGCTAACACCGGGTCACGCTTACCCTTGTAGGTATGGGGTTTGCATGACAAGAACGTTTTATAATTGCACCCTTTTGATACTCCACTTGAACTTACCACTACGAAAGAAGTCTTTCGGGATTGACTACCTTGATCCTCGTCCCATTTAGACCCTTTAGTACCCTCTCCCTCAATCGGAATTGTCGTGTCCGAGGATTGACGACTACCTATCAAGACTTGGATAGCCGCCTCAAGTTTTCCCATCCCCGCATTAAAGTCCTCCTTGGTCACAAATCCTTCCTCTCCATCTACCATGCCCTCTACCGCGTATACTCACAGAACTTCCCTCACTAAGTAAATTTAGCTCGTCTTGAGGTTCGGTAACCGAACTACGACATCTCCCACGACCTCTTCCTCGACCTCGCACTCTAGTCCCAAAAGCTCCCACATAAACTGCAGCCCCTCGGAGTCCACAACCCTTTCCTGTACCAGTCCCACGAGCATTAACAACACCCTCAGGCTCAACTTGATAAGGTTGAGTAGTCCCAATCGGAGGATTTCCCTCATCGGGTGTTGATCTCACTAAACCACGAGCCATACTTCTAGTTTCTAAAAGTTAACATAACATAAAAGACAATCAATCAGGTCACAACGAGGTGTTTAAGCACATACATGTACCTTAAATTCATAATTACATTTTACAGATGTGATTTTGAATTTATCATGCACGATAGTCCTCTCTACCCCATTATTACTTTCACCGGCTTAACCAACTTTTGCCTATCTCGCTTGAATCTCAGTCTCACTCCTCCTCAGTCTAAGTCTAGATGCTCCTCGAAACCTAGTTGTCTTAAACTATAAGCTCTAATACCACTTGTAACAACTATAAACATAGAATATAAATAACTCAAGCGTTTTCGTAATAATCGCAAATGCATTACTGAGTCAGTCACAAAACTCGACTAGATCTCAAGTGTTTGCAGCGGAAATAATAATGTAAGCTACTAAGATTTATTACAAACCACAAATGTAAAACTAGGAAACTATCTAACAAAGAGTATCGCCCTCACTTCTTGCACCAACGCTCACACTTTCACCTGAAAAGGGCTTTTAGTATTATAAAAGTGATGGTTACACCAAAGGTCTAGTGAATTCCCTAAAAACGCAGTTAACATGCATGACAGTTGTAACATTAATAAAATTTCAGTCATGAAACAATAACCCACACACACCATACCATAAATGTGATTGCATGTTGCAACCGTAGAGCACACTTATAGTCACTCAAACTTGTGACATGGTATTCGGGCTCATAATTGCCCTGAAGTTAAGACTATATGAAACGAATTCATATTCCTTGATCGAGTAACACATTTCTCAATAATTTGATTTATCATTTTAATGCATACAAGATTAAATCAACATAGTCTCATTACATAAGAGAGTCATTTGATTGAAAAGATTACGAAGGTAACTCACCTGAATTCCAAACCTAGTAATACTCGCCTTAGGCTATGATCACACCAATCAAACACCTGAATTATCAACCCAACTAGTGAATTAATATACACAATTAATGCCCACAATGATCACTAATTGTACCTCAAGAGTTAGACACCAACCATGACCCTATAGATCACCCTCAAAACTAAACTAAATTTAACAAAACAGTGAGTTACACGGTTTGGCCCACAGCCTAGGCTGCGTGGCTACCCGCGGGACTCACTGTTCGACCTGCACTTTTGTTGCTCGAACTCCATTATCCCAAATCCCATTTTTCCACAATTTCAATTGCAGAACTAGGCTAGGGTTTGCATAAAAACTCGTATTAACCCATTCCTAATTAAATACATTCCTCGAAACCAAATGATTCACTGATTTCATCTCTAGTGAGTAGGATTTAGCTTAAATATGGGATTTTTGACCCAAACTCAAACCAAGCTTGCAGAAAGTGTAAGGAAGAAGATATAATCATTCCCAATGAATCCCATTCTACCATTACCATCAAGAGAAAACTATTTTACTTATCTAATGAGATATTCAATCAATAAATAGAACCCTAGATTTTGAAATCTCCTTAAGGCATGAGGATTATATCTGGAATTGAGCCTCAACACCTTGGTTCTTCCAAAATCCTCAGAAATCTCCTCCTTCTTCCCCTCTTTCTCTCAAAGTTGCACCAAGGAAAAATGCACACACTTTCATATGATTTCATCGAAATGAAAAGAGGTCTTAACCCTTGTTGGCTCTAAGTTTCACTTTCAGTCCCTAAGAATTGAAAATTATTACCCATCATACCCTCTACACTACTTAAAAAATCTAACAAGATTTCGGGTTTTTACAATCAGCGTTCTTGTTAGGACTCTTGCAAATTTTCTTCACGTCCCTTTTCACCACACTTATAACCAGGGGATTCAGAAAAAGGCATTTTTCCTTTCTTTTGGGTGTGTTGTATAAGAGAATGAATCTAACTTTCTTTTCTTGCCTCAAGTTTTTCCAGAGTCAACATTGTTAACTTTTGAAGTAGATGCAGCATCCAATTTCTTTTCAAGAATAAGAATTTCCTCTTCAATTCCTAAACGTTTTTTAATTTAATCCAAAGAGAAAACTTCCAAAGTGTGCGTTAATTCTTTCTTGCAGTTCCTCTAAGATGTAGGCAATTTAGTAATGATAACCACTAATTTATCAGGAATTTCAATGTTGAGATTTTCGAATTTGGAGACAAGAATCAGAAATTCATGGACTTGGTTCATGATGGAAATATTGTCTTTCATAGTAAATTCAAAGAATATAAAAGTTATGAACTTATATGCTCCTTCTTTTTTAGCATTATAGTTTTCCTCCAAAGAGTTCCATATTTCCTAACAGATGTCATCGATGTGTAAAGATCATACAATGATCAGTGAGGGTTTATAGAATGTATCCTCTACATAGCATGTCATCATATTCGCGTTATCTTTGTTCCTTTAATAGAGTACAACAATTTAGGGTGTCTCCAGAACATAATACACTTTTGCACCAGTCAATAGATACTTCATCTTCTCCTTCCAACGTGTAAAATTCATTCCATCCATTCTGTAAAGTTTGATGAAATCTTGACAGATCATCTTCAGCATAATACTTGAAGCATCCATGTTAATATTCTTTAAGTTTGTTAGAAAATACTATGAAATAGAAAAGAAATTGATTAAAGCAATAAAACAAGGACGTGATTAAATCACTATCCGTAAGGAATATCATCCTCCACTAGCTCGTTGATGGATCTAAGCTCATTTCCTCCCAGGACCTCCTCGAGTGTTAATGATCCTACAAGTTCTTCTCATGTCATGGTTTTGAACTTTCTGTGATATCAGGAAGAAGATGAAAAATTGATCAAGTCAAAATTGGAAACAAAAAAATGAATTTATAGTATCAAAATTCCCAACGGTTGCAAATTTTCATGAATAGTTGCAATGGATCATGAATAACCAGAAAAACTACCAATTCGGTTTCCCTCTAAAATTAACCGAAAATCGTTTAACTGAAAATTAATGGAAAAGTTAACTTACCGTTAAATTTTAGGACCAATTTAATATTGTCAAAAACTCCTTTAGTCTTTGTCCCTTCATATGTTCCCTCCAATTTACTTTTGAAATAATTCAAATGAATTTCAACTAATAAAGCAAGAAAAGTGTTTCGTTTGATTATATCGTCATTATTTGAGTTGAGGATTGTTAATTTACAACAATAAATTAAAACCACTATTTGTTTTTCATTGGCCGGTTTGATGTATGGGCTTAAAAGGTTCACATGACATAATCCAATGTCAAACATACAAAATGCAAAGACTTTCTATTAGAATAATTATTCTGAACAATCAGATTTAAAGAGTCGGTTACATATCAGTAGAATTAAAACCACTTGAAATATTTAAATACACAAAATCCATGAAAACCACTTTGAGTTTTATTCTTGATCAACTAAAAACATATAGTTGTATACATGAATAAAGCAAAAGACTCGATTCCATCAAGCATGAAGTGGTGTCTCACACAAATAATGGAGGAATGGCATAACATTCTCTTAAACACAAACATCACATATGCGGGAATCACTAATGATTTTTGCATCATGCTTAGCACATATGCACAAATCCAACATCCAAATGGAAATACAACTTTGTTTCATCCTAAATGTCCCAATTTGACACAATTGGGACCTTTCGATCGAGTTATGGTGTTTTTTACTCTAATGCATTCCGCCTCCTGAAACCTTTGCAAGTACAACATCAGGAGGTGGTGAAGGAAGCATGGTGAATGCGAAAATCCCACTTGCAGCAGCCGCAACTGCTCCCACCAGAAATGCTGGTAAGTTGCCGCCACCGAACAATGCGTCCCATGGTCCACTTAGTACCGATACCACCATCTGTAGTTAGAAACAAAATAGTAGTTTTAAGTCAATTAACACATGTAAAACCCAAGCCATATATACATAATAAAGTGCATCAAAATAAAACATGCTTTGCAAATGCTATTTAATGGTGCCTATTTAAGAAAACCTACTTTTAAAAGCCTAATTTCTAGAATACTTTCTCTTCCGTCCCAAAATAAGTGACCATAATGAAAAAACTTTTAAAAAAAATACCATTATTAGACTTTTAATAAACTAAATTACAGTTTTACGCTTAATAATTACGATATTAATTAAAATCCCTCCCTCGTAATTAGAATAGAAAAGTGTGTACTTATTCTTTTTAGTGGAAGTTCATTTTGGGACAAATTAACCAAAATAGAATTGTGAATATTTATTTCAAAACAAAAAGTATTTAAAAATGCTAATTAGGTTCTTAAGATTAGAACCAAAATTATGTTGTATTTTGATATAATTTCTAGTGCATAGGTGATGTTTTGGCCATGTGGAATGGTGACAAGTGTGGGGGGTCCAAAATGAATAGGTGTGGGACCAACCACCACCATACCATGTTAGTCCAATGGAAGTCAAATAATGGTGTATGTGAAATGTTTTGGTTTTAGTCAATGATGAGAAAGCAATGTAGCATGCTTGCATTTGATGGCCAAAAATGTCTCTTTAAAAGTTCCATTGTTTTAGATGCATATGCAATTCACATACAAAACTTCATTTGGAATATTGTGGTGACCAAGTCATATATGAGTCCAATTCTAGTAAGACTACAAGTCTCAAGAATACTTGTGTTGTTTGGTCATAAATCAAGAGACACCCATCAATTGGGTCCAATTAGTTTTGAATTCCACACAAAGTTACAACTTACAATTGGACTCTTGTAACAAAAGTACAAATTCTCTATGGGTTTATTATATTAATCTTTAAAAAGTTTGAAAACCCCCCATTTTGTTTTATAAAAACATTTGCAAAAGGGAATATTAAATGTTATCATTGGGATTATGGTAACGAGTTGGAATAAGAATATGTACCTGAGGTATGACGATTGCAAGATTTAGAACACCAAGTGATAGACCTGTAAGATTAGCATAAAATTAAAAAAAACGATGATGAGAAAAAGAAACAAAATACTAGAGGTTTGTATCTTGTGATTATTGGTTTGGAATCAGATGCTCATATAATATTCATTTATGTGCTTTTTTTGTTTCTAGTTGTTTTTGTTTCTAATTGTTTTTTTACCAAATAATAGAAAGAGAAAACAAAAGAAGATTTAACTTTACCTTGTCCGGCTCCCGAGTTGTTACAAAATATCGAGGCAAGAGCGCAAGGAACACTGAAAGTTACCTGGATTATAAAATATAAATATGGGTTACAGATGAATTTTTCATTAAATAAATCATTTAAAAAAAATTAGTAATCAACTGTTTGAATAATCATATTTAAATAAGAAAAAACGTGTATGAAAATCATCTTTTTGAATAATACTAAATTAAATATATAAACCCTTAATAAATTAGTACACCAATTAATTTTTTTCATGTCCACTAATAAAATAATCATTTAATTTTGATTTAAGCTAAATCAGTCGCAAAATTAAATATTCCATGGATAAAATGACACCAATTAATTGTTTTCATATCCACTAATTAAATAATCATTTAATTTTTATTAAAACTAAATCAGTCGCAAAATTAAATATTCCATAGATAAAATGATGCCAAAACATGATCTCTTTTTGATAAAAAGATTCAACCGATTCCTAGAATAATTATTTTTGCATATATACTTTTATTCAAGGAACATATTCCGAAAATTACAGATTTGATTAAAAGAAAGTTTTTTAAGCATAAAATAAAGTAACTTGTGAATTCGATGTTATTAATTTATCGCAATTAGTACTAATAAACAAACTTGAATAAAACAAAACCGAAAAATTATTTTGTTTGGAAAAAAGAGTATTAATTTAGTAATATATATATATATATATATGATGATAGGTTAATTAAATTGAGAAATGGTAAGTATTAGTTGAGAAACAATAAAATGACTTTAGATAGAAAAGATATAGGAGTAGTTTCGTAATTTTTACAAATTAATAAAAGACAAACAGGTGCATATGTGAATCGTGTGATTCACATATGAACTATATATTTATATATGAACTTGTGTAATTTTTATATAAACTATTTAACTGATTGACATATGAACCGGCCCGTATAATTCATATATGAACACGTGTGATTCACATATAAATATGTTTAATTCAAGTATAAACTAATTAACTGATTCAAATATTAACTATGAGTTCATATATGCACTTGTTTATCATATATTTATAAAAATTACGAAACAACTCCTCTATTCTTCACAATCTTGACCAATTTTAACCATACGAAAAACTAGAATCATTTCTTAATTCTCAAATTAGTCAATCCATCTATATATTCGTATATAACTTTGACGGTTATTATAATATTTTGTAATTAGGGTTGCAGTAGTTCCAATGAGATAATTCTTTATAAATTTTTAAATAACAGAAATTTGTGTAAATCAATATAAAAATAAATTATTTTTATTAAATATTATAATTTAAAATATTATTTCATATATATTTGTTTTCATATTAAAAAAATATTACTTGAGAAAAAAAAAAGTTTTATTTTACCATATGAATTTTGTTTCATGTATGATGCCAAATCAACGTTTTTTTTACATTTAATAATTTTTTTTTATATCAATACAAACATATACAATATCTTAAATCATACCATTTGATTAAAAAAAATTATTTTTTTATTAATTTTAGTGAGTTAATAAATAAAAAAAACTTATATATATATATATATATATATGACTTGGGATCACGTAATAACAGCCTGTTTTCGTGAGATCACCTTTTTACACTTGAAACTTCACAGCAAAAACACTGTTAAAAGTAAAAAATATGAACTTTTACAGTGTTTTTGGTATGAAGGCAACCTTCATAGTGTTTTTGGTGTGAAGGTAACCTTCACCAGTGTTTTTGCTGTAAATTCGAATATTCATATTTTTTTACCTTTACAGTGTTTTTACAGTGAAGTTTCAATAGTAAAAAAGGGTCTTACGGTCTTACGGAAACAGGATGATCTCACGTGAACCCAACCTATATATATATAATTATATTATATATATATATATAATTACTGACCGCGAGTGGAGCACCAAGGACTGCAAATATAGTCAAAGCTCCGGCCTTAACACCATCAGTCGGCGGCAACTTCGTATATCCCGGAGACGACTCCGCCATCTTGGTCACCACCACCGTCATCCCCAAACTCACAGCCAACAAAAAGTTAACCCCACCCCACAACCTCTTCACACCACCCATCCAACGAGCCAAATGTTCAATACAAAGCGAAGCCAAACCAGAAACCACCGAATTAAGCATCAAACCCAACGCACCAGCTCGAACACCACGGTTATACAGCTGACCTTCACCCACCTTACCACCATAAACCTCCTTACCCATCCAATCTGTATCGAAAAGCAAGAATGGAAACCATGCAATCCAGTTAAGACACGTCACCAGTAAAAGGATCCACATCGGACGTGATAACTCCTTCAATGCAGCGTACATTTCTCCAAAGAAAACCAGCTGTTTTCCGGCGGACTTTCCGTCGGAGACGACGACGACTTCCGGTACGAAAACGTCTTCCGATACGGTGGAGAGAGCTATGACGGTTATGGTGACTAAAAGTGCGATGGATATGAAGAAACAGGTCTTTAAATTGGCGCAGTAGACGTCACAGGCGGCGGTTTTGGTGAAAGGGACGATTCTGTAGAGATGAGTGTAGGAGCCGGCGGCGTAACCTAGGACGTTTCCGACACCCATGAAGAAAGCGAACATGGCGTTTCCGGTTCGGATTCGGCTTGAGTTTGAGCCGGCTAAGTCGGCTAAGAGGGCACGGCATGGACCTTGAAGGGTGTTGTTAGCCACGTCGAGGATCCAGAAGCCGACGACGAAGATGGCGATGGCTCTGGGTTTTGAAGTTGCGCCGATCTTGTCGCCGGTGGAGACACCAATGTCGGCTGCGTAGCCGATTAGGAAGACGGCGATGGCTACAAGGAAGGCTCCGCCGGCGATGAAGGGACGGCGGCGGCCGAAGCGGGAAGTGCAACGGTCGCTGTAGTAGCCGACTACTGGTTGAACGATCATACCGGAGATTGGGCCACAGAGCCAGATGAAGGAAGACCATGTGTGGGGGACGCCGATGAGCTGAACGTATGGGGTTAAGAGAGAGAGTTGGAGAGCCCAGCCGAACTGGACGCCGGCGGCGATGGCGGCGACCATAATAATCTGCCATATGGGTCTTTCGAGTGGTGGTTGTTCATGGTCGTGTTGTAACTGTAAGGGTGCTCGTGGTGGTTGTTTATCGTTTTTGGTATTAACAGGAGCTGAATCCATGGTGGATTGAAGATGATCTGCAAAGATTGAAAGTGTGTGAGTAAAATGGGAAGGAGATGAAGAGGGTATTTATAAGGGTTTTTGGCGGCTTGGAGAATGATGAGCTGGATGAGGTTGGCAGTAAAAAGGCTTTCGGTTTTGGATAAAATTACCATTAAGGAATAATACCCACCACCCACCCCCTACTACCACTTCAAATATTTTACAGCTCCTTTAATATTCCTAAATTCAAAACCCTTACTTTAATATATATATATATATATATAGAGAGAGAGAGAGAGAGGGGGGGGGGAGAGAGAGACCGAGGGAGAGACGAGTTCAAATAAGAACTCAAATTTAATTGTCGACGTAAGAACAAATTAGAGTGCGACATGTGTCTGAATGTAAATTATTCAGACACGTGTCACACTTTCATTTGTCATCACGTTCATAATCAAATTTGAGTTCACATTTGAACTTTCCTATATATATATATGTATATATATATTATATATATGCATATGATCGTATGAGAAGAAGAGTTAAGCTAATAAACATAAGAAGTGGTCTGAACTCTCGATCACTTTTAATCTCATACCCACAATGAATTGCCTTTAGAAAGGGGTTGATCCGGTACACCTCATCTCGGTGCATCTCATCCTAATATCCATCCAATAGTGGAGATCACTTATTACGTTTTACGCCATAACTTTCTTTCTTACTAGAATCATATATATATATATATAGGTGGAGGTTCAAACGAGAACATTTTTATTTTACGAGAACACCCTTATCAAATGTGATAATACAAGTGAGAGTACTTGGTGGCGTACGGACAACGTGGCCTGCTTAGGTCGCGCCAAATGTCGTATGCATCTATGATTTAGTATCACATGTGATGGTTTTGATGGATTATAGTATCACATAAAGAACACTAATTTTATCACATGTGAGGGGGCTTAAATGCTTAATGGTTTAAGGGTGACTCGGCCCTCAACCTAGATCGCGCCAAAAAGTCGTCCGCGTCTCTGATTGAATATCACATGTGATTGTTTATAGTAAAAATTATGTTGTCGTTTTAACCCTTCCATATATATATATATATATATTAGTTTTTAAAAACCTCGAACCTAATAGCAATGTGATATGTTCGTGGACGGTTCTTTAACAAAAAGACAAATCGATATATTTAATGGTTTATCAATTACCATTGAGAAAGAAACCAAAATAATTGTTTATAAATAGTTGGTTTATATTAGGTGCCATTTTTCGGAAAGTATTTGAATCACACATGTCATATGTTCTTGTTTATACTAATTTACAACTGAATCAATTGCCATGTTATAATGTCCACGGCTATCTTATTAATGATGTTTTAATCATATTTTTAAATTTATATGATCAATAATTATATATTTTATAGAAAAACTACTAAAAATGGAACAATATTATACACTAATTGTCTCTTTATAAAACAAACATTAGTACTTCTATTAAATTAAACTAATTTTAATAAGACTTAAGAAAATTAAATTATTTTATTAGTATTTCTATAATTACTTTTTGAAAAGGGTATATGACAAAATATTACCTCCAATCGTAAATTATGTAACCAAAGAAAGAAAAAACAGTTTAAAAAATATAATTAGTATACATTGAATGAATTAAATAATTGATAGTTTTATCTTTAATAACAGAGGAGTAATTAATTTATTTATTTTATAATTAAGGATATAATAGTAAACCAAATGATTTATAGTTTTATTTTTTGAGTTTATTGTAAAAATTCCACAAAATTTGAAGTAGGGTTTCAATAAGCTGTATTAATTTTTTTTTCATTTTCTTACAATTATATCATAAATAATATTAATTTGTATATATTATTAACCACAAGGATGGTATGTCAATAATTTAAGCTTGAACTTTAAATATCGAAAGTACCTGGAGATCCCATATTCGAATTCAAGGAGGAGTAAAAATTCTCTTGTGGCCACGGAAGTTTAAATGTGGTGACTCCGGGCTACCTGCAAAGCAGCTGGTCGTCATGGAATTAGTCGGTTTGTATAACGAGTTGAATATTCAGATTAATAAAAGATGTTAAAAAGAACACAAATTATATATTAGGTGCCTTTTTAATCTTAATTATGGTTCAGTGTTCCTTTTAACATTTCATAATTCTTAATATTTATTGTTAAAAGGGACACTGAACCATAATTAAGATTAAAAAGGATTAATAAAAGATTATTTGAAATGTTATATACAGGTCATTAAAAAATGTAAAACACAAATGTGAATTAATGATGTCATAATTAATTTGGACGGTTGTATTCAAGTAAAATAAAAGATAATGTTGGTCGGTGAGGCTACCAAAAAAGAGTCAAAATTTTGGACTGTGAATTCTCCTATAGTTGAACACATTTTACAAACGAAGTGAAAATAATTAATGCAGCGTTTACTGAACATTTATCATGTAAGTATTTATTGATATTGTTTATTTTATCAATTAAGTATGTAAAAAAATCGAAAATCTTATTTGATATGAAACATAGCAAGGATTAATTTACTCGGTAAATAAGTGAAAAGATTCTTACACAGTTTGTGCTTAGTGGATTTAAGACGCTTATCAACATTTAGTTTTTATGATAAGCATTAGATAAACGACCCATAGGCCATAAGTCCATGTTTGATAAATATAAACTATCCTATTTTTTGAGTTAATTAAAAGTGTTAATTTTGGTAAAGAATACGGGTCTTAAGAATTGGTGAATCATGTGTTATTTTTTATGTTTTTTTTTTCATCTACTATTTGTATTAAGTGTATTATTTAAAATATATTTGTTTCATAATGTGTACATTTTTTATTTATTTTTAAAACAAAAATACAACTAAAATTTTTTACATTATATCGATATATTAATTTCTAACATTAAATAAAAAAATCATATAAAAATATCTTACAATAACAGTCATAGTTTTAACAAATGTATGATGTTGTCATTTAATTATGTGTATTAAGCAATTAAGTAAACGTTTAAGTTATGTTTTTAAAGCCCAAAAATTAAGTTTAAGTAGTTTTTACACTTTTTTATGATGTATTGATATATTAGAATTGAGTAATTTTTGATATTTTTTCAAAACTGTTTAATTTATCATCTAAATTATAATAAAATTGAGTTTATAGAAAGTCTAAAGTGTTTACATGTCTTAATAACGTGCCTTAGAAAATTTTATAGGATAAAAAAAACGTCATGTGTAAAAATGTTACAATAATTTTTTTTATAATATTTATATACGGCAAATGGAATAAAAAAAACTCACACACTCTTCTCAGTGAGGTTTGAACCCCCAATCTTCTAGAATGACAAAGTCTCACATACCGCTAGGCCAAAGGCCTTTTGGTATGTTACAATAAGTTTGTCGATCATTTTGGGACATTTTTTTGAATAAAAAGTTGTATCAGTTATTTTATATGAAATTATTTCAAAAAATATCCTATAAACACAAATGTTCTACTAAAAGATAAGTTTATAGAATATTTCACAAAAGTGTCGCATATATATAATAGCTAATACGACACCTTATTTTAAAAATTAAAAAATAAGTTGTTACGACATCCAATAGTGTCTTATAAGTTTATTGCAACACTTTTAAATAAAATGCTTTATTTTTTAATCATATAAATTTAAGTTTTATAAGATAATTTTGTTAAACATTTAAACACCTTAAGCATTTTATAAATTCAATTATGACATTGTTATATTTTCCAATAATTACCTTATGTTGATTTGTTAGATATTTTAATACATTTATTTTATAAGTCGGATACTTAAAATACATTTAACAGATAACATTACGAAACTTATAAACCATAAATAATTTTAGTAATATATTGGAAAATCGTTTGCAGATAAATAAATAAATTTAAAAGTACATCCAATAGGGCAACTATGATAAATTGGCCGGTGGTATGAGCCTTGGTTTTTCTTTTCTTGCTAAAAATAGTTAAAAACGTTACACTATATTTTTATTTTTGATACACTTTTATCCTTAAAAAATGGACATTTACCGGCAGAAATCATTTGTAATTATCGACATATCCTCGAATCCTCTTTGACAACTCAAAGCATTCCAATAGTTTTCCTAAAATAAGGAAAATTGATAAAATGTGGATTTTAAGCAAATATTTTGCTCTAATAGCTTTTCCATAATCATCTTTAAAATGTAGAAAGTAGGACATAGAGTAAGTTTTTCTCCAAATATGGAGTTTACTCCAAAAATAATTACCAAATGAAATGACCAATAGAAAACTTTGAAAAATAAATATTTAAAAAAAATAATATTTTAATAGATGATGCAATATTTTAATATTATTTTTGAGAAATTATAGAGAATTTGTTGGAGATGAATGCAATTTTTTTTTGAAATTTTTTGTGTTTTTGACTCCACATTTTAGAGAAATTATAGGGAATTTGTTGGAGATTCTAACAAACCGGAAATTAAAGGAGATTGTCGATGGATATCGACAAGGTAACGATCATCGGTAATCTGTCGTTGATAAACGAGAGAATAACGGCAAATTTACGTTTACCAACATATTCATAGGTATTATTTAAAGTATTTATTTTTTATTTATTTATTTTTTTGGTAAATCTTCAATTATAGGTTGGTGTAATGCAAAAAAAAAAAAGGTTATTGGACACGTTTATGAAATGTCTTATAAACACATCTTTTTATAGTATACTTGATTTTATAAGACAAAAAAATGTTCTATAAAATATGCTAGAAAGTTTTGTTATGATACACAAAAAAATCCAAAAAACTTATTGCAACACTTTAGATACACACTTAATCGTTTAATCCTATAAACTTAAGTATTATAAAACAGTCTATTAAAACAATAGTACTTGGACATCTTTTGCATCTTATAAACCCAATTTTGTTGTAGTTGTGTTAGAATTAAATCACTCTGGGATCTCCAACATAAGTGTCATTTATTTAAATTCAAATTTTTAAGTAATCGGCAATCGGTCATCAGTGATAGGAATAGTTTATCAACATATCACTGACAACAATTTATTTAAAAGTGTTATATTATTTAAACTTTTGAAGCCATCAGTAATCCGTCGGTGATCTAATAGAATATCGACGAATCATTGTACAATTTGGCTTATATTTTTATTTTGGATGATTTAAATGAGTTGCAATGGGTTCGAACAAACCTTGATAGAAGTTGATCTAATAAGGATGCATTCGATCATCAATGGCCGAAATTGGTAGATTCGCTGGTGTTCCGATCGAAATACTGTTAGGTTTTGGTCTGATTGAATCAGAAAGAAGAAAGAAGTATAATTGAATCGAGAAAAAAAGATCTGATTGAATCGATCGTTCAGATGAAACTGATGAATTTAAGAGAAACACAAGTATGGTGCTTTAATAACATTTTATGAATAGACAAGAAATATATTGAAGAAGTAATTTGGGAATATGATTTCCTTGATATTCAAAGAGGAAAGAAAACCTACTATTATATCACGGAGACTTAATAGGAAGCTTCTAGAATAACCACTAACAAAATAGTAAGTAGAAATTTACTCCCTCTAACTAACTAATAAAGTAAATGGCATAACTTCTCTTTGTCTAATAACTTGTAGTATGTATAGACACGTATTTATACTATTTTTTAGTGTATAGCATGATTATCCTCGGAAGAATGTGACTACAAAACAAATAACTTTTATTTACAAAAACCATTTGGGAAAATTTTTGTCGGTGATTATCGAAATATCATCAAGAAAATACCAATGGTTTCGGTAGAATCCGATTTTTTCAAAAAAATACTAATGGATCAGCTAGAAAAAATCTAAGTAATTTGTCACAGATTTGAATTATCCATCAACAGTTTACTTACCACCTTTTGTGACAGTTTTGTGACGAATCATCTCTTTGTGACGAACCATCCTTTAACGACGAATTTTCAAGAGAAAAGTCCGTAGGTAAAAAAAGTCTTTCATTTTATATTGTGTATAGTATTATGTATGCAAATTTAGTTATGGGCTATTTACCCAACGATTATTGGGTAAACTCTTAAGTACCAGTAAGAAGCAGTAACTTAACTTACGAGGTAAGATTTGAGTCCATTAAAACGACATCGTATGCAACAATTATTCCGGTAAGCAGTTATCAAGTAAGAGTCGTTGCTCTCACTTACCATGTAATACTCTCAGACCTTGTCACCTCTCTTACCGGGTAAGATTCTCAATCATTATCTTTTTCATCCGATAAGATAAAGTGACATGATAAGCACTTAACAATCAAGCATTTAGTAAACAACCCACACATACGTAAACAAATGGACATATATACGTGTACACAAAAGTAATCTAATAAGTCTAATTAACTATTCTTTACGTATTTATGTTATAAATGTTTATTTGCTTTCATTTATAAGTGCGTTTGTATAACTATATATAGGGGCTTGTTCAATTATTAATTTAATATTTGGTGTTAATTATGTGAACGAATCCTAGCCTTTAATCTCTAAAATCTATGATAAAATTTATCATGCATTTTGTAATAAATTAAAAAAATGATGCTTAGAGTATCCACAATGGAGGTTTATGGTGATGTTCTTGAGGTTTTTACAAGAACCTCCACTGTGAGACAGAGGTTCTTATCCAGTCAGAGATTCTTATTGGAACCCATGTGCTTGAACAAGAACCCATGTTCTTCAATACTTTTCTTTTCTGTTATTATTTTATTCATTATTTTTAACCATTTTATTTAATAAATCTATAAAACATACAAGTTAAAATTGATACAAAAAAATATAAAATAATTCTTTTAGCATTAATTACTCCATCATTTTGAAACCGCATCAAGCTTTAAATAACTTCTTTATGTATTAATATGTAATGTCTAACTTATGAATGATTTAATGAACATTTGTCATATATGAGTAGTTTATGAACACTTGTTCACCAATGAAAATATAACATGTATGAACATGTTCATTAGTGAACACGTACCTGAATGTGTATGTATGTGTGACTGTAAACAATGTTCACCATTGAACAAGTTGTCAATGCCGACATGTTTATTATTGAACATGCATCGAGTGCGCGTTTTTGCATGTTGACTGTTACTATCTTCATGTTGACCATTGATATCGTAAAATACACCAGACGCAACGAACCTGTTCGATTAAAGACGTTGACTGTTGAAGTGTTATTGATAATTTCTCAAAATACAGTCGTTTATGAACAATCACAAACAATATAACTTACAACACATTGATAATTTCAAAATGACTTAATTCAAGGAGTAATGTAACTCTCATTTAAATGCATGAAAGTAATACGAAATATAACCTTAATATTTTTCTCTCAATCATTAATTACACATGAATCTATGAACCATGGTATTCGATTTATTTCTATTTGTCTAAAGAGTGTATAGTTAACACGAATGAATTGGTTAACAAAAGATCACACCTCTATATATCACTATGTAACTAGTATGTATTCGTGTATGTATAAGTACCAACTATATAGTAAAAGATCAAGGAGAACCTTGAAAAGAAAGAACCAAAGAACCATAAAATACGGATGTAAAAATATCAAAATGATATCTAATTAAAGATGATAAAGTAATCGTTTATTTGGTGTATTTTGTTTTGCTTCAATTTTTGCTATAAAAAATGTTTATTTTTAAAGTAATCTATTTTTCATTTAAAAATTTGGATAAAATATGTTTATTTTTAAAAAAAAGTGGTTATAACCATCTTTTTAACCACATTTGTCTGATCATTTCAGTTTAACAATTTGGATAGATTCTTCAGCTCATTTACTTTTTGAATTTCTCTCTTAATCTTAACCCTAGCTATATATGTATATGTATATATATATATATATATAATACTACATATATCATCCATTTTGTACCGCTATAACTGACATGTGTGCTTGTTAATGAATCAATTTTTGGAGTTGATGATATATCATTGACAGATTATAAACAAATGCAAAAAGAATTTTTTTTTTTTGCTGATTATTTGTTCTAAAATGTTATTTATTTTACTATTTTTAAAGTAGTATCTTTAGTCCCTCAAAAACTTTAATTATTTTTAAAAAAGTGGGTGAGATTTACAATGGATCATGTACGAAATTTACCTTATATAGAAAAGGGTGACCTTTGAGCCCTAGTTTCATTTTTCCTTTCCCCTGTCTTTGCCCACCTTCCTGAACCACTATTATAGCCACCACCACGCATACAAAATACCACCGCCCTTGCAAGCATACACACACATAGATACACTACTAAAATGGAAGACTTTCACTTACGACCATTTTCCTGGAAAATCTATAGCTAAAGGGTGATTCGTCATAAAACCGTCATAAAAATTGGTGGTTAATTTGTTGGTGGGTAAATCAAACCAGTGACAGATAATTCGTTGATATTTTCTTGAAAATATCAGATTTTACCGGAACCATTAGTATTTCCTGGGTGAATCTTTGTGGGTGAAAGTCATTTGTTTTGAAGTGATATATTTATAATAGGCACGTTTCAATTGCAAACTCCCCATTTATGCAAACTTTGCAATCTATTATATTAGGAAACAATTGAGATATTTATGGACAGTTATCCTAATTCATTAATTATGGTTGAGATATATATGGAATATGATAAGTTCATTAAATATGATCATGACTTTGAATTAGGAAACAAAATAAAATCAAATATTTATTAGACTAGATGGACGACTAGGATTGGTTTCCATAGTTTGTTTGAATTGTTGAGTTTCCAATTGAAACCTCCCCTATATATATATATATATATTTGTCTCTGTGTATTTGTCGATCCTCATCAGTTCTTTGATGATGACATCTCATTATCGTTTTTTTTGTTTTGCACTCTTTAATGTAGGTATTCGACAACATCTCTTGTATCTAAATTTGTGAGGAATAGTCATGATCTTCAAAAGAACCCGACTCAGTCGAAGACAACGCTGAAGAAAAATGGTAGGAAGAGTTGAAGAGGCTTTCAGCTTTCAACCTATTTACATTGAAGAGTCCTGATCAATGTGTAGAAGTTGCAAGTCTCTAACGAGATTTGAAGTGTTACCCAGGCTCTAAATACAAGACTTGTTGAAGAAACCTCCACCTTCTCTCTTAAAGAAAGCAAATACGACCACTTAAGCTATGTAAAAAGGGTACAATACGATTATACCTTATAGTCCCTATTTATCTAAGCTCCTTTAGTGATTTGATGTTGAGCCATTATACTTAGTAAAAATCTTAGGTTTCAGTTTCGGTTAAGTTTCAGTGAACGCATCACTGACTATTCTTAGTGATCACTGAAACAATCTCACACCAACGAAATCTTCAGATAGGTCGAAGAATTTAGCTGAAGATAGACCGACAGTTCGTGATCTGAAGCGGCATTCAGTGATAACAAGTTTATATACTTAAATTTCCAGGCTTTCGATCTAGTCCAATCCTCTAAGTAAATCTGACAAGATTCAGTGATGCCTGAAGAATCCTCAACGAAGCCTCAACATCAGTGATCAAATGAATCTTGCACAACAAGATTAAGTTTTGTTCTTATCCTATATGCACAAAAGGACAACCCCTTGACATGTTAGAAAAGGTACATGTACTATGTTGCTTTATTGCTCCCCACGTGCTTACCAACCCTAAAGGTCAACTGTTTATAAGCATCTAAAAGCCTGCTCTATCTATAGACAAAGGACAAGCTATCCAATAGATGTTTGACACGTGGATGGTACCTTCTGAATTGTATTAAATGAAGTGGATATAAATAGATAAAGAAACCCTTCTTCATCTTCATGCATCCATTCTCTCTTCATAAACCTCTACTTCTGTTCTCTCTTTTCTTGTGCATCAACTTTGTGATTCTTAGATTGTTTTGAGTAGGTTTCATTACTTGTTTTTATTTCTGCAACAAACTCCTTTAAAACTCATAAAGGTTTGCTTTTGTATTCAACCCATCCCCTTCTACAAACTGTGTGATATCTATACGCTCTTGTAGACTCCTTAAGAACCAACAAGTGGTATAAGAGAAGTGTTTTTTCTTTTATCTTCAAAAATACTAATATCATTCTATTTTTGAAATGACTAAACAAAATACAAACTAAAACGATAATGGCTCTCTTGCCAAACCTCCTCGTTTCAGCAAGGATAACTTCCTTGTCTAGAGGAGAGAATGACTCTGTTCCTAGAAGGTCCAGATCCTCAAATCCCCTACTATACAGAAAACGTACTCGCAGTTCCTGAGACTACCACCATCCCTGACATTCCTGAAAGACGCATTTCTAAAGCTCCACGTCAATGGAGTGAGGAAAACAAGAAAAATATTGATACAAAGGCACGATCTATCATAGCCATGTCCTTTCCTGATGATGTTTATCACTCCGTCATGAATATGAGAACCTCTAAATCTGTGTGGGACACTTTATGTGTTCAATATGAAGGCAGCAACGTGGTACAGAAGTTAAGAAAATAAACCTCGTTAGATAATACGAAAGTTTCATTTGTGGAAAAAGTGAATCTTTGTCTGATGTACATCAAAGGTTTAATTGTTTAATCATTGATCCCCGAACTTTTGGACGAGAATATTCTAATTCTGAAGTTCTGACAAAGTTTATGGAATCTCTTCCTGACCACTATGACACATTTATTACGTGTCTCAAAATGTCCAAAGACATTTATACTCTTTCCCTTAGTTCTTTATATGGGATTCTGATTAATCATGATCAATCCCAAGCATTAAAAACTCTTCTTTGGCTTTAGTGTCTTTAGAGACCGATCCTTTAAAAATAGTCTCATCTTCTATTTTGTCTATCACTGAGTTAGAACCTTCTAACTTTGAGGACTTATCTGACCACGATCTTTCAGTTTTTGATGAGTCACTAGCTCTTCTAAAGATTTTCTAGAAAAAGAAACTTTAGAAGAAACTCTTCTATTAATGACTCTGAAAAATCCAAGTTTTCTCCTACTGATAAAGCTTCAGCGACTTCCTTTAACTATCAACGCAAATGTCACTTTTATAGTGAATGCAGGTCCAAGAAAGTTGCTGCTCCATCCTCCTCTTAAATATGCTCTAAACCAAGAGATGACAAATATCTCATATTAAAGGAGAACTACCCGATGACAAAGAAAACCTAGCGAAAGGGTAAAAGCTTAATGTTGTAACCTAGATCCCCATAAACACTCGCAGAATGTTGATCACAAATAATATATGAATAAACAGTAAGCGGAAGCAAGTAAGATCAATAATCAAACTAGAAAAAGTAAACTGAATTGGATGAACAAATTCATATCAATCAATGATAATTTGTATTTCACTCAGAGTGCCAATGAATACAATATAAGAAATACAAATTAATCTCTCAGGTTCTCTCCAAAACAATCGACACCAAATACAAGGATAGTTCACTCTATTTATACATATGAAAAAATAAAAGTCAATGAGCTAGCCTATCACGTAATGACACGTATGCAGAGTCATTAACAGAATTGGTTAGGCATTAGAAACGTGACTTCCCACGTCAGATAACATACGTGAAGGTCCTTGAACTTTTTCCAGAAGATACTCCATCTTCTAGAATATTTGATTGTCATCTGAACTGCGCTTCTGGAGAAGTTATCTTCTGTATGTGTTATCTTTTGGAGAGATCAACTTTGTTCTTTGAGAGAAGTTCTGATTCATACTTTTACATTGAATAAGTTCTAACAATCTCTCCCTAAGTGTGAATACATAACTAAGGCAAATAATTATGAAAGAACAAAGTACGAAATATTTCATTACAATACTGAATACGAATTACAATAATGAGAGTACAGACAGTGACTAAAAAGAGGCTTCTGGATGCCTACTATTTATCTTAAAGAAGGCATTTGTGAGCTTTCTCAGGCTATTCACTCCTCTGATATATCTATCTCGAAAGTTGCTCTTCTGATATTGATATTTAGGTCTTCCTTCTTTAGAGCCACCATCCCATGTATAATGTTCAAAGTATCAGCAGAGTATTTAAAACCTTCTGTCACTCTGTAAAACCTTTTTCCCTAAGGTCTTCCGAAGACAATCCCCAACTCTGGTTTAGTTCTTATTTCACCATATCTCATTGTTTCCACCCCTTCCAGTTCTTCATTAGGAAATGTAATACTTAGGCGATCCATACCCCTTTCCAAGCCAATCTGGAAATCTACCTTTGTTCTGTATTCCACAAAGCCTTCCATGCAACTCAGAATTCTTAGATATGAAATTCTATCATCTGCACCGATATCCCTTCTTTGCTTCATGTATCTTCCCTGAGTTATAAGATCTTTTAGATTTAATGACAGCAAATCATTATCACTAAACACATAAGTTTGACCATTTCCTCTATCAACTTTGTACTCCGTGTACATGATATCAGTGATTTCAAAAAAATTCGTCCTTACACCAGTTATTCTTCTGATAGGGAATGTTGTGAAGACATTTCTTCTATCCTGCCTGAATCTTGCGGGTCTAGCTTTGGTTCTTGGATCAACATTTGGGGCAAAATCAGGAGTCATTAATATCACCCTTTCCTCTCTTTCAGCATATATGGATCTGTAGATGATTTCTCTATTTGGAGGAGCTTGTTGTCTTGCTATTCTTCCTTGTTCAAGCAACTCAGCTCTCCTTGGATTAGCCATATTTTCACTTTCATTTGTTAGTTCAAGTGTGGTAGGATCATTAGATTGATCAACCATTGGGGCTTTCATTCTTTTATCTGCAGGAGTTGGGATTTGCTGGTTTGTAGAGGCTTCTGGAGCTTCATATGATTGAGCTTGTGGAATGTCAGGAATGAGAGCTTCTTGATTTTGAGAAGATTGTGCCTCTTGAATATCGATGATGGGATATTCTGGAACATTAACTTCTGGAATTCGAGTAGAGGTTTAGGTTTCTTGAGCATTGATGATTGGAGCATCTGGAGATTTAGTAGACGTTTGACCATGAGGTCTTGGTCTTGTAGTAGTTGTTCTTGGTCTTGTGGGAATTGGTGGCCTTCCGTTTTTTCCAGATCTTGTATAAATTTGGTCATTTCAGGATCTGATGGTAAGGGAGTAGAGGTTGTGGGAATTGTGGCAGATGTATCTCCAGGAACCAAACATGTTCCTGCTCTGGTCACCATAGCAATTGGTTTTACAAATAGTGGGGCTTGAGCTTGGGAAGCAGAGGGAACTTCCTATTGTTGTGATTGTTGAGGAGGGGGTTGGTTTTGTTCTGAAGGTTGTGGGGGTTGGGATGATGAGGCTTGTGCTGCTTCAGAGGATCTTGTCTTCTGTTTCTTTTGAGAATTCAACCCCTTATGAGGAGTAGAGGAATCTGGATCCTGGTCCTCAAACTTCTTTCTCTTTAGCTCTTCCTTTTTACAAGCTCTGCTCTCTTTGGCTTTCCTTCTGGATGATTAATGATCAGAAAGTGTTTGAACAGTGGCCTTCATACCATTCATAGAAGAGTGGTGAGATCTTTTGTGCTGGCATCTGCTTTGGAGACAAATTTCACGATTATCTCTATAAATTTCTCAACTAGGGCTTTCTAAAAGCTTTCCAAATCAGCTTTAGACACAAATGCAGAAGGATTTGAGTTGGTAGGGTTAGCAACAGAATCCAACTTGTTCTTGATGTCAGCAACAAATGAGTTAAAATCTTCTGAAGTGATGGTAGATGCAGAGGCCGATGTAGATGGAATTGCAGAAGGGAGTTTAGAAATGGGTTCTGTACTTGCTTTTAGTTCAGCCTCAGTCTTTTGAAAATGCTCGATTTCCAAATTTCGTTGAGCATCGTGTGCAAAAAAGAGGAAGTTTTGAATTGTTTCAAGTTTCTCTCTGTGGATCTTTTGAGTTGCACGTACATCACATAGAGAGAAGTTGACAGCTGTGAGTTCTGCATTGAGATTGGATTCGAAGTTCTGAATTGTGTTTTAGATCTTTCAAGGATCCCTTCGTTTGATCAACAAATGCTTGGAACGCAACATTAGTAACAATGTCAGGAAGGGTAACTGATGCATACCCAACACATGGGGTCGCTTGACCCTCGCGTTCAGAGGGGCCCTCATTTGCACCTGTTTTGAGGTTGAGCGCAGAAGGACTTCCATCCTGCCTTTGAGGGCTCGTAAGAGCATCCTCTTTAGATGTTCGGATCTTATCCACTTGATTTCCATCATCAGAGGATGGAGAGTTGATATATATATATATGTGTGTGTGTGTATGTGCGTGTGTGTGTGTGTGCCCTGATGCATTTCAAGTACAGAGGGACGTGTATTTTGGTGCCTTAACCCCTCTGACAGAATTTCGTAGGCCAGAGGATTAGAAGTAGCTAGGGACGTAACGACTTCTATCCATGGAATATCATGGGCAACGGATGCCTCCATGTTGTGTAAGATAGTGGCGAGTACTGGGGTGACTAAACTTTTATGTTAAATTCTTCTTCCTGTTGAGAGGAAGAAGATGAACTAGTTTCCCCGGTTGTGCTTGATTCAGAAGCATTAGAGATTGTTTCTGATCGGTCGGCCTCTGGGTTGGGGTTCAGACTGAGTGTACGTCCTTGTTCAATAGGTCCTGATGCTTGAACATTAGTCCTAGTAGATATGGTTGCTCGGGTTGGACTCGGCTGGAAACGCTCATATGTGTCCATTTGTACATCTTCTGTGCTCTCTTTTAATAACATCTCAGCAAGGGTAGAAGCCCTCTGTTGGTCACTTATATTGTTTTCAGGCTCATCCTCACTTGACCCCTCACTCACTATTCTAGATTCTAAATACTCCAGGGTAGGTGATCTTGATGCTGGGATCACCATGGAGTCCCTATAGTTTTGAAGGATGGGAGAGGTGTTAGATATGAGATCAAACATGTACCTGGATAGTTTTCATGCCCTTGGATAGCCTGCTGACAAAGTTGAGCGATAAGATTTCATGATGTTGATTTTGCATAAAGGTGGAGAGCTTGGAATCGCCCATTTGGTGATAGCACCTCGAATGAACAGAGATAATAATCGGGGATACATTAGGACAGGAAGGGATTTACCCTTTTCTTGGTAAACACGCTTGTTGTGGACAGCACCGTGGATTTCTCTATATAATAGTTCAGCATAATCCAATGGTCGGCTGAAGAACATGCCATACATGATCGTTAATATATTGGTGCTTGCTTGATCCATGGAGCCAATTTTGCAAGTGAACCCCTTGTTTAGGATAGAAACCAGAACATTCCGCATTGGGGGTAGATGTTGTCTCTTGAACTCAGAGACCTTGGTGATGGATTTGTTGTAGCCTAGAAGTTTCAGAAAATCAACAAAGATATCTGAGGTGGGATTGGGCTCAAGAGCAGCAACATGAAGGGCTCGTGGTGTGAGATGGTTGAAGGATATTGGCAATCTTTTCTCTGGTAATCTTCACTTCAACCACATGACCTGAGTTTGGAATATCGAAGTTTCCACTGAGGGTTAAGCCATCGTTGCTGATTTCAAGAGATTGCCATTACTCTTGGACAAATTGTTCAGGAACACTGGTCAGAGATGGTTAGGGCACGGTGCAGAATATGAACTTGTAGAAACTCGATCAACTTTCTGTAATCTTCACTATAGTTGCTTGGAATGAGGGATACTTGAAAGTTTTTTGGTTTAATGGGTAGGGGTACGATTGGAGTAGGGGTGAGCATTTGGCCCGAACCGGACCGCACCGGCACCGAACCGGTTTGGAACCGGAACCGGAAATAAGAGATTGTTAGGACCGAAAACCGGACCGTATAGGCAATACCGGTGCCGGTTCGGTGCCGGTCCCGGTCCCGGTTTTCCGGTCAAAAACCCGGTTGGAACCGATTGTTAATGCATTTGCTTTTCTTGAATTTAGTATTTTTCTTTTTTAATCAATAGCGCTATATAATTCATGCAATCCCTTTTATTGTTTGACAACTTTTTTAACATTAATATATAGCGTCACTTTTAAACAAAATTTATGTTAATCCATGGTACTACTGTGCATTAATCCGTGAACACTTTTAATTAATGACATCACTGTGTAGTAATCCCAAAATATTCATAGTTTAATAATAAATCAACCAACAAAATCATACTATAATTTTCCATTGTCTTCTTCCCCCATTGCTTTGTCATTTACTCTGTTTAAAGTTTGTGAAATCTCTATATAAACACAAAGCCGAAAAGATTGTTTGTATTTAATAAAAAGTAATACCCGTTTAAAAAAACAAAAACGGAAAACAAAATATACCCAAAGTTATTCATCGTCCTCCAATATATCGTAGTTGTCGTATATTATTGACTTTCTAAAGTTTCTAACCCAATCTTGGGTGCACAACAAAGCTTCAACTATCAACATTGACAAACTAGCTCGATACTCATTTAAAACTCTACCACTAGTGCTAAACGCGGACTCGGACGCCATGGTTGAAATTTGTATTGCCAATATGTTTAACAACAAAAGAATTAAATTATAATGACATTAATTTATAAACAAATTATAAAAGACTAAAAAAAAGAAGTAGTAATTACCTTAAATTATAAAGAAATTAATTGGTCACTTAAACTTCCGGGTCGGTCCCGGTTAATTACCCGAAAAACCGGCACCGAAACCGGTTTGGAACCGGAACCAAAAATGGAGGATTTGGAGAACCGAAAATCGGACCGATTAGGCAATACCGGTCCCGGTCCCGGTTCGGTTCCGGTTCGGGCCGGTTCTTATGGGTCAATTGCTCACCCCTAGATTGGAGTACTTTCAGCAGTGGTGGATTCAACAAGTTGATCTTGTTCAAGCAAATTGGGGAGGTTTGCATTTTGAGCAGCCATTGATGAAACTAGGGTTCTTGAAATGAGATTGCATGTTTGAGCAAGAGAACTTAGGGCACAAGAGATTCACAATAACGGAGATGATGAAAAGGTGAAATGAAGAATGAATCGAGTTTAAATAATTTGATTTGGATTAGCACTCGAGTGTTTTTGGTACTGGAACGTTTTCAAATGACGTGTATTTGAAAAACCATTCATTATTTTTATCATTTGAAATCGGCACGTGGAAAAATGGTTCAGTGCTTGATGCAGTTATATTTGGACGCGTGGTATCGTGTAAGAAAGAAAAACCGTCATCGAGGGGATTTTTATTGAGACATGACGGTCACTTTGCTGAGTCACCCATGGATAAGCATGAAGGAAAAACACATAAATTAAATTCCTATTCAGAAGGAATGGAGTACTAACTTTATATCCAGAGGTGCTTATCAAGATTCTGAAGCATTTTGTTATCAAAGAACTTGAAAATCATTCAAACTGGTTAAATGAAAACAGTTTTGGACCAGTAGAAAATTTTTGTTTAAAAAATGTGAATTCATTTCAGAGAAAAGTGTAGACATGTTAGAGGCTTCTATATAACCTTGGCGGCAAGAGTTAGTACAGAATAAATGACTTGGTTTACTTTTTTCAGAGAAAGATTCGTGCTGCAGGTTAACAAGACATGCCAGAGACTTCTGTATAACCTTGAACGCAAGAGTTAATACAGAGGTTCTGGATGGCTTATGAACTTGCACATTTGATTGGCAGAAAAAGCGATAGACATGCTAGAAGCTTCTGGATAACCTTGGTGGACAGAGTTAGTACAGAAGCTCTGGATGACTATCAGAAGTTTTTATCTTTTTCACATACTTACATCACAAAACCAAATCGCTCCCCCTTGATTTGTGCAAGATCTACTGCTCCCCCTCAAACTGTGCTTGGATTAAAAAATCATAAGAGCAATATGCATGGTTTGAGGAGCATAGACTTCCATAGAGTATACAGAAGCTTCTGTCTCTCAGGTGTGGAGATTAACTATTCAAAAGAATGAGAAAAACGAGAAAGATGGAAAGGCACACTTACAAGATGAATACAAAACTTCTATATGAAAATAGATTCTGATTTGGTTACATGTTAAGCATGCCCAAGTTACTGATTAAGAAATTGAAATGATGTTCATCTAAAGATTTTGTAAATATGTCAGCAAGTTGGTAATCAGTAGGAATGAAATACATTTCGATTGTACCTTTCTCCACATGATCCTTTATGAAATGATACTTGACATCAATGTGCTTGGTTTTTGAATGTTGAACAGGATTCTCTGTGATGGCTATTGCACTTTCTAAGTCACACAGGATTGGAATATTGTTGTACAGAAGGCCATAATCTTTGAGTTGGGTTTTCATCCATATAAATTGTGAACAACAGCTAGCAACAACCATATATTCAGCTTCTGCTGTAGAGATTGACACACCGTTTTGCTTTTTGGATGTCCAACTTATTAGTCTGTTGCCAAGAAGTTGACAACTTCCAGAGGTGCTCTTCCTGTCTAATTTACATCCTGCATGATCTGAGTCAGTATACGCAATTAAATTGAAGCCAAAATACTTTGGATACCAGAGGCCCAAGGAAGGTGTCCCTTTTAGGTATCTAAAGATTCTTTTAACAGCAGCCAAATGTGATTCTTTGGGATTGGTTTGATATCTTGCACAGAGGCATGTAACAAACATTATATCTGGTCTACTTGTAGTTAAGTACATAAATGATCCAATCATACCTCTATAATTCTTGACATCCACTTTCTTCCCAGAAGGGTCAGAGTCAAGTTTGGTACTGGGTGAGATTGGTGTTTTCATAGTTGTGGAATTATGAAGTTTATATTTCTTTAAGATATCAGAGACATACTTGGCTTGGTTTATGAAAATGTCAGTGGTAGTCTGCTTGACTTGGAGCCTAGAAAGAAGGTTAGTTCTCCCATCATGCTCATTTCAAATTCACTTTCCATCAACTTTGAAAATAATTCAACTTCTGCTTGATTTGTAGAACCAAATATAATGTCGTCCACATAAATTTGGACCAAGGTTAACTCACCTTTTCAATGCTTGATGAACAAGGTGGTATCAATTTTACATTTCTGATATTTGTTTTTGATCAGAAACTTCGAAAGACGATCATACCAGGCTCGTGGTGCTTGTTTCAATCCATACAGGGCATTATCTAAGAAATGGACATAATCTGGATGAGCTAAACTTTTAAAACCAAGAGGTTGCTGGACATATACTTCTTCATTTAGCTTGCCATTCAGAAAGGCGGATTTTACATCCATTTGATAGACTTTGAAATCTTTGTATGCAGAGAAAGCCAGGAACAATCGAATTGCTTCAATTCTTACTACTGGAGCAAAGGTTTCATCATAATCAATCCCTTCTTCTTGACAATAGCGTTTCGCAACCAGTCTAGCTTTGTTTCTAACGACTATTCCATCCACATCCTTCTTGTTTCTGAAGATCCATTTTGTGCCAATTGCAGTCTTGTCTTTTGGTAAAGGTACAAGTTTCCATACCTTATTTCTTTCAAATTGAAGGAGCTCTTCCTACATTTCATCAATCCAACTAGGATCTTGTAGGGCTTCATGAACTCGTTTTGATTCTACCATGCTCAGAAAGTTGACAAAGAAGGCTTCATTAACAGTTGCAGATCTGGTCTTGACACCATTAGAGGGATTATTGTTTATTTGATCGATTGGATGATCTTGTGTCCATTTCTTCATACGAGTGTGGGAGACTTGTGGAGGTTCGATTTCAATTTCTAGATGATGTATAGCTTCTGGTGCTTTGAGCTGTTCAGCTTCTGGTGCTGTATTTTGAATAGGAGAGGAGCCAAGTCTCTCCCCCTCAAATGAAGGCACAGAGGAGTGAGGATCAAGAATGAAGCTCTCAGCATCTGGATGAGGTAGAGTTTCCTCTGGACTTGCATTTGAGTTTGAGGATGCAGGGATGATCACGATGGATGGTTCCTCATCTGTATCTGCACATTCATTTGAAACAATTAGGGAGCTAGAGGGACCGGAGATGTTATTCCAGAGGTTCGAAGTTCCTCTGTTGTTCTGATTTGTGCACTGCTGTCTGCATTTGCAGAAGTTGTTTCTTCTCCAAGGAAGTCTTCAAATAGAGCATCTAGTTCAGATTCTCTTGAATTGGAGAGGTAATCAGAAGTAACATTGTTGAGCTTGAGTTTTGAATCGGAGTAATCAGAAGTCAACTATTCCTGATCATCGAAGTCTACATTGATGCTTTCCATGACCGTCTTGGTTCTGAGATTGAAAACTCTAAAGGCTTTTGAAGTTAATGAATATCCTAAAAACTTGGCTTCATCAGACTTCTTGTCAAATTTTCCAAATTTGTCACGATCATTTAGAATGTAGCACCTGCAACCAAAGATGTGTAAGAATTTTATAATAGGTTTTCTTCCATTTATAAGTTCCTAAGAAGTTTTAAGGTGTCTCTTGACTATTATTGATCTATTCTGAGTGAAACAAGCACTCGAGACAGCCTCATCCCAAAAGTGTGTGGGTAGTCCAGAAGCTGCAAGCATTATTCTTGCGGCTTCGACTAGTGTTCTATTTCTTCTTTCCACAACACGATTTTGTTGAGGAGTTCTTGCAGCTGAGAAATTTTAAGAAATTCCTTCGTTGTTCAGGTATTCTTCAAGTTTGGCATTCTTGAATTCTGTACATCACTTCTCAGATTTTGAATGTTGCTTTGCAGAAGCACTTGAATCCTCTTCATCATGGTGATTAAGACTACTGTACTTCTGATTTCTGACTTACAAAGGGAAGCCACATATATCTTGAAAATTCATCAATTAGCACAAGTATATACTTTTTACCAGACAGACTTTGCACAGCTATGGGACCACAGAGGTCAACATGTAGCATGTGCAAAGGTCTGGGACACGAATGATCACTTTTTTTCCTATGAGAAGCTCTTTTTATTTTTCCCATTTCACATGCAGGACAAAGATGATCTTTCTGGAAATTGACCTCTGGAAGGCCTGTTACCAGATGAAGTTTCACAAGTTGCTCAAGATTTTGAAAATTAAGATGAGAAAGCTTATGATGCCTGAGCTAAGCTACTTCACTCTTCTTTGAAATGAGACAGAGAGTTTCTGTTCCATTTTTAGAAGTGAAGTTCATCATATACAAGTTACCTTTCTTGTTCGCTCTTAATAATTCTTTTCCTGACTCTGTTAGTAAGTAATAATGCTTTTTGTCGAAGAGAACTTTCATGTCAGCATCACAAAGTTGGCTTACTCTTAGAAGATTATTCTTTAATCTAGAAACATGAGCCACCTTTGATAAAGTAACATTTCCTTCTTGTAATGTACCATAACCTTTTAGTTTTCCTTTGCCATCATCACCAAACGTTACTACTCCACCAGATTTATATTTGAATGTAGAGAGTAAGTTTTTGGTTCCAGTCATGTGCCTCGAGCATCAGAGTCAAGATACCATATGGGCACACGCTGTTTCTGCAATACAAATTAGAGAGATTTAGGTACTCATCTCATTATGGGTCCTTTATAGTTAGGCTTAGGATGAACATTTGATTTTACTTTAGTCTTAGGCTGATTTTCAGGTTTTCCAGAAGTTTTTGGTTTTCCTGGATTAGTCTTAGGTTTCTGTCTCTTCTGACTTCTGAAATTATTGTGTTTCTTGGATTCAGAAGAAAATCAGTATGGACTAGAGAAAAATTGTTTTAATTTAAGTAAGAGAGAAAGACATTCAGAGTTCTGAGAAATAAAAGATTTCATTAAATTTTCATTGCTTGAATGATAATTACAAGATTTCGTATTTCCTTCTATTCTAGCATCAGTTGTTCGATAGAACTTCTTATCTAGCCTAGACTTATTTTCTTGAACATTTGAATTCTTCTCTGGAGGCTTCTTTTGATTAGTCCACTCCTTTTGGATCTTCGGAGAATTCACTGAAACGGATGGGTAAATGTTTTCATTAAAGTGCCATTTAGCTTTCTGTTTCCTTGTGAACTTCATTTGCTTCTGAGGTTGTGGCTTTGGAAACTGTTACATATATTTAGCTTTTTGTTGACTTTGGCCTTCTTCTCAAGATCAAGACAAGATTATGCTTGAATGCACATATCTAGGAAGTCTGGATGAATGGAAACCTTTTTCTCTGTTCTTTTAGAGGAACAAAGTTCATGGGTATACCATTTGGAAATCTGTTGACTTCTGGTCCAGCCGCCCTTATTTCTGGCGTGTCAATTTTTGTCTCTACTTCTGTGTTTAAAAAGACAGAAGGAGTATCCTTCACACAGTTGACATTTTTAAGAGGGCTGTAAGTAGGAGGCAAACTATTCTCAAAATTAGTGAGAAATTTCTATGAATTATCAAAGAAATTATCACAGTTTTGATCTTCAGTTTCCCATGGATACACATCAAACTCATCATCATCCTTTTCTGGACAAAGGTTTAAGTCAAAAAAAAGAAAGGGAGTTATCTATGGATGGTTTTCGAAAGACATAGATATTTCTGGTATATCTTTTTTGAGAAAAATACTTTCAGGTATTGCAGTATTTTTAATAGCACATTCATCCAGAGCTTTAAGAAGATCTTTTTCAAATTTATTTTAGTTCTTCTTCTGTATTTATGGGGATGAACTCATCTGCTTCTGGATTTAAAGTGATATGAGTAAATGAACCAAAGTGGAAAAATTCACTTTTCTTCTGAACCTGTTTTAATCAACTTGACTTGCTTTACATGTTTTTCTTTCAAAAGAATATTTTACATTTTTGTATTTGAGTTTTCTTACTCTATGTCCATTCTAATATTTTGATCTTTTGAAAGCAGATTGTTCATATAGAACAGGAACATCAGGTTTTTGTTATTTTCCCACACAAAAGACGGAATCTAAAGTAGATCTCTTTTACAAGTATAAGGATCCAGATCATCAAAACAGAGACCTGTTTTGCGTACTTGTGTGTTTATCTTTCATGCACTTTCTGAGCATCTTGATAATTTTTGATCAAGTGCTCCTTCTTTTGAAGATCAGTGTGCAGAAAATCCTTTTCCTTTTGAAAATAATTTTGAAGTGCTACAGAGTTTAATCTGTCACTTTCTTTTACTTCAAGTTCCTTTTCCTTAACTTTCAGAAGCTTATTAAGCTCATCAATCTCCTTTTTTAACAAACTTTCTGTGGAATTTTTTAGTTTAAAATATTTTGGTTTTCCACATATAGTTCTTGCTTTTCTTCTGTCAGAAGCTCCATTTCTCTTTTGAAAATATTTCTCTCTTTTTCAGTAAGAACAAAAGATTTTTCAAGATCCTTTCTCTTTTGCTTTTCATTTTGGAGCTTCTGTTTCAGAGTTTCAAAATCTTGAGTTAAATTTAAGATAGTTTGCTCAAGTTCAGAAGTTTCAGAAGTAGTACAAACTGGAGTTTTTGCATCATTTTCCATGGCCATGCCGCAGAACATAGTTTCTACATCGCTTAATTGGTCTAAACACCAATTCTCTAATTGAACATATTTTGCTCTTTCGTCTTTGTTGTACTTGTACTTATTCTTGTAGTACATGTCATCTTTGACAAGAGCTCCATGGCAGTCCTTTGAGAGATGACTCGGTTTGCCACATCTGTAACAAACATCTTTCTTCTTCTTCTTCTTCTCTTCTTCTTTCTTTTCTGCTTCTGTCTTATCTACCCGAGGTACTTGTTGGTCCCAATAAGGGTCTACAAGAGTTAAATATTAAGTAAACAGTTTATAGAAGGGGGGGGTTTGAATACAAACACACAGATTTTAGTTTTTAAATGAGTTTATAGAAAATAAACAAATTTACAGTTACAAGCGGAATTAGAACAAGTTGAAAACCTATTCTATTGTAACTAAAGAAACACACAGTTTGATGCACAAGAAGATGAAAGAAAGAATACAGAAGGTATAGGCTAGAAAGAAGCATGCATGAAGATGGAGAAGATATCTTCATCTATTTATACCCGCTTGCATTTAATGCAAAGCAAAATGTACATGCCACGTGTCAAGCTTGGATAGGAAGCTTGTCCTTGTAAATAAGACAACCATGCTTTTGACCGAATATGAACAGTACCGTATCAGATATGATGGGGACATAAGAGACAAGTCGTATGTCCTTTTCTGACATGGTTCTAGGTTTGATTTTTGTGCATCGAGGATAAGATCAAACTTTAATCTTGCAGAGGAAGCTTCATTTGATCGTTGACACTGAATGTTCAAGGATGAACTTCAGTGTTGCTGAGGCTTCACAAGATTTCACACTTTGAGTAGATAATCGCTGCTATCGCTGAACCGCTTCAGGTCACTTAGCTGATTATCTCTTTCTTCAGCTTTGGTCTTCGACTGTCGCTGAATGGTCTTCTGGTGTGATAGCTGATCTTCAGGTCTTCAGAGATAAGCTTGTTGATCCTTGATCTTCAGCGATCGCTGATAGCAATCAGCGTATGCTATCGCTGAATTTGAACAGAAGCTTATCTAAGGAATTTCACTAAGTATAGTAAAGGAATCATATTCAAATCACTGAGAGGAGTTATGATCAACAATCTCCCCCTATTTTATTATGATTAAGCAACATAGGAAAATTGCTTTTAAAAGATTAGCAGGGACTTATAAAATTTAAAACAAATTTTCTAAGTACTAATCTGTAAGATCTTTTTCAGCTAATCTATTATCTAAATTGAGTTTCATTTATAAGGATATGAAATCACAATTTTTACAAGTAGAAGAGCTTAAAGTACATTCACTGATTGAACTTTCAGAGTGAAGGTTCAGTGAGCTAAGAAAAGTTAAGAAGATAGAACTCTTATGTTCATTGTCCCTTTTACCTTTTTTTCAGGGATCTTTTCAGTACGAGATGGAGTAAAGTACTCGAGTGTATTTCATTAATTATAATCTGAAGATATTACATAGAAATGAAATTACAATCATTAAAGTGAAAGTACATTTACACTGAAGAAAATATTACAAAGGAATAAAAAGCTACTACCAATCAGAGAGGCTCACATTTCTTCTTTGTAACTCATGTTCAAAAAGCATCTTACGTCCGATTACCGGAGGGTCATTAGACCGAGCGATATGAGTATAAGATTTTTATGAAACGAGTAGGGGCCTTATGAATTTCCTTGTTTCTGAAGAGACGAAGCTGTCTTTCATTATCCAAGAAAATCATGCCAGATTCAGGGAGCGAGATGACTTCATTTTCTTCATATAATCGATCCGTAGGAAGAAAGGTATCCAACATAGATATATAAGGGAGCGTCATATGACTGATGATGCTTTCAAGATCAAATTTGACACTATGTTCATTTCATGAGCTTGGGCCTTCTTCAGAGGTTGATCTTCTTTTCTTAGATGATTCAGGGAGAGAGAGAACTTGTACATGTTGTGATTCAGCTCATCTCCTACCACATTCTTGAACTTGGATTTGGAACCCTGAATGGCATCTCTGATTTCGAGCCATTCAGTGTATCCATATAACCTTAAGAATTTTGCTTCTTCTCTCTCTGTTCTGGATGGCCTTGTCATTCTTACATATACCTTTGGACTACCTCTGTTGGAGTGTCACCCTTGGATAGTTTCGTGAATGATTTTGGAATCAGATCTTCGAAAGTTCAGCATCTCTGTGCACCAATCCAGTTCTTTGTCTTTCTGAGTTGTGGCTTCAGTGGTTAGTGCAGTGAGAATCTTCTGTTGAGCGAGAATGGGATCTACATTCAGGTTTTCTTGTACAAGTTCTTTCTGAGCCAGAGCTGCAGCGAGCCGTTCACTCTTTTCTAATTGTTCTTTTGCTGCTTTGTCTCTTGCTGAGTCTTCCCTGAGAATCTTCCTTGCTAAAACAAGATCATTCTCAGTTTGCTTTATTTCTTCATCTCTGATCCTCTGAGCTTTCAAAGCTTGTTCTCTCTCTTCTTTGGATAAAAAGTAGAATTCATCTACCATCCTGATTGGTACAGCGTTTATTGGGTCTTCATGGGGTACCCTTATTCTTTTGGACTCGAATTCCCTTAGGAATTTTATTCGCCTTTCTTCCTCTTCAGGCTCGCTTATAATCTTCTTCTGAACGCGACGTCGAGGAATGAGGCCTTCTTCTTCCTCAGAGTCAGTTTCCACTATGTACATAAACTGCTCTTTAGAAGAAGGTTCCCTCCTTGTGGATGAGTCCTTTGGGGGACAGGGATCACTGAGGGAAGGAAAGAAAGGAGATTTATCAGAGAGAGGGTTTGAAGGAGGAAGGATTATATATGGGGATTCAGAGAGAGGAGTAATATAAGGGATAAGCTGAAGCGATACCTTATCAGCGGTCTCCCCCTCTGATATAGGGATGGTGGCCTCAGGATCAACCACTTTGGTTGAAGGTCCAGCTCCGTCCCCCAAGGGCTCTAGCTGAGATGTGCTTGGTCTGGATAATCTGAAATGCTCCATTGCAAATCCCAAGTCATCATCATCATCATCATCATCATCATCATCATCTCCAAAGTGAGGGATGCGTTCCTTTTCTTCTTCTTCTTCATCATCATCCTCTTCTTCATCATCATCAACAAACCTTGCAGAAGGTTCTGGTCTTTGAATGTAAGGAGAGATCCTTTCATCTGGAAACCGTCGGTTGTGCTCGCCGATAAGTTCGTCAGCGAACTCTTTGGCCACCTTCTCCCCCTCAATGTTATCATAGGGCAGAACGTGGACCATCAGAGTGCGAACATTCGTGTGCACGGCCTCAAGCATGGTCCGATCAGCAGTAGAAAATGAGGGACCAGTCTCACTGAGCCTTGAGAGAGCCTGCATCATGTCAGACTGAGTCTTTTGAATAGACTCGAGGACAGCGGCCTGAGCATCAACCTTTTGCTCAATGTTGATGAGGGATTGGTGAAGGTCCTTGTGGTCGTCCTTCAGAGTCTGAACATCAGACACCAAGTTGCTGACGTTTGTCTTCATCCCTGGAGTGCCAGCGACCTGTCAGAAGATCAACTCCACAGAAGTTTGCAGTGTGTCTAGCCTGGCTCTGGTGAGAGCACACTCATTGACCAGATGATCAATGGCAGGGAATGTGGGAGCAGGCAGGGACACAGAAGGCAACTTAGTGACCCTGGGAGGAAGCTTGGGGGCAAGGTTCTCCATCTTGACATCCCTGAGCTTTTTGGCACTGGGAGGGCGCTGAGGAGACTTTATCGCCGTCTTCGAAGTGGTGGTGGTGGTGGTGGTCGCTGTCGCCGAGTAGACAGCAGTAGCGGCAGCAACTGATGACATTGACAAAGAGGCGAGAAATGAATCCGGATCAGATGATGGATGAAAAATAGCATTATTTTCCTTGAGAATATCATGAGGATTACTCTCAGGGACTACTTTTGTAGAGGTAGTGTCCTGAGGATCACTGACTAGTGTCTTAGAGTATCTGAAAGAGATACTCTGAGGTCCTTTTAAATTGGCTTTCCAAAACTCAGATTGCCTAAACAATTTTGAGGTTTGGACTGCGTGCATTTTAGCATTATCAGAGATAGGGACAACTATCACTGAGTCACTTGCTGATGTGAGGACCAAAGAAGTAGAGATGGAAGAGGTAGAGAAGGCAGTGAAAGTAATACCTGATCCCGGCTTCGGCATAGGCGGCTATAACACCTTCAGAGACCTTAGTCCCTGATGGTGGTGGTAGTGCTGATGAAGTTTCAACGGCAGCAGAAACCGTTGGAGTGGCTGTGGATGAGGGTGGTGTTTGTAGTACACCAAAATCAGAGAGGATGGTCTGTTGAGATACCACCTTCTCAGGCTTCTTTGGGGCGATGGTCTTCTTATGACCATCAGTGGGGGTTTTCCTCTTAGCAGCAGTAGTGCCTTAGGTACTCACTGCGGGAATGGGCAGCAAGGAGGTCACTAAGAGAGGTGCTCCTATAAGTTGTAGCATATAGGGAGTGAGAGGAGCATCACCTGGACGTTCTTCCAGGTCCAGGGACTTCTTCCCTACCATTGAGAAGGCAAAGTCACCGACTTTCGGGTAGCTCTCCCCGAAAGCCTCTTCAAGGATCGTGGAGAAGAAACGGGGGTAAGGGATAACAGAATGTCTGGTGGAGGCGTTGAGGCGGCTGCACATATCGCTGAAGATGTAGTCAGCGTAGTTCAGAGGATGACCCGTGCAGAGAGAAAAGGCAAGGTCTTGAAAATGTTTGCTCGCCTGATCGTGGGAGCCAACCTTGGACCCTAGGCACCGAATGACACGGGTGAAAATATACCGCCGTGTACGAGGAGTCGCTTCTTTTCCAGCTTTGAACCCACCGTCTTTACTGAGGGGTTCTCCCATTTATAGCCAATGGATTCCAAGAAAGCATTTATCTGCTGCTTTGTTGGTTCAGCACCCCATTGCTCATTCTTCTTGCGCTGAGGGAGTCTTAGCGCCTTGCGTACAAACCACGCTAAGAACGCGAAGAAGCCAAGTTCGGGGATTGTGAAGGAAATAGCAGGAAGGACAGTGCCTTTGTCTGTTTTCACAGTGGTACATTGCGCCGTGTACCAGAGAGCCTGAAGGTGAGAGGCAATGCCCACTGGGTTGTGGACAAAGGCATACATCAGAGGGCACGCCTTGAGGAAGGTTGCAGCGTCCTTTAACTGAGGGCATTCAGAGGGAATGTCCACCAATGCAATGTAATTGCATGGCTTGAAGGTTGACTTTTCCAGCTCAAATTGATAGGTTGGTGCGGCGACCAACTGGTTAGCAGCAACAAGTTCAGCGACGTTGGAAGCAGAGACCATTTCTGTAGGAAAAATGGCAACACCGAAGAGATAAATCATGGTTTTAATACATGAATGTATAAACCAGAGTTTTGGTATAAAAAGTACAAAATGTAAGAGCAAAGAAACAAGTATTTTGATGAACAGTATCAAAATGCTTGTTGGCAATAATAATAAAAAAATTAAAGGTATATTAAAAAATTGATAAAAATTAAAAAAAAATTTTGTTCTAAGAACAGGGTTTTGAAAGAGAATAAGTTTTTCACTTTAAAAGCAAGATTTTATTGATTTTAAGAATGAAATAGATAAGAAAGGTGAAACTAGTTGTTTCCAGTTCTTAATATAAGGTTTAGATCAAACCTTAAACGTGTGAAGGAGAAAAACGCACAAGTGCGTGTTCTTGGTGTTCTTGGAGAAAGCTTGAAGAATCGAAGGTTTCCTTTGCCTTTAGGGAAGTTATGAAAGCGGAAGGAACAAAGTAAGGCAAAAAGAATGCTTAAATAGCATGAGGAGAGAGAAAGAAAGGATTGCTAAACGACGGTTTTAGCTTTTTGAAAAAAAAGATGATGACCTAGCGCACGTTCCAAGAAAGGAGATGGAATGGAAACGTCGTGGTCCGTCGTGTATCAGAAAAAGGTCTGACGTGTCCTTTTCTTTTATTTTTAAAAGATTATAATGATGGTTATCCATAAGGAAGGTTTATCATTAATAATTTTAGAAAAATCTTCATCACTAATAATAAAGGATTGTCAGTGAGGAGTTTTAAATAAGAGAGACATTCTTTGATGAGAAAGGATAACAAAGAGTGTTAAGACATTAGAAGATAATACCTGAGGAGATGGCCTAGATATCGCTGAATCAGAGTTTAGAGAATGGAAAGTTTGAAGGCTTTATTTGTAATCCTTTGTTGGTCACTGATTAATAAATTATTCAGCGTTCAACATACCAAGTTCGCTGATGAGTAGATTGAATCTAGTTTCATCAAGAGGCTTGGTGAAAAGATCAGCGAGCTGATATTCAGTAGGAAAAAATGGAGCTCAACTTCACCATTCATCACATGATCTCTGATAAAGTGATATCGGATCTCAATGTGCTTGGTTTTGGAGTGAAGTACAGGGTTGTTAGCAATTGCTATAGCACTTGTGCTATCACAGTATATAAGAATTTTAGAGAGCTTTAGATCGTAGTCTCTGAGTTGATTTCTCATCCAAAGGATTTGAGCACAACAACTACCAGCTGCTATGTATTCAGCTTCAGCGGTGGAAGTGGACACTGAGTTTTGCTTTTTACTTGTCCAACTTATTAACTTACCACCTAGTAGCTGACACCTACCAGTGGTGCTTTTCCTATCAATTTTACAACCTGCAAAGTCACTGTCAGAGTAACCAATAAGATCAAATCCTGCTCCTTTGGGATACCAGAGACCAAGATTTGGAGTTCCTTTCAGGTATCTGAAGATTCGCTTTACAGCGATTAGATGGGATTCCTTCGGTTCAGCTTGATACCGAGCACAGAGACAGGTAGCGTACATGATGTCTGGTCTACTCGTTGTAAGATACAACAGAGACCCAATCATTCCTCGATAAGCAGTGACATTTACTGGTTTCCCATTGGGATCCTTGTTTAATGTCAAAGGAGGTGCCATAGGAGTCTTCACCTGAGCATTGATTCATGTCAAATTTATTCAGCATGTCTTTAACATATTTGCTTTGACAAATAAAAATTCCTTTGTCATTTTGCTTAATCTACAAACCTAGAAAATATGTTAGTTCACCCATCATACTCATTTTATATTCTTTCTTCATTCTATTAGCGAAACGAGTGCATAGTTTGGGTCTTGTGGAACCAAAAATAATGTCATCAACATATATCTGAGCGAGAATCGTATGACCTTTATATTTTCTTAAAAACAGAGTTTGGTCAATTTTTCCACGAACAAATTTTTCTTTAAGAAGAAATTTAGAGAGGGTATCATACCAAGCTCTAGGAGCTTGTTTTAACCCGTAAAGAGCTTTTTCAAGTTTAAAAACATAACCAGGGTGGTTAGGGTCTGAGAAACCAGGGGGTTGTTCAACATAAACTTCCTCGCTGAGTTTTCCATTTAGAAAAGCACTTTTAACATCCATTTGAAAAAATTTGAAGTCTTTATGGGCAGCATAAGCTAAAAAGAGTCTTATGGCTTCTAAACGGGCAACAGGTGCAAAGGTTTCATCATAGTCAATTCCTTCTTCCTGTCTATAACCTTGAGCAACAAGTCTAGCCTTATTACGAATTATAGTCCCGTTTTCATCTAGCTTATTTCTGAAAACCCATTTGGTTCCTATGACGGTTTTATCAGAGGGTCTAGGAACAAGATTCCAAACTTTATTTCTACGAAATTCAGTCAGTTCTTCTTGCATAGCTGAAACCCAGCTAGGGTCAGAGATAGCTTGATCTATCTTCTTAGGTTCAGAGAGAGAAATGAAGTTAACATAAAGACAGATATTACCTGTGCCTCTACGTGTTTTGATACTGCGGTGGGATCGCCAATAATCGATTTATTGGATGATTTGCAGTCCATCGCTGAGCTGGTGGTTGAGGAGAGAGATCCACAGCAGATTCAGCGACCTGTTCTTCAGATTCTGGAATAGGACTTGTTTCAGCAACAGGTACTTCATTTAGAATCAATTCAGGTTGATTGATTTTCAGAAGTGGCTTGGTTGTTCACAGAGGAATTTCCAAGAGACGAATCAGCAACAGGAATCTGATTTAGAGGAGTAACATTTATCCCTGAAGATGGATGATTATTACTTGTTGAGATTACAGGGATTTCATCATCACTTGCTTCAGCTGGAGTTTAATTGCTGAAGTATGTTTCAGGTTCCCCATAATGAGATCTCATCCAAGCATTCAATTCTTCATCATCATCAAGATTATGAGAAGGATGAATGGGACGAGATTCATCAAAGTTGACATGCATAGATTCTTCAACGTGTTGTCTTCTTTTGTTGAATACTCTGAAAGACTTAGATACAGAAGGAGTATCCAAGAAATATACCATCATCAGCTTTGGGATCAAATTTACCCAAATGATCTCTGTCATTCAGAATGTAACACGTACATCCAAAAATGTGAAGATATTTCAGAGTGGGTCTTCTCCCATGAAATAATTCATAGGAAGTCTTCTTGAATCGCTAAACAATCAGGGATCGATTCTGAGTAAAGCACGCTGTATTGACAGCTTCAGCCCAGAATTGAGTTGGAAGACGCGATTCGCTGAGCATAGAGCGAGCTGCTTCGATTATAGTTCGATTTCTTCTTTCAGCAACACCGTTTTGCTGAGGAGTTCTTAATGAAGAGAAGTTGTGAGAGATGCCTCTTTCTTCAAAGAAATTAACCAAGGTACTGTTTTTGAATTCAGTTCCATGATCACTTATTATGGAGCGAACAAGTAAGTTGTTCAGTACTTCCATTCTTTTGATAAAAGATATTATCATTTCAGGGGTATCACTTTTGGATCGAAGGAAGAACACCCATGTGTATCTGGAGTATTCATCAACAATCACTAAAGTGTATTTCTTTCAAGATATTGATTGGACATTGACAGGTCCAAAGAGATTCATGTGGAGTAGCTGAAGAGGAGTGGTCACTGAAGAAACTTGCTTTCACCTGAAGGAGGCTTTTGTCAGCTTTCCCTTCTCACACGCTGAATAAAGAGATTCCTTTGTAAATGTGTGATTAGAGAGGTCTCTGACTAAGTCTTTTTGAGACAATTCATTTATCGTCTTAAAGTTGAGATGAGAGAGTCTTTTATGCCATAACCAGTTTATGTCTGTGGATGCTTTAGAGATGAAGCACACGTTCTCAGAGTGAGAACTATTCATGTTTATGACATATACGCTTTCAACTCTTTTGCCAGAGAGGGCAAGCTTATCATTTCCGTCAGTGACAGCACATCTATTCTTTAGGAATAGAACTTTGAAGTCTTTGTCACACAACTGACTAACGCTCAAGAGATTGTGCTTTAGTCCCTCAACGTAAGCAACACGAGAAAAAGATGTGGCTCCGTTAGACAGAATTCCATAACCTTTAGTGTATCCTTTGCAATTTCCACCAAAGGTCACTGATGGACCAGCTTCTTCTTTGTAGTCAGAGAGCAGAGATTTTCTGCCAGTCATATGCCTCGAGCATCCGCTATCAAGATACCAGATACCTTTGGCACTCTGCATACAACAAAAGATTAATTGTTTAAAGGTACCCATATTACTATGGGTCCTGCTTGGTTAGATACAGGATTGGCGGATGTACTACTAGCTGAAAAACTCTCTTCAGTGGATATCTTTACCTTAGTTGTTTTAGCAACTTTGGTGGATTTCACTCTCACTGATTTATCAGCTTGAGCTACTTTCTTTCCATGAGCTAGTTTATCAGCTCTAGTAGCATTAGGACACTTGCTTGCAACGTGGGTAGTTTCACCACAGTGAAAGCATTTCCTATACTTCAAAGGTTTGGAGAAAAGAGACGGAACAGGAAGTTTCTCAGGGATAGGTCCAAGAATTCCTTTATCCATGGTCCTTGGAGGTATTACAACCTTTTCAGGGGTAGGAGTGAGATCGATTTTAATCTTGGGTGTTGATCTCTGAGTATACTCAGGGACCTTCTTTCTAGATTTAGAAATCTTCTCTGAGGATTTCTTGTTCTTATCTTGAGCTTTCTTATTCTTAAGAACGTGGTCATGAAACTTGTTTTTGATCACCTTCTTAGAATGATTCTCAGGAAGCTTCTCTTTAGAGGAAGTGGAAGAAGAGGTTGAAGAAGAAGGATCAGGGATAGAAGAGACAAACATTCCAAACTTGAGCATGGAATGATCATTCTCTGATTCTTCCTTTTCAGGGTTATAGCCTAGCCCACTTCTCACTTTCATAGGTATTTGGGCATTGATGATCTCATTGACTTTATCAGAAGCCTTACACCATCCTTCGATGGTTGCCTTTTCAGACTTGAGATCAGCGATAGCCTTTTCCCTATCAGCGATAGCTTGTTGTTTCTCAATGCTTATTGTTTGATTTGCAAAAACTTGGTCTTTGAAAGAATCCTCAAGTTTGGAAAGTTCTTTGATTCTTATGTGGCAATTTTTTAATTGTTCAGATAAGTCAGTGTTAATTTTCTCATCTTTTATCTTTCCATTCAAAGCGTTGTAAAAATCAACAGTCATTGCATCGAGAGCCGACAAGTTATCTTTTTCAGAGAGTAAGGAGTCAGAGGGAATGTTTACCTGAGTAGACGGAGACTCAGAGGAAGAAGTTTCAGAGACTTCTTCAAAGATCCTCTATTCTTGCCATTAGACAGAGAAAGGCAAGATCTTCTTCATCTGAACCAGACTCTTCAGAGGTCTTGGCCCAGTCATCTTCAGCATCCCAGTCAACTTCTTCAGCGACAAGGCCTTTGCCTTTTTGCTGGTTTTTCTTCATATCTGTGTATTTGTTTTTCATTTTCAAATACTTCTCCTGTTTATCAGAGGTATGGGAGGTAGTGGGAGCAGCAACTTTCTTCGACCTGCATTCACTTGCAAAATGGCCCTTTCTCTGACAATTGAAACAGATCGCTGAGGCTTTTTCAGCGGACAACGTTTTCTGTTTTTCAGAGTCAGAGAGGTTAGAAGATTTTCGAAAATTGCTCTTTCTAGCAAATCTTTTAAAGTTGTTGGTTAAAAGAGCTAGAGAGTTATCAAACTCAGAGATGTCAGCATCAGTGAGTTGATCTTCTGAATCAGTTTGACCTAATTCAGTGATGGACGTGATAGTAGAAGAAGAACCATTTTTAGAAGAAGTTTCTTCAGAAGTCACAAGTGCTAAAGAAGTACTTTTAGCACCTTTGAGTTCGTTAAGAAGGTTTTTCCTTAGAAGCTGGGATTGTTCCTCATTTAAGAACATACCATATAATGCACTTAATGACAAAGTTTCAAGATTCTTTGACAGTTTTATACATGTAGTGTACACTGCCCATTGATCGGGAAATGCCTCCATGAATTTTGTCAGAATTTCAGCGTTTGAATATACCCTATCGACTGATTTAAGATCAATCAGCAGACAGTTAAATCTTTGGTGAATTTGAGAGAGAGATTCACCCTTTTGATACATAAAGCTCTCGTATTTTCTTACAAGGTTTATGCATCTAGTTACTTTAACCTCAGAAGTTCCTTCATATTGGATACATAGAGTATCCCACATGGCTTTTGAAGTTCTCATTTTCATTACAGAATGATATACTTCATCAGGCAAAGACATTGCTATTATAGATCGTGCTTTCGCATCAATAGCAACTTCTTTCTTGTCTTCCTCAGTCCATCGATCTGGAGTTTTTACAATACTCCTTTCAGCGACGGCTAGGGTAGTAGCAGTGGCAGGTACAGCTGCTACTATGGCTGTAGGAACGAAAGGTCCGTTTTCTACATAGTATGGGATCTTAGGATCAGATCCCTCTAGAAAAAGTGACATTCTTTCTTTCCATAAAGGGAAATTATCATGGCTGAACCTTGGAGGTTTAGCTAAAGATCCGTTATCGTTGTAGTTTGTATTAGGGTTTGTCATTTTAAAATATGATCTAAAGAAGAATATTTTAAAGAGAAAGATAACAACATTGCTCTGATACCACTTGTTGGTCCCAATAAGGGTCTACAAGAGTTAAATATTAAGTAAACAGTTTGTAGAAGGGGGGGTTGAATACAAACACACAGATTTTAGTTTTTAAATGAGTTTATAGAAAATAAACAAATTTACAGTTACAAGCGGAATTAGAACAAGTTGAAAACCTATTCTATTGTAACTAAAGAAACACACAGGTTGATGCACAAGAAGATGAAAGAAAGAATACAGAAGTTATAGGCTAGAAAGAAGCATGCATGAAGATGAAGAAGATATCTTCATCTATTTATACCCGCTTGCATTTAATGCAAATCAAAAGGTACATGCCACGTGTCAAGCTTGGATAGGAAGCTTGTCCTTGTAATTAAGACAACCATGCTTTTGGCCGAATATGAACAGTACCGTATCAGATATGATGGGAACATAAGAGACAAGTCGTATGTCCTTTTCTGACATGGTTCTAGGTTTGACTTTTGTGCATCGAGGATAAGATCAAACTTTAATCTTGCAGAGGAAGCTTCATTTGATCGCTGACACTGAATGTTCAAGGATGAACTTTAGTCTTGCTGAGGCTTCACAAGATTTCACACTTTGAGTAGATAATCGCTGCTATCGCTGAACCGCTTCAGGTCACTTAGCTGATTATCTCTTTCTTCAGCTTTGGTCTTCGACTGTCGCTGAATGGTCTTCTGGTGTGATAGCTGATCTTCAGGTCTTCAGAGAGCTTGTTGATCCTTGATCTTCAGCGGTCGCTGATAGCAATCAGCGTATGCTATCGCTGAATTTGAACAGAAGCTTATCTAAGGAATTTCACTAAGTATAGTAAAGGAATCATATTCAAATCACTGAGAGGAGTTATGATCAACAGTACTTCTTGTCTGGCTACATAGACTTGATTTGGTCGTTCACTTTTGTTGTCAAATCTTCCTCTATTCTGAAAGGAACGATTACCAAACTTTCTTGTGAACTGTTTGGTGATTAGAGCCAGAGATTCAACAAAGGCACTGATCTCATCATCTTCTGAACCTGAAAGTCCAACTTCTGTATCAGCTTCTGACATCAGAGCTTTTCTCTTTCCTTTCTTATCTGCTTCTCTAGTCCTTCTTCTTGACCCTCTGGATTCAGAAATGAGAGCCAAAGGACCACCAACATTCACTTTCTTTTGTTGAACCTCTTTCTCATGGGCCTGTAATGTTCCAAAGACATCATGTAGAGACCATTGCTCCAGACCCTGATTAGATTGTAGGAACATTGACAAATTGGACCATTCCGTATTCAACCGCTTTAGAAATAGGACATTGTTGTCCTCTTGTGACCTTATGATGTCACATCTTCTTCATTGATTTATCAAGATATTGAACCTGTGATAGGTCTGTTCTAAAATCTCTTCTGGTGAGGCTTGAAAGATGTTGTATGCATTTAGAGCATGTGCTCTTCTGTTCTTTTTCATCTTCGCTCCACCTTCTAGCTGATTTACTAGTTGATCCCACAATTCTTTTGCAGAATTGCATTGACCCAGAGATTGGAAAACATCGTTTAGAATGGCAATGATGAAAAGTCGTTTAGCCTTTTGATCAACTTCATTTTTCTTCTTGTCTTCTTCATTCCAGTCTTTTCTGTCCTTTGGGACTTGTCTTGCTGGAATTTCTTCAGTAGTTGTTGTAGCAGGTACCCGTGGAATGGTGGTCATTGGAACATATGGACCATTAAGTACAAAAGAATATAAATCGAGATCTAGTCTTTCATAGAAATTGGTCATACGAATATTCCAATGAGGATATTCATCCCTTAGTAGAGTAGGAGGTTTAGTTAGAGAGCCTGAACTGTACATGGCGTTTAGATTTGAGTTTGCCATTTTTGCAGAAAAACAGAATCAAAAAATACTTCGAAGAAATTTGGGAATTGAATTCGATTGATTTTCCTGATCTTGAAATGATGAACCATTGTTCACAATTCTCAGATTTAAGAGCAAATTACCACTGAATTAGATAAGATTTGTGTAAAAACAACAAAAACTTCACAGAACAAGGTAGAATGAAAAACAACAGTTAAAACTGAGAAAATTCTAGTTGAGTAGGGATTTCTCCAAACTGGATTAGATCGATTAATCAATAGATTGATTATCAGGCTCTGATACCAATTGTTCTAATCCAGATCCCCATAAACACTCACAGAATGTTGATCACAGATAATATATGAATAAACAGTAAGCGGAAGCAAGTAAGATCAACAATCAAACTAGAAAAAGCAAACTGAATTGGATGAACAAATTCATATCAATTAATGATAATTTATATTTCACTCAGAGTGCTAATGAATACAATATAAGAAATACAAATTAATCTCTCAGGTTCTCTCCAAAACAATCGACACCAAATACAAGGATAACTCACTCTATTTATACATATAAAAGATAAAAGTCAATGAGCTAGCCTCTCAAGTAATGACACGTATGTAGAGTCACTAACAGAATTAGTTACGCATGAGAAGCGTGACTTGCCACGTCAGATGACACACGTGAAGGTCTTTGAACTTTATCCATAAGATACTCCATCTTCTGGAATATTTGATTGCCATCTGAACTGCGTCTCTGGAGAAGCTATCTTCTGTATGTGTTATCTTCTGGAGAGATCAACTTTGTTCTTTGAGAGAAGTTCTGATTCATACTTTTAGATTGAATAAGTTCTAACACTTAATCGCTAAAGAGCACGACTGGGAAGATATTACTGACGAATCTAGCTCAGATCAAAAAAATTTAACATTTGTCTGTCTTATGGATAAGATTCAAGAAGTTGAAGAACCATTTGAATCTTCTTCATCTAAAGTTTCTTCAAACTCTACACAGGTATCAAATCTAAACGATTCTACCTCCTCAGGTAATGACAGCTTGTCAGCCCTTGATACACTGACTGTTGATCTCTACAATGCTCTAAATGGTAAAACTAAAGCTAAACAACTAAACTCAGATTTACAAGAACAACTAAGATCTTGCCATCTGAAGATCGAAGAACTAACTAAACTAAGATCGAATAAGATCATAAAGACCAAGTCTTTGTAAATCAGACAATCAACATTGAGAAACAACAAGCTATATCGGAAGACGAAAAGGCGATCTCTGAACTTAAGGCTGGAACGACTACCATTGAAAGATGGTGCAAAGCCTCTATTAAAGCCAATGAGATCATTAATGCTCAGATCCCGATTAAGATCAAGAGTGGTCTGGATATTCTTTAGATTTTAAAGAACCTCTCAGAGACCATGACTCAGTGCTCTTCTACATCTCAGTCAAAACCTTCTGAACATATTCCCAAAGGATTTAAGAGTATGAATAAAGGCAAGTCCATTATTCACACTACTAAGGCCAAACAATCTCCTAAACTAAAGAAAATTTCTTCTATTTCTTCAGTGAGTCAACCCTCCTCTTCTAGAAAGAAAATCTTTCGGCATGTTCAGAGATCCACACACAGAATCAAAGTTGATCTCACTCCATTTAAACCTGAAAAACTAGTTGTTCCTCCTAGGTCTATGGAGAAAAGAATTCTTGGACCTCGCCTGCTCACCTTAAGCTTTCTAATACCTATATTTTTGGTACTAAAGATTCATTCAGTTATAGGAAATTCTATCATTGTGAGAAAACAACTCACATTGAAAACAAGTTCCCTATAGCTACTAACGCTGAGAAGATAGCTCATGGTAAGAAAGTAGCCAAACCTGAAAAATTAGTTAAAGTGAAATCCACCAATATTGGTAAAACAACAAAGGTGAAGAAATCCACTGAAGTTGTATCTTCAACGAATATGAAGGAAGTCTTACCTAACATTTCCACTAACAAAGCATGACCCATTCTAAAGTGCGTACTTATGATAAATTAATTCCCTATCTTATACAGGAGGTCAAAAGTATCTGGTATCTTGAGAGTGGATTCTCTAGACTTATGACAGGAACCAATTCGGCTACTCTATGAATATAAGGAAGAAAAAGATCCTTCGGTGACCTTTCGTGGAAATGGCAAAGAACAAACCAAAGGTTTTGGTGCTATGACCAACGGAGTAATCATGCTCAAACGTGTTGCCTATGTTGAAGGACTGAAGCATAACCTTCTCATCATCAGTCAACTCTGTGACAAAGACTTCACAGTCACATTCTCAAAAAAGAAGTGTGCGGTCACTGACAAGGATAATAAACTTGCTCTGACTGGTACACGTTTGAAAAATATCTATGTTATCAACATGAATACTCTTCAATATGAGATTATTTGCTTTCTATCTAAAGCCTCCTCATATGTCAACTAACTTTGGTATAAAAGGCTTTCTCATCTTAACTTCAAGATGATAAATGATTTATCAAGAAAAGAGTTTTTCATTGGCCTTCCTTAACACTCCTTTATAAAGGAATCTCTTTGCTCAGCGTGTGAAAAAGGAAAGTTGACCAAAGAAAGCTTTAGATCTAAGCAAGTGTCTTCAGTGACAACTCCTCTACATCTACTCCATATGCATTTTTTGGACCTGTCAATATCCAATCCATAGCTGGAAAGAAGTATTGTCATTGTTGATGAGTATTCTAGGTATACTTGGGTATTCTTTCTCATATCCAAGAGTGATACTCCTGAAGAAACCATCTCTTTCGTAAGGAACGCACTTCGCCTTCCCAAATCTGAATCTTACTCTGTTGAACCCACCACTGAGGAAATCATGGGATTCCTGGAGACAATCAAGTACGATTGGCCTAAATAGAAGAAGGATGCGACTCAGCTAGATAAGTCGCTGACGAAGATTGAAAAGTCAAGAATGTTTGTCACTTGGAAATATATGTTCACCCATTTCATCCAATTAGTAGGTGGAAAAACTAGAGGACTATAGCAAGCTAGCCGAATTGCTTTGAACATCGGCTATTCTCTGATCCACAATCTGAATGTGGACTGCGCCCAGCTCATCTTCGATGACATGGTGACAAAACTGACAAGGCGTTAGAGAGAGAAGGTGGTTCCACACGCACGCTTCACAAGTGCAATCCTTCAGCGAATATACAAGGTTGACCATCCCACTGAAGGGGATCTACCCCATTACATGTCGAGCTCTAAGATCTTTGAACACAAAGCTTTGAGCATAGACATACCGCTCTTCCTAGGTATGTTACTTCTCGCTCACTCTTCTCAACCCCAAACCTCTTTGCCTTCTGGAGTAGCCATGATACTTACAAAACCGTCAGAGTCTGCCCAACTACTCAACTCCTCTTCTCTGAAACGATCATCTGAAACCCATCTTAGTCTTTCAAGGAAGGCTAAAAATTCCAAGAAAGAGAATGCCAAAAAGCTAGGTGAGTCCTCTTAATGGGTCTCATTTATTGAACTTTTCCTAAACCCTGAGGCACTTAATATAACCTTTCATATCTCTTTAGCAGATTTTCCATACGTGAGAACATGACTACCATCCCTAACAACCCAATGATTCCAATCACTGACGATGTTGCTGCAGGTAATGCCATCACTTCATTTCTACACAAGGCTACAACCCCTCTATCATCTGAACTTCTTTCCTTCACGTTTGTAGAGGATCGAAATTGAGATATTTAGGCAACTGCTTTGTTTTGACAATCAGGTGAATGGACATGTATCGATAGCACCTGACCTGGGAGAAATTATTTCATTTTCTCTCAGCAAGAAACCACGAATCCTCTCGATAGTGTGTTTCCTAAGTTGGACCTTAGTGTTACTCCTTCGGATAACAATAAGGAATCCTCAGCTATCTTAAAAGATCATGCCCATTCTTTCTAATTTCCTAACCTTGAGTTATCTTATGCTCAGATTTCTACTAATGTTACTGCGGATTCTTAGGAGAACACTCCTCCTAGTCCATTCACTAAGATGGTTGCTGATGTCAAGCTCATTCTTCCGCCTTTTGTGACATTTGGACAAGTAAGACGAGTTAAAGGCCACTCTTCCCTCCAACTCACTTGTCTCCACCAACTTCGTTGATATTAAGATAGATCTGATGGCTGTTAGGTCTGAAATGTCCTCGATGAAGACTAAGGTTCATGCCAACTCTCAGGCCATTGTTGATCTTGCCTCCAAGACTGAGGAAATCAAGGCTCAGCTCAATCGTCAAGAGGAGATTCTCACCCAGATCTTCAATCTCTTCAACCAACCAACACCTACTCCTTCAGTATCATTCATTGAGGTTGATAGGAATGCCCTGACCCTGTTGTAAACAACAACATTCGTCTAGGTCAGAATGTTACCAATATCGATTCCAAGATCTATGGTCTCTCAGCAAGGCTCCCTCTCCCTGGTCATGACAAAGAGGGGAAGAAGAAATCTCTAAACACTTAAGAGACCATTGCTTTTCAGGATAAAATACTAGCAGATGTTGATGATTTCCTCGAAAGGTCTCAGGCGAAGACTCATGCTGCTAAGGATAAGGCTTATGAAACAACAAATGAGACTACAAACCAAACCATCCTCGCTGATGAAGAAGATGATGCTGAGGGTGAAGAAGAAGAAGAAGACCAGGAACTTGAAATCCCTGTTACTGGCACATATCTGAAAGAAAATGATGACGATGATGACAACTTCAACGTCTTTTTGATCCCTCAGAATCTCACTGCTGCCAAAGGAGTTGTAATAAGGGAACCTACTTCCCAAGGGGAGAGCCCTCTTCAAGGGAAACAATAATCAGATCCTAAGGACAATAGAAAATGGTTGTCTGAGAATAATGTTTCCAATCTCCACAAACCTGAGGGGGAGCTCAAAACACCAAATTCAGATGATAACAAGTATGTCTACTCCAAGTGTGAAATCTGACAAGATTCAGTGATTCCTGAAGAATCCTCTGCAAAGCCTTAGCATCAGTGATCAAATGAATCTTGCACAAGAAGATTAAGTTTTGTTCTTATGCTTTATGGAGAGCAGGACAACCCCCTGACCTGTCAAAGAAGGTATATGCACTATGTTGATTTATTTAGGGGTAAGCATCGGAACCGGGTACCCACCTTTGGAACTGGAATCGCTTCGGAACTACTGGTTCCGGAACCGGAACCGATGTGATTGATTCTGGTTCCGGTTCCTAAAATATGGAACCGATCAGAACCGGTTCCGATTCTCATTTTTTAGGAACCGTTACCCGCTGGGTACCCGCTAACCGCCACTTTTAAATAAAAAGTATTTTGTATATTTATAAATAATAAACAAAGACTCAAACTTTATGGTTTGTTTATGTAATAATTAGTTTTTATCAGATTAGTTTTCACCATTTGTTATATTTATTACTTTAAGTCGGTATTTTGTAGTTTAAAATTATATTTTTATCGTATGCAATATAACAAATTTTAAAAAAAAGTTGAAACCGGGTACCCGGTACCGGAACCGGTTCCCATCGGTTCCGGTTCCAAAATATAAGGAACCGGTGTTAGCGGTTCCGGTTATGGCTCCGGTTCCATGAAAAATGGTCGGGTACCCGGTTATGCTCAACCCTAGTTTTATTGCTCCCCATGTGCTTACCAATCCTAAAGGTCAACTGTTCATAACCGGCCAAAAGTCTACTCTCTCTATGGACAAAAGACAAGCTATCCAATAGATGCTTGACATGTGAATGGTACCTTTTGACTTGCATTAAATGCAGTGGTATAAATATATGAAGAAACCCTTGTTCATCTTCATGCATACATTCTCTTTTCCTGAACCGCTACTTTTGTTCTCTCCTTTTCTTGTTCATCAACTTTTTGATTCTTAGATTTTTTAGAATAGGTTTCATTACTTGTTCTTATTTCCACAACAATCTGTAAATTTGTTTATTATCAATAAATTCGTTTAAAACTCAAAACGATTTATGTTTATGTTCACCCCTCTCCTTCTACAAATTGTGTGATATCTATATGCTCTTGTAGACTACTTAGGGACCAACAGTCCCCTACTTTCATGACCACTACTATTGTACATTATTCACTATCAGCTCAAAATAAACACAAAAAGGACACACATGCCATTCCTAGCCTCTTTAACAGTGATACATTGATAATGTCGGTACATCGCATTAATGTGATGGGTATTAATACATGTGTAGACCTCCTCCCTATGTGTGCGTCTAAGATAGCTTATATGTTTTCTATGTGTATTTGCAAGAGAGAAATCGTGTGTTTTTAGTGTTTCTCCAGTATAAACCTAGATTTGTAGATTAGGTTTACCTCTTATTCTTCAGTAAAAGAATCTGCAATTCTTAGATTTATTGTATATTAACCAATAAGAATTTTAAAATTTGAAAAATATAGTGTTTATATTCAACCCCCTTTCTACAAATCTTATTGTAGTCTGTTATCGCTTTTGAGACCAATAAGTGTATCAAAACAAGTTTATTTAATCCATAAACAAGATAGTGATATGGATTCTAACAACTTACCTTGAGGGTGTTGATCCTTGGTTCCCTGAGACAACTTCTCTCTGGAAAAATCACATGTTTCTCTTCCCTCATGGTGTTGATCCTTAGATCCCTCACTACATCAAGAATGGACCCTTTGTTCCATCTGTTACCATTTAAGTTATTCTAGCACCTAAAACTATCCTAGAACACCGAAACATATTGTTGCTAAACAAGTTGATCAATGGTTTGATGAAGACATCAAAAAGGTGGTCGTTGATACCAAAACCAAGACTGTAATTGTCATGGAACTTTTGATGATGTCTATCACTTTATTATAAATTCGAAGACGTCTAAGATGTGGGATGTCATTTGTTTCCAGTACAAAAGTACTTTTGATGTACAAGAATCGAGAAATATAAATATGGTAAGACAATATGGGATGCTCTTCTATTGTAAGAATGGATTTTATTTATAAAGCAAATCTGCACTTTAACCGCCTTATAATTAATCTAAAGACTATGGGCAAGAATATTCCAACTATGAGGTTATGATATGTGAGACTATGCTAAATCATGAAAAATCTAGAGCATTGAAGAAAGGTCTCATAAGAGACTCTAAGAGCACTCTTTTAGCTCTTCTTTTTGTAGATGGCCTTAAAACCTCTGACGAGAGTGACACTCTCCCTGACATTGAGCTAAATCATCAAATTTGTGATAATGATGATAAAATCATTGATTTTGATCATCTCAAGAATTTGATGAGACACTAGCACTGCTCACAAACACTTTCATAAAATTTTCCAAGAAAAGCAATTTTCTTGATAACACAGGTCATGCTCTCATTAATAAAGCTAAGTAAACTCTTGTTGACAAAACTAATGTTGTGTGTTATAATATGAAAGAAAATGACATTTTGCTAGTGAATATAAGTCCAAGAAAGTTGCCAAACTTCCCACTCATCACTCTAAGGATTATAAATACAATAGGTTGAAGGAGAAATACCAGAAGGTGGAATCTCGAAAAGCAAAAGGACTAGGGTATAAAGAACACGACTAAATAGACACATCTTCAACTTCATCCTATTCTAATGAAGATGTTGCCTATCTTTGTCTCCAACGCTGCTCCCTCAAAATTCTTCAAGGTACCCAACTGCGATTACTTTTTTATGCTGGTAAACGACAACGCTTGACTATCTCATAGTTGGCTTCTGCAATGCCATTTAATGGCAAGACAAAAATCTTCATTTTTAAATTTTGATTTACGCAAACAATTAGAGAAATGTCACATAGTGAGTAAAGAGCTAATCAAAATCCAAAATTGGTCATAGTGAATAGGACAGTGAAGTGAAGAAAGAAAACATGTTTTAGCTACACTTAGGGGCCGTTTACCAAACGCTTACCCGGGTAAGCGCTTACCAAGTCATATTACCTTACCTCAACAAATTCACTCATGATCAAGTTATAACCGGAGGAATACGACAACTACCAAAAATCTTACCCAGTAAGAGCGAATACAAGAAAAGCAAGGTCTAAGAGTCTTACCCAGTAAGTAATGGTGATGACTCTTACCACGCTAAGCGCTTACCTGGTAAATTGTTGCATACGATTTCGTTTCGGTGGACTAAAATCTTACCCGATAAGTAATAAGCGATAGTGTTGAATTTTACCGGTAAACACTTATCCAGATAAGATTTGGTAAATGACCCCTTAAACTAAGAAATGCACATTGTAGAAGGTTGGTGTAAAGCCTCAACTAATTTTGATGAAATGCACATTTAAGCAATGAAAATAACAACTTAACTAAATAATTGTGTTAGTATTTTTATTACACTTTTTTTAAAACTCTTTTAAAAAGTACCAAAAACATTTTCAAATAAACATATTATTAAGTTTTCATTTTCATATTAGACAATTTATTTTTTTCTATAAATAACACTTGTCAAGTTGGTTACTTAATTTAACATTGCCGTATAAGATGCACGTACAAATTTGATTCTATGCAGATTGAAGTCTCATTAATTACTCTATGAAAATGGAACGCCCATTTTATTGTAATTTCTCTTCTTTAAGAAAATGTATATTTTATTTTATTGTTAGGTCATTAAATTCAACATTGTATTGTTGCTAAGTTTTTCCTATTTTTATATTTCTTGTTTTCACGAACTTTATAAAGTTAGTTCAGAAGCTTTATTTATTTTAAAGATGAAGCTTATACCATATTAAAATTAAATTTATAGAAAGTTAAAACTGACTATTTTTTAATAAACTATTTTATAGAATTTAAGTTTATAGTAACAAACAATAAAATTTACTATTTAAAAGCGTTATACTAATTTTATGGGATGTTTTGGGATGTTTTGACAAGTTTTTATAAGATTCCTGAAAAAGTAAAATTTAATTTTGATGCCTAATGTTTGCAATTTTTAACCGATATTTTTCATACACTTGAAAAGCTCAGGTTACGTCCCTCATGTTTGTCAATTCTCAACAAATTAAGCAGTTGTTTGATTTTTTATTCATTAAGTTCTGAATCTGTTAAGTTGATTTTTGTTTTGAATAAATCATCTGAACAACAAAAAGTTATCGTTTTAACCTTGTGTCTACATAGGTGTTGAATGAAAATAAAATGTTTGATAAACTTCTTTATGTTGTAGTGTTAAACTTGATTACAAAGGTTTTTATATTATTATTTTTATTTCAGTTTATATGTTGTTGTGTTAAAATCCGCCCCTACTCCAACCATCTTCTCTATCCAAAATCATTTTTCCTACCAACAAATCAAACCCAAGATGAAGGGTTTAATCAAACCTATAAATCAATCGTTGCATAATCAAAGCCACATATTGTTCTTTGCACAATCAAGTCCACAAAGTATTCCAACCCACAAACTTTGCTTCTATGATATAATATTTGATAAAGATCAGGTTTGATCGATATAGTGCACAATAAAAATGAATTAGAGCATGTTTGTTAGCATCTTAATGAGCTTAATTGCATCGCAGAGCTTATTCGATCAACTATAAATGACTATTTTACAGTGGCTTAATAATATAGAAAATGACTTATTCAGTAAACTTCTAGGGCAGAGCTTTATTTAGAAAGCCAAAAAGTTTTCAAACACATTTCCCTCTCAATTAAAAAACTTTCTATCTATGAAAAGATCTTCCCAATCTATACAGAAAAATTAATCTATACAGACAACCTTATCCATATAGGACTTAATGGGAAACCAACCAAACATGCCCATAGTCAGATTCTCAGATTATATTCATATATGTGACCTAAATCCACCCAAATCTAGGTTGATTCAAAGGACGTACTATGGTGACAAACCACAAGGACGAACAACAACATAGAGGGGTGAATTGTCAAAGAAGAAAAAAGGTTGAGGTAGGGTTGGATTGTCAGAGAAGAAAATGACAAATCACAAAACTAACCATGAACATCTTCTCTAGCAAAATAAACTCGATCACGAAAGCCATAACAGAACAAAAACAAACACAAAGAGATGAAAGTCGGGACTATATAACTCGAACCAGAACGCCAGAGCAAGTTTGGGTGCTTGGGTTTGAGTTTGGCCAAATCTTTCCATCGGAGAGAGAGAAAGAGGGGCGTCAAGAAAGGCGGAGGGCGTTGTCGTTGAATTAATGGATTTTTTTAACCAATGTAAGTCAAATGGATGAATGTGTAACAAAATAACAACCATGATGATCAAAAAAGTAATTATTTCAAAATAAAAACAAAACTTGATAATAAGTAGTAATTAAAGGGACCAAAAGGGTAATTTACTTTTTTAATTATGAATGAGCAAAATTTAATGTAAAATTTAATTAGTACAAAAAAGAGTTGACCTTTACCTGCAAACAATCAATTCTTTTTGAAATACGAGGTTATTTAAGAGAAATGTTATTAAATGGTTTTTTTAAAATGTTGTTTTTAATAGATTTTAAAACATTCTTGTTTTAGAAAGAAGCATACTTTGTTAAGGAAAAATATTTTTATATTTAATATAATGTCATGTATGTAGAAAAATATGTTAGAAATTTTCTTTAAAGTAACTTTTCAAATAAGTGTTGTTTTTTAATATTTTCAATTATTATGACGCAAACGGATTTTTGTAAGTATATTTTAATCATTTACTCCTTAATATTTCTATTTTACTTTGTTTTAAATAAGTAATTACTTTTAAAACAAAGTATTTTTTTATTCTATTTTTAATTATGAGGTGGATTTTTTTTTCTTTGTATATACTTAGAGCATCTCTAATGCTCAACCTATTCAACGCTTTTTACTATTTGAATTAGTGGTTTAAAAGGTTTTTTTACATTGGATCATAAGACTTTTTTTGAAAAGCTTTTTAGGAAAGCTTATTATGCACCAACCTTTTGGATGAAAACTTTTTATGATTTTTGTGTCTCACACCCTCTCTCTTATAACCCTTTGAAAGACTTTTTCCATTGAATTGGATTTACAAACAATTTTTTACATAAAGTAAATAGGTAGAAAAAGTCTTAATTACAAAGAGTTAATCATTGTGGATGCTCTTAGGGTTAACATTGTTGTTGGGTCAATTAAAATGTAATAATTATAAATTTATAAAATTATGTGAATTTTTATTGTAGACATTTATCATTAGACGAATTGAGTATTTTATAAGTAATATGTATTAAATATCAGTTAACAACGTGATGGAATGACTTTGTCCAAATATATATTCCCTTTGTCCCAATTTAAGCGTCCACACTTAAAATGACATACAGTTTTAAACATGTATATAATTACACTTTTTGGTAAAACAAATGACATATTTACTCTTATTTAATTTCTCTCCTCACAACTCTTAAATATTTGTACATTAATTAAGAGTAAATTTGAGAATTTATTTATTTACTTTTGAAAGTGTACACTTATTTTATAACAAATATAAATAAAAATATGAATATTTAAATAGGGACGGAGAAAGTACTAAATATGATTATAAAACCATTAATAAATTAAATAGAAGGATACTCGCGCAATGCAGCGAGATACATCTCAGTTTTAAGTTTCATTTCAATTTTTGTCTCTATCGATGTTATAATGGTTTTATTTGGTTTTAAGAAAACGATTTTAATGTTTCATTTAAAAGTTCTTTTTTTATGTAATTTCTCTAATTCAAAATTTTTCTCATAATTAAATTTTGGTTTAATAACGAATATAACTTTTTATATAGACGATAATTAAGTATTCTGTTAGAACTCAATGATTATCTTAATTAGATCTTAGATTTTTTATATTTAAAATTAGTTGTTTATCTTGTATTTGATCATATTTATCTGTAATTAGTTATACGGAATCAGAAATGAAGTTGTAATAAGTTGTACATATGCATAATTTAATTTTAATCTTGAAAATTAAGTAATTAGTATTAAATAGCAGTACCTAAGGTTTAAAAAGTTGTTTTTAAGAATTTTTGACCAAATGCTTTATAATATAGTATAGATATATAAAATTTAGGACAAATTGAATAAAAAAAAATACTTTGTTTTAATTCATTTACTAAAGATATCATTAGTCTCTCCCATTTATAAACTAAAAGAGGAACCAATTATCTTTAAACTTGATAAAAGTTGGCTTGACATAGATGACATGACAATAAATCAAATTAATATTTGACTTTTTTAGACTTATTAATTACGTGGCAATTGTATTGATTTTTTAATATTATTATTTAAAAGTATTTATTTTTTCTTTCATCATCTTCGCATCGCATACAAGTTACAACCACCACCATAATTAAAACTATTGACCACCACTAGGAGTTCCAATCCAAACATGTCTAATAAATTCAACCATTTTTAACATAAATTACATAAAAATTTGTGATAATAATATACAATAACAATAATAAAGCCATGTCAAACATTGTTTTTATTAAAAATTGACACATTAATTCTATAATCGGTTACTGGCCTATACAATAGATAACTGAATCATTTTTTGTTTATAAATTTGTAATAGACTCCTGAATGGTTTACTTGAAATTATATTTTATAAAATTGAAATTGAAATAAAATATGTTAATTTTTATACAATTTACTTTAAAACTATATTCGACTCATTTATTTTAGCAAAGTTCTTTTATTGAACATATATCTATCTAACCTAATAAAAATAAAGTATAATTTAAATTATTACCACTTAAATATTTTAAAATTGGAACCCTAATGAAATCGAGCTTTTTGTTCTTATAAAAGAATCTTATAAGAACATTTGAACATTATCAAATTTTTAAATATGTTAGACACTATAAACAAAAACATTATCTTATTTAATTATATGTAGTAAAACGAGCCGAACGAATTGACCGTATAAAGGGTCAATGCATATAACTTAAGACTCTTTATCAAATACCTATAGGTAAGTGTTTAATAGTCATCATATGACAACATTTTAGACCAACAAAATATATTGTTGGTAGACGTATTGTTTACGTAGTAAACACTTTTCAGATAAGAGTCTTCTCCCTTATTTACTGTTATTGGTATGTCTCTTATCGGTTAAGATTCTCGATCATTTCCATGCTTACTCGGTAAGGTAAATAATACCTGATAAGTACTTACTCAGTAAGAGGTTGATAAATAACCTTTTGTTTTATAACCATGAACGATAAATGTTGGTGAATTGACCTTCTGACGTATTATTATTTATTCATTTTTAAATTTTACTAACAACTAGTATACAAAATATTTATTAGCAAATTCTGACGTATTATTATTTATTCATTTTTAAATTTTACTAACAACTAGTATACAAAATATTTATTAGCAAATTCTGACGTATTATTATTTATTCATTTTTAAATTTTACTAACAACTAGTATACAAAATATTTATTAGCATGAAAATTCTCATCGAACCAACACTATAATAAAATCGGGTTTATATGTCAGAAAAATGTCCGGGTGTCCTAATAGAGACTAATTTATAGGACCAAATATTTATTTGTTATATGTAAAGGTGGTGTTATAAATTTTATACGACAATTTTGGGTGTCTTAAAAAATCCTTTATGACAGTTTAAACACAAAGTGTCATATTAATATTTTAATATAACATATTTAAACAAATGTCCTATAAGAATATATTTATAAGGCATTTTTTAAGAATGTCATATAAAAGGACTAATATGGCATTTCGTTTTATAAATGTTCTTACACGTTTACTAAGACACCTAAAAATCATCATACAAACTTTTTACAATTTTTTTTGATAGTACACGTAAACTAACAAAATGTTTTGTCTTATAAATTTAAATCTTAATTATTACCTCCTTCTCAATTTAAGTGTCCATATTTCTATTTATATATGTCCCAAAATTAGTGTCCACTTTCAAAAGTAAATAACTAAATTCTCAAATTTACCTCTAATTAATGCACACATATTTAAGAGTTGTGAGTAGAAGAAAAATTAAATAAGGGTAAATATGTCATTTTATTTACCAAAAAGTGTAATTATTATGAATGTCTAAAACTGTATGTTATTTTAATTATGGACACTTAAATTAGGACGGAAGGAGTATAAAACTGTTTATTATGATGATAAAAAACACTTTTTCCGTTTTATAAACTAAATTTTATTGTAGTGTGATTTTTTAGATAATGCTACAATTTACGAAGTTTTAAATACGTTTTTCATTTGGGGAATAAAGGATTTGGAAATTATTTAATTAAAAATAGTAAAAAAAAAGGAAAAGTTAAGAGTAATAAATTGTAGGGTTATCCGTTTGGGAAGTACAAATATTGAAGTAAAATTGACACGTAGGGCCAAAATTGATTGCTATATTAGAAAATTAAATGTGGAGACAGGAATTTACGTTACCGACCTCCTTGCTTTCTTGCTTTTTGTTTGGACAGTATCATGCTTCTACTTTCAAACTTCCATTTCGTAATATTTTTCAATTCCATCATTTCTTTTTATCCATATATCTGAATATTTATAAAGAGGGGTTCTTATAACTTTTGGATATAGTGTACATGGTCATTAACTATTGGTGATACTTTTGATAATAGCAGGGTCCTTTTAGATTGCCTTTAAGATTCAAATAAACAATCAGAAGATAAATGGAGTAGTTTGTTAATTTGTCATTGGATGATAAATTAATTAGAAGTTAAAGTATAATTAATTAGATTAATTATATAAAGTTAATTGATTAAGATAGTTTTAATCAAGCTTATTGGTTCAAGGGGACTAAGGGGCTGTTTACCAAATTATTTATTAAGTCCTGTATGGATAAATTTGTCTGTCCAGATAAATTTGTCTGTCCGGATAAATTGGTGTAGTTGTTTACTTTTTAATCTGAATTAACAGTCTGAATAACATAAATGACCGATTTACCCCTCAAATGAATTATATAGTTTTTGATAAATTTATGTTTATTTTTTAAACCAAATGATATTTCTAAAACACAAAGTTTCTTCAAAGTGTTGATAACAAATTAACAATCTATAACAAAGAAAAAAGAAATTGATACACAATCACAGGCAAATGTAGAAGAAAAAAAAAGACAGAAGTTGCCATGGAAGAAGAAATCAGTACCATCAGTATCCAAATATCAATGTGAAAAAATCAAAAATAGAAACCGATGGAACAATCGAAATCCATCAATATACAAAAATCAATCTAGACGGAGCTTGTTGAACGGATCTATGAACAGGATATCGCAAACGGGATCAAAAATCCAACTTTTTAGAACAGATTGTGAGCTGAACAGATCGTTCCTGAACGGGATCGAAAAATCCAACTTTTTAGAACGGACCTGTGAACTGATCGAACAGATCTAAAATCAGATTTCAAATCTTTCCTGAAAGGGATTGATGTGAACAAGCTGAAGATGAGGAAGATGATAACTCGAAAGACTAGTCGAGGATGAAGCTAAAAGGGCTATCAAAAGACCAGTCGACGGTGCTCGAAGAAAGCTTTTGAAGATCGAAATCGACTAAGGTTTTTGAAGATCTAAATCGATGGTGAAGATGGTGACGATGGAGATGAAGTATGGAGAAGGAGATGAAAAAGGCAACAGGTGATGATGGAGATGAAGTATGGACATGGAGATGAAGGAGGCAACATGTGATGATGGAAGAAGGAGGCGTGTGTGTTTGTAATGTGGAAGAGGGGTGTAGGTCAAGGGTAGGCAAGTCTTTTTTTTGGCTTAATCCGGACAACACAACATTTTCATCTGTGCGATTAAGTAGTCTTCTATGCGAATAAGCCGTAAGTAAACAGCCTAAAAGAGCTGTGCGAATAAGCCCGTTTCCCCATTAAGCTCATTAAGCCGCAAGTAAACACCCCCTAAGTGTAAAATAGATAACTTAGTTGAGAAACAGAAGATGGTTATAAATAGACTGCTAGGGTCAAGCCCTAAATCAGTTTTTCAGTTTTCCTCTCTCTCTCTCTTGGGTCAATCTCTCCCTCTCTCCCAAAATCAAGAACCTAATAAGGGTTTAATATTTAAGCCTCTTATTGATTGTTAGATTTTGGTGTTCTTAAGTGTGAGCCACTAGAGGGATTCATACTATTGGTCCTCAGCATCCAAGAACCGAGATCAAAAGGTTTGATTCATAATTGTGGTTTTCGACAATCACAATAACTAAGTAAGTAATTTTTGTTCATCATTTTGTAGTTAAATATCTATAAGGTATGTATCCTTATAGATTGTTAGTATTGCCATAGATGATTTTTAAGTATGCTTCCGTTGCCTATATCATGTGGTAGTAGTTTTCACAAAAATCTTTCAATAATAACGATAACAATTTAAGAAAATATAAGGACAATTCTCAGTCAATCATTTATACATGAAATTTTTTTCATATACAAAATCATAAATGATGCGGGCGACTTTTCTCATGCGACATAAGTGGCCCTAAAAGTCGTCCGCTCCAGTTAGTGCAAAATCACATGATTTTATACATGAAAAATATTTCTCGTATTTTATAGTTAGCGTTCTCGTATGAACCCGCATCTCTCTATATATATATATAAGGGTAACCAAAAAAAATTGTTAACCAAAAAATTATGTTAATTTTACAATTTTTTTTGACCAGTTAGAATTTATTTAGACTCAAGATTCATTTGTCATGGTGCATTTAATGTCTGAGAGCAAATTTGTAATTTATTGATTTTGTATTATTTTTAATGACGTTCATTGTTACAAATTACAATAAAATAATTATTCCTGTATTTTTCCCATGGTAATTTTTTTTTCAAGTTTCTTTGTCACATTCAAATGATTTGTTATTAAATACCAAAATGAACTTTGTTTATAACGATATGTTCATAGGTGAAAATGTGAACAATGTTCATAAAACATCTTCACATATTTCACAAAACAGGTGTCCATAGGTGAAACAAATTACCTATACTAACAAAATTAATGTGGTCATAAGTGAAACACATTACCACATATTTGAAAAAATGAACCTTGTTCATAACAATAAAACTAAGACCGTGTTCATAGATGAAACAAGTTATCACATATTTGAAAAAGAGAATCTTGTTCATAATAATAAAACAAAGACTGTGCTCACAGGTGAACCAGAGTAATCAGAGCTTGATGTCAGTTTCGAAACGATGAAGGAGTACTGGAAAATTAGTTGATGTTAAAATAGCTCTCTAATGCTGACTAGATGAAGTCCCTAGTGTTTATGCCATAAGTTACACCGAGTATAATCGGTTGGTCCCAAGGGAGTCCACAAGAGTGTAAAAGTACCACACAGTTTGTTGGAAGGGGGTGAATACAAACACAAGCTTTATAAGTTTTAAATGAGTTTATTAGAAATAAACAAATTTACAGATTGTTTGCGAAAATAAGAACAAATAATAAATACCTATTCTAAAACAACCAAGAACACTAAGTAATGATGCACAAGATTAAGGAGAGAAAGAAGCAGAGGTTCAAGAAGAGATAGGTATGCATGAAGATTAAGAAGAGGTTCTTCACTTATTTATACCCAATGCATTTGTTGATCCAAGCTCCTTTAGTGATTTCATGATGATCCTTTATATTTAGTGAAAATCTTAGGTTTAGAATCTGTTCAGTTTCAACGAACGCAAACACTTATTGCACTCAGTGATCACTGAAGATATTAGGAATGATCTCTGAACTTGAAAGCCCGAAGACAAAGTTCACACAAAAGAAGCTTTCAGCGAATGTTTAAGACTTAGCTGAAGAAAGAGAAATTAACTCGTAATCTGAAGTAGTTCAGTGATAGAAATGATTGCCTACATGAAGTGTGAAATCTTGAGTATGATTCAGTGATACCTGAAGGATTCATCCTTGGGTCCTCAGTATTAGTGATCAAATGAAGCATACTCTACAAGATTAGAACTTGTTTTATTATCGATTCACAAAGGACAACCTCCCCATTACATATGTCAGAAAGTGCATGCGGAGTTACTTTATTGCCTCCCACATGCCTACCAACTTTGATAAGTCAACTTTTCGTATTCGGTTAAAAGCATGGTTGCTTTATGAACAAAGAACGAGTCTTTAATGGAAGCTTCACACATGACATGCATGTAGCTTTTGACTTGCATTTAATGCATTGTGTATAAATAGATAAAGAATCTCTTCTTCATCTTAATGCATACATATCTCCTCTTGAACCTCTGCTTCTTTCTTTTCTTAATCTTGTGCATCATAACTTAGTGTTTTATGATTGTTTTAGAATAGGTATTTATTACTTGTTCTTATTTCCGCAAACAATCTGTAAATTTTTTTATTTCTAATAAACTCATTTAAAACTTAAAAAGCTTGTGTTTGTATTCACCCCCCCCCCCTCTACAAATTGTGTGATACTTATACACTCTTGTGGACTCCCTTGGGACCAACAAGTGGTATAAGAACAGTGTTTATTGCTTTCTTAACTTCAATAACTAATATCTATTTGTTTTTTAAATGGCTAACCAAAATACAAACTATATGATAATGGCTCTTGCCAAACCTCCAAAATTCAGCAAGGATATTTCCTTTTATGGAAGGAAGAATGACCCTTTTTCCTATTGTGTGCTGATTTTAAGATCCCCTATTATCTCGATAATGGACCATTCATTCCAACAACCCTAGTTCCTGCTGTTCCTGCAACCACAACCGCTGCTGCTATTCCTGAAAAATGTATTCCTAAATCTCCACATCAATGGAGTGAGGAAGAAAAGAAAGAAATAGCTGTTGACACAAACACTAGATCTATTATTGCTATGTCCCTTCTCGGTGATGTTTATCATCCAGTCATGAAGATTGGAACTTCTAAAACCATCAGGGACACTCCCTGTGCTCAATATGAAGGTACTAATGAGGTACATGAATTAAGAAAAATAAATCTTGTGAGACAATATGAAAGTTTCATATCTGGTAAGAATGAAACCTTGTTAGAGGTTCATCAAACATTTAACTATTTAATAATAGATCTCTGAACTGTTGGGAGAGAATATTCCAACTTTGAGGTCCTGTTAAAGTTCATGGAATCTCTTCCTGAACGCCTTTACAACGTGTCTTAAAATGTCAAATAACATTAGCTCTCTTTCATTAAGTGCTCTCTATGGGATTTTGCTCAATCATGAGCAATCCTAGGTACTAAAGTAGAATTTGGTAAAAGGACACGAAAAGCTCTAAAAGTTCTTCTTTAGATTTAGTGTCTTTAGAGATTTACCCTTCAAAACAGTCTCTTCTATTATCACGTCTATCACTAAGTTAGATCCATCTAACTCTAAGGACATATCATATGCTGATCTTTCAAAATTTGATGAGTCTCTGGCTCTTTCGACTAACACTTTCAGAAGATTTTTCCAGAAATAGAAACTTTAGAAGAAATCCTTCTATCATTGACTCTAACAAGTCAAAACTTTCTTCCATTGATAAAACTTCAGCGACTTGCTATAACTATCAATGCAAAGGTCACTCTGCTAGTGAATGTAGGTCTAAGAAAGTTGATGATCCTACCTCCTCTCAAACCTCCTCTAAACCTAGAGATGATAAGTATCTCAGGTTAAAGGAGAAGTACCAGAAAATGAAGAAAACTCAGCAAAAATGCAAATGCCTGTTTGCTGAAGAACATGACTGTACGGACTCCACTAACAAGTCTGACTCGGATGAAGAAGACTTGGCATTTGTTTGCCTCATGGAAAAGATCCAAGAAGCAGAAGATATATCTGAATCTTCTTCATCATAAATCTCCTCAAACTCTACTTAGGTATCAAATCGAAATGACTCATCTATCTCTGAAAATGATAGCTTGTCGGCTCTCGACACGCTAACTTTTGATTTATACAATGCTATAAATGGTAAAACTAAAGCAAAACAATTAAACTCCGATTTACAAGAGCAACTAAAAAATTTCTATCTGAAAATAAAAGAACTAACCAAGGTCGATGAAGACCTTAAAGACCAAGTCTTTATAAATCAGACTATAAGCATTGAGAAACAACAAGCTATCACTAAGCACGAAAAAGCCATCGCATAACTCAAAGCTGAAAAGGCTACCATTGAAGGATGGTGCAAAGCCTCTATTAATACAAATGAAATCATCAATGCTCAGATTCCTATAAAGTTTAAAAGTGGTATGGGATATTCTTCTGATCATGAAGAGCCCCTGAAAGACCGTTCCATGCTTAAGTTTAGAACGTTTGTCTCTTCTATCCCTGACACTTCCACTCAGTGTTCTTCTACATCTGAGTTAAAAGCTTTAGAACCTATTTCTAAGTGTTCAAAGAGTATGATTAAAGAAAACTCCATCATTCATACTCCTAAAGCGAAATAGCTTCCTAAACTGAAGAACAGTCCTTCCACTCCTTCAGGGAGTCAACCTTCGACTTCTGGGAAGAACATCCCTAGACCTGTTCAGAGATCCACTACAAGAATCAAGATTGATCTCACTCCCACTAAACCTAAGAAACCTGTGGTTCCTCCTATGTCTATGGAGAAAGGAATTCTTGGACCCGACCTTGAAAACCTTAAGCTTTCTTTAACTCATGCTTCTTTAAACGATAGGAAGTGCTACCATTATAGGGAAACTACTCACATTGCAAGCAAATGCCCTGCAACTACCAAAGCTGAGAAGATCTCTCATGGAAAGAAGGTAGCCAAATCTGAAAAATCAATTAAGGTGAAATCCACCTAAGTTGGGAAAACAACTAAGGTGAAGAAATCCACTGAAGTAAAATCTTCTAAGATTGAGAAAGAAGTTATCCTTGACATTTCCACCAACACTACAAGACCCATCGTGATATGGGTATTTATGAAATATAATTACCTGATCTTATGCAGGATGTCAAAGGTATCTGGTTTCTTGATAGTGGACGCTCTAAACATATGACTGGAACCAAGTCCCTACTCTCTAAATTTAAAGAAAAAAAGGTCCTTCAGTGACCTTTAGTGGAAATGGCAAAGGATACATCAAGAGTTATGGTATTCTAACCATGGATCAACCTCCTTCAAACGTGTTGCTTATGTTGAAGGACCTAAACATAACTTATTTAGCATCATTCAACTCTGTGATAAAGATTTCAAAGTCTTCTTCACAAAGAAGAAATGCGTAGTCACTGACAAAAATGACAAACTTGCTCTGACTGGAAAATGCATGGAGAATGTCTATGTAATCAACATGGAAAATGTCAATCATAGAACATTTTCTTTCTCTCAAAGGTCTTCTCAGATGTCAACCTGTTTTGGCATAAAAGGTTGTCACTGGCCTTCCCCAACACTCCTTTGCAAAGTATCTCTTTGCTCAACGTGTGAAAAAGGAAATCTGACAAAAGCAAGTTTCAGATCTATACAAGTGTCTTCTATGACAACTCCTCTTCACTTACTCCATATGGATCTCTTAATACCTGTCAATGTCCGATCCATAGCTAGAAAGAAGTATACACTTGTCATTGTTGATGAGTATTCTAGGCAAGGTTCTAAATGGCGTGAGGCATGGCGTGGCGGCGAGGTCAAGCATCAAACTTTAGGAGTTACGGCGAGGACATGGTGTGGCTTAAGGCGGCTAATATGTATTATATATATAGGAGAGTTGGGTTCCGGTGAGAAGGAGAGTTATGGTGAGAAGGGTAAGAACGGATCTCAACAATCCCAATTGAAGATCAACACTAATGAGATACACCAATATGTGTCTAATCAATTCCCTTCTAAAGCGCAATTAATGAGTGGGCATGAGATTAAAGTGATCAAGGGTGGATATCCCTTCTTACGTTTCTCACCTTAACTCTACTGCTCACATGATCTCGTGCACACACACACGCACACAATCACATATATATATATATATATGTGTGTGTGTGTGTGTGTGTGTGTGTGTGTGTGTATGTGTGTGTGTTTATGTCAATGTTATGAACAATAATGATTAAGTATTTAACCCGTAAAAACTATAAACTTATATTTACATTTACTCCTATTCAGGTTTTAAAAATCTCAAATTTCTTCTCATGCCTTATAATGTCATATCACTTGTAAAACCATAACTTTAAAAAAAATTAAAAATTTAAAGATTTAAAAAAAAATTAGAAATTAAAAAAACATGTAACGCCCTAGAGGGCCGTAACGCGCCATGGCGGGCCATGGCGTCATAACGAGTTTCACGCCTTATCTAGATGCCAAGGGGTTAACGTGGCGGCAAGGCTGCGCCTCGGCGCCAAGGCGCATTTTTTAGAACATTGATTCTAGGTATAGAATATTTTTTCTTAGATCCAAAAGTGACACTCCTGAAGATATTATTTCTTTAATTAAGAAGATGCAAGTCCTCATACAAACAACCTCATAGTTCGGTCATTGAGAAGTGCTCAGGGCACTGAATTCAAAAACAGTACCATGATTAACTTCTTTGAAGACAAAAGAATTTCTCATAATTTCTCTGCAGTCAGTTGTAATAACCCGGAACCAATTTTGTAGGAATAAACTTAGTTTGATTGGATGGAGTCTAACATCCTAAAGTTCAGGGACTAAGGTTGTCATTTGAAGATAGATGATCAAATAAAAAGGGAGGAAACCCTCATTTCTTGGAGAATACGGCTGAAATTAAGTGTGTGCAAAGTGTGTGTGTGTTCTTGGTGCGATTTTGAAGAAGAAAGAAGAAGAGGGAAGGATTTCAAGAAGGAGGAAGAATCAACCAACAATCTGAGGTATAAATACTCATCTTCTTCATCTCTTCTACTTGTTGAGTCTAATAGATGAATAAGAGATTGGGGTTTTATGGTTTAGTTGGTTGTATGTTGATTAAACCCTCAAATCAATGTCTGTTGGGTTATTAGTTTGAGTATTGAAGTAGTCTTCAAGTATTGGGATCCTTATTTCATTCTAAAGGATTTGAAATCAATAAAAACCTCCATTGTTGGGCAAGGTTCTTCATTGTGTATAAAAATCCATGAATCAATAGGTTTATTGGCTTACATGGTTTATTTGTTGTTGGGGAGGGTTTTGGTATGAGTTTAGACAAGTATTGTGTCTGTTTTGAGGCTGGAAATTGGTATAATGGTGTTTTCGGGGTTTTTGGTTCGAGTAGGAAAGTGCAGGACGAACAGTGAGTCTCGCGACTTGGCCTGCGGCTTCAAGTCGCGCGCCAAGCCGCATAACTCACTGTTTCAACATTTTGAGCTTTTTGCGAAAATGTTAATTAAGTGGGTTAAGTGGTGTCCTAGCCTAAAGGGTTTATAGGTAAGATGTGTGGAGGTATAATTGGGTCATTAACTTGTAGTTAATTGATCTAAATCAGGTGTTCGTTTGGTGTATTCATAGTTGGAAAGTGAGCTAGGTGGCTTGGCAATTCAGGTGAGTTCCCTCGTGTGCTAAACCTTTAAATTGAAATGTTTAATTCATTCTTATTGGACGGTGTGTGTCCTTCCTAATGATCACAGTGTCTGTGATCATGTTAATCACGGTGTGTGTGACATTAATATTTACCGTTGCAACAGGTACATAAGTGTGTGGATAAGTGTGAGTTAATATTCATGACTAACCGTTTTCCTCTTATAACTGTCATGCATATATTAACTGATTGTTTATGGGAATTCACTAGACCTTTCGGTCTAACCCTCTCTTTTATAAAACTGAAAACCTTTCAGGGAAGCACATGGTAGAGTGTTCAGGTAAGGGCAAGGGAAAACTGTGAGCCCGGGTGATAGAAGTGAGGCACAATGCATTGAGATAGTAGCTGAGATAGTATAAGATTGTAATAATCTCAGTAGCTAGTTTTATTTTCCCCTGCAAACATTTGAGATGAAGTATACTTTGGGACCATTTATGTTCAGTTGCGACTTTGTTTTTAATGCAATAGTATGTTATACCTTTGTTTTAGAATCGTGGTTGTTACAAGTGGTATCAGAGCCCTAGTTTAAGAGAATTAGGTGTTCAAGGAGCATCTAGACTTAGACTGAGGGATAAGTGGGACTGAGATTAAGTAGGAATGGGTAGCGTGGGATTAACCGGTGAGAGTAATGATAGGTAGAAAGGACTAACGTGTAAGGTAAATTCGGAATCACATCTGGCCAAGTTCATTGTGAATTTACAGGTACATGAAGGTGCTTGAATACCTATTGTGATCTAACTGGTTGTCTTATGTTATGTTCGTTTCAGTGTCAAGAAGTATGACTCGAGGTTCTGTGAGGTCGGCATCGATAACACCAGCGGAAGGAGACCTTCCGATTAGAGATGCTCAACCCGATCAAATTGAAACTGTTGTAGCTACTCCTACCCGAGGAAGGGGTAGAGGAAGGGGTCGTGGAACCCGAAGAGGTGCAACATCCGTGGGATCCCTTGAGGGTGGGACTCGAGGTCGAGGTACGACCCGTACTCGTGGTCGTGGAGTGGTGACCGAGCCGTTGAATGAGGCGGCGAAATCGATCCAAGAAAGTTCGGTCAGTGTGCGTGTAAGGGGACGCGGAAAGAGGGGAGGTCGAACACAAGAGCGAGGGTTTGTGACCAAGGATGACTTCAATGCGGGAATGGGGAAACTTGAAGCGGCAATTCAAGCTTTGGCGGGTAAAAAACATTCTTCAAGTGCGACTATTCCTTGTGAGGATGATGATGTGGAGGGGTCTAAGGGAGAAGGAAGCCATAGTCACTTATCCCAAAAGATTACCCCCGAAGTAGAGAGTAAGGAATCGAAAGGTTGTAACTACAAGACGTTCCTAACTTGTAAGCCTTTTACCTATATGGGAGAGCGTAACCCGGTTTTGGCATTGCAGCGAATTAGGGAAATGGAAGTGGTGTTTGATACTAGTGGATGTGCGGAAAAGCACAAGGTGTTGCATGCCACCACTATGCTTAAGGCGGAAGCTCGTTGTTGGTGGGATTTGGAAAGTGGAAATATTGGTCTGGGAGCGGCTAAGAAGACCTCATGGGAGAAATTTGTGGGCTTGTTTAAGAATAAGTATTGTCCTAAGACCGCAATAAGGCAACTTGAGGAAGAGTTCTTTCATCTAGAGCAAGGGGATATGGTGGATCGTTATGTGTGGGGTTTGAAAGCTTCCATAAGGGAGTTGGTGATGACAATGATCACATCAACCTTCCAAATGGCGGTTGATGCGGCCGAGATGACCGAGAAGGAAAAGAACCGCCAAATGATGGAAAAGGGTACCGAGAAGAGGAAGTGGGATGGAGCACCAAATGATTCCAAGAAAGCTAAGTTCTCTAAGTATGATAATCGTGGGAGTCAAAAGTTTGTGGAGAAACCGTGTGGAAAATGTAATCGGCTGCATTGAGGAGATTGTGCTATGGAGTCAAAAGGGTGTTTCAAGTGTGGGAAAATGGGGCACATGGCGAGAGAGTGTTCCAACTCTAGAGCATGTTATCATTGTGGATCTTTCGAACATTTGAGGACGAATTTCCCTCAACTGAAGAAGGGTGTGGTGAGCAACTTTGGTGGAGGACGTGGTGGTGGAGCGGAAAAGAAGGTGGAAGCTCCACGAGCTCAAGTGCGAGCGTTTCATATGACGGCTAATGAAGCGGAGGAGGCGCCCAATGTGGTCACAGGTACCTTTCTTATTAATTCTTTGCATGCCAAGGTATTGTTTGATTTGGGTGCGAACCATTCTTTTATATCAACTGCTTTCATGAGGCTCTTGAATGTCAAGCCCAAGAGGTTAGATCATGGGTTTGAGGTAGAAATCACCGATGATAGGCGAGTTGTGGTGAGGGAAGTTCTAGAAGGTTGTAACATTGATATAGAGGGTTGTCTTATTCCGATGTTATTATATGCGATGGCGATGAGTGAGTTTGATGTGATTGTGGGAATGGATTAGTTGGCTAACAACAATGCGTGTATTGTGTGTAAGAAGAAATTGATCCAGATCACCTTGCCGGAAGGAAAGGAGGTGGTGATTTATGGCGATCGAAGTGAGAGGAAGTCTTGTATAATATCCATGTTAAAAGCCAAACAATGTTTAGCCAAGGGATGTTGTGGGTTTATGGCATATGTAATTGATGCCGAGAGGGAGAAGAAAAGTGTGGATGAAGTACCAATAGTGAAAGAATATCCCGAGGTATTTCCCGATGATCTTGTTGGACTACCTCCGGATCGTCAAGTGGAATTTAGAATCGATTTGGTACCCGGAGCCACACCAATAGCCCGTACACCTTATCGATTAGCGCCGACAGAAATAAAAGAGATGATGACGCAACTTCAAGAGTTGCTTGATAAGGGGCGGTCCGGTTATCATCAGTTGAAAGTGAGGGAGGAGGATGTGTCTAAAACGACTTTCCGAACGAGGTATGGTCATTACGAGTTTTTAGTTATGTCTTTTGTCTTAACTAATGCTCCAGCGGCGTTTTTGGATTTGATGAACCGAGTGTGTGGTTCTTTGTTGGACAAGTGTGTGATCGTCTTCATTGACGATATTCTGATCTACTCTCGGACGGAAAGTGAGCATGAAGAACATCTTCGTCTAGTGTTGGAATTGCTAAAGCGTGAGAAGATTTCTGCGAGGTTTTCAAAGTGTGAGTTTTGGTTGCGAGAAGTACAGTTTCTAGGACATGTAGTGTCCGAAGGCGCAATCAAAATGGACCCGGCAAAGATAGAGGTTATCAGGATTTGGGAGCCACCGAGGACACCGTCAGAAGTGAGAAGTTTCTTAGGTCTAGCGGGGTACTACCGGAAATTCATTCAAGACTTTTCGCGTGTAGCTACACCGTTAACCTCCTTGACTAAGAAGAACGTCTAGTTTGTGTGGACCGAAGCTCAAGAGTCGGCATTTAGCTTGTTGAAAGATAAGTTGAGTACTGCACCAGTTTTGTCACTACCGGATGGAACGGAAGGGTTCGTGATCTATAGTGATGCATCCAAGTTGGGATTGGGATGCGTGCTCATGCAACATGGGAAAGTGATTGCATACGCTTCAAGACAGTTGAAGGATCATGAGAGAAACTACCCTACTCATGATATGGAGTTAGCGGCGGTAGTTTTCACACTTCAGATTTGGCGGCATTACCTCTATGGGGTGAAGTGCCAAATTTATACCGACCATAAAAGTCTCAAGCACTTGTTTGATCAAAAGGAGTTGAATATTGAGGCAAAGGAGGTGGGTCGAGTTATTGAATGATTATGATTGTGAAATCTTGTACCATCCGGGGAAAGCGAATGTGGTAACCGATGCGCTAAGTTGAAAGGATAGAGGAGAGCCGACCAAGATAGTGTCTTTTAGAATTGAAGTATCGCCTACTATTTTGGAGGAAATTAAGAAAGTTCAAGATGAAGCACTTTTAGAAGAAAATCTAAAGAGTGAAAGGATGGTGGGAAATGTGTCAATGTTGGTGCACGATAGTAAAAGTGTGAAATGTTTAGGTGACCGTGTTTGGGTTCCTAAACTTGGTTGATTGCGTGAGAAGGTGTTAGAAGAAGCTCATAAGTCGAGGTATTCGGTACATCCAGGCACGATGTGGCCGGGGATGAAGAAGGATATAGCTTATTATGTGGAGAGATGCTTGACATGTTTGCAAGTCAAGGCGGAACCCCAAAGATCGTATGGGAAACTTCAACTGGTGGATATTCCGGTATGGAAATGGGATCATATAACGATGGATTTTGTTACAAAGTTGCCAAGAACTCCAAAGGAGTACGATGCCATTTGGGTGATAGCGGACCGTCTCACCAAGTCGGCCCATTTCTTACCGTATAAGAAGACGTACCCAATGGAGAAATTAGCAAGGCTGTACATCGATGAGATCGTGACTAGACATGGTGTGCCATCGTCTATTATTTCGGATCCGGATAGCCGTTTTACGTCCGCATTTTGGGAAAGTTTTCAGCAAGAATTGGGAACAGTGGTGAACTTGAGTACTGCTTATCATCCACGGACGGATGGATAGAGTGAGAGGACGATCCAGACTTTGGAGGACATGCTTCAGGCATGCGTGATTGACTTTGGTGGGTCTTGGGAGACGCATTTACCGTTGATTGAGTTCTCGTATAATAATAGTTTTCATGCGAGTATTCAAGCGGCACCATATGAGGCACTGTATGGACGCAAGTGTAGAACACCTTTGTGTTGGAATGAAGTGGGGGAAAAACAGTTAGTTGGCCCAGAAATTATTCAGATCACTGCGGATAAGATTGGACAGATTCGTGAGAAGTTGAAAGTTGCTCAAAGCTGACAGAAGAGGGTATGCGAACAAGATGAGGAAACCGATTGAGTTTCAAGTAAATGACAAGGTAATGTTGAAGATATCACCTTGGAAAGGACTGCTACGTTTTGGGAAGAGAGGAAAGTTGAGTCCTCGGTATATAGGACCGTTTGTTATAAAGGCATGTGTGGGTGCCGTGGCGTACAAGTTGAATCTTCCGGATAAACTTCGTGGTATTCATAACACGTTTCATGTGTCTAATTTGCGTAAGTGTTTAGCGGACACAGGTGTGTCAGTACCGCTAGATGACATCCAAGTTGATGAAAAGTTGGAGTATGCGGAAGAACCCGAGGCGATTGTGGATCGCAAGATTAAGTAGTTGAGGAACAAAGAGATTATGCTTGTGAAGGTGCATTGGAGGTTCCATAAGGGGCAAGATGCGACGTGGGAGCCGGAATCGGAAATGAGGAAGAAGTATCCTTAGCTTTTCGCTTGAGGAATTCCGAGGACGGAATTCTTTTAAGGGGGTGAGATGTAATAACCCGGAACCAATTTTGTAGGAATAAACTTAGTTTGGTTGGATGGAGTCTAACATCCTAAAGTTCAGGGACTAAGGTTGTCATTTGAAGATAGATGATCAAATAAAAAGGGAGGAAACCCTCATTTCTTGGAGAATACGGCTGAAATTAAGTGTGTGCAAAGTGTGTGTGTTCTTGGTGCGATTTTGGAGAAGAAAGAAGAAGAGGGAAGAATTTCAAGAAGGAGGAAAAATCAACCAACAATCTGAGGTATAAATACTCATCTTGTTCATCTCTTCTACTTGTTGAGTCTAATAGATGAATAAGGGATTGGGGTTTTATGGGTCAGTTGGTTGTATGTTGATTAAACCCTCAAATCAGTGTTTGTTGGGTTATTAGTTTGAGTATTGAAGTATTCTTCAAGTATTGGGATCCTTATTTCATTCTAAAGGATTTGAAATCAATAAAAACCATTGTTGGGCAAGGTTCTTCATTGTGTATAAAAATCCATGAATCAATGGGTTTATTGGATTAAATGGTTTATTTGTTGTTGGGGAGGGTTTTGGTATGAGTTTAGACAAGTATTGTGTCTGTTTTGAGTGTGGAAATTGGTAGAATGGTGTTTTTGGGGGGTTTTTGGTTCGAGCAGGAAAGTGCAGGATAAACAGTGAGTCTCACGACTTGGCCCACGGCTTCAAGTCGCGCGCCAAGCCGCGTATTTCACTGTTTCAACATTTTGAGCTTTTTGCTAAAATGTTAATTAAGTGGGTTAAGTGGTGTCCTAGCCTAAAGGGTTTATAGGTAGGATGTGTGGAGGTATAATTGGGTCATTAACTTGTAGTTAATTGATCTAAATCAGGTGTTCGTTTGGTGTATTCATAGTTGGAAAGTGAGCTAGGTGGCTTGGCAATTCAGGTGAGTTCCCTCGTGTGCTAAACCTTTAAATTGAAATGTTTAATTCATTCTTATTGGACGGTGTGTGTCCTTTCTAATGATCACAGTGTCTGTGATAATGTTAATCACGGTGTGTGTGACATTAATATTTACCGTTGCAACAGGTACATAAGTGTGTGGATAAGTGTGAGTTAATATTCATGACTAACCGTTTTCCTCTTATAACTGTCATGCATATATTAACTGATTGTTTATGGGAATTCACTAGACCTTTCGGTCTAACCCTCTCTTTTATAAAACTGAAAACCTTTCAGGGAAGCACATGGTAGAGTGTTCAGGTAAGGGCAAGGGAAAACTGTGAGCCCGGGTGATAGAAGTGAGGCACTATGCATTGAGATAGTAGCTGAGATAGTATAAGATTGTAATAATCCCAGTAGCTAGTTTTATTTTCCCCTGAAAACATTTGAGATGAAGTATACTTTGGGACCATTTATGCTCAGTTTTTTAATGCAATAGTATGTTATACCTTTGTTTTAGAATCGTGGTTGTTACATCAGTACTCCTAAGCAAAATGGTGTTGTTGAAAGAAAAAAATTGACTAATCATATAAGCTGATCGTTCCATGCTCAACGAATCTCATCTACCAACTCAATTCTTGGCTGAAGCATTTAACATTACATGTTTCACTCAGAATCGATCCCTGATAATTAAAAGATTCAAGATGACTTGTTGATCAAAGCTCTCTCAGTGATTTAATTAGGAGTCCTCCATATTTGGTTCCCCAAACCTAAGATTTATACTAGTTTTTCAAATCGTATGAAAGAAGAATACACAATGAGTATGATGGGTGAACTAACATATTTTCTTGTCTTTCAGATAAAGAAATCTGAGAAAGGAATTTTCATATCCCAGAGTAATTATGTTCATGAAATGCTGAATTTTTTTGATCTTACTCAAAGTTATTCAATGAAAACTTCTATGGTACCTCCTCTAACCCTGAACAAGGACCCTGATGGGAAACCTGTTAATTTAACTGCCTATAGAGGAATGATTGGATCATTGATGTATCTTACAACAAGTCGTCCAAATATCATGTACTTAACATGCTTGTGTGCAAGATAATAATCTGAACCCAAATGTTGATCCAAGCTCTCTCAATGATTTAATTATGATTCCTCCATACTTAGTGAAATTCTTAGTATTATGTACTGTTCAGATTCAGCGAATACAAACACTGATTGCACTCAGTGATCGCTGAAACTATCAGGGAGTATATCCGAATTAGAAGACCTGAAGACAACATTCACAAAAAGGAACCTTCAACGAATGTCAAAGACTGAGTTGAAGATAGAGACAATCAACTCGTGATCTGAAGCGGTTCAGTGATACCTGAAGGGATCCTCATTGAGCCCTTATGTGTCAGCGATCAAAATGAAGCGTACCCAACAAGATTAATGTTTATCTTAACCTCCCTATACCAATGTCAGATAGTACATACGGAGTTACTTTATTGCCTCCTACGTGCTTACCAACTCTAATGCGGTCACTTTTCGTATTCGACTAAAGCATGGTTGCTTTATTAACAAAGGACACCCCTCTAATGGATGTTTGACACATAACTATCTTCTGACTTGCGTTAAATGCATTGAGTATAAATAGATGAAGAACCTCTTCTTCATCTTTAGCATACTTGTCTTTCTCCTTAAACCTCTGATTATTTCTTATCCTTATCTTGTGCATCAAACTCTTGGTGTTTCTTAGGTTGTAATAGAATAGGTAGTTATACTTGTTCTTATTCCGCTTATGATCTGGAAATTTGTTTATTCATAATAAACTTATTTAGAACTTAAAAAGTTTTGTTTGTATTTGTCCCCACCCCTTCTACAAACTATATTGATACTTATACACTCTTGTGGAATCCTCAGGGACCAACAACCCAAGGAATCGCATCTGATCATTGTAAAGCGAATCTTCAGATATCTGAAGAGAACTCCTAATCTGACACTTTGGTATCTCAAAGACTTAGGGTTCAATCTAATCGGTTATTCAGATGAAGTTAGATGCAATTGTTGTATATGCAATGTTAGAAAAAGGGAAAAGTTTATTGTCTTCTAGCAAATATCTGGTTAGTGCTGGTAGATGTTTGGGGAAGGGGGGGATTGTTGGGTCATTGACCAACATCTTCCTAAATCGAAATATGGCGCTGACTGCTACACTATAAGAAAATAAGTTGCGCCTTCTCCGCCAACAATTGCTTTTGGCGTAGTGGTAAGCATTTGGATCCTAACATTATGAATGTTTAAATTTAATTCCTCTAAATATATCTAATTTCGGTTTCAATTTGTTGGGCAAGCGTTAGGATTGTTTAATGTTAAGTTCTAAGCGTCTGGCTTACAACTATTATGTTGTCGATTTTTTTGAAAATTCACTAGTTAGTTTTTGAACCAGGGGATAACTATCAGTTAATGTTATCTGGAAGTATGACGATGACCCTACTGGCCATCTTTCCGTTGATCCAAATATATGGAGCAAACAAAGAAAGAAAGGCCATCTATTTGGGTATCATTAGTGTTGAATGTGTCATGCAATAACACTGATGCATTTTGACTCCTAGGTGCTAGCTCGTCATTTGATCCTCAGGTGTACCTCTTTTCTCTTTGTGGTATCTAATTGAAACATTATTTTTATTAAGTATTTACTTTTTCTTACATTTGTAGATTTAAGAACTACAAGCCAGTGGCGAATCCAAAAAAAAATATAGTAGGGGGTCATAATAAAAATTGAAATAACAATCAACTAAAAAGATACAATTTCATTAAAAAAGATTAAATATTACCTCTTACAACTGTGCCCTACGACTTTTCATCTTTTGGAATTCGCTAATTACAACATCATTTGTAACATTGAGAAGTACTTCTTTTTTGATGATACATATCAATGCAACATTCAAAAATTTATCATCGATTTTGTTGCGTAAATCAGATTTCACAATTTCATGGCAGAAAAACAACTTTCAACTGTTGCGGTAGCAACGGGAAAACCCAAAGCTTGCTTCAATTACTAATATACTAGAGGAAAAATCATATGGTTTTTTGTTTTCACAATCAATCTGACAACCTCGACAATACTACTCCAATCGGAAAATCTTTTATCTCTACGTGTAATCACATAGTACATGTTAAGTTGTTTCTCAAGAAGATCCTTTCCATACGACTAAAATCATTATGATACAACTCACTCAACTTCAATAAATCTGATACATCGAACTAAGAAAATGAATCACGTGGACTCAAAGCTGCCATATTTTTAAACAATTCAGTGCATACCACACTAAATCGATCCCCAAACTCTTGAAGTTGTATGTTCACAACAGTGTTGAAAATATCAAACTCGTAATAATGACGATTGGTGATGCTGGTCCTTTGTCTTCCGGTTTTTGAATAACGATATGCCATATCCAAAGATTTAATACCATTTGCTACAAAAGAATACATTTTCTGCAAAAGTGGATCAAAACCGGTTTCTATAAATTGTTGCAATAGTTGTTTGGTTCCTCTTACCAATGAAGCTGCTTCCAAAATATCTTGATCCTTTTTTTGAAGAGCCCGTGACAACAAATCTGTGACCTCTAAGATATGAAACATCAAGTGCAAATAAATCACAATATCAAATGTCTTCAAATAAGCTAGAATACCAACAGTTTGAGTGCGACTAAAACTATTATCGCCAACCTCTGCAACATATTGGAGCACTTCAACAACATTTGGAAACAAAGCAATTAAGCTCAAAATGATTTTTTAATGAGAACCCCATCGTGTATCACCGGCTCGTATAAGAGAAAGCTCTTGGTACATCCCTGTTCCAGTTTCAATTTCACATTTACCAATTGCTTCTTGCACTCTATCTTTAAAACTTTGTTGAAGCATGTATTTACGTTTGCAAGAAGCGTTCACCACATTGATCACCATGCTGAACATATTAAAAAAGTTCTCAACCTCGCCGTGTTTCTTTGCAACCGCCACAACAACTAATTAAAGTTTGTGAGCAAAACAATGAATATAATATGCAAATCTATTATCATTCAAGATCAAAGCTTTAAATCCATTGAACTCACCGCAGATATTGCTTGCTCCGTCATAACCTTGCCCTCTTACTTGTTTCAAACTCAATCCATGTTTGGCAAATAAAGTATCAATGACAGATTTAAGAATTGAAGAAGATGATGTCCCCGTCACATGAACAATACGAAAAAATCTCTCCTTAACAATACCACGTGTATCAACATATTGCAAAACCACCGCCATTTGTTCCTTTTTAGAAACGTCACTAGAATCGTCAACTATTAATGCAAACACATCATCACCAATTTCTTCACAAATGGATTTTAGTATTTGATTTGAAAAGCAACTAGCAATATCTTTTTGAATACTTGAAGACACCATTTGGAGCATTTTTTTAATATAAGCTTACCGACATCCACATTGCAATCACCAATTAAACTTAATGTTTCCAAACACATACTTGTAGAAATAGACATTTCAGATTCATCGTGACCATGAAATGATAATGCATTATTCAACAAGAATCTAGAAGCCTTAACTGAAGCATTTAATCGAATCTGATACTCATTCTTCTCAATCTCAGTTTGCTTATGAAAGGCAACGGCAATAGATTGATTTTGTCTCATTAGATCCTAACTTTTCTTAACTATTCTATTGTGAAAGTATTAACATCGCCGACATGAAGACTAGGCCTTTCTGTTTTATTCCAACTATTAAAGTCATCCATCATAAAATCATCACTCCCACATTTTCCACGTGATTATCTCTAAACAAGTAACAACACAAGAAAAAATAATTTATCCGTTTTTACACTACACTCCAACCAATTAGCGTATTGATTAAACCAAGACGGACAACAACGCCTTCCCTTACCCACGATAATTTTTCTTTGGAAAGTTAACTCCCCGTGGTTGGCAAGGTCCTCTAATCAAATATTTTTTTTCATCTCTTTGATTAGGATGATACTCTAAAAAAAATCCTATCCGGATCCTACGGAAGTTCATTCATATCAATTTCACCAGGCATCGAAGGAGTCAAAGCTAGATTCGGGTGTTGATGCTTTTATTTTAAAGAATCTTATCATTTTGTCTAGCCATAATAATAACAAAATAAAATCAAGTTATATTATATACTACTATAGTTCTATCCTAAATCAGAAATCAATAACATATACAAAAGCTAACTAAAATACTAAATCAATATCAATAACATATACATAAGCTAACTAAAAAATAAATCAAAATCAACAAATAGTAACAATAGCAAAGTCAGATTCTATAGAATCTATACTAAATAAAAAATCAAAATCAACAATTAAAAGTTTAGTGTTTTAAAATCCAAGAATCAAGGTAGCAGCAGATGTGTTACAAAATCGATTTCACTCACCGCATCACTATTCAAAATTGAGGTCTGGTCGTCTGGACTCGTTCGTTCCTTCTCAAATCGATTTTCAAATCGATGTCACTCACTGCATCACTATTCAAAATTGAGGTATGGACTCGTTCATTCCTTCTCAAATTGATTTCACTCACTGCATCACAATTCAAAATCGAGGTCTGGACTGGTTCTTTCCTTCTCATTCGCTCGCTGCTTGATGTTCACAGTCGACGGTAGTTGCTCGTTCTCTTTTTCTCGTTCTGCTTTCTACTTTTGGAGACTAGAGTTGTACTTGCACATCGGATTGGATTTAAGTATCATTCAACTTTTAATTCACAGTAGGATGGAAATGTATGCTTAAGCTTAAGAGTATGTAAGTTAGGCTAGTTGGGGTCCCTTTACATCTTCAAGTTGGGGTCACTCATAAAACCTCTTTAAAAAGAAAAATTTACCCTTAAGAATATGTTTTCGTTGGGGTCCTATCCCTATTAGTAAACACTAAATCCGCCTTTGCTACAAACCCAAGTTGAAGAGGTGAATATGTCAGACGAGGCTCGGGAGGTGGAATAAGAAAGAAAGGTAGGAGGGAAAGGAAAGAAAGATGGAAGAGGATATAGGCATTGATCTTGAAGATTACCCAATCGTAGAGATTTCCACCATTTGATTATGATGTTTATAGACGGTTGAATTTCAGAACGAGACAATATATTATATATTTTTAACCATATATTTATCTTTTATTTTTATTTTATGATATTTTATGATATTTACGTTTATATTTGTTTCGTTTACATTTTAATAATATTTCTATTAATTACAAGAAGTTAAGTTCAAAAATAACTTTTTTAAATACAGTTAAATTAACGACGGTGAATACATTCTATTTTTAAAAATATTACTAAAACCGAAATGTGTGCCAGCGAATTAATTGAATTAGCATCGGATTACAGGTTGAAATTCCGCCACTGATTTATATAATTAAGTTGATTTTAATTCTTAAATAAATATGAAAATAATTACTGGCGGGTATTTGGCGGGCATGGTCAGTCTGACACTGATTCCTTTGTTGATAAACATGATCACGGGCCAAGATTTTTTTCATCCATGAAATTCTTTGGTAATCCATCCATGATCAGTTTCTACCACAAACCACTTGTTTAATTAGTAGTGAATGTAATCTCATCAAAAGTGGCCACTCTCAAGTGATTTCTAGGTTTACGTTTTTATAATATTAAAACAGAACAGGATTTGAGATAAAATTACATTATAACATTAATAACTCTTCACTTCTTGACTACAAGATTCCATTCAGGTTTGGCTATATCCAATCACTTTGCTTAGAAAGAATTGAACATGTAAAAGCCAATCCAACCAAATTTTCATGATTTCATAAATAGAATACTTTTGTGGATGAAGAATATGTACTCTTTTAGCTATCAATTGGCTAATGTTAGAATGACACAAACAACTCATGATAACAAAGAATATTTAAGTTCAATGAGATATCTATCAATTTTCTAATAAGAATCTTATAATAAATAAAACATTAAAAGCAGTATTTTAAAAGACAGGATGTGACGACAATAAGCGTTTATCATGCATGTTTAAGACATGACTCGTTTAAACAGTTGTAATTTTCTTATAGTACGCCAAATGTAATTTATTCAAATTCCATTTCATGAACATGTACGACTACAATTATCAATGATGCTTCGATGCATTGTTAACAAAAATTTCAATCCCTCGTTTGATTTTTGATGAATTCTAAAGTTTCTTTTATTCAGTCTGAATATTTTTTTATTATTCGGTTTGAATAATCTACATTCAGACACGTGTCGCGCTCTCATTTGTCCTTTTATTCACAACCAAATTTGAGTTCGCATTTAAACTTTCCTCTATAAAAAAATAAACAAAGATATAAAATGATAATATTTGCAAGAGCTGGTTTATTAGAAAGGAATTGAATGAAGTGGTGCTTTGCTTTTATTTGGTGTATTTCTCTTTTCGTTTATCCTTCAAAGAATCAAAATTAACTTATCTACATTACTTTTAAACCGAAATAAAGCACTAGTAGCTAACGTAGATGAGGGTGGATAACCGACCAATAGAATAGCAATGTCGTAACATTGTTCATAGTAGTTCTTTTTAAGTGGTTTTGTATGTTGCTATTATATCCTCAATCAACGATACTTGTCCGGGATGGTTCTAAACTTTTTTCTCGCAAGTCAAAATTATTTATTGACATGTGTGTTCAAAAAGTCGAAAAACCGAGAAACTGAGTCGAACCATTTAATCTGAAAAAGAGACGGATCTAGAAATTTATTTATACGGTGACACCGTTTAAAATACACAAAAAAATAATAACAAAAGACGTTTATCGATGTTACTTCATATTTTTACTAATGTTCAATATCGCTTAATGTGTTTTTAGCCTAATTCCACGGTTTTGTGAGATTTTTAAAGTTTTTTTTATATTAGTTTCATCTCACTTGAATTACGGGGACCTACACATATTCACTACAAAAACAATGACTTTCACCCACAAAAAAATGCCCAGGGAAATTTTTGTGGGTGATTACCACGGATCACCCAGGAAATACTAATGGTTCTGACGAAATCAGATGTTTTCAAGAAAATACTAACGGATTACCCAGGAATTTCCTGGGTAATCTGTCACCGATTGATTTACCCACCAACAATTTAGACACCAACTTTTGTGACGGTTTTGTGACGGATCACCTTTAGCGACGGATTTCCCCTGGAAATGTCCGTAGGTGAAAGTTTGCCATTTTAGTAGTGATTAGTACAGTATACTGGGGTCCCCGGCCAGAACCACACGTGCAAGTTTCCCTGCATGTGGCTCGTGAGATTTTTAATTTTTTTTAATCGATTTCGAGAGTTTTTTCCCTTTTTTGGTTGATGTCAAGATTTTTTTTGGTTGATTACAAGGTATGGTTGCACCTTATTGAACTTTTGAATATCATACGGTGACACCTTCTAAAACGATATTGTTGCACCTTTCATAACCTTAAAAATTTTAATCTTTCGACAGAGAGATAATATGGTGGCACGTGTTATCGTGTGCTCTTAGTTGGGCCCTTCCATGATCCGAAACCAAAAAAGCTGGGCATTTTACAGATTGATTTCGGTTTAAAATTTTAGATACCGAGGTTACCCGAACTGAACTGGATATAATCTATATTAAATATTTAATATTATTATTATTATTTGTATATTTATTAATCAAAAGTTAAATGATTAAAATCTTATACATTTTCAAGAATTACGGTGGATGACTAAATTTAGTGGTATGAAGCCGAGAAAGAGTCAACGATAATTGAAAAAATGGATGTTTTTAAACATTCAAACATATTTTAATTTGTAGCGCTTTGATTAGTTTTATTTATTTGTTATATAATTGTTTTAAAAGTTATTATTTCGGTGTAATTTTTATATTGTAAATTATATTTTTTATAAACTCGGGTAACCGTGAACCGAACCGCGGGTAACCACCTTAGTTTGGTTTGGTTCGGTTTCGGTTCGGGTAGCCAGGTATTCGTCTCATGCGGTTCGGTTCACATTTTCCCTACTAATAAAACTGAACCGAATCGTGAACACCCCTGATTATTAATGTAGCTGCTTACTATTAATGTCCCTATTGTTTGCTTGCTAGGACACGCTCTTGTTTTTGCTTCATTTTCGTATGTCTCTTGCACTCCAATTCCTCTTCAAAATTCTTATAACTTTCAAAAACAATTGCCAACTTGTTCTCTCATGTCTCTCCAAATCCTCAGAGGTATTCACAGACACCTCTCTACTCATTGTAGTAGTAGTGAGAAACATTTTACGTACATCCTACCATCCCAAACCCTACTCGACAATAAGAGATATTAAGTTATTTGATTTGTTTTGGTTTATATATAGAGAGGTAGGTTCAAGCGAGAAGCTAAACATTTTGTGAGAAGGCGAGAAGTTTCAATATATCATATATGATTATACGCATCATACCGATGTTTAATCATGTATCATTAAACACACTCAAAGGGGTATAAATCATGCATATATGATATCGAATTTTCTTTTCTTCTCGCAAAACGTTTAACTACTAGTATGATTCTTCCTCTCTCTCTTTCTCTCTCACTCTATATAAGAACAATAACTAAATAAGAGAATACGAAAACAGTCAAATCACATGTGTTTTCACATTAACTGTTAGTCCCATTAAAGGTAATGGCAAGCAGTTAAGAAATTGTAGCCGAGGGATTAAATACAATTACACAAATACTTTTTCAACTTTTTAAATTCTTTAATTGATAATAATATCAAGAACTACACTTTGAAAACAGATTGTTGCAGATAATAACAGATAAATTTATTCTAACAATCTAACACTTAATAAAACAAGAGTACAACTTAAATCACAAAGAAAGTTATAAAGTTGTTTTAAAAAATGCCGATCAAACTAATCACTTAGAAGATATCTTGCTGAAAGCGTGGTTTGCATGAGAGCCCTTCTTCTCCTTTTATGGTATTTCATGCATTAAATGCATGGGACACTTGTCACAGTATCATTTGATAGCTTAGTTTCCTTTGGACAAAACATGGGGTGCCATTCTTTATCGTACAGATGAAAGGACATGGCACTGTTCATCTTTTCTTCAAGTTCTTTGTTGTCACATCAAGTTTTAGATAAGGACAAACAAACAATTTTGAAGTTTAAGGAGAATGTTTGCATTTAAAACTTGGGAGACACGTTCTTGCAAATATTGAAGACATGGAGTATCTTCATAAATATCTACCAACATCGGTGGATGGATCGGCAGATAGGATCCTGGAAAGTCTGGTAGTTGATCGACGGTCATATCTTCATTTCCATAAATGTTGATATGTTTCCATTGAAATCAGCTAGTCTTCGATTTGCTGAACTTGTTGAGTATGACCAGAATTTTATAAAGAACCCAAAATACAAAGTATTTTGACTAAGGAAAGATTGAGGAGTCGTTAACAACTCATCGATGGCCCAACAATCTCCCCCTATTTGATGATGAGACCAATATTTTGTCTTGAAAGCTTAAAAAGAACTCTTAAGTACTTTTGACCCTTTCTTGATTTTTTTTTCCGGTTCTTTTCACATAGATTTCTTTTTGGGATTTATTGTATCTGATATTTACAGTATAAAATTATGTGCAATATTTGTATTGTATGAAAAGAAAGAAGGAAAAAAATATGTGCGAAATTTGTACATAAAAGATAATTGAAAATTTACTTTCATTTATCACCGAAAATAAAGAGTACAAAATTAAATTAAATTTACAAAACATAACTAATCTTCTACAAACGGGATTCTTCCAGCTCTGGAGTGCCGATCGTTGAGTTCATTTCGCAGAAGATTATAGATCACCCTTCCATCCTCAATGTTTGGAACCACTGCAATGATAGCTGCAAGAAAGGTGACATCGGCCATTGGAATATCGGTGGTCCTTAAGAACCGAGTAGTTCCAAATGAGTCTTCAAAGAACATTCCAAGTTCAGGATCCGATATGATGGTTTGTTCGGGCTGAGCTATAAAAACGGGAATGGAGAGATCGATTCCTGAGACAATGGGAGCCTTACCTTTGTCGGCCAGAGTCTGAAAGTGAGACTTCTTCTTCTGTCCTTGAGGTATCGGTTTCGGCTTCGGCCCTGAGATATTCCTTTTCTTATCATCTCCAATTGTTTGGCTTCTTCCACAAGGACTGTTATGTTGTAAGTCCTTCAGTTTTGAAATTAATCGGCTGAGATAATTAAGTACCTCATCCCGATGTTTACTTTTGCTCTTAGTAACGAATCTGCCAAGTTCAAGCCATTCGGAGACGCCGAAGCCCTGCAACCACTTACACTTCTCCGTCCGATGGGTTCCCTTTTTGCGTCCAACATAGATGAGGATGGAATTGGTTTTTGGTTTTGGCGCATGAACGGTTGCAAAAGTGATTTCAGACTTATTCAAACGAGTGAAAATGCGCCTCTTGAACCACTTTATGTCGTTTTCTTTTTCAACCTCCGATTTTTTGAATCTTTCCAATTCCTCTTTTTGTCCTTGAAGAGGATCGGTGGCTTCAATCTAGGCAGCTTCCTGTTGAGCTAGAGTTTTCAGCAACTCTTGCTCCTTGTTGCGCCCATAGAGTAATTTCTTTATCAGCTTCGGAGAGACCCAGATCGGCGGGGATGTTGGAGATGGATTTAAGCTTGGGAGCAGGTTTGAGTTTGAGATAGTCGGCATCGGGACCACGTTTTCTTTTGATTTTTTTTGCCTTTTGATCCTTTTTGCCTTCTATTTTTGCATATGAGCCAGCTCTTCTGCATAAGACATTATTTTCTTGCCTTTGTCTATATGCTTCTCCCCCTCAGAGCTAGCACCGATATTGGCATCTTCATCCAGTCGGCCACTAGATTTCTCCCCCTGAGTATCAGTGCCTGTGTCTTTAGCAGCCTCGCCAACAGTTGTTTCGGTGTTAACCACAACATGTGGTTCATCGACGGTTGTAACAATGTGAGGTTCATCGGCTGCTGCCTCACCAAGTTTATCGGCGCTCTTAGGAATTTTCTCCCCTCAGTGGCCGAATGGGGGAGATGACCAAGATAAGAAAGGAAATGTTTGATGCCCTCAACATCAGCTGAAAGATCCCCAAGCTTTGACTCCACCTTTTTTAGAGTCTCTCTATCGGGTCATGAAGGAGAGCCTCACCAGCATCCAATTCAATCGACGGAGGAGTGGTCGGAATATTATCAATCTTGGAATGCAGAGACTTGAGAGGTTTCAGGATTGCCGTTTTCGCAGATTAGTTGTAGCAAATCAAATCAGCTGTCGCATATCCGCTTTTATTGGTCCTTTTGACATAAGATTCTCGGCCGCTTTTTACTCATACACATTGCGATTGTGTCTCCTAATCGAAATTTTAGTTAAGGTTTGTGGAGAAACAGTCTTTACCTATGGTTTCCTTAACTCATTAACTCAGGATCGGTAAAGGCCTTACTCTATTCCTTGTCAGGAATAGCGGCCTTTTTCTGCACTCAGACTGAGACGAGACTTCTTTAGTTAGTGTCTCCATATCAGTTCTCTGTTTTACAGACACTTGTTTAAGATCGGCGTAGGAGGTCTTCAAGGCATCATATTAGGCAGACAATGTAGAGATGAGTGTTTGCATAGTAGTCACCACTTTTCAACATTATCACTAACCGAAGTAAAATCATGATGGAGGAGATCCAAACATGTAAGAAACATGGAGTTGGTGATGGAGAGTTCAACAACTTCCTCTTTGAGCAGAGCAAAGAGTCCATCGGTGAGTGTGATAAGAGCACTCATTCGTTCATGATTATCTGTTTGGCGAGTGGCAGTCTCCCCTAACAAAGTCACCCGATTTCCTACCCCTGCAGCAAAAGAACCAAAGGCATCCAATAGTTGATCGGCGGCTGAATCAACTTTTTAGGACATCGGGGTGGCCGTGGAATATTGTACCTTGAAGGAGACGGAGACGAGGAGGAGGAGCAATTCACCAAAGGTGATTTCGGGGGAAGTAGGTTTTGAGGGAGACTTCGAAGAGGCCGAAGTAGGGGGAACATAAGGAGATGCATGTCGGGGGTTAGGAGTAGGGCTGGACATCAAGGAGTCCTCAACCGAAAGTCTGACATTATGATCCTTAGAGGATGGGGCTTCCATCCAAGATGTACTGTCAGTGTATAGGAAATCAGCGAAGTGATATTTTCTTTCCGGTACAACTGTTTTTACTATACCTTCATAAGGATGTGCAAAGACATCAAGATCAAAGATCTCGAGTGATAGGCTATGCGGTGATGGAGAAGAAGGCCCTTGGATTGGGGAGGTATCCAAGTCATCCTCATCAACTAAAGAATAAGTTGGTGAGGGTTCAGTGCGGGTTCCCATAAATACAACTGTGTCCTGTTTGGAGGGCACAGAGGAGGTAGGAGGGGCTTGACCAGATTCCCTGGGTCTTGTAGGGACAATTTCAACACCCATCGATTTTTGAGAATCGATGGATGGTTTTTGTGGTTTGACCATCTTGGTTTCCTTAGGCCTCTTAGACGAGTCCTTAAGAGGGCTTTTCGAGCTCCTCCGCTTCTTAGAAGGGTTAGAGGCATGGGTAGATACCGATGGTTCTTTCGGTATCGGGGCCTTAGAAACAGGTGTGGAGGTTGATGTGGCAAAAGGTTTTGAAGATTTAGACTTCTTCTTCTTCTTTACCACATCGGTGGCTCTAGGGGAAGGGATCGGAGACTCCGATGTTGTTGGAGGTCTTCGAATGGTTTCCGCTACCGCACCCACTCAATAGTAGAGTTATTGGCTATTAAAATCATTCCAGGCTGAAGAGGGTTATCGGTGGCCGATTGTCCCTTATGCAAAACCATATTTCCGATCTAATGGATCGGAAGATCATACGAGATCTCAGAAGACTTAACCTTATCAATGAGTTTATCCATGATAATCAGGAAAAAGAAACGTTGAAAAGGTACCTGTGATCAACGAGGAGGAAGCAAGACAGACACCATTTCTTTGAACAAGTACTGAGCATAATCAATCTTTTGTTGAAATATTAGGGCATGAGCAAATTCAGTGATATAGGAAGGATATTGATCCATATTTCTCATCTTCTAACTTAGATAGTGAATGATGTGGGTGAAGAAGAAACACCAAACACCATCGATGTTCTTTTTAGAAGAGTTCCAGGGTCCTCTGATTTGTCTTTTGTGTCCTAGAGATAGTTAAGAAATTTAACTACGTCCTCATATTCATTTCCCAAAGGAAAATCATCATATAGTGTGTATGAGGGAATGTGAAGAACTTGTCGAATATCATAGATATTGAAGACAGGATCAGGTTCTTCAGAGGAGAGAATAGAGGCAGATACCTGTTGAGTGGGCTTCATTGTAGAACACAAGTCAACCAGAAGTTCCCAACAAGGAATTTTCTCATCTTTGGTTGAATAGTGGATGCGAATTGCAAAGGGGATCATTGAAAAAACCACGAAATTTCATTGAATTCCGGATGAGAGGGATCAATGCCAAAGCGTGCAACATTGTAACAACCCAAAAATTGGAAATAGCAATAACAGGAATATATCTCAACGGTCCCAAATTATACCAAACCTACTAATAAATACAACCCAAAGTTCGCAGCGGAAAACACAACAGTTGAGAATTTCTAACTAACTAAGCCATCTGATCCTCCTCTAATGATCGGCTCAAAGCTTCTCCTAGCTCCTAGAAGAGCACTAAAAAAATCCCTGACCTGAAAATGGTTTTAGTTTTGAAAAGCGAGGGTTAGACCACAAGGTCTAGTGAATTCCCAAATAAACCACAGTTATAAACACTATTTAAATCCGAAGAAATACGTTGTAAATATAATAAGGAAGCAAGTAATTCAAATACGGGACCATGTACCATGATCGTAGAAAAATCGAAGCCAGTCACACAATTCTATATGTGACTTAATAGTCGTGTTCTGCACAATTCCACATGTGGATACACTAAATGGTCCCAATAAGGGTACCTATCCAACGTACACCCAAAACGGATTCGAGATGTACGAGATATAACTCACAAGAAATCTGAACTATCTCGAGGTACACACACTCACCTATGTACATGTCCAATTTAGTTAGGCATATCGCGATACTTAAGCCAATTCATCATCCAACATTTATGTAAACTGAAACGAGTATAGGACATTTAGCATGCTTCCAATTTAGATCGCCATAATCTGTTTGTAAAATAAATCTTTGATAAAAAGTGTAGTTTATGTCAATGAAACTCACCTGGTGATGCCATACCTAGCCTCAATGCCAAAAGAAAGAATTTTCCAAACCGAACGCCTAAATTCGACAACACAAAAACGGTGTTAACCCAAGGAAATTCCCCAAAAAGTATTCTAATATAGTCATAAAATAAACCCCTAACTCATAGATCCAAACCCCGGCTCGAAACAAAAACGAAATGGACGAAGTTGCGCCAAACAACGGGTTAGGCGGGTAACAGTGCGGCTCAACCCGCCCAGCAACCTGCACAATTTTCTCAACAGTAGGCTAGGAGAGTAACAGTGCGGCTCAACCCCCCCAGCATTCAGCACAGGTTTCTGTTTTGGGTTTCTTCATCTCTGCAGCTCCAAACCTCCATTTCGTCAATCCAAATCATTAAAATACCAAACCATCATTAATGGTTGAGAATAAACCCAAAACATTCTCATTACATTCCTAAACATGAATAGAAGATCTAATCATAAGATAAATTCTAAACTAGAGCTTGAGATTCCATAACAATGGAGTTTCAATATCAAATCCTCTCAACAGATGAAAACCCAAAGGATTCAATAGAATCAATCCCCAAGCTATGAAATACTTCAAAGATGAATTTTGAATTATCAATTTCTTATTCCCTTACACCACAAAACAGAAAGGTTTAAAACCCTTGGCTAATCTTGATTCCAACATCAATAATGAATAAGATGTGCAATAGAAGATAGATTTATACCTGAAATCAGCTACCCCATTTGATTTCTTTCCCAATGTTGAATGTTCTTTTCTCTTCTTCCTCTTTGCTTGCTTCCTACGATCACCCACTCATCACGCACACATGTTTTCTGAAAAGTGAGGTTACAATGAGGAGAAACCCCCTTCTCTACTCCTTAAATACGTTAGGCTTTAGGGCTTAGAATACAATCAGCCCATGTATTAATATCTAAGGCCCACATATAAGAGATTAATGATTTGGGTTATTACAAAAATGGTAATGATTATTTTTGGTGACTGGAAGGTTAGAAATGTGAAAGGTCTACAATGTAGTTGTCGGCGCATGTTTTAACACACGTGACATGTTTAACGTCATATGGATAAGTACTAAGAAAACTTGGTCACCAAGACTTATATAGGAGCCGATATGATGGTTTGTTCGGGTTGAGCTATAGGACGGGAATGGAGAGATCGATTCCTGAGACAATGGGAGCCTTACCTTCGTCGGCCAGAGTCTGAAAGTGGGACTTCCTCTTCTGTCCTTGAGGTTTCGGCTTCGGCCCTGTAGATATTCCTTTTCTTATCATCTCCAATTGTTTGGCTTCTTCCACAAGGACTGTTATGTTGTAAGTCCTTCAGTTTTGAAATTAATCGGCTAAGATAGTTAAGTACCTCATCCCGATGTTTACTTTTGCTCTTAGTAACGAATCTGCCGAGTTCAAGCCATTCGGAGACGCTAAAGCCCTGCAGCCACTCACACTCTCCGTCCGATAGGTTCCGATTTTGCGTCCAACATAGATGAGGATGGAATTGGTTTTTGGTTTTGGCGCATGAATGGTTGCAAAAGTGATTTCAGACTTATTGAAACGAGTGAAAATGCGCCTCTGGAACCACTTTATGTCGTTTTCTTTTTCAGCCTCCGATGATTTTGAATCTTTCCAATTCCTCCTTTTGTGTTTGAAGAGGATCGGCGACTTCAATCTAGGAAACTTCATGTTGAGCTAGAGTTTTCAGCAATTCTTGCTCCTTTTCATGTTGTTACAAAAACTAGAGAAAAATTCTAGGCGACTATCTAATCTAGGAGAAAGTACTTAACTTCTCAAGCTCACATCTTCTCATCGTTAATACTAGAGCTCTCGACGTAGAATTTCTTGAAACTCTTGCTCCTTTTCAGGAAATTCTACATCGAGAGATCTAGTATTAAGATTGGAAGGTGTGAGCATGGAAGTGAAGTAAGGACACTTTCTTCTAGATTAGATAGTCGCCTAGAGTTTTTAATAAATCTCAGTAGTGTAGTTTATGTCCGTTGCAACTCTAGTGATCGTATGATTTACAGACTTATGTCGATATTTATAATTGCCGATTCGAGAGAAGGCTATCAAATGCTTATTTTAGATTTTGGGTTGTTACATATGTTACCATGTGGATTTTATAGATTGGCTTTGACTATTATTAGAGATTATGAGGCTTTGAACCATTTTTGTTTTGATAAGAATTTAATGATGATATTATGTGATAGAAGCTATGTGTTTGATCATAATTGATTGTTTTAAAGAGACGATATGTTTAGACTATAATGCAATCGATTCATATGAATAGAAGTCAATTTATGTATATAAGATGAGAAAATTGTTCCCATGAAATAGCTCGATACAGGTAATGAATCACCGGAGGACTTAAAATATAGACCGTGGTGGTTGCACTTGATAACGGTGTTACCCATAATGATTTGATTCTAGCAATTGAGCATATCTTAGTTCATTGGAGGACTCGAGCTATAAATCTTGGGTGGTTGAACTCGATGACCAATGTTTCTTAACAGAAGCTGTAGAACATAGATTTGTGGCGTATTTTTGTGTTTTGCCACGATCAATGGAACCCCCGTCGTCACAAGTCACATTGTTGGCTTTATAGTCTTTATATTGGAACTATTTGAACCTTTTGTTTGGAAAGGGTATCCTTGACATATGCCTAGACTAATCTCTGTCAATTTTAAGACTGCTAAAACATGCAGCCCTGAGATAATTCCCCAGTGACCACAAGTTTTTTGTTCCTAGATTCGAACCTGGGATAGATGGGTTATCTAACCTCATCCCCCTTACAGCCTTAACCAGTATGCCACAAGCCTTGTGATTACTGCTTGAACCTCTTACTCATTGAATCGCTATATTAGTGGTTTCATGATTTCTAAATGTATATATAAAACTGTTTGATCTTCCTAGACATTAAGCCTAACATTTTTTCTTAAATGAGATGTATATCAGGATCTTAAAGTGACATCACCATTAAGACTTGTGTGGAGCGATGGCTACTTTTAGGGGCATTTTTGGAGATATGACTTTTAAAGATTTTAGGCTCCTATAAATTCAATGTTATTGTAATGTTGTGTTTCTTTCCAAAAAATTACGTATAGGGCAACTTAGAAAAATATCAAGTAGATCGAGTTGACCCTTTTTTATAAACAAAAAATATAATTAATTTTACAAAACTATTTTTTATATTAATTATGATCCATATTTTTTTTTTAAATTAATCAATTTAAGAGGTTGTAAATATCGTTAATATGTGTTGGAGAATTTTAAATAGTTTGATCAATTTTCTTCAATTGTTTTTATTTTATTCGCTTTATCTTAACTGAATCAAACAAACTCAAATGAATCCACTAAATTCCACACCTATATAAATACGAGGAGGATAAATCTATGCAGCTTAATAGATAGAGAGATTGATTTCGTGAAACCTTTTATTTATAGAACAGATAAAAAAAACAAGTAAATAAAAAATAAATAAAAATGTTTACAAACAAACAAATAGACAACTCAGCATGGCAGATAAAAGGAAAATAAATTACAATTTACACAAACAAGGGCACATGGAGGACAAAACACATTATAGGCAACAAAAGTTACAAAGAAAATCTAGAACTATCGTACATCAATGGAGGGTCATCATTGTTATCAATAAAATATAACTAAAATTGACCAGCAATTTGCATTCAATAACTAGTAAAATTAATTAAATTATAGCAAAGGTTGTTTTAGTTCTAATATAACACGTATTTTTATTAGTCAATTTAACAAATTTTTAATATTTTTTATTTTAACGCTATTTTGACAAATTGTTCTCACTCGTAAGTCCTATTTTAATTTTATCATATATGTTAGTTAATTAAAATTAAGCAAAAAATATATAACAAATATAATTATTAAATTGTGGAGAGACAATCAGGGGCGGAACACAAGCCTTCTAATTAAGGGGGCCGAACCTATGACCACATATACAGGGGCCATATATACACATTACCACCTGATTTAAGCGCAACTTATTGATAATATTTCTAATATCTAGTATTTAAGGGATAAAACGCAGTGACCATGGCCCCTCTAGGCCCCTATTGTGTTCCGCCCCTGGAGACAATGCTTATATCTTCAAAGGAGTTGGTTTAGGTAAAGATTTATTTGAAAAGATTCAAATTTACTCGTTCAATTGGATCTCCTTAAATTAGAAAAAAAATCTTGAAAAACTGGGTTTCATGAAATGGGTTTTCTAATGCGGTTACAACTTGATCTTTTGGCTTGTTGTTTATATTTTTGTTTTATTAGTTTGTTAGTCATTCTTTCTTGTCTTTCAGTTGTTTTATGGGTTTTTTGAGGTCTTAGGTCCAGGACTGTTCCTAAAGTTTTTGATGTCTTGTGCAAAAATACTAAAAAATGCTCCTACAACTATTTTTCAAGCAAATGAAATGACGAAACATGCAATTTTTTAAATGATTTTTGGAACCTATTTAAGTAAAATGTTTCATCCTCACACTGATTTTTATTAATTATGATAAATAAAAAATACAAACGGAGGACATAAAAACCAAAACCCTGAAATACAAAATATAGAATGATGAACGGATAAAACATGCATTAAATGCTTCCTTTTTTTCTATTATATATTCTAGGATAATTAATGACAACAAAACTTTTATTTTAAGAGCATCTCCAACAACTATGTTGAAATGCAAAAAAAATGAGATTTTAGTATTTTTGTTACTACAACAGCTATGCTACACGCAATGCTAAAATAGAAAAAATATTTGAGAGATTGTAAAAATCTCTAAAATTAGAAATCCAAATTTCTAAAATTATATAAAAGAAAGATAAACAATATTTTAATCATATTGAACCAATTAAACTTATTGATTTAAATTTGTAGGAGAAAACAAATAATATTCAACTAAATGTATTGAATATTGTATTAATATAATGTAATAACCGAGTTTATATGGTTCGAGTTTGAAATACATAATATTGGAAAGTCAAGGGGTATAATTGTGAATGATCAAAAGTTAAGGGACTTAGTTGGGAAACTATTCACCAACTTGTGATATCTTAATTTTGGTCCAATTAGAGCCATGTATGGGAATTGTTAACATCATGTGGAGATGTATCTCCACCGCCTTTTCTCTCTTGTTTCATATATACCTAAAAGTGGTGAGTTAGAAACACTTTATGAGATTTTTGGTCTCTATGGTTCGTGAAGCAGAAAGAAAGAGAGAAGAAAGAAGGTAAGACTTATTATTTGGTTTTAAGTTATAAATCTATAAATTATAGGTTTATATCAAGGTTTTGACTGGTAGATTTATTACGGTAAAATTGGGTTTATCTGTTTAGATTATAACCCGTAATTATATGGTTCAGATTATGTGTTCCATATTCGAGTTGTTATCCGCTAGAAGTTTACCTGTCTATTTGGGACCGAGGTGAGTTTTTATAAATGAGTTTTATAAACTGAAATGCATATGTTATTGAGAAAGGTTTTTATTTCGATAATATGCCTAATTGATATAATTGGATTATTATCGTTATATGAGTTGTTGGAAAAAGTAACACATATGAATTTATTTGAGAAGTTGTTATTAAATATTTTCCACGTAAAAATATGTGTTATTTGATGAGATGAGAAAGTTTTTACAAAGCTTTTGTAAAATACGTGTTTTTCCGTCACACGTGATTTATTTCATATAAATGAGATTATATGATGTTGATTGTTAGTATTTTGTGAAAACTAACAAGTGAAAGAGGTTGACCAAAACTGTTTTGGGTCACTGGAAATTATGGCGGTGTTTCCGCGATGAGTGGACGGAGAAAACGTATAAATGATTGTGGGGGGAATAATCGATATATTAATTAGCCATCTCGTATGGCGTGAACTGGACCATATGCTCGTGACGCAGGCAATGGTTTGGAAAGGATGAGTGAGGCTAACCTGTATTAGAAAAAGTACTGGTTAGGAGTACCCTCTTTATACGATGATGAATTTGGTGGTGTATCCGTGATGAGTGGATGGAGAAAACGTATAAATGATTGTGGGTGGAATACTCTATATATTAGCCATCTCGTATGGCGTGAACTGAACTATATGCTCGTGAAGCAGGCAATGGTTTGGAAAGAACGAGAAAATGATCCTGGTAAGAGTAATACCGGTTGAGAGTATTATGAGGATGTGATGCCTCGAGACCTGGGTTATGTTAAAATGATTTTAAAAATGATAAGGATTTTTATCGGGTCAGTATGACTCGAGAACCTGAGTTATCGGGTACGTTTAATGCGAGAAAATGGTTTATGTAATCTTTATAAAAAGCAAAGTAAAACTTGTCGAGTCCGTTTGACCCGAGAAGTTAGCTTGTCGATGTCCTTTGATTCGAGAAAGAGGTTTTGTCGGGTCTATAGATGCCGAGCAACGAGGTTGTCGGGCTGTGAGACCCGAGGAACAAGTTGTCGGGTCTATGAGACCCAAGGAATAAAGTTGTCGGCTCTATAGATGCCGATGAACGAGGTTGTCGGGCCTATATGACCCAAGGAACAAGTTATCGGGCCTATGAGACCCGAGAAGTTGAGTTGTCGGCTCCCACTTATGCGATAACTGGGTTGTCGGACCGGATTTAAAAGATAACCTTTCTGACTCAATAAGTTTATTGTTTTATTAAATGTTGAATTATAAATAAAGAAAATTACTTATTGATTTATGTCAGAAAGAGGTTTTATGAAACGTTGAGAAATATTTGGTATATTGGATTTGAGGAAAATATCATTTAAAATGATATGAGTTGTGATTTGGCTCTTAAATCTATTTTGAAATATTTTAGTCAAAGATGTGCTAACAGGGAATCACTCACTAGACCGTATAGTCTAACCCTCATTTTGTTTTCAAAAATATGCATTTCAGGGTGTCAGCTGACGCTTTTATTTGCGGGTAAAAGAGATGCTTTATGTCAAGCATGCTATGAAGTTAATATTTAATCTTCATGATTTTTAGATCGTTCATGTGAAGATTATTAGCGAAAATTTTTATTTGTCGCTATTTGGCAGATTGTATAGAAGGAGACCCAATTTGTAGCCCCAAATATGGTATCTTAATTGTATAATTTGCAGTATTTGTTATATGAGAACACGGGTTGTTACAATTGGTATCAGAGCCTGAGTTTAAGGGATTTAGGTATCTAGATTGATACCTAGACTTGAACTAGACTATTTTATTGCATGATAAGATGTCCTTATCTAGAACCCGTGGGTTATAAAATATAATGGTTTGATAGAACGACATGTAAGGTAAATTCAAATTACATCAGGCCAATGTAATCATGAATTTACAGGTGCGTATTAGTACTTGAAAACTTTATTATATTTGGGAATGTGATCAAAGTGTTTACTTTGTAAATTGTTTGGGGCGGGTTATTCTCGTAAGTCGGCGTGAACGGTTTCCGTCAGTTCGGGTAAAGCGAAATTGTTGCTCGAAACTAATTCGGAAAGATATGACCATCGGAATGGGTAATTTTTCGGTGGATTTGAGATTTTTATTGAGGTATCTTCAGATTTCTGAAATCGAAACGACTGAAAATACAGAATTTTGTGGGCAAAGTGAAAGAGCTGCCTGATATTTGTGGTATTGCCGACTTGAGTTATCGTTGCCTGCTATTGTTATTGTTTCTGATAGCCAAGCTGATTTATCATTATCTATTATTATTATTCAGAAAATTCTTTCTGGTAATTTGGATGTGATAAAAGAAATGTGATGCGTTATAGAGATTAACGTAATATTGATACCAGTAAATGTTTGACTGGGAGGTAAATTATTTGGTGTAGATATACACAAATAATATGAATGGTACCGATGAATTAATGAGATATTTTCTTTCATGAGTTCGGATATTGATAAAGAGGTGTCGTGGGAATATTTACGATAGACCTTATATATATCGATTTTATCTGAATTTGATAGTGTATCGGTTGAAAGAGGAATTTGTGAACTATAAAAGGGGTATTCTTATAGTTCAAATTTATTTTGGGGTTCACGGTAAAGGCCCAGTTTACAGAATTCATCGGGGTAAGTGTGATTGAAATTTGAAGTTCCGTTATATATGTGAAAAGTTGAAACTGATCAGTTCTTAAAGCAACGGGGCGAGTATATCAGATGACTACGGTAAAGATTGGAGAGACATCGAATGTGGTGACAGGTACACTTTGGTATATTCAGTATGAACTAAAGTGTTATTTGAGTCTGGTACAGACGACTTATATGTTCTCTCGTTATTGGTTATTCGCATGTAAAGCCCGAATCCTTTGGGTTATGCTTTGATATTGAAAATGATTAGTGATAATCAGATTATGATTACTGAAATACATGATGACCGATGTATTGCTATATATGGGTGAGTAGCATCGATTCGAATTGCTCACTATTGCTTTGAAAGAACTTGATGTTAGTTTGGACGAATTGGTTGGTAAGAAATCAAGCCAGAATTGATTTCTGGAAACTTGATCAACTAATTGTAAAGAAGTGATTATGTACCCGGTATGAGAATTTCGGGTTTTGAGTAAATTCATTTGGGTTGATTAACGTACGGACGACAGCTATGGTTCTAGTTGATCAAAGAAATGGGTTGTGAGAAGTCTGGATTGAAAAGAGGGCCATGGACAAAAGAAGAAGATGAACTTCTTGTTGGCATTTTTCTTAAATTGTCGATTCAAAGGTACGGTCTGGATTTTCGTTTTTGTACCGATCCTTTGTATCGATTATGTTTGTAACCGATTTTGAGATTTGATATCTTTTGACAACGTTATTAAAAAGATTTCATTGCAAGTTTAAATTTTGATTTTTATTGAACATGAAATCTTTCTTTTCAAGTGTGTGAAACTTGAAAACTTTTTGAGTTAAAGTCGAGTTCTGTTAAGAATTTACGGAGAAAATTAGATTCTTTGGGATTAATTTCTAATAGTCAAATGTTTTGGCTGGAAGTTTGAAGTATTTTGGAAATTGAATTACGATTTCTCATCGTTGAATTCCAAAAGAAAGTTTTATAAAATGTATTTTTATATCTTGACGTTATACGTAACGTTGAAGTAAAATTTGATTGAGGATTTTACAAGTTTGATCGTCAAAGTTTTGAATGAAACTTGATTTCTAGAAAGAAATAAAGTGTAGTAACTTAATTGTTATTACATAAGACGATCATGGAGTAATGTATTTGAAAAGAGAAATTTGGATTCCTCGATTTGGTGATTTAATCAAAGAATATTAAAGGAAGTTCACTAGTTTGGTGTTTCATTCCTTTGAATACTAATTTGATGTTTGGAAATGTTTGACAAATTTTAGTGTCAAAATGGGATGAGAAAATAATAGTCGATATTTTGAATCGAAAAAAAATGAGTGGAATAGTTGAAAGGTTGGTACCACGATTCGAGTGGTTGCAAAATATCTTCAAAGAATTGAAGAGACGCCTGAGTACGGCTTTGATAAAAAGGAAATAGTGGTAGGCGTGATTTCGGGAATCCTTATTTTCTTGGAGCTGGCTTCTTTTGTAAATGCTCCGGGGTGTTGATTGGCGACCATGATATATATATACATATATATATATATCCATATGAATTTGGATCTTTACTAGAAAATGGTCGAGTTTCTTACAAGAGCCTCAGATGGGGAGGTTATGTGAGTGGTAGTCATATCTCCGATTGTAGTTCTTATAACATGGGGATGTTGGCTGATTTTGATACTTGGTCGAGATATTATTGGTTTGGCTTATTCATGGCTGGAACATCTCTTCTTCTGGCTGTTGTACCGTTCGGTACATGTGAATTGTGTACAGTTTATGTCATAGTTAGTTTGTGGTATATTACATTAGTTGCAGTGAAAACTAGATGGTAATATGGGGGCATGTTTACACGAGCTTGAACTTCTTCAAAGTCGTGTTATTGATCTTCTTATTATTGACACAATTCGTGTCTTCATATACTTTGAAGTTCACTATTGATATCTTGGACACCGTATCAGTTATGCAGTTGTGCAGATATGCAGTTGTTTAGTTATACAGTTGAGCATTTATGCAGTTATACAGTTGTGCACTTATGCAGTTATGGGTTATAAGGTAATACTGACAGTATTATTGTGGTATTATGAATGACTACGAGAAGTCGTGGTATATTTATGCTCAATTACTGATGATTGAGAGTGAACATTTAAAGATGGTTTAGAATTGACAGAAAAGTTACAGTGATAATACTGTGGACCGATAGTGTTTCCGGTTGACGACAATATAAGGTTGAAAATATTGTCATGGAAACAAGATTATTTGTTGTGGGTAATCACTGAAATATGTGTCAGTGGAATATCAGAATCCTTGTGATCAGTGATCGGATAGGACTGGTAGTTTACCGGTTGAATCGTTTGAGAAGTTGAGTGGTATGCTCAGTACCTCGTATATGTTTACACTAAGAAAGTGTTTTGGTGAGATCTGATGAGAGATTGAAATATCCTGGTTTGCTCAAGTGATTGAATTCCGGGACGGAATTCTTCTAAGGAGGGGATATTGTAATAACCGAGTTTATATGGTTCGAGTTTGAAATACATAATATTGGAAAGTCAAGGGGTATAATTGTGAATGATCAAAAGTTAAGGGACTTAGTTGGGAAACTATTCACCAACTTGTGATATCTTAATTTTGGTCCAATTAGAGCCATGTATGGGAATTGTTAACATCATGTGGAGATGTATCTCCACCGCCTTTTCTCTCTTGTTTCATATATACATAAAAGTGGTGAGTTAGAAACACTTTATGAGATTTTTGGTCTCTATGGTTCGTGAAGCAGAAAGAAAGAGAGAAGAAAGAAGGTAAGACTTATTATTTGGTTTTAAGTTATAAATCTATAAATTATAGGTTTATATCGAGGTTTTGACTGGTAGATTTATTATGGTAAAATTGGGTTTATCTGTTTAGATTATAACCCGTAATTATATGGTTCAGATTATGTGTTCCATATTCGAGTTGTTACCCGCTAGAAGTTTACCTGTCTATTTGGGACCGAGGTGAGTTTTTATAAATGAGTTTTATAAACTGAAATGCATATGTTATTGAGAAAGGTTTTTATTTCGATAATATGCCTAATTGATATAATTGGATTATTATCGTTATATGAGTTGTTGGAAAAAGTAACACATATGAATTTATTTTAGAAGTTGTTATTAAATATTTTCCACGTAAAAATATGTGTTATTTGATGAGATGAGAAAGTTTTTACAAAGCTTTTGTAAAATACGTGTTTTTCCGTCACACGTGATTTATTTCATATAAATGAGATTATATGATGTTGATTGTTAGTATTTTGTGAAAACTAACAAGTGAAAGAGGTTGACCAAAACTGTTTTGGGTCACTGGAAATTATGGCGGTGTTTCCGCGATGAGTGGACGGAGAAAACGTATAAATGATTGTGGGGGGAATAATCGATATATTAATTAGCCATCTCGTATGGCGTGAACTGGACCATATGCTCGTGACGCAGGCAATGGTTTGGAAAGGATGAGTGAGGCTAACCTGTATTAGAAAAAGTACTGGTTAGGAGTACCCTGTTTATACGATGATGAATTTGGTGGTGTATCCGTGATGAGTGGACGGAGAAAACGTATAAATGATTGTGGGTGGAATATTTTATATATTAGCCATCTCGTATGGCGTGAACTGAACCATATGCTCGTGAAGCAGGCAATGGTTTGGAAAGAACGAGAGAATGATCCTGGTAAGAGTAATACCGGTTGAGAGTATTATGAGGATGTGATGCCTCGAGACCTGGGTTATGTTAAAATGATTTTAAAAATGATAAGGATTTTTATCGGGTCAGTATGACTCGAGAACCTGAGTTATCGGGTACGTTTAATGCGAGAAAATGGTTTATGAAATCTTTATAAAAAGCAAAGTAAAACTTGTCGAGTCTGTTTGACTCGAGAAGTTAGCTTGTCGTTGTCCTTTGATTCGAGAAAGAGGTTTTGTCGGGTCTATAGATGCCGAGCAACGAGGTTGTCGGGCTGTGAGACCCGAGGAACAAGTTGTCGGGTCTATGAGACCCGAGGAATAAAGTTGTCGGCTCTATAGATGCCGATGAACGAGGTTGTCGGGCCTATATGACCCGAGGAACAAGTTATCGGGCCTATGAGACCCGAGAAGTTGAGTTGTCGGCTCCCACTTATGCGATAACTGGGTTGTCGGACCGGATTTAAAAGATAACCTTTCTGACTCAATAAGTTTATTGTTTTATTAAATGTTGAATTATAAATAAAGAAAATTACTTATTGATTTATGTCAGAAAGAGGTTTTATGAAACGTTGAGAAATATTTGGTATATTGGATTTGAGGAAAATATCATTTAAAATGATATGAGTTATGATTTGGCTCTTAAATCTATTTTGAAAGATTTTAGTCAAAGATGTGCTAACAGGTAATCACTCACTAGACCGTATGGTCTAACCCTCATTTTGTTTTCAAAAATATGCATTTCAGGGTATCAGCTGACGCTTTTATTTGCGGGTAAAAGAGATGCTTTATGTCAAGCATGCTATGAAGTTAATATTTAATCTTCATGATTTTTAGATTGTTCATGTAAAGATTATTAGCGAAAATTTTTATTTGTCGCTATTTGGCAGATTGTATAGAAGGAGACCCAATTTGTAGCCCCAAATGTGGTGTCTTAATTGTATAATTTGCAGTATTTGTTATATGAGAACACGGGTTGTTACATATAATTAATGTTAAAATTGTTAAAATAAATTAGTTGAAGATGGTCTTTAATATATAAACTTAAAAGTCAAAGAAACTATAATTAATTTTTTTTAATAAAATAGAAAATTACATTAGAGTTAGTATCATAGGTGTTCTTGTTCTTCGAGGCTTCCATTATTGGCTCTCTCTCTCTCTCTCTCTCTCTCTCTCTCTCTCTCTCTCTCTCTCTCTCTCTCTCTCTCGTGTGTGAGAGAGAGTTTAGATAACAAGTCGAAATATGGTTAGGGCTCTTATGTGTCTTGAACTTATATTAAATGCGGTTAATCTCAATTTTGTAACATTTTCTGATTTTTTTGATAGTCGTCAATTAAAAGGAGCCATTTTCTCCATTTTTGTTATAGCTATTGCAGCTGCTGAAGCCGCTATTGGACTCGCTATTGTTTCATCAATTTATCGTAACAGAAAATCAACTCGGATAAATCACTATAATAAGAATAAATCAATCTCAATCATCTATTTAGTTTAATAAATATCTGATTTCATAATTAATATCTCGATTGTTTTTTGATCTAAAACGTTATAAGTAATCAAAATGAATCGAATTTGACCATCTTTCATAAATATTAATAGCATAAAAAATAAACTCTTATAATTTTCATAAATACCTTATTTGATTGATTTGTACGTCTATACTAATTAAAACATTTATATTTGAAACTTTACATATATAAGCATAAAATAGAAAGAGGCGGGTTCATGCAAGGACGGTAACAATTTACGAGAATACGAGAACAATCCACAGCCAATCATTTTGTACATGAAATTTTTTTCATATACAAAATCATATGTAATTTTGTAGTAGCATCAAAAAGAATACGAGCTATTCTTCCCATGGGATAAGTCGCGGGAAAAAATCGCGGCTGATCATATATGATTTTATACGTAAATCATATGTGATTTTGTACATGAATCTACAGGGACGGACCTGTGTGGTGGCATAAGGTGGCACGTGCCACCGTATTATCTCTCCGTCGAAGGGTAAACTTTTTTGGGTTTATGAAAGATGCAACTATATCATTGTAGAAGGTGTTACTGTATGCTATTAAGAAGTTCAAGGAAGGTGCAACCGTACCTCGTAATCAACCAAAAAACAAAAAAAAACTCTTGAAATCAACCAAAAAAGCCGAAAAAACTATTGAAATCAACCAAAAAAACCGGAAAAGTCACTTGAAATCGATAAAAAAACTGTAAAAATTCCTTGAAATTAAGCAAAAAACCTAAAAAAATCTCTAGAACTGGTGGGATTAGGCTGAAAACATAATAGCGATATTGAACCTTAGTAAAAACATAAATACACGTCGATAAAAACATTTGTCTATATTATATGGTGCCACCGTATGAAAAAAAATTATGGGTCCATCCTTGATGAATCATATGTGATTTTGTACATGAAAATTTGCATCTACAAAATAATTGGCTAAATATTGTTCTTGCATTCTCATAAATCGTTACCATCCTTACATGAATCTGTTTATATATATATATAATCAGAAAATAGTCATAAAATAGACGACTGATATGGGTTGGTATTTAAATATGTAATGAAATGGGTTAAAAGATCAAAAGGTAAAAAAAAGAAATTTTTTGGAATCATCTTATCCCTAACAATAGTCCACTTCGTTTACTTAGAATACCTAAAAGGAGGAAAGAAAAAGGTATGTACCTTTCAACGAATATTACGTCAAGCCCCATACTCAATATTCTCAAATCTAGAACACTTTATACATGAGAATCAAATTCGAATAATTTTGGTAGCATAGATATTTCTTCATTTTATTTTTATTTTTGTTTTTTCTTTTGCCAAAAACAGTAACGTTAAATCTTAACCGAAATTTATCTCAATATAGTGGTGAACACAAAATTTTTGTCAAACAAGGCACCTTTAGGTGGCATTTGGTACGCAGACTGGATGGAACGGGACAGAACAAGACAGGATTGAACAGGACAACATTGAACTAATAGTCTATCCTACCTTTGGTACAACTAGAAAAAGACTAGACTAAAACAGTAAAATAACTAAATTACCCCTAATGTTGTTTACAATATTTTATATAATAGTCATACATAACTAAGGGTGGTTTGATTTTTTATCTATTCCTTTCATTTAAAAAATAAATAAAATATATAGTATTATAATTATAAATAATCAATAATTTACATTTGATTAATTATCAAATTAAATTTAAAATGAATTAATAATTAACATGATTTAATAATTAAAATTAAAATTAAGATTAAAATTAAGTAATAAGTAAAACTAAAATTAAAATTAAAATTAATTATAATATGATATTAATTAATAATTAAAATTATAAATCAAAACTAATTACTGATTAAAATTATAAATTAAAACTAATTAATAATTAAAATTAATTAATAAATTAATTAATTAAAAAATAATATTTATTAATAATTAATAATTAGAATTAATTATAAATTAAAATTTATTAATAATAAATAAATTAAAATAATATTTATTAATGATTAATAATTAATATTAATTAATAATTTATAATGGTTTAGTGAAAAAAATTGGGATAACGGGGGTAACATAGTCATTTTAGTTTTGTCCTATGTTGTTCCACCCTTTTTGGTGGAACAAAAATATATACAAGAATAGTCTCATGAAAACCCATTTTCTTGTTAGTTCTTTATAAAATTTTCTCCGTTCAAAATAAAATTCGAGAGACATTTTCGGATTTTTGTTGATTTCAAGGTATTTTTTATTTGGTTGATGTTCCTTACATTTTCTAATATCCCAACACACCCTTCAAAATGCAAAGGATGAATCTTTTATACCTAAAAATATTTACTTGCGAAAAATAATTGAGCAAGTGCACAGGAGCCTGCTCAGATATAGATAGGTTTACCCCTATCTCAATCGATGGAGTCTCTAATACAAATTCACTAATTAGTATAAATCATATAAATTTTTAGGTTGTGTGAACCAAAGGGAATGATGACCTTAATCAGTTTTTCAAAAGATCACCAGATTTTTAATCCAAACTTAAGATTTAAGTCTAATTTAATGAGATATTTATAGAAATTATGAGAGTTATGATCTGGATATTTTATGGAAGATGATAATTGGAGTTTATTCATTTTGATTAATGTTGTAGATCATAAAACAATCAAGATATATATATATATATAAAACCATATTTTTATTTATTAGACCACTACAAACACAAATGACTTTCACCATAAAAATTACGCAGAGAGATTTTCGTTGGTGAACACCCACGGATCACCCATAAATATCAATGATTCGGTAAAATCTCATGTTTTTTGAAAAAATACCAACGAATTACCCAGAGAAATTCTTGGGCAACCTATCACTAATTCGAATTACCCACCAACTTTTGTAACAGTTTTGTGAGGAATCACTTTTTAACGACATATTTTCCAGCAAAAGATCCGTAGGAAAAAGTATTTTGTTTAACAGTGGACTAGATGGATGGTTGAGATTGATTTGTATGGTTTGAACTAATTAAAAAATTTGTGTTTGAAACTAGATCTTTAATCGTATTTATTACTTTGTGTAACGATTTATTTTTATCGTTAAATAGTAGAATGAACGTTCAATTTTGTTTGAACCTATTGTGATTGTTTTATTGATGATGTAATGTTTTGTCTAAGTTATATTGTAATTTTTGATTATTTTATATATTACACCAAAATTAAATACCATCTAAGTTGAAAACTTGTTTATCAACCAAAATGTATATGGAATAAGAAATTTTTAACGTTTACGATATTAATTGTAATATTTTTTTAAAGTTGATCATTTGTATTGAGGTTCTATTGATAAAAATTGCATGAAAATAATGTAAATGGTAAGATCATAAAAATATAAATATCCAACTGATAAACAATGATTGGCATATATATAATTCAAATACGTAGAATTCAAGAAAATCCAAGATAATTTCCGATTTAAAAGAATAAATCACTTTACAATTGTTTTGAACAAATAAATTTGTATACTTTTTAAAATTGCTTAATGACTGGTTTATTGTCAAGAAATATACAGTATATTCTTTTTCGTTTATAAGTGATTTATTTGTTCAGAAAAATATTCTGCGAAAACATATGAAAGTTTGTTTGGTTTTTTCCGACTTTTCCATTACTTTACCGATTTAATAGGCTTTAGAAATTAAAGTTTAATGATTTATTTTTCAAAAATATTTATCAAAAACTTAATCGATCAAATTTAAAAAAGAAAAATCAGAATTTTTCCTTGAACTTTTTTGGCCAAACATTTTGGCAACCAGAAAAGTTATTCACATCAAATGACTTCATTTACTATATTGATTTCAGTATTCAAACCCTGTATAGTAACATAGTGACGTTATCATACACGTAAAGAAACGTAAGCATCTTTTCATATATCAATTGTATGGGTGGGATTCATCTGAGATCAATCCGTTTTCATGAAACTTATGAGACCTGATTTTTACATTTGAAATTTCACAACAAAACAATATGAAAGTAAAAAAATGTGAAACAACATAGCAAAAACACTGTGAAGATTATCTTTACAGTGTTTTGTTATGAAATTTCAAATGTAAAAAAACAGTCTCACGATTCTCAAAATTTTGCTCACATGATCCCAAATCATGATTGCAACATTTTGGATTACGTGTTTAAATGTAAATCTTAAAATGTTTGTTCAGTGTTTGTACTATGAAGTGAAAAGTCTATTAATTATTATTAAAGTTTTTTATTTAATTTTTTTTAGTTATTTTTTTAATACAAAGAAATCATATTAAAATTAATGAAACTCCTATTATCTATTTATTCACAATTTACTTAAAATAACATAATTGTTAAAGTTAAAGCCAATATCTTTATGTTATGCTATTTAAATCTGGATCATTTGAAGAAGACTTTTTTATTATTTATTTTTATCAAATTCTAGGATTTTAGAAGTTGAAACAATCATCTTTAAAAATTATTTAGTAGCCATTGTAATATATTTCCATAATATTCGTTAATTTGTAACATGTAGTTCATCTATTTGAATGTTTATATACGCTTATGAGAAGGTGTAATCTTAGATGGAAAACAACATTTACGAACATTTTTGGGAAATCAAAATTCAGTTTACAAAAATCAATATCATTTAAAAATGTGAACTTGATTTTAATCTTTAGAACTTTTAGAATTAACAATTTTATTTTGAAACGTGTTAAAGTTTCTAGATGGAAATTTAGGGGTGTGCAAAAAATAATCGATCCAATTGGAACCGATCGATCAAATTAGAATCGAAGGACTATAATTGGACATCCAATTGTAATTGGATCTGATCAGATTGAAATTTTCAACATCCAATTTGGATCAGTCGGTTCTTGGATGGCAGTCCAGAACCGACCAAAATTGACCGAACCGAACCAACCAACATCCAGTTACCATCCAATTAACCATCTGATGACCATCCAGTTATCCATCCAACGATCATCCAACTATCATCCTGTTAGTTTGTCTTCAATTTGCTTAAATCAAAATTTGTTTTTGTGTTAGTTTTTTAATTTTTAGTTTCACTTGTGTTTGTTTTAGTACATATTAAAAATGATTAATTAATTTCTTTCATTGTTAAAAATTGGATCATCCATTGGATATCCGACAGACATCCATTGGATATATCCAATAAAAATATCCAATGAATGAAACCGAACCGATCCAATCATCCATTGGATCGGTTCGGTTCAGTTGTCCGATGTTAATCGGATCGGTTGGGTTGGCAAAATCCAACATCCAATGGATGATTGGATCGGATCGGTACCCCTCACATCCAATGGATGTCCACCGATGAACACCCTTAGATGGAATAACTTAATAACTTCTATTTTTTAATTTAAATTTTCGCATTATTTAAAGAAAATCTTGTCAAGCACGTCTTGAAGTTTTATCCATGCTAGAGACTAAATATAAACAAACATTCAAAAACACCATTATCAAAATTTCATGTTAAGGGAAATATAAGTTTCATTCTCAATCTTAAACTTTATCTTAATCTTAAAGAAATTATCTCATTAAACACGTTTAAAACATTATCTACATTATAACTAAATATAAACAAAAATTCAAAAATGGCAATATCAATTATCAATGTTTCATGCTAATTAAGCGAAATATAAATTTTATTCTTAATCTTAATTTTTATCCATACTTTGAAGGAAATATTGAAGCAAGTTTGAAACTTTATTTACATACAAGCTAAGTAAAGAAAATCAAAAACGCCATTATCAAAATTTCATGCTAAAGAAAGTAATAGTTTTATTCTTGATCTTAAATTTTATCCTGTTTTCAAAAAAACAAAATCTTGTCAAACACGTTTTGAAACTCTATATCAAGATTATCAATATTAGAGTATCTCCAATAGCATTGTTAAAATAGAAAAAATGTGTTTTTTTTTAAACATCTCCAACAACTTTGTTACATGAGTTTCTATATTTGAGAAAACTTGGAATTCTCCCAAATTTAGAGAAATCTCTAAAATTTGATGGTGGAGAGAGAAATGACTATTTTATTAAATTCCACCAATAAGATTAATTTATTATCATTTTACATTTTAGTTTTTTAAAAAAGTGTATTGGGATAATAAACTAAAAAATATTATATTAATATAATTTGTGTTAAAATTATTAAAATAGAAAATCTGTTAGAGATTAATGTAGTTTTTAAAAAAAAATTAACTTTCAGTTTTCTATTTTAGAAAAACTATAAAAAAGCTGTTAAAAATGTTCTTAGAAACTAAATATCAACAAAAATTCAAAAACATCTGTATCAATTATCAAATTTTCATGCTAAGTGAAATATAAATTTTATTCTTAATTTAATTTCTATCCTTATTCTAAAGAAAATATTCAAGCAAGTACTTTGAAACTTTATTCACATTACAATCTAAATAAAGAAAATCAAAAACGCTATTATCAAAATTTCATGATAAAGAAAGTATAGTTTTATTCTTGATCTTAAACTTTACCCTGGTTTCAAAGAAACAAAATCTTGTCAAACACGTTAAAAAACTTTTATCAAAATTATCCACATTACAGACTAAATATAAGTAAATAATAAAAAAAAATGCCATTATCCAAATTTCATTTTTAGCAACTATAAGTTTTATTTGATCTTAAATTGATTTGTCCTCGTCTTAAAGAGAAAAATCTTTGTCAAACACGTTTTGTAACAATATCAGTTTATCCACATTAACAACTAAATATAAACGAAATAAAAAACACCCTCATCAAATTTTCATACTGAAGTGTTGTTTGGCGGTTGTTAATTACAATAAAATTGGGTTTATAGAACGTCATCAATAAATAAGCATCCTAATAGACCACTTTATAGGACATAAGTTATAGAACCGAAAAATAAAACGTCCTATGTAAAGGCGTTGTAATAAGTTTATTGGACGCTTTTTAGCATCATAACAAAATTTTTAGGACGATCTAAATAAAAAATGTCGCATTAGCTAGTTTACAGGACACATTTTAAAATTGTGTCTTTAAAATAGCTAATATGACATTTTTCTACAAAATTCGTCTATTAAATTTGTTACGACGCTCAAAAGCGTTCTATAAACTTATTGCAACACCTTTACATAGAACGCTTTATTTTTTTGTTCTATAATTTGTGTCCTATAAAGTGGTCTATTAGGACGCTTATTTATTGATGGTGTCCTATAAACCCAAATTTGTTGTAGTGGTTGAATCGTTTGATACAAGATGATTAAGTGGTCAAAATAATTAAGAGACTCTTATGATATAGTGCAAATGAAACTTTGTTGTTTGATAATTGTTCAAAATGAAATTGGGGCTCTGAATTTAGGGAGGCCAAAGATACACTACAAGAAAAGCGACTTTCACCCACAAAAAATCACCGAACGAATTTTTTTGGGTGATTACCACAGATCATCCAGGAAATACTAATATTTCCGATAAAATCCGATGATTTCAAGATCAGACCAATCGATTACCTAGGATTTTACTGGGTAATTACCACCAACATATTAACCACCAACTTTTGTGACGGATTTGTGACGAATCATCCTTTAGCGACGAATTTCTCAGGAAAATGTTCATAGGTGAAAACCTTCCATTTTAGTAGTGATACAAAATCATTCAGAGGATTTTGGAACCTTTAAGACAAACTTTTTTTTGTCAAGCAAAATTAATCTCTTAGCGATTCAGAGACTACTTTTTATTGGAATTATTAATAGGTAAACAAGCGGCCCCGAACCGAAGTATAAGTTTTATTATTGATCTTAAATCACTATTAAAATCGGAGGCTTTTAGTTACCTACGAACATTTCCCTGTAAAATCCGTCACTAAAAGGTGATTCATTACAAAATCATTACAAAAGTTGGTGGCTAAATTGTTGGTGAGTAAATCAAATCAGTGACAAACTAATCGGAAAATTCCTGGTTAATCCATTGGTATTTTCTTGAAAACGTTGGATTTTACCAGAATCATTGGTATTTTTTTGATGATCCATCGGTAATCACTGACGAAAATTTTCTTAGATGATTTTTGTAAGTAAAAATCATTTATTTTATAGTGAATTTTATTCTAATTTAAAGGAAAAATCTCGTCAAACACTTTTTAAAACTTTATCAATTTATCTACATGACAGATTAAATTTTAAAAATGAAGATAATGTAACCAAACAAAAACACTTAAACTTTAAAGCCTAAACTATAAAGCTTTAACCATAATACTTATCAAGAATTTAACGAACGCCTAAGTTTAGGACAAAATTCGGATGCATATATGGGTAGGTCCATTGCTTTTTCGTAATTTATTCGTCTCTAAATATATGAATTTATATATATATATATATATATATATATACAGTCTGAGTATATATAAGTTGTGTACGTATCAGCATCCATCCAATCAATTAATGTATTTTATTACTATAGAATTTATTCTCCCTCCAATTATTCGAATTATACCTCATTATCAATCATTATGTGGTGATATATATTCTTCAAGTGCGTGATTCAAAAGCTTTAATCATTTTCCTTTGCTATTCTCTTTGCCAATTGTTTAAAGATGCTTCTTGAAATAATTCAAAAGATTATCTTTTTTCGTTTCGGTTTATAGTTAACCACCTAAATATGCATTGAGATTGAAGGGTTTTCGATGTTTGATTTGGTGGGGGAACATGTTTTTATGAAATGGCTTGTTTGATCCGTTCAGTACAGACTTAGAACCCTCAAAATACAGAATTATACGAACCTGGAAAACTTTTTGATTTTCTTGTCAAACTACTGAACCATATTTATTTGTAACCTAGACAATTGTAGCGATGTTGTTACGTAGTTCAAAATACACAAGAGTCCCGTGTATTTAAGGACTCAACTAGCTAATTAAATATTCACTATAACAATATTGGTTTTATAAATACGCCTAAAATATCTATACATCCTAATAAAATATTTTATAAGGCCTTGTTTGTTTTTTCATTTTAAGCTCTTAATCACCACTTATGTTTGATTCGTTTAGACGTTTTATAATTCAGACTGTTTGTTTATTATTATTATTTTCAGAGTCTCTTATCACTTAATATGGTCTGAATAAATAAGTGGTAACCTAAACTCTTAAATCCTTCTTATTAGCTTCCCACGCCTCTGGTTCTTTCACTTGGCTTCTATTTTCTAAGTCTCTGATTTTTCATACCATCTTCTCACAAATACTAAGTAGCTGATAGAATTCTAGCCGACGATATTAACAAAATAGATTTGATGCCAAGATGAAAAAAACAGTCATATTGATTCAGATTTCAGACTTCATCACCCCCTCTTATAAATCAGAAGTGAAATCAGACTCCAGACTTCAACATTTCTTAAAAAACAATAAAACTTAAGTTTATAAGACCAAATACAAATATATCCTATTTAAAAGTGAAATTATTTTTGACGTGCATGCGAATAAGCTAGACTAGTTACCATAAATAGACATAATATGACCGAGAAATATCGTACTTCACCCCATGATAAGTTTACTACATGAATTCATTGTGGCATTAAGAAACCTTCAAGTTGCATAAAGAATAGAAACAACATGACATCAAATTGTTATTCGAATCAACACTGTCTCATTCATTTGAATCTAGTGATTAAAACCAACAATATTGCATGTAAGTTTACATTTATAAAGCATTCGAGATAAAGTATTAAAAATTATTTTTGATGCATCAAGTATTGTTTATTGATTCATATTACTCCAATCTAAAGTAACTTGTACGTAAATATATTTACTCAAAGAATCCATGTTTGAATTCGTGTAGCTAACTGCAGATAAATATTTATGCCAAAAATTGGTTTAGTAAAATCAACTTAAGGTCGGTGTGTAGCTTTTACGACTAAAGGTAGGATTCGTCGACAAAACACAATAAAAGACAAATAAACAATTGACACAAGTAATTGATGAAGCGGAAAAACCCTTTGACGAGGGAAAACACCACAGACGATAGTTGAGATCGTCGATGCACTAATGAAAATGACAAGGACGTTGTCCTTTAGTAACAACGATCGTACGTATGATGATTACAAGAGAAAGTAATATAAAATATGTCGTAAGTTTGCTCTACGTCGCGAGTTCAATTGATTCCCCTTTTCCTTTTGTAAGCTTTTGACTCTTGTATTTATATCGATCGAATGAATAACGGTTTCAAGGAAATAATTGGGTATTTATTGTTGTCATCCGTTATGACCGTTTGCCATTAATGATAACGGATCTACATTTAAACATACAATCAAAACGTAAGATTTGTCGTCAATTTAATATAAGTCAAGTGATTCTTTCGAAGGTCGTTAGATAAGCTCGACGATATATAGATGTGTCTTGATTCCATTTTATCACGGAAGTTTATCGTTGTTGTCGTAAGTTATATCACTGTTTGCTTGGTCGTACGATGTGAATGTCTCCTATGTCTCGCCGGCTTATCCTGAAACCAATAGTCGTTAGTTCCTTATGATAAAATATAGATGATCGTTGTTATTTCATTAATTGTCGCTAGATGGTATTTTTGGTCCAAACAATAAACATATAATCAAATACATGATAAACATATCATTTTAAATATAAAAATAAATATAATATAATTAGGATAATTATTAAGTTAATACATGATAAACATATCCATCTGGGACCACCGCCAGGGGCTCTGCTCCTTGGACCTCGCAAGGGGGCGCGTCCCCCTTGATTCCTGCCATTTCGTCGTTACCGAGTTTATACTCGTATTATAACAAGCGTGCACTCTGCACCACCTAACTTTAATTAGATCACAGTATAAAACCCATATAGACATGTTATTTCTAATCACATAAATGGACCGGTGACACAAAAATCACCAACATGTTCATCATTTTCTATCGATGGTGACGCTAGATGAACCATAGGAATCGCATCAAAGGATGATTTCCTTATGGCAAATCCTAGGTTAGCTTGCACGTCGGCTTAAGAATTTTGATCTCTAGGAATTTGTCGGATATTGAATGAATCAAATCTTTTGTCGCGAATTCTCCATTTATTTGGTTGACCACCAATAAGGAATCGCTTTTGGTGTGTAAGTGTTTAGCTCCTAGGTCTTGTGCCAATTTCATCCCAGCTATCAATGCTTCGTATTCTGTTTCATTGTTAGTTGCTTTGAAGTCACAGGATATTGAATACACCATTAAGCCCCCTTGTGGCGACTTAAAGACGATGCCTAGACCATCCCCCATATATTGGAGGAGCCATCGACAAATAAAGTCCAAGGTCGGTCGTCATGAGTCGCCACAATGAGAGTTTTATCCGTCGCGAGTTTTTCTAGTTCGGGACTAAAATCTGCAACGAAATAGGCAAGAACTTAGCGATTTTATAGCCTTCATTGGTTTGAATATAATGTCGTAGCTGCTGAGATAGATGCTCCATTTGGCTAAACGTCCTGTTAATTCTGGTTCTCAAGACAAACTTCAAAGGAAAGTTAGTAATGACAACAATATTATGAGATTCAAAATAACAACGTAACTTTTTTGCTGCGACGAGTAGGGCTAAAAGAAGTTTTTCAATTGATGAGTATCTGTTTTCGGCGTCTAATAAAGATTTGCTTACGTAATATATCAGAAGTTGTTATTTGTCGTCTTCTCGTATTAAGACGACACTTACAGATGTCGAACTTACCGATAGGTATAACTATAGTTATTCTCCGCCCTTGGGTTTTGATAACAAGGGCGGCGACGTCATGTATTTTTTCAAGTCTTGCAAGGCTTGTTCATGATCGCTCGTCCATTTGAACCCTTTGTTTTTCCTTAAGACATTGTAAAATAAATGACATTTATCTGAAGAACGAGAGATAAACCTGTTTAATGCGGCGAGTCGACCGGTTAATCGTTGGACTTCTTTGAAATTTCTAGGCGATTGAATATTAATGATTGCTTTAATTTGATCGGGACTTGCTTCGATGCCTCGTCGTGTGACCAAATGACCCAAAAATCTTCCAGCGTATACTCCGAAAGAGCATTTTATGGGGTTGCGTTTCATATTGTACTTTCGAAGTATGTAAAACGACTGTTTTTTATGGTCAATATGGTCCGAAGCCTTCTTGGATTTAATGAGCATGTCATCGATATATACTTCCATTTGTATCTCCCAAATGTTCTTTGAACATTCGATTGACCAATTGCTGGTACGTCGAACCTGCATTTTTTAGTCCGAAAGGCATAACTTTATAACAATAGATACCTTTATCTACCATGAAGGCCGTTTTTCCTAATCGTTGGATGCATTAGGATTTGGTTATATCCTGAAATAGGCGTCCATGAACGTTAATAGTTCATGACCTGCCGTCGAGTCAACCATTGTATCGATGTGAGTTAACAGAAAAGGATCCTTCAGACATGCTTTATTGAGATCAGTGAAATCGATGCACAATCGCTATTTCCCATTTTTTTTTTCACGACGACCACGTTTGCGAGCCAGTCCGGATGCTTGACTCCTCTGATTTTTCCCGTTTTAAATAAATTGTCAATTTTGTCATTAATTACCTTGTTTCCCTTAGGAGGGAACTTTCGACGTTTTTGCTTTACAGGTTTGAACGTTGGGTCAATATTGAGCTTGTGTGATATAATGGTCGGATCAATCCCGACCATATCTTCGTGCGACCAGGCAAAGCAGTCTGAGTTATCCCTCAAGAACTGAAGGATTTCTTTTTTGATGACTGGGTCGAGAGATGCCCCGACAAAAATCGTTCGATCAGGATGACTTTCGTCTAAAACGATTTCTTCCAATTATAAATCATCGATAGAGTCTTCCTGGTTCTATAATTGTTAGATGTGTTCTTTCTTGGGTTTCATTGCCATTTTGTAGCATTCTCTTGCCGTCTTTTGTTCGCTTTTTATCTCCTGGACGCCCCACGGCATTGGGAATTTAATGGTCTGATGATAGGTTGAAGGAACAACTTTTATGTCGTGGATCCATGGCGGCCCTAGGATCATATTATAGGCTGACGAGCAATCGATAACGTTGAATCGGGTTTGTTTGTTGATCCCTATGTCATAGACCGACAACATTATTTCTCCAATTATGCTTGTAGCATCTCCATTGGAACCAACCAAGACCATTGATCGTCGTACGATCTTTGATTGATCGATGCCTATGATCTTTAGGGTATCGAGGAATATGATATTCGCTGAGCTCCCATCGTCAATTAGAACTCTTTTAGTTCAATAGTTTCCAATTGTCAGTCGTACGATCAGGCCATCGTGATGCTTTTGCCAGGTTTCTCCAATGTTTTGGCCGTCAAAGATAAGAGACATCATCTCTAGGTCTGATTCGGCCTTCGACCGATGAGTTTTCAGAATGTGTGAATCATACGTTTGCTGTGATGTGTGTCCTTAGGTAGTAGAATAGGTTAGTCCACAAACATCTGACCCACCTGTAACACAATTCACAATTTCAGTAGTATTCGGTGATGTAGGTCTAGGGATCTTACCTATGGCATCGTCAGAAAACATGTCTTTTAGATGACCTTTTGGGATTAGCCATGCTATCTCTTTCCTCAGAGCAAGACATTCGTCAGTTAATCATAATGGAAATCGCACCATTTGGATTTATCTTTCGTGTCATCAGTTTATCATTTTTCTTCCGCCATCATATGGTTGACTGGACATTCTTTAAAGCGTCCATTAAATATTGCGTATTTCCTTTGAAGCCATACAAGGAGATCTTTGGATGATTTGCGAATCGCTTCGAGGAAGAAGACTCCTTCTTCTTGTCGAATCTGACATTGGGAATTTGTCGCGGGGGTTTTGATTTTGTCATTGTCTTCGATTTGAAGTCTGGTTTCTTCACACCTAAGACGCTTTTGTCATTAGTTTGTTTGCGTCTGAAGGCAGCATTGTCCTCTACTCGCATATGTGCAAACGTCCTTGCTCTTATGTTTGCAAAGGTTTCGGCCAGGTATTTGGTAAGGTCCAAATGTAATTCTGATGTAATGTCGAGTCCTTGTTTGTATGCTTCAATAGTTGTTCTCATATCGCAATTGCGGATACCTTTCATTTCAGAATTAAATCGGTTAAAATAACTCTTACGGATTCACCAGATTTCTGAATTACATAGTAAAGATCGCCCGTTTGTTTTTTCATCTTGCGACTACTAGAAAATTGTTGAAAAAACTGGTTGACCAATTCAGCAAAGGAATTGTTCGATTTGGGTTTTAAATTGATCAACCATTGTAGGGCAGCTCCGGTGAGTGTCGCTCCAAAACTCTTGTACATGCACACTTCTTGATAGTTTTGAGGGATTGATATAGTCCACATCAGTTGTTTGTATTGAGCGACGTGTTCGTTGGGGTCCGCTAGTTTTCCATATTTGGGAGTGAATGTAGGAATGTTATACTTTTTTGGGGATATCAATTAAAGGAATCGTGTCTGAGAAAGGTGATGTTTGGTATCTTGTAGGAGGCTCGACATCAACGGGTAGAGCGACACCCTGAAGTTTCGATAACATAGATAAGACTTTCTCATTTTGTTCTTCCAATAACTTCAATCGTCCTGCGACAGGATCGTCATGAGCGGTTTCAGCAGAACCTTGTCCTACAAAAGGGTTAACATAAGGAAATGATCCTGTGTTGTCACTGTTTATGAAATTATTATATTTGAAATGAAGGATTTTGAAAAGTAGGGATTGATGTGTTTGGTCCTGGAACCGAGGAATTCGTATTCATAGGAATTGTAGGTCTTTGCACGTTAGGAGCTCCCATCAGTGGACGGTATTTAAATTGATTATTCGGTTGAGGGAATCTCTGGGAAAGGTAGGTTGTGTTCCAAATGGCGGTGGGCCTTGAGGCAAAGGAGGATTGATGGGTGGTCGTTGCTGATTTTCGAGATGAGTGACTTGCTGTCGAGCGACGTTGAGTTTGGCCATTAATCCTCCTATTGCGGATTTGTTGTTCATTTTCTACCTGCATTTGAAAGGACTCAAGAGAAAATTGTTAGCGACAACAAAGGTTTGTCGAATAATTCCTTTTAACGGGGCCCACGGTGGGCGCCAAACTGTTTATGCCAAAAACTGGTTTAATAAAATTAACTAAAGGCCGGTGTGGAGATTTTATGACTAAAGGTAGGATTTGTCGACAAAACACAATAAAAGATAAATAAACAATTGACACAAGTAATTGGGGACGTGGAAAAACCATTTGACGAGGGAAAAAACCACGGACGATAGTTGAGATCGTCGATGCACAAGTGAAAATGACGTCAAACAGGGACGTCGTTCTATAGTAACAACGATCGTACGTATAATGATTACAATAGAAAGTAATATAGAATATGTCATAAGTTCGCTCTGTGTCGCGAGTTCAACTGATTCCCTTTTTCCTTTTGTAAGGTTTTGACTCTTGTATTTATATCGACGGAATGAATAACGGTTTCAAGGAAATAATTGGGTATTTATTGTTGTCATCCGTTATGACCGTTTGCCATTAATAATAATGGATCTGCATTTAAACACACCATCAAAACGTAATATTTGTCATCAGTTTTATATAAGTCAAGTGATTCTTTCGAAGGTCATTAGATAAGCTCGACGATATATAGACGTGTCTTGATTCCATTTTATCTCGGATGTTTATCGTTGTTGTCGTGAGTTATATCACTGTTTTCTTGGTCGTACGATGTGAATGTCTCCTATGTCTCGACGGCTTATCCTGAAACCAATAATCGTTAGTTCCTTATGATAAAATTTATATAGATGATCGTTGTTATTTCATTGATTGTCGCTAGATGGTATTTTTAGTCCATACAATAAATATAATTAAATACATGATAAACATTTCATTTTAAATATAAAAATAAATAAAATATAATTAGAATAATTATTAAGTTATAACAGAATAATTAATTAATATATTTATATTAAATCAAAAAATAAATTACTTTGTTATTAAATTTAAATTATATTATAATAAAAATCGAGTTAAACAAATTACACCAAAATACAAGATTCTTTAAATAGTTAATTTGATACCTAATATCGATATAATGTTTTTAAATTTTGATAAGATCTTCAAATTTATATTTTATTCAAACGTAAAAACATTATCGTTTTTTCAAAAACATAATAAACTGTATTATGACATCGATAAAGAAAAAGAATAATACAAAATTTTTAAATCAAGATTTATCTTCTTGCATTGCGCTACCATCATTCTAGTATATAAAAATAGGGAAACCGACAACCTACTTGTGGTATTTATAAGACTTTAAATCTTTGAGAAGAGAAGTAGATCGAAAAATAGAGATGAGATGGAGGATGTTGTTACATTATGATCCATTTACAACGTGAAACCAAATAAGGTGACTTATAAACGGAATTACTAGCTATGCTATCGATGAAAACATATGAGGGTCCTTGATAAGATGCATTCAATCACTACTAAATGATATATTTTTTTTTTCTGTGAAATTTGTCGTGAAAGGGTGATTTGTCACAAAACCGTCAAAGTTTGTGGGTAAAGTTCTGGTCGGTACTCAAATCAGTGACATATTACCCATTGTTAGGACTTCTAGTTTTGTAGAACTTGAAAGATTGTGCCAAAAGTGTAAAATAAGGAATGGATAAGCTTTTGTAATTAAGGTGTAACAACTCATCCCACATTGGTAGAAAAGGAGATTTGGAAGCTCCTTATAAGTCTCAAGTAGTGGGCTACCAATAACTTCCACCATGGTTTTTAGTTGGATTTGAAATTATTGGGCTAGTCCATTGCTTTGGACTTTGGGGTGTTACGCCTTACCACGACACAATATTATCCGCTTTGCCTAAGCCGCACGGATTTGTTTCTGGCGACCTGGCGAGGACTTCCCAGGGGGTCACCTATCCTGGTACTACTCCCACCAAAGCACGCTTAACCACAGAGTTCAAAGAACCTGCCTTGCGTGTGGCCCCAAAACGCGTTGTGTTTAGGAAGGCCAAGGTTTACTTATGAACCCAACATCACTCCTGTCCACGATCGATATGGGATCTGCCTAAGGTGTTACAAACACCCCCCCTTAGGGACTCATCGTCCTTGATGAGGTTTTCCCCACATCCCGAATGGCACAAGAGCGGCTCTGATACCATTTGTAACACCCCAAAGTCCAAAGCAATGGACTGGCCCAATAACTTCAAATCCAACTTAAAGCCATGGTGGAAGTTATTGGTAGCCCACTACTTGAGGCTTATAAGGAGCTTCCAAATCTCCTTTTCTACCAATGTGGGATGAGTTGATACAAACTCTCCCACTTAAACTCCTGACGTCCTTGTCAGGTCTGCCCAAAATCTTTTCTTCTTGTCATCGGCGATGTGGGATTCGCCTAAGATGTTACAAACACCCCCTCTCGAGGACTCATCATACCCGATGAGGTTTGCCCCACCATCCCGATGGTACAAGGATCGACTCTGATACCATTTGTAACACCCCGCCTTACCACGACACAATATTGTCCGCTTTGGCCTAAGCCGCACGGATTTGTTTCTGGCGACCTGGCGAGGACTTCCCAGGGGGTCACCCATCCCGGTACTACTCCCACCTAAGCACGCTTAACCACAGAGTTTCAAGAACCTGCCTTGCGTGTGGCCCCAAAACGCGTTGTATTTAGGAAGGCCTAGGTTTACTTATGAACCCAACATCACTCCTGTCTACGGCCGATATGGGATCTGCCTAAGGTGTTTACAAACACCCCCCCTTAGGGACTCATCGTCCTCGATGAGGTTTGCCCCACATCCCGAACGACACAGGAGCGGCTCTGATACCTTTTGTAACACCCCAAAGTCCAAAGCAATGGACTGGCCCAATAACTTCAAATCCAACTTAAAACCATGGTGGAAGTTATTGGTAGCCCACTACTTGAGGCTTATAAGGAGCTTCCAAATCTCCTTTTCTACCAATGTGGGATGAGTTGTTACATAAGGCAACTTTAGTTGACCTTAAACTCTAAACATTCCTTATTCAACTTAAACTCTCTAGTATATATAGAGGCCTTAGATCATTATTTAGAGAGTACTTCATATATTGAGAGAGAGAGCTATAGATATTTTGTGCTTACATTGTATTCAAATCTACAAGTAAGATATATGAATTATGAAGTTCTTCATACTTGTTCTTAATTGATTTACATTATTATTGCCTTAATCCGTTTTCTGTTTTGTACTTGATACACTGGGATCAACAAGTGGTATCACAGCCAAACGATCCGAGTTTTGGACTGATTCTGATCGAATTCGCGTATCAAAAGGTAAAATTCTCGTTACTGCAGTGTTGATGTTTTATCGCATAAGCTTAACCCGACAAAACTCCAAACACCCTCTCTGTTGATATTTTATCGCATCATACATACCCTGATTAGACTCCATATCTGTTCTTATCAATTTCTTTATTTAAGTTTAATCGAGTCTCAAATCTAGTAGTATCAATCGATAAATTGGTTTTTTTTTCTCGAGTCACGTTTTCTTTTTTATCGCCATTAAGCAGCCGACATTCATTCAAAACTTTAATTTTCATCGCATCAATAGAAGCCGATAAAACTTCAAATATTTTTTCCAAATCTGTTTTCACAGTTAATCTGCAAACCACTTTCGCTTATTTTCGCATTACTTTTGCTATTCTTTTTCAACAGAAAACTCAGGGTCTTTGATTCTTGCAGCTTTTCTGGATAAAGAGTCCTCTAGTAAACATCTTAAGCCTTAGGAAGTTTGCAGTAACCTTAATTGAGAAAATCTTAAACACGAGAACTTAGCTGTTCTTTTCCTTAAAAAGACTAGATAACTCTCGTACGCTAGATCTTTTGGTCAAAAAACCTTCGTGTCTTAGCTTTCAGGTTCATCGATTAAAGAAACAAAACAGAGTTTTTTTTATCGCATCTACTATTATTTTTTTATCGCATCTACTATCACAAAACACCTCTTTATTTTTTATCGCGTCTAGGTAACCCGATAAACAACCAATCTTGAGTTTTTTATCGACTTTAGGTGACCCGATATATCTTTTCACCTTATCTGTCTTACCCGATAATCCTTTTTATCAATCCTCTTTACCCGATAAATTTAGTTATCGCGTCTCAAGCACCCGATAAATCATTTAGCACAGTTACCTGATAAACTCAGTTATCGTCAAACATCTCTTCATGTAAAGCATTTGTTAGCTCTTACTTAGATGATTGGGAATCCTACCACAAACTTGATCCTGATTATTGTCCTCCTAAACATATATCTTCCCTCCCTCGTGAACAAATAGATAAAGAGTTGGATGAACTTGATAGCACAGATTCTTCTGAATATAACTTCTCAATGAAAATGTATCTGTTGATGTTTTTGATTTCAATCCCACACTTCCAATTCACGAAGAGTTTATTGATAAAGGTAAGAAGCCGATTGAATCTGTGTATATTCCAACTGTTGAGGATGAATGTTCCACAAGTTTTTCAAAACCCGAATCATCTCAAACAAAGACACCTACACAAATTATTTCTCAAATTTTACCTGCTCATAAAACTCCTGTTAATGTTTCAGCTCTACGCTCTTTAAAGACAAAGCAAATCTGGGTCGAAAGAGGCAAATGCACATCAAAGTCATCTTCCCACAATAAACATAGTTTTCCCTATGTTCCTAGGAATAGTCGCAAATTTCATTTTCCATCTACTATTCATTCGTACAAACATTTGATTCAATTTTCTAGAAATAAAATATGTTGCTCAAATTGTGGTGTGAATGACTTTGTGCGTCTGAATGCTTATGGTGATAATCGTTTTTATGATGTGCATACTTCTTACAATGCATTTCATTATGGTTATGACAATTCATTTCATTATAAACCTGTTTATAAGTGGGTTCCCAAGAGGCCCTTGACTTCGGCACCGAAACCCCAATTCACTTAGGTGCCAAAGGTTGCCAAGCCAACTAACCCCGAAGGACCCATTTACAGATGGGTACCTAAATCTACTTAAATTTTGCAGGCTGGTCATGTGTGGTACTTAGATTCTGGATGCTCCAAGCACATAACCGGAAAGAAGGAGCTTCTTGCCAATTATGTTGAAAAACGAGGCGACTCGGTACGATTTGGGAACAATCATTTCTCACCCATCAAAGGATATGGCGATATTATCAATGATAATCTTACAATCTCAAGAGTCTCTTATGTCAAAGAACTTGGTCACAATTTACTAAGTATCGGTCAATTCTGTGACAAGGAACTTGAAGTAAATTTCAGTACCGAAAGATGTTGTGTTCGAACATATGAAGGTCAAGAGTTGATTACCGGAACCCGCAAGTCTAACCTATACACCATTGATCTGTCAACGGTTAAACCACCTACTGACATTTGTCTTCTCTCAAAGGTAGACAAAGAGAAACACTGGTTATGGCATCACAGATTATCCCACTTAAACTTCAAAAATCTTCGTAAACTCGCAAGTGGAGGGTTAGTCTCCGGTCTACCAAAGATGAAATTCGAGAAGTCACCCTTATGTGGTGCTTGCGAAATGGGCAAAATGAAGAAGGCGTCTCACATACCAAAGTTAGAACACAACACGACACGTCCTCTTCAACTGATACACATGGACTTATATGGTCCCACGAGAACTCAAAGCATCCACGGAAAGAAGTACATTCTCGTGATGGTGGATGATTATTCTAGGTACACATGGGTAAAATTTCTTCGATCTAAGGACGAAGCTTCCGACACAATTATCGCATTTTTGAAGAACATTCAAGTTAGATTGGAGAGTACTGTCCAAACGATTCGTACAGATAATGGCACCGAGTTCAAAAACCGCACGCTTGATACCTATTTCACTTCTGTGGGCATCACTCATACGTTTTCCGCACCAAGAACTCCCCAACATAATGGTGTCGTGGAACGCGGTAACCGTACGCTAGTCGAAGCTGCTCGTACAATGCTCGCTTATTCCAAACTTCCACATCATCTCTAGGCCGAAGCCATTCATACCGCATGCTACACTAAAAACCGGTCGCTTATCAACAGAAGGTTCAACAAGACACCGTATGAGCTAATCAACAAAAGAATTCCTTCCCTCCATCATCTTCATACATTTGGCGGACGATGTTTTTTTATGAATGACAACAACAATCTTGGGAAATTGCAACCTAAATCCGATGAAGCCTATTTTCTGGGTTACTCGCCAAATACCTCTGCCTTTAGAGTCTACATGAAAAATGCAAGGTGCGTCACCGAGAGTGCAAATGTCCACTTTGACACAAAAGCTGAAATGAATTTCGAACCTCATAGTACCGAACCATTTATCACTGGCGTATTAGCTTCCGAACACCTCAGTTCAGAACCTGCTCAAAACCCGACCACTCCAAATCAAACTTCAACATCCGATTTGGATAATCTGTTCCAGCACATGTACACCGAATACCACCAAACTGATTCCGAGACAACAACTGAACCCCCAACGTTGGATGTTGCTGAAACCCCCACTAGCTCTCCAAATCCTAATTTCGAGAACAATGTCTCAAGTGCTGCAACTCCTAATTCGACCAACCCTACTGTCAATTCCCCCATCCCTCAAACGAGCCTACCCACTCCGAGTGAAGTCGCTCAAACTCTCCAAACACAATTAACTGAAACAACTCCTCAAACTACGTCAAATCCGGAACCATCATCCTCCACAATTCAACCGCCTACCACTTCAAGGAAACTTTCTACCAACGTTTCACCAGCCTTAGAATCTGTGCAAGATCTTCCCCTTGGTCAATACGTGGATGAAAATTCCGGAACCATGAATGCTCAACCACTTCCTCATACAACCAAATGGATTCGATCTCACCCACCCAACCAGATCATTGGTAACCTTTCCAATCCTGTAACAACACGGTCTACCTCGGCCAATGAATGTTTATTCTCATCGTTCTTAAGCAAAATTGAACCAACAACCATTCAAGAAGCCATGTCTGATCCTGATTGGATTGTCTCCATGCAAGAAGAGCTCAATCAATTTGAAAGCCTAAAAGTATGGCGCCTCGTTCCCCGACCTCAGCACAAGACAATTATTGGAACCAAGTGGATCTTCAAGAATAAACAAGACGAGGACGGAATAGTCATATGCAACAAAGCACGACTTGTTGCCAAAGGCTATCGACAACAAGAAGGTATTGACTTTGACGAAACCTTTGCCCCGGTTGCACGTATAGAAGCCATTCGAATCTTCTTGGCATACGCCGCCCATAAAAACTTCGTAGTTTTTCAAATGGATGTCAAGACCGCCTTTTTGAATGGTGTTCTCCGAGAAGAAGTATATGTCTCACAGCCGGATGGTTTCGTCGATGCTTCGAAGCCCAATCACGTCTATATCCTCGACAAAGCACTCTATGGACTCAAGCAAGCTCCTCGTGCTTGGTATGATAGTCTGTCTAAATACTTGGTGAAAAACGGGTACTCAAAAGGTAAGATCGATCCAACTTTGTTCATTAAAAAGGAAGGTAAAGATATTATGCTTATTCAGATTTATGTAGATGATATTATTTTCGGCTCGACTAACCCTCAACAATGCAACATTTCTCCGAACTCATGACGGCAAAGTTCAACATGAGCATGATGGGCGTAATGAATTTTTTCCTTGGTCTGCAAGTAAAACAATTTTCAATGGGAATATTCATTAACCAATCGAAATACATCTCCGATATGTTACATAAATATAACATGACGACATGTACTCCGATTGGGACTCCCATGTTTCCGGGATCAAAACTACACGCTGATAAAGCGGTAGATCCCAAGACTTATCGAGGAATGGTTGGTTCATTAATGTACTTAACGGCTAGTCGACCGGATATCAAGCTTCTCCCAAAGAATCCCACCTTATTGCAATTAAACGCGTTTTTCGTTATTTAAAAGGTACTACTGATCTTGGCCTCTGGTATCCTAAGGATACGAGCTTCGAGTTAACCGCTTTTTCAGATGCTGATCATGCCGGTTGCATGCTGGATCGAAAAAGCACGACGGGCCATATTCAGTTTTTGGGAGATAACCTGGTGAGCTGGTCTTCAAAGAAACAAACATGTGTATCCACTTCGACTGCGGAAGCCGAATACATTGCTGCCGCAAGTTGCTGCTCTCAAGTCATATGGATGCGCACACAACTCAAAGACTATGACTTCTGGTTCAATAAGATTCCGATCTATTGTGACTCAAAAAGTGCAATTGCAATATCGAGCAATCCGGTTCAACATACAAAGACAAAGCACATAGATATAAGGTACCACTTCATTAAAGACCACGTCGAACGAGGTACGATCGAACTTTACTTTGTAAATACAGAACTACAGCTTGCTGACTTGTTCACAAAGGCATTGGATGAAAAACGATTCCAATTCCTAGTGTCCAAGTTAGGCATGCTCATTCTCCGTACTTAAAATTCAAATCTTTCATATTAACTTGTACAAAACGTCCAGTCAGATAATAATGCACATTCACCCTTACGGATGAATGTTCACTTTATCTGACTTCTCATTTTGTAAAGTTTAATAATCAAGTTCTGTCTTTTCACTTGTTCTACTTCGTTCTTGTCTTTTAGCTTGTGCTACTAACAAAACTTCAAGCTGTTTCGTTACCAATTCTGATTCCGAGGGGGAGGGAGCGCTAGGGTAAGTTCTACTTCACTCGCATCTTAATAGGGGGACCTTAGGTTTCTTATCTTAGGCACCATTCAAGGGGGAGCACAAACTTACATTTTCTTCTTCTTTTCGGGTAGACTTGAGTTTTTGTCGCGTCTATAGGATCCGACATACTATTTTTGTTGCATGCTTAGGAACCGACATCCTTGGATGTCGACTTCTTACCACTCGACATATACCCTTGGCCCAAATCACTTCATGCCACGTGTATCTAGCCCACTATTTAAATGGTTTGGCCCCACCTTCACTGTCACATACTTCAAAATCGTGCTTCCCTCTTGTTTTTCTCTCTCCAACCAACCCGAGTAAACTACAATCATCATTTTCTTTACAAATCTTCGAGTTTTTTAAAATCATATCACATACTCAGGTTCGTCTCTTGTTACTAAACAACTTTAATTCTTGTGATTTTGTGTTTTGTTAAGTCCATGCTCTTCGATTTGAGCCCCAACTGTTCGGTTTCCCAAAAGGTAAAAACCTTTGGGTTTTTCCAATTTAAATGCTTTCTCTTGCTTCTGGACTTAATCGGACCATCGATACATGCTAGTTGACTCCCATAGTAACTATATTTAGGCTTAAAATCACCTATAAAGTGTTTTTAAATGGTTTTTAGGGTTTATGGTATTTGTAGAACACTAAGGGTTTTTAACTTGCATTTTTGTCGATGAACTTGCATTTTTGTCGGATCCATACAGCCGACCACTATCATCAAGAACACCTTATGGGATTATGTCGCCTCATATGGACTCGAAATAATATCTTCTTGATCTTCAACTGTACACCAAGGAATTATGTCGCGTCAATCTGACCCAATATAAATGCCTTAAGTTTTTATCGACACATGCAAACCCGACATGTTTAAACACTAAGTAGTCTTCTTATCGGCTTATTGGTACTCGATATAACTTTATGTCGGCTCATACTGTATTGACAACTAATCCTTGACAGTTAAGAATTATTATTGCATCTATAAGACTCGACATAAATTAATGTCGGATCATATACACCCGATCTCTATTCTTAACGTCGTCCATTTTTTTGTCAACTACAATTATCCGACATCCTGTTATGTCGACTTCTCTTCAATCGATAAACCATCCTGTGCACACACAAGGTTGTCGACCCTATTCACTCGATATCCATATACTTCTCGATTTTGTCGGGTCTCACTACAGCAGCATGACCCGACATCCTCACTTAGAATTTTTCTAACCTATTTCAATGGTTCTCTAACACTTATTTTCAGTTCTCATGGCTGCCATTCAAGACCCGAACCATTCTGATGGCGAACATCCTCTCCCTTCCGAAAGATCATCCCAACCAAGCATCCACCTTCCCAATCGCGACGATGTGCTCATGCCACCCGCGGAGAAAAAAGACTTAGATCACAACAACCATCGCCTAGACATGATCAGACGGTGGAACACCAAGTCATCATGGAAATACTAAAGAGACATCCACTCCGTTATGCCTTCAGCATGGAACATCGCGTACCGGTCTTTTACATGCAACAATTCTGGTACACTCTGACATACCATCCGGTGGAAGGCAATCACCACCTCACGGCGAGGATCGATGACTACACATCTCGCCTGACCCTCTCCCGACTACGAACCATACTATGACTCCCAGTTTCGGATCACTATGACGAACCAGTAGCCGAAGAGGAACTCTGCCGGGATATTCTTGCCCTCGGATTTACCAACACACTTACCTCGGTTGGCCAATTCAAGCGCATGTACTTACCACCAATATGGTTCACACTATTCACAATAGTGAATCGTTGCCTAACAAGGAAACACACCGGAATGGACCGCTCAAGCACGGCGACCCTGCGGATATTTCACGACATCATCTACAGTCGCAACTACGACTACGCAGCACTGATATTGACGGATCTGGTCGAGTATGTCAATCAAAAGGGCACCGGACGCGATAAGAAGTTTCTGCCATTTCAGCGGTTCATACAACTATTCATTCATTCCAAGATGCAGTCAAACCCGCAAATTCCACGAAGACAAGGTTCGCCTCTTGGCCCTTCCTGCGTTCAACGCTTTATCAAACTGAATGACCAAGTCTTTCCGAACATTATGCCTATACCTGAAGCCCTATTAGCAATAGCGGATCAGAATGCACCTAGTGTGATAACGTATAGGGAGAGACACGGCTTAATGGCTCCTCAAATTCCGATGGAGCCTGCCCAAGAGCCAAACCAAGAGGAACATAATGAGTTGGGTGAGGGTCCATTAGCAAATGAGCAGGTTCAGGATCAAGGGGATTCTGAACAGGGAAATGAGCAAATAATAGAAGAGAGAGGAAATGACGAGGGGGGTGCATCTGATCCGGTAATCCAAACTTCCTCCAACCCCGACATCCCCATTCCACCTCCAACCCAAACCACCTTTGGAACAACCTCTCGCCCAAAGGTAAGACCACACCGACGGAAAGTCCTAGTCAGTAGTGACCGAGTCATGCGCGAACACTTCTCATCCGACTCTGACACTGATATAAACCTTGAGCTTTATGACAGTTCTGAAGACCTTCCACCACAACAACGCTGACGAATTACTACCGCCAATGATGCAATCACCCGTATTGGCCGACAACCACCTCTCCAAGTATCCTCTTCCGACAATGCCACCATGGAGTTTGGTCCAGATTTCACTTCTCAACCAGATCCAATATCTGAACCCGAACAAATCCAACAACCTGAGCCACATGAAGGAGACATAAGGAGAGCGGAGGGAGACATAGTCGAAAAAGAACAAGTGACCGTGAGTGAAGGGGAGCTTAATATGCAAGAGAGTGAGATACCAACAACCACCTGCTGGGTAACCACGTCTCATGTTGATACTCATCCATTGAGTACCAACATAGGACAAGACCTTGTGGACCCAACAACGCAATTGCACGCCCCACCCAGCCACTCGGTAGACTCACAACAGTCTACTGTTTCAGCACTACTTGTGAGTTTAGCTCCTACTCTAGTTCCCCTTCTTTCGGGAGGCATAACTATTGAAAACAGAAGTAGTATCTCACCTACTTCGACTTCATTTCTCTCCACATCGAGTCTAGATCCTCCTAGGACACAAGCGTCATCACACTCCGATAGCCTTCGTGGCACGGACGGAACTCCTATAGTGATGTCGATTCCCAACATTTCACGAGGATTGGGAGGAAATCCTACCAGCGCCACATCAATGCCAACGCTGAACGTAGGTCCCGGAGTTGCTTCAACTACCGTCACAACGGGTGCTCTAAGTGACCCCGGATTTCCCACTTCAGGTTCTACAGCCCTGCCATACTTCATGGTCACACCAAATATGCAAACACAGGTTGGCGACGCATTTCGCCTGGTTCGAAGTTCCTTAGATCAGCATGAAGCTCACATGCATTTAATGTTCAAACAAGGCCTAACTACGGATCCCCGATCACACGTCATGAATTTGATGTGTTCCGAGCTCACATTGATGAACGGTTAGATGCTATGGAAGCCCAACAGAAGAAGAGAGAAGATGATATCCTTTGATCAATAGAAGCCCTTCGTCTGGAAATTCAACAATCTTGCCAATCGGTGGAACATCTCAAACGCCGTCGACCTAATCAGGATGATCCGGATTCCGGTCCCAATCGCCCTGAGGGGAAGACACGTCGCCGTGTCACAAGGGCTCAGCCGTCGGTTAGCACAAGAACTCCACAAGCTCGAAGATCAGCAACGGGTACGTCAACTCGTCCACAAGCCACTCCTGCCAGCCAACAACAAAATCAACTAACGGTTGAAAAGCCTTCGGATGATTTTGAAGTTGGAAGTGCGTCTCGCCCACAAGAACCCGAATCAAACACGGAGGAACTGGTCAACGCTTAGAATCTAAGAGTTCAAGTTCATAACTGGTTCAAAGATCCTTATGCTCCGGTACTTGGTGAAGAAGACTACTTACACTTACAACATGCAAATCTTGCTTATCAACCTGGAGCTCTAGTTGCCACAGGTCTACTGCCACATCAGATTAGGTGGGAAAGGAAATCGATTGAAAGAAACTCCAAATGGGCAAATCAACAAAGCAGAGTTCCTTATCTTGAAGAAACGATGAACAAGATATTTGTGGAGAAGCAAAGCACGAAGATTTATCTCACATTCACCAAGTCATGGAAATGAATCCGGAACAAACAAAGGAGTATGTGTGGTTATTGAAACTAAAAGCCCAATCCCCTGAAAAGGTTATGTATCGATTCAAGATAGTTGGAATTAGAGAAATCAACTATGAAAAGTGGTTACATGTGAAGTTTCCATCCTTCCGAGTACTGTGAGAAAATGGAAAGGAATAATATTTCATCGAAGCTGACTTTGCAAATATAGACGTAACTGATAAGGAAGAGATGTACATGGATCTGCAAGACAAGCCAAAAAGGAACATTGATGAGCAAAGGGCGTTACGAGCAATCGTTAAGCATGTACAGAAAGAGCTAAGATTCAGCTATCTTCATGATCTACAAAGAGGTATAGAAAGCAAACAAAAGAAGATTTATCTTGACAAAGCAGATCAAAGTATTCCGGGGCTCGACCAACTCGATGTTCTTACTTTTCGACATGCTCCAGCGTTTGGTGTGGTGTACTTAAAGGCTACTCAGGAGAAAAGATTTCTCAGATTCTCAGAAGTTGCTGCTTACTCAGATGGTACTCTAAAAAGTATTTGCAACAGATTATCTGCTGAAATTAGTGCTGACATGAAGAAGAAACCAAGACAGTTGAAGACAGATCAAAGAGAGGATATTCTTAAAGGAATTGAGCTGATTGACAAGAGACTGATCTATCGCCAAACTCTCCGACGTTTTGAAGGGATGTTTGAAATGAGAAGATAAAGACACTTTATGCCACAAAGGGGGAGATTGTTAGGACTTCTAGTTTTGTAGAATCCTTGAAAGATTGTGCCAAAAGTGTAAAATAAGGAATGGATAAGCTTTTGTAATTAAGACAACTTTAGTTGACCTTAAACTCTAAACATTCCTTATTCAACTAAAACTCTCTAGTATATATAGAGGCCTTAGATCATTCTTTAGAGAGTACTTCATATATTGAAAGAGAGAGCTATAGATATTTTGTGCTTACATTGTATTCAAATCTACAAGTAAGATATATGAATTATGAAGTTCTTCATAGTTGTTCTTAATTGATTTACATTATTATTGCTTTAATCCGTTTTCTGTTTTGTACTTGATACACTGGGATCAACACCCATGAATTCTTTGGATGATCCATTGGTATTTTCTTGAATAACATTGTATTCTACCTAATCATTGGTAATTTCTGGGTATTCCATCGTTGATTACCGACAGCAAATTTCATTGGTAAAAGTTATTTGTTTTGTAGTGAATGAAGAGTAAATATCTAAGTTTGGTAATCTGGGTACTGGTTTTATATATATATATATAAGTATGTGACTCGTTGTCATAAAGTCAAATTGGAAGTCTAAATTGTTTGAGCAATAAAAAGAATCTCCCGTCTTCACAACTTAAAAGAAGGGTGTGATCAACAAGGGAAGATTGAAAATTTCCTGAACATAGGGTTTATCAAATCAATATTCAGCATTGAGTGGATAGAGGATGTAGTATTAGTGTTATCAAGGGATGGGTTTACGTGAGACCAAATTGTTTTCATGAGACTCATGAGATCAAATTTTTACACTTGAAATTTCACAACAAAACATTATGAAGTTAAAAAGAAATCGAACATGCACAGTATCTTGCTGTGAAGTTTCAAATGTAAAAAAATTGGTCTCACGAGTCTTGTGAAATCATCCCGAGGGGAGGTGAAGGGGTATTACAAACATCAACTAGATTCAATAACCACGCATCAAACAGTTGATAGATGTCCCAAGGAGACTCGCATTACCCATCTTCATGGTCAATACTAACTACATCCAATTCAATGTACTTTCACTAAGCAAAGAATCCAATTCAATGCACTTTCCCTACGCAAATAATCTAAATGAATGTACTTTCACTACGTAAAAGGACATCGATGATCCTTTTATGAAAGTTTGTTGATCAAACTTTCTAGGTGACTATATTGACGGGTCATGAAAGGCCATTACTGTCGGATTCACTAAGAGAGAGAGAGAGTATCATCGACGGATCATTGAAATATTATAATACCGATGAGGCGACGACTTATGACCAAGGATGAAAATCACCGACAGATTGCCGAGGGTGACCATCGCCAATGCATTACCAAGGGTACGCATCACCGACGGATATCTCTATAATTACCAATGGCATCAGTGACCATGGTTGGGTTCCGGTGAGAAGGGAAGTTATGGTGAGAAGCGTAAGAAGAGATACTCATCCTTGGACCAATTCTAAGTGAATGTCAACACTAATGAGGTGTATCAAGATTCACCAAATTAATTCCCTTCTCTAGTGCAATTCATAGGTAGATCATGGGACTAAAAGTGATCAAAGGTGCAGATCTCTTCTACGTTTCTCACCTTAACTCTTCTTCTCACACGATCTTTTGCCTCAGTGACCATCTGTAATCCTGCTTTATTTTGATTTTAAATAATTTGAAAATATGGCACTTCTTGTGTAAGGGTTGAGTTTTGACGAGAAAAGAAGTTATGATGAGAAACATAAAGAGATTTTCATCCTTGAATTAGTCATAATTGAATATCAACACTGATGAGATTTAAAAATGGTCAAGAGTTCAGATCTCTTGTTACGCTTCTCACATTAACTCCTCTTTTTCTCACATGATCATTCGTCTCCTATATAAATACCAAAGAATTATATATATATATATATATATATATATACATACATATATATATAGAGGCTGGATCTTCTACACCCCGCCTAAAAGTTACACCTCGTGCGTCCCAATCTCAACCGTCCATTTCATAATACATTTCATAACATTTCTCCATTTCATAATACATTTCATAACATTTCGGATCAAATGGAACATGCTCGTTATGCAAAAAATGGATAAAAAGTTGTGAAACAAGAATGTTTCATAACATTTTATATTTCATAACATTTCACTGTAACATTTCATAACATTTCATAACATTTTATATTTTCTGATTTACCTCCTTGCCCTTATGTATGACTTTGCATACCGATCATGACCCAAGATTTCTATTTAATTACCATAATGCCACCGCATCAGATTAACCCTTAAATTATGAAATGGACGGTTGAGATTGGGACGCACGGGGTGTAACTTTTAGGCGGGTTGTAGAAGATCATCCCCCCCCTCTCTCTCTCTCTCTATATATATATATATAATATGCAAATCAAGCCATTTGAAAACCCTACAAAACATCCTCATCCATTGATTTTGTTATTTAATTTATATAAGTTATTTCATTTAATTCTTTTCTTGATGAAATTGTCTCATATATTTTTATTTCTATGTAAAAATAAAATTGTTTTATGTATTTCTCATTTGCATGGAATTTGTTTTATAAAATTAATATAATGAAGATGGTAATGTCTATAATTAATGCCTACACAATAAAGTTGACTAATCAACCATCATAATTAAAAAGAAAAATAAAAATAAAGTATAATTTGTTGAATGAGGTTTGTACAAATGAAGGGGTTTGCATTTGATCCCTCCCGTGTGTATGTGTGTCTATATATACATATATATATATATAGAAGAATGTTCAAATAAGAAATCAAATTTGGTTGTGAACATGAGAACACATGAATGCGCGACATGTGTCTGAATGTAAATTATTCAGACTGAATAATCAAAGAAATATTCAAACTGAATATAATATAGATTCAGTTTGAATAATGCTTATTCAGTCTGAATAAACATTATACTGACTGAATAAATAATATATTCAGTCTGAATATTTTTTTGATTATTTAGTCTAAGTATGACACGTGTCGCGCTCTCATTTGTCCTCACGTTCACAACAAAATTTGAGTTCTCATTTGAACCCGCCCATATATATACAGATATATATATATATATAATACATATATATATATATACAGAGAGAGAGAGAGAGGAAACTTCAAATGAGAACTCAAATTTGGTTGTGAAAGTGAGAACAAATGAAAGTACGACACGTGTCTGAATGTAAATTATTCAGGCTGAATAATCACAGAAATATTCAAACTGAATAAAACTGAATATAGTATTTGTTCAGTCCGAATAATCATTATTCAGTCCGAATAATCATTATTCAGTCCGAATAATTACTATATTCAGTTTTATTTAGTCTGAATATTTTTTTGATTATTCAGTCTGTATATGACACGTGTCGCGCTCTCATTTTTACTCACGTTCACAACCAAATTTGAGTTATCATTTGAACACATCCACACATATATATATATATATATATATGTTCAAACCAGAATGAATCATATTTAAGAAAATAAAGGAAGGATTTTCAAACACTCATTTTTATTAAAAAAAATATCAAAAAATAATAATGAAAGGACATTCTTGTCCAAAATTACTTTTATTCTCAGGCACTCATTTTCTTTTAATTTTTTTTTATTGAAGTAGTTTATTTAAGATTCTTTTACAATTTACATCAAAAATAACATATGATGTTCACAATTAATTGACATTTTTTTACAAAAAAGTCACAAAATTTCATTAAAAATATCATATATATAATATTGATAGTACTAAATTTAAGTCGAAAAGAAAATATAAGTTATTTACAACATCATATTTGATATATGTAAATTATGATTAACGCGTTAAATCACATGTGATCTTATACATATTAAATGTATTATATGTAATAGCCCAAACTCTTAATATTGGAAATGGTTGGGCTATATATGGATTTCAGTTGGGCTAGGGCTTTTGGAAAATTAGGCCCATGTTATATATAGTTGTAGGATGCGAGAAATCCCACATTCTACCTTATTTGTGCAAGAATCAATATTTGAATCACGTGTGTGTGTGTGTGAGTGAGTGTGGAGGCCAAGAAAAGAAGAGAAAGGAGACTAAGGAATAACAAGCAATTTGAATAAATAAACATCTTGGAGTTCAAACAAATTCTGGTATATTGTTCATCCTTTTAATATGAGTTTTCTTTATTAAGGATTGTAGGAATCATTGGCTTATTTTAGGGTTCTAAACCCTTATTCCTCTTGTAATGGGTAGAATAACTAGGATTAAATATCTTTGGCTGATTATTCAATGATGTTGGGATTTTCCCAATTGTTATTGCTTAAAGTTATAAATCTCTTGGAGAGTTATGTTAATAACTCCATTGATACTTGGATCTCAAGCTTTATTAGAGGAAATGGTTGGGTTAATTTTCTAGTTATGGTTATATATGTTGTGGATAGATTTAGTGTTTTATTCTATCATCCTATGCGATATTGGGAGTATTAGAATCAATAATTTAGAGTATTTGTTAGTTTTGGGGCTGATTCATAGCTGTAGGGACGAACCAGCAAGACAGTGAGTCCCGCGAGTTGAGACCGCGGCCAAGCCGAAGAACTCACTATTGAGTTGCGGGTTCGTCCGTTTCGTTTCTTGCATTGAGGTGTCTATCTTAGGACTATAATAGAAGACTTATGGGAGTATTGCATTGTGTTAACACCCGTTTAATGTTGGTGAATTTAGGCTTTTGGTTTGAAAGTTTTGGCTGTTTGAGCTTGGGACAAGGCGTGTCCACTTCAGGTGAGTTCACTATCCTTTAAAAATGCAATGTGATATAAGCTTCATACACTGATAATGGTTGTAACTTGTCGGTATATGTATGCGAAGACTTACCATGATCACTTTTACAAGCTTTGGGTATATACATGCTCTATTTGTCATCATGGTGTTATATGGTAAGGTCCTTATTGTGTTTAAATCCTATTACCACTAAGGGAGCATGGGCATATAGGTTAGGTCCATATGAGACTGTGTTGTCGCTAAGGGAGTGCGACAGTGATTTACCTTAGTCATATTGCACTTGTTATGTATTTTTTCCCAAATAGGGAATGGGTCAATTATTGGGGTAAACCATTATAATATTTTCTTATTTCCAAATTATTGAAATGTCAATTGTTTTTATGGGAATTCACTAGACCTTTTGGTCTAACCCTCAGTTTTAAAAAAAACCATTTTCAGGCAGGTACATTGCAAGGAAAGGCGATAAAGGGCAAGGGGAGGATGTGAAATGTTAGAGAATAGCTTAGTTTAGTACGCTTTGCTTAGATATTCAGCTATTGACATTAAGCTTTCCGCTACTTATTATTGATTGAAATTAATTGACCCCCAGTTGGTTAATCTTATTTTAATTAAACTTGAAATCTTATTTACGTTTTGGATTTAAGATTTGGGATATTACAATTTGGTATAAAAGCCATAGTTTAAGTGAATTAGGTGGCCGAGTGACACCTAGTTATAAACTGTAGGCATTGGATCACAGCTGAATTTGGAAGTTATTATGTTAACCTTGACAGGGATGGTGATGGTAGGGGTAGAGAGGACCCTTATGTGTGACAAGTTTTAGATTACACTTGGCTAATGTATAATATCAAATTTACAGGTACATGTGTATGCTTGCATCATCTTCTTAAATTTGAACTGTCATTTAATCTAGAATGTGTTGTTCACAGAAAGAAATCGTGGAAGCTCGAGTTACAAGAAGTCAATCCGTACCTATTGCAAGGTCGGACTCATCCGAATGCCGGGAAGACGAATCGCTGAATTTAGGAGGCGCGGTGAATGTTCTGACTAGAGGTAGGGGTCGAGCAAGAGGATGTGGAGGGACTGTGGGTCAAGCACCCATACCTACTGATTTCGGAAATTGAGGCCGTGGGAGGGGACGAGGATGAGACTCGACACAAGCCTTTGTGACGCAAGAGGCTTTTGCAACTCAGATGGGAAAGATTCAATCCGCACTTCAAGTCTTAATGAATCAATAAGCAAAGTCGGGATCTGAGAGCCGAGACAAAAATGAAGGAAAATAGAACTCTAAGCACTCTAGTCTACCCAAGACCGTTGAGGGTGGTCATTCTTGGGAACACCAACGACGCTCGACTCCTCTAGAGTAACTAAAGGTTGTAGCTAAAAGACTTTCGCCACTTGTAAGCCACCAACTTATGATGGCGCCTATTATCCGATTTTGGCATTGCGTTGGGTACGAGAGATGGACTTAGCTTTTGACACATGTAAATGTCCCAATGGAGACAAAGTAACTTATGCTATTTCGATGGTGAAGGCGGAGGCGATCAATAGTTGGGATATTGAGGCGGGTGCCAAAGGGTGAAAGGTCACTAGAGAGACGACTTGGGAGAGTTTTGTGTATAGGTTCAAATTGCAATTCTGTCCTTTGACTTCCCTGAGGAAACTCCAAGAGGAATTCTTGAAGTTGGAGCAAGGAGGAATGTTGGTACAAGAGTATGCGTCCAAGTTCAATATGAAAGCGCGTTTTGCTGAAGTTTATGTTCCTGATGAAGCTCGACGGATCGATAGGTTCAATTGGGGTTTGAATGGGAATATTCGGGAGTTGGTGACCAATATTCGCCATCCCACTTTCTAGGTGGCCGTGGATGCGGCTAGGAAAACTGAGAAAGAGAAACTTCGTCAAGTGGATGAGAAGGGAGGAGAGAAGCGAAAATGGGAATGATCAGGGATGGCCTCTAAGAAGTCCAAGTTCATCAAAGTGGATCAAAAGGGGGGTCAAGGTTGGAGTGGAAGATTGTTAGGAGTAGATTTTATTGTGACATGATAAGGAGAGGACTATGTTTGGTAAAAAGGCAAGTGTATAATGCCTTATTCCCTACTTTCCTTATATCATTTAATTCCTAGCATATAAATAGAGGCTTAGGCTTATTTATTTAAATTAGTTAGAGAGATACACATTGTAATCGTGCATTAAGCTTTGTGCGACATTGTACTCCCGATTATATAAGTAAGATATCCGACTTATTCTCCCTAATATTCATTGTGTTCATCGTGTTCTTTGCATACATTCATATGTACTTGATCAACACTGGGATCCACAAAGATCTTGCGGGAAATCTCACCGGGTACATGGTGGTGAGTGTGTGACCGAGGCGAGAGTTTGTTATCGTTGCGGATCCACTACTCACTTTTCTAGAGAGTGCACCGCGTCGAGGAAGTATTACTTATGTGGGTCACTGGACCATTTTCAAGCCCGATTACCCGCAAATGAAAAAGGGAGGATCCACCTATACCGGGTATCGCCAATGAGATAAGGGAGCGGTAAAGAAGACCGAGTCGACTAGAGTAAAGGGGAGAGCATTCCAGATGACTACAACTGATGCGGAGGAGACTCCGGATGTGGTGACAAGTACATTGTTGGTAAACTCTTTATTTGCCAATGCGTTGTTTGATTCGGGTGCTAGTTATTCTTTTGTATCACCTACTATTGCGAAATGTTTAGGAGTGAAAGCCAATAGGCTTGACCACGCTATGGAGGTAGAGACTGCCAGTGATGACTTAGTTTTTGTTAAGGAGGTGATTGAGGGATGCAGGATAGAAATAGAAGGGAATCGGTTACCGTTGCAACTTCATCCTAAGCCTATGGGAGAATTTGATGTAATTGTGGGCATGGATTGGTTACCAAGAATAACGCGTATATTGTGTGTAACAAGAAGTTGATTTATGCGAGTGTACTGGATGGGGATGGTGGTGATCTATGGAAATCTTCGGGTTCGAAAGACTAGCTTGATTTCATTGGTGAAAGCCAATAGATGTTTGAGAAAAGGGTGCCATAGTTTTCTAACATACGTAGTAGATTCTAAAAAGGAGAAATGGAGTGTGAATGACGTTCCAATTATGAGTGACGATCTCGAGGTGTTTCCGGATGATTGGACATGACTACCTTCAAATCGTCAAATAGAGTTTTAGATAGATTTGGTACCGGGGGCTGCACCCATAGTTAGAGCCCCATACCATTTAGCACCATCAAATAAAAGAGATGATGTCTCAACTGGAAGAATTTTTCTATGAAGGCTTTATCCAATCAAGTACATCACCGTGGGGAGCACCAGTCCTTTTTGTAAAGAAGAACGATGGCAGTATGTGTATGTGCATAGATTATCATGAACTTAACAAGGTCACAATTAAGAACAGATATACGCTTCCGAGGATAGATGATTTGTTCGACCAACTTCAAGGGGCAAGCTATTTCTTGAAGATTGACCTTCATTCGCTGTACCATCAACTCAAGGTGCGGAGAGAGGATGTTCTAAAGATCGCCTTTCGTACTTGTTGTGGACATTACGAGTTTCTAGCAATGCCTTTCGGGTTGGCTAATGCCCCTGCAACATTCATGGACTTGATGAACGGGGTTTGTCAACCGTTTCTAGATAAGTTTGTCATTGTGTTCATCAATTGACATTCTAATATACTCACGATCGGAAGAGGATCATGTGAAGCATCTCTAGTTGGTTTTGGAGTTGTTGAAGCAAGGGAAACTCTACGCAAAGTTTTCTAAATGTGAATTTTGGCTTCGAGAAGTGCAATTTTTAGGGCATGTCGTGTCAAGTGAAGGGATAAAAGTCGACCCGTCAAATATCGTCACTATAAAGAAACGGGAGCCGCCTAGAACTCCCTCAGAGGTGAGAAGTTTTCTTGGTTTGGCAGGGTACTACCGGAAGTTCATTAAAGACTTCTCTCTCGAATAGATACCCCACAAACCTCTTTGACTAAGAAGAGTGTCAAGTTTGCTTGGACGGAAGATCAAGAGGAAGCGTTCCGGACTTCAAGAGAAAGGCTAAGTAGTGCACTAATACTAGTGTTACCCGATGGCAATGACGATTTTGTAGTGTATAGTGATGCATCTAAATTGGGATTGGGGTGTGTCTTGACGCAACGTGGAAAAGTGATTGCCTATGCATCAAGGTAGCTGAAGGAACATGAAAGACGGTATCCTATACATGATCCCGAGCTAGCCGTCGTGGTGTTTGCTTGGAAAACTTGGAGGCGTTACTTGTACGGGACCAAGTGTCAGATATTCCCCGATCACAAGAGTCTACAGCATTTGTTTGACCAAAAGGAACTCAACATGAGTCATAGAATACGATGGATGGATTTATTGACTTATTATGATTGTGTGATGAAGTATCATCCGGGGAAAGCTAATGAGGTGGCGGATGCTTTGAGCAGAAAAGAAAGAGGCAAAACGTCGAAAGTTTTCGCCATGAGAGGCGTGATAAGCTTTAACTTGTTCGACGACATCAAGAAATGTCAGACGGAGGCATTATTAACGGAAAATCTTAAGAAGGAAAGAATGGTGGGAGTGGTGAATACTTTGGCAGAGGATGATCGCAGACTAAAATGCTACAACAAGCGTATTTAGGTTCCAAAGTTTGGGGATGTTCGTAAGAGTTTGTTGGAGGAAGCACATAAATCGAAGTATTCCATTAGTCTGGGTACAAATAAAATGTATAAAGATCTTCGTGAATTTTATTGGTGGTCGGGAATGAAAACTGATGTAGCATATTTTGTCGAAAGATGCCTAACGTGTCTACAAGTAAAGGTGGAGCATTAAAGGCCTTATGGCAAAATTCAACCATTAGAAATACCGGTTTGGATATAGGATCATATTACTATGGACTTTGTGACAGAGTTGCCTAGATATCCAAAAGGGTCCGATGCCATTTGGGTGATCGTGGATCGACTCACAAAGTCGGCACCCTTTCTACCAATGCAAAAATCTTATTCTATGGTGAGATTAGCAAAGCTCTACATTGACATAATTGTGAGTAGACATGGAGTGCCTTTGTCGATTGTGTTGGACCATGATGCACGTCTTACATCTATGTTTTGGACAAGTTTTCAAAACAAAGGTCTAAAGTTAAGCTAAGTACAGCGTATCATCCTTAAACGGATGGACAAAGCGACCGGACAATTCAGACATTAGAGGACATGCTAAGAGCTTGTGCTATTGATTTTAGCGGGTCATGGGAGAGCCATCTACCCCTAATTGAATTCGCTTACAACAATAGCTACCATGTCAGTATTCAGGCAACTCCTTATGTAGTGTTTTATGGGAGAAAATGCAGAACTCCGTTGTGTTGGAATGAAGTTGGGGAAAACCAGTTGGCAGGGCCAGAAATTGTGCAACTCACAGCTGATAAGATCGATCAAATCCGAGAAAAGATTGAAGGCGGCTCAAGATAGACAGAAAATCTATGCCGATAAGAGGTAAAAGGCACTTTAATTTCAAGTTGGTGATCTTGTGATGCTCAAGGTATCACCATGGAAGGGAGTCATGCGATTCAGAAAGAAAGGAAAAATGAGTCTACGTTATGTTGGGCCATTTCCTATAATAGAACGAATTGGGGAAGTTTCGTACAAGTTAGTATTACCGAAAAAGTTGCAAGGTATTCATAGTACCTTCCACATTTCAAATTTGAGGAAATGCCTAGCAGAAACAGAAATGACTATACCATTACAAGAGGTGCAAGTTCATGAAAGGTTAAGCATTGTCGAAGAACCAGCGGCAATCATTGATCGAAAGATTAAGAGGCTGAGAAATAAGGAAATCCACTAGTCAAGGTACGGTGGCGATTTCACAAGGGACAAGAAGCTACCTGGGAAACAGAATCGAAGATGAAAGAATTGTATCTGTATCTTTTCAATGGGAGGTGTTGTATCGATCGTTGTATCTTTTAAGGGGAGGTGTTATAATAGCCTAAACTCTTAATATTAGCAATGGCTGGCCTCTATATGGATTTCAATTGGGCTAGGGATTTTGGGAAATTAGGGCCATGTTATATATATAGTTGTAGGATGAGAGAAATCCCACATTCTACCTCATTTGTGCAAGGATCAGTATTTGAATCATGTGTGTGTGAGTGAATGTGGAGGCTAAGAAAAGAAGAGAAAGGAAACTAAGGAATAACAAGCAATTTGAAGAAATAAACATCTTGGAGTTCAAGCAAATTCAGGTATATTGTTCATCCTTGTAATCTGAGTTTTCTCTATTAAGGATTGTAGGAATCATTGGCTTATTTAAGGGTTCTAAACCCTTATTCCTCTTGTAATGGGTGGAATAGTGAGGATTAAGTATCTTTGATTGATTATTCAATGATGTTGGGATTTTCTCAATTGTTATTGCTTAGAGTTATGCATTCCTTAGAGAGTTTTGTTAATAACTCCATTGATGTTTGAATCTCAAGCTTTATTAGAGGAAATGGTTGGGTTAATTTCCTAGTTATGGTTATATATGCTTTGGGATAGATTTAGTGTTTTGTTCTATCATCCGATGTGATATTGGGAGTATTAGAATCAGTAATTTAGAGTATTTTGAGTTTTAGGGATGATTCTTAGCTGCAGGGATGAACTAGCAGAAGAGTGAACCCCACGAGTTGAGGCCGCGGCCCAAGCCTCGCAACTCACTATTGAGTTGCCGCAATTCGTCCGTTTCGTTTTTCGCATCGAGCCAAGGCTTGGACCTTTGATCTAGGGGTCTATTTTAGGACTATAATAGAAGACTTTTGAGAGTATTGCATTGGGTTAACACCCGTTTTATGTTGATGAATTTAGGTTTTCGGTTTGGAAGTTTTAGCCGTTTGAGCTTGGGACAAGGCGTCTCCACTTAAGGTGAGTTCCCTATCCCTTAAAAATACAATGTGATATATTTCAAAATTGTCAGTATATGTATGCGAAAATTTACCATGATCACTTTTACAAACTTTGCGTCTATACGTGCACTATTTTTCATATGAGACTGGTTGTCATTAAGGGAATGCGATGGTGATTTACCTTAGCCATATTAAACTTGTTATGTATTTGTTCCTAAATAGGGAATGGGTCAATTACTGGGGTAAACCGTAAACCATTGCATATTTTCTTGTTTCCAAATTATTAAAATGTCAACTGTTTTTATGGGAATTTATTAGACCTTTTGGTCTAATCGTCGATTTTCAAAATAAACCATTTTCAAGGTGGTACCTTGCGGGGAAAGGCGATAACGGCAAGGGAAGGATGTGAAGTGTTAGAGAAGAACTTAGTTTAGAACGATTTGCTTAGATATTAAACTTTCCCCTACTTATTATTGATTGTAATGAATTAACCCCTAGTTGGTTAATTTTATTTCCGTTTTGAATTTAAGTTTTGGGATGTTACATTATAAATCAAATTTAATACATATTAAATGTATTTTGTTACACATCACATATGATTATGTTTTCATTTTTTTTCCTTTTTTTAAAATATAACTTCAATCAATGTTTTCACGCTTTAAATCATATGTTATTAAGAACGTTTTTAGAAAAAAAGAAAGTCAATTAATTGTGAATTACATGTGATTTAATTTAAAGTTGTAGTTTTGATGAAAGTTGTAATTTTTTTTAATATATTTTCACGATTTAAATCATATCTGATTAAGAACGTTTTTAGGAAAAAAGAAAGTCAATTAACTATGAGTCACATGTGATTTAAACTAAAATTATAATTTCTTTCATATTTTACTTCAAATAAAAATAAATTATTTTAATACAAATTACATTATCGAGATCCATCCTAAATCACATATTTAAGATAATTAATATTATTAATTAATAAGATAATTATCTTTAATCATTTAATCAAAGTTAATGCATTTTTCAAAGAAAATTTTCATTCTTATCTCTTTTTCTCCTCTTATTTCTCCCATCTTAGTATTAACATATACATCGTGCACAAAAGGTGAATACATTGTGAACACCATGTAAAAAACCTTCATAATTTTTCAAGGGTGTTCACAAATGTTATATTTAAATTTAGTTTGTGATCATAATATGTTCACAAACTATATCAAATCTTGTAGATTTAAAGTGTGTTCACAAACATAAAAATATATGTGATGCGGGCCTATGCGTGGAGGATTGGGCCTTGATATTCTTTGAGGCTTATGATCGGGCCACCAAACAGGGTCGCACTTAAACGACCATAACTTTTGATCCGGGTGTTCGTTTCGGGTCGTCGACCAGATGAATCGAAGCTACTTTCGAGGAGCACGTCGTGGTTAGGTCTCGAAGGAGCCTAACGAACTTTTAATCCCTGAAAAAGCTGTTTAAGTGGACTTTTTGGATGTTTTAGTGTTTTTTTTTCTTATTTGGGCTTCTTTTGTTGGGCTTTTCTGTTTGGCCCATTAACTTTTTCAGGCCCGTTTCATTTTGGCCTTCATATTTAAGCTTTTCTAATGTAATCTGGATGGTCACTTGATGATTTGATAAACTTTTGATTTTTCTCCCAGATTTTTGAGTTCTTAAGAATTCGTTATCTGAAGCCTAGGAACGGTATTCGTTGAATCAACGATTCCTAGAAGAGATTATTCACGGGCATTCGCAGAATCAACGTGATAATCTTAGTTTTTATTTTATACGCTGCATTAATATGTTTATCTTAACTTAATATTCAATTATGATTTACGTGTATGTTATGTAGAAAAACAATAGGATATAGAAAATAAGAGAGAGAAAGAGGGAGAGAGAGAGAGAGAGAGAGATTTGAGAAAAATAAGGAGGGGGAGAGAGGAAAGAGAAGAAAAAGGTTTTTAATTTATTTTAGATTTTTTTTCCAATTAATTATTTGTTGTTTAAGTTGGATCTCACGGTTCTCACAAAATATAAAGTTCTTAAAAGAAAATCCTACGAGAATGGTATCAAAATAAGAAAATAAGCGAATGAATATGGACAACACAATTCCTTGAATAGTGCCTAAAATAAAAACAATCCAAATAAATAAATAAGTCATTAAAGTAATTTATATCTATATCTATATCTGTATCTATATATCTATATAAAGCAGAATCATAAGCTGCTTATGTGGCATCTTCTAATTTTTTTTTCAATTTCTGATTTGTTTTAAAATTCTCAATAATATAGGGTTTAACTCCTACCCTTTCATCTTCTCTTTTTTATGATTCATCAAACTCATAATAAACCATATCATGACGTGTATTAATTGTCTTAATTAAGAAAATAAATATCTTAACTTATTATTACCGCAATCACCTCTTATACACCATCTTTTCTTCTCCCAACACATGATTTATTTCCAAACCTGATTCCTGGCAAGACTTGTGGGAGAAATCTCATATAACGATACAATGTAAGGGTTTCTTTCCCCCACTTTTCTCTCAAATATGTTTTTCATTTCTTGCCGCACATCAAACTCGTACCCAAAAACATACGAATCATAAATCTATGAATGTGATTACTAATTAAGGTCTTTATTTTGTTGTGAAAATATTTTAGGGTTTCTTGTTTGTTTTTGTCTGCTCGGTTTACAAAATATGTAACAATTGGCGATGAAGTTGTCGAGAAGACGTGAATGCTTATGTATTACTAAAGGCTTTGATGACTTTCAAGAGTACATGTTAGGCTTCAACAACATCCTTTAACAACAAAGGTATCATATATTTTTGATTTCGTATATATATATATATTAATTTCATGAATTGGGTTTCATTTGATAAGTTATACACTGTACTTTGTGTTTTTGATGAATCATGATGTAAGTTTCGTTTCATTTGTAAACTGTAGTTTGGGTTTTTTGTTTGTTTTTGCCTGCTCGACTTACAAAATATGTGACAATTGGCGATGGAGTTGTCGAGAATACGTGGATGCTTATGTCTTACTAAAGGCTTTGATGACTTTCACGAGTACATGCTAGGCTTCAACAACATTTTTTTAACAACAAAGGTGTCATATATTCTTGATTTCATATATATATATATATATTGATTTCATGAATTGGGTTTCATTTGATAATTATAAACTGTAGTTTGTGTTTTTGATGAATCATGATGTAAGTTTCGCGTCATTTGATAAACTGTAGTTTGGGTTTTTTGTTTATTTTTGCCTACTCGGCTTACAGAATATGTGACAATTGGCGATGGAGTTGTCGAGAATACGTGGATGCTTATTTCGGGCTTTGAAGACTTTCAAGAGTATATGCTAGGCTTCAACAACATACTTTAACAACAAAGGTATCATATATTCTTGATTTCATATATATATATATATATCATATATATATATATATTGATTTCATGAATTGGATTTCATCGGATAAGTTATAAATTGTAGTTTGTGTTTTTGATTAATCATGATGTAAGTTCTGTTTCATTTGACGAACATTGAAATGTGTTTTCTATCGATTTTGTGTTTTAATTGCATTATGATTTTATCATTGATGAGTTGGGTCTGTTTTGTTTTTTTGATGTTAACAGAAAAAAATATTTGTATATTAAAGACTTTGGTAACCATAATATTGACAGTGTTTTTAAACTTAACTTGATATTTTTGAGGATGTTTTATTTAGACAAACTACAAGTTATGATCATGTCCATTTTAGCCATATTTATGGTAAGTGTTTGAATTAATTTTATTGAAGTTATGTCTATTGACATTATGTAGGCAAGTGATAATATTGAAATAACTTTACTTCATTATATATCTTCATTTGAGTTTTTCTTTGATGATTTAACTTACATTCATATACACCATTTATTACAATTGATATCATCAATTATTATAATTGATGTCCCTTTGTAGGGTGCATTTTAAGAGAAATAGAGAGGTTTTATTGTTTATAAAATTTATGTTTTTCGCTAATTGATTATGTAAAAATTGAAATATTTGAGAGACTTAAATGATTATTGGATGTTAAGATATGTTTGTGTATGTAACATGGATCAATATGCAATCAAAAGTTTAAATTATAATATTATATATAACGGTTTATACTGACTTACTTCATGTTTTTCATTTTTTCCAAGAACCCTAATGGCTACAAAAATCCTATCGTTATATAGAAAAAAGAAGTTGTTGCATGTTTTGAAAATTGTAGGGTTGTTAATTTAAATATCAAAATTGTGGTTAAGAATGGTAATTTCAATAAGAATGCACATTCTTGATCCGTTATGTAGATTCTTTTGTTCTGAAAGAAACATCAATAATTTTTAATGTACTTGAAGTTCATTTGAGTTTTGGACGGTTCATTACTTTATATGTATTTGTTTGATAATTTTATACGTTTAGTAATGATAATTGTAGTAGATGTGAGACTTTAATAGATTTTTTTTATCTTTAAGATAATATTTCCTTTTTATGGAATTTTTGTTTTCTTTTTATCAATTATTATATGTATCTCAAAATTATTCAACAACTGTTACACATCAAGTTAATTTGACCGTCACGTGTGAAGCCAAAGACTAGTATATATATATAAAACAGAAACACTGGGAGTCCACGTGGCGAAACATTGGGAGTCCACGTGACGCCTCCTCCCATTTTCTTTATTTTTTCCTTTTTTTTAGTTTTTACATTTAATCTAGATTGAAAACCCTTCGGTTTTATATTTTCTCATATTAATTGTCTTTTATTAGGTCATAAAAGTCATAGACCTTTCGGTTTTCCATTCCAATTTTTATCCTATCTATATATTATATCTCGTCTAAATTTTTTTTTCTTTTGTTTTATCGAATCCTCCATCATATTGCAAACTATACAATTGAATTCCTAATTAAGATGAAACTACATTTTTATTGTTTAATTTTTATGTGAGTTATGTGTTGTTATTGATGTGTTTTGTGTTTTCTTTTGCAGATTTTTTTTATCGTTGATACTGTTGGTCCCAACGGGGTCTACAAGAGTTCAAAGATATAGAGCAGTTTGTAGAAGGAGGGGGGGGGGTTGAATACAAACACACGTCTTTTTGATTTTTAAATGAGTTTAAATTAAATAAACAAATTTACAACTTACAAGCGGAATAAGAACAAGTTTCTAACCTATTCTTTTGTAACTTAAGAAAACACTAAGTTGATACACAAGGAAAGAAAGAAATAACAACAAAGATTTTGAGAGAGAAAATAGTATGCATGAAGATGGAAAAGGATTTCCCATCAATTTATACCCGTTCGCATTTAATGCAAGACAAAAGGTATATGTTACGTGTCAAACATGTGAGGAATGTTTGTCCCTTGGTTAATAGGATGACCATACTTTTAGCCAACTATGAACATTACCAAATCAGATTTGATGGGGACATAAGAGACAATCTGTACGTCCTTCTCTGACAAGGTATTGAGGTTTTCACTTTTGTGCATCGAAGATAAGATCAACAATAATCTTGTTGAAAGCTTCATTTGATCGCTGAACCGGAGACTTCAAGGATGAAGTCACTGAGGTAAGGCCTTGTAAGATTTCACACTTCTGATTAGATGAGCTTTGCTATCACTGAACCGCTTCAGATCACTAGCTGTTCATCTCTATCTTCAGCTTGGTCTTTGACTGTCGCGGAATGGACTTGTGGTGTGACTGTTGTTTTTCAGATCTTCAGAGATAAGATTAGAGTTCCTGATGTTCAGCGATCGCTGAGTGCAATCAGTGTGTGCTATCGCTGAACTTGAACTATAACTTATACATGGAATTTCACTAAATATAGAGAGGAATCATACTCGAATCACTGAAAGGAGTTTTGAATCAACAATCTCCCTCTATTTAATTATGATTAAACAACATAGGAAAATTGCTTGAAAGAATTAGTAAGGGCTTTGAAAAATTTAAGGTAAAGATTTCTAAGTACTAATCTGTGAGATCTTTTTCAGCTAATCTAATTTCTGAATTGAGTTTCATTTATAAGGATATGAAATCACAATTTTACAAGTTTAAAAGCCATAAAGTTCATTCACTGATATAATTACAGAGTGTAATGTCATTGAGTAAGGTTGTTTTAACGAAAAATAGAAGTCTTATATTCATTGTCCCTATTTTTCATGGATCTTTTCAGTATACAGATGGAGTAGAGTACTTCGTTGAACTTCATTTAAAGGATAATCTGAAGAATTACATGAAACTGAAATAACAATAGTAGAGTAAAGTACAATACACTGAAAAATGTTAGCAAGAAAAAGAAACTAATGACTAGTCAGAGAGTTTCTCTTTTCTTCTACGTAGCTCATTCTCATAGATCTTCTTCTAAATTTACAGGGTCATTAGTAGACCAACAGCTGTAGTACATGATCTTGATGAGTTTTGATGGAGCTTTCCTGATCTCTTTGTTTCTGAGAAACCTTAATAACCCTTGGTTATCAAGAAAGACCATACCTGCTTCAGGGAGCGTAATGATTTCATGCTTTATGAATCTTCTGGCTTCAGGAAGAGAGGTGTTGAGCATTGAGATGTCAGGGATTTCAAGATGACCAAGGATGCTTTCGTAGCTGAATTTGGTCTCATGGTTGCTTCTTGAAGATGGACCTTCTTCAGCATCTGATTTTGACTTTCTTCTTTTGGTCTGATTAGGGAGAGGAGGAACTTGGACGTGTTGTGACATCCTTTGCAATAGCTGACCAAGAATTCTTTCTACAACATCTTTGAATTTGGACTTTGATTGCCGAATGGCATTTCTAATTTCCAGCTATTAAGAGTATCCGTAAAACTTCAGAAACTTGGCTTCTTCTCGTTCATTCCTTAAATGCCTATACATTCGTTCAAATACCTTTAGACCCTTCTTTTAGGAAGTGTATCCTTCGATAGTAGCATGAGTGATGGTTGAATCTGACATACGGTGTTTGAACCTTTCGGTACACCATTTAAGTTCATTGTTCCATTATTCCTGAGTTTCTTTATTCAGAACATGTAGAATTTTCTTTTGAGCTGTGATCGGATTTACATTCAGGTTGTCCCTTGTAAGTTCCTTTTGTGCTAGAGCTTTAGGGACCTTTAAACTTTCTTTATTTTGCCTCTTTTTCGCTTCATCTCTTAGCCTCTCCTCTCTGAACATTTCTCTTTCAATCCTTAGGTCTTCTTCAGTCTGTTTCATCTTCTCATCTCTTAGCCTCTAAGATTCGAGGGCATTTGACTTTTTCTTTATTGGAGAGGAAAGAGAAATCATCTATCACCTTGATTGTATAGGGGCTTCTAGCTTAGATGTATGAGAAGGAATTTGAATTCAGGTTTCTTCTAGGGCTCTGATGAAATTTATTATTCTTTCTTCTTCTTCAGGCTCCCTTATTATTTGTTTATGTACACGCCTTTGGACCAAGCATTCTTCTTCTTCTTCTTCTTCTTCTTCTTCTTCTTCTTCTTCTTCTTCTTCTTCTTCTTCTTCTTCTTCTTCTTCTTCTTCTTCTTCTTCAGATTCAGTATTAGATCTGTACAGGAACTGATCTTCAGAAGAAGGTTCATTCAGGAATGAAGAACCCTTTGGGGAACATGGATCACTGAGAGGAGAAGAGGAGAGAGGTTTATCAGCAACAGAAGTTTGGGGGGGGGGGAGATTGAGCTTCAGGAGGAGGGATATAAGTGACGAGAGGAAGGCATACCTCAGTAATGAGCTCTCCCTCTGAATTTAAAGGAGCAGAATCAAGATCTACTACTTCTTTATCTTTCTCTGAGGGTCCAGGTTGATCCTTTTCAGGATTCTCCCTGTCCCCCAAAGGGCTTCTAAGAGCGACAACCTCTGATGGTGTCATTCGTGGTCTATGAATAGTCCAGAAATCATCGTCATCATCATCATCATTATCATCCTTGAGGGAATGATGAAAAATGTTTTCGGGTTCGTCGTCGTCTTCATCTTCTTCTTCTTCATCATCTTCATCACTTACTACAGCTTCAGGGATGGGTGGTTGTTGACGAGGTTGCGGAGGTGGTTGGTTTATGAGCTGTTCAGCGAGCTCTTGGGCGAACTTCTCCCCCCCCCCTTTGTTATTTACAGGTAGAGTGTGCACTAAGAGAGTGTGCACATTCGAGTCGAGAGAAGAGAGGGTTGTTTCCTCAGAAGTTTGCGTTTGAGCGATCGAACCCAACTGAGACCTGTCCGCGTCGGAGAATGAAGGGGCTTTTTCTGAAATGCCTTTAACAAGACGCATAATTTTAGCTTGATTCTACAGTATTTCAGCAATGGCCTTGTCATGTTTTTCAGCCCTTCCAGCGAGAGCTTTTATTAGCCTCTCAATGGCAGCGTTGTCATCTCTCATCGTTGCCAAATTAGTGGAGATATTGCTGATAGTAGCCTTCATGCCAGGGTCCCCTGCTACCTACTTGAAGATCTTTTCTGAGGCAAACCACAGAGCGTCTACCCGGTGCCTTGTGAGTGCATATTCATTCACCAGGTAATCAATCGCTGGGAATGAGGGAGGAGGCAGAATAATCTAGGGCACATCCATAGGCATAGAAGGAAAGTTGGGAAGAGCTTATTCTTTCTTTATCTCCTTGGGATCAGCAACATTGTGTGCCTTGGAAAAGGTGGGGGGGCCGATCCGAGTGGTGATGGTGGTGGAGGCTACTGCGGTTGCTGAAGTAAATAGAGGTGCATTGACACCTGTAGATAACAAAGAAAGACGAGCCAAAAAGAGCTCAGGGTTAGCAAAAAGTGGGTAGGTAAAGTGTTTACACATGGGTGTCTTGAGAGTATCTAAAGGATTACTCTCAAGGATGTTACATTCGACGGTAGTGTCCTGAGGATCACTGACCTGTTTCTGAGAATGCTCGAGAGAAGCATTTTCAGGTCCTGTGCACGTTGCTTTCCAGAGATCAGATTGTCGAAACAAAACTGTTGTCTGAATAACACGTTGCTCAATCTCATCAGGGATGGGGACAACCATACCTGAATCATAGATTGATGTGAGGACCAAAGAAGACGAGATAGAAGAAGATAAAAGGGCAGTGCATGTGATACCTGATACAACCTCAACGTGGCTGCCTATAACAGTTTCAGAGACCGAGGTCACTAAAAATGGAGGTAGTGCTGAAGAAGCGGCAACAGAAGCATAAGCTGTTGTCGTGGCTGTAGGGAGGGTTGTTGTAGAGAAGGTAGGTAGAATCCCGAAATCAGAGAGAGTGCTTGATTGAGTGACACTCTTCTTGAATTTCTTGGGAGCTGGTTTTTTTGCGATGGACTTTTTGTGTCCATCGGTTGGTTGTTTTCTCTTTGCAGCTATAGGGGAGATGCCTTGGTTAGTCACTGAGGGGATTGGCAGTGACGTAGGCATGGCAGCTACCTGAGAGGTGGGGATGGTTGACACAACAACACCCTGAAGTACCTGCAGCATGTATGGAGTGTAGGGACCATCTCCATCTTTTTAATCCACCTCGAGAGCCTTCTTCCTAGTTTGAGAGAAATTTTGGTTTCCCTCAGTGGGGTATCCCTCATAGATTGCTGCGAAGAGAATGGCAGCGAACCTGGGGAAAGCAATAGCTTTGTCCCTCTTCTGGTATTTAACCCGGTTGTACAGTTCGATGAATATATATTCAGCGAAGTTCAGCTTCTGCCCAGTGCAGAGAGTGACCGCCATCTCTAGGGAGGGCTTGCTAGCCTGATTCTGTGAGCCAAATTTGGAGCTTAAGCACTCAATAACATGCGTTCAAATATATTGCCATCTCGCTGGCATGCGCTTCTTTTCCACCTTAGTGATGGACTTGGTGATTTATTGCGTCTCCTTGTCTACTGGCCAAGCATAGCCAGTGGCGTCAAGGAAAGCCTGAATTTCCTCTGTTGTTGGAGCATTAGCCCATTTTTCATTTCTCTCCTTAGTTGGAAGACGGAGAGCGCTCCTTATCACTCCAGAAGTGATAGCGACTGTGCCAAGGGCAGTAGTGAACTGAATGGCAGGGAGCTTCCTTCCTTCTAAGTGGTCAAGGAAGTGTAGTGAACAGTGTGCCAATATTACTGAAGATGCGCAGTGTTGATCCTAGTAAATCAGGTAATGGTGTAATAATCAATAAGAACACAATGAATATATCGATAAAAACACTTTATGTTGTATATCTTACTTGTATGATTATGTGTTTACAATGTACTCTCTCTTAATAAGCTCTCTAGAATGATATGAATTAATGACTTTGTTCTCTAATGCTAGCCTTAACCTTGTATTTATATGTTAGACATTTATCATTATAAGGAAACCATAAGATAGGCATTATACACTTGCCTTAAATAGAATCCTTCCTAATCCTTAAACCTTTCCTAACATTTAAATTATTCCATATTGATGACTTTGTTGACTTTACAGTTTAGCCCTTAATGTCTTCAATATTTGTGATCTCGGATACAATATTTTCAGACGTAACAATCTCCCCCTTTGTATTCGAGATTACACTTCAGCAAATCAGCACTTTTGAAGACGATGAAAATTTGTCAACAAATCTTTATCCTGAATCTTTTGCTACCCCTACCAATATGATCACTTGATAAGCTCCGTAGCTCCCCCTTAATGTTAGCATGAAGTTCAATAACAGAATGTCAATGGAGCCGTGATGTCGTAGGGTATCTTTCTTTGAGTAAAACTTTGTCGTTTGATGAAAGAGGCAAAAGATTGTTGTGATATCTTGAGGTTATCGGGTTAGGCAGATGCGATAACTTTGAGGTTGTCGGATGATGCGATGAATTTTCCTTTGATGATTTTTTCTTTCTTTTCTTGCGATGAATTTTCCTTCGATTCTTTCTTTTCTTGGTTTCTCCATGTTATCTCTTTGCATGCGTCTTTGATACATTATTTCTCCCCCTCAGAATGATAAGGAGAATTCGAAGCATTATTAACTTTATCAAAGACAATAAGTGGAAGTAATCAAATGCAAATGTGAAAAATTCATCTTCGAGGATTAAAGGGTAATGGGCTAACATAGAAGCAAAAATAGCAACTATTATCACTTAAATCAAAAATAAATTTAATTAAGTGGCCTATATTTAGTGTTGGCATTGGTTTAGCAATGATAGGACTTCCAGTTATCACAGAAGTAAGTTATAAACTAACTTCTCAAACGGTTCTGACATAAACACAAAGATATGCATGTGGAGTCACAAATACTCGTGCAAAGTGTCAAATAAATAATATTAGTATATCTTTTGGCTCAAAATAGACTCGATGTGCACAAAATATGAAGTTTGAAGACTGGAGGTGTGTCTTCTTGTTTCAATATCTAAATATTCCAAGTGAAGAATAGATAGATGCTATGCTAAATCTCTGTGATATATGAAACAAGAATCTTTGGTGAGATACTTGAGTAGCTTGGTAGGGTGACACAAGTTATCGACACTAGGTCCATGTCTATTTCAATATTCATTCTCGAAAGAATCGAGAATGAATATATTGTGTGGCTACCAGGATAACTGTTTAGGTTTGGTGAAGACCAAATATTTTCTTTTAAGTCTTGTTACACTCTCACATTTTTCTTTTATCCCTCAAGCACTCAATTTTATTTTAATCATACCCTTTCAAGATATCTAACCTAGGGATGTGTTTCATGGGTAAGTCCTTCCGGCTCTGGATTGACCATTGAAACTTCTAAATCCTAACACACAAAGAGTGTTAAACATTGATTCAAAATGCAATGTAAAACGGGTTCTAAATTGAGATATTCAGAAGCCATAATTAAGAACATGTTCATAGCTGAGATACTATGAAGCTAAATAAATGGGAAAAATGTGGTACTCCCCCTCAAATATAGTATATCATTTTTAAAGATTGTCATGTGATGTGAATATTCGGAATTTACAACACACATGACGTACCTACAAAACAGATTAAAAAGATTTTGGTACCCAAGCTTTGTTGTGTCCTCGGAGTTTAGCTTTAGATGCAACAAATGGGGAAATGGGGATACTGTAAGTACCATACCATTTATGAATGAACCTTTGATTGAGAAAATCATTTGTTCCACAAGTAGAACAACTAATCTTTGTGGCACTTAGACTAATTAGCTGATTGATGGATCTGACCAAATAAGGCAAATTAGTCTTGGAAACAAATGATTTTGCATCAACTACAGGAGATATATGAGGTATGTTTCCAACATTATCATCTGTAGTTGATTTCTTTTTCCAAACCATTCTAAATTTCTTAAAATTCCTGGAATTAGCAACAAAATTATTAGGAAGCCGATTAGAATTATGATTCTGAGTATTTAAATAACCACATGATTTGGAGCTGTTAGAATAACTATGTGATTGAACACTTGAAGAACAGTTATTCTTACAGACATTAAGAGGAGAAAAAGGAGTCATCTTTGAACTTGAAGTAGAATCAGAATCGTGAGGAAAAATCATTTTTTCAAGATCATCTAACTCCACATTTATTTGTTCGGGAGTGAGTTGTTTGAATGATTCTGAATGCATTTGTTTATGTTTTGAAAGCTCGTTTTCAAGTTCTTTAATTTTGCTCGATAGACGATCTCTTTCTTTATCAGACAAACTAAAATTCAAAGTCGTTTTAGCTTCAAGAACTTTTTCAAGTTTCTTGAGTTTGGTAGATAAATAATCTCTTTCTCTTGTAAGCAAATCATATTTACTTTTTAATTCAGATCTCAAGTTCTTTTTGGTTACATGATTTGATCGTAATTCAAATATTTTATTTGAAAGTTTAAAAATTTCTTCTTTAAAAAAATTCCTTTCATGCTCAACTTCTTTCTCTAAACGTTTATTTTTATCGGAAATTAAAAGATTTTTCTACAAAACGTTATTTTTATCGTTCTCAAACATTTTTCTTTCATCATCTAGAATTTTCTGAAGCTCAGAAAGTTGCTTTGATAGCTTCAGATATTTAGTTTCTGATGATTTCCTTTCTAAAATCACAATTTGCTCAAAATGTGATACTTGTTCAGAAAGTTTTTTAATTGTCAACTTACAAGTTTTAATTTTGCACTCAAACGTTTTTTGCTCAATTTCAAACCTGTATTTCTGATCAGAAGAGAATTGTCATTCTTTTTCTATTTCTAAATCGGATGATTTTATTTTAGAATTAAATTTCTGCCTCGAGTTAAAAATATTTTCTTTCAGATCTTTATTTTCTTTTTCTAAACTTGCATATTTCTCTTTTAAATCATTGAGATTTTTATCCGTCTCTATCCAACCCATATAGTATCGATATTCAAGGGATTTTGGATCGATTACTAATGGGTCAGTAGACATCTTGATTTAAGCTTAACTCAATCGTTCAAAATTAGTTCTCAAAAAAAAATGTAAGCACTGATTACCTGATGAAGTTATCGTCGATCGACGAGTTTGGAAAATTTTCTAAGATTTCATTTTTTTTAAACTGTAATATTTTCTCGAATGAACAAAAATATGTCAGAAGATGTCGGATCAAGGGGTCCGATGTCTTCAACTTGTCGAGTCTCAAGGGTTCGAGAAGAATGAATGTCGATACAGAGGAACTCGACAAAAATTTAAGTCGATTCAACAGGATTCTAGAAAATTTAATGTCGGGTTAGACGGGCTCGACAAAACTTTATGTCTAGTTACAAGTGGTCGATAAGCAGATATGTCGAGTCACACGACCCCAATAAGAAAAAGATATCGAGTCTAGTGTATTCGACAAGATTTTATATCGGGTTACTAAGGTTCGAGAAAAACTTTGTTGATGAAATTCGAGAAATAGATGTCGGCCTAAAGAGAGTCGAGAAGAAGTCAGAGATATCTAATTAATCGATAAATCAGATAGCAGGAACGAAGGATTCTTGACTAAAAAGATCTAGAGTAACAGAAGTTATCTAGTCTTTTTATAGACAAGAAGAGCTAAGTTCTTGTGTTTCCAATTTTCTCAATTAAGTTTAATACAAACTTACTAAGGTTTATGATGTTTACTTGAGAATTCTCTAACCAAAAAAGCTGCAGGAGTCACTAGATCCTGAGTTTTATATTGTTAAAGAACAACAAAAGTAACCCAAAATAAATGAAAGTAATTTAATGTTTAAAAAAATTAGAATTTGATAAACTAGTTGAATTCTTCTCGAGTGGTATTACTGTGTGATGAGAAAAGTCTTATAAATTTGAAAACAAAGTATTCAGAATTAAAACACACACAGAGGAATTTGAAAATTAAGAACAAACTAATATCTGAAAGACAGAGATCGATAAAGATTTTAAAAACTGGATTTTTCGAAAAGATGAGATTTTATCGATTGAAACTAACACAAATTAATTCGTAAATTGCTAGATAAACTAAAGACTAACAGCATAAATCGCCAGAACTAGGTTTAACTCGGTTTAGCAGATATCGATTAAGGCAACAGTAGTTTGACTTGATAAGAAAGCATACTAGCACAAATAGATTGGTTTGATGAACGAATATCGATAGATGCTAAGCATGCTTTGAATCGACAAAAACATAAACAAATAGATTATGAATTTATATCGGGCAAAGCTTTCTACAGTAGGGTTCGACAAAAATCAGAACAAAGAAAAACGAGAAATTTTACCTAGAAATCCAGAAATCGATTAGATGCAGTCCAAAACTCAGATCGTCTGATCTGATACCAATTGTTGATCCCAGTAAATCAGGTAATAGTGTAATAATCAATAAGAACACGATGGATATATCGATAAGAACACTTTATGTTGTATATCTTGTATGATTATGTGTTTACAATGTACTCTCTTAATAAGCTCTATAGAATGATATACATTAATGACCTTGTTCTCTAATGATAGCCTTAACCTTGTATTTATATGCTAGACATTTATCATTATAAGGAAACCATAAGATAGGCATTATACACTTGCCTTAAATAGAATCCTTCCTAAACCTTAAACCTTTCCTAACATTTAAACCATTCCATATTGATGACTTTGTTGACTTTAGACTTTAGCCCTTAATGTCTTCAATATTTGTAATCTCGGATACAATATTTTCAGACCTAACAAGCAATTATCCCAACAGGGACATCTGTGAAAGCATACTTCAGCAGGCACCATCCCTTAGATAAACACGTTCATCAGGGATGTCAGTGATAGCAACATAGTTGCTTGGTGTCACCATAGCTTGTTCAAGAGGAAAGTTGGCCTCTGGTGCAACAACGAAGGTAGTGACAGGGACGACTTCAGTTTCAAATTGAGAGATGTTGCTTGGAGTTGCCATTTCTGTTTCAAAAATGGGAACACCAAATAGAAAAATCATGGCTTAATACAAAAATATATATAAACCAGAGTATTTTTGGTACAAAGGTTACCAAATGGAAATTATTATGAAAACAAATGTTTTGATGAAGAAAATCAAAATACTTGTTATTTGACTGAGTTTTAAAAAGAAATTTAAAACAGGTAGACCAAATATTAGTGATTTTGGTAAAGAAAGTATACCAAAAACAAGTATTAGAGGGTTTTTAATTTTTTTTGGATCAAACTCTCCAACGGGTCTTCTGTTCTAAGAAGAAAAGACTTAGAACAGGTTTAAGAATTTTTGGTTTTAATCCAGATTTAAAGAAGAAATCTTTATAACAATATGTTATAAAAGATTTAAGAATGAAGTAAACAACATTCTAGTTGTTTTTAGAGAAGAAAGGCTTAGATCAAACCTTGAAAGTTAAGACCGGAGAAAAAACAAGTGGTTCTTGGTGGTCTTGAGAAAGCTTTGAAGATTCGAGAGCGTTTCTTGCTTTTTGAAAGTTTTGAGCGCGTAAAATATAAAGTGAAGCAAATTTCGCTTTATATATTGATAGGAGAGATGAAAGGAATATGAAGACAAAACGACGATTTTTGCTTTTTGAGAAAAGGTAATAATGACGTACGACACGTTCCTAGGGTTAGATTGGATAAGAGACGTTGAGGCCGTCGTGTGTCAGAAAAAGTGCTAACGTGTCCTTTTCGAAAAATAACATGATTATCATTAAAATAATGTTAATCATTATCTTTAAATTCCTTCTATCATTAAGAACAAACTTATTCTCAGTGATGGGTTTTCTTTTTAAGATTCTTTCCTTGAATAGGAAGACATTCAAAGAGTGTAAGAGATTAGAGGTCATACCTGAGTAATATCCTTTTTAGAGTTCAGCGAATAAATAGAGAGATTGAAATTTATTTTACTGATCACTGAAATTGTAAAACAGAGGAAATTATTCTTCCATGTTTAACATTCCTAATTCGTTGATTAACATATTAAATCTTGATTCTTCAAGAGATTTTGTAAAAAGATCAGCGAGCTGGAATTCAGTGGGAATAAAATGAAGTTCATTTTCACCATTCATAATATGATCTCTGATAAACTGATATCTGATTTCAATGTGTTTGGTCTTAGAGTGGATTACAGGGTTCTTTGCAATTGCGATAGCACTAGTGCTGTCACAATATATAGGGATTTTTGATAGTTGAATATAATAATCAGCGAGCTGATTTCTCATCCAAAGAATTTGGGCACAACAACTCTCTGCTGCGACATATTCATCTTCAGCAGTTGATGTGGACACTTAATTTTGCTTTTTACTATTCCAACTGACCAACTTTCCACCATTGAGCTGATACCCACCAGTGGTGCTTTTCCTATCAATTTTGCATCCTGCAAAATCACTATTTGAATAACCCGTTAGGTCGAACCCTAAGTCTCTGGGATCCCATAGACCAAGATTAGGAGTCCCTTTCAGATACCTGAATATGCACTTTACAGTGATAAGATGGGATTCTTTGGGTTCAGATTGATATCTAGCACACAAGCAAGTGGCATACATGATATCAGGCCTACTTGCAGTTAGATAAAGTAAGGATCCTATCATTCCTCTATATTAAGTGACATTAACAGGTTTACCATTTGGGTCTTTATTTAAAGTCAGAGGAGGGGCAATATGAGTTTTCATTGAAGAGGTTTGAGTTAACTCAAATTTCTTCAACATATCTTTAACATATTTATTTTGACAAATGAAGATGCCTTTTTCAGATTGTTTTACTTGAAGACCAAGAAAATATGTTAGTTCACCCATCATACTCATTTTGTATTCCTTTTTCATGCGTTTGGCAAAACGAGTGCAAAGTTTAGGAATCGTGGAACCAAATATAATGTGATCTACATATATCTAAGCAAGAATGATATGTCCCTTATGTTTTCTAAGAAATAGGGTTTGATCAATCTTACCACGAACAAACTTTTCAGCAAGAAGATATTTATAGAGAGTGTCATACCATGCACGGGGAGCTTGTTTCAAACCGTAGAGTGCCTTATCTAGCTTATAGACGTATCTTGGATGTCTTGCATCAGCGAAGCCAGGAGGTTGTTCGACATAGACTTCTTCCTTTAATTTGCCGTTCAGGAAGGCACTCTTGACGTCCATTTGATTAGACTTTGAAATTTTTGTGAGCAGCGAAAGCTAGGAACAATCTGCTTGCTTCTAACCTTTCTACTGGGGAAAATGTTTCATCATAGTCTATTCGTTCCTCTTGTCTGTATCCCTGAGCAACAAGTCGAGCCTTGTTGCGGGTTAAAGTGCCGTTTTCATCTAACTTGTTATGAAACACCCATTCGGTGCCTATAACGGTTTTTTCAGAGGGTCTGGAAACAAGCTTCCAAACTTTGTTTCTTTTAAACTCAGAGAGTTTTTCTTGCATGGCAATAATCGAATCTTGATCAAGGATAGCTTCATCGATCTTTTTGGGATCTATAACAGAAATAAAGTTTACGTAGAGACATATGTTAGCCATACTTCTTCTTGTCTAAACACCTACACAGGGATCACCAATTATTTGATCGATGGCATGATTTTGAGTCCATCTTTGAGCTGGTAGCTGAGGATTTGGATCAAATGAAGATTCAACGGCCTGTTCAGGAGTTAATGAGGATACTTCAACGTGTCGCTCTTCACTTTCTCTAATGGTTTCAGGAGGTGGTCCTGAAGGAATTTCATTCCCTATGGAGGAAGATGCTTGGTTATTCACTGAAGAATTACCAATAGAAGGATTGGATGGAGGAATCTGATTTAACGGAGTAACATTCATCCCTAATGTTGAATTATTACTATTTAGCGATGTGGGGATAAGAACAGAACCATCATCATCATTATTTTCAGTGACAGGGGGTGTACTGAAATAAGGTTCAGGTTCCCCATAATGAGATTTCATCCAGTTATTCAATTCTTCATCTTCTTCAGTGATGGGAGCAGAACTTGAACGACGAGATTCATCAAAGTTGACATTGAATGTTTCTTCTACATGTTGTCTTCGTTTATTGAAGACTCTGAAAGCCTTGGATATAGAGGAGTACCCAAGAAATATGCCATCATCAGCTTTGGGATGGAATTTTACTAAATGATCATTCAGGATGTAACAATTACATCCGAAGATATGCAGGTGTTCTATTGAGGGTCTTCTCAAGAAATAATTCATAAGCAGTTTTCTTGAATCCCTTTAAAATCAGGGATCGATTCTGAGTGTAACAGGAAGTATAGACTGCTTCAGCCCAGAATTGAGTTGGAAGATGAGATTCGTTGAGAATTGAGCGAGCAACTTCTATAATAGTTTGATTTCTTCTATCAGCAACACCATTTTGCTGAGTAGTCCTTACTAAAGAGAAATTATGAATAATACCTTTTTCTTCAAAGAAATTTACCAGGGTACTATTTTTGAATTCAGTACCATGATCACCTCTTATGGAATGAACTGGAACATTGCTCAGCAACTCAATCTTCTTGATGAAAGAAATTATTTCATCAGGGGTATCACTTTTAGATCATAGAAAGAATACCCAAGTATATCTGGAATATTCATCTACTATAACAAGAGTATATTTCTCCCCTGATATGGATTGGACATTGACAGGTCCAAAAATATCCATATGGAGTAAGTGAAGTGGAGTGGTTATTGAGGATACTTGCTTAGATCTGAACGTGGCCCTTGTCAGCTTGCCTTTTTCATATGCTGAGCAAAGAGATTCCTTTTCAAAGCCATGTTTAGGTAGGCCTCTGACAAGTTCCTTTCTTGATAGATCATTTATCGTTTTGAAGTTAAGATGAGAGAGTCTCTAATGGCAAAGCCAGTTGACATCAGAGGAGGCTCTTTATATAAAGTACACGTTGTCAGGGTGAGTGTTGTCCATATTAATAACATATAGGTTCTCTGATCTTTTGCCTTTTAAAGCAAGCATATCATTTTTATGAGTGACCGCAAATCTAGTCTTTGTGAACAAGGCTTTAAAGTCTTTATCACAAAATTGACTATTGCTCAATAAATTGTGCTTTAGTCCTTCAACATATGCAACTCGAGAGAAGGAAGTTTCTCTGTTGGATAGAATGCGATAACCTCTGGTGTATCCTTTGCCATTTCCACCAAAGGTCACTAAAAGACCATTTTCCTCCTTATATTCAGTGAGCAGAGATTTTCTGCCTGTCCTGTGCCTTGAGCATCGCTATCTATATACCAGTTACCTATAGCACTTTGCAAAAATAAGGGGATCAATTTTTCATAGGTACCCATATCACTATGGGTCCAGCATTGTTAGTGGAAGTAATAGGAGAACTAGAGGAGGTACTAGCTGAAACTTTATCCTTCATGGGCTGTCCTGACTTAGTTGTTTTATCAACTTTGACAGTTTTACCCTTCGCTGATTTCGCAGCTTGAGCTATTTTCTTTCCATGGGATAATTTTCCAGCTTTAGTGGCATTTGGACATTTGCTACCAATGTGGGTAGTCTCACCACAGTGATAGCACTTCCTATATTTAAAAATAGGTTTTGAACTAAAAGCATGCTGAGTGGAGGTCATGTTTTCAGGACAGGATCCAAGAATTCCCTTTTCCATAGACCTGAGAGGAACCACTGGTTTCTCAAGCTTAGAAGGAGTTAAGTCAATCTTAACTGTGGATCCCAGATAATGATCAAGTACGTATGTATTAAGCAATAACGTGATGAACACAATAATAGGATGAAGATCCGAAGTCAGATGTCTCGCTTGAATATATCGATTACAATATGATAATCAAGATGTCGGCTCTCTCTCTGATTTGCTCTCAATATCGATACACACACAACGAATGACCCTTAACGCCTTATTTATATTGCTATGACTAATCTATATAAGGAAGATAATAGTTTAAGGAATTACAAACTTTCCTTTTACAATTGAGCATATCCTTACCATATTTTGACACAATTAATTAAAGCCCTAACAGGGTTTGAATACAAACACAAGAAGATTTTAGTTTTTAAATTAGTTATATGACTAAATAAATTTACAGTTACAAGCGGAACAAGAACAAGTATAAAACCTATTCTATTGTAACTAAAGAAATCACTAAGTTGATGCACAAGGAAAGAAAGAAATAACGATAGAGGATTTTAGAGAGAATAAAATGCATGAAGATGGAAAGAGGTTTCCCATCTATTTATACCCGTTTAAATTTAATGCAAAGCAAACGTACATGACAAGTATCAAACATTTGGAGGATGTTTGTCCTTTGGTTAATAGGATGGCCATGCTTTTAGCCACCTATGAACAGTATCAAATCAGATTTGAAGGGGACATAAGAGACAATCCGTACGTCCTTTTCTGACAAGGTATTTAAGTTTTGACTTTGGTGCATCGAGGATAAGATCAACAATATTCTTGTTTGTGGGCTTCACTTGATTGCTGAACCGGAGACTTCAAGGATGAAGTCAATAAGGTAACGTTGTGGCCTTGCAATATTTCACACTTCTGATTAGATAAACTTTGCTATCACTAAACCGCTTTAGATCACTAGCTGTTCATCTCTATTTTCAGCTTGGCCTTTGACTGTCGCTGAATGGACTTGTGGTATGACTGTTGTTCTTCAGATTATCAGGGATAAGGTTAGAGTTCCTGATGTTCAGCGATCGCTGAGTGCAATCAGCGTTTGCTATCGTTATCGCTGAACCTGAACTATAACTTATACAATGGAATTTTCACTAAGTACAGAGAGGAATCATATTCAAATCACTGAAAGGAGTTTTGGATCAACAATCTTCCCCTTTGGGGCAAAATAAGCATATCATCTTTTAAGCTCGAACATGCCTGCAAATCTCCATAGGGTCTGAGGGTAGATCAGGCGTTTGTCAATATGTTCAATGGCATTCAAAAGGTTTTCTCTTTCATCACTCTTGAATTGCTTCTTCTTCTCTTTCTTCATGTCAACACTTATCTTAGCAGATAATCTGTTTCGAACTCCCCATAAAGTTCCATTTGAATAAGAAGCTATCTCATTGAATCGTAAGAACCTCTTCTCTCCATTCATCTTCATGTAAACGACACCATGTGCTGGTTTGGTCAAAATTGTAGTAACTTTCAATTTATCCAGACCAGGAACACTTTGATTAGGTTTAGGTAGATAAACCTTCTTTTGTTCACTTTCGATTCCTCTTTGAAGATCATGAAGGTAATTGTTAGGAGATAGATTTGATTGTATTAAAATAAGGAAAGGATATTCTCTATGTAAATAAGGCAAGTTGATAATGCCTTAAACTCTACCTTCCTTATAGCATTAGAACTCCTAGCAATATAAATAGAGGTGATGGGTTGGTTATTCAATACGATTAGAGAGAGAGAGAAGTATTGTTATTATTGTGACCTTTCATTGTAACCAAATACACAAGTGAGATATTCGACTTATATTCTTCTCTATATTATTCATGTTCTTCGCATTTTATATACTTTAATCATACTTGATTGTGAATCTGGGATCCACAATTGGTATCAGAGCTGATCGATCTGAGTTTTAGGAAGACTCTAATCGATTTATGGAGTTTAGGTAAAAATCTTGATTTTTCTGCTGTTACAGTCTTATCGCATCAAGCTTACTCGACATGTCTCCAGGTTCTGTTTTCCTTGCATTCTTGTCGAGTCATTAGGTCTACAATAGTAATCGATATCTATTATTATTCTGAGTTTTAATCGAGTCCACTCTAATAAGCTTAATTCGACAAAAGTTCAAAACCAGATTCAATAGATTTTTGTCGATTTCTGTTCATTCAAATTATCGATCTAACCTCTGTTAGTTTACAATTTTTTTTCCGAATCTGTTTGAAGACTTGTCGCATCATTCTAGTTACTTTGACACCCGATAAGTACTCAAATTTTTATACAAACAAAATTCTGTCTGTACTGTTAAATTGCAAATTTCTCTTGTTTGTTTTGCGTTACTTTTGCTATTCTTTATCTACAGAAAACTCAGGAGTTTTTTGACTCCTGCAGCTTTTCTGGTTAAAGAGTCCTCAAGTAAACCTCATAAACCTCATAAAGTTTGCAATGACCTTAATTGAGAAAAGCGGAAACACAAGGACTTAGCTATCTTTTTCAAAGACTAGATAACTATTGTTACGCTGGATCTTTTGTCAAGAATCCTTCGTCTTTGCTATCTGACTTAATGATTATAGACCAAATCCGAATTTAATTTTTTTATCTTATCGAGTCTATTAAAGCAACTTTGAGCTTATCCTAATCAAGTCTGTTTCAATCGATTTAAATTCTTATCGAGTATGTCTTAATCGATATAATTTCTTATCGAGTCTGTTTCAATCGATATTAGTTCTTATCGAGTCTATCTCACTCGATATAATTTCTTATCGAGTCAAACTCTCCCGATATGAACTTTTATCGAGTCATTCTTAGCCAACATTTTTTCCTCGCGTCTAACGCACCCGACATAACACGTTCAGCAGCTCGTAAATCGATATCGAACCTACTTTTTTAGAAAACTTAGATTTTTTTTCCAAAACTCAACGATCAAAATCATATCAAATCAAGTACAAATGACCGCACACGAAGCTATGGCCATTGGTTCCGACACAAAACCACTAATTCTCTTCCGCGGATAATACTCACAGTGGAAAGATCGGTTCCTTGACTTCGTTGCTAGGCATGATTATCACGCTGAAATCATGAGTTCCATCAATAATGGTCCGCCACCTGTTATTTACCAAGAACAACCAGCAAACAACACTCCTCCAATAGCTGCAAGTCGAGAAATCAAGCCTAGATCAAAATATACTCCCGAAGAAGAAAAAGTGTTCAAAGGAGATCAATATGGTCGCTCATATCTTGTCATGAGTATTCCTAATGATATCTACATGAGCATCGATAGCCAGTGTAAGACGGCTAAATGAATGTGGGAACAAATTGAAAAGATCATGCTCGGTACAAAGATCAGTACTCAAATGAAGATCACGAATTGTATCTCACAATATGAGGAGTTCAAGGCTAAAGAAGGAGAAAGTCTTACGGAAACCTATGAGTGTTTTGTCCATCTACAAAACGAGCTTAGCAAAAATGACATCCGTAAGACGAAAATCGAGAACAATGTTAAACTTATTAGCAATCTTCAACCGGAATGGCGTCGGTTTGCCAATCAAATAAAACATAGCAAGTTTCTCGCCGAACTAGATCTTCATGAAGTTTTTGAAACATTGAAACAAGATGAAGACGAAGTTTTGGAAGCTATGGAAGCAAATAAAGAAAATCAAAAAACCTTTCGATCCAATAGCTCTTGTGGCTAAGGAAGATCTGACCCCATCAAGAAGCATTCTACAAGACAATTTTCCGGAGTCGGACAATGAAGAATTTGATGATCCCGAACTAGCCAAATTTCAACAAAAATTGACTCTTCTCACTCAAGACTTCAAACACAAATTCTCTCGTCGTCCCAACTCAAATCAACAAAGATATGCTTCAGGGTCAAAGAACTTCGAACGGAAAGCTAATTTCGATCCAAAACCAAGGAAAGATGAAAGACGTCCACCGGGAAAACCTGATGACAAATTCAAAGGGGAGATAAGTTTGTGCTACAACTGCGGTTAATCTGGTCATTACACACGCGAATGCAAGAAACCAGTTGTAAAAGATGCCAACTATTTTGCGTACAAATTCATGCTTGCCAAACAAGAAGAAGATGGCAAAGTTCTTTTGGCGGAAGATGAACATTGGCTTCATCATGATGATGATGAACCCTATGACGAAATTCAAGCTCATTCTAATGAAGACTCCTCTTCTCACGCTTTCGATTACTCACCCGAGGTAAGTCATTCTGACTATGATAACTTTGTTGCACAAATCAATGAGTTGATGATACAATTACATTAACTACAATCTAAGTTGAAAACCGAGAAACTCTTGGTCTCCGACTTAGAAGCGCGTCTAGATAATAATTATAACCAACTTTTAATTGCAAGATCCGATATTGCCAATTTTAAGAGTGATGTTCTAAAATTAGAAGCGGAAAAGACCTTGTTACAAGATGAGAATTTAGTTCTAAAACAACAAAATTCAGATATCACTAAAAGACTTAATGAATCTGAAAGTGAGGCTGAAATTTTTCCTCAAAATTTGATTTTGTCACTATACAAAGAAACGATCTTTTAGAAAAACTCAAAGACTTGGAACTGAAACTCTACAAATTGGGTCAAACCGAACAAACAATTCATCTAAATGCTCCAAAAGACTTATGTTCGAAAGCGGGTCTCGGTTTTGAAAATCCTAAATGTTTAGCTAAGGTCCTCTACAACACTCCGACTCTTTACAAATTTGAGTATCTACATCTTGGTCTGAAGTATAAAATTCAATTTATGAACTCTCCTATTAAAGTCGAGAGACGGGAAGATTGGAATTGGAAGAACAAGAACTTACATCAAATTCCATTCTACTATCCAACGATAGTGGAAAAGGAATCTTCAAAAGGATCCCTCCCTAAAGACTACTTTCCTGCTTATACCGATGAAGAACTTCAAACTAAACCACCAGTTTTTAAACCTTATATTCCAACCTTATTTTTAGAAAAGAAAATTGTTCAATTAGAAAAGGTCTTAGAATCCGAACGTACTTCATCGGAAAAGGAAAAAGAAGCATTATTCACTAAAATTCAAATGTTAGAAAACAAAACTTTACAAAACCCCGACAATGAAACGGTTCCAAATATTTCATCTTGTAAAGTATTTGTTATCTCATATTTGGATGATTGTGATGAACTTACATTTAAAATGGATCCTAACTATTGTCCTCCTAAGCACAAATACTCCTCGTCTCCCGATGAAATAGATGACGAGTTGGATGATTTTGAAAACATAAATGTTTCCCAACATAACTCAACGGAGTATTCAAATGAGTCGGTTGATACTTTTGACTTCAATCCAATTCTTCCAAGTCATGAGGATTTTGTGGATAAAGGCAAGAAACCCATTGAGATAGATCAAATTCCTATTGTTGTGAATGACTGTTCTACTAGTTCTTCAAAACCAAGCTCATCTCACAAAAGGAGAAAATCCACTTTTCACAAACAACTAAATCTCAACTGACTAACAAACGTCCATTTCCTATTGCAGTTGTACACCCTATAAAGCAAGTTTGGATTGCAAAAGGAACAACTCAAGCAAAGTCTTCACCCTGCAATAAAAGAGAAAATTTTAAACATTCAAATCATAGTTTTAAATTTCCAGTTACTATTTATTCTGTTAAACATTTAATTCGATTTTCAAGAAATAAAATTTGTTGCTCAAATTGTGGTGTGAATGACTTTGCACCCTTAAATTCTTATGGTTATGATTATTATTCTAATATGCATCATTCATATAACTTTCATCAACACAATTCGTTTATGCATTATCCTGTTTATAAATGCATTCCTAAGAGGCCCTTGGCTACGGCACCTTCGGCCCCTTTCAAATGGGTACCAAAAGTTGTCAAGTCAACTAACCCCGAAGGACCCATTTACAAATGGGTACCTAAATCTGCTTAACTGTTTTTGCAGAACGGTCATGTGTGGTACTTAGATTCTGGATGCTCCAAACGCATGACTGGTAGAAAAGAGCTTCTCGCCAACTACGTTGAAAAGATAGGTGGATCTGTACGGTTCGGGAACAATCATTTTTCCCCTATTCGAGGATACGGTGACATTATCAGCAACAATCTCACGATCTCCAAAGTTTCTTATGTTCAAGGCCTCATTCACAATCTTCTAAGCATCGGCCAATTCTGGGACAAAGAACTTGAGGTGAATTTTCGATCCGAAAGATGTTGTGTTCGCACCTACGAAGGGAGTGAAATTTTGGCAGGATCTCGCAGGTCAAATCTCTACACTATCGATTTGTCTAAACTTAATCCACCTACTGATATGTGTCTCGTCTCAAAAGTATCAAATGACAAAACCTGGATGTGGCATCGCCGACTCTCCCACTTAAATCTCAAAAACATCAATCGTATCGCATGTGGAGGGTTGGTCACCGGGTTGCCCAAGATTAAATTTGAGAAGACCCATCTATGTGGAGCCTGCGAGATGGGCATAATGAAGAAAGTTTCACACGAATCTAAGGTGGAACACAACACGACCCGTCCTCTTCAACTCATTCATATGGATCTATGTGGCCCCAAGAGAACTCAAAGTAGTCACGGCAAGAAGTACGCTCTTGTTATGGTGGATGACTATTCTCGTTACACATGGGTGAAATTTCTTCGCACAAAAGATGAAGCTCCCAAGATGATCATTGCTTTCTTGAAGAATATTAAAGTAAAATTGGAGCTTTCCGTCCAGACTATTCGCACGGATAACGGAACCGAGTTCAAGAATCGCACGCTCGACTCCTTCCTCACTTTGTTCGGTATCAGCCATACATTCTCTGCGGCTCGTACTCCGCAACAAAATGGTGTGGTCGAACGACGTAACCGCACATTAGTTGAAGTTGCTCGCACAATGCTCGCTTATTTGAAATTACCACACTACCTTTGGGCTGAAGCAATCAATACCGCGTGCTACACTCAAAACCGTTCAATCATCAACAAGCGGTTCATAAAAACCCCATATGAGTTGATCAACAAACGTGTTCCGTCTATTCATCATCTTCACACGTTTGGAAGACGCTGCTTTGTGTTAAATGACAAAGAAGATCGTGGCAAACTTCATACCAAATCCGACGAAGCATATTTTCTTGGATATTCCCCAAACGCATCTGCCTATCGGATATATATGAAAGGAGCCAAATGTGTCACCGAGATCGTAAATGTTCAGTTTGATACAAAGGCTGAAATGGAATCCGAACCACAAGATTCTGTACCTGAACTTACTGGCATATTAGCTTCGGAACACCTCCGTTCGGAACCTGTTCCTAACCCGTCTCATCCAAATCAAGCTTCCATGTCTAGAAACGCCTCTTCTGATTTGGATGACCTTTTTAGAGTTCAGCGAATAAATAGAGAGATTGAAATTTATTTTACTGATCACTGAAATTGTAAAACAGAGGAAATTATTCTTCCATGTTTAACATTCCTAATTCGTTGATTAACATATTAAATCTTGATTCTTCAAGAGATTTTGTAAAAAGATCAGCGAAATTTGAATTCGATGGGAATAAAATGAAGTTCATTTTCACCATTCATAATATGATCTCTGATAAACTGATATCTGATTTCAATGTGTTTGGTCTTAGAGTGGATTACAGGGTTCTTTGCAATTGCGATAGCACTAGTGCTGTCACAATATATAGGAATTTTTGATAGTTGAATATAATAATCAGCGAGCTGATTTCTCATCCAAAGAATTTGGGCACAACAACTCTCTGCTGCGACATATTCATCTTCAGCAGTTGATGTGGACACTTAATTTTGCTTTTTACTATTCCAACTGACCAACTTTCCACCATTGAGCTGATACCCACCAGTGGTGCTTTTCCTATCAATTTTGCATCCTGCAAAATCACTATTTGAATAACCCGTTAGGTCGAACCCTAAGTCTCTGGGATCCCATAGACCAAGATTAGGAGTCCCTTTCAGATACCTGAATATGCACTTCACAGTGATAAGATGGGATTCTTTGGGTTCAGATTGATATCTAGCACACAAGCAAGTCGCATACATGATATTAGGCCTACTTGCAGTTAGATAAAGTAAGGATCCTATCATTCCTCTATATTAAGTGACATTAACAGGTTTACCATTTGGGTCCTTATTTAAAGTCAGAGGAGGGTCAATATGAGTTTTCATTGAAGAGGTTTGAGTTAACTCAAATTTCTTCAACATATCTTTAACATATTTATTTTGACAAATGAAGATGCCTTTTTCAGATTGTTTTACTTGAAGACCAAGAAAATATGTTAGTTCACCCATCATACTCATTTTGTATTCCTTTTTCATGCGTTTAGCAAAACGAGTGCAAAGTTTAGGAATCGTGGAACCAAATATAATGTGATCTACATATATCTGAGCAAGAATGATATGTCCCTTACGTTTTCTAAGAAATAGGGTTTGATCAATCTTACCACGAACAAACTTTTCAGCAAGAAGATATTTATAGAGAGTGTCATACCATGCACGGGGAGCTTGTTTCAAACCGTAGAGTGCCTTATCTAGCTTATAAACGTATCTTGGATGTCTTGCATCAGCGAAGCCAGGAGGTTGTTCGACATAGACTTCTTCCTTTAATTTGCCGTTCAGGAAGGCACTCTTGACGTCCATTTGATTAGACTTTGAAATTTTTGTGAGCAGCGAAAGCTAGGAACAATCTGCTTGCTTCTAACCTTTCTACTGGGGAAAATGTTTCATCATAGTCTATTCGTTCCTCTTGTCTGTATTCCACGAGCAACAAGTCGAGCCTTGTTGCGGGTTAAAGTGCCGTTTTCATCTAACTTGTTATGAAACACCCATTCGGTGCCTATAACGGTTTTTTCAGAGGGTCTGGAAACAAGCTTCCAAACTTTGTTTCTTTTAAACTCAGAGAGTTTTTCTTGCATGGCAATAATCGAATCTTGATCAAGGATAGCTTCATCGATCTTTTTGGGATTTATAACAGAAATAAAGTTTACATAGAGACATATGTTAGCCATACTTCTTCTTGTCTGAACACCTACACAGGGATCACCAATTATTTGATCGATGGCATGATTTTGAGTCCATCTTTGAGCTGGTAGCTGAGGATTTGGATCAAATGAAGATTCAACGGCCTGTTCAGGAGTTAATGAGGATAGTTCAACGTGTCGCTCTTCACTTTCTCTAATGGTTTCAGGAGGTGGTCCTGAAGGAATTTCATTTCCTATGGAGGAAGATGCTTGGTTATTCACTGAAGAATTACCAATAGAAGGATTGGATGGAGGAATCTGATTTAACGGAGTAACATTCATCCCTGATGTTGAATTATTACTATTTAGCGATGTGGGGATAAGAACAGAACCATCATCATCATTATTTTCAGTGACAGGAGGTGTACTGAAATAAGGTTCAGGTTCCCCATAATGAGATTTCATCCAGTTATTCAATTCTTCATCTTCTTCAGTGATGGGAGCAGAACTTGAAGGACGAGATTCATCAAAGTTGACATTGAATGTTTCTTCTACATGTTGTCTTCGTTTATTGAAGACTCTGAAAGCCTTGGATATAGAGGAGTACCCAAGAAATATGTCATCATCAGCTTTGGGATGGAATTTTACTAAATGATCATTCAAGATGTAACAATTACATCCGAAGATATGCAGGTGTTCTATTGAGGGTCTTCTCAAGAAATAATTCATAAGCAGTTTTCTTGAATCCCTTTACAATCAGGGATCGATTCTGAGTGTAACAGGAAGTATTGACTGCTTCAGCCCAGAATTGAGTTGGAAGATGAGATTCGTTGAGAATTGAGCGAGCAGCTTCTATAATAGTTTGATTTCTTCTATCAGCAACACCATTTTGCTGAGTAGTCCTTACTAAAGAGAAATTATGAATAATACCTTTTTCTTCAAAGAAATTTACCAGGGTACTATTTTTGAATTCAGTACCATGATCACCTCTTATGGAATGAACTGGAACATTGCTCAGCAACTCAATCTTCTTGATGAAAGAAATTATTTCATCAGGGGTATCACTTTTAGATCATAGAAAGAATACCCAAGTATATCTGGAATATTCATCTACTATAACAAGAGTATATTTCTCCCCTGATATGGATTGGACATTGACAGGTCCAAAAATATCCATATGGAGTAAGTGAAGTGGAGTGGTTATTGAGGATACTTGCTTAGATCTGAACGTGGCCCTTGTCAGCTTGCCTTTTTCATATGCTGAGCAAAGAGATTCCTTTTCAAAGCCATGTTTAGGTAGGCCTCTGACAAGTTCCTTTCTTGATAGATCATTTATCGTTTTGAAGTTAAGATGAGAGAGTCTCTAATGGCAAAGCCAGTTGACATCAGAGGAGGCTCTTTATATAAAGTACACGTTGTCAGGGTGAGTGTTGTCCATATTAATAACATATATGTTCTCTGATCTTTTGCCTTTTAAAGCAAGCATATAATTTTTATGAGTGACCGGAAATCTAGTCTTTGTGAACAAGGCTTTAAAGTCTTTATCACAAAATTGACTAACGCTCAATAAATTGTGCTTTAGTCCTTCAACATATGCAACTCGAGAGAAGGAAGTTGCTCTGTTGGATAGAATGCCATAACCTCTGGTGTATCATTTGCCATTTCCACCAAAGGTCACTGAAAGACCATTTTCCTCCTTATATTCAGTGAGCAGAGATTTTCTGCCTGTCATGTGCCTTGAGCATCGCTATCTATATACCAGTTACCTTTAGCACTTTGCAAAAATAAGGGGATCAATTTTTCATAGGTAACCATATCACTATGGGTCCAGCATTGTTAGTGGAAGTAATAGGAGAACTAGAGGAGTACTAGCTGAAACTTTATCCTTCATGGGCTGTCCTGACTTAATTGTTTTATCAACTTTGACAGTTTTACCCTTCGCTGATTTCGCAGCTTGAGCTATTTTCTTTCCATGGGATAATTTTCCAGCTTTAGTGGCATTTGGACATTTTCTAGCAATGTGGGTAGTCTCACCACAGTGATATCACTTCCTATATTTGAAAATAGGTTTTGAACTAAAAGCATGCTGAGTGGAGGTCATGTTTTCAGGACAGGATCCAAGAATTCCCTTTTCCATAGACCTGAGAGGAACCACTGGTTTCTCAAGCTTAGAAGGAGTTAAGTCAATCTTAACTGTGGATCCCAGATAATGATCAAGTACGTATGTATTAAGCAATAACGTGATGAACACAATAATAGGATGAAGATCGGAAGTCAGATGTCTCGCTTGAATATATCGATTACAATATGATAATCAAGATGTCGGCTCTCTCTCTGATTTGCTCTCAATATCGATACACACACAACGAATGACACTTAACGCCCTATTTATATTGCTATGACTAATCTATATAAGGAAGATAATAGTTTAAGGAATTACAAACTTTCTTTTTACAATTGAGCATATCCTTACCATATTTTGACACAATTAATTAAGGCCCTAACAGGGTTTGAATACAAACACAAGAAGATTTTAGTTTTTAAATTAGTTATATGACTAAACAAATTTACAGTTACAAGCGGAACAAGAACAAGTATAAAACCTATTCTATTGTAACTAAAGAAATCACTAAGTTGATGCACAAGGAACGAAAGAAATAGCGATAGAGGATTTTAGAGAGAATAAAATGCATGAAGATGGAAAGAGGTTTCCCATCTATTTATACCCGTTTAAATTTAATGCAAAGCAAACATACATGACAAGTATCAAACATGTGGAGGATGTTTGTCCTTTGGTTAATAGGATGGCCATGCTTTTAGCCACCTATGAACATTACCAAATCAGATTTGATGGGGACATAAGAGACAATCTGTACGTCCTTTTCTGGCAAGGTGTTTAGGTTTTGACTTTTGTGCATCGAGGATAAGATCAACAATAATCTTGTTTGTAGGCTTCACTTGATCGCTGAACCGGAGACTTGCAAGATTTCACACTTCTGATTAGATAAACTTTTCTATCACTGAACCGCTTCAGATCACTAGTTGTTCATCTCTATATTCAGCTTAGTCTTTGACTGTCGCTGAATGGACTTGTGGTGTGACTGTTGTTCTTCATATTATCAGGGCTAAGGTTAGAGTTCATGATGTTCAGCGATCGCTGAGTGCAATCACCGTTTGCTATCTCTGAACCTGGACTATAACTAATACAATGGAATTTTCACTAAGTACAGAGAGGAATCATATTCAAATCACTGAAAGGAGTTTTGGATCAACAATCTTCCCCTTTGGGGCAAAATAAGCATATCATCTTTTAAGCTCGAACATGCCTGCAAATCTCCATAGGGTCTGAGGGTAGATCCGGCGTTTGTCAATATGTTCAATGGCATTCAAAAGGTTTTCTCTTTCATCACTCTTGAATTGCTTCTTCTTCTCTTTCTTCATGTCAACACTTATCTTAGCAGATAATCTGTTTCGAACTCCCCATAAAGTTCCATTTGAATAAGAAGCTATCTCATTGAATCGTAAGAACCTCTTCTCTCCATTCATCTTCATGTAAACGACACCATGTGCTGGTTTGGTCAAAATTGTAGTAACTTTCAATTTATCCAGACCAGGAACACTTTGATTAGATTTAGGTAGATAAACCTTCTTTTGTTCACTTTCGATTCCTCTTTGAAGATCATGAAGGTAATTGTTAGGAGATAGATTTGATTGTATTAAAATAAGGAAAGGATATTCTCTATGTAAATAAGGCAAGTTGATAATGCCTTAAACTCTACCTTCCTTATAGCATTAGAACTCCTAGCAATATAAATAGAGGTGATGGGTTGGTTATTCAATACGATTAGAGAGAGAGAGAAGTATTGTTATTATTGTGACCTTTCATTGTAACCAAATACACAAGTGAGATATTCGACTTATATTCTTCTCTATATTATTCATGTTCTTCGCGTTTTATATACTTTAATCATACTTGATTGTGAATCTGGGATCCACAATTGGTATCAGAGCTGATCGATCTGAGTTTTAGGAAGACTCTAATCGATTTATGGAGTTTAGGTAAAAATCTTGATTTTTCTGCTGTTACAGTCTTATCGCATCAAGCTTACTCGACATGTCTCCAGGTTCTGTTTTCCTTGCATTCTTGTCGAGTCATTAGGTCTACAATAGTAATCGATATCTATTATTATTCTGAGTTTTAATCGAGTCCACTCTAATAAGCTTAATTCGACAAAAGTTCAAAACCAGATTCAATAGATTTTTGTCGATTTCTGTTCATTCAAATTATCGATCTAACCTCTGTTAGTTTACAATTTTTTTTCCGAATCTGTTTGAAGACTTGTCGCATCATTCTAGTTACTTTGACACCCGATAAGTACTCAAATTTTTATACAAACAAAATTACGTTCGTATCGTTAAATTGCAAATTTCTCTTGTTTGTTTTGCGTTACTTTTGCTATTCTTTATCTACAGAAAACTCAGGAGTTTTTTGACTCCTGCAGCTTTTCTGGTTAAAGAGTCCTCAAGTAAACCTCATAAACCTCATAAAGTTTGCAATGACCTTAATTGAGAAAAGCGGAAACACAAGGACTTAACTATCTTTTTCAAAGACTAGATAACTATTGTTACGCTGGATCTTTTGTCAAGAATCCTTCGTCTTTGCTATCTGACTTAATGATTATAGACCAAATCCGAATTTAATTTTTTTATCTTATCGAGTCTATTAAAGCAACTTTGAGCTTATCCTAATCAAGTCTGTTTCAATCGATTTAAATTCTTATCGAGTATGTCTTAATCGATATAATTTCTTATCGAGTCTGTTTCAATCGATATTAGTTCTTATCGAGTCTATCTCACTCGATATAATTTCTTATCGAGTCAAACTCTCCCGATATGAACTTTTATCGAGTCATTCTTAGCCGACATTTTTTCCTCGCGTCTAACGCACCCGACATAACACGTTCAGCAGCTCGTAAATCGATATCGAACCTACTTTTTTAGAAAACTTAGATTTTTTTCCAAAACTCAACGATCAAAATCATATCAAATCAAGTACAAATGACGGCACACGAAGCTATGGCCATTGGTTCCGACACAAAACCACTAATTCTCTTCCGCGGATAATACTCACAGTGGAAAGATCGGTTCCTTGACTTCGTTGCTAGGCATGATTATCACGCTGAAATCATGAGTTCCATCAATAATGGTCCGCCACCTGTTATTTACCAAGAACAACCAAGAACAACACTCCTCCAATAGCTGCAAGTCGAGAAATCAAGCCTAGATCAAAATATACTCCCGAAGAAGAAAAAGTGTTCAAAGGAGATCAATATGGTCGCTCATATCTTGTCATGAGTATTCCTAATGATATCTACATGAGCATCGATAGCCAGTGTAAGACGGCTAAATGAATGTGGGAACAAATTGAAAAGATCATGCTCGGTACAAAGATCAGTACTCAAATGAAGATCACGAATTGTATCTCACAATATGAGGAGTTCAAGGCTAAAGAAGGAGAAAGTCTTACGGAAACCTATGAGTGTTTTGTCCATCTACAAAACGAGCTTAGCAAAAATGACATCCGTAAGACGAAAATCGAGAACAATGTTAAACTTATTAGCAATCTTCAACCGGAATGGCGTCGGTTTGCCAATCAAATAAAACATAGCAAGTTTCTCGCCGAACTAGATCTTCATGAAGTTTTTGAAACATTGAAACAAGATGAAGACGAAGTTTTGGAAGCTATGGAAGCAAATAAAAAAAATCAAAAAACCTTTCGATCCAATAGCTCTTGTGGCTAAGGAAGATCTGACCCCATCAAGAAGCATTCTACAAGACAATTTTCCGGAGTCGGACAATGAAGAATTTGATGATCCCGAACTAGCCAAATTTCAACAAAAATTGACTCTTCTCACTCAAGACTTCAAACGCAAATTCTCTCGTCGTCCCAACTCAAATCAACAAAGATATGCTTCAGGGTCAAAGAACTTCGAACGGAAAGCTAATTTCGATCCAAAACCAAGGAAAGATGAAAGACGTCCACCGGGAAAACCTGATGACAAATTCAAAGGGGAGATAAGTTTGTGCTACAACTGCGGTTAATCTGGTCATTACACACGCGAATGCAAGAAACCAGTTGTAAAAGATGCCAACTATTTTGCGTACAAATTCATGCTTGCCAAACAAGAGGAAGATGGCAAAGTTCTTTTGGCGGAAGATGAACATTGGCTTCATCATGATGATGATGAACCCGATGACGAAATTCAAGCTCATTCTAATGAAGACTCATCTTCTCACGCTTTCGATTACTCACCCGAGGTAAGTCATTCTGACTATGATAACTTTGTTGCACAAATCAATGAGTTGATGATACAATTACATGAACTACAATCTAAGTTGAAAACCGAGAAACTCTTGGTCTCCGACTTAGAAGCGCGTCTAGATAATAATTATAACCAACTTTTAATTGCAAGATCCGATATTGCCAATTATAAGAGTGATGTTCTAAAATTAGAAGCGGAAAAGAGCTTGTTACAAGATGAGAATTTAGTTCTAAAACAACAAAATTCAGATATCACTAAAAGACTTAATAAATCTGAAAGTGAGGCTGAAATTTTTCCTCAAAATTTGATTTTGTCACTATACAAAGAAACGATCTTTTAGAAAAACTCAAAGACTTGGAACTGAAACTCTACAAATTGGGTCAAACCGAACAAACAATTCATCTAAATGCTCCAAAAGACTTATGTTCGAAAGCGGGTCTCGGTTTTGAAAATCCTAAATGTTTAGCTAAGGTCCTCTACAACACTCCGACTCTTTACAAATTTGAGTATCTACATCTTGGTCTGAAGTATAAAATTCAATTTATGAACTCTCCTATTAAAGTCGAGAGACGGGAAGATTGGAATTGGAAGAACAAGAACTTACATCAAATTCCATTCTACTATCCAACGATAGTGGAAAAGGAATCTTCAAAAGGATCCCTCCCTAAAGACTACTTTCCTGCTTATACCGATGAAGAACTTCAAACTAAACCACCGGTTTTTAAACCTTATATTCCAACCTTATTTTTAGAAAAGAAAATTGTTCAGTTAGAAAAGGTCTTAGAATCCGAACGTATTTCATCGGAAAAGGAAAAAGAAGCATTATTCACTAAAATTCAAATGTTAGAAAACAAAACTTTACAAAACCCCGACAATGAAACGGTTCCAAATATTTCATCTTGTAAATTATTTGTTATCTCATATTTGGATGATTGTGATGAACTTACATTTAAAATGGATCCTAACTATTGTCCTCCTAAGCACAAATACTCCTCGTCTCCCGATGAAATAGATGACGAGTTGGATGATTTTGAAAACATAAATGTTTCCCAACATAACTCAACGGAGTATTCAAATGAGTCGGTTGATACTTTTGACTTCAATCCAATTCTTCCAAGTCATGAGGATTTTGTGGATAAAGGCAAGAAACCCATTGAGATAGATCAAATTCCTATTGTTGTGAATGACTGTTCTACTAGTTCTTCAAAACCAAGCTCATCTCAACAAAAGGAGAAAATCCACTTTTCACAAACAACTAAATCTCAACTCACTAACAAACGTCCATTTCCTATTGCAGCTGTACACCCTATAAAGCAAGTTTGGATTGCAAAAGGAACAACTCAAGCAAAGTCTTCACCCCGCAATAAAAGAGAAAATTTTAAACATTCAAATCATAGTTTTAAATTTCTAGTTACTATTTATTCTGTTAAACATTTAATTCGATTTTCAAGAAATAAAATTTGTTGCTCAAATTGTGGTGTGAATGACTTTGCACGCTTAAGTTCTTATGGTTATGATTATTATTCTAATATGCATCATTCATATAACTTTCATCAACACAATTCGTTTATGCATTATCCTGTTTATAAATGCATTCCTAAGAGGCCCTTGGCTACGGCACCTTCGGCCCCTTTCAAATGGGTACCAAAAGTTGTCAAGTCAACAAACCCCGAAGGACCCATTTACAAATGGGTACCTAAATCTGCTTAATTGTTTTTGCAGAACGGTCATGTGTGGTACTTAGATTCTGGATGCTCCAAACGCATGACTGGTAGAAAAGAGCTTCTCGCCAACTACGTTGAAAAGATAGGTGGATCTGTACGGTTCGGGAACAATCATTTTTCCCCTATTCGAGGATACGGTGACATTATCAGCAACAATCTCACGATCTCCAAAGTTTCTTATGTTCAAGGCCTCATTCACAATCTTCTAAGCATCGGCCAATTCTGGGACAAAGAACTTGAGGTGAATTTTCGATCCGAAAGATGTTGTGTTCGCACCTACGAAGGGAGTGAAATTTTGGCAGGATCTCGCAGGTCAAATCTCTACACTATCGATTTGTCTAAACTTAATCCACCTACTGATATGTGTCTCATCTCGAAAGTATCAAATGACAAAACCTGGATGTGGCATCGCCGACTCTCCCACTTAAATCTCAAAAACATCAATCGTATCGCATGTGGAGGGTTGGTCACCGGGTTGCCCAAGATTAAATTTGAGAAGACCCATCTATGTGGAGCCTGCGAGATGGGCATAATGAAGAAAGTTTCACACGAATCTAAGGTGGAACACAACACGACCCGTCCTCTTCAACTCATTCATATGGATCTATGTGGCCCCAAGAGAACTCAAAGTAGTCACGGCAAGAAGTACGCTCTTGTTATGGTGGATGACTATTCTCGTTACACATGGGTGAAATTTCTTCGCACAAAAGATGAAGCTCCCGAGATGATCATTGCTTTCTTGAAGAATATTCAAGTAAAATTGGAGCTTTCCGTCCAGACTATTCGCACGGATAACGGAACCGAGTTCAAGAATCGCACGCTCGACTCCTTCCTCACTTTGGTCGGTATCACCCATACATTCTCTGCGGCTCGTACTCCGCAACAAAATGGTGTGGTCGAACGACGTAACCGCACATTAGTTGAAGTTGCTCGCACAATGCTCGCTTATTTGAAATTACCACACTACCTTTGGGCTGAAGCAATCAATACCGCGTGCTACACTCAAAACCGTTCAATCATCAACAAGCGGTTCATAAAAACCCCATATAAGTTGATCAACAAACATGTTCTGTCTATTCATCATCTTCACACGTTTGGAAGACGCTGCTTTGTGTTAAATGACAAAGAAGATCGTGGCAAACTTCATACCAAATCCGACGAAGCATATTTTCTTGGATATTCCCCAAACGCATCTGCCTATCGGATATATATGAAAGGAGCCAAATGTGTCACCGAGATCGTAAATGTTCAGTTTGATACAAAGGCTGAAATGGAATCCGAACCACAAGATTCTGTACCTGAACTTACTGGCATATTAGCTTCGGAACACCTCCGTTCGGAACCTGTTCCTAACCCGTCTCATCCAAATCAAGCTTCCATGTCCAGAAACGCCTCTTCTGATTTGGATGACCTTTTTGAGCATTTCTACTCAGATTATTTCTGACCTTACACTACAATTCCAAAAACCATCTCTACGCCTATAACGGAAGCACCCGAGATCACGACTCCTACTGGCTCGCCCTTATCTTCCGAAACGGTCTCACCACAAGCTACTTCACACACAATTACACTACCTACAACTGCTCAAACCCCTAACGATAACCCCCCTCCAACGGAACCACTTTCTCAAAACCCTACACCTTCATCTACAAATTCATAATCAACATCCCCTCCCCCACAACCGCATCACACTCAAAGGGATGTTTCTTGTTCCACTCGACCCTCCCAAGTGGCTCCAGCCTTAGAATCTGTGCAAGATCTTTCACTTGGCACATATGTGGATGAAAATCTTGAACTACCGGCCCAACCACCACTCCCTCACACTAATAAGTGGATCCGATCTCACCCACCCGAACAAATTATTGGAGATCCCTCAACACTGGTCACAACAAGATCTGCCTCGGCCAACGAGTGTTTATTTTCTTCTTGAGCAAAAGAGAACCCACAACCATCATGGAGGCCATGTTTGATCCCGACTGGATCGTGGCCATGCAAGAAGAGCTCAATCAATTCGAAAGTCTGAAGGTTTGGCGACTTATTCCACAACCGAAGAACAAAACCATTATTCGCACAAAGTGGATCTTCAAGAATAAACAAGATGAGGATGGCATTGTCATACTTAACAAAGCAAGACTTTTTGCCAAAGGTTACCGTCAACAAGAAGGCATCGACTATGAAGAGACATTTGCACCGGTCGCTCGAATCGAAGCCATACGCATGTTCTTGGCATACGCGGCTCATAAAAACTTTGTTGTTTTTCAAATGGATGTCAAGACTGCGTTTTTAAATGGTGTGCTAAGAGAAGAAGTATATGTCTCTCAGCCTGACGGATTTGTCGACCCAACAAAGCCAAACCATGTTTACATCCTCGACAAATCTCTATACGGCCTCAAGCAAGCTCCCCGAGCCTGGTATGACAGCCTCTCTCAATACTTAGTCAAAAACAGTCACTCCAAAGGTAAGATTGATCTTACGCTTTTCATTAAAAAGGAAGATGGTGATATCATGCTAATATAGATTTATGTAGTCGACATTATTTTCGGTTCGACTAACCCACAACATTGCAAAAACTTCTCCGAACTCATGATTACCAAGTTCAATATGAGTATGATGGGAGTAATGAATTTTTTACTTGGTCTTCAAGTAAAACAATTTTCAACGGGAATATTCATTAACCAATCTAAGTACATCTTGGACATGTTACATAAATATAACATGACGACCTGTACTTCGATTGGCACTCCAATGTCACCTGGTTCAAAATTACATGCTGATTCTTTGGAAAAAGCGGTTGATTCTAAAATCTATCGCGGAATGGTTGGATCGTTAATGTATTTAACGGCTAGTCGCCCAGATATAATGTTTGATACATGCCTTTGTGCAAGATATCAAGCCTCTCCGAAAGAATCTCACCTTAGTGCCATTAAGCGGATTTTTCGATGTTTAAAAGGTACTACTGATCTTGGCCTATGGTATCCTAAGGAAATGGGCTTCGAGTTAACTGCTTTTTCAGATGCTGATCATGCCGATTGAATCCTTGATCGGAAAAGAACGATGGGCCATATTCAGTTCTTGGGAGATAAACTGGTTAGCTGGTCTAAGAAACAAACGTGTGTGTCCACATCCACTGCGGAAGCCGAATACATCGCTGCCACGAGCTGCTACTCAGAAGTCATTTGGATACGCACGCAACTCAAAGACTATGGCTTCTGGTTCAACAAGATTCCTATCTATTGTGACTCAAAGAGTGCAATTGCCATATGCAACAATCCTGTCCAACACACCAAGACGAAACACATCGATGTTCGGTACTACTTTATTAAAGACCATGTCGAAAGAGGTACAATCGAATTATACTTTGTCAATACGGAAATTCAGCTTGTCGATCTATTCACAAAGGCATTGAATGAGAAACGCTTCCAATTCCTAGTGTCTAAGTTAGGCATGATAAATCTCAAAACCTGATTTAAAATAAGTACCGCTAAACTTCACAAAAAGCTCATTCAAGTGTCAATGATCATTCTCTCTTCGCAGTGCATCGTCATTATACTTGAATTCTCATTTTGTGAAGTTTAACTATCAAAGTTCTATATTTTTCATATGTTTTTTTTTCGTACTTGTACAGTTTTTGTCATGTGGGTGTCTTTTCATATTCTGGTTTTCGGTGCTTGCCTTTCTAACAATTTCAGTTTTCGAGGGGAAGCAGTAAAGGTAAGTTTTCTTTTAACTCGCATCATCTTAGGGGGAGCTAGGTTTGTGTATCTTAGGCACAATTCAAGGGGGAGCCCTTCATATATATATTTTCTTTTTTTTTAATCGGCTCCTTAGGACTAGACATCCCCAGCTTGTCGGCTCTGTAGGACCCGACATCTGAGGATGTCGAGTAACTAAGCCTTGACAAAGCTGACCTTCACTTGTCCTCGCCCAAATCAGGACATGCCACGTGTCCATGGCCCACTATTTAAAATCTAGGACCCAATTTTCACTGTTCCATCCTTTAAATTTCCATTTTTTCCCTCTGTCTCTCTCACGTTCACCCGAGCAAACAGTAGGTCATGGACACATCACCAGGTTCATAATCTCTATTTGCACAACTTTAATTCTTGCACTTTTATGTTTTAACCACTGCATGCTAGTTGATTACTTGATTGACTGTTCGGTTTTCAAAAACCCTTGGTTTTTCCGATTTTTATGCTTTTTTGATGCTTGTGGATCATATTTGGCCCTAGGACTAGTTTTAATATTGTTAGGCGATGTCCATCGATCTTAGATTTACACTGGAATCTCTCTATTTTGCACTTTCTAGGGCTGGACTTCCAAACTGTTCTATGTCCCTGTCTTGAAATCTTGTCGAGTCCATATGACCCGACATCCCTTCTTATCGAGTCCTTAAGAGCCGATATCCATTCGTAGAGCCTCCTAGAGTTAGTCAAATTTTATAAGTGCTCATATCGAGACTCCTTGACTCGACATGTAATTCTTGTCGAGTCCAACCTTTTTGACTTCATCTTAAGGATTCTTGTCGAGTCCTACCTTTTCGACTTCATCCTAAGGATTCTTGTCGAGTGTCTTTGACTCGACATCATATCTTGTCGATTCTCAAAAACTCGACTTATGATCCTAAGGATTCTTGTCGAGTATCTTTGACTCGACATTATATCTTGTCGATTCTCAAAGACTTGACCTATAAACCTAAGGATTCTTGTCGAATATCTTTGACTCGACATCATATCTTGTCGATTCCCAAATATTCGACTTATAATCCTAAGGATTCTTGTCGGATGTCTTTGACTCGACATCATATCTTGTCGACTTCCAAAAATCGACTTATAATACTAAGTATACTTGTTGAGTATCTATGCCACAACACCTTGTCGCCTCCTTGGTACTCGATAAATCTTCATTCGGGTTTGCTCGTCTCTCGACATAAATCTTATCGAGTACCTCTGTCTATTCATAACCCGACTTCTATAGTTTAGCAATTTTTCCCAGCTTATGGTTCACATTGAACTGACTTTTCTCAATGGTTTGCTAACATTACGTTTCAGATTTCATGGCGGCCTTAAATGATCATGACTTGTCCGACGATGAACATCCCATGCCTTCTCAATTGTCAGATGCACCAAGCATAAACCTTCCAAATAGAGATGAAGTACTTCTAACCCCGACTGAAAACAAGAGGCTTGACCCGGACAACCATCGTCTGGACTTAAGTATGGTTCCGGAACATCAAGTCATAATGGAGATTCTTAAGCGTCATCCTCTTCGCTTTGCCATTTCATTGGATCACCGCGTCCCAGTCTTTTATCTGTGGCAATTTTGGTACTATATACAATATCATCCAGAGGAAGGAAATCATCATTTCACCGTGCAAATCGATGACTATGTCACCCGCTTAACTCCGTCCCGTCTCCGACGAGTTTGTAACACCTTAGGCAGATCCCATTTCGGCCGTGGCAGGAGTGATGCTGGGTTCATAAGTAAACCTTGGCCTTCCTAAACACAACGCGTTTTGGGGCCACACGCAAGGCAGGTTATTGGAACTCTGTGGTAAAGCGTGCTTGGGTGGGAGTAGTACCAGGATGGGTGACCCTTGGAAAGTCCTCGCCGGGTCGCCAGAAAAAATCCGTGCGCACACCTCTGCGAGAGGACAAAGCGGACAATATTACGTCGTGGTAAGGCGGGGCATTACAAATGGTATTAGAGCCGCTCCTGTGCCGTTCGCGATATGGGGCAAACCTCGTCGAGAACGATGAGTCCCTAGAGGGGGTGTTTGTAACACCTTAGGCAGATCCCATATCGGTCGTGGACATGAGTGATGCTGGGTTCATAAGTAAACCTTGGCCTTCCTAAACACAACGCGTTATGGGGCCACACGCAAGGCAGGTTCTTGGAACTCTGTGGTTAAGCGTGCTTGGGCGGGAGTAGTACCAGGATGGGTGGCCCCTTGGGAAGTCCTTGCCAGGTCGCCAGAAACAAATCCGTGCGCACACCTCTACAGGAGGACAAAGCGGACAATATTATGTCGTGGTAATGCGGGGGGTTACAGAGTTCTCCACCTCCCTGTCTCTGATAATTATCAAGACCCTGTGAATGAAGAGGAGTTATGCAGAGACATTCGATCCTTGGGCTTTAGCAAACCACTTACCTCTACCGGTCAATTCAAACGCATGTATCTACCACAAATTTGGTTCACCCTATTTTCACTGATCAATCGCTGCCTAACAGGGAAACACACTGGAATGCATAAAGCCAGTATGGCGGTGTTGAGGATCTTTCATGGAATCATCTACGGCCGTAACTACGACTATGCCTCCCTTATATGGACCGATTTGGCAGAATTCGTCTCTCAAAAAGGATCTGGACGAGATCGACAATTCTTACCCTACCAACGATTTCTTCAACTAGTCATCCATTCAATGATGAACTCACGCCAAGAGATTCCACGAAGAGCTGGCACACTTGTTGGACCATCCTTCCTCTAAAGGTACATCAAACTAAATGACCGAGTTTTTCCTTACATTATGCACATACCTAAAGCCCTTCTAGCCCTTGCTGATCAGACTAAACCTAGTGTGATAGCGTATAGGGAGAGTATAGGCTTAATGGCTCCTCCATTACCGGTTCAGCCTACCCAAGAGCCAAACCAAGAGGACCAAAATGAGGGAAGCGAGGGTATTAGACTAGACGAGCAGGTTCAGGATTAAGGGCATCTTGAACAGTGTGTTGAGAGAATAGATGAAGTGAGGGGATATGACGTGGGAGGTGCATCTGATCAACTGATCCAAACTATTGCTCAACCTACCATTCCCATTCCTCCTCCATCCCGTACCACAATCGCAACCACTTCTCAACCAAATGTTCTCCCACAACGCTTAAAACGTCTAGTCAGCCGAAGCCGAGTAATTTCCGATTCCTCCTCATCTAAATCTAAATCCGACGAAAATTTGGAACTAGAAGATTCGTCTACGGATCTTCGCCCGAGTAGACGACGCCGCCTTAACTCTGAGGATGATGCTCTTACCCATCTTGGTCGCCAACCTTCATACATGAGTCATCATTCGATGCAGCTGATTCTGTCAATGAACCCGCCGATATTGAACAAACATCTGAACCCGTTTTAGGAGAGATAAGGAGAACGGAGGGAGATATAGTCGAAAATGTAAATGTGAGCATAAGTGAAGGGGAGAAAACTATGAACGTGAGTGAAATACCTATTCCCCCTTTCCGGGTAACCGAGTCCTTTATTGATACTCATTCCTTGGGTACCGATCGGAAAAGACATTGTGGAACCAGCAACGCAAGTGCACGCCACCACCGTCCACTCCGTAGCCTCACAACAGGCTACGATTTCATCACTTGTTGCGGGCTTAGCACCCTATCTAGCTTCCCACCTTTCGGGACGCATAGGTATTGAAAACAGAATTTGTATCCCGCCTACTTCGACTTCATTTCAAAGCACACAAGGTCTAGAGCCCCCTAGGTCACATGAGTCTTTACACACCGTGTATCTTCGGGGTGATGTCATCAATTGACACTTCACGATGATTGGAAGGAAATCCTACCAGTGCTACCATATTGCCAACACTGAACGTAGGTCATATAGTTGCTACAACTGTTATGTCAACGGATGTTCTACGTGACTCCGGTGTTACTATTACCCCTACAGGTACTACTTCACCATCCTTCACTGTTGATCCTGCTACGCAAGCCTATGTTGAAGCTCACTTTCAACACGCACAAAATTCCGTGGATGAACAAGAAAGACGCATGTGCGACTTCTTTGCTACCTTATGTTCTACTTCGACACCTGCTCAAGCTTCACATGCAAGTGCCTCTCGTTCGAGTACGAGTCGATCTCCGCCCCCTCCTACACTGCCTGATTCTTCATCTGACTCCGAGCCTCAATCAGACCATGAACACCGCGCTAGGCCACATACCCCATGCCAGACTCAGTTCAATAATGATGAACTGATGTCTATGCTCCTGGCTAATTTACTTGCCGAAGCCGAAGCACGTGGTCTTCCTGAAGATGAGCTGATTAGCCTCCTACGAAGAAATCTTGGTAACCCAACAGTCACAAGACATGAGTTCGATGGCTTCAAAGCACATGTTGATCAAAGACTGGATACCATTGAAACTCAGATACAACAAAGTGAAGACACTGTCCTGGGAGCAATTGCATCTCTTCATCTGGAGATACAACAATCGTGTCAACCGGCCGAACAATTCAAACGACGTCGGCCTGATCAGGACGATCCGAATTCCGTTCCTAATCGCCCTGAGGGGGAGACATGTCGCCGAGTTACACGATCTTGACTTCCGACAACATCAGCTTTTACTACAACTCCGGGTACGTCATCTTCTGCTCTTCCGACGCGCCAACAAGCTTAACCTCCTCCAGTGCAACAACAAGCAAATCAACCAACGGTTGAAAAGCCTGCGACCGATTTTGATCTTGAAAGTATGTCCCGTGTTGTTGAACCATAATCGATAAATGAAGAACTTGTAGATGTTCAAATTTACGAACACAAGTAAAGAATTGGTTCAAAGATCCGTACGCTCCAGTTTTGACTGAAGAAGACTATGTGCATCTTCAGCATACAAGCAAGAACTATACACCGGGAACGAGTATCACCACAGGATTACTACCCCATCAAATCCGATGGGAGAGACTATTGAAGAATGAAAAGTCAAAATGGGTAAACCAGCAGATCACGGTGCCCTATCTTGAAGAAACAATGAGTAAGATATTCGTTGAAGAAAAGAATCCTGCCGATCTTTCACATATTCATCTAATCACAGAAATGAGTGTTGAAGAAGTTAATGAGTATGTATGGCTACTGAAGATGAAAGCACGAAAACCGGAAAAAGTTATATCAAGGCACAAGATAGTAGGAATACAAGAAATAAAATTTGACATGGTACTTCAAGTCAAATTTCCTACTTTCAAAGTGCTTCGCGATAAATGCAAAGAGTATTTCTTCACGGAAGCAGACTTTGCTAATATTGATGTGGTTGACTTTGAGACGTTGTATACGGAGCTAAGAGACAAAGAAAAGAGATCTTTAGATGAGCAAAGAGCTTTACGAGAAATTGTGCAGCATGTTCAGAAAGAGCTACGATATTGCTATCTTCATGATTTACAAAGAGGCCTGGAAAGTAAACAAAAGAAGATTACTTGTCGAAACCTAATCAATCAGTCCCGGATCTGGAAAAGTTAAGCGTGCTGAAATTTCTGACTATGCCTTCTTATGGTATGGTTTACTTAAATGACACTGGGGAGAAAAGGTTTCTAAGGTTCTCTGAAGTTGCTGCTTATTCAGATAGGTTAACTACTGAGATAAATGCTGAAATGAAGAAGCACATCAAGTTGAAAGCTGAACAACGGAATAACATTTGAAGGCTGAACAACGGAACAACATTTTTAAAGCATTGGACATTATTGATAAACGTTTGATCTACCTGCAAACTCTACAAAGATTCAAAGGAATGTTTGAGTTGCGGAAGTAAAGGCTTATTTTGATACAAAGGGAGATATTGTTAGGAGATAGATTTGATTGTATTAAAATAAGGAAAGGATATTCTCTATGTAAATAAGGCAAGTTGATAATGCCTTAAACTCTACCTTCCTTATAGCATTAGAACTCCTAGCAATATAAATAAAGGTGATAGGTAGGTTATTCAATACGATTAGCGAGAGAGAAGTATTGTTATTATTGTGAGCTTTCATTGTAACCAAATACACAAGTGAGATATTCGACTTATATTCTTCTCTATATTATTCATGTTCTTCGCATTTTATATATTTTAGTCGTACTAGATTGTGAATCTGGGATCCACAGTAACTGTACCCTAGCTCTTTTTGGATGTGTCATATGACCGCTCTAAGTGCTCTTTGTTCATCAATAGATCTTCTTCTTTTGTCTTTTAGCTCCGTATATAGTGTCTCCGTATATATTACATCAATGTTAGCAAAATCTGCCTTAGAGAAGCAGTAAACCTTTCCATCATATCTTCTAACCTTGAATGTTGGAAACTCCACTCGAAAAGCTCTATCATATCCAATCTCCATGATAGCGACGATCCTGTGTCTTGAAATAACTTCATTCGGTTCCTTTGTTTTCGTTTTCGTTTTCAATATGCTCACGTATTCAGTTACTTGTAACGGATTCATTTCCATGATCAAATGAATACGAGACATATCATCTAGTTTCTTCTTCTCCACGAATATCTTTTGCATTGTTTCTTCTAGATAAGGAGTCCTGACCTGTGGATTTATCCATTTGCTATCTGAGATAATTCTTTCCTAACGAAACTGGTGAGGCAGTAAAGGTGTTTCATTCAATATTCCCGGAGCATAGTTCCTTTCAGTGTGCCTTAAATTCACATAATCTTCTTCTCTCAGAACAGGTTTATACGGATCTCTAAACCAATTTTTGACAGAATTCCTCAACTTCTGAACATTGACCATGTCTTCATTTTTTGGTTCCGGTTCAACAGCTTGCGATCCACTCCCAATATCAAAATCTGCCGTGGGCTTTTCAACCGTTAGTGGATTAACTTGTTGTTGCGTGGGAGGTGGAGCAATTTGCCGTCGTTGACGAGATGGCGAAGTTGTAGAAGATGGAGTTGAAGTGGTTATAGTAGATGGTCGACAAAGGACGCGGTTACCCGGCTAGTGTCTGTAGGCATCTCACTCTCATTCATATTTTCCGCACCTGCACATGTGATCACCTTCGTATTTTCAACTAATACTCCCTCCGTTCTCCTTATCACTCCAACATTTGGTTCAGGTAATGGGCTAGATAGTGGCTCGGTGATAGGATCAAAGTTGTATAGGTCATGAAGGTCATCGGAATTAGTAGCTTATGATAGTAAGCAAGTGCTACAACTCAATAGGGACAGCTAGTCTTCCTTCCTAGGTGCTTGCCCGGGGTTGGTGTTAAGTACGCTCTTTAGCATCGATCTTAGGAGTCTTGTATTGAGGATTGAGGACCGATTCTTCTAAGTGCCGCTTCGGCGGGAGAAATTCTCATTCGGCGATGTAAAGGTTAATCATCCGGGCTTTCTTCGGATTCAGAGGATGACGGGCGACGGCATAGGTGACGACGGTTTATGAGGAGTTTCAATCGAGGAATGTGTGCAGTGGTTTGAGAGGTAGAGGTAGTTGTAGTACCGGTTGGAGGTGGAATGGGAATGGTAGGTGAAGAAGTAGTAAGGGCAAGCTGATCAGATGCACCACCCTTGACATTTCCCCTCGCTTCAGCTATTCTCTCAACACCCTGTTCAGGATCCTCTTGATCCTGATCCTGCTCGTCTATTCTAGGACCCTCTCCCAACTCAATGTGTTCCTCACGTTTGGCTCTTGGGCAGGATCATCCGGTTGTTGGTGAGCCACTAAGCCGATGCTCTCCATATAGGCTATCACACTAGATGCATTTTTATCAGCTAGGGATAATAAGGCTTCAAGGATAGGCATGGTGTATGGGAAGCGATAATCACGAAGTTTCAAATACTTCTTAGTATGAGAGGGGCCAAGGGGCGTGCCAGCGCGTCTCGGAATTTCCTCACGTGTATTCATTATGCTATGGATAGTGAGTTGAAGAAAGCCTTGGTAAAGAAGGCACTGACGGTCTCAGTTGTTGACTTTGTCTGAGGCATATTCAATGAGATCGGTCCAGATTAGAGTGGCGTAGTTGTAATGACGACTGTAGACAATCCCGTGGAAGATGCGAAGAACCACATTGCTTGCTCTGTCCATACCCGTATGTTTTTCTGTAAGACAACGGTTAACAAGAGAAAATAGCGTGAAATAGAGTTGAGGAAGATGCATTCTCTTGAATTGTCCCGTGGAGGTGAGGTCATCGTCATATCCTAACGCTCTGAAGTCACGGAAAAGTTTCTCCTGGGGGGGGGGTGGATCTTCAAAAGTAGTACGTCCGGGAACGGCATTAACAGCTGGAGTCGAAGAATGCGGCGAAATCTTGACGGTGTGAGATTGGTCACAAACTCGTCTATTTCAGTTGTGAAGTGGTAATCGCCTTCTACTGGATGATAAGTCAAAGTGTACCAGAATTGCTGTAGGTAGAAGGCTGGGACTCGGTGTTCCAATGTGAATGCAAACCGAAGTGGATGGTGGCGTAGTATCTCCATGATTATGGGGTGTTCCAGCCTCATATCCAGGTTAAGATGGTGGTTGTTAGGCTTGAACGTCCGTTTGTCACCCGGGGGCATGAGGATGTCATCTCCGTTTTCCGCGTTGATGCTCGGTGCAGTAGATCTTTCGGAAGACATTGGGTTCTCATCATCAGAAACATTTGGATCATTAATAGCCGCCATAACTGACAAGTTAGGAAGCTTCACAAGTTAGGAAGCTTCACAGGATTTTTTTTTGCTAAGTATGGATGTCGGGCCTAGATAGATGTCGTGTGCAACGGGGCGACATGAACACTTAAAGTTTTCCAAAGAAGTTCAAGGAAGGATATCAAGCTTTTAAGTTTCGACAAAAATTTATGTCGAGCCTAACTTGGGCGACAAAAAAAAACTTAGACAAAATTTAAAGATCAAACCTGTATATGTCGACAAGAAACTTGTCGATAGAAACATGGGTGAGATAATGACTTAGAAAAATTAGCATTGATGTACAAAAACATGTCGACCAAAGGTGACTCGACAAGAATTTTGATCGGGATTATAAGATGCGATAAAAACACTTAGGCAATTATGAAGGCCAACTTGTCGGGTCACGAGGACTTGATAAAAAACTTAGATGTTTATGAAGGTGGATTTGTCAATCCTTTGTTACTCGACAAAAAATCTTGTCGGGTCTTAAGGACGCGACAAGTCCTGAAAGCAATCTTTAAAAAAAATCTAGATGTTCATCAGTTTCGATAAGGCCAAAAATCAACCCAGATCAAAATTGAATTTTTAATGATTTCTAAGACTAGATCTAGGATCGATGGGTGTCTCCTAACATGTTTAATACTAATCCAAAGTTCAATGAATCCCAAAAACTGGCAGGAATCATGAAAAATCGGATATCCAAGGGTTTTGGATTCCGAACAGTTTAAGCATATATTGACAGGCATGCAACAGTTAGAACAACAAAATCACAAGAATTAAAGTTGTAGAGAGATAGAATGCAAACCTGGTGATGCTTTCATTTTTGTGAAATTCAAAGATTTGAGAAAAAACTTGCAACAGTAGATGCTCGGGTGAGTTTGAGAGAGAAAAAGAGGGAGAAGATTTTGAAAGAGTGAATAGTGCATGTGGGGGACCCGAGTTTAAATAGTGGGGTCATCAGAGCATGACACGTGAGAAGTTGTTATCGGGCGGCTGTCATCATTAAAAAGATGTCTAGAGAGAGCTTACCGGACCTTTTAGTGTGCGACAAGAATTCTTGTCGGGTGATACTGGGTCGACAAGTGTGGAACAATTTTAAAAAATGTGAAGTTTTTGAAAAAAAATCCAAGCGCTCCCCCTTGAATTGTGCCTAAAAGTAAGAAAACTTAGCTCCCCCTACAAATGTGAGTTAAGAAAAAAGAAAAAAAACTTACCTGATCGGTCCCCCTTGAATACTGAATGGTTAGACAAGAACAAACATCGAGACAGTTTAAAACGGAAAAAGACACAATCATGACGAAAATTGTACAAGAAAAAAATAAATTGAAAATACAGAACACTTAATTAAAATGTAAAATCCACAAAATGAGAATTCAAGAATAATGAATATTCACATCAAAAGGTGAATGTGCATTGACACTTGAATGGGCTTTTTGTGTAATTGGAAGACACTGATTGAGAATCAGGTTTTGAGATTAAGCATGCCCAACTTGGACACTAGGAACTGTAAGCGTTTTTCAGCCAATGCCTTTGTGAACAGGTAAGCAAGCTGAAGTTCTGTATTAACAAAATATAATTCGATCGTACCTCTTTCGACATGGTCTTTAATAAAATGGTACCGGATATCGATGTGTTTTGTCTTTGTATGCTGAACAGAATTGTTGGAGATGGCTATGGCGCTTTTTGAATCGCAATAGATGGGAATTTTGTCAAACTAGAAGCCATAGTCTTTAAGTTGCGTCTGCATCCAAATAACCTGTTAGCAGCAGCTAGCGGCAGCGATGTATTCGGCTTCCACTGTGGAAGTAGATACGCATGTTTGCTTCTTCGAGGACCAGCTAACTAATTTGTCTCCCAAGAATTGAATGTGGCCCGTTGTGCTTTTTCGATCAAGCATGCATCTGGCGTGATCAGCATCTAAAAAAGCAGTTAACTCGAAACCCGTATCCTTGGGATACCATAGGCCAAGATCAATAGTACCTATTAAATAACGAAAAATACGCTTAATGGCAGTAAGATGAGATTCTTTGCGAAATGCTTGATATCTAGCGCAAAGGCAGGTAGCAAACATTATGTCCGGACAACTAGCCGTTAAATACATTAAAGAACCAACCATTCCCCGATAGGTTTTGGAATCGACCGCTTTGCCCAAAGGATCAACGTGTAGTTTTGAACCTGGGGACATGGGGGTTCCAATCGGTGTACAGGTTGTCATGTTATATTTACATAACATATCCGAGATGTATTTCGATTGGTTGATGAATATTCCCGTTGAAAAGTGTTTTATTTGAAGTCCTAGGAAAAAATTCATCACTCCCATCATACTCGTATTGAACTTGGCAATCATGAGTTCGGAGAATTTTACAGTGCTGTGGGTTTGTCAAGCCGAAAATGATTTCATCTACGTATATTTGAATAAGCATGATATCACCCTCTTCCTTCTTAATGAACAATGTAGGATCGATCTTACCTTTGGAGTACCCGTTTTTGACCAAGTATTCAAATAGACTTTACCATGCACATGGGGCTTGTTTGAGGCCGTAGAGAGCTTTGTCGAGAATGTAAACATGATTTCTCTTTGAAGAACCGACAAACCCGTCGGTGTGAGAAACATATACTTCTTCTCGGAGAACACCATTCAGAAATGCAGTCTTGACGTCCATTTGGAAAAAAACAAAGTTCTTGTGAGTCGCATAAGCCATGAACATGCGAATGGCTTCAATTCCCGCCACCGGGGTGAATGTTTCCTCGTAGTCAATACCTTCTTGCTGACGGTAGTCTTTTGTGACAAGTCGTGCTTTGTTGCGTATGACAATGCCATATTCATCTTGTTTATTTTTGAAAATCCATTTGGTGCCAATGATGGTTTTGTTGCGTGGTCGTGGAACGAGACGCCAAACTTGCAGACTTTCAAACTGGTTGAGCTCTTCTTGCACGGCGATAATCCAGCCAGGATCAGACATAGCTTCATCAACGGTTTTAGGTTCGATTCGTCTTAGGAATGACGAGAAGAGACAATCGTTGGCGAAAGCAGCTCTCGCTGTGACCGGCTTAGATGGGTCTCCAATAATCTGATTGGGTGGGTGAGATCGGACCCATTTCGTGGTATGTGGAAGGGGCTGAATCGCAGTTAGGTCAGGATTGTCGTCTATATAAGTGCCAAGTGGAAGATCTTGAACTGATTCTAAGGATGGAGCCACTTCGGAAGAGCGAGTGGAACTTGAGACATCCTTGGGAGTTGTGTTCGATGGTGGGGGAGAGGATGTCGGTCCCGGACATGGTTGGGTTGCAAGAAGTGGGTCCACTGTGTTTGAAATGATGGGGGTAACTTGGTTAGCGGGTTCTAAACGTGGTTGATTTGGAGGGGAGACTAAGGCAGCAGTTGATGATGAGCTTGGAGTTACAGCAGTTGAGACAGTTTTCGTAGTTACTGGCGGTCCAGAAAGATTAGTGGTCTCGGCAACCTTCACGGCGGGCGGGGTGATGCTCATAGGAATTTCAGTGTAGGGGCCAAAGTAATCTGAGTAAAAGTGCTCGAATAAATCATCCAGATCTGATGTAGCGGTTTTGGAAGTGGACGCTTGCTTTGAGTGGGCGGGGTTTTGAGCAGGTTCCGAACTGAGTTGTCCGGAAGCTAATATACCGGTGAGTGCGGGTCTAGAACTGTCTTGTTCAGGAGCCATATCGGCCTTTATATCAAATCGGACATTGACACTTTCCATGACACATCCGGCATTCTTCATGTAGATCCGATAAGGTGCGGCGTTTGGAGAATAGCCAAGAAAGTATGCTTCATCGGCTTTTGTCTTGAGTTTCCCATGATCTTCCTTTTCATTAAGAATAAAGCAGCGATCACAAAAGGTGCGAAGGTGATGGATAGATGGGATGCGATTGTAGACCAACTGATAAGGCGTTATATTGAAGCGCTTGTTGATGATGGAACGGTTTTGAGGGTAGCAAGTTGTATTGATTGCTTCGGTCCAAAGGTGGTGTGGAAGTTTGGAATAGGCGAGCATAGTGCTGGCAGCTTCGACCAACGGTACGATTACGTCGTTCGACCACACCATTTTGTTGAGGAGTTCGAGCCGCAGAGAATGTATGTGTAATGCCAGCAGATTTGAGAAAGCTGTAAAGAGTGCGGTTCTTGAACTCAGTTCCATTATCAGTGCGGATGGTTTTGGTGGTAAGCTCCAATTTAACTTGAATGGCCTTCAAGAAACTGATGATCGTTTTGGGAGCTTCGTCCTTTGTGCGACGGAATTTGACCCAATTAAATCGTGAGAAGTCATCGACAATAACGAGGACGTACTTCTTGCCATGTATGCTTTGAGTCCGCATGGGCCGCACAAATCCATATGGATGAGTTGTAGAGGTCTTGTGGTGTTGTGTTCCACCTTGGGTTTGTGCGAAACTTTCTTCATCTTTTCCATCTCGCATGCATCACATAAGTGGGGCTTGTCAAACTTGATCTTTGGTAAACCGGTGACTAATCCTCCAATGGAGAGTCGACTGATATTTTTGAAGTTCAGATGAGATAATCGTCGATGCCAAAGCCAGTTCTTGGCAGTAGTCACTTTCGAGAGTAGACACACATTCGTGGGAGGTTGAACTTGGAAAAGGTCGATGGTGTATAGATTTGACTTGCGAGTGCCGGCTAATAACTCCTTTCCTTTGTAGGTTCGCAAACAGCATCGTTCGGGTCGGAAGTTGACTTCCAGTTCTTTGTCATAGAATTTTGCCAATGCTTAGTAAATTGTGGCTTAGGCCTTGAACATATGAGACGCCAGAAATAATAGTGTCTCCTTGACCTTTGATAGGTGCTAAGTGGTCATTGCCATATCGTACATATCCACCCCTTTTCTCCTTGTAATTGGCAAGCAGCTCCTTTTGTCCAGTCATGTGTTTGGAGCATCCAGAATCTTAAGTACCACACATGACCGGCCTGCACAAAATCAGGCAGATTTAGGCACCCATTTGTAAATGGGTCCTTCGAGGTTAGTTGACTTGGCACCTTTGGGTACTCACTTGAAGTGGGACTTAGGTGCGGAAGTCATGGTCTTTTTAGGAACCCATTTATAAACAGCATAATTTTGAAAATGATGGACTTGATGAAAATTGACAGAGTAAAGCATGTCCGGATAGTAATCATAACCACATTCAAAAGAATTTAAGCGCATAAAATCATTCACACCACAATTTGAGCAACAAATTTGATTACGAGAAAATTGAATTAAATGTTGAAACGAACGAATAGTATATGGAAATAGAAAATGATGATTGGTTCTTTTGACATTTGTAGAATTTGAAAAAATAAATTTTTATTTATTGCGGGATGACGACTTCGGAGCTCTTTTGCCTTTTTTAACCAAAACTTGCTTTGACTTTACAGAATAAAGTGCTGAAACATCAATAGGACCACGATTAGCCCCTTTTGAGAAAAAATTAGTTTGATTCATTCGGTTAGAATGAGTGGTTTTAGTTTTACTAGTGGAACATTCATTCTTAACCTCCAGAATCGAAGCTGTTTCCATTGGTTTCTTGCCTTTATCTAAAAATTCCTAATGGCTTGGAAGTCTAGAATTGAAATCAAAGTTAGCAATCGAGTCAAGTAAACATTCGTCGGATTTAAGTTGAGAAAGATTAGAATTTTCATCCTGAAAAATCATGTTCTCACGTTCATCCAATTCCGCATCAATTTGGTCGGGAGTAAGGGAAGTTTTGTATTTATGAGGACAATAATTTGGATCAAATTTAAACGTTGCTTCACAATCATCTAAATAAGAGCTAACGAAAGCTTTACACGAAGAAATATTTGAAGTTGTATCAGTTTCAGGGTTTTTGTTGGATTGTAAAGCTTCGTTTTCAAGTTTTTGAATTTTAGAAATTAAAGCCTCCTATTCCTTTTCCGACGAAGAACGTTCAGATTCTAACACCTCTTCAAGTTAAACAATTTTTTTTCTAAAAATAATGTGGGAATATAACGTTGTTGATTGGGATTTGAGCGACGAGAGAACTTTTGTTGAAATGCCTTTGTGAGTAGAACCAATTGTTGTTGGAATTGGGCAATCTCCGGATCATAGTCGAACTCTTCGTCCCCTAATTCCGGATCATAGTCGAACTCTTGTGGTGTGTTTCGGGATAAATTCGAGCTTTCTTTTGCCACCAGAGCGATTGGATCGGAAGGCTTTTTGATTCTGTTGTTTGCCCCCATAGCTTCAAGTACTTCCTCTTCATCTTGTTATTGATTTCGTACACTTCGTGAAGATCGAGTTCAGCGAGAAATTTGTTGTGTTTGATTTGATTGGCAAAGCGACGCCATTCTGGTTGAATATTGCTTACAAACTTCACGTTGTTCTCGATCTTTGTCTTACGAATGTCGTTTTTACTTATCGTTTACTAATTGAACAAAACGAGTGTAAGTATTCGTAAGACTTTCACCCTTTTTTGCCTTGAATTCTTCATATTGTGAGATACAATTGGTGATCTTTAGTTGAGTCTCGATCTTTGTGCCGAGCATGAATTTTTCAATTTCTTCCCACATCTCTTTGGTTCTTCTTTTGTGGCTATCAATGCTCATGTAGATCTCAATTGGGATACTCATAAGGAGGTATGATCGTGAAAGTTGATCACCTTTTGTAATTCTCTTCTCATTATCATCATAGGCAGACTTGGGCTTGATCCCTTTTCGTGCTGGAACAGGAGGATCAGCATTTGGTCTGGCAGGAAGGTCTTGATAGAAGACGGGTGGAGGACCTTCAGTAATGGAGTTCATGATTTCATACACGTAATCATGTCGTGCAACGAAGTCTAGAAATCTATCCTTCCACTATGACTATTCACCTTGGAAAAGAATTGGGGGTTTTGTGTCCGAAGCGATGGCCATGGCTTCACGTGTGGTCATTGTACTTGACAGAGTGATCTCGATCGACGAGTTTTGAAAAAATTCTAAGAGTTCTTTAAATAAAATAAAATATCTCGATGGAAAAAGAATGTCGATTGAAAAGGACGCGATAAGATTTTATGCCGGGTTAAGCTAACTCGACAAGAATTTTTATCGGGTGAAGAAGGATCGATAAGATTTTATGTCGGGCTAAGGTAACTCGACAAGAATTCTTATCGGGTCTTAAGGACTCGATAAAAAAACGAAAATTTGAAAGATCAGTTTTATCGAAATTCTGTTTTATCTTTTATTTTGAAAAATCGAAGAGCAAGAACGAAGACTTCTCGACAATAAAGATCAATTCTTTTTATGGAAGAGAAGAAGTAAGTTCCCAAGTCTCCAATAAGTTCAAAATAAAAGTAAAGATAATTACTAAAGTTTATGGTGTATACTTGAGAACCCTTAAACCAGAAAAGCTGCACGAGTCAGCGTTCCTGAGTTTTATTTTGTGAAATAGAAGCAAAAGTATCGCAGAATAAACTAAAGTAATTGTTTTGATATAAGAACTCGATAAAACAAGAAATTAACAATACTTGTCGATATATAAGGAGAGATAAAAATTTAAAATTCTTTATCGAGATATATAGGGTGATAAAACAAAGCTTGTCGATCCATGCTTTGGAAGCTTGGATCAATAAGTTTGGACAGAAACAAAATTCGAGATAAATACCTTTGATTTTTCAAACTCAAATAGAATCAGATCAAAACTCAGATCGTGAGGCTCTTATACCAATTGTGAATTCCAGATAATGATCAAGTACGTATGAATTAAGCAATAACGCGATGAACACAATAATATGATGAAGATCCGAAGTCGGATATCTCACTTGTATATATCCATTAAAATATGATAATCAATATGCCAGCTCTCTCTCTGATTTGCTCTCAATATCGATACACGCTCAATGAATGACCCTTAACACCCTATTTATATTGCTATGACTAATCTATAAGGAAGGTAAGAGTTTAAGGAATTACAAACTTTCCTTTTGCAATGAGCATATCCTTACCTTATTTTGACACAATTAATTAAAGTCCTAACATTAACCCGAGGAGTTGGTCTCTGAGAGAAATCAGGGACGTTCTTCTTGGATTTAGAAGGTTGGCTTACTGAAAGAAAAGAAGGATTTTTCTTCAGTGAAGGGAGTTTCTTGTCCTTGGGAACTTGACTAATGAACTTGTTTTTAGTCACTTTCCCTGAATCCTTGGGAATTGGTTCAGAAGATCTTGTCTATAAGATAGAAGTACTCTAAGACGAGGGGTCAGGGATAGAAAAAACAAATATTCCAAATTTCAGCATGGAACAGTCAGTGTCAGTTTTTTCTTGGTCAAAAGAATATCCAAGACCACTCTTGACCTTAGCAGGAATCTGAGCATTTATGATCTTTTGTATTTTATCAGAAGATTTACACCATCCTTCAATGGTGGCTTTCTCAACCTTAAGATCAGTGATGGCCTTTTCGCGCTCAGTGATAGCTTGTTGTTTTTCAATACTTATGGTCTGATTTACAAAGATTTGGTCTTTAAGAACTTCTTCGATCTTAGTAAGTTCTTTGATTTTCAGATGGCAATTCTTTAGTTGTTCAGATAGATCAATGTTAATTTGTTCAGCTTTGATCTTGCCATTTAGAGCATTGTAAAATTCAACAGTCATATAGTCGAGAGCCGACAAGCTATCATTTTCAGGTATAGATGGGTTAGAAGTAATAAATACCTGTGTTGATGGACATTCTGAGGAGGATGTGTCAGATGCGTCTTCAGCTTCTTCTATTCTGGGCATAAGACATATGAGAGCTACGTCTTCTTCATCTGATTCAAATTCATTAGTGGAATTTGCACACTCGTCTTCCTGATCCCAATCTGCCTCTTCAGCGACAAGGCCTTTTCTTTTTCGCTGGTTACTTGTTAGATTCTGATATTTCTCGTTTAACTTAGAATATTTTTCCTTTTTAGATTTATCAGAGATTTTAGAGGTTGTTGGTGCAGCGACTTTCTTAGATCTACACTCATTTGCAAAGTGACCCTTATGCTGACAATTATAACAGATTGCTAGGCTTTTTCAATAGGAAGAGTCTTTGACTTATTAAAGTCAGTGATAGCCTTTGTTTTTCTAAAATTACTTTTTCTAGAAAATCTTTTAAAGTTATTAGTGAGAAGGGCCAGAGAGTCATCAAACTTAGAGATGTCAGCATCAGTGAGTTCTTCTAAGTCAGCATGATCTAACTCAGTGATAGAGGAGGATAGTAGAAGAAATATGTTTCGAAGGTTCTACCTCTGAAGTCACAAGTGTCAAACAAGTACTTTTGGCACCTTTGATGTCCTTTAAGAGGTTTCTTTTTAAAGATTGAGATTGCTCCTCATTGAGAAGCATCCCATATAAAGCACTTAAGATCATAGTTTCAAGGTTCTTTGACAGTTTAAGACATGTAGTATACACTGCCCATTGATCAGGTAGTGCCTCCATGAATTTTGTCAGAATTTCAGCATTAGAATACTCTCTGTTGACAGTTTTCATGTCAATCAAGAGATAGTTAAATCTTTGGTGAATTTGAGAAAGTGTTTCATTTTTCAGAAACATAAAGCTTTCATATTGTCTTACCAAATTAATGCTACGAGTTATCTGAACTTCATCAGTTCCTTCATATTAAAAACAGAGAGTATCCCACATGGTTTTAGATGTTCTCATTTTCATCACAGAGTGATAAACTTCATCTGGAAAAGACATGGCAATTATAGATCTAGCTTTTGAATCAACAGCTAGTTCTCTTTTGTCTTCATCACTCCATTGAATTGGAATTTTGACAATTCGTCTTTCAGGAATAGCTAGAGAGGTAGCAGTGGCAGGTACTGCAGGGGCCAGGACTGTAGGAACAAATGGTCCATTCTCTAGATAATAGGGATCTTAGGATCTAACCCTTCTTTCTATAGAGGGAAATTATCACGGCTAAATTTTGAAGGTTTAGCTAAAGATCCATTATCTATGTAGTTGGTGTTTGTGTTAGCCATTTTAAAATAACTTGATAAAAAGTTGTTTTCAACACTAATTTTAGTTATCGCGCAACGCACGATACCGGAAACTAGTTTGATTATATAAGAGTTGTTAAAGGCATTTTAATTTGGGATTCTTAGAAGATTAAGCCCATATATATATAGGGAGATTTCAAATACAAACCACGTCAATTCATACAAACCGTACAAACCGCATGTTCTATTGTTTTTTTGAATATTTGTTTTTCATGAAAGTGTTTAATATGATGAATTTGTTTCATATAATTATTTTCTTCATGAAATTATTTTTCTTTCTACATGAAAATGAATTGATTCATGAAACTCTCAATTTGATGAATCTTGTTTCACATAATCTTGATTCACCAACCTTCATGTATTCTTAATGAAATTTTTTCATATATTATTGACTAATCAACCCTAATAATTAAAAAAAGTGAAAAAAAATAAAAAAAAATATTGGTTGCATACGGTTTGTACGAATTGACGTGGTTTGTAACGGAAACACCATTTACTATATTGAAAAGCACCGGTTACAGTTACTTCTTGAATTTTAAGAGGTACAACTTTCTTTGCTCAATTTACAAACTCAAAAGCCTCACTACACGTCTCATGTGATAAAATCATTTTTACTTCAAAATTATAACGTATATCCTTACAGTTAGTTATTAAATGTACATTCTGTCCCTTACTTTTTAATTTTTCATTTTACCCCCTAATCATATTAACATAAATAATCGTCTATGAACTAAAATGTATTAAAATAATACGTTTAGTTTTTTACAAGTTATATACCATTATAATCGTCTTGTCACTACCTTCAAAATGAGCATAATATTGAATATTTTTAAATTTAATTATATTGTTAAATATAATAAATACGTAGTGGGTTATTTTTAAAACTTACATTTTATACCTTACAGTTATGTGTTAATTTGTTCTATATCCTTTTTTTTATAAAATTTTATTTTACACCCTTAATCAGGGGCGGAAAACCACCGTTGTAGCTTAAGGGGCCGAAATATAATATTATAAAAATTCACAGATCCAAATAATGTGCACGTAACTTTTTTTATGCTATGATCTATTATTAAGTGTTAGAAAAAAGATTGATTAATGTAAGACTAAAGTTCAGAACTTTTAAACCGTTAACCTAAAAATAGTACTAATATACACTACAACAAAAATAGGTTAATAGGACGTCAAAAAAAGTTAAGCGTCCTAATATATCACTTTATAAGACTTAATTTATAGAAACAAAAAATGAAGCATCTTATCTAAAGATGTTGTAACAAGTTTATATAAAGTTTTTTAACGTCTTAACAAGTATTTTAGTACAATTTTATTACAAAATGTCGCATTAACATATTTATAGAATATTATTGAAAAAGTGTCATATAAAAACAAGTGTCGTATAAAAAAATGAGTTTATAGGACACCCAAAAATGTTCTATAAAATTGGTAATGTGATGATTTGTATTAAAGGTGTCCTAAAAAATGTTGTTAGGAGATCTAAAAACTATTTATAAACTTATTGCAACGTCTTTATAACACTTTAGCTTTTATTCCTGTAAACTAAGTCTTATTAAATAGTCTTTTATGACACGTATAAATTGGTGATATCACACTATTTTTTGATCATATAAACTAAGTCTTATAAAATAGTTTTTTAAAACGCTTAGAAATTAGTGATGTCTTATAAATTCAATTTTACTTGTTATATTTTTTGGCCTACTATAAATTAATATAAAAAAAATCTTTAAATTAATAATAAACATTATACGTTGATTTAATATTATTTGTTTATATTGATATCGGTTAAAAACTAATTTATATACGATTGATATTAGTGATTTAATATTTAGTATAGAAAGGTAAAATAAAAAAAAGAGAGCAAGGGAAATGGAAGTGATTTAACATTTAGTTAATTATATTCAATTGATATTGGTGATTTAATATTAAGTATGGAAAGGAAAAATAAGAAAAGAGAGAACACAATGCAAGTGATTTAATATTTAGAAAGGTAAAATAAAAAAAAAGAGCAAGGGAAATGGAAGTGATTTAACATTTAGTTAATTATATTCAATTGATATTGGTGATTTAATATTAAGTATTGAAAGGAAAAATAACAAAAGAGAGAACACAATGCAAGTGATTTAATATTTAGTGTTGGAAAGAAAAAATAATAAAAGACAGAATACGAAATGGCAATGCAAGGATTCAAACCCTTGATTTCAGCACAGGGGCCAAAGGGTGATAACCGACCGAGCTAGCCTATCACATGTGTTTTTGATTCTTCATGTATGCTATTTAACAAACAAAGCGGGGTGGCCATGGCCTACCTAGGCCATCACAGTGTTCCGCCTCTGCCCTTAATATTAAGACTTGTGAGTTTTGGTTTTATACTTATATATTTGTAGCAAAGTTATTAGATGTTTGCACATCAAGATAAGTTATTTTTATCTATGTATAATTTAATGTTGTTTTTAGTGGAACAATCCCTTAGTCATCCAAAGTCATGTATCGTTTGCCTTATTATTTGTTTCTATACTAATAGACTGGCACCTACCCTCTGGTTTTATACTAAAGTGCACGTTTAATGGTTAGAAACATAACAATTTACGAATTTGGAGAGAAATAACCAAGTATATTTGATGATTGCAGTTGCTAAACATTTTGAATGTTTCTTTTGTTATTATCGTTTTTTCTCATCAGGTAGAAAATGAATGCTTCAATCATTTCTTAGAACGCAGCTTGTTTGAAAGTAGTGCTATGTTTTTCATGTTTTGTTGTTTGCTTCTAATATTTTTTTTCTAAAGAAAATATATTTACGAATATTAGTCTGCCCTTACAACAGATAAATACTTAATGGTTTACTAATCTTTTAAATATTATGTGCATTTCAAAGCTTAAGACAAAGCCTTCCAAGGTTAATTTTTGCAGATTTCATCGCATATTGGTTAACAATAAATTTTGGATGCACTTTGCTCTGTGACTTAGCTTTATGTATACGTAGTAGCTCAAGACATGAATGATGAAATAAAACTGAAGCTGATGGTCACAGTTATCTTGAATTTTTAAAAGTACAACCAATTAAGGATATTATACAAACTCTTAAAGGTTACAACCTCTCAAATCTTCCATCAAATCATTTTCAGTTTCAAGATTATATTTTATACTCTTATAAATTTATAATTACTGATTTAGTTTTTGAGTATTCTTACCATATTTTTATTCAAACATAAATTTTGCATTTTTTTTTCAATTAGAAGTTATAAAAACTACAAACCACAAATTAATGCATAATTCAATCTTTCAAATGCAAGAACAACAAATGCTTTGAGTTAAAAACATTGTTATTGAACTATTCCATTTCAAAATATTTGACCAATAAAACATTTTAACTAAGAACTTATAGATATATGATGGATCGCAATCTTTTTTTAGCGTCATTGGTGACTATTCGAATTGGAACTATATGTTCATCAGACTTATCTTTTATAGAAGATATACAATTTCATAGTTCAATACAATTCACCTTTATTAAACCTTAATGATGCTAATCATATTTATAGAGTTACTTTTGGGACATGTATATATAATAAAGTGAATGCATACCAAATTATTTTATGGTTAATGCATGATTCACATATATGTGGACTGAGCTATTCAAGAACCATGTTTTTATAGAGTTAACATTAAAAAAGATAAAAAAAATACTAACTTAACATGAAGCATAGTTGCTATTTCGACGTTTTGCGCCACAACGTGTGCGGGTACCTGACTAGCATAGGTTCAAATGAGAACTTTGAAAATTTAAAAGAACAAAGGAACACCTTGTGGACCACATATGATGTGGGTCCCACACATTATAAAATCATATCTGATTCAATGGTGGGCCCCATTGAATCAGATATTATTTTATAATGTGTGGAACCCACATCATACGTGGTCCACAAAGTGTTCCTTTGTTTCTTTAAATATGGGGTGTTCTTGTATGGATCTTCACAGTGTTTTTGTTATGAAGGTAACATTCATAGTGTTTTTGTTGTGAAGGTAACCTTTACATTGTTTTTGCTGTGAAGGTTCAGATTTTTTTTTACCTTCGCAGTGTTTTTGCTGTGAACTTTTAAGAGTAAAAAGGTGGTCTCATGGGTCTCACGAAAACATGTTGGTCTCACATGAACCCAACTCTCTCTCTCTCTCTCTCTCCATACATATATATATATAGAGACAGAGAGACAGAGAGAGAGAAAGAGGTTCATGCAAGAACGGTAACAATTTATGAGAATGCGAACACAATCCTCAACCAATCATTTTGTACATGAAATTTTTCATGTACAAAGTCACATATGATTCATTTACAAAATCACATATGATTCACATATAAAATCATATATGATTAGCCGAGACTTTTCCCGCAGCAAAAGTTGCGTGTGCGTGTCATTTTTGATGATAGTACAAAATCGCATATGATTTTGTACATGAAAAAAATTTCATGTACAAAATGAGTGACTGGGGATTGTAATCGCATTCTCGTAAATTGTTACGGTCCTCGCATGAACCCGTCTCTCTCTCTCTATATATATATATATATATAGAGAGAGAGAGAGAGAGAGACTCATACGAGAATGGTAACAGTTTAATAAAATACGATGACAATCCTCAGCCAATCAATTGTACATGAAAAAAATTTCATGTTCAAAATCATATATGATCCAGACGACTTTCCATGCGACTTAAGTGGCCCCAAAAGTCGCCTTGGAAAAAAATTGTCGTATTCTCGTAAATAGTTAGCGTTCTCGTATGAACCCGCATATATATATATATATATATATAGGGGAGGGATCATACAAAAACACCCTTTCTTTAAAGGAACAAATGAACACTTTGTGGACCACATATGATGTGGGTCCCACATAATATTAAATCATTTCTGATTTAATATTAAATCAGAAATGATTTAATATTATGTGGGGCCCACATCATATGTATTATGAGTGTTTCGTTCCTTTAAAAATACAAAGTTCTCAGTTGAACCTTCCTATATATATATATATAAAGTTATATATATATATATATATATTAAATATAAAAAACACGAAATGTTGTGGTCCAAACCCTTGAATTCCAACAATTCAATCGCTGTTCCCCAATTTTTGCATCCATCGTCGTGATTAACGTTGCAAATAATTGGAAAACCAAAATCAAAACCAAATATAATAAGTTGAAAAAAAAAAGTTAATTCAATTGGTTTAGGGGAGAAATTCTAAGGACGTTTATTTAGGCGTATTAGTTGTGATCAATAGGAATAAAATTAAATGAACTAGTTAGTTTATATAACATAATAACTCATTAAAAACCAATTTTTCATTACAGGTTAAACCGAGAGACTGAAAATTCATTTGAATTGTCATTCTATTTCTTTTCTCCAAATAAAACCAAAGAGCCTTATGTTTAAAATTACTAAGGGGGCGTTTAATTTGCAAAATGTTTTCGGATGGAATGAGATCTGACAATGAAATTTGACTTTAAAGAAATTTGAATGAAATATTATCAGGTTTGACCACCTGTTTGGTTGACAAACATTGAAATGAAATATGTTAAAGAAATTGAAATTTATTTGTTTGGTTTACATATTATAGCTTTTGGAATTGGAATGAGATATTAGTAAATGACCAACTATTGTGGTTCAAACCGGTGGTGATTAAGATCAACCACTACAACAAAATTAGGTTTAAAGAATACCACCAATAGATAAGCATCATAGTAGACCACTTTATAGGACACAAATTATAGAACCAAAAATTAAAGTGTTTGAAAGACGCTATAATAAGTTTATAGAACGTTTTTCAGCGTCGTAACAAATATTTTAGGACACTTTTAATAAAAAGCGTCGCATTAGCTATTTTAAATGATACTTTTTGAGAAAGTGTTCTATAAACCCATATTTTTATAGTACACTTGTGTTTATAGGACACGTTTTCAAATAGTGTCCTATAAATAACTAATGCGACACTTTTTATTTAAAGTGTCATAATAAACTTGTTACGACGTCCAAAAGCGTCCTATAAACTTAGTATAACGCTTTTAGATAGAATGCTTTATTTTTTTGGTCCTATAACTTGTGTCCTATAAAGTGGTCTATTAGGACGCTTATCTATTGATGGCGTCCTATAGATCCAATTTTGTTGTAGGAACGGTGGTCAGTGACCGTTCAGCTCGGCGATTCAAATCAGTGGTGGTTCAGGTCGACGATGGTTTAGATCAATGGTGGTAGATGGTGGTGGTTGGCGGTGGTTCATATTGGTGGTAGTCGATAATGGTTTAGATCGGCGGTGCTTGACGACGGTTCAGATAAATGGTGGTCGATGGTGGTTCAGATCGGTGGTGGTTGCTAGTGGTTCAGATCGGTGGTGGTCAGCGATGGTTCAAATTGATGGTGGTCGGTAGTAGTTTGGATCAAGTAGGGAAGATGGAGATCATATTGCCCTCTTGAGAAAATGGGACAAAATGGAATTGAAATCCTTTTCAGTTGTGATGGAATGACCAAATCCATGATTGATGGAAAGTAAGGAATTCTATTTTATTCTATAGGTAAACCAAACACCTTAATGGAATTTGGTCAAAATCATTCAAATTCCTTCGAATTTCGTCGGAATCTTACAAACCAAACGCCTCTCAAGGTCCTTATGCAACTAAATAGGTTTACAAGAATCTTCCAAGTCTTAGGCTTCTTTTTTTAATTTGTTTCGATTAGAAGCTCTACTAATTGAGAATTAAATGTAAACCCAGGGCCGTTCCTGGGCCTGTGCTAAGGTGTTCAATTGTACAGGGCCCCCAAAATATGAGGGGCCCAAAATTCAGATTTGTTTTATTATTATATTACTAAAAGTCCAACATCCAACTCATTTTATTTAGGTTTTTCCTAGGCCCAGCCGCCCAGCCCATGCTCTTAAATCTTACTCAGCAACGTGGACATAAATGATGAAACAGAAAAAAAAAATTAAAAGTCGACTTTTCCTAAATCATCTCCGTCGATTCAGTTGCTTCGTCTTCTTCGCGCTGTTTTTCAATGGCAATCATCATCTCCAAATCCCAGGTACTTTTTCCGTTTATTGGGTTATCAAACAACGGTAATTTTGTGCGATTTTTACGACAACGGCCATAAGTTCAACTACAAAATCGACAAATCGTGTTAATCTGTTATTTTGTTCTATCCCTCATTCTATTATTCTGCAATCTGTCAATCTACATCTCAATCTGCTCTTTTTATTGTTTGCAATTCAGGCTCAGATACGGGATACAAGATTTCTCACAAACACGGTTGAGTTTAGGCTGTTTAGCCTTTTAGGGTTGCTGAATTTGCTTGGGCTATTTGACGACTTCTTTTGTTTGCTTACACATAGAGACTCGATTACTCAAATCCAAGTGCCGAGTGTATTGTTTCAAACTTCCAATCCTTTGTTACTTATTCAATATTCATATAATCATCTTGAATTCTTTATTCTGCTAATTGCTAAATATGCTATCATTGCTATTTGTGTTATTTAGGTTAATTTATGATATTATTGAATTCTAATCTATTTGCAATTTACTAATTGTTAATCTGAAATTCTGAATATCTGATATACTTACTTTAATAGTTTTTCATCATGTCTTCTATAGTTAGAAAATATGACTCCGGATGTCAAAAACGTAAAAAGAAAAAAAGAACGGAGGAGATGATTTTGTCTCAAAAAGGAGCTATCGATAAATTTTCACAAAAAAGTCACAAATTTCCCTTGATAATTGTGTTGATGTTGATGCTAGTGGTAGTTTGGATGATGCTACTAATATTCATGCTAATGGTAATGCTACCGATAATAATGTTAATGATGCTATCGATATTGATGATGTTGATAATGATAATAACAATAATGATAATAATGATAATAACAATGTTGATAATGATGATGCTAATGATGTTGCCGATAATGCTAAAGTTACCGATAATGCTAATGATGTTGATGATAATGCTAATCATACTATTGATATTGATGATGCTATTGATGTTGATGATACATTTACTAGTTTTGATATATTTGATCCAAGAAATTGGGATTCTTTGGATTCTAAAATGATTGATATACTTCTTTGCCAAAGGGTCCTAAGAAATTTATCTATTAAAAAAGGTCCTAAAGATAGATATTCTAAACGGTTTTCTGCAACGTCTTATACTAGAATTTTATCAAACGGAGAAAAATGTGATAGAGATTGGCTTGTGTATTCTCTAGAGCTTGATAAAATATTTTGCTTTTGTTGTAAATTTTTTAAAAAAAGACATTTAAATGGCCAGTTCGCAAATGATGGGTTTAGAGATTGGTCACACCTTAGTACTAGACTTAAAGAGCATGAAACAAGTGTGGACCATGTTATGAATATGAAAACTTGGTATGATTTGCGTGTAAGACTTCAAAAGAATGAAACTATTGATAAAGTTGCTCAAAATCAAATAGAGAAAGAAAAAAATCATTGGAAAAAAGTATTGGTAAGAATTTTTTGTATTGTGAAGTTTCTTGCAAAACATAATCTTGCATTTCGTGGTACTAGCGGTAAATTGTATGAAAATGGCAATGGAAACTTTTTAGGTCTAATTGAAATGTTGGCTGAATTTGACCCAATTGTTCAAGACCATGTTCAACGTATTACAAATGATGATATACATGTTCATTATCTTGGTAATAAGATTCAAAATGAGTTAATATCTTTGCTTGCTAAAAAAATCAAATGTGAAATCATTAACAAAGTAAAAGAGGCAAAATATTTCTCCATTCTTCTTGATTGCACTCCTGATATAAGTCATCAAGAACAAATGTCCTTAATATTAAGGTATGTAGATCTGTCTTCTAAAACTGTTAGTGTTGCAGAATCTTTTCTTGGATTTTTGGAGGTAAATGATACTACCGGCCAAGGTTTGTTTGATGTTTTACAATCTGAGTTAAAGTGTCTTGGTCTAGATATAGACAATGTACGAGGACAAGGTTATGATAATGGTGCAAACATGAAGCGCAAACATAAAGGAATGCAAAAGAAACTCTTAGATATAAATCCTAGAGCATTTTATAGTTCTTGTGCTTCTCACTTGATCTTAATTTGACTTTATGTGACATAGGCGATACTTGTGGTAAAGCTAGAGATTTTTTTGGAATAATTCAACGTATTTATACAATATTCGCTAATTCTACTAAAAGATGGCAAGTGTTTAAAGATAATGTAAAAGGATGGACGGTTAAATCGTTGTCAACGACTCGTTGGGAGAGTCGTATTGAAAGCGTAAAAGCCATAAGATTTCAAGTGTTAGATATAAGAGAAGCTTTACTTCAAGTAGTAATTTGAAATTGATAATGATTCAAAAATCGAAGTGAAGCAAAATCTTTAGCACAAAATGAGCTTGGAGATTTTGAGTTTCTAGTGTCAATAGTGGTTTGGTATGAAATTTTATATCTTTTGTGAATTTTGTTAGTAAACATTTACAATCAAAAAATATGCTAATTGATGTTGCTATTGAACAAGTTAAAGGGTTGATTTCATTTTTTGAGGGATACGGAAACGGGGGTTTTTAGATGCTATAGAATCGGCAACAAAAATTGCCCTTTGAATTGGAAATTGATCCAATATTTCCTCGAAAACGTGAAATTCGAAGAAAAAGACATTTTGATGAAAACTCGAGTGATGCATCCGAAATTGTTTCACAATCTATAGAAGAGTCATTTAGAGTTAATTACTTCTTACGTGTTGTTGATCATGCAATTGCTTCGCTAGGAAGAAGATTTGAACAATACCAAGAATATGAAAATGTGTTTGGGTTTTTACTTACTTCCGATAAGCTTCGTTCTTTGGATAATGAATGTTTAAAGTCTTCTTGTATGAATTTTGAAATTGCGCTTAAGAATCAAGATCAATATGATGTTGATGGAAATGACTTGTATGTGGAATTGAAATTGCTCCAAGACTTTCTACCACATGAAAAGATGGCGCCTCTTGATATATTAGAGTATCTGAAACATGTAGATTGTTTTCCTAATGCTATTATTGCTTATAGAGTCTTGTTGACTATTCATAATTGCATGCAACGAGAAAGAAGTTTCTCAAAGTTGAAGTTGTTGAAGAACTATTTGCGATCGACAATGACACAAGAAAGACTTAACGGACTAGCCTTAATAGCTATTGAAAATGATTTTTTGGAAAAAGTGGATTATGAAGATTTGATTGAGGATTTTGTTTCAAAAAACGTTCGAAGACTAATTTTATTTAAGTGAATTTCATATGTTACTTTTTGTTATTTCACTTTGTAATACTTTTATTATTAATATTTGTTATAAACTTTAATAGTGTGTTTTATTTATTATTTATATAAATAGTTTTGATATATTGGAACAGGGCCCCCAAAATGATTGGAACGGCCCTGTGTAAACCATAAAAAAGTTACAAATTTATGAAAATGATATAAAAATAATTTTAATATAAATTTTCAACAAAGTCTGTATATAAAGTATTGTTTCAAATATATTTATGTTCACCTTATGGAATAATATATGTGAATTTTTTTTTTCACTTAGTTAAACCAAGAACACGTAAGTAAAAAGGTCACATTGTGAAACTATCATATTATAAAATAAACATATATGAAATAATATCTTGATGATTGAAAAACACGTAAAAATATACTTTTAAACTGATTGTCGTAAGTTTATAACCTTATAAACATATATCCACAAAATTTAGGGTGTGTGTCATTTACAACAAGTTGGGCAAAAACTACCTAAAATAACTAAAACATGTAAATTTTGATGATCACCTAACAAAGAATAAAATTTTAATTGAAATGAAAAAAATACAAGAAAGGAGTAAGGAGTCGACGGGCATTGGAGGAGAGGGCCCGATAGACTATGAAGGGACAACATCGTGAGGTTGGGGAAGGGAAAAGAGTTTTAGAGTTATATCATACAAATCATAAAACCATTACATTAAATAAAAATACCTACCACTGAAATAAATGTTACCTTGTCATTGCCACATCAAATCTTCGTGGCAACCGACCAAAATCGTACAAGCTGAATCACCAAATACGGATCAGATATAGGAAACACAAATTAATGAGATGAGACCTTGCATAACTACGATTTTGTTTTAAACCAAAAGAATTGAGACTAAACTAATGCAAAAAATTGATGTTGTTGGAAAGAATGATGATGTTGTTCAATGCTTATTATGCATTACAAACTGGCTAACGATAATGGAGAAGTTGGGGAGCTAAGGTGATGATTAACTGTGACCAAAATGTTGGGAAAATTAGAGGGGTGTCCATATTTTTTTATATCATAAAATAATTAGTAAAATGAAGCTATATGTAAAATAAATATTAATTATAGTTATAAAACATCAAAAGAAAAACATAAAAAATGATATCTAATTTTATTGATTTACAGTTAGGGTTTTTGTGCTCCACGCTTATTAACTAATAAAACACAATTGAAGCTTTGATATATCATTATGATCTCCCTTAGTTTTTCCGTGACAATACCCATGTTGTAATCTACACCAATACACAATGGTGAGATTATGCAATTTTTTCTTACTATGATGGAACGATTTATTGATGGCACGGAAACCAACTAGCTTCTACATAAACCTACAACTTGAGATAATCATTAATACGTTGGTCGATTGATGACGTTTGTCAATATGCCCATCAATTAAGAGTTATGCTCAGAGCATCCAGAGTGATGATTCTTATTACGTACAATTCTTGAAAGGATATTTACAAGAACTTCAATTGTGACTCACAAAATTTTATCTAATCATCGCTTCGTACTAGCATCCAACCTTTTGTTACTTATCTTACATTATAATTTTTTTAATTAGCTTGTTATATTTTTATTAATAAATTTAAAACACATATTTATATAAAAATAAAATCAAAATAGAATAAAATAAAATAAAATGTTCAAATAAATGGTTTTAAAACAAAAGAAGTGGTGTGATGAACACCTTTATCTAGATCTATTAGTAATCACATAAATTTATTAACATGACCATTTTCTTAACTTCATTTCATTAAATTTGTACAAATTAGGAGGCTGTTGTAAATGCCTCACTAAATGTTTTGAATTTAAGTTGTCATAATCGTATCTTCAAGATTGTAATCTTCTAACACTTAAAAAGGTTGTAGATTACACCATTAGTTTTTTTAGTATGAAATACTATATGTTTGAAGCAGTTCATCCGGTTATGTTTGCATTATCACAAAATTACATTCTAGCCATAAAATTACACAACACTAAATGGATGACTAACGCATCCAAAACATGTAATATATCAAATAATATGCCATAACCGCATATAACTAAAAAACCCGACATAGAGCAATTTAGATCGGACAAATGTTCACGAGACTCATTTTAATCAAAAGCGACGAAGGCTCTATAACTCAACACTTATGTGATTACTCAAAATATTGGTTGAGACAAACCATTTTCCAAATGAAATCATATTCATATATTTCTAAAATGCCTGATAATGCAATAACATGTAATTCCAAAGGTTTATAAATCAAATACTCCACAGATACAAATAAAACCAAACGGTCTTCATTTAAACGATAGTGCACCCAAACAATTCACACCTGTACTTTATTTATCAAAATGTCTAAAACTCAAGTATAAGCCTCGTACATGATTTATAAACTCTTTTATACCAAATATGCAAAACTTACCCAAATACTCACACATTTGATAAATAACAAGTAAAACATGTTAATACTTCAAAATGGACATTTTTGGCATGTACATAGTTTTCACAAAGCAACTTGAACTCACCATGAATGGGCTTATAGGAATCATTGTCTTTTGATGAAGCAACCAGTCAATTAAAATAATAACGAGGAAATTCAAATGAAAAATTCATTGGGCCTTTCGATACAATCAAATAGAAAGCCCCAAGGGCGCCATATTCTAGGAGCCCAAACTAATTTCATCTTCTGAATATAGGTTAATTGATTCGGCGGCTCCGGGGATTATTTCTCGACGTTCTGTATATGAGCCTCTTCAAACAACGCTTCTCCAACTTACAGGATGAATTCTCCTGTTGCTACTTCAGAAAAACAACCAGCAGGTTGATGGTTTACTACAAAAAAATCTCTTGAAGAGAACTCCAGATCTGCAAGTATCTGTAACACCCTAAAATTTAGAGCAAATTCAAACCGAAAAATAAATGCAAAATTAAATAAATCACTCAATAAGTGGGGAGAGAGTATGGGAGTTTACATCTATAAACGGAATAATAAATCAACAACCTATTAATCTATATAATACAATACATAGATTATGTTTGGGTGTTGCTAATATTCCTCAAAACAACTGTTCTAAAATCTCCAGTAATTACACTTTAAGGTGTAATCTCAAAAAGGGTGCCCTCTCATGGCACAACACTCCGCTCCTCTCTAAGGAGCCCCATCAACCCGCTCACCTGCTAAACAACACTGAAAATCAAGTGTTAGGCTTACGCTTGGTGAGAACAAACAGTTAAATGGATAAAGTAGTAAAATAATTTAAATAACGATGCAGTACATCTTAGCCTATTTAACTTTACTTGAAAGTTTACTCTAGATGAGCAAGGGTCTTTTTAAAACAATCGGGGGAGACCCGATATTACCATTAGTCATGACGAAACACAAGGTAGTCACGAACCAATGTTATGGGGCGGCACAAAGAATTGCACGCAAATTCCACAATGCAAATTTCATCGACATCTACCAAATTCCAGTGCGATAGTCATTTGTGCGCATGCCCTCTCCTCAAGAATCGCACGCAAATTCCACAATGCAAATTCCGAGTGAGTGAAAGGATAGTCAGGAAATAACACGCAAATTCCATAATGTCAATTTCCAATTTAAAAGATAATTCAGACTATCCTTCACGACAAATAAGTACAGACTCTTATGCCTACGGATCCATAACTGGCTAGTCTATAATCAAATACATCAAACAAGACGCATCAATAGTTTTCCAAACACTGTAAACCTTTAGATATCCATTTCTCTTTGGAATACGTATTTTACCGAAAGTTAGATCAAACCATTTTAGTACCAAAAATCAAAGAGTATTTCATTTTAGAACATTTCCAAGAATTAGACCCATCTATGATACTCTTATCATCATCTATAATAAAATACCCAAATTTCTCATTTTGACCTAAAACTTCCAAACTTAACCCAAATACATAAATACTTGAAATTATAAGCTTATAATCAGTAAATACAACATTTATAACAAGTATTTGAGTTTATAAAGTTTGGATTTGAACTCACATAGCTAGGGTTAGGAAAACCCTAGAAAACTCCTAAAATGGTGAAAATGGTGGAATCTTGGTGAAGAAGACGAAACCGGTGAAGAACACAAGTAACTCGAAGCTAAAACCTTGATTCTCCAAGCTAAGTGACCAATAAATGCTCCCAAGGTGGTAGAAATATGGAGTGAATGAGGTAGGGTTCGGGGTTGGTGAGGAATAGAGAGAGAAAAACGAGAGCAATAAAGATTTGGGAGAAAAGGGGCAGTCAAACGCGTATTAAGGTTCAGCCAACTGAAATTTTGGTCTCCCGCAACCTAGCACGCGACTTCAAGTCGTGCCGTAGGCCGCGCGCGCGAACGAGGACCTCAAACAGAAGGTTGCGCAAGATACGGCGAGACATAGGCCCGCGGGCCAAGTCGCGTGACATGCGAAATTGGCCCAGTGGGCTTCTTTTTCGAGTGCAGCACCATTTTTCCAAAACTTCTCCAATCTAAATTCATTTTACACCAAATTTTAACTCCAAAATTTCCCAATATTAAATATAAGAGATTTCTAGATACCAAAACCAATATCGTTCTTAACGTAGGATTTCTAGATACCAAAACCATTAATAAATCCTTCGAGATTTCCGGGTGTTACTGTATCCACCACTAGAAACTTCGTCTAGTTCATGAACAACCTAAAATATGCCAAGAACAACTCCCAACAAATAGATCTATGAAAATCTAGTAGAAATACAAAATGGTCAAAACCCTGAAACAAGAAAGATGCTTCAAGATAAAAGTTTTAAAGAACTAAATAGGAAGGTTTCGTCAAGAAATAAGGTTTAGAAGAGTTAGAATGACTTACAAACTCGATCTGGGAAAAAAAACCTCACACTTGGTCAACAATGGTGGATAAATGATGCAGAAGATGAAGATGAATCCCTTCCAAAATACTCTAGGAACATCCAACAAGATTACTACATTGATTTAGGCTTGAAGAGCTCTCAAAAACAAGAATATTGGAAGAAAAAACCGTTAAAACGGAGTTGGGATGAGGGAGATACGAGAGAATGAAGAAGAAATCTGAATATAAGCAATTTTCAGCTCAACAATGAGTTACGAGGGCTGGGCCGCGACCTCAAGTCGCGGGCCTAGTCGCGCGCTAAGGGGGAGGACGAAATGATGCAATAAAAAGAATAATCTTGCATCGATCAAGGATAGAACCCATGACCTCCCATATGTAGCAACAACACCTTACCACTACGTTGCACCCTTGTTTTGACATAAAATATCATCATTAATTCTTTTATTTATTCTTTCCTCCTCAACTTTCCTTGATCAACTTCGAGATCATTTTCGCCTCAGCTGCATCTTGATTTTGCCCAACAGCTCTATAATCTTCATAGAAAATAATTTTCAATACTAATTCTTCACTTAATTAGTCAAATTACTCCCAAAATCAACCCAACCAACATTAAACTTTTAAAATACGATTTCACTAAATTAAATTAACTTTCTAAAATTCCAAGTGTTACAAAAATCATTAGAAGATGAAAGAAAGACTACTGCTTCTGACCAAAACACAGTTGTTGAGCTAAAAAAGAAGGTGCCTGGTCATCAAAAATCATTAGCAGATGAGCGAAAGTCTGTTGCTTCTGACAAAAAGAATCTTATGAAGAAGAATGTTGTTATTATCAAAGAATTATCAGATAAAAAGAAGTGGCTAGAAGTTGTTGTTGAGAATGAGAGAGTACTTTTGATGTTGAACGACAAATTCTTAAATCTAGGATTACTGCTTTGTCACAAAAGATTTCTAAATTTCAACAAAAATATGTAAAGCCTTAAACATTGGAAACTTAGAAACATCTGTAAAGCCAACTTTAGATCCTTTGACTTTAGTTTCTAAAAAAAGCAAGGATATTCTTCAAGGAGTTTTAGATATGAAAAGGAGCAGAGTGAATCTTCAGGAGGAGAGAAATATGGTAGTAAATCTAATTTTACGTTACAAGAGTTGAAGCATGCAATGATTTTACTTACAAAGGCTTTTCAAAAGAAAATTATAAGAAGCCTTCTTCTAACAAGGTGAGATATTCTTCTAATTCAACAGTCAACATCTTCAATCGAACAAGTTCGTTGCGTCTGGTGTATTGTACGATATGGATGATCGTACATGAACATAGTAGCAATCAACATGCTCAATAACGTACAATGTTCACATTGACAACTTTGTCATTGGTGAACATTATCCACCAGTCAGACATACATACACATTCAAATATGTGTTTAGTAATGAACATGTCATATATGTTATATTTTCATTAGTGAACAATGTTCATAAGCTACTCATATATGACAACTGTTCATTAGTTCACATCATTCATAAATTACATATTACATATTAATAGATACACGAATAAATAAAAGCATGATGTCAATTTCAAAACGTTGGAGTAATTACAAGAAAAGTAATTAATGCTAAAAGAATTCTCCCTAATCATTTTCAAAATTACCTTTTGTTCATGATTGTTCACTTTTGTTTATTAAGCATCCTTTTTAATTGATTAAAGGCACCTATGACATTTGTTACTATGCCAGATCACTAGAGTTACCCTTTGTTCATGATTGTTCACCTAAATTTTGTTCATGGCACCAAATTTACCCTTTGTTCAATTGTTAACCCAAAAGGCACCTGTTATTATGCCAGATCACTAGAGCTAAAATTTTCACATGTCCATTTTGTATGTAAATCAATGAAAAGATGATTCCTTTATTCATATGGGGATCGTGAGAGTTTTTCGAATGTTTTTCTAGATGACTTTTGTATGGTTGAGAAACTAGATGTGTTTCGTCGAAAGGTGAATGGAAAAAAAGAGATGTCGACTAAGACTATGTTTATTCAAAACACAAATCAACCCAATCTTTTTATCATTTATTAGTGTTCCGACCCAAACCAAAGTATTATTTTATAAGAACTATTTCATATTCTGAAACTGTAATAAATATTATGGAAAATTATTATATACTTAAATAATTTTGGGAGTAATAAGGATATTGAGTGTGTGGAAAAAGTTGGAAAACTTGGAGGAGTATATCAGTTGTAGATAATTGAAGAGAAACAAAATCCTATACCTTTCAAGGACTTTATAGTAGAAATGAAGAGAAAGATTGGTTTCATGAAAATAAGTCAATATTTGGCTTTTTTTTTCTGGGGATTTAAATACACAAATTTTGGTATATGAAAGTAAAATAGTATTTGGTTCATAAAAAATAGTTGAAACTGTTTTTTTAATTAGATAAGTAATGACTTACATAGGGAGTGATTGTAAAAGGGGGAGGGGTTGAATACAAACACAACATATTTTTACCTTTTTAAATCTATATTCTATATTTTGCATAAAACCTAGTATTGTAGATTTGTTACGGAAGTTAGGGAGGTAAGAATTGTATTTCTAAACAATCTGACTTTGACAAATTTGTTAACATTGAAAGAGCGGGGTTGGAAGTACTCTTTCAGATCCGAAGAACTAACGTAGTTCTTTAGAGGATGACGACGATTTTGTTTAAGAAACTCTCACAAATATGTTCTTTCAAAACGGATAAGTAACATCGAATGACAATGGTGACCTTTTATAGTCACCATTGCATTAAATGTTTACTCTCCATTTTAATGTATATCTTCTTTTAATATGTTGATCCATGCATGCTAGTACTCTTGATTTCAGTCTTTGAGTTTGATGTATATATGTGGTTAACTTATCCCATATTTCTATATGCTAAGGGAATAGTAAAGCAAGTATGGCACTAATCACATAGTGCTTTTGTACTAATTTAGGCTATAATATATTGCATGTTCTCACACTAAGAAGGGAGTAAGAGAGTTCTTAAGCCAAACTTTCTAGTCAAGTTTGTACTTCAAGATCTGGCTTGCCAATAATAGAATTTGTCAAAATACTAGTTGACTTAATGTTGTATTAATCTTTTTTTTGCTAGATGACAAATCAATACATTTTGGTAACTATCTTGACCTCACTTTAACTAGTCTTTGATTTTGTTGTATGATTTTTCACTTGGATCAATCCAAATAGTTAGAAGATTTTAACAAGTAAAAATCGTATCTTTTTTATTTCCGAAATATAAGCTACATATCAGGTTTTCAACTATAGAAACTTTATGAAGATACTTCATCGAATACATATAATGATCCGGTACAAATTAGAATACTTGAAGCTTTAAGCTTTAAGATTCTTCTAAGAAAATCAATCGGATTTTCATGATTGGATGATAACTTATAAAGGTATTAAATTCATATAAAAAGATCCGATGGGTGTTACATCCGAAACCTAAAACAACAGTTCGAATGTTACCAAGCTGAGAGTGTCTCCAGTGAATGAAATTCATAAATATATTACTTGTAAAACAAGGTAAACAATAATTTTCCTTTCTAAGTGTTTGATAGGTTGTTATGAGTACTATTTTCAAATTTGATGGTTGAGACCAACAACACCACCGAAATATTCTATAAATTCATCATCCTTAAAAACTTTATATATATATATAGAGAGAGAGAGAGAAAAGTTCAAATGCGAACTCAAATTTGGTTGTGAACGTGAGTAGAAATAAGAGCGCGACACGTGTCTGAATATAGATTATTCAGACTGAATAAATACTATATTTAGTCTGAATATTTCATTTGTATATTCAGACTGAATAAATACCATATTCAGTCTGAATATTTCTTTGAATGAGACACGTGTCACACTCTCATTTGTCCTCACGTTCACAACCAAATTTGAGTTCTCATTTGAACCCGTCCATATATATATATATATATATAGTGCGGGTTCATTAATGAATTTGTTCGTCATGTTAATATAAAATTATTAATGATTCATATTCTCACAATAAGTTTCATTCTCGTTTGAACCTAATTCTCTCTCTCTCTCTCTCTCTCTATATATATATATATATATGTGTGTGTGTGTATGTGGTGGCAGGTTCAAACGAGAAGAAATATAGACCACATAATTCATTAATTAAAAAGTATCATAAATAAAAAATAAAAAATAATTTTATAAATTACGATAATTACCATTTTAAATTGGATAAATTCTAAAAAAATACTTTTATATTTATTTATTTTTAATTCATGTTTTTTTATCAAGTTTTTATATAAAATAAATTTATAGATACATTTGATAAACATAAATTTAGAATATTCATCAAATATCACTTGTGTGAATTTCGTAGATTCAATTCCTACCGGATGCACGTCAATGGGAACCTCGAATAAGTCTATTATCCATCCAATTTCAATCTAATAGTAATTCAATGCCTGAACACTCAGAGATTCTCGCAACCAGAGACCTCGTCCGTGAAGTAAATCATCGCACCTACGGTCCTGGAACAACCTGTTCTTCCTGAATACCCTGATTTAAGGCCAAAGAATTTCCTGCGGCTACCATGTAGTAATATAACTGATATTTATTTAGCACCCTTCCTGAAAAATAAACTTGTGATATCTACAATCAATTCATATGTGATAATTGTGGATATTTTTGTTAATCATATGTGATTATTTATATTCATAGATCTTTTTGTGATTTAAATATCATCACATGTGATAATATTTGTTGAAGAAAATGTCCCGATGAACCTTTATTCGCACTTTATGTCGCTAACCCGTGGCGACCTATGATGGTCGGAAGCTATATAAGCCCAAAGCATCATGAAGCAGATGACTTTTGCAGCAAGTGGGAAACTTCTGTTCCAATTCCAGAGGCTTTCTCCGATCGAAGTCGGGTCAAACGCAAATATTCGATTCCAGAGGAATCGGTGTGGAGCGATATACGAGAAATAGATGCTCTGCCAGAGCATAATCACGCGTGCACTTGGTGTATGACCTCAGCACACCAGAATCCGGAATCGACAGGCGCATTGGATAAGTTATTAGGAATATGACGGAACGGAAGACCAAGGAAAGAAAGAAGAATGCCGAAGAGAAAATGCAAAGGTCCCCCTCTCAAGTTTAGGTTGTGAATAAAGCAAGCCCTAAAAGAGCGCTCTAAGATCACATCTTTGGAATAAAATCCAGTTGGAAAAGGAAATCCAATTAGAGATAAGCTGCCCATGAGCATCATGGGTGTGATAGGCACCAATCCTGTGTGAGCTGGCGGTAAGCCTTGACGTGGCTCGGAAGACTCTCTATGACTCAAAAACCCCAACCTACATCGTACCAGATCAGACTAGTCGCTTCGAGATCCACCAACTCTTCCATAGTAATCATCCAGCCAGCTCGGGAAAGCGGTTTTTCTACTACTTGGCATTAAGAGAAGGAAGAATCGCTTGAGAGACCGTCCGCCCAACCTGTCAGATATTCCTGGACTCGCTTTGAACCAAAAGAGATTGCTACAGTGATTCGGGTGGTTGGTGGCCCCTTCGAGAGTTGCGGGTCCTTGTCGCTGCATGAGGTCCACGCATGTTGGAGATAGTTGTTATAAAATTGATAGAACCTAAAATGGATGAAATACCAGATAGATGAGGACTCGCCTTCAACCCATTAGTCTCCGTTACAAGGTAGGGCGGGGGTGAGGAAAGGCAGAAATGAGTTCTATTATGTGGTATGTATAAAAATTCACATATTGGATCATATGTGATACAAAATAGATCGTACGTTAAATGAAACTAATCACATCTGATTTAAAAGGTAGATCCAAAAAATAGAGAAAAAGTTGGTGTAAAATATAGTAAAATGATTGTGGATATCACATGTGATATTTGACGAAAGATTTTGAATTTTTCTTATCAAAATGTATCTAAAAAAAATTATATAAAACTTGATAAAAAGTTAATGAAATAATTAGAATTAAAAGATATTGAGATTTTTAAAGGTTTATCTAATTCAAAATGATAATTATCTTTATTTTTAAAATTACTTTCTATTTTTTATTTATTTTATTTTTTTAATTAATGAAGTATGTGACTTATATTCTTTCTTGTTTTCTTACAAATTAGTTTACTTCTCAAATATATGCCTATTATTATAATAATAATAATAATAATAATAACAACAACAACAACAATATATTCAACCTTAGAGAAAAAAAATATAAAGAATTTACTTCTTTAAACCGTTAGTCTTTCACTTTTCAAAAAAAAAAAAAACAGTTAAGCGACGTTTGTTTTATAAGAGGTGCTGAAGTCTGAAGTCTGATTTCAGTTCTTAGATGGTTATAGAATGTCTAAATGAATCAGACATAAGTGGTGATTAAGAGCTTAAAATGAAAAAACAAACAAGGCTTCTTTTTTGAAGTTTTCATAATTTAAGATTTTTATTCTCTTATTAGAATCATTTAAATTAAAAAACTAGTCTAATTTTTTAAAAAACTCGGTCATCTCAATTTTCACATTCGCAGTTGTCTTTCACAAGATGACTCGACTACTACCAGGGATGTAAGTGAGGGTCACCAAAAACATAGTACACATGATGTAAAAAAACGGAAATTTCTAAGATACCGTGAGTCCGTGACTAATTCGTCGCTAATTAGCAACAGATTGACGACAATTTTCTAAAAATTTCCATTAAAAATGAAAAAATAAAAATAAATTCGCGATGCAGAGACGGATTATCAGCTAAATTTATTTTTTATAAGAACAGAAAATAATGAAATCCGTCGATAATTTGCAATGGATTTCATATTTTTAAAATAATGAAATCAATCGATAATCCGTCGCTAATAGCGACCGAAAATTTCCATCGCAATCTCCATCACTGAAAGTCAGTTTTTAGTAGTGGTTATACATCAAGTAACTATATTATTATTGTTGTATATAAAGTATGGGATTACATGAGATAAGGGTGGGTTCTGATGAGAAGGAGAGTTAAGATGTTAAACGTAAGAAATGATTTGCATCTTTAGATGCACATCAGGATTAGATGCACCGAATCAATCCCTATAAACGCTATTCATAGGCAAGTTTAAGATTAAAGGTGATCAAGGGTCCAAATTTTGTCTTACGTTTTTCACTTTAACTCTCCTTCTCATACGATCCTTCGCCACATGAGATAATCCCTTTTTATAAGACCCGTAAGATAATATTAGAGCCTTTACATGAGTTATTGTTATATAGTGTTGAACTCTCACAACAAAACATCAAACCTTCACAAATCCTGAACTTCACATGAAAAAACCAATGTTCGAAAAGCTCACCTCACCAGCCGTCAAGGTTTGTGTCTCACGTCACGTTATGCCTAAGGCACGCCATGACGTAATGCACGGTTTTTTTAACTCGATATTTGATTTTACTTATCTTTTTAAGGTCAATAGTTTTTTAATATATAACTTAATTTAAACTGCTTAGTATCATTAATTTATTGAGTCATTGTAGAAAACATATATTTACGTATATAATTTTATATATGGTATATATATATATATATATTTGACGCCATAAGTCATGCCATGAAAAATGTCTGGACCTTGCTGTGGCTTCCAAGACTTAATTGAGGTTTGACATCGCTGTCACGTTACGCTTTACGTTATTTGGAACCTTGGAAAAAACCCAAACATCCAAATGCAAAAAATTGAACTTCCATATGCAAAAAACCAATCTTCTCATATAAAAAAAACCCTTCCAAGTTGATCTTAACTACTATAAAATAGAGATTTCGGATATTATTTTGTTTCATCTTCTATAGTTCTATTTCAAAATAAATAAAACAAGATAACGAATATATAAATTTTTAAAGTTGCAAAAATCTTTATAAATCGATACCGAAGAGAGAAAAAAGTAATTTTAAATTTTAATTGTTACCTTTATAATATTAAGAGGATAATTTTTTTATTATTTTATTTTAAACAAGGGAAAAGTCTGAAAAAACCCAACGAACTATCTGGTTTTGAATGATTAAGTCCTTAAACTATTTTTTTGAATAAAAAAACCCTTAAACTTTTTGAAACCGGTTAAATGCATCCTTGTAACCTGTAAAAACAAGTTAATGTTATAAAAATTTGGAAAATGTCTAGAAAAACCCAACAAACTATCTGATTTTAAATGATTAAGTCCTTGAATTTTTTTTAGCGAATAAATCCCGAATTTTTTTCCTAAATCTTTTTAACAAATTAATTTTTAAACTTTCTTTTAACAAATAAATCTCAAACTTTTTTTGAAGAAATAAAATCATGAACTTAATTTTAAACAAATAAATGTGGAATTTTTTTTAACAAAAATATATATAATTTCTCTCACCGACAACAAAGTACGATAAACCAATTAAATGACGAAAAATTATAGCATTTCCATTACTAATTATGAAACATATAAAATAAAAGTTATGTCTAAAGCATAAATAGATACATAAAAAAAATTTATACATAAAAAATTAAGTTAATGAAAAATTTAATTTATGCGTTCAGCAAAAATTTTATATGATTTGTATTTAGTATTGAAAATGGTATGATTTACCGTACTTTGTTGTCGGTGAGAAAAATTATATATATTTTTGCTTATGATTTTGCTCAAAAAAAGCATTATTATCAAAATCAAAATCAAGTTCATGATTTTATTTTTTTCAAAACAAGTTTGGGATTTATTTGTTAAAAGAAAGTTCAAAATTGAATTTGGTAAAAAGATTTAAGAAAAAAATCGGGATTTGTTCGTTAAAAAAATCAAGGACTTAATCATTCAAAAGCAGATAGTTTGTTGGGTTTTTCTACACTTTATCTAAATTTTTATAACATTAATCTGTTTTTACAGGTTACAAGGATGTATTTAACCGGTTTCAGAAAGTTTAAGAACTTTTTCATTCAAAAATATAGTTTAAGGACTTCTTCATCCCACATTCTCGCAAAAAAATTGTCTCTCTTCCTCAATTTGGTTCCCAGTACCATTTCTATTTTTTATTTCATTTGAGTAAGTTATATAATTATGATTATATAACTAAATTTTATATTTTCTTTATAAAAATATAATCAATTATTTTACAAAAGTACAATATCTTTTTTCTGAAAATTTCATATGATGTTCCTAAAATCAAAAGACTAAACTACAAATTTGAGTGCATATGGTTTGTCTAAAGTAATATTTTTGTCTATATAATTTTAACATTATAAGATCTCAGCATTATTTGTAAAAATGTTTATATTTAGTTTGTTTCTTTATTGGTTATTATAAAACTCCATTACATGAAAACATTTTAGATCTTTTATCGATATTTTTGTGTTTACCTAATCCAAAATCATAAGGACCAAACTCATAAAATGATTTTGATTATGTAAAAGACAAAGAAAAACCATAAATGAATGAAAATGATTCTAATTTAACTGGATTTTTTAACAGTTTGAGAATAGGAACAAATCGAAACGTTTTTAACGAACCATGATCTTGTAATTTTGAAAGTGTGGGGATGAAAAATGTTCTTTCTGCCAAACCCCATGGACCAAATTTGTAGTTTACTTGTTTACCTTTTCAAGTTCTATTAACAGAGAGCATCTGAATCGCTAATAAATGAATCTTGTTTGAAAAAGAAAAGTTTGTCTCTTAATTGTTCTAAAACCTTCTAAATCGTTTTGTGGGCCCTCTTAACCATTGAGCGTCCTAATTTCATTCTGAACAATTACCAAACAATTATATTTCTTTTTGCGTTATATCATAAGAGCCTCTTAATCATTCTAACCACTTAATCATTTTGCACGAAACCATTCAACAACTGCCAAACAACCCTTAAAAGTTATAAGAAGTTGGGCCGCGATTAGGTGTGTGCATGTGCTTATAAAATACAAGAACGATCGAAATTGAGATGCGATTGACGGTCGTCAGTGGACGACCAAAACGGTGAAGGTTTTCAAACGGCACAAATATAAGTCGTGAAATAGGGAATCAATATCTCGTTAGTTTGGGTGAGTGGTGGGGGACCAACCAAGCCAAGTGTTGGGTCACATTTGCTTGGCATTCTTCAATTCTTGTTTCTACTTAAGTCCATTTGATTTTTATTATGTTTTTTTCTTCTAACAAGTGGTTTCTTATTGACGTAACTGATATCAGTCGTTTATGTTAAATCCAGGAATCCTAAGGTCAAGGAAGGTGTAAAGTTCTTTTTAATATTAGTCGTTTATGTTAAATCCAGGAACGTAAGTTCAAGAAAGATATAAAGTGTTTTCTTTGTTTGTTTGGATATGTTTTCTTTTTGTAATTACTTTTGGAAAAAGAATTGAGAGTTTTGTTGATGCATTGTACTTCTCTTGTCTTGGTGTAGCGTATTATCGGGTTTGAATCAGGAAATAGTAATAAATACCCTACATGACCGTCAAATAATTAAAGACCAGTTATTCATACACTATTGTCAATGAATACAAATCAATTGATAGGGTTTGACTACTCTCTGGAAAATGATTTTTCTTTTACGTATTGTTAACATCAAGGTTTTCAAAAGATGGGAACGATAAATAATCGATGCTCATTCATCAATTTTAAACCACTATAATATGATTAAGTTTCAACACTAAAACATTATTTTTGGGCTCATTTTGAAAGGGTGTTAGTTTTCATTAAAGAAATAGTTAGATGGCACCTTTGGAATGTCCCCATTGTATCGTTCCTGCGATCATCCATGGATTATAAATCATTGCGAGTCAATAGTAAGTGGTAGTGCCCAATTTGAACCCAGAGCCTCCTTTATGGATGCTACTATCCTATCCTTGAGACAACCCAAAAAACATCAATGTTTAATGATATATCGTGTCATTATAGTTATATCAAAGTATAAAATGCAAAAATGTGATGACACAGATGTTATAATCCCACAAAAACCAACAACAAAATACATATAAAATTCCAATATATTCAATGCCCACAAAATATGATAATAACAATACTACTACCACAATATCACAAATTGAATGCAAAAAAATAGTTGACACAAGATTTAACGTGGTTTCACTATCCATATGATAGTGTATATCCACATAAAGTCATGGTGTATAACAAAACTTAAAATACAATAAGAGCTTTTTTTCACAAAGATAACACTTTAAGCAATAAGGAAGATCAACAAAAGCACTCAACTTTCATCGATGAGGAATTATGAAGGAGGTAGTAAAGAAGAAAATCTAGGTGAAACTAATTTGGCCGCTTATTGCCTGTAAGTACCTTGTATACGACTTCACAAGTGTAACATCCCTAAAATTCCTACAAATACAACTTACAAAACTTGGTATTCCCATAAATAAATGTGATGCTTAAACCCATGTGTAGATCCCATATTACAATAACAATTCAAAATTTAAGATTCTAAGGATTTGACATTGAAGAACATATATATAGTGTTTAGAGAGCAAGTCGACCTCAGATTTGATTAACAATTAGCTCAAGTACAAATGATTCTCATAAAATAATCATAAACCCAAGGAATCCTATTTATACGTGCCCATTACACATAAAGCCCAAACCCGAAGCCCGTTTACATGATTATTACATTACAAAAATACAAGCTTACTTTATAAAAGATCTAATATTTAGATCTAATTCTAGACCTAACACCATGAAAGGGGAAGTATGGGAAAATAAATACCAACAAACGAAAGGATTAAAGTTAACAACCTACTAATCTAATTCTATATTGAACTACACTACAATCTGGTGTTACTAATCCCAAAAATCCAACTTTGTATGACAACTCGATCCAAAAATGATGGTTTCCACGATGTTCCTAAACTGCAGCGACATCACCTCAAATTGTTAGGCTTACGCCTTGTGAGATCAAAAAGTAAAATTTAAAATAATTAACCATTCATATCGAAAGATCTAGACAACCAATGATATTATTTGAAAATAGAAACATTTGTACGTAGGGGTATAGTCTCCAAAAATGATCTATATTTAAAATAATTAACCATTCATATCGAAAGATGTTGATAACCAATGATATTATTTGAAAATAACATCATTTTTACGTAGGGATATAGTCTCCAAAAATGATCAAACCTAACAATTTATGAACATACATCTTCCGATGATGGGGGAGACCGGTTTCTATTCATTGTGGCAAGAACACAATAGTATTTCCACGGATCGATACTATTGGGATTACACCTCAGATTCTATGACTGTAGTGCACTCTTGGAATAACGTCACCAAAAGTCCTCAACTACCTTTAGTGTCTACTTCTAAGAGTTTCACCTTAACGTTAATGAATCTCAATGTATGTCCATTATCTAGCTATGTACCACCTCAAGACTCCCATTCGGTCATTAGTATCCACTTGCTAGTATTTAAGACAGGAGCAATTAAAATCTACTTGATAACAAAAAGGCTACAAACCACCATAATAATCTTGGAATTTAATACACGTAAGGATTACACCAAAATTTCCAAACCATAAACAATGGTATCTCTCGGGTACTATCAATAACCTTATTTACTTAAGTATTCAAAGATATATTTCCCAAGAGTTTCCAAACAAAACAAGATCTATACAATTGATTTAAGACCCCAAGTAGATTATGAACTCCTGTGGATCCCAGATTCAAGTATATAAGATATGAATTTCAATAAGAACATGATAAAGCTTTAAAGGAATATGTATGTCATATATCTCACTTGTAAGGATTCGTGATTACAAAGATGTTCGATAAACACTAATCACGATAATAAGCTATTCTCTCTCTAACCTATCAATGTAACCCTAAGCCTCTGATTATATCAATTAGCATATTGCAATACAGAAACAAAAGGAATAAGACATTATAAAGTTGCCTTATTTACAATAGAATCTTTACTTTGATACAATCAAATATATTCCTAACAATCTCCCCCTTTGTGTCAAAGTTAGCTCATTGCCATATGTTGAACATCCCTTCAAAACGTCGCAAGGTTTGGCGGTAAGTCAGACGCTTGTCAATGATCTCCATGTCATCCATAATCTTTTCTCTTTGAAGTCTACTAAGCTTTATTGATCCTCTCTTATCAGAATTGATCTCAACATATAATCTCATGCGAATTACCTTCAAAGTACCATCTAAATAAGTAGTTGTCTCATCGAAGCGGAAGAAACATTTGGCACCAGTATTGTTGATGTAGACGATTCCATGAGCCGATTTGGTTAAGATGGTGAGAATTCTTAGTATTTCTAGTCCGGGAATACCTTGATTTGGCTTGACCAGATAGATCTTCTTTTGTTTGCTTCCAATTCCACGTTGAAAGTCATGAAGATAGCTGAATCGGATCTCCTTTTGAACAAACCCAACTATGGCTCTCAAACCACATTGCTCATCTCTAGATCTTTGTCTTTTGTCTCTCAGCTTGGTGTACAAGAATTCCAGATCTTCTATCTCCAGGTTTGGAAAATTAGCTTCAGAGTAGGTCCAATACTTTGCATCATCTTGCATGACCTTGAAAACTAAAAAATTGGCTTGACTACGTTGGTCATAATCAACTTTTTTGATGACAACGATTATATGCTTCATGTTCACTTCATGTCTTCGTTGTGCAACTCTTCGTAGCATGTAGACACACTCAATTAGCTCTCGAGAGGAGTCACTCTATCCACATAGATCTTCTGCTTTGATTCTTCGAGGTACGATACTCTGATTTGCTCCCTTTCCCATCTAGGATTGTGTACTTCAATCATTTTTTTCCATCTGATTTGACTAGGAAGCAATCATGCTGCAGATGATGATTCAGGATGAGAAGGTGATGGCAGAAGTGTGTTATCCATCTGATGGATGCTCTTGTAGTCTTCATCATCTAACACTTACGCATTAGGATCCGTGAACCAGCTTCTTACATCGTCTTGAATTCTTTGTGCGTTCACTTGAATCGACTCATCATTATCAGATTCAGGATTGACAGCTCATGTGTTGCTTTCAAAATCAACCGCAGGCTTTTCAAACATTGGTATGTTTGTTTGTTGTCGACCCGGAGTTGATGAAGTACCAGCAACTCTTTGTACAAGAGTAGGATTAATGGATGTGGTAGCGGCCGTGTTTATCTCTTTGATGCATTGGCGTTTCTCCCCCTCATGGCGATTAGGATCATCCTCATTTTCATGATCATCGCGCGGGCGCTCGGAGCAGGAAGCTTGTGGGCGGAAGCTTTAACGGATTTCAGATTGAAGATCACTGATCGCCGCAAGGATATTCTTCTCTGAGTTGGAGATCTGAGTCTTCATGTGTTTAGCTCATAATGAACTTCTTCTTTGAAGCAGTCGAACTCATGGCGAGTGACTGTAGGGATCTCTAGGTTCATTCGGAAGAGGCCAGTGAGCTCGTCTTTAGGTTGACCAGTTGTATTGGCTTGGACGATAAGTTGAGCGTAGAGCATTGATTTGAGTTCATCGATACTGAACTGCAGAGGACATGGAGGAGTCGGAGGTGACCGTGGACGAGGCCGTGCAGACTCAGACATGGCTTCTTGAAGTGATTTGCCTTTGAGGAGTCTTCGGAGTTCGTCGATATGATTTCCAAATATGATTAAGCGCCATGTAAAGCATTGTTGACAAACTTCTGAATTGCTGGTGAGACGATGAAAGTAGGTGGAGCAGCCGTGGAAGTGGTAACACCTGTGTCACTTAGAGCACCAGTTGAATCAACCATGTGACCTACATCAGTGTTGGCAGAATGGTAGTGCTTGTAGGATTTCCTTCCAATCCTCATGAAGTGTCTATAGTAGATACCACTATGGAAGTTCCGGTCATGCCATGAAGGCTAGCAGTAGAAGTGTCGACGCATTTCCTAACAGGTGGAAGCTCAGATTCGATGTACGTGGAATTGAAGTCGAATACTGCAGGTAACGTCCTCTTGTTTCAATACCAGCGCCTCCCGACCGGAGGGCCGATAGATAAGGATCTAAACCTGCTAGCATATGTGAATCCGACATCTGTTGAGAGATACCAGAGTGGCTGGGTGGGGTGTGCACTTGCGCTACTGGGTCCACAGCGTCTTGTTTAATATCGGTGCTCAACAGATGAGTGTCGATAGTATACGTGGCTACTCGGATTGTAATGGTTGGGACACTCTCATTCTCGTTAATATTTTCTAATGTCCCTTTCCACACGCTCATATCATCATTTTCTACTTCAACTCCCCCCTTTCTCCTTATCTCTCCTGAAATACGTATAGTATGGTGGTGGTATGAGCAATTGACTTGGTATCAAAGCAGTCGGAGGTGTCAACGAGACGGCGAGGTTGGCTGGTGTCATCCGAGGTGTCAACGAGATCAAGATCATCGTCCCTTGCAATTTCAGACTCAGAAGATGAGACATCAGCATGTCAGGTAGGTCGTCGGCATACAGGGATCTTGATTCGTGGGATGCGGGCGGTAGATGGTCTAGGTTAAGAAGAAGTGGTAGTAAGTGGGGCTTAAGATACAATGGGGATCGAAGTGGTGGTTTGGTTATGAGATAGGTTCGGCTGATCAGATGCACCACCCTCTTCATTACCTACCTCATGTTTTTCTCAACTCACCCGGTTTAGGACCCCAAGGTGCTTGAACACGCTCATCTATTTTCCTAGGACCCTCACCAATCTCGAAATTTGCCTCTCAGGGTGGCTCTTGGGGAGGTCCCTCCGGTGCTGGAGGGGCCACTAAGCCGTGCTCAATCCTATACGCTATCACACTCAGTGCATCTTGATCAACATAGGCAAGGAGTTCTTCGGGGATGGGTATTCGGTTTGGAAACTGACCACGAGTAATCTTTATAAAGTGTTGTACCAAATGAGGGCCAAGTGGTGTACCTTCGTAGCGAGGGATGTCCTTTTGGGTGTTCATCATGCTCCGGATAATGAGTTGTAGGAAGCGCTGGAAGGGTACAAACTTTCGAGCCTTGCTGGTGCGCTTGTCTTGTACAACTTTGACGAGATCCGACTAGATGAGAGCGGCGTAGTCGTAGTGGCGGTTGAATACAATGTCGTGGAATATGCAAAGAACGGAGACGTTTGCTCGATCTACTCCGGTATGTTTGGAGGTCAGCCACCGGTTGACTAGGGAGAAGAGGGTATACCAAACAGTCGGTATATTCATGTGTCTGAACTGGCCGGTGCCGGTTGGTTGGCTATTGTAGCCGAGCGCCATGCAATTTTTGCATAATTCCTCTTAAGTAGCTACGTCTTCATAATCTCGGAATCCAAGGAGAGCATTTCGGGTCAGTAGTCGGAGAACACGATGGAGACGAGATGGAGTCATGCGGGTGGTGAAGTCGTCGATTAGAGTAGTGAAGTGAAAGTCGTTGTGGACTGGGTGGTTCGCAAGTGTGTGCCAGAAATGCTGTAAGTAAAAGGTAGGGACTTGGGTTGTCATATTGAAAGTTGCAGAAAGGATGGCCCTTGATGATCCCTAGGATGACACGATGTTCTAGCTTCATATGGAAGTCTAGTTGGTGATTGTTAGCGTCGAAGTCGAGCATGTCTTTTTGGAGCATGAACCGATCATCAAGATTGTCGTTCGTGACGCTTGGGGCTGATCGCCGTATGGACGGCATTGGGTTTTCATCATCGGAAGCATTCTGATCTCTAATAGGTGCCATTAGTTTATGAGAAAAAGTACGTTAGGGAAAAATTGGGCATTAGTGAAAACAAAATATTATGATATGATGAAGTGTTCCAAAAAAAATATGTCTAAAGTATTAAGTCACATCACATTGCGATCTGTGTGATGTGAGGACCTTGAATGCCCTTAAGATGCAACAAGTTTGAATCTATGAAGGTCTTAAGGACCCGAGAACATTGAATATTAAGAACCCCATAAATCAAAGTCTATGATCAAAGTTCCTGAGGTTGAATCTTTGTGTGATAGGGAACGAAAATAACATTGTGCTTTAAAACTGAATCACAAAATACATGATTCAAACTACATAGTTTCAGAAACCCTTCGGGTTTTAGAAACCGAACAGTCAATCATCAAATAGACATACATGCAACGGTTAAAACTCAAAATGACAAGTATGGAAGTTGTTAAGGATAGAAAAACGAACCTGATGGTGGTGATACCGTTGTGTGAATCGAAGAAATGAGAAAAAGTTATGAATACTAGGGTGCTCGGGTGAACAGATCAGAGAAATAGAGGGAAAATGCTTTGCGAGAAATGAACAATTAAGAAAGCGAAGACTTGATCACTTTGAGAACTTTGCTTCTCGTATCGAAGGGATGCAACAAAAACACTTAGATAAATTAATGACGCACAAGATTTTGAAACTATCTTACTTACTCCCCCTAGAAAGATGCATAACTGAAAAACCTTACCCCCCCCCCCCCCCCCGCCCTTGAAAAAAAGCTTGAATTTAAAGTAAGTTGATACCCGTACGCTCCCCCTTGAATACTGAAAAGTTCAGAAAAAGAAGATATCGATACGGAAAAATTGAAAGACACAAAAATGACGAAAGTTGTAAGTAGAAATAATAAATTGAAATTACAACAAATAAAAAGATCGAAGATGATAGAACGAGAATTCAAGAATAATGAAAATTTAAAATTGAAAGATTCTGAATTTGCATTAAGCATGAATGGACGTTTTGTGATCGTGGGGGACACTATTTGGAATCAAGTTTTGAGATTTAGCATGCCTAACTCGGACACGACGAAATTGAAGCGTTTCTCATCCAATACCTTGGTGAACAAGTCGGCAAGATGAAATTCGCTATTCACGAAATATAACTCTATTGTATCACTTTTGACATGGTCCTTAATGAAATGGTACCGGACGTCAATATGCTTAGTCTTGGTATGCTGAATCAGGTTGCTATATATTGCAATGGCGCTCTTCAAGTCGCAGTAGATAGGGATTTTGTTGAACCAGAAGCCGTAATCCTTCAGCTGTTTGCGCTTCCAAATGAATTGGGAGCAGCAGCTAGCGGCAGCTAGATACTTGGCTTCCGCGGTAGATGTGGAGACGCAATTTTCCTTCTTGGATGACCATCTTACGAGTTTGTTGCACTAAAACTGTGCGTGGCTCGAAGTGCTCTTACGGGCAAGCATGCAGCCGACATGATCAGCATCTGTAAATGCAGTTAACTCGAAACCCGAATCCTTAGGATACCATAGGCCAAGATTAGTTGTACTTTTTAAATATCGAAAAATACATTTAACGGCACTAAGGTGAGATTCTTTAGGTGAGACATGATATATTGCACAACCCTTAGGTTTTCGGGGCATTGGATTCTCACCAATGTTTGCGTTGCATGTAGAAAACATTATATCTGGGCGACTTGCCATCAGATGCATTAAGGAACCTATCATACCTCTATAGGTCTTAAGATCTACCGCTTTTCCGGATGGATTAGCGTGCAACTTAGAACCAGGTGACATGGAAGTCCCAATTGATGTACAATTCTCCATGTTGAATTTCTTCAACATGTCAGAAATGTATTTCATTTGATTGATGAGTATTCCCGTCGAAAGTTGTTTAAATTGTAGATCGAGGAAAATAATTTATCATACCCATCATGCTCATGTTGAACTCGGCAACCATGAGGGCGGAGACGTTCCTACAATACCGAGGGTTTGTGGAACCAAAAATGATATCATCTACGTATATTTGAATGATGTAAGATATCATCATTTTCTTTTTTGATAAAAAGGGTCGGATCAACCTTACCGTTTGAGAAATCGTTTCCTACCAAGAAATCAGTAAGAATGTCGTTAGTTTTGATCTTAAAAAAATTCAAATTGTTTGACGTTTGTTGAAATATTTGTTAGCCAACAGTGATGGCAATGGAAATAAGAGGATGGTGAGGTCAATCTTGGACAAAATTAGTAGGCAAGATACTTGGTCAACATAGTTGGTCAACAAAGAAAGCAATATTGGGCAACCCGTGATTCTCAATCTATTACTAGTGATTCTTTCATCAATTGAGATTAAAAAAAAATTGGTTGTGTTTTACCCGTGTCTCTCAAAAAAAAAATTGTTCTGTTTACATATCAGGCATTTTGATTGTGTGTTACCCGTGTTTCTCAATTAATTTTTTTGGTTTACATATTAGGCAATATTTTTTTTGTTTACCCGTTATATTTTTTTTGTCCAATTCGTGTTTGCATGGTATGGTATGGTATGATATGGTACGATATGGTATTGTATGGTATCGTACACAAACACGATAAGTTTCGATAGTGTTTCGATCATTTTCGGTAAGTTTCGATATTGTTTCGGTGTGCTTCGATCACTTTCAATAGCATTTCGATGAGTTTCGGTAAGGTTCGCTACGATTTCGTTACATTGTTTCGTAATTTTTAGGTGAAGTTTCGATCCGTTTTCGGTGTTGTTCCGGTGCAAATTCGTTGATGTTTCGATAAAATCTTTGTTGTTGTATTGTCATTGAAAGCCGACAAGTGTTTATATTTTTTTTAGGTGAAGTCCTTATATTTTGTTTCCACGCATAATTCAACTTCTAATCGAAGTTTCTTTCAACGATCATTCGATCAGGCAACAAGTGTTTATATTTTTTTTATATTCATGAACGGATTTGTTATATTTGATTTTTACAGGATTCTTTCAAAATGAATAATTCTATTTTGCAGAGAGAGAATCAAGAGGTTAAAAAAAATTCTATAACAGAGAAAAGGTTGAAACAGAGAACAAAAGAGTTTATAAAAGCTCATTGTGAAAATCACGAAAATCTTAACTGGTCATGCTAAATTCAGATTTTTCAAACACATGATCAAAGAAATGTTTGGTTTGAGGGGGAATAAGTGCATTCTATCTTTGAGGGGAAAGTCTTTTATATCATGCTTCACAAAACCGTGGTAGTTTAATCCGAAAAACTTACCTGTATCTGTTTCTTTCCCATTGAAAATCTATTCTTGAATTGCCACGTGTCATTTTTTTTATTTGTTTGATTGAAATTCCTAAACATATATTTAATTGTTTTAGCTTCTAAATACTTCAGTTCAGAACTTGTTCTATATATGTTTGACTTTTGAACATATCAATTCAGGACTCGCACTTTAGACGTTGATTTCTGAATTATAAAGCATGATGCTATCTTTGATCATATTAGGAAAATATTTTCATAGGGACAATTTATGAGGTTAGCTGAACTTCTATAGACTACTAGAACCAGTAGCACTACCCAAGAAGTAATCCCTGACTGATTGAAGTGTGAGGGATATTAAATAATAAGGTGGGGAGATAACTTATAAGGTTGAGTAATCTCATTGTGCTGAGCGTTAAATGGAAATGAGAGTTTGGTTAGAAGTAAGAATTTTATTGAAAAGATAGAGGGCGTGAGAACAGAGTTAAAAGAATAACAGAATTCTGCACCAACCACATCTAAGTTGGGCAACCACATTACTGTTGGTTCACAATTGTTTCGTGACCATCATTGAAGCAGGCAGTTAGCCTATACCAACTCTTGCTTTAACCCACCAACTACCCATTTCCTTCTTAAAAAGGAAATGTTTCAAATTTTCACGGGCACGCAGAATATAATCTATTCATTCTTTATTTGAAAGACTTGATTATTGAAAAAGAAGGAAATTTTTCCCGCCTTCGCACTTCAATCATGCACATTGAGTGTATGAAATGACTTTTCACAATTTGAGCTTTTAACTAGCATCTAACGCTTATTTCTTTCTACACATTGCACGAGTCTTTGTGATTCCAATGCATATCTTTATGATTATGCTGGAACAGTCTAAGATGTCAGATTTATAAATTTACTTCAGTGATGATTGGAAGTCTTATAAGTGCTACCCTGATGCCAACACTGAAAATAGGCTACTCAATTGAATTTATTTCAATTGCAGTAATTGAAGAATCTGATTTTGACTCATTGAGATTTATTGTTGACTTATATGTTAAGGATTCGTTGGGTTTACAAGACAGAAGCAGTTTATTCATAAAGGTGGATTCTTTCATTATATATAGGTGTTGGACTTAGTACACACGGTGTCAAGGCTTCAAGCCATTATTGTCTAAAACTAATTTGTTGACTGTTGACTACTTAATAGAGAATTCTGAAGACTGAAGATGAGTTGATGGTGAAGATTATGAATTGCTCTGTCTGTTGCAAAAAGATTCTTATTCAAAGGTTGATAAAGTTTGATCGTCTTCATAAAGGGGAGTTCATTAAAGATTTAGGATTTGGAGGAGATTGTTAAAGTCAAAGTTTAGCGAATACAAGGTTTTAAACATCTTTGATAATTATTGTTTTGTGATCTCGAATCCAAGGGGGGGGGATTGTTAGGTCTAACATAATCCACATATTATATCTGGGCGACTTGCCGTCAGATGCATTAAGGAACCTATCATACCTCTATAGGTCTTAAGATCTACCGCTTTTCCGGATGGATTAGCATGCAACTTAGAACTAGGTGACATGGGAGTCCCAATTGATGTACAATTCTCCATGTTGAATTTCTTCAACATGTCAGAAATGTATTTCATTTGATTGATGAGTATTCCCGTCGAAAGTTGTTTAACTTGTAGAACGAGGAAAAAAATTTATCATACCCATCATGCTCATGTTGAACTCAGCAACCATGAGGGCGGAGACGTTCCTACAATACTGAGGGTTTGTGGAACCTAAAATGATATCATCTACGTATATTTGAATGATGTAAGATATCATCATTTTCTTTTTTGATAAAAAGAGTCGGATCAACCTTACCGTTTGAGAAATCGTTTCCTACCATGAAATCAGTAAGAATGTCGTAAGTTTTGATCTTAAAAAAAAATTCAAATTGTTTGACGTTTGTTGAAATATCTGTTAGCCAACAGTGATGGCAATGGAAATAAGAGGATGGTGAGGTCAATCTTGGACAAAATTAGTAGGCAAGATACTTGGTCAACATAGTTGGTCAACAAAGAAAGCAATATTGGGCAACCCGTGATTCTCATTCTATTACTTGTGATTCTTTCATCAATTGAGATTAAAAAAAATTGGTTGTGTTTTACCCGTGTCTCTCAAAAAAAAAAATTGTTTTGTTTACATATCAGGCAATTTGATTGTGTGTTACCCGTGTTTCTCAATTAATTTTTTTGGTTTACATATTAGGCAATATTTTTTTTGTTTACCCGTTATATTTTTTTTGTACAATTCGTGTTTGCATGGTATGGTATGGTATGATATGGTACGATATGGTATTGTATGGTATCGTACACAAACACGATAAGTTTCGATAGTGTTTCGATCATTTTCGGTAAGTTTCGATATTGTTTCGGTGTGCTTCGATCACTTTCAATAGCATTTCGATGAGTTTCGGTAAGGTTCGATACGATTTCGTTACATTGTTTCGTAATTTTTAGGTGAAGTTTCGATCCGTTTTCGGTGTTGTTCCGGTGCAAATTCGTTGATGTTTCGATAAAATCTTTGTTGTTGTATTGTCATTGAAAGCCGACGGTAAGAAAATTTCATTTTCCGATCGTCCACGTTACGTTTTCCGAAAGATAAAAGTCATGGTTGAAGTTGGTGATTATTGTTTTAATCTTTCACGATAGTTGTTAACTTTTTAGCTACAGTTGAGATCTTCTAGTCTAAGGCGATATCCTCTACTTTTTAAGTTTGTTTCTTGACCTGATATTCTTTTTCTATGCATTAACCGATATTCTTTTGATTTTGTGTTTTTGCTAGTTTTTCCGTTAGTTTGGTTCGTTTTTATTACATTTTAGTCATTTTTCTGTTAGTTCTGTTAAGTGTTAAAGTTTTGTTAAGTTTCTTTTCAAAGTTAGTTCTTTTCTGTTAGTCTCGTTAGTTTTAACTTTTTGTTTTGACAATTTTAGTACCTGGACTTTGAAGTTTTATATATTGTCAGTTTCGACTATTGGACTTTAAGTTTCAATTTTTGTCTCTTTTAGCCCATGGGCTTGATATTTCTAAAATTTACTTTTCTAATTCTCGTACTTGTGGTGTTGTGTTTTTGAGTCTTTTAAGTTTTAGTTTTTGTCATTTTTAGTCCTTATATTTTGTTTCCACACATAACTCAACTTCTAATCGAAGTTTCTTTCAACGATCATTCGATCAGGCAACAAGTGTTTATATTTTTTTATATTCATGAACGGATTTGTTATATTTGATTTTTACAGGATTCTTTCAAAATGAATAATTCTATTTTGCAGAGAGAGAATCAAGAGGTTAAAAAAAATTCTATAACAGAGAAAAGGTTGAAACAGAGAACAAAAGAGTTTATAAAAGCTCATTGTGAAAATCACGAAAATCTTAACTGGTCATGCTAAATTCAGATTTTTCAAACACATGATCAAATAAATGTTTGGTTTGAGGGGGAATAAGTGCATTCTATCTTTGAGGGGAAAGTCTTTTATATCATGCTTCACAAAACCGTGGTAGTTCAATCTGAAAAACTTACCTGTATCTGTTTCTTTCCCATTGAAAATCTATTCTTGAATTGCCACGTGTCATTTTTTTTATTTGTTTGATTGAAATTCCTAAACATATATTTAATTGTTTTAGCTTCTAAATACTTCAGTTCAGAACTTGTTCTATATATGTTTGACTTTTGAACATATCAATTCAGGACTCGCACTTTAGACGTTGATTTCTGAATTATAAAGCATGATGCTATCTTTGATCATATTAGGAAAATATTTTCATAGGGACAATTTATGAGGTTAGTTGAACTTCTATGGACTACTAGAACCAGTAGCACTACCCAAGAAGTAATCCCTGACTGATTGAAGTGTGAGGGATATTAAATAATAAGGTGGGGAGATAACTTATAAGGTTGAGTAATCTCATTGTGCTGTACGTTAAATGGAAATGAGAGTTTGGTTAGAAGTAAGAATTTTATTGAAAAGATAGAGGGTGTGAGAACAGAGTTAAAAGAATAACAGAATTCTGCACCAACCACTTCTAAGTTAGGCAACCACATTACTGTTGGTTCACAATTCTTTCGTGACCATCATTGAAACAGGCAGTTAGCCTATACCAACTCTTGCTTTAACCCCACCAACTACCCATTTCCTTCTTAAAAAGGAACTGTTTCTAAATTTCACGGGCACGCAGGATATAATCTATTCAGTCTTTATTGGAAGACTTGATTATTGAAAAAGAAGGAAATTTTTCCCGCCTTCGCACTTCAATCATGCACATTGAGTGTATGAAATGTCTTTTCACAATTTGCGCTTTTAACTAGCATCTAATGCTTATTTCTTTCTATACATTGCACGAGTCTTTGTGATTCCAATGCATATCTTTATGATTATGCTGGAACAGTCTGAGAAGTCAGTTTTATAACTTTACTTCAGTGATGATTGGAAGTCTTATAAGTGCTACCCTGATGCCAACATTGAAAATAGGCTACTCAATTGAATTTATTTCGATTGTAGTAATAATAGTTGCTAAATGTGCTTTTATGTTACCTGATTGCCCATGTTTCAAGGGGGAGTAAAAAATGTTGTAAAGGATATCTTTTCAAAGGGGAAGAAGAAATTCTTTGAAGGCGAAGTATTTTTAAGGGGCGAAAAATTTGTTCTGACATAACGAAGCTCGATTCATGTTACAGGGAGAAATTTGTTTGATGATATTCTATGCTGATTGGCGTTTCAGGAAATTTCATTGATTTAGTTTTTGATGGTTCATGATGTTCATGATTCTCCTAATTAACATGAGGGGGAGAAATAATATTAAATACATATTCGTATCAAAGTCATGAAGAAGTTAACTAAAGATGTTACGAGAGAAATTTAATTTCGAAGATGTTTGTATTGAATGCTAATGTTGAGGGAAAGCTGATAATGTTTACAAGTGTTCATATGTGTAGGGGGAGTAAAAGAATTCAAATTCATTTGTTGATGAAGAGTTGATTGGTTAACTGATATAATCTGTTGAACCGATTTGTTGAAGAAAGTTTGAATCTAAATCTTTTGAAGATAAGGTTGAAAAGCCAATGAATTAAAAGATTGTAGATGTTGATGAAAAGATGTTGATATGAAGAATCTGATTTTGACTCGTTGAGATTTATTGTTGACTTATTTGTTAAGGATTCGTTGGATTTACAAGACAGAAGCAGTTTATTCATAAAGGTGGATTCTTTCATTATATATAGGTATTGGGCTTAGTACACACGATGTCAAGGCTTCAAGCCATTATTGTCTAAAACTAATTTGTTGACTGAAACAGATTTGTTGACTGTTGACTACTCAATAGAGAATTCTGAAGACTGAAGATGAGTTCATGGTGAAGATTGTGAATTGCTCTGTCTGTTGCAAAGAGATTCTTATTCAAAGGTTGATAAAGTTTGATCGTCTTCATAAAGGGGAGTTCATTAAAGATTTAGGATTTGGAGGAGATTGTTTAAGTCAACGTTTAGCGAATACAAGGTTTTAAACATCTTTGATAATTATTGTTTTGTGATCTCGAATCCAGGGGGGGATTGTTAGGTCTAACATAATCCACATATAATGCAAAGTCAACCAAGAAAGTCAAACTCTAGAGTTTAAATGGTAAATTAATTTGTAGTTTGACTTTGTAATTAGTAAAGAGTATAAATACTCTTGTATTAGTAATAGAAAAGGTGTGGAGCGCATTTGTAATATTTCTAGTGAGAGAGAGAGTTTAATACATGATGATTTGAGATTAATTGTGTTCTTGATTGTTTAATTTGATTGTTATTTGATATAGGGGTGCTCAAAAACCCGACCAACCAGATCAACCCAATTCAACTCGGTGAAAAATAACTCAACCCGAAACAAACCGATGCCTAATCGAGTTGTAAAATCTTCAAACCGTAGGTATTGGGTTCATATCGGGTTACTTTTATTTGAACTCAACCCAACCCGACCAACCCGATATCCTTTTATATTTTGGATTTAGTATGATTATTGAGTCTCTATTAATATGTAAATTTAACAATTACACCCATCACACAGTCTATTCATATACATATATTTTCAATCTATTTTCTATCTCTATATAATTTCTTTGTATGTATTAGTAAGTAACTATGAACATGTATATATATAAATTGAGAAAATTAATTGAATGTGATATACTTAAAATTTAAGATGTATGGATAAGTTGTACCAAATTTAACAACATATCCAAGGTTAAAGAAATATTTTGTTGTACCAAAGTATCAACCCGACCAACCCGTACAGGTTGGGTTGGGTTGAGATTTTTCAAACCGTAAGCATTTGGTTGAGTTGTTGAAATGCCTTCAACCCGATCAACCCAACACTTGAGCACCCCTAACTTGATCTTAGTGGGATTATCATACTGGTAAACCTGAAGATTCAGAATCTAACTTTAATCATGTGGCCATTGGTGTTTCCCTTGAAATAGGTCAGAGAGTTTATGTTTCTTTAGAAGATCAACCACATATTTCTGTTGGTTGATAAAAGTTCCTTCTAAAGATTGTTTTATATCAGGCTTTGGGTGCTTGCTTTAGGCCATACAGAGCCTTATCTAGATGATAGACATGATTTGGATACTTGGAACTCTTAAATCCTAGTGGTTGTTGCACGTAAACCTCTTTTAGAGAGGTTTATTTGACATCTATTTGATAAACATTGATTCCCTTATGTGCTATAAAGGCTAAGAATATTCTGATTGCTTCAAGTCTTGCAACAGGAGCAAATGTATCATCAAAATGAGTGTCTTCTTCTTAGCAATATCCTTTAGCAACCAATCTTGCTTTGTTTTTTTATTTATCACAATGCCATACTTATATTTCTTGTTCTTGAACATCCATTTGTTCCGTATTGCTGTTTTGTTCTTTGGTAATAGAACTAAAGACCATATTTTGTTTCTCTCAAACTAGACCTTCTTGCATGACATTGATCCAATTTGGATCTTATAGGCCTTCAAAAACCTTCTTAAGTTTTATATGTTCAGAAAATTAAGAAACAAACACTTATTAGCAGTGAGACCTGGTCTTGACACTAGAAAATAACTTGATGGAGTGGATGATTTTTTGTCCATCTTGTTGCCGGGGTTGGCATTCTGGAGCACAAAGAAGCAATTTCTTCTTGTGGTACACAAGGTATGTCTTCTGTAGTGTTTGTTAATGCCAACAATTAACTTATCAAAAGTCAACTTAAGGAGTTTGTGGAGCTGATCGATTGCACACAGTATTCTCACGATAAAATACAGTTTAGGAAATAAAAACCAAAGACAAGAGATTTGGTGATGCGGAAAAACCCTTTAACGAGGGAAAAACCGCGGATGATAGGACGTATCGTCGTTGACTATGAAAACGTGACGTCAATCAGGGACGTCATTCTTTAGAACGATGGTCGTACTATTACAGAGATAAATGTAAAGATGAACGATAATCTCGTATGAAATCTAGAGAGCTATTGTATGTTTCTTGATGCTAGAGCACTGTGATTGATAATCAAGGTCTCTTTTTTGATTTGAGCTTGGATTTTGTAACCGGAGTCATTTGTAACTGTTGTCTGTCATTAATGGTCTTCATGAATGTCTTTTAATGGCGTTGATTGTAACCGTCCAACGGTCCTGCGTAGCACATAATGGTTAGACAACGGTTATAATAATATATCTGACATCGAAGTCATGAGTCGAACGTTTGACCATAGCTGGTTTGTCGTACGTTACAGACAATTGTCGAGAGTTCGCTCGATCAATGACCCTGAAGTTATAGTCAATATTTATGAGTCGTAAAATATATTTGGTCGAACGTTTTTGTCAACGGTCGAGAGCTTAGGAGATCTTTACCCAAACAGTGTTTGTCATTAATGGAGAATTTGTAATACTCCTTATATATATAGCTTTTGTCAATTAAAACAAATATAACATTCTCTAAATTACTCTATTCTCTTGTAACCTCTCCACAAATCTTTAATGACCATGTGATAGACATGATTCCGTCCAACCCCCTCAGTTCCATACCGCTCGTTTAATCTACTTTGAAATATTGCATGTCAATTTGTCAATCATATTTGATTGTACATGACTTTATTTGCAATTTCATTTAATAATATGAGACATTTTCTCCTATTTTAAATTCTTGGGTCATTTTCCTATTTAGTTGGTTACTTTTATATTGTATATTTTTTGTGCGTGTATATATCTTAGGTTAGAGATCAGGGCCGGTCCAATGATTTTGGATGCCCTGGGCGAAGAGCCACAAAAATGTCCCTAAGGAGACACGATTTTGTTTTGGGGTTTGGAACCTAGTCAAGCTAGGCGGCTCAATCCCACGCCGATTATTATTAAAAAAACGAAAGTTACAGGGGGGGGGGGACGTAAACCAAAACCCCGAACAAAAAAAGTTACAAAACATAAATAAGATCAACTAAAACGGTGTCTTCGTGCACTTCGTGAAGCAAAATCTTCAATTAATTTATCATAGTCAAGTTTTGCTAAAAACTTACTTTCGATGCTCAAAACTGCTAACCCGTTAAGCCTCTCTTGACTCATTGTAGTCCGCAAATATGACTCTAATAACTTTAACTTTGAAAAACTTCGTTCGGCGGATGCTACTATGACCGGCATGGTTAACAAAATCTTGTAGGCAAGCAACAGGTGTGGAAAGATATCCACCTTCCGTACAAACTCCATAACTTGAATAGACGTCCAAGGCTTTTCTTTCCCGTATGCTTCATTTGGAATCATGTCCTGCAAAAACTGTAACTCCTTATAAAGATAGTTCCCATCAATATCAACATCATCCCCATGTGTCAAAACAACCTGAAGATTCAAACAACAATTCTTTAATTCCTCATCTTTCAATTTAACCAACTTTGATGCATCAAACAAGAACCCAAATACAGACTCAAAATGTTTCATCTGTTCAAATCTACTTCTTAGCTGAGAAAGTGCCATATCCACTAAAACTAGAAAGTAATCGGTTCTAAAATATTTTTGGGCAAATTGTTGTTCTCTTTCAGTATTTGGGATCTCATCAAATTGCTTTTTTCTACAAACATAACGCTTCACAGGAAATTCGGGTTCAATTCCAATGTTTTCTGCAATTTCTTTAGCTTCAATGATAGCTAAGTCAAACCCATTATCCCTATACTTTTCAAAAAAAAACAACCAAACCTTCCAAGTTTTTTACCGCAATATCTAAAAGCATATCTTTTGATTGTAACTTTTTACTAACCAAATTGATTCTATATAAGATTTCATGCCAGATAACCAAACTCAAAATAAACTCAAAACTTGACAACTCACCATTTATCAAAGATTCGACATCTCTACACACTTTTACATTTTCACATACATTGGCTAATTTTATCAATGCATTTTTTATTTAGCCAAGTTGTGTTTTTATTGCTTTAACACTTTCAACAAGACTTTCCCAGTGAGTAACACATAAAGACTTCAAAGTCAAATCATCAATATATTCAAGTAAAACACTCCATCACTTTGTAGAATTGGAGAATACGGTATAAATAGTTTGACATGTACCAAAAAACGTTTTGGCTTTATGACAAGAGTTTGCCATATCACACAAAACTAGATTAAGATAATGACATCCACATGGCATATAAAAAGCTTTAGGGTTTATATCAAGCAACCTTTTTTGAACCCCTTGATGTTTTCCTTTCATATTAGCCCCATTATCATACCCTTGTCCCTGTACACAATTAATATCTAAATCAAGGGTTTTCAAAACATTTTGTAGCACATCAAAAAGACCCTTACCAGATGTATCTTCTACTACCAAAAACTCCAAAAAGAACTCTTCTACTTTAATAGGAACACTTGACACATCCACACATCTTATAATCAAAGTCATCTGTTCTTTATGGCTAGCATCAGATGTACAATCAAGAATGACCGAGAAATACCTTGACTCTTTGATTTTTGAAATAATTGCACTTTTCACATTGAATGCCAACATTTCAATCAACTCATTCTGAATTTTATGACTAAGATAATGATGATGGGTTTGTTTTTCTTTAATCAAATGAAAATGGTGTTGCATGATAGGGTCAAACTCAGCAATCATTTGAATAATGCCTAAAAAGTTACCATTCGACTCTTCATAAAGTTTTTCATTGGATCCACGAAAAGCCAAATTATATTGTGCCAAACATTTAACAACAGCAATTATTCGAATCAAAACTTGTTTCCAATGAGCGGTCTCTTTCTTGATTAACTCTTGTAAGTCGTTGTCAATTGTTTGATTCTTATCCAACCTCAATTTTAACTCAGACCATGCTTTTACATTAATCCGATGTTCAGAACTATTTTCATGTAATGATAATGCCTGACTAAGATGTTTCCAATCATTAAGTCCGTCACTAGCTAATTGACTTTTTGATTGAGCCATTTTGAATAATTTGCAGCAAAAACAAAAAACTTTATCCAAGTCTTTGGAGTAAACCAACCATTTCCGATCATGGCATACTCCATTTCCTATCTTACGAACATAATGAGTACAAGAAAAATGCCTATTTTGATCATCTTTTGGAAAAACAATATTAGTTTCTCTAATAGGACCTTTTTCTTTAAGCAAATCTTTTAGTTTTAAGTTTAAACTATCCCAAACACTTGGTTCAAAAATATTCAAATTAGGCTCATCAAAGTCATTAGAGTTAGGATCATCAACAATAGGCACATCAACATGAGGTTCATCAACAATAGGCTCATCAAAATTATGCACATTAACATGAGGTTCTTCGAAATTAGGTTCATCAACATTAGGCTCATCAACATTATGCACATCAACATGAGGTTCATCAACAAGAGGCTCGTCAACATTAGGCTCATCAAAGTTAGCATTTTCAACGGGTTTTTCTTGCCTCACAACAAACTAATTTAACGAACCACGTAAAGATTGAGCAAGTTCTTCATGTTTTTTTTTTCTATTTTGGGCACCCGAAGGCTGTGATTTAGGCATATTTAATATTCAAGAATAAAATATCAAGCAATTACCAACAAAATAACACAAATTCACAAATCACAAAAAGTCACTAAAATTGCAAATAACCTAAACCAAGTATCAAATAATCCAAATAACCAAATTAGCAATCAAACCACCAAATAGAGTAATAGTACTAGAAAATAAAATAAGAGAATCAGAAGGAAAACACCTGAGAGAGTGAGAGCCGAGAGGCCAGAAGGTCAGAAGCAACACTAGAGGAAATCAAGAAATTCCGTGCGGCACTGCCCTCCGTGACTCCGTCGACGGTGATGGTCTGATTTCACGCTGTTATACTGCCTATCTCCGGTTAATCGGTGTTCGGTGATGAAACCAGAAGGCAGAAGACAGAAGTCGTCGAGTCGATTACAATGAATTGAATGAAGGAAAATCAGAATCGATTAAGGAAAGCGTGTAAGAGAAGGGAAGCGTGTGGCTTAATTCATGAGATCGTTTGGTTTTGACGTTTGATTAATCGAGGTGAGACGTCAGCCTGGGAAGAAATCGATACGCCGTACGCAGTCTCTCCTCCAGTCCTCCTTACTTGCCGCTTGGAAAATATCGGGCCAAAACATAACCTACTAACGGGTCAAAGGGTGTTGGGTTGGGATGCCCTGGGCGAAGGCCCATGCCGCCCTATACATGGGTCGGCCCTGATCAAAACATGTCGTTTGAAAATTTGATCTCGAGTACCTTCCCAACTCAGGAGTCAAGATTCTTTACACGTGTTAGTTTTTCTGGTTTCGTAAAGTTTTTAAGAAATCAAAAGTTCTACGAAATCATATAAAAGTGATCAATTTCACTAAAATCTTATCAAAAAACGAAATTCAAAACAAAAAAAGGTAATCGTAAAACAAACAACCAAGAACAATTATACTTAAATACGATTTTCTATTTGATACTAGAATCTACATGCAAGATTTAATGACCCATCAAGTTAACTTATACGGCCGAATAGACACTACAAAACAAATGACTTTTACCATAAAAATTATTCACAGAAATTTCCGTCGATGATTACCGACAGATCACCGATAAAATACTTATAGTTCGGTAACATTCGATGTTTTTCAAGAAAATATCAACAGATCACCAAAGAATACCTGAATAATCTGTCACTAGTTTAAATTACTCACCCAAGTTACCCACCAGCTTTTGTGACGGTTTTATGACGGATTACCTTTAACGACGGATTTTCTAGGGAAAAGTTCGTTGGCAAAGTATTCCATTTAATATAGTGAGACTAACCCCGGGTCGGTATTAATCAAATCAGTGGAATTTTTTTTTGAAAGGCAACATATTATTAACACACGATTCACGAAAAATACAAGACTGCAAGAAGTAGTAACGGACAGACAGAAACATAGACGAAAAGAAGAAAAACTGGGTCCGTCTCAAGTTTTTCCACAAATTTAGTGTGTCGCCGGTCCCACAAACCCGTTACAAACACGTTTTTGATCATGAAATCAAAAGTTCCAAGTGAGTTTGGTAAGGGTTGTATATCCCTAGTTAATCCTTGCAACTTTTATGATCATGCGTAATGGGAAATCCAAAGTTGACTTTTGGTCTTGTTGAGAGTGATATAACGATGTGGAAGAATGAAAAAAAGCAATGCACTAAGAGAAAAATGGGTACTTTTAGGGTGGCCATGATTTAAAAAACATTTAAGGGATCCGAAATGGTAATGATGAACAGATAGAACACTAACGAGAAATCTTTATTCAAGGTTATACATGTTTTAACATGGTTAGGTTCATGATAGACCAATTTGTTTTTATGTGCCTATAAGGTCATATTTTTGCATTTGAAACTTCAGAACAAAATATTATAAAGGTAAATAAAATTCGAACATTCATAGTAAAAACACTGTGATTGTTAAATTCGAACCTTCACAACAAAAACACTATGAACGTTAATTTCACAGTGTTTTGATTTGAAGTTTCAAGTGCCAAAAGGTGGTCTCATGGATGTCGCAAAAACAGACTGGTCTCATATGATCACAAGTCTGTTTTAACAAATTAACTTATAAGTTGTTAACTGAAAATGTAGTTGCATGTTGGCTGATAAAATAATCGTTAGTTGATCTTGTAGATGACAATATAAAACAGAATGTATGTTAAGATGTTAAATGAAAAAATGAAAACATATAAACAGTATAACTGAAAAAAGTTCGAAAAAGACCTAGAGCTTATTGAAATGTTATTTGAAGTAATTCTTCAAAAAGGTTGTTTATAACCAACTAAACAAAGTTTTTCAATGAACTCTAAAAATAGTTAAGTTGTAAAATTTAGCTTATGGTTGTTAAATACAGACTTAACCCTCTTTACGTTATTGTGACGTTTGTCTCATTGGCATACATGATTCCCCTAAAGTGTAAATTGTAGGTTTTTCAAACAGTAAGTAAAACTATCGAGAGAGTTTAATTGATAGTACCCGGATGAAATTGGGCTTAAAACTTGATGTTTAATAAGACTATGGCTTCAACCATGGGCAGAGCTTAACTTTGGCCTGGTGTGGTCACACGATCACCTTCACATTTCAATAATGTTTTTTTGCTTTTGTCAACCCTCTCACATTTTTTCTTGTTTTATGTGAACCCAAATGCATACATGAAGTATTTCACCGTCTTTTTTATAACTTTTATATATTTGTTAAATTGCATCTGTCAGTTATTGTTTATTTATTTATGTTTTTAGTTGCTAATTAATTATTAGACAAGAATCCCTAATTTCAATTTACATAATTTACTAGTAGTTCAACGTCAAATTTTGAAATAAAAGTTAGCATTGTGTTGAAAGTTAGTTCTTAAGGACCACATATTTTGCAGTAAACCCGCATTTATATTTGTACATCTTTTTATAATGTTCTGTTTTAGTGATGATTGAAGTTTTGTAATTTTACAGTAAACCCACTTTATATATTTGTTTTTGATATATCTTGTTCATATATATGCATAATAACATTGTTAGGACCACCCTCAACCCAAATTATGCTTCCACGCTTGTCTTTAACGATTGATTATTGGACCAATACCTGGCTCAAAGTTAAAATGAAGCACTGGGTGGTGTATAACCAAGATTCTAAATAGCGTGAGGCGTGGCGTGGCGGCGATATCAAGTCTCAAGCCTTAGAAGCCATGGGGAGGTCATGACGTTTTTAAGGCGTGATTTATGACGGCAAATCTCTATATCATAGTATAAAATTATATATATAAACATATGTCACTACTCACTACTAAACGAATGACTTTTGTCTACGAACTTTTCCCTGGAAAATATGTCACTAAAGGGAGATTCCTCACAAAAGCTTCACAAAAGTTGGTGGGTAATTCAAATCAGTGACAGATTACCCAGAGATTCTTTAGGTGATTTATTGGTATTTTCTTGAAAAACATTGGATTTTATCGACCCATTGGTATTTTACGGGTAATCCATGGGTAATTACCAACAAAAATTTCCCTACGTAAATTTTGAAGGTAAAAGTCATTTGTTTTGTAACACGTGTTCTAATGTATTACTCAATAAATCAATGATATTAATCAATTTAAATTAAGTTAAATATAAAAAACTAACAAATAAGAAATTAAAAAGATAAGTAAAATCAAATATCGTGTTATAAAAACCACGCATTACGTCATGGCGTGGTTCAGACATAAGTCTTGAGCCACGACGCATCATAACGGCTGTTGTGACGAGCTTTTTCGAATATTGCGTATAACATGTAAATGACGTATTAAAAGGTGGTTAATTAACAAAATATGAAAAGAGTAAAGTAACACTTAAATATGGTTTAGGTGGTTGCGATGGGAAAGAGGGAGCCAAAATGATAATGATGTATGAATAGATTTTTTATGATTGTTTATGATTGTTTGTGAATGTGTTAGTCAAAAAGGTATGGAGTGGTTTCTCTTGGCCAAAACGTGCACACGATTTTTGAAGACACTTGACATAGACCTAATAAGTCAATTTAGTTGAGTAGACACCTTCATCTTCCACAAATACATACAAATACATTTCAAATGAGAACATTAACTAAATAAGAGATCATAAAAACAACCAAATTGCATACATAAATTGTATTATACCAAGGGGTACCAAAAACGTCACCATGGACCATGGTTTTATGTTGACTTCGAGGTTATTTAACCAAGCTGCTGCTTTGAGCTATGGGACATTATAAATGGTATCAGAGTCGAAAACCACATGTTTTTAATCGAAAACTGACGAAATAAAATTGAAATTCTCACCGTAATTCTTATTCTCACCGGAACTCAACCTATTGGTTGGGTATCTGGAGAATTAATTTTTCTAGTGCGAGAACGAGTTATGGATTCGCCGCCAAGGCTTGGGTTCGCCGCAATCATTGACCTCTAGGGCTCCACACCGAGGCTTGATTTTATTGTAGCGTGTTATAGCACGTTACGACGTGTTATGACACGTTATTTTGCTAGGTGAGATTTTTTAATATATAAGTCACGGAATAAAAACTAATTATGTGTGAGACCTAAGACTTAAATACACATAAACAGGAATTTAACAACAAAAAGTGCCTAAATAAGTAAATATTGACTCTCATTCCGATACACAAAGAGTCGAACACGATTTCTTTGAAAATTAAAGAAAGTAGTGAGTTGAGATTCAATAAATCCCAACTTAGAACTTGGATATCATTTTTTATAAGCTCTAGTATTTGGTATCAATGATTCTTCTTTCTTTTTTTAGTTTTATTACTTATATTAAATTATTTTGTTCTACATTATTATTGAAAACACTAACACACACAAGTATTCATTTTAGGAGTGGTAATATTTGAGAAATAAATAAGTGATTCTAACTCTTCATATGGTCATCATTTGCGGCTTTGACTGTGAAATAGAGAATAAATTTCTCGCATGGTATGAGAAAGATAAATGGGTAGGTTCGTAACTTTTACAAATAGACGGCAAATGTTGTTTGATTCACATACGCTCATTTGTGAACCAGTTTATTGGTTCATATATGAATTGTTTAAATTATTCACATATGAACTCATGGGTTCATATGTGAATAAGTTAATTAGTCCATATCTTAATCATAACGGTTCATATGTGGATCAATTATTTAGGTCATATGTGAATCAGTTAATTAGCTCATATGTAAATCATACAGGTTCATATATGACTCATTTAATATTTGTCATATGTGAATTATACGGGTTCACGTATGAACATATAGTTCATACGTGAATCACACCGGTTCACCTGTGAACTCGTTTGTTGCCTATTTGTAAAAATTAGAAAACTACCCCCTCTATATTTTGCATAACCGTAAACTTTGACCATTCAATCCACAATTTTTGATAAGTCAAAGCCGATTTTGACCATATGAAGGGTTAGGATCAGTTCTTTATTTCTAAAATATTTACTTCTTCTCAAAATAACTTATGAATATATATATATATATATATATACATATATATACACACACACACATATATATATATAAAGAGGTTCATGCGAGGACGGTAACAATTTACGAGAATGCGAGGACAATCCTCAGCCAATCATTTTGGACAAAAAACTTTTCATGTACAAAATCATATATGATTCATGTACAAAATCACATATGATTCACGTACAAAATCATATCTGATTAGCCGCGACTTGCCCAAGAAAAAAGTTGTGCGTGTCCTTTTTGATGCTTAAAAAATCACATATGATTTTGTACATGAAAAATTTCATGTACAAAATGATTGGTTGAGGATTGTCCTCGTGTTCTCGTAAATTGGTATCATCCTCGTATGAACCCGCCTATATATATATACACACACACACACAGAGGGAGGTTCAGGAGAAAACGCTAAAAGAATAGAAAACTGAAGAACACCTTAAGAGTCCGTCATTTGGGCAATATTTTTTTTTGTATGCATCAATGCATAAACATGCATTAGTACATATACACAAATGTATATAAGCGATTGGAGCTCCTTTTTCCTACGCATCAATGCATAAATATGCATTAGTGCATATGCACAAATGCATGTTACCAGATAGCGGCCTTCCAGGGTGTTCTTCAGTTTTCCCTTTTTTAAGGTTTTCTCCTGAAACCTCCCTCTATATATACATATATACATATATATATATAGGGTCAGGATTAAGGAAAACGTCAAAAAAAAAGGACGCCCTGGGAGCCCTCTATCTGAAAGGCATTCAATAATGCATACTGGTAGGTTGTAACACGCATTTGTGCACATACACCTATGCTTCTATAATTATAGAAACATTGGTGCATTGAAAACAAAAATTCTTGTATACATTAGTGCATACCTCCCTCTCACATGATAGAGATCATTTCTTACGATTATCACCTTAACTTCACTTCTCATATGATCCCATACCTAATTTTTTTTAAAAACACCCTAATAGCCTTCATCTAAAAGGTAAAAACAAATGTATACTGATATTTTGTAACATGCACATGTGTATATGCACTTGTGCATAACATGCACTTGTTTATAGAAAAAAGAACAGTTTCATTCGCTTGTATGCATTGTCCATACCGCTATGCACAAATGCGTACCGTCCAGATGGGGGTTCTCAAGGTGTTCTTTTTTTTAAGATTTACCTTGAACCTCTGTCTCTCTCTCTCTCTCTCTCTCTATATATATATATATATATAGAACGATAAGCAAATAAAAACCACAAAACAGTTACAAACTCGTAAAAACCGATATAAAAATATTTTTTTTCATGATTTTTTTATCAAAACATATAATTTAAAATATTGTTTCACATATATGTTTGTGTTCACCTTATGAATATAGTTACATGTGAAAAAAAAAATTGATTCACCTATTGAAACAAAAAATATGCATAAAAAATATTCATATGGTGAAACAAATACATGTGAAATTTTCACCTTATGAAACAAAAATTATATTAATTAATATCTTAAATTCTAGCATTTGATAAAAAAATCATGAAAAAAATTATTTTTATATATGTTTTTACGAGTTTGTGTTTTGTGGTTTTTATTTGGTTAAGCCCCTATATATATATATATATATATATAGAGAGAGAGAGAGAGAGAGGGAAGTTCAAATGTGAACTCATTTTTGGTTGTGAACGTGAGGACGAATCTCAGCCACTTATCCGGTCAATAAAGGCGGCTTTGACCTGGTTCCCCTCCTTTAATAATCTCCACCCTCCCATGAATCGCGTCAATCCTCCGTGATCGCGTCCACCATAACCGAAGATGTGTGGCTGAGATTCGTCCTCACGTTAACAGCCAAAATTGAGTTCACATTTGAACCTAACTCTATATATATATATATATATCTGCTTTAGGGCACGCATTGAAAAACATTATGGTCTGACAGTAACTCGTAAGACTTAAGCTTGAGTTCAGCATCATGTCACACTTCACGTTATTTAAAATGTTAGATTTTATTTTGTCCTGTTTTTATTTGAAAAGTAGAGGATAGATATCATTTATTTAAAAAAAATGTGTTTGTAACCATACTTTTAGTCCTAATCTATTAAATCATATCGATCTATTTCGGTTAATTATCTGGTTCCTTTTCTTTCTATCTGGACTTTCCCCTCTCTCTGTATATACATTATATATGTCATGAAAAAAAATCGTTTTTAAATAATTTGTTTTCATTTCAATTTTTGTTGTAACGTTGATTCTCGATCGAAAATTAACTGTGATCTTTTTGTTGTTTTACCTGAATTAAAGGTGGTTGTAACAATATAAAGAGATCTATTTTTGTAATTTTGTATTATTATCATTTTTTATTTAAATCTTCACCTATAAATTAAAGTAGAATTATCGGTTATGGGTATTTTATATTTTATTTAATTAAACAAACGTGCCTTGTGTTTAATATAAGTTATAAAAAACCGTATTATAATATTTTGAATAAAAAAATGTGTCTTTACTTCATATCTTTCCAATGCACACATCATATTTTGCACTATATTTTGATCTACATACATGAATATTAAAACATCGTATTTTGCATTATACTTTGATGTATATGAATATTAAAACATCAAGTTTTGTATAATGATATTTAGGTGTTGTTCAAACATTTTTTAAAGGTGTTCTAAATTATGTCTGAAATAATCATATGATAAATTGTGACGGCAAGAAATCAATTTTGATAAATTAACTGGCCTTGTTTTATTTGGTGTATTAAATGCATTCCTACCTACTAATTTTCTATTTACACAATTAACATCAAAATTCACTTTTTACATTTTGAATGCCTGAATTAATGTAATTCAGATTAGGTGCGTATAAATATCACTATGTTCTATTACGGGGTTAACTATCCTATGACAAAATTACTAGTTAGCACTTGGCAGTATTTGTTGGAAAAATTAGTTAAAAATAATGGATTTTTACTAACTTTGGACACATTTAAATACATATATATGTGTTGTATATAATAAACCTTTAGTGGGTTTGTGTTCTCCTATATGAGAGCTTCGAAACAATATATAATGTGTCCAAAACGAAGCAAGTGTGAATGAGATATCGATGCTCAAAGTTGAGCATTTAGATGGAAAAATAGCAAAGATGAATCGGTGTGGGAAGTGTCCTACATTAGTGGAAGGAGGAAACAATTTGTGGTTTATAACCAAAATAGTGGGAAGAGCTTCCAAGCTCTTTGATAGGTATCTCTCTACTGCACTCTTTTTCAGGCAAGTTCTCGTATCCGACAATACACACTGCTTTCGCCTTTGTACCCTGAGAACAAATGACGAATATGTTTAACGGAATCGTGTTTACACGAGTCTCGACACTGTTTGTACTTACTGTTCTAGACTTAATCTTCCACTGTATTTTTCTTTTGCTGTTTTTGTTAATTAATTAATTCTGCTTTTAAAAAAATTTGTTTCGTATTTATATAAATAAAATATATTATGTTCTAATCCTTTCATACAGTATTTGATTATACAGTATTTGATTTGACATCATGAAGATGTGAAGTGTTTTTGGTAGGTTTCATTTCAATATTGACTAAAATATTTACTTGACCTAATTCCTATATGACATTACTAGAGAAATTAATGTTTTTAATAATTAAAATTATATAAAAAAATCATGTCTAACTGACTTTATTAATTCTTATCTTTTAATAATTAAAATTATATAAAATCCGCCGGTTCCAAAAAAAAAAATTCTTATCCTTTAAAATATGAAAAAGGATAGATACCATTAGTGAAAAAAAGGTTTTGATTTATTAATTTGCTAAGAGCAAGTTACATATTTCGTCCCTATGATTATATATTACATCTGGTTTTTAAAATAATTATGAATTACATCCCACTGTATGCAATTTATAACGAATTGAGTCTCCACTCTAACCCTATCTCCATTAAAAGATTTCTCTTAAGTAGGCTAATTAAGAAAGCATTTTAGCCATTTTGTTTTTCTTTTTTAATTTCTATTAAAAATAAGATAAGAAATTTTGCAAAACCAATTTAACGTTGCCACGATCACCCTCCTGTTAAGGGCAGCATGCAACAATGTTCGGACACCCTCTCCGATAACTCTAACCCATTATAAAACCATTGCTAATTCTTCATTTCTCGTTCCAGGACATGGATTCTATACGAACCAATAGATCGTGACAAGTCGTTACTACTAGCAATGACTTCCTCTTTCATTACTTAACTTAATCCAAACAACAATAACAACCCAAATTAATTCCACATAAACGTCAACTCTATGAACATTCAACCATAAACATAATCAATAGGATTCCTTCTTTTTTTGTAAATCTAAGAATCCATTCTAAATCGTTTATGATACAAAACCCAATATAATTACACTAGATCTAAATCAAATAACAGAAATTGAGGGTTAACACCAAACGATGCTTGCTTCATGGAAATCAAAATGAAAAAGACGAAGAAAAAGAAGTATAAGTTGGTGCTTCTGTTGCTTCGTGGAAAATCAAAACCCAAATCTAGAGCATCTATTTATTGAAACCTTAGAGAAAAACGTTCAAAATTGAAGTTGTGCTTCAGTGTGGGAAACGAGTAGTGGTTCCTTCATGGTGGAGGAGAGGACTGTAAAATGAGATGCAACCATGGATGGAAGCTGGTGCAGGGATGAAGGTGGGGAGCATGGGCTAAAATTCAAGGAGATAGTTAGATTGGTGGCGGTATGGGAGAAAAAAAGGGAATAACAATAAGGAGAGAGATAATGGTATATGGGCACAGAAGTGGTGGTGCTTAGGGCCATGATTGACGACAATGGAAGGGAAGAAGGTTGGACGGTGATAAGGTTTATCCGACACTGGGCGACGACTCATCGAAAGAGATAGACGATGCATTTCGGTTACGTATTATACATACAATATAGAGTAAATTACATGTTTGGTCCCTATGGATAAAAAAAAGAAAGAATACGATTTAAATGACCACATCTTATTAACCTACTTAACAGAAAAATTCTAACGAAGATAGTGATAGGGACCCAACTCATTATAAATTGTAAACCACATGATTGTTATTCATAATTATTTCAAAAGAAGGATTTGATATGTTATAATATATAAACTACAGAAACAAAATAGGTAATTTACTCATTCATTAGTTAATATATAGATAAATCGTACCAAAATAAAATATACATTTTGAACCCGATTATTTCAAGAAACCTACTTTTAAAAATTTCATTTTAAGAAAAGCATTACTCCCTTAGTCCAAAATTCAGTTTTCATTTTTCTATTTTAATTTGTCTAAACTAAAAATAAGTGTACACATTCAAATGTAAGTTTCTACTTTACCATTCTATCCTAATTATGAGATGAAAAAAATCCCCTCTCCCACCTTTATCAAGGGTGAAAATGGCTTTCAATTATTTAATTAAACAGCGTAATAATTATATATTTTTAAAATTATATGTTATTTTCATTGTAAACCTTTTATATTGAGAGTGAGGGAGTAGATCTTATCATCTTAATGTAATTAACACAACCTAATATTTGTTTAATACAATTATGAGTAAATTACATGATTGGTCCATGTGGTTTACACTTAATAACATTGTGCGTTTTTTTCTTCAAAATAACTATAGATTTGATGTGGTTTACATTTTCACACTCCTTTGGTCCTTAAACCCTAACACCATTAAAAAGATATGTTTAGTAGATTAATTAGGAGGACATCTTAGTCATTTTACTTATTTCTTTTGTTTTATTAAAAAAATTAAATTGTAATATATTTTACATATACACGCACATGTTAGATAAACACAAAACACAACGTGAAACCCGATCGACGCCATCATCTAAGGTCGACAAATTCATCTTCAGCGGCGGACATCCTCATCTCCGGCGGCCGATGCCATCATCTCCCTCTTTCATCACTGTGCAACCACCACAGAACCCATCATTTGCAAGAACCATACCCCCTCAATCTGATCGTCACTGTGGTCTACTCAGTGTCCGGCCTCCACTACCTGCCACCACCGAGACTATGAAACCCATGGTTGTAGTTACTCCGCTACCTTACTGAAAGAATCTAACCCAGATTTGTAAGAAATCTAGATTCTATAATCGGATCCGTCACCGATTTTATAACCCAGATCCGTCGACCCTCCTCCCCCTCACTCGATTGTGAAACAAATGAGAACCCCCCGGTCTCCCGCCGATAACCGCCCCTCCCCTCACCACCATCATGGCCGTCGGGTTTCGATTTCGATGGAGTTTTTATGGATCTGGTTCACTAGCTATGGCTTTTGGTCCTTAACTCGAAGCCATCTCTCACTACTAGAAAATTGAGTATTTTCAACGGAAAATGTTTTTGAAAATTTTCTATGAATTTTAAAGAGATTATTGACAAAACATAATTTTTCTACGAATTTTCAACGAAATTCCGTTGAAAATCTCTCACAAAATGCATTTTCAACCAAAAACTTTTTGATGAGACATTCCGTTGAAGTTTTTTTGATTGAAAATGCATATATGTTTGTGAGAGATTTTCAACGGAAATTCGTTGAAAATTCGTAGAAAATTTATGTTCTGTCAATAATCCTCTAAAATTTGGAGAAAATTTTCAACGATATTTTCCGTTGAAAATACTCAATTTTCTAGTAGTGTCTCCTTAACTTCTCCACCCCAGAGTCTTCTTCGTCATCTCTATATCAACATAAATCGAGATCTACATTACGATGAGTTTGAAAGCTGTGGAGGTTACAAGATCAGGAAAGAGACGAAGCCAATCAACAGCTTCACAAATCCAACAGAAGAGATTTGATTTACGATAAGGTTTTTGTTCATAAATGTTTGTATAGATTAGGGTTTTCTATTACAGTTTTGTTCATAAATTTTTGTTTCGATTAGGCTTTTCTTCATAAATTATTGAATGAATTAGGACTTGTTTAAAGATTTCTTTGTTGATTAGGATTTGTTTAAGGCATTTGTTCACAAGTTCATAAATTTTGAATGTTCTTGTTTTAAAACACTATGGTTTTTTGGTCTGATTGTGGTATTTATTAAAGTTTTTAGATAATTCTTGGTGTTTTAGATTAATTGGGGGATTTTGGAGGTTTTAGATGAATCTCTGTTAATTTAGGTTTCATTCAAAACTTTTTTTCTCTAGACACACACAAATCAGACGAATATGAGCCATTGGGGAAGAACAAGAGAGAGAGAGAGAGAGAGAGAGAGAGAGAGAGAGAGGAAGGCTGGAGATGACGGCCGGAGATGGAGCAGCGGACGGAGGAGACCAGTGAAGGGTGGGGGTACGGGGTCGTGGTGTGTTATACATTATTGGTCCTTGGTTATTAATAAAAGATAAGTTTTTAGATAAAGTAATAAAAATGACTAAGATGTCCTTCCAATTAATCTATTTAAAAGATCATTTTAACGGTGTTAGAGTTTAGACATCAAACGAGTGTGAAAATATAAACTACATGGACCAAATCCATAATTATTTTAAAAAAGGAACATACAATGTTATTAAATGTAAACCATATGGACTAATCATGCAATTTACGCTACAATTAAATAAAAAGATACTATGAATGAACATAAGTCATTCTTGTAATAAAAATTACGAATACAGCAAGATCCACTACAAGAATTAGCTTTTTGGATAAGTTGAGATATTCAAAATAAAAATTATAGCTAATTTTTACAAAAAGTGAAAATATTAAGCTAGATCCACTACAATAATATTGCGCTTATAGAAACAATTAATATCTAAGGTCGTGTTTGGTTAACATAACGGAATATCTCGGAATTAGAATTTGTCAAACGAATTAGAATCTGAAAGAATTGGAATGGAATTTAATCATGTTTGACCATACGTTTGTTTGGCAGCAATTGAAATGAAACCTGTCCAAATAATTTTAAATATGTATATTTGGTTCGCTGAATATAATAGTGGTAGGGTGGAGGCAGTAGTGGTGTAGATGGTAGTGGTGGTAGCGGCAATGGCGGTGTTGGTGGTGGTAGGGGTGGTGATGGTGGTAGTAGTGGGGTGAAGGAGATAGCGGTAACGACGGTGATGGCGGTGTTGGAGGCAGCGGCAACAACACTAATGGTGGTGATGGCGGCGACGGTCGTAGTAGTGGTTGTGGTGATAGATGGGGTTGTATTGGTTAGGAAGACATTGGTAACCATGGTAATAGCAGTGTTGGAGGTGGCGATGACAACAGTGGTGGTGGTGGCGGTGGCGGCGACAATGGCAGTGGAGTCGGCGGAGATGGTGATGATGGTAATGGTGTTGGTGGTGGTAGTGGGGGTGAAGGAGATAGTGGTAACGATGGTGATGATGGTGTTGGAGGTAGCGGCGACGACGATAGTGGTGATGACGGCAATGGCAGTGATGGTGGATAGGGTGGTGACAACTGTGGTTGTTGGTGAAGAAAATAGTGATAACGATGGTAATGGCATTTTTGGATGCAATGATGACAACAGTAGTACATTGTGGTCACTATGGCGGCAACGGCGGTGGCGGTAGCGGTGACGACGGTGGTAGCAACGATGGTGGTGACATCCATCATGGTGGGATGGAATGAAATTGAGTAAATATAAGAGTACGATGGTTTTTTATTTAAAGATGAAACGAAGGAATTGAAATTCTTTACTAGAACCAAAGGAATTTACATTTCACCATACGTGGAATGTGAATTCCTTATCAAAACTCAAAAACCGAACCAAACACAGGAATGAAATTTGGTCAATGGAATTGACCATTTCAATTCCTTCAGATTCCGGCAAATTCCAGCAAACCAAACGCCACCTAAGTGTTAATAATATATCGTTTCGTAGGTCTTAAGTTCATAGGACCAAATAATAACGTTTTATATCTAAAGGTGTTTTAATAAGTTGTATGACTTTTTTGGACGTCTTAACAAGTTTTTACGACATTTTTAAATTAAAACGTCGTATTAATTATTTTATATTGCATTTTTCTTTTTATAGACCCTTTGTTTTGTAACAACTTTTTCGAACGTTGTTTTATAAAACATGTAATATGATGATTTTTTTTGAAAAATTTCTAAAAATCTTGTTAAAACGTCAATTTTTTTTTTATAAACTCGATACAATACTTTTAAATATGACGTTTTATCGTTTGATGTTATAAACTCAATTCCTATAAAGCAATCTATAAATTTGGAAAGGAGAATACATCCATATAATAAATTCAGTTTGTCTGATGATATATACAATCCCAAATCATACAAATTACTCTTGCATAAATAATGACAACCATACAAAATGAAAATTCTTCAACTGCGACAAGAGTTTTCAAATAACAGTTGATAGTTTTGGGGATTCCACAATAAAATAAAAAGGTTTCATTGATGGATTTGCCACTGATAATTAGTGACGGATTTATGGTGGATCACCAATAAATTACCGACTCTGTTTCCCTTCTGTGATTGGAAATTTGTCGTTAATCACGATTACTTGCCAAGAAATTAAATATCAATCGGGCAGAGTGGTTGTAAAACCCGCTTTTGGCTATTTCTATTATGTAATTGCTTCTCTAGCGGTGATACTTTATCTAACGATGAGATCGGCTGGTGATGAGATCGACCGGTAATCTGGCGGTGATAGTTTTCCGGTGAACTACCACTACAAGAAAAATGACCTTCAGAGAAGGTTTAGTTTTGTACTTAAAAGTCTTCAAAGTTTCTCTAAAGCCTTTAGAGAAACTTTTCAATTCCGTCAAAGAGCTTCTCTATATAAGGGTATACCGACGGATATTTGTGTCGATGAAGTCTTTTCGTTTTGTAGTTGTAATATATTCTTAAAAGAAAACCACATATGCAAAAATCGCCTATGTACTCACTAAAATAAATTAATTTTATAAGACATTGGTTGAATTTAATTGTTCTAATAGACGACATTATAAAACTTAATTTATAAGGCCGAAAAATAAAGTTTCCTCTAAAAGTAATTGTAATAAGTTTGGAGGACGTTTTTAGGCATTGTAAACAACTCTTTTAGAATGTTTTTATAAAAACGCGTCGTATTATCTATTTTATACGATACTATTTGAAAAAATGTTTATATAAACTGTGCTATAAAAAGATTGGTTTATACTTTATAGGACACTTTCTCAAAAGCGTTTTATAAAATATTTAATGCGACACTTTTTTATTAAAATTATCTTAATAATTTATTAGGACGTCAAAAAACGTCCTATAAAGTTATTACAGTGTCTTTTGATAGAGCAATTTATTTTTTGGTCCTATAAATTAAGTTTAACACTACAACAAAATTGATTGAACGGAAAACGTCCAATTTGTTTTATAGGATTTAAGTTTATAGAACAAAACCAAAAAGCGTCTTTTCAAAAAATGTTACAATAGTTTCATAGAATGTTTTTAGGCGTTTTAACAAGTTTTTTAAAACTTTAAGAACAAGGTGTCGTATAAACTATATATTTATGGGACACTATTTGAAAAGTGTCTCATAAACACAATTGTCCGATAAAAAGATGCATTTATAGAACATTTCTCAAAAGTGTCCCATAAAGTAGCTAATATGACATTTTATTTTAAAAACATTCCTAAAAATTTGTTGAAACGCCTAAAAGTATCTTATAAACCTATTATAACGATTTTAAATAAGACGTTTTATAGTGTGGTCATATAAACCTACACTTTATAAAGTATTTTATTATGATGCTTAGACAATCCTGACGTCTTATAAAGACAAGTTTATTGTAGTGTTAAAAATCAGTCTATTAAAATACTTAGACATTGATGACGTCCTATAAATTCAATTTTGTTGTAATAACTCTTTAGCATCACAATATAATCAATCTTAAAGAATTACTAAAATAAGTAAAATTGGACTAAATTAGTATTTTTAAAGTAATTTATTGAGACAACCGAAGAAGAAAGTGTTGCAAGATTTATTTAACAACGATTGAGAATAGTCGATAACTATAACAGAAGTAATTTAATATATGAAAGTACTGTGATTAGTTAGCAATCATAACATAATCCATTCATATCACAACTTACATAAAATACTAATCCAAAACATAAAATGTCATAAGAACGAGCTTCGGAGTCCTTTAATTTAGACATTTTCTTTATGATATTTTCTTGTATGCATGCTAAAATAGTCAACATATATCTAATGATTTTATATATAACTTTCAAACAACATGCTCAATATACATTTGGGTTGGGTGATTTTCCTATCTTTGGATTTTTAACCTTTTAGGTTATTTTTTTTATTGTCTAGCTATATATAGGTTTTCTTTATTGTATTGTAAGCTTTTATATAATAATAAAACCCTAGAAATCTTCCGGCTTTCAATCTTCATTGTATGAGAACGGAAGAACCAATCCATGTTTTGATGATCATCGAATTTTTTCTGGTATTGTTTATCATATGTTTTAATTTTCGTATCATATTTGTTGCGTGGATATTGCTTTTCGTTTGGTGTTCGTTTCTTCGTCTTGTGTTGTTTGATTTTGGTGTTTGCTACTTTCTTCGTCTCGTGTTTGCTGCTTTCTACGTCTCGTGTTTGCTGTTGTTTTACGATTGCTTGGCCACTTTGATTTTGTTGATAACATGGCTCGGAAAGATGATTCTCTTCAATCTATCAACACTCAATTGGATGGTGAATATTGTGTTTATTGGAGTTATATAATGAAGAATTTTCTGCATGGAAAGCATGTGTGGGGTTATGTCTCCGGTGCAACATGTAAATCCATGGATGAGAAGGACGCCTTATGCCCAATTACTGGGTACATGTGAAACTGATAACTCTTATTACTTGGATTAACAACTATGTGGTACAATCAATTAGGACTCAACTAGCTAAGTATGATACGGCTAAAGAAGTTTGGGACCACTTGGATAGGTTGTACACTCAATCAAACTTTGCTAAACAGTACTAGTTAGAAACAAATATTCGTGCCCTCTGATAGAATGAGTCGAGTGTTCAACATTTGTATGCTGCAATGTCTGATTTATGGGATCAATTGGCTCTTAAAGAGTTTGCGAACTGAAAGCATTCATACTTACATCTCTAGGAGGGAGGAGCATCATTTGGTTCAATTTCTGATGGCACTACGATCTGATTTTGAAGGATTACATGGAACATTCCTTCATCGCACTTCTCTTCCCACAATTGACTCGGTTGTTCATGAATTGACTGTAGAAGAAACTCGTCTGAAAGGCTCTAAACTATCAACTAGTCTCGCTGTCTTTGTTGTTCCACACGAACACAGAACGTAAATTAGCCCAGACCAAAATTGGCCATTGATGAATGTGTTTTTTTTGCAAACAGAAGAATCATTGGAAATCTCAGTGTCCCTTATTACTGAACAAGCGAAAACAACAACAAAGACCTTCCGATTCTACTTCATGGGCACCTCAGCAACAAAATAAAACTTCTGGACTACTTCAGCCACCATTTCAGCAATGTCCTTCTGGTTCGAGCCCATGGGCGTCACGTCCACCACAGTTTATTACTGCTGCTGCTAATCCTTATTCAGTAGAGCATACCACTCCACCACCATCTACTTTGGATCCTTAGGTTTTAAAGCAGTTCAGACAGTTCCTTGCATCTAGTCTTGCTGCCATGTCCGCCTCTATGTCTCATTCAGGTCTGTCTTTGTCTAGTACTTCAGGTATACCTTCCAACTTATGGATTTTGGATTATGGAGCATCTCATCATATGTCACCTCATTTGACAACATCTGAATCCATGTCCCCAGGATCACTGGTTTCTGTTTTGTCCGCTAGTTCTACGTCCATGCCAGTAGAAGGTGTTGGTTCTATTGTTACTCCTCACATAATCTCTCTATTATATAGCCACACTTGCTTTGAACCTTGCTTCGGTTAGTCAATTGTGTAAAACTTGTTATTGGGTTTTCTTTTCTAATTCTCTGTGATGTGTACAGGACCTGCGGTCTCAGAAGGTGATTGCGATAGACCGTAAGCTAAGGGATCTTTATGTCGTGGATGAACTCAAAGTCTCAGAAGGTGATTGGGATAGACCGTAAGCTAAGGGATTTTAGCCTCTACAAGCTTTTTGGGACATTTGAAAAGTTGTGATATTTCTAACTATAGTGGTTGTAAACTGACAGATTTTTTTGCTTTAACATTTAATAAATGTATGTCTTGTTCTTTTGCTCCTTTTGATCTTGTGCATTCTGATGTATGTGGACCTTCCCCCGTGTCATCAAAGGGAGGTTTTAGTAGTGTGTGTCGTTTTTTAATGATTACACTCGAATAGAATAACGTAGATCTGATTTCTAATTTCTTCTCGGTATACAGTAACTTTACAGCTCTTATAAGAACAGAACGTTCTGCTGTTATAAAATGTTTCGGGCGTGATTTAGGGGGAGAATATACCTCTAATGATGGACCATGCATCAACCATCGAGTACCGATACTCCTCAGCAGAATGGTATTGTTGAAAGGAAACATCGACATGTTGTTGAAACTGCTCGTTCTTTGCTACTTTCTTTTGAAGTTCCTAACGTTTTCTAGGGGGGAGGGGGAGCGTTTCTAACCGCTACCCATGTGATAAATCGAATTCCCACAGGTCATAACTCTATCTTGTCTCCTTTCGAAAAACTATATGGTGAGTCTCCTAATTACTCCTCATTACGTTTCTTTGGTTGTACTTGTTTTATCCTCCGTCCCCATGTTGAAAGGAACAAGTTGTCTCCTCGGTCTGCCTTATATGTTTTTCCGGGTATGGTATGGTTAGAAAGGATACCGTTGCTTTGATCTGGTAAGTCAAAACCTTCACGTCTCACGTCATGTCAGTTTTTTGAAGCATATTCCGTTCTTCTCTATTGCGGCTCAATCTCATGGTGTATTGATCCTTTTAATGTTGATACTAATGATGCTTCTCCTGATGTCCCCGTCCATGAGACATCCGTAATATCAGACACACCTGAGAGATCGACAGACTTCTGATTCCCCTACGCTTATGACCGTTCCCTCTCCTGGTGAGACCACGGTTGTCTCTCATCGTAAGTCCACTCGCAATCGTAAGTCTACCAAACTTCTCGATTTTGCTTACTCATCTTATTCAGCTTCGTTTCTTCTTTTATTACAAGTATACATCATTGGACTGAACCTTAATCCTATCGAGAAGCTATCTTTGATCTCTTTTGGCAGGATGCTATGGCTGAGGAACTTAATGCTCTTTACCAGACTCACATGTGGGATCTAGTTCCACTTCCACCCGAAAAGCATGTGATTGGTTGTCGTTGGGTATACAAGATTAAAGCCAAGGCTGATGGGTCTATTGAACGGTACAAGGCCAGACATGGTGCCAAAGGATACTCATAGTAGTATGGTGTGGATTATGAGGAGACTTTTTCACCAGTTGCAAAAATGATGACTGTCCGAACCCTTATTAAAATTGCCTCTATTCGTCAGTGGAAAATTTTCCAAATGGATATCAAGAATGCATTCTTGAATGGTGATCTTCATGAAGAGGTATGCATGACTCCTCCCCCGGGTATTGCTCACAAATCGGGTGAAATATGCCGACTTCGAAAAGCTCTTTATGGTCTCAAGAAATCCCCTCGTGCTTGGTTTGATAAATTCTCTACGCTGATTACTTCTCTTGGCTATATTTCAAGTAACCATGATTCAACATTGTTTTTTAGATGCACGAATGCAGATCGAATTCTCCTATCCTTATATGTAGATGACATGATATTATCGGGGATGACTATGATGGTATTGAGTCTCTAAACCGGGAATTGGCTCATCGTTTTGCTATGAAAGATTTGGGAATCTTGCGTTACTTCTTGGATATTTAGGTTGCTCAATCTAAGAAAGGCTATCTTCTTTCTTAGACGAAGAATATCAGATCTGTTTGAGTGTGAACAGCTTTCTGACAACAAAACTGTTGACACGCCTCTTGAGACCAGTGCCCAATATACTCCGACTAATGGTGTTTCTTTATCAGATCCAAGCTTATAACATACCATTGTAGGCAGTTTGGTTTACCTTATAGTCACTTGTACAGACATTGCACATGCAATTTATGTGGTTGGTCAGTTTGTTACTGCTCCTACTACTGTTCACTGGGGATCTGTTCTTCGCATTTTGAGATATCTCCGTGGCACTCAGTTTCAGATTCTCTTGTTCCCTTCGATGTCATCTCTAAATTTGAGTGCCTATAGTGATGCTAGTTGGGATAGCGATCCTACTGACCGCAAGTCTACCACTAGTTTTTTTTTTTGGAGATTCTCTTATCTCATGGAAGAGCAAGAAACATGACGTTGTCTCTTCTTCTTCTACTGAGTCTGAGTATTTTGCAATAGCAGGGACTACTTGTGAGATTGTTTGGTTACGTTGGCTTCTTGCAGATATGGGTGTTGATGTTTCCCAACCCATTCCATTGCATTATGACAACAAAAGTGCGATGCAGATTGTGAAAAATTATGTCTTCCATGAAAGGACGAAACATATTGAGATTGACTGTCACTGCACTCGTCATCATCTTCAGCTCAGAACTATCTCGTTGCCTTATGTTCCTTCAGCTCTGTAGATTGCTGATATTTTTACGAAGGCTCAGTCGGCCTCGCTTTTTCGTTTTCCATCTGACAAAATCTTAATGCTTATTATTGTTGCATTGTGAGTTTAAGGTGGGATGTAGCATATCTTAATGTTTGGGCTTGGGCCCTTTTCCTATCTTTGGGCTTTTAGCCTTTTAGGTTATTTTCCTTATTGTCTAGCTATTTATAAGCTTTTCCCTTTCATTGTAAGCTTTTCTATTATAACAAAACCCTAGCAATCTTTTGGCTCTCAATCTTCACATATATCATGGGAAAAACTAAAAAGTTAACCGAAAACGTACCCGACAATATTAGCTTCGTGGTCGCCCTCTCGCTTTTTTAATAAACATCCGAGAAAAATAATTTTCCCTTCTTAAGCCTTTGGTGGGTTCTCGTTTCTCTCTTGACTTCCGCTACACTTCCTTAATCTCTATTGACATGCCACGATTTTTTACACTCAGACACGAGATCCATCCCTTGATGGAACAATCCCGGTATGAATGGCCCAACTTTCCACATTTTGAATACGTCTCGGAGTTAGATTACACTTTCCGACATGCTTAAATCGACATCCTTGAGATCATTTTGACCCCTGTGAGAGTCTACCTCATTCCCATTATACGAGTCTTTGAACTTCTCTGATTGCCTTTCTCATTTTCCCTTATTTCTAAGTGCAACCACTCTTCTTTTTCTTGGGCAATGTCATCCTCAATCAGTTGAGACTCTTCAATAGCCTCTTGTGAGGTAGACACTATAGAATTTTTAACAAAGTACTTCTTTTCGACCACTAATATTAATCCCTTGAGGTAGCATTTGATCTTTGCCTTCTCATATTGAGCCAAATGCCCCCACCAAATCTAAGTTCTTGATAACAAACTAGCATAATCGATAATAGCCATGCTATATCTTTAATATCTTGGATTTTGTCCTCGGTCTTGTTAAAGGCAGTCTCACTACAATATTTTTCCTTATCTTTACCCTTGAACATTCCCTAAGTGAGCATTAAAGCAATGGCCGCTCTAAGGACGGACTAAGGGCGGATCTTGCATTCCACAAACTAAGGGTCTTATGTTAGGTGTAAATATATTGTATCTGAGATTTCAATATTGAAGACTGTTGGTCCCTAAAGGGTCTACAAGAGTTCAATAATAAGTAAACAGTTTGTACAAGGGGGGGGGGGGTTTGAATACAAACACACAGATTTTGGTTTTTAAATTAGTTTATATATGATAAACAAATTTACAGTTACAAGCGGAATAAGAACAAGTTTAAAACCTATTCTATTATAACTAGGAAACACTAAGTTTGATGCACAAGAAGAAGGAAGAAAGAATAACGAAGAAAAAAAGACGCATGCATTAAGATGAAGAAGATATCTTCATCTTATTTATACCCGTTTGCATTTAATGCAAGACAAAAGGTATATGCCACGTGTCAAGCTTAGATAGGAAGCTTGTCCTTGCTAATAAGACAGCCATGTTTTGGCCGAATATGAACAGTACCATATCAGATATGATGGGGACATAAGAGACAATTTGTACGTCCTTTTCTGACAAGGTATTAGGTTTGACTTTTGTGCATCGAGGATAAGATCAATCTTTAATCTTGTAAAGGAAGCTTCATTTGAACGCTGATTCTGAATCTTCAAGGATGAATCTTCAGTATCGCTGAGGCTTCACAATACTTCACACTTTGATTAGATAATCGCTGCTATCGCTGAACCGCTTCAGTTCACTTAGCTGATTATCTCTTTCTTCAATTAGGGTCTTTGACTTTCGCTGAATGGTCTTCTGGTGTGATAGCTGATCTTCAAGTCTTCAGAGATAAGCTTGTTGTTTCTTGATCTTCAGCGATCGCTGATGGTAATCAGCGTATGCTATCACTGAATATTAACAGAAGCTTATACAATGGAATTTCACTAAATATACAAAAGGAATCATATTCAAATCATCGAGAGGAGTTATGATCAACAATCTCCCCCTATTTGATTATGATTAAGCAACATAGGAAAATTCCTTTAAGAGACTAGTAAGGACTTAAGAAAAATTTGAAGTAAATTTTCTAAGTACTAATCTGTATAATGTTTTTCAGCTAGTCTACTATCTGAATTGAGTTTCATTTATAAGGATATGAAAGCCCAATTCTTACAAGTAAATAAGCACAAAGTACATTCACCGATTAATTTTTCAAAGTGAAGAATCACTGAGTAAAGTAGTTTGAAGAAAACTAGAACTCTTATGTTCATTGTCCCTTTTACTTTTTTTTCAGGGATCTTTTCAGTACATAGATGGAGTAAAGTAAATTGATTGAATTTCATTAAATATAATCTGAAGAAATTACAGGAAATTGAAATTAAAATAATAAAAGTAAAGTACTTGTACACTGAAGGAATATTACAAAGGAAATAGAAATCTATAACTAGTCAGAGATGTTCTCGTTTCTTCTTTGTAGCTCATTCTCATAAAGCGTTTTCTGTCGATTCATCAGAGGTGTATCTGACCAGCAGCGCCAAAGCATGATCTTTATGAGAGAGGATGGGGCCTTGTGAATTTCTTGGTTTTCGAGGAGTCCTAAGAACCCTTCATTATCCAAGAATACCATACCAGGTTCAAGTAGTGAGATGATTTCATCTTCTTCATATATTCGGTCTTGAAGGAGAGAGGTACGTAGCATTGAAATATCAGGGATTTCAAGATGACTAAGAATGCTTTGATAATCAAATTTGGTTTCATGCTCATTTTTGGAGCTTGAACCACCTTCAGCATTTGATCTTTTCTTCTTTGATGACTCAGGGAGAGGGGGAACTTGCACGTGTTGTGACATCCTTTGCAGCAACTGATCCAGTACTCTTTCCACCACATCCTTGAATTTGGATTTGGAACCCTGAATGGCGTCTCTGATTTCTAACCATTCAGTGTATCCATAAATCCTTAAGACCTTGGCTTCTTCTCTCTCAGTTCTGTTTGTCCTTGTCATTCTTACATATACCTTTGGACCACCTTTGTTGGAGTGTCGCCCTTGAATAGTTGCATGAATGATTTTAGCCTCAGATCTTCGAAATTTTAGTCTATCAGTGCACCAGTCTAGCTCTTTGTCTTTCTGAAATGTGGCTTCAGCGGATAGTGCACTTAGAATCTTCTGTTGAGCAAGGATTGGATCTACGTTCAAGTTTTCCTGTGCAAGTTCTTTCTGTACAAGAGCTTCAGCGACCCTTTCACTCTTTTTCAATTGTTCCTTGGCCGCCTTGTCTTTAGCAGAATCTTCCCAGAGCAATTTCCTTGCTAAAGCAAGATCATTTTCCGTTTGCTTTGTCTTCTCATCCCTGATACGTTGTGCTTCCAATGCTTGTTTTCTCTCTTCGCTAGACAGAAAGTAGAATTCATCTACCATCCTTATTGGTACAGCGTCTATGGGTTCAGCTTGAGGCACCGTTATTCTTCTTGCTTCGAATTTCCTAAGGAATTTTATTCGCCTTTTTTCTTCTTCAGGCTCGCTTATGATCGGCTTTTGAACGCGACGCCTGGGAATAAGGCCCTCTTCTTCTTCAGAGTTAGTTTCTATTATGTACATAAACTGCTCTTCGGAAGAAGGTTCCTTCCATGAAGTGGAGTCCTTTGGGGGACGGGGATCACTGAGGGAAGGAGAGGAGGAAAAAGAATTGTCAGAGAGAGTTTTTGTAGGTGAAGGAGGTCTGGGGGTTTCAGAGAGAGGTGTAATATAAGGGATAAGAGGAAGAGATACCTCATTAGTGGTCTCCCCCTAAGATAATGGGATAGTGGCATCCAGATTTACCACCTCTTTTTATTTGCCTGAGGGACCGGATTGTCCCTGAGAGGGATGTTGTCCGTCCCCCAAAGGCTCTTGATGAGAGACTCCTGGCCTAGACATTCTGAAGTGCTCTAAGGCACTTCCAATGTCATCGTCATCTTCATCATCATCCATTCCCCCATAATGAGGGATAGGATCTTCTTCATCCTCTTTTTCAGCATCATCATCTTCTTCAGCAGTCAACCCTTCAGGGAGGGAAGATCCCGCTCGCTGGATGTAAGGAGAAATATTTTCTCCTGGGAACGTCCAGTTGCGCTCTGCAATGAGTTCATCTGCAAACTCTTTGGCATATCTCTCTCCCTCGATGTTATCAGGATGTAGACAATGCACCATCAGAGTGCGAACGTTGGACTGAATGTCCTTAAGCTTCGTATCATTGTCCTGAAGCGTGGTCCGATCAGCAGCATTGAAGGAGGAACTAGCCTCAGAGAGCTTGGTGAGCATCTACATCATATCAGATTGAGTCTTTTGAAAAGACTCAACGACATTTTCCTGAGCTGCAATCTTCTGCTCCAAGTTGGACAGGTGCTGGTGAAGGACCATGTTGTCTTCCTTCAGAGAGAAAACGTCAGAGACAAGATTGCTGACGTTGGTCTTGATCGCTGGTGTCCCAACGATGCGTTTGAAGATGAGTTTAGCTGACGTCTGAAGGTTGTCAACCCTAGCCCTGGCGAGAGCACATTCCCTGACCAGATAGTCAACAGCAGGGAATGTAGGACTAGGAAGGACAATAGGAGGGAGTTCAGTGATGGGAGTGGGAAGCTTTGGAGCTGCCATCTCCATCTTGACTTCTCTGAGCCGTGCAGCACTGGGATGGCCCTGAGGAGACTTCCCCGTTTCCTTGCTGATGGTGGTGGTTGTCGCTGTCGCTGAAGTGAAGGGAGAAGCGACACCTGATGATGACATAGATAAAGATGCCAAAAACACATCTGGATTAGAAGATGAATGAAAAAATTTATTTTTCTCCTTGAGAGTATCATGAGGATTACTCTCAGGGACTACGTTTGCAGAGGTAGTGTCTTGAGGATCACTAACCAGTGTCTTAGAGTATCTGAGAGAGACACTCTGAGGTCCTTTTAAATTGTCTTTCCAAAACTCAGATTGCCTAAACAGTATTGAGGTTTGGACTGCGTGCATTTCAGCATTATCAGGGATAGGGACAACTATCGCTGAGTCATGTGCTAAGGTGAGGACCCAAGGAGAGGAGATAAAAGAAGTTAAGAAGGTTGTGAGTGTAGTACCTGATCCAGCTTCAGCAGAGCTGGCTATAACACCCTCAGTGACCGAGGTCCCTGATGGTGGAGGTAGTGCTGATGAAGCAACAACGGATGAAGAGACCATTGAAGTGGCTGCGGCAGCTGTTGGTGTTGGTAGTACACCGAAATCAGAGAGAGTGGTCTTTTGAGAGACAATCTTCTTTGGCTTTTTGGTTGCGATGGTCTTTTTATGACCATCGGTTGGTTGTTTCCTTTTGGCAGCAGCAGTGTCCTGGATGCTCGCTGTTGGGATGGGCAGCGAGGTAGACACTGAAAGAGGGGCTCCAATCACTTTCAGCATGTAAGGCGTGGAGGAGCATCACCTGGACGTTCATCTATGTCCAGGGACTTCTTCCCCACCATGGAGAAGGAGTGGTCACCGACCTTCGGGTAGTCCTCCCCGGAGGCAACTTCCATTATTGTTGCGAAGAAACGTGGGTAGGGAATGATCGGGTGTCTGGTGGCCGCGTTGATGCGACTGATCATATCGCTGAAGATATAGTCAGCGTAGTTGAGGTTGTGGCCGGTGCAGAGGGAGTAGGCAAGATCCTGAAAGTGCTTGCTCGCTTGGTCATGCGAGCCAATCTTTGACCCAAGGCATTGGATTACCTGGGTAAAGATGTATTGCCAGCGAGCAGGCAATCTCTTCTTTTCTACCTTTGAGCCCACCGTCTTCAGCGATAGATTCTCCCAAGCATAGCCAATAGAATCCAAGAATGCGTCGATCTGCATCTTGGTAGGTTCAGCGCCCCATTGCACATTCTTGGCGCGGGTAGGGAGATGAAGAGCCTTCCTCACAAAACCAACAGTGAAGGAGAAGTAACCAAGATCTGGAATCTTGAAGCCAATAGCAGAGAGCACGGTCCCCTTGTCCGTGGTGAGCGTGGTAAAGTGAGCTGTGTACCAAAGAGCTTGAAGATGAGAAGAGATGCCCACTGGGTTCTGGACAAACGCGTACATCAGCGGGCACGCCTTGATGAAGGTAGCTCCTTCATTGAAGTGAGGGCGATCAGCGGGTATGTCAACCAATGCAATGTAATTGCATGATTTGAAGACAACTTTCTCCATTGGAAAGTGGCAGGTTGGTGCCGCGACCAGAGTGTTGTCAGCAGTTGTAGCAGCAGAGGTTTCAGCATTCTTACTTGCAGAGGCCATTTCTGTAGGAAAAATGGGAATACCAAAGAGATAAATCATGCTTTTATACATAAATGTATAAACCAGAGTTTGGTATTAAGAGTACCAAATGTAAGATTCAAAGAAACAAGTATTTTGATGAACACGATCAAAATGCTTGTGATAAAAACAATAATATACAAGATTATTTTAGAAAAAGTAGAAGATAAATAAAAATGGATAAAAATTTAAGAAGAAAGTCTTATGTTCTAAGGAAAGAACTTAAAACAGGGTTTTGAAAATAGAAGAGTTTTTGAGTTTTAATCCAGATTAATTTTATTTTCTTCTTAAAAATATGTTTTTATTGCATTTTTAGAAGATTAAAGAAAAATAGATGTGAAACAATATGTTTCCAGTTTTAAGTAAAGGTTTAGATCAAACCTTAGGTGATTTCGAGAAGGAAAAACGCAGAAGTGCGTGTTCTTAGTGTTCTTGAGAAAGCTTGAAGATACGAAGGCTCTTTTGCCTTTTGGAGAGTTATGAAAGTGTAAAGAGGCAAATGAGGCAAAAGAATTGCTTAAATAGCAAGAGGAGAGAGAAAGAAAGGAGCGCTAAACGATGGTTTTAGCTTTTTGAAAAAGAAATGATGACCTGGCGCACGTTCCAAGAAAGGAGTTGGAATGGAAACGTTGCGGTCCGTCATGTGTCAGAAAAAGGTCTGACGTGTCCTTTTCTTATTTTTAAAAGATTATAATGATAATTATCCATAAGGAAGGTTTATCATTATTAATTTTAAAAAAATCTTCATCACTGATAATAAAGGATTGTCAGTGAGGTGTTTTAATTTCAGAGATTCATTCTTTGATGAGAAAAGATATCAAAGAGTGATAAGGGTTAGAAGATAATACCTGAGGAGATGCCCCAGATATCGCTGAATCAGAGTACAGCGAATGGGAAGTTTGAAGGCTTTATTTGTATCGCTTGTTGTAAGTCACTGAATAAACATTATTCAACGTTCAACATACCAAGTTCGCTGATAAGTAGATTGAATCTAGTTTCATCAAGAGGCTTGGTGAAAAGATCAGCGAGCTGATATTCAGTGGGTACAAAATGAAGCTCAACTTCACCATTCATCACATGATCTCTGATAAAGTGATATCGGATCTCAATGAGCTTGGTTTTGGAGTGAAGTACAGGATTGTTAGCAATGGCGATAGCACTAGTACTATCACAATAAATAGGAATTTTAGAGATCTTGAGATCGTAGTCTCTGAGTTGATTTCTCATCCAAAGGTTTTGAGCACAACTACTACCAACGGCTACATATTCAGCTTCAGCGGTGGAGGTGGACACTGAGTTTTGCTTTTTGCTTGTCCAACTAATTAACTTTCCACCTAGCAGCTGACACCCACCAGTGGTGCTCTTTCTATCTATCTTACAACCTGCAAAGTCACTGTCAGAATAACCAATAAGATCAAATCCTGAGCCTTTGGGATACCAAAGACCTAGATTTGGAGTTCCTTTCAGGTATCTGAAGATTCGCTTTACAGCGATTAGATGGGATTCCTTCGGTTCAGCTGGATACCGAGCGCAGAGACATGTAGAATACATGATGTCAGGTCTACTCGCTGTAAGATACAGCAGAGATCCAATCATCCCTCGATAGGGAGTGACATTGACTGGTTTCCCATTGGGATCCTTGTTCAAAGTCAAAGGACGCGCCATAGGGGTCTTCATCGCTGAGCATTGACTCATGTCGAATTTATTCAGCATGTCTTTAACATATTTGCTTTGACAAAATTAAGATTCCTTTGTCAGATTGTTCAATCTTTAAACCTAGAAAATACGTTAGTTCACCCATCATACTCATTTTATATTCCTTTTGCATTCTTGCAACAAAACGAGTACACAATTTGGGTCTTGTGGAACCAAAGATAATGTCATCGACATATATCTGAGGGAGAATGGTATGACCTTTATATTTTCTTAAAAACAGGGTTTGATCAATTTTTCCACGAACAAATTTTTCTTTAAGAAGAAATTTAGAAAGGGTATCATACCAAGCTCTAGGAGCTTGTTTTAATCCGTAAAGAGCTTTTTCAAGTTTGAAAACATAACCAGGATGGTTAGGGTCTGAGAAACCAGGGGGTTGTTCAACATAAACCTCCTCGCTGAGTTTTCCATTTAGAAAAGCACTTTAAACATCCATTTGAAAAACTTTGAAGTCTTTATGGGCAGCATAAGCTAAAAAGGGTCTTATGGCTTCTAAACGAGCAACAGGTGCAAAGGTCTCATCATAGTCAATTCCTTCTTCCTGTCTATAACCTTGAGCAACAAGTCTAGCCTTATTGCGAATTATAGTCCCGTTTTCATCTAGCTTATTTCTGAAAACCCATTTGGTTCCTATGACAGTTTTATCAGAGGGTCTAGGAACAAGATTCCAAACTTTATTTCTACCAAATTTAGTTAGTTCTTCTTGCATAGCTCTAACCCAGCTAGGATCAGAGATAGCTTGATCTATCTTCTTAGGTTCAGAGAGAGAAATGAAGTTAACATAAAGAAAAATATTACGTGTTCCTCTACGTGTTTTGATACCTGCATTGGGATCACTAATAATTTGATCTATTGGGTGATTTGCAGTCCATCGGTGAGCTGGAGGTTGAGGATAGAGATCAAGATCAACAGCAGATTCAGCGACTTGTTCTTCAGTTTCTGGAATAGGACTTGTTGTTTCAGCAACAGGTACTTCATTTAGAATCAATTCAGGAGATTGATTTTCAGGACGTAGTTTGGTTTTTCGTAGAGGAATTTCCAATAGAGGAATCAGCAATAGGAATCTGATTTAAGGGAGTAACATTCATCCCTGAAGATGGATGATTGTCATTTGAAGGATTTACACGGATTTCGTCATCACATGCTTCAGCAGGAGGTTGATTGCTGAAATACGTTTCAGGTTCCCCATAATGAGATCTCATCCAAGCATTCAATTCTTCATCATCATCATGAGTATGAGAGGTATGAATGGGCCGAGATTCATCAAAGTTAACATGCATGGATTCTTCAACATGTTGTCTTCTTTTGTTGAAGACTCTGAAGGACTTAGATACAGACTTACCCAAATGATACCCCTGAAATATACCATCGTCAGATTTTGGATCAAACTTACCCAAATGATCTCTGTCATTCAGAATGTAACATCTACATCCAAAACTATGGAAATATTTCAGAGTGGGTCTTCTCCCATGAAAAAATTCATAGGGGGTCTTCTTAAGTCTCTTAACTATCAGGGATCGATTTTGTGTGAAGCACGCTGTGTTGACTGCTTCTGCCCAGAACTGAGCTGGTAAATGCAATTCGCTGAGCATTGAGCAAGCCGCTTCAATGATAGTTTGATTTCTTCTTTCAGCAACACCGTTTTGCTGAGGAGTTCTTACTGAGGAAAAGTTGTGAGAGATGCCTTTTTCTTCAAAGAATTTCACCAGAGTGCTGTTTTTGAATTCAGTATCATGATCACTTCTTATTGAACGAACAATTAGATTGTTTAGAACTTCCATCCTTTTGATAAAAGAAATTATCATTTCAGGGGTATCACTTTTGGATCGAAGGAAGAACACCCATGTGTATTCACAGTATTCATCAACAATCACCAAAGTATATTTCTTTCCAGAAATAGATTGGACATTGACAGGTCCAAATAGATCCATATGGAGTAGCTGAACTGGAGCGGTCACTGAAGAAATTTGCTTTGACCTGAAGGAAGCTTTTGTCAGCTTTCCTTTTTCACACGCTGAACAAAGAGATTCCTTTGTAAAGGTATGATTTGGGAGGTCTCTGACTAGATCTTTTTGAGACAATTATTTATTGTCTTAAAGTTGAGGTGAGAGAGTCTTTTATGCCATAACCAGTTTATGTCAGTGGATGCTTTAGAGATAAAGCACATGTTCTCAGAGTGAGAACTATTCATATTTATGACATACACATTTTCCACTGTTTTTCCTATTAAGGAAAGCTTATCATTTCCGTCAGTGACAGCACATCTATTCTTTAAGAATAGAACTTTGAAGTCTTTGTCACAAAACTGACTAACGCTCAAAAGATTGTGCTTTAGTCCCTCAACGTAGGAAACACGAGAAAACGATGTGGCTCCATTGGATAGAATTGCATAACCTTTAGTGTATCCTTTGCCATTTCCACCAAAGGTCACTGATGGACCAGCTTCTTCTTTGTAATCAGAGAGTAGAGATTTTCTGCCAGTAATATGCCTTGAGCATCCGCTATCAAGATACAAGATACCTTTGGCACTCTGCATAGAACAAAAGATTAATTGTTTAAAGGTACCCATACTACTATGGGTCCTGCTTGGTTAGATAAAGGATTGGCGGAGGAGCTACTAGCTGAAGAAATCTCTTTAGTGGATATCTTCACCTTTGGTGGTTTTGCAACCTTGGTGGATTTCACTCTCGCTGATTTATCAGCTTGAGCTACTTTCTTTCCATGAGCTAGTTTATCAGCTCTAGTAGCGTTAGGACATTTACTTGCAATGTGGGTAGTTTCACCACAGTGATAGCACATCCTATATTTAAAGGGTTTGGAATTCAGGGAGAAAGCAGGAACTTTTTCAGGAATAGGACCAAGAATTCCTTTATCTATAGTCTTTGGAGGTATAACAACCTTTTCAGGGGTAGGAGAGATATCGATCTTAATTCTGGGGATTGGTTTCTGAGAAAAGTCAGAGCCCTTCTTCCCAGATTTAGACTTTCTCTCTGAGGATTTCTTGTTCCTATTCTGAGCGATCTTATTCTTAGGAACTTGGTCAAGAAACTCGTTCTTGATCACTTTCTTAGAATTTATCACCGGCAACTTTTCTTTAATAGAAGAGGAAGAAGTTAAAGAAGAAGGATCAGGGATAGAAGAGACAAACATTCCAAATTTGAGCATGGAACGATCATTCTCTGATTCTTCCGTTTCAAGGTTATAGCCTAACCCACTTCTTATTTTCATAGGTATTTGGGCATTGATGATCTTATTGACTTTATCAGAAGCCTTACACCATCCTTCGATGGTTGCTTTTTCAGACTTGAGATCAGCGATAGCCTTTTCCCTATCAGCGATGGCTTGCTGCTTCTCGATGCTTATGGTTTGATTTGCAAAGACTTGGTCCTTGAGAGTTTCCTCAATTTTAGAAAGTTCTTTGATTCTTATATGGCAATTTTTTAATTGCTCAGATAAATCAGTGTTAATTTTCTCGGCCTTAATCTTTCCATTTAAAGCATTATAAAAATCAACAGTCATAGCATCGAGAGCTGACAAGTTATCACTTTCAGAGAGTAAAGAGATAGAAGGAATTGTTACCTGAGTAGAAGGGGACTCAGAGGAAGAAGTTTCAGTAGCTTCTTCAGCGTCCTCTATTTTTGCCATTAGACAGAGGAAGGCAAGATCTTCTTCATCGGAGCCAGACTCTACAGAAGTCTTGGCCCAGTCATCTTCAGCGTCCCAATCAACTTCTTCAGCGATAAGGACTTTACCTTTTTGCTGGTGTTTCTTCAGATCCTTGTATTTGTTTTTCAATTTCAAATACTTCTCCTTTTTATCAGAGGTCTGGGAGGTGGTGGGAGCTGCAACTTTCTTTGATCTACATTCACTAGTAAAGTGACCCTTTCGCTGACAGTTGAAGCATATAGCTGAGGCTTTCTCAGCGGGCAATGTCTTTTGTTTTTCAAAGTCAGAGAGATTTGAAGGTTTTCGAAAGTTGCTCTTTCTAGCGAATCTTTTAAAATTATTTGTTAAGAGAGCTAGAGAATTATCAAACTCAGAGATGTCAGCATCAATGAGTTGATCTTCTGAATCAATTTGACCTAATTCAGTGATGGAGGTAATAGTGGAAGAAGAAACATTTTTAGGAGGAGTTTCCTCTGAAGTCACAAGTGCCAAAGAAGTACTTTTGGCACCTTTGAGTTCATTTATGAGGTTCTTCCTCAGAAGTTGATATTGTTCCTCATTTAAGAGCATTCCATATAAAGAACTTAAGGACAGAGTTTCAAGATTCTTTGACAGCTTTAGACATGTAATGTACACTGCCCATTGATTAGGTAGTGCCTCCATGAAGTTGGTCAGTATTTCAGCGTTAGAGTACACTCTGTTTACTGATTTAAGATCAATCAATAAACAGTTGAAACGCTGGTGAATTTGATAAAGAGATTCACCTTTATGATACATAAAACTCTCATATTGTCTTACAAGGTTTATGCACCTGGTGACTTGTACTTCAGAGGTTCCTTCATATTGGATACAAAGGGTATCCCACATGGCCTTAGAGGTCCTCATTTTCATAACAGAATGATAGACTTCATCTGGTAAAGACATTGCTATTATAGATCTAGCTTTAGAGTCAATAGCAATTTCTTTCTTATCTTCCTCAGTCCATCAGTTAGGAGTTTTAATGATACTCCTTCCAGGGATGGCTGGAGTTCTAGTGGTGGCAGGAACACCAGCTACAATAGTTGTAAGAACAAATGGTCCGTTTTCTAGATAGTAGGGGATCTTTGGGTCAGATCCTTCTAGAAACAGAGACATTCTTTTCTTCCATAATGGAAAATTATCCTGGCTAAATCTTGGAGGTTTAGCTAAAGATCCATTATCATTGTAGTTCGTATTAGGGTTTGACATTTTAAAGTAGTTTATAAGAAAAAATATTTTAAAGATAAAAGAAGCAAACACTACTCTGATACCACTTGTTGGTCCCTAAAGGGTCTACAAGAGTTCAATAATAAGTAAACAGTTTGTATAAGGGGGAGGGGGGTTGAATACAAACACACAGATTTTGGTTTTTAAATTAGTTTATATATCATAAACAAATTTACAGTTACAAGCGGAATAAGAACAAGTTTAAAACCTATTCTATGGTAACTAGGAAACACTAAGTTTGTTGCACAAGAAGAAGGAAGAAAGAATAAAGAGGGTTTAGGCTAGAAAGACACATGCATTAAGATGAAGAAGATATCTTCATCTTATTTATACCCGTTTGCATTTAATGCAAGACAAAAGGTATATGCCACGTGTCAAGCTTGGATAGGAAGCTTGTCCTTGCTAATAAGACAGCCATGTTTTTGGCCGAATATGAACAGTACCATATCAGATATGATGGGGACATAAGAGACAAATTGTACGTCCTTTTCTGACAACGTATTAGGTTTGACTTTTGTGCATCGTGGATATGATCAATCTTTAATCTTGTAAAGGAAGCTTCATTTGATCGCTGATTCTGAATCTTCAAGGATGAATCTTCAGTATCGCTGAGACTTCACAAGACTTCACACTTTGATTAGATAATCGCTGCTATCGCTGAACCGCTTCAGTTCACTTAGCTGGTTATCTCTTTCTTCAGCTAGGGTCTTTGACTTTCGCTGAATGGTCTTCTGGTGTGATAGTTGATCTTCATGTTTTCAGAGATAAGCTTGTTGTTCCTTGATCTTCATGTCGATAGCACACGCTGATAACCATCAGCGATCGCTGAAGATCAAGGAACAACAAGCTTATCTCTAAAGCAAAAGAGTGGAAAATGATAAGCTTGCCCTTACAGGCAAAAGAGTGGAAAATGTATATGTCATAAATATGAATAGTTCTCACTCTGAGAACACGTGCTTTATCTCTAAAGCATCCACTGACATAAACTGGTTATGGCATAAAAGACTCTCTCACCTCAACTTTAAGACAATAAATGAATTGTCTCAAAAAGACCTAGTCAGAGACCTCCCAAATCATACCTTTACAAAGGAATATCTTTGTTCAGCGTGTGAGAAGGGAAAGTTGACTGCTTCAGCCCAGAACTGAGCTGGTAAATGCAATTCACTGAGCATTGAGCGAGCCGCTTCAATGATAGTTCGATTTCTTCTTTCAGCAACACCGTTTTGCTGAGGAGTTCTTACTGAGGAAAAGTTGTGAGAGATGCCTTTTTCTTCAAAGAATTTCACCAGAGTGCTGTTTTTGAATTCAGTATCATGATCACTTCTTATTGAACGAACAATTAGATTGTTTAGAACTTCCATCCTTTTGATAAAAGAAATTATCATTTAAGGGGTATCACTTTTGGATCGAAGGAAGAACACCCATGTGTATTCACAGTATTCATCAACAATCACCAAAGTATATTTCTTTCCAGAAATAGATTGGACATTGACAGGTCCAAATAGATCCATATGGAGTAGCTGAACTGGAGCGGTCACTGAAGAAATTTGCTTTGACCTGAAGGAAGCTTTTGTCAGCTTTCCTTTTTCACACGCTGAACAAAGAGATTCCTTTGTAAAGGTATGATTTGGGAGGTCTCTGACTAGATCTTTTTGAGACAATTCATTTATTGTCTTAAAGTTGAGGTGAGAGAGTCTTTTATGCCATAACCAGTTTATGTCAGTGGATGCTTTAGAGATAAAGCACATGTTCTCAGAGTGAGAACTATTCATATTTATGACATACACATTTTCCACTGTTTTTCCTGTTAAGGAAAGCTTATCATTTCCGTCAGTGACAGCACATCTATTCTTTAAGAATAGAACTTTGAAGTCTTTGTCACAAAACTGACTAACGCTCAAAAGATTGTGCTTTAGTCCCTCAACGTAGGAAACACGAGAAAACGATGTGGCTCCGTTGGATAGAATTGCATAACCTTTAGTGTATCCTTTGCCATTTCCACCAAAGGTCACTGATGGACCAGCTTCTTCTTTGTAATCAGAGAGTAGAGATATTCTGCCAGTCATATGCCTTGAGCATCCGCTATCAAGATACAAGATACCTTTGGCACTCTGCATAGAACAAAAGATTAATTGTTTAAAGGTACCCATACTACTATGGGTCCTGCTTGGTTAGATAAAGGATTGGCGGAGGAGCTACTAGCTGAAGAAATCTCTTTAGTGGATATCTTCACCTTTGGTGGTTTTGCAACCTTGGTGGATTTCACTCTCGCTGATTTATCAGCTTGAGCTACTTTCTTTCCATGAGCTAGTTTATCAGCTCTAGTAGCGTTAGGACATTTACTTGCAATGTGGGTAGTTTCACCACAGTGATAGCACATCCTATATTTAAAGGGTTTGGAATTCAGGGAGAAAGCAGGAACTTTTTCAGGAATAGGACCAAGAATTCCTTTATCCATAGTCTTTGGAGGTATAACAACCTTTTCAGGGGTAGGAGAGATATCGATCTTAATTCTGGGGATTGGTTTCTGAGAAAAGTCAGAGCCCTTCTTCCCAGATTTAGACTTTCTCCCTAAGGATTTCTTGTTCCTATTCTGAGCGATCTTATTCTTAGGAACTTGGTCAAGAAACTCGTTCTTGATCACTTTCTTAGAATTTATCACCGGCAACTTTTCTTTAATAGAAGAGGAAGAAGTTAAAGAAGAAGGATCAGGGATAGAAGAGACAAACATTCCAAATTTGAGCATGGAACGATCATTCTCTGATTCTTCCGTTTCAAGGTTATAGCCTAACCCACTTCTTATTTTCATAGGTATTTGGGCATTGATGATCTTATTGACTTTATCAGAAGCCTTACACCATCCTTCGATGGTTGCTTTTTCAGACTTGAGATCAGCGATAGCCTTTTCCCTATCAGCGATGGCTTGCTGCTTCTCGATGCTTATGGTTTGATTTGCAAAGACTTGGTCCTTGAGAATTTCCTCAATTTTAGAAAGTTCTTTGATTCTTATATGGCAATTTTTTAATTGCTCAGATAAATCAGTGTTAATTTTCTCGGCCTTAATCTTTCCATTTAAAGCATTATAAAAATCAACAGTCATAGCATCGAGAGCTGACAAGTTATCACTTTCAGAGAGTAAAGAGATAGAAGGAATTGTTACCTGAGTAGAAGGGGACTCAGAGGAAGAAGTTTCAGTAGCTTCTTCAACGTCCTCTATTTTTGCCATTAGACAGAGGAAGGCAAGATCTTCTTCATCGGAGCCAGACTCTACAGAAGTCTTGGCCCAGTCATCTTCAGCGTCCCAATCAACTTCTTCAGCGATAAGGACTTTACCTTTTTGCTGGTGTTTCTTCAGATCCTTGTATTTGTTTTTCAATTTCAAATACTTCTCCTTTTTATCAGAGGTCTGGGAGGTGGTGGCAGCTGCAACTTTCTTTGATCTACATTCACTAGTAAAGTGACCCTTTCGCTGACAGTTGAAGCATATAGCTGAGGCTTTCTCAGCGGGCAATGTCTTTTGTTTTTCAAAGTCAGAGAGATTTGAAGGTTTTCGAAAGTTGCTCTTTCTAGCGAATCTTTTAAAATTATTTGTTAAGAGAGCTAGAGAGTTATCAAACTCAGAGATGTCAGCATCAATGAGTTGATCTTCTGAATCAATTTGACCTAATTCAGTGATGGAGGTAATAGTGGAAGAAGAAACATTTTTAGGAGGAGTTTCCTCTGAAGTCACAAGTGCCAAAGAAGTACTTTTGGCACCTTTGAGTTCATTTATGAGGTTCTTCCTCAGAAGTTGATATTGTTCCTCATTTAAGAGCATTCCATATAAAGAACTTAAGGACAGAGTTTCAAGATTCTTTAACAGCTTTAGACATGTAGTGTACACTGCCCATTGATTAGGTAGTGCCTCCATGAAGTTGGTCAGTATTTCAGCGTTAGAGTACACTCTTATCGATTTAAGATCAATCAATAAACAGCTGAAGCATTATTTTGGTGAATTTGATAAAGAGATTCACCTTTATGATACATAAAACTCTCATATTGTCTTACAAGGTTTATGCACCTGGTGACTTGTACTTCAGAGGTTCCTTCATATTGGATACAAAGGGTATCCCACATGGCCTTAGAGGTCCTCATTTTCATAACAGAATGATAGACTTCATCTGGTAAAGACATTGCTATTATAGATCTAGCTTTAGAGTCAATAGCAATTTCTTTCTTATCTTCCTCAGTCCATCGGTTAGGAGTTTTAATGATACTCCTTTCAGGGATGGCTGGAGTAGTAGTGGTGGCAGGAACACCAGCTACAATAGTTGTAGGAACAAATGGTCCGTTTTCTAGATAGTAGGGGATCTTTGGGTCAGATCCTTCTAGAAACAGAGACATTCTTTTCTTCCATAATGGAAAATTATCCTGGCTAAATCTTGGAGGTTTAGCTAAAGATCCATTATCATTGTAGTTCGTATTAGGGTTTGACATTTTAAAATAGTTTATAAGAAAAAATATTTTAAAGATAAAAGAAGCAAACACTGCTCTGATACCACTTGTTGGTCCCTAAAGGGTCTACAAGAGTTCAATAATAAGTAAACAGTTTGTAGAAGGGGGAGGGGGGTTGAATACAAACACACAGATTTTGGTTTTTAGATTAGTTTATATATCATAAACAAATTTACAGTTACAAGCGGAATAAGAACAAGTTTAAAACCCATTCTATGGTAACTAGGAAACACTAAGTTTGTTGCACAAGAAGAAGGAAGAAAGAATAAAGAGGGTTTAGGCTAGAAAGACACATGCATTAAGATGAAGAAGATATCTTCATCTTATTTATACCCGTTTGCATTTAATGCAAGACAAAAGGTATATGCCACATGTCAAGCTTGGATAGGAAGCTTGTCCTTGCTAATAAGACAGCCATGTTTTTGGCCGAATATGAACAGTACCATATCAGATATGATGGGGACATAAGAGACAATTTGTACGTCCTTTTCTGACAACGTATTAGGTTTGACTTTTGTGCATCGTGGATAAGATCAATCTTTAATCTTGTAAAGGAAGCTTCATTTGATCGCTGATTCTGAATCTTCAAGGATGAATCTTCAGTATCGCTGAGGCTTCACAAGACTTCACACTTTGATTAGATAATCGCTGCTATCGCTGAACCGCTTCAGTTCACTTAGCTGGTTATCTCTTTCTTCAGCTAGGGTCTTTGACTTTCGCTGAATGGTCTTCTAGTGTGATAGTTGATCTTCATGTCTTCAGAGATAAGCTTGTTGTTCCTTGATCTTCATGTCGATAGCACACGCTGATAACCATCAGCGATCGCTGAAGATCAAGGAACAACAAGCTTATCTCTAAAGCAAAAGAGTGGAAAATGATAAGCTTGCCCTTACAGGAAAAAGAGTGGAAAATGTATATGTCATAAATATGAATAGTTCTCACTCTGAGAACATGTGCTTTATCTCTAAAGCATCCACTGACATAAACTGGTTATGGCATAAAAGACTCTCTCACCTCAACTTTAAGACAATAAATGAATTGTCTCAAAAAGACCTAGTCAGAGACCTCCCAAATCATACCTTTACAAAGGAATCTCTTTGTTCAGCGTGTGAGAAGGGAAAGCTGACAAAAGCCTCCTTCTGGTCAAAGCAAGTTTCTTCAGTGACCGCTCCTCTTCAGCTACTCCACATGGATCTATTTGGACCTGTCAATGTCCAATCTATCACTGGGAAGAAATACACTTTAGTGATTGTTAATGAATACTCCAGATACACATGGGTGTTCTTCCTTTGATCCAAAAGTGATACCCCTGAAATGATAATTTCTTTTATCAAAACAATGGAAGTTTTGAACAATCTAATTGTTCGTTCCATAAGAAGTGATCATGGCACTGAATTCAAAAACAGTACTCTGGTAAACTTCTTTGAAGAAAGAGGTATCTCTCACAACTTCTCCTCAGTGAGAACCCCTCAGCAAAATGGTGTGGCTGAAAGAAGAAATCGTACTATCATCGAAGCGGCCCGCTTAATGCTCAGCGAATCGCATCTACCCACTCAGTTCTGGGCCGAACCAGTTAGTACAGCGTGCTTCACTCAAAATCGATCCCTGATAGTTAAACGATTTAAGAAGACCCCCTATGAATTATTTCATGGGAGAAGACCTACTCTGAAATATTTCCACATTTTTGGATGTAGATGTTACATTCTGAATGACAGAGATCATTTGGGTAAATTTGATCCAAAAGTTGACGATGGTATATTTCTTGGATACTCCTCTGTATCTAAATCCTTCAGAGTCTTCAACAAAAGAAGACAACATGTTGAAGAATCCATGCACGTTAACTTTGATGAATCTCGTCCCATTCATGCATCTCATTCTCATGAGGATGATGAAGAATTAAATGCCTGGATGAAATATCATTATGGGGAACCTGAAACTTATTTCAGCAATCAACCTCCTGCTGAAGAACGTGATGATGAAATCCCTGTAAATTCTTCAAGTGACAATCATATATCTTCAGGGATGAATGTTACTCCTCTGAATCAGATTCCTGTTGCTGATTCCTCTCTTCGAAATTCCTCAGTGTATAACTAAACTGTATCTGAAAATCAATCCCCTGAATTGATTCTAAATGAAGTACCTGTTGCTGAAACAAGTCCCATTCCAGAAACTGAAGAACAAGTCGCTGAATCTGCTGTTAATCTCTCTCCTCAACCACCAGCTCAGCGATGGACTGCAAATCATCCAATAAATCAAATTATTGGTGATCGCACTGCAGGTATCAAAACACGTAGAGGTACAGGTAATATATGTCTTTATGTTAACTTCATTTCCTTCTCTGAACCTAAAAAGATAGATCAAGCTATCTCTGATCCTAGCTGGGTTTCAGCTATGCAAGAAGAACTGACTGAATTTCGTAGAAATAAAGTTTGAAATCTTGTTCCTAGACCCTCTGATAAAACTGTCATAGTAACCAAATGACTTTTCAGAAATAAGCTAGATGAAAACGGGACTATAATTCGCAATAAGGATAGACTTGTTGCTCAAGGTTATAGACAGGAAGAAGGAATTGACCATGATGAGACCTTTGCACCTGTTGCTCGTTTAGAAGCCATAAGACTCTTTTTAGCTTATGCTGCCCATAAAGACTTCAAAGTTTTTCAGATGGATGTTAAAATTGCTTTTCTAAACGGAAAACTCAGCGAGGAAGTTTATGTTGAACAACCCCCTGGTTTCTCAGACCCTAACCATCCTAGTTATGTTTTTAAACTTGAAAAAGCTCTTTACGGGTTAAAACAAGCTGCTAGAGCTTGGTATGATACTCTTTCTAAATTTCTTCTTAAAGAAAAATTTGTTCGTGGAAAAATTGACCAAACCCTGTTTTTAAGAAAATACAAAGGTCATACTATTCTCGCTCAGATATATGTTGATGACATTATCTTTGGTTCCACAAGACCCAAACTTTGCACTCGTTTCGCTGAAAGAATGCAAAAACAATATAAAATGAGTATGATGGGGGAACTAACATGTTTTCTAGGTTTGCAGATTAAGCGATCTGACAAAGGAATTTTTATTTGTCAAAGCAAATATGTTAAAGACATGCTGAATAAATTCGACATGAATCAGTGCTCAACGATGAAGACCCCTATGGCGCCTCCTCTGACGTTGAACAAGGATCCCAATGGGAAACCAGTCAATGTCACTGCCTATCAAGGAATGATTGGATCTCTGCTGTATCTTACAGCGAGTAGGCCAGACATCATGTACGCTACTCGTCTCTCGCGCTCGGTATCAAGCCGAACCGAAGGAATCCCATCTAATCGCCGTAAAGCGAATCTTCAGATATCTGAAAGGAACTCCAAATCTTGGTCTCTGGTATCCCAAAGGCTCAGGATTTGATCTTATTGGTTACTCTGACAGTGACTTTGCAGGTTGTAAGATAGATAGAAAGAGCACCACTGGAAGGTGTCAGCTACTAGGTGGAAAGCTAATAAGTTGGACAAGTAAAAGGCAAAACTCAGTATCTACCTCCACCGCTGAAGCTGAGTATGTAGCCGCTGGTAGTTGTTGTGCTCAAATCCTTTGGATGAGAAATCAACTCAGAGACTACGATCTCAAGCTCACTAAAATTCCTATCTATTGTGATAGCACCAGTGCTATTGCAATTGCTAACAACCCTGTACTTCACTCCAAAACCAAGCACATTGAGATCCGATATCACTTTATCAGAGATCATATAATGAATGGTGAAGTTGAGCTCCATTTTGTACCTACTGAATATCAGCTCGCTGATCTTTTCACCAAATCTCTTGATGAAACTAGATTCAATCTACTCATCAGCGAACTTGGTATGTTGAATGCTGAATAATTTATTATTCAGTGACCAACAAGGGATACAAATAAAGCCTTCAAACTTTCCATTCTCTGAACTCTGATTCAGCGATATCTGGGTCATCTCCTCAGGTATTATCTTCTAATCTTTATCACTCTTTGTATATTTTCTCATCAAAGAATGACTCTCTTAAAATTAAAACTCCTCACTGACAATCCTTTATTATTAGTGATGAAGATTTTTCTAAAATTAATAGTGATAAACCTTCCTTATGGATAATTATCATTATAATCTTTTAAAAATAAAGAAAAGGACACGTCAGACCTTTTTCTGACACACGACGGACCGCGACGTTTCCATTCCAACTCCTTTCTTGGAAAGTGCGCCAGGTCATCATTTCTTTTTCAAAAAGCTAAAACCGTCGTTTAGCACTCCTTTCCTTCTCTCTCCTCTTGCTATTTAAGCATCTCTTTTGCCTTACTTTATTCCTTCCTCTTTCATAACTCTCCTAAAGGCAAAAGAAACTTTCAAATCTTCAAGTTTTCTCAAGAACACCAAGAACACGCATTTGTGTGTTTTCTACTCGAACTCATCTAAGGTTTGATCTAAACCTTTACTAATGACTGGAAACATCTTGTTTCACCTCTTCTTCTCCTTAAAACTCTAAAAATGATATAAAAACATTTCTTGGAAACAAAAATAAAAATAATTTGGATCAAACTTAAAAGGTTTTCCTTTATAAAAACCCTGTTCTAAGTTCTTTCCTTAGAACTGAAGATTTTTTTATTAAATGTTATCCATTTTTATTTACCTACTTTTTTTATAAATCTTTCATTATATTGTTTATAACAAGCATTTTGATATTGTTCATCAAAATATTTGTTTCTTTGATCTTACATTTGGTATTCTTTATACCAAACTCTGGTTTATACATTCATGTATAAAACCATGATTTACCTCTTTGGTGTTCATATCTTTCCCGCAGCAATGGCCTCTGCAAGTAAGACCGCTGCAACCTCTACTGCTGAAGACACCACCTTGGTCGCTGCACCAACCTTCCACTTTCCTTTGGAAGGAGCCATCTTCAAGTCCTGCAACTACATTGCATTGGTGGAGATCCCTGCAGACCGCCCTCAATTCGCTGAAGGAGCAACATTCATCAAGGCGTGCCCACTGATGTACGCTTTCATCCACAACCCAGTGGGCGTCTCTTCTCATCTCCAAGTGCTATGGTACATGGCTCACTGTACCATGCTGACAACTGATAAGGGAATAGAACTCCCTGCTATTGGATTCAAGATTCCAGATCTTGGGTTCTTCTCTTTCGCTGCTGGGTTTCTCAGGAAGGCTCTGCGTCTCCCTGTACGCGCAAAGAATCAACAATAGGGCGCTAAACCCACCAAGATGCAAATCGATGCATTATTGGATTCAATTGGATATGCTTGGGAGACTACCTCTCTGAAGACGGTGGGTTCCAAGGTAGAAAAGAAATAGCTACCTGCTCGCTGGCAATACATCTTCACCCAGGTGATCCAACGCCTTGGGTCGAAGATCGGCTCGCACGACCACGCGAGCAAGCACTTTCAAGACCTTGCTTACTCCCTCTGCACCGGCCACAACCTCAACTACGCTGACTACATCTTCAGCGACATGGTCAGTCGTATCAGCGCCGCCACCAGACATCCCGTCATCCCTTATCCTCGCTTCTTCGCAACCATCATGGAAGTTGCCTTCGGGGAAGAATACCCGAAGGTCGGCGATCACTCCTTCTCTGTTGTAGGGAAGAAGTCCCTGGACATTGAGGAACGTCCAGGTGATGCTCCTTTCACTCCTTACATGCTGCAAGTGATCGGAGCTCCTCTTCCAGTGTCCACCTCGCTGTCCAACCCAACAGCGAGTAACCCAGACACTGTTGCCGCTGTTAAGTGGAAGCAACCAACCGATGGTCAAAAAAAGACCATCGCAACCAAACTCAAAAAACCAAAGAATATGGTCTCTCAAAAGACCACTCTCTCTGATTTTGGTGTACTACCAACACCACCTTCAACCTCAACCACTTCAACGGTCTTCTCAACCGTTGTTGCTTCATCAACACTACCTACATCATAAGCGACTCCAGTCACTGAGGGTGTTTTAGCCAGCTCCGCTGAAGCTGGATCAGGTACTACTCTCACTGCCTTCTTATCTACTTCTATCTCCTCTTCTTTGGTCCTCACCTCAGCAAGTGACTCAACGATAATTGTCCCTATCTCTTATAATGCTGAATTGCACGCAGTCCAAACCTCAATATTGTTTAGGCAATCTGAGTTTTGGAAGGCCAAATTACAAGGACCTCAGAGTATCTCTCTCAGATACTCTAAGACACTGGTCAGTGATCCTCAAGACACTGCCTCTGCAAATGTGGTCCCTAAGAGTAATCCTCATGATACTCTCAGGGAGAAACATAAATTTTTTCTTCCATCTTCTTATCTGGATGTGTTTTTGGCATCTTTATCTATGTCATCATCAGGTGTCGCTTCTCTTCCAACTTCAGCGATGACAACCACCACCACCAGCGCTCCTCTCCTCAGCAAGGACATGGGGAAATCTCCTCATGGTCCTACCAGCGCTGCTCGACTCAGAGACGTAAGCAAGAGATGGCAACTCCCAAGCTTCCCACTCCAGTCACTGAGCTACCTCCCATTGTCCTTCCCAACCCTACATTCCCTGCAATTGACTATTTGGTCAAGGAATGTTCTCTCACAAGGGCTAGGGTGGACAATCTTCAGATGTCCGCTGAACTGATCTTCAAACGAATCGTTGGGACTCCATCGATCAAGACAAACGTCAACAACCTCATCTCTGACGTTTTCTGCCTGAAAGAAGATCACAGGGCCTTTCATCAGACCCTGACAAGCCTGGAGCAGAAGGTTGCTGCTCAAGCAAACGTCCTTGAGTCTATTCAAAAGACTCAATCCGATATGATGTAGATGTTCACGAAGCTCTCTGAGGCTAGTTCCTCTTCTTTCAACGCTGCTGATCGGACCACGCTTCAGGATAATGATGCGAAGCTAAAGGACGTTCAGATGAATGTTCGCACTCTGATGGTGCATTGTCTACCTCCTGATAAAATTGAGGGGGAGAGATGTGCTAAAGAGTTCGCTGATGAACTCATTTCGGAGCATAACCAGAGGTTCCCTGGAGAGAAAATTTCTCCATACATCCAGCGAGCTGAAGCTGAAGATGATGATGATGATGAAGAAGAAGAAGACGAAGAAGAAGAAGATGAAGAACCTATCCCTCACTATGGGGGGATGGATGATGATGAAGACGACGATGACATTGGAAGTGCCTTAGAGCACTTCAGATTGTCAAGGCCTGGAGTCGCTCATCAAGAGCCCTTAGGGGACGGACCACATCCCTCTCAGGGACAATCTGGTCCCTCAGGCAAAGGAAAAGAAGTGGTAGAACTGGATGCCACTATCCCTATATCTGAGGGGGAGACCACTCATGAGGTATCTCTTCCCCTTATCCCTTTCATAAATCCTCTCTCTGAAACCCCCACACCTCCTTCTCCTACAAAAACTCTCTCTGATAATACTTTCTCCTCCTCTCCTTCCCTCAGTGATCCCCGTCCCCCAAAGGACTCAACTTCATGGAAGGAACCTTCCTCTGAAGAGCAGTTTATGTACATAATAGAAACTGACTCTGAAGAAGAAGAGGGCCTTATTCCCAGGCGTCGCGTTCAAAAGCCAATCATAAGCGAGACTGAAGAAGAAGAAATGCGAATAAAATTCCTTAGGGAATTCGAGGCTAGAAGAATAAGGGTGCCTGAAGCAGAACCCATTGAAGCCGTACCAATAAGGATGGTAGATGAATTCTACTTTCTGTCCAGAGAAGAGAGAGAACAAGCATTGGAAGCACAAAGAATCAGGGATGAGGAAATAAAGCGAACTGAGAATGATCTTGCTTTAGCTAGGAAATTGCTCAGAGAAGACTTTGCAAGAGATAAGGCGGCCAAAGATCAACTGAAAAAGAGTGAAAGGGTTGCTGAAGCTCTTGTACAGAGAGAACTTGCAAAAGAAAATTTGAATGTAGATCCAATTCTTGCTCAACAGAAGATTCGAAGTGCACTATCCGCTGAAGCCACTATGCAGAAAGACAAAGAGCTTGATTGGTGCACTGACAGACTGAAATTTCGAAGATCTGAAACCAAAATCATTCATGCAACTATCCAAGGGCGACACTCCAACAGAGGTGGTCCAAAGGTATATGTAAGAATGACAAGGACGAATAGAACGGAGAGAGAAGAAGCCAAGTTCTTAAGGATTTATGGATACACTGAATGGTTAGAAATCAGAGACGCCATTCAGGGTTCCAAATCCAAATTCAAGGATGTGGTGGACAGTGCATGGATCGCTGTCGCAAAGAATGTCACAACATGTGCAAGTTCCCCCTCTCCCTGAATCATCTAAGAAGAAAAGATCAACTGCTGAAGGTAGTTCAAGTTCTAAGAATGAGCATGAAACTAAATTTGATTATCAAAGCATTCTTGGTCATCTTGAGCTCCCTGATATATCAATGCTTTGTACCTCTCTCCCTCAAGACCGAAGATATGAAGAAGATGAAATCACCTCACTGCCTGAACCTGGTATGGTATTCTTGGACAATGAAAGATTCTTAGGACTCTTCAGAAACCAAGTAATCCGCAAGGCCCCATCCTCTCTCATAAAGATCATGCTTTGGCGCTGCTGGTCAGATACCCCTCTGATGAATCGACAGAAGACGCTTTATGAGAATGAGTTACAAAGACGAAACGAGAATATCTCTAACTAGTTATCGATTTCTATTTCCTTTGTAATATTTCTTCAGTGTACAAGTACATAACTTTTATTATTGTAATTTCATTTCTCTGTAATTTCTTCAGATTATATTTAATGAAATTCAATCAGAGTACTTTACTCTATCCTAGTACTAAAAAGATCCCTGAAAACAGTAAAAGGGACAATGAACATAAGAGTTCTATTTTCGTTACACTATCTTCACTCACTGATCTTTCACTCTGAAAATTCATTCAGTGAATGTACTTTAAGCTTATTTACTTGTAAAAATTGTGCTTTCATATCCTTATAAATGAAACTCAATTCAGATAGTAGACTAGCTGAAAAAGACTTTACAGATTAGTACTTAGAAAATTTTCTTTAAATGTTTCCTAAGTCCTTACTAGTCTCTTAAAGCAATTTTCCTATGTTGCTTAATCATAATCAAATAGGGGGAGATTGTTGATCATAACTCCTGTTAAATGATTTGAATATGATTCCTTTTGTACTTAGTGAAATTCCATTGTGTAAGCTTCTGTTCATATTTAGCGATAGCACACGCTGATAACCATCAGCGATCGCTGAAGATCAAGGAACAACAAGCTTATCTCTGAAGATCTAAAGATCAGCTATCACACCAGAAGACCATTTAGCGAAACTCAAAGACCCTAGCTGAAGGAAGAGATAATCAGCTAAGTGAACTGAAGCGGTTCAGTGATAGCAGCGATTGTCTACTCAAAGTGTGAAGTCTTGTGAAGCCTCAGCGATACTGAAGTTCATCCTTGAATATTCAGTATCAGCGACCAAATGAAGCTTCCTTTGCAAGATTAAAGATTGATCTTATCCTCGATGCACAAAAGTCAAACCTAGAACCATGTCAGAAAAGGACGTACGACTTGTCTCTTATGTCCCCATCATATCTGATATGGTACTGTTCATATTCGGCCAAAAGCATGGCTGTCTTATTAGCAAGGACATGCTTCCTATCAAAGCTTGACACGTGGCATATACCTTTTGTCTTGCATTAAATGCAAACGGGTATAAATAAGATGGAGATATATTCTTCATCTTAATGCATGCTTCTTTCTAACCTATACACTCTTTATTCATTCTTTCATCTTCTTGTGCATCAAACTTAGTGTTTCTTAGTTACAATAGAATAGGTGTTAAATTTGTTCTTATTCCGCTTGTAACTGTAAATTTGTTTATTTTCAATAAACTCATTTAAAAACCAAAATCTGTGTGTGTTTGTATTCAACCTTAGGGACCAACACTTCAGCGATCGCTGATGGTAATCAGCGTATGCTATCGCTGAATATTAACAAAAGCTTATACAATGGAATTTCACTAAGTATACAAAAGGAATCATATTCAAATCATCGAGAGGAGTTATGATCAACGAAGATGTGAAGATTAAAGCTTAAGTCAACATGATCTTACTTTGTACTGTACTATTTGTAATAGAGTAGGGGTATAAATACACATGTCCTAGGTACTTTGTTACTAGATCTTAAAGTTCATTCACTTTCATATCTTCAGATAGATTGCATTGAGAGAGAGTTTGTAGAGAGAAACATATTCAATACATATGATTTGAAGATCCATTGATTTTGTTATTGATTTAGTTGTTAGATTCATCGTTATCTGATTACTATAGGACTATCAATTGGTATCAGAGCGGGAATCATCTGATTTGTGAAGTTTTGATGAAAATTTTAAAGTTTTAGGTGTTTTTTCAAGAAATGCGATTTTGATACGAATTTTGTTAGATTCGTTTTTTTATAAAGGAATACTCGAATGTAATCAATTTGAGGTTAAAACAGATTAGATAAGGATTTAGATCAAATTAGTGATTTTTTGGGTTTTCATGAAAAAGTCACTGTTTGATTCAACAATTGGATTTCTGGTGCAATTTTTGGGTTTAGACAAGAATTAAAGTTCCTCAGAAAGTGATTTCGAACAACCCTACAAAATTTCAGCTCAATCAGATGTGTTTTAGGGTTGATTCGAGGATTTTTTGAGGTTTTGTTCGTGTTTGGCGAAGTTACTATTCATCTTGTTCAGCCTTGCACAAGGCTAAGTTCATAAGCCTCACACGAAGGCTATCTTCAAATATACATAGCCCTCACATAGGCTATCTTCTTAACCCTTGCATAAAGCGTGTGAGTGAACAATAACCTTCGCACAAAGAGTGTGCGAAGTTACCCGAACCTCGCATAATTCATCTGAGCCTCGCACGACCTACCTTCACACAAGATTTATCTGAAACCTTGCGAGCCTCACACAAAGAACCTTCGTACGAGCTTCGCTTATTTGATCCGACCTTCGCAAGAGCCTACCCTCGGATACTTATTTCAAAAAAAAGTCTGGAAATTTCCAAATTTTGAATTTTTGGGTTGAGTTTCAGATTCTTTCTTCAAGAACACATTTCAAATTTTGAATTTTTTTTCTCGGGGTTTGACTTTTGCAATAACCCTAATTTTAGATTAATTTTGTTTGGGCCTTAATTTATAAAGGTTGGGCTTGCCTTAAAATTTTGGATCTGATTAATGATAAAGGGCTAGGGCTTAGTGAAAGAAGCCCAAGATATATATGCAAATCAAAGGAGTCGAGCCTCCTCATTCCGCTCATTCCATCCTAATACCAGTATGTGGAGTGTGTGTGTGTGGGGGTGTTTTGAGAGAGTATGGAGAGCAAGGAAGAAGGGAAGGTTGGACATTCTTGGAGAAGATCATCATGTTAGTTATATTGCTTCTCCTTCCATTTTACCTAGCCTTAATGAAGAAAGTTAGTTGAATCAAAGGGTTCTAAAACCCTAAGTTCTTGTCGGGTAAACCTTTTATGGTTGGTTGAATCCATTCATTTCAAAGTATTTGGGGGGTTTAGAGATTCTATTGTTGAGCCATTAATCTTGGAATCATTCTTTGGAGATTTCTTAAGAAAAACCTCCATTATAGCTCAATCTCAAGGTTTCAATTGATTGATCAGTTGGGTGAATCATACTCTTATGATTCCATATGGTTAAATGTTGGTTTTGGGTGTATAATCTTCATTATAGATGTTTTGGGGGATGAATGGAATCAGTATTTTGAGCTTTGCATATGTTTGGGACTGTTTTGAAATTGCTGGTTCAAACCAGCTGAAACAGAGAGTCCCGCGGGTTACCCCGTGGGTTGAGACCGCAACATAAGCCGTGTAACTCATTGAGTTTCGGTGAGCTTGTCTGTTTGATTTTCCGCTTCGAGCTGGAGGTTGGAACTATGGATTAGGGATTTATCTTAGGTCATTATTAGAAGATTTTTGGGGTAATTTGTTGGGGTTAACACCCATTTTATGTCGTTGAATTTAGGCGTTCGGTTTGGAGGTTGAGACCGTATAAGCTTCGGACCGGTTGTGTCCAAATCAGGTGAGTTCCCTATCACTTAAAATGCAATGTGGAAATGTTTCAAATGCTTACTTGTTGGTTATGGCTTTCTTTAAATGTTTCCTTATATGTAAAATTGCCATGATCACCTTTTATAAGCTTTGGGGTCGGTATGTGCATTATCTGTCTCAATTGGAGCAATATAGCGAAGCCTTTATTATTATTATTATCCTGGACCACAAGGGGTTTGTGGTTGTACGGATTTGGTCCTACGGGACTGATGTGTCGCTAGGGGTTTGCGATGGTGTTTGCCTTTGCCATATTCTTCAATACTTATTTTGTTCCCGTTTAGGGAATGAGTTGAATTGTTTTGGAAACCATTGCATGTTTGACGATTTGTAAACTGCTGGAAATATTAACTATTTTTTATAATGGGAATTCACTAGACCTTCTGGTCTAACCCTTGTTTTTCACATTAATATATTTTCAGGCAGGTACATTGCTGGGAGAGGGGATAAGGGAAAAGGGAAGATGTAGAGAAGTTTCCAAAAAGTTTAGTTTTCCGCGTTGTTAGTATTCAGCTGTTGACATGGTTGATTAAATTGAGATTTGTGAAGAATTAATTCCGTGGTTGATTAATCTAATATGGTTGAACTTTGATTTTTATATCCAATGTTTGGCTTTAGACTTTTGGGGTGTTACAACTTTTTTGTTGGCTTTTTACCAGAGCTTTGGCTTTGGCTTTTTAGGTCTATTTTCAACATTTTCCTAATAGTCAAAGTTGTTCAAATCTTCTGAAAATCATTTGATTAACGATCATTTATATCTGATAGCGATGTCTACTTATAATTTGAACTCTCAGGTGTTCTCACTAAAAGCATTTGTCGATAAACAAAAGAAAGAAATTTAATTCTTAAAAGTCGATTGTTTTGTAATTGAAGAGTTGATTGCTTCTTTGAGAAAATATTGCACTGAAAAGAAGGCACTGCAAACACAGCTCGATGAGATTTCTAAGGATCCTTTTAATAGGGGTTATAAATAGGATAGTAAAGAGAGGAACATTGGGCTGATAAAGAAAAATCTTGATCTTGAGAACAAGCTTAGAGATTTTGAACTACAGGAAAAGATTTCTGAGTATGGAATTGAAGTTAGAGAAAAAAAGAAATCCGATTTAGAAGAGAAGTTTGAGAAAGAAAGAAAGAAGTATGTTGATGAGAAAATCAAATTGGAGACTGAAAAGAGAAGTTTTAAAAGCAAACTCAAGTCTTGTGAGTTGACAATAGCTAAACTTTCAAAGCAAATATTTGAGTTTGAAAAGGTTGTCGTTATGGAAAGGTGTAAGTTTGAAGAGGAGAGAAAAAAGAATGAGAAGAAAAGTTTGGAGCTTACCAAGCATATTTCTAATCTTCAGCAAAGATTAGAAAAATAATAGAAGGATTTTGCAATTGAAAGAAAGTTGATTGAGAAAAATAATGTTGCTTTAGTCAAAGACTCTTATGATAAGAGAAAGTGGTTAGAAGTTGACTTAGAGAATGAGAAGAACAACTTTGAATCTGAATGACAAATTTTCAAGCAAAGGTTGCTACTTTTTCAAATAAGATTTTAGACCTAGAAAAGCAGATACAAGATGAAAAAGCAGTATTGGAAAAGAGTACTGGTATTGGGAATGACAAGGCAATTAAAAGAGAAAAGAAGTTTGAAAAGGAGAAGGAAGCGTTTGAGAAGAAGATTATTGATCTTACATGCAAGTTATTTGGACCTCAAACAGAGATTATGAAAGAGAAGAATGTGAAGTCTAAAATGTTGAAGAAGATTGATTTGATAGTTGAAGAACGGAATGTTCTGAGTGCTAAAGTCATGGAGCTTGAAGAGATAAATTTCAAAGTTGAATTATCTGACAGCGCTAGTGTCGATACTATTACTCAGTGACTGTATCATATTAAATTGAGTTTGTATGTTCATTCAAGACTGCCTCAAGCTTTATTCATGCCAAGATTCCTTCAACAACGTTCGTCAAATCAAATGGTTTCTCACAAGATCAGATCCGTACATCTAATCTTCTCTATAATTATTTTGATTTTGGTTTAAATACTAACCATTCTAAGAAGGTCAATATGGTTTGGAAATGGAAATCAATTGCAGATGAACATGTTGGAAACAAGTCATATAAATCTCCTACAGTTGATGCAAAGTCATTAGCTTCTAGGGCTTATCTTCCATACTTTGTCAGGTCAATCAATGAGCTGATTATTCTTAGCCAGCCAAAACAAGATATGTTGTTCAACATGTGGAACGGATACCTTTGTAACTAAAAGGTATGTAAATAGATGGTATGGTACGTATTTTATTCTCGATTCCCTAGTGATAAGATCTACTATTAGAACATCTAGTCGAAATAGATGATTCAGATCTTATAGTATACCTCAGACCAACGCTAACATGCAAGGACCCATAAAGGTATGGGTACCAAAATATGTTTAATCTGTTTTGCAGGTTATCATGTGTCGTGTTGAATTCCAGTTATTCAAACACGTGATCAGATTTATGCTTCGATTGAGTGGGAGTAAGCATTTTCTATCTTTGAGGGGAATTTTTTTATACCATGTTATCTTGTTTGAAAAGCTGTATTTCACAAAACCGTGGTGGTTCAATCCGAGAAACTTACATTTGTTCGTTTATTTCCGATTGAAAATCTATTCTTGGAATACCACGAGTAACATTTTCTCGAAAAAGTTATTTCCACGTCTCATATTTTGTTGAATATTCGGTGAAAATACACTCGCTTGATATTCTCTATAATTGTTTTCATTTTTGTTATTAATTCATTTCAATGATTCTATTCTTATTGAAATAATAACTATGACTTGTTCTCCAGAATTAATCTCAATAATCATTGAATATTCATTTCATTATACAATGTGCTTACTGAGTAAATCTATTTAGCTTTCGTATTTGTTCATTGACATTCCTAAACAGAAACATTCATGTTTTAGCTTCTAAACAATTCAGTTTAGAACCTGTACTTTATTTGTTTAGCTTCTGAATACCGCAGTTCAGAACCTGTACATTATTTGTTTGACTTTTAAACAATTCAGTTTAGAACTCAGAGTTAAATGTTATGCTCTTTATAACATCAATATTTCAGTATAGAATATTTTTACGTGTGTGATAGGAATTTTAGAGTTTCTATGGTCAGGCCAGAACAGGAAGGACCTACCCAAGAAACATACCCAAGGCTAGTCATCGGTAAAGGGTCAAGATGCTAATTGAGTTTCTTGATCATTGGGATGATCTTGAAAAAGAGTGTGTTGAGGTAAAATTAAATAAGAGGGAATTTGAAGGGATAGAGTCTCAAGATGAAAAGTTTATTTCTGGATTTACAATCATTATCAAATGTGATTGAATACGAGACTGATATGAGGGAGTTTTAGTTGAATTTTTTTTGTGACATGAGTGCTAGTGAGCTAAAAGAATATGGTGATTGTGAGACAGGATCAAAAGAATAAAAAGATTCTCACCAAACCGAGTCAGTAAACCGGGTTGCCACACAATCTATTCATTCTCATTCTTTGGAGATAAATATTGAAAAAGCCATGGACCCAGTGTCGACTACTCGTGTCACCCAACCTAGCTACTCAAGTATCTCACAAAAGATATTTGTTTCATATAATACGGAGAATGAGCATATCTACTATCTTTTCTTCACTTAGAAGATTAAGATATTGAAAAAGGAAGAGATAACTCCGGTCTTCGTACTTCATGTTCAATTCACATCGAGTCATGCTTATGCCACCATATATACACATTGCACGAGTCTTCGTAATTCCAATCCATATCTTTGTGGTATTGTCATAATAGTTTGAGAAGTTAGTTTTATAGCTCTACTTCAGTGATAACTGGAAGTCCTATCAGAGATTCATCATTGTCAGCTCTGAAAATAGGCTACTTGATTGAATTTAATTTCGATTGTAGTGATAATAGTTTCTAAATGTGATTCTATGTTAGTCGATTACCCATTTGTTCTACCGAAGCAGTTTGTTAAGAAGAGATCAATTTTTAGGGGGGGGGGGGGGAAATTGTTCTGACGGAGATATCTTTCTGAGGGGGAGCTAACAGTTGTGTTTTATATAGATACAATGATTTAGTCTTTGATCGTTCATGATGCTCAGGATTCTGCTAATCATCATGAGGGGAGAAATTATATATCAAAGAAACATGCCAACACATAAAGTCACACGCAAAGAGCTGAACACAAAGTCACATGCAAAGAGATTATTCAAAGCCTTAATGTTGGTGTTGAGGGGGAGCTCATAGAGCTAACATGTGCTCATCCGTGCAACAAAACAAAAGAACATATTGTCAAAGCTTGTTTGTTGTCAAGTCAAAGATACTTGAAGATTGTTATTGATGACTGGTATTTTCACAATATATAGGTGACGAGCTTAGTACACGTAGTGTCAAAACTTCGAACCTTACTGTTTAAAGATTTATTGTTCACTGTTAAAGTTTCTGATGAAAAATCTTCTGAAGTTTCTAAAAGATTTATTCCAGCTGAAGATGTTGATCTGAAGATTCTAATTTGTATAAAGGGGAGCTTGTTTGTCTTCATATACGGTTTGTTTAAATATACAGTGGAAGATTGTTTCAAAGCTGGAGATTTTTTTTGTTGACAAAGTTCGATCGTCTTCAAAGAAAGAGATTGCTAGAGCTGATTTGCCGAATTGTAATCTCGAATACAAATGGGGAGATTGTTAGGTGTAAATATATTGTATACGAGATTTCAATATTGAAGAAGTGAAGGTCAAAGCTTAAATCAACAAAGTCAACATGAGCTTACTTTGTATTGTACTATTTGTAATAGATTAGGGGTATAAATACGCATGTGCTAGGTACTTTGTAACTAGATGTTAGAGTTCATTCACTTTCATATCTAGAGATAGATTGCATTGAGAGAGAGTTTGTAGAGAGAAACACATTTGATATATATGATTTGAAGATCCATTGGTTGTGTTATTGATCTTAGTTGTTAGATTCATCGTTATATGATTACTATAGGACTATCAAAATTGATAAATATTTTGGGTTGACAAATTAGAATATGCGAGTAAAATGTTGAAATCTAAGTTCAGTTAATGTGAGAGTATTAATATATAGTTCAAACAACAAATTACAAAATATATAAACTAAAATTCAAAAAACACTGATTATTCAAACAATTAATAAAAATTATCACCACAAAGACGCCCTAACAAGTTTTTTAGAACACTTAAACATCAACAATTTTATATATCATTTTTTCTAAATCTATAAAAACGAGCGTCATATAAACTTAAATTTGCAGTAGTGATAGTTTTTTTAAATATTTGAATAATCAATATTTTTTAATCTTAATTATCTTTTGGGCAAAAAATCTCAAACCCTCGACCATTGACCATAATGTTCGACCAATGACTTTCCACGACTCCCAGATATCGGCCAAGACTTAAGGAAGCAACGGTCGAACGTAACTCTTGACACCAAGATAAAATGTGCGACCAAAGACGTTTCACGACCCGTAAATATTAGCCGAAGCACCATAAGGCAACAGTCGACAAAAACTCCCGGGCAAAGTCTTCGATGTACGACAGAGCCGCGATCACTTAAATCAAACAGATAAAACACCAAGATCATCATTAATCAGCCGTTACCTATTTACAGGGCCATTAGACAGTTACAACCAGCGTCATCAAGAACATTTATGAAGGAAATAAATGTCGATCAACCGTTACAAGTAACTGCGAATATAAAAGCAACGCTTGGGCTATCAAAGATGGGCGGAAAAAAACACATCTACGCTCACGAATAAATGAACACAAAATAGCTTTCTAGATTTCATATGCTAGTTTAGTTTTTACATACGTTTTTCACTTGTAATCGCACGACTATAGCTCTAAAGGACGACGCCCCTACTTGGCGTCATTTTTCCATAGTGCATCGACGATACTAATCTATCGGGTCCGCGGTTTTTTCCCTTGTCCAAAGGTTTTTTCGCGTCACCAAATCTCTTGTCTTCGTTTACCTTTCTTCGTTTTATTTACGTTTGTCGTGAGAATCCTTCCTTTGATCGATCAGGTCCACAAGAACCTTAAGTTGACTTTTGCTAAGTTAATTTTTGGCATCAACAGTTTGGCGCCATCCATGGGACCCGATTAAAGGAATTCTCCGACGAACTCTGCGTTACTAACGATTTTTTTTCTGTTTTTGTCTCACTGGCATACCACGGAGTTAATGCCACAGAAGCAAACCTGAGAGCCGAGCTGAATGCTGCAGACCTGCGAATTCAACAATTGGAAGCACAAAACTATCCTCACGAAAATCCCGGCCAGACACCTCCGCCTCCATCGTTCGAACCAAGGCCAGTATGGGCTCAATATGTCGGACTTTGGCCGCAGACCAACGACTTTCAATATCCTAAGATTCCGACCTATGGCTTCGAACATACAATATCCAAAGGACATCCGCAAGAGCTCTCGTTTAACAACATCCCAAGTATGATCCCTGAACCCTCGTCTCCAAATGCCAATAAGACGATGAATTGTATTACAGGTGGAACAGACGTCTGCGGAGTCACCCATTCAGCCGCCAAGAGACGAGCGTTACATCGGTCTGGAAATCCTATCGCCTCCCGGGTACGCGAACTTGAAGCGGGTGTAGATTCGAGGAACGCGCAAGTCACGTTCGGCGCTGGCGAACTGGGCGATTTATGACAGAAACATCTTGACAGTCTAGTAATCCAACTGACAATTGGAGATTGCCCGATGAAAAGAGTGCTCGTGGATGGAGGCAGCTCAGTAAACGTAATTTTTCTCAGTACCCTGAAAGCAATGTGGGTAAATGAAGCCGAGGTCGCAAGACGAACGACAATCTTAGTAGGATTCAACGGAAATGATGCCCACACCATCGGGGAAATCAGCCTCTCTGTCAATGCCAAGGGAGTCAACAAGTCGACTAGGTTCAACGTTGTTGATTGCTCTTCTGCATACAATGTTATCCTCGGACGACCATGGATCCATGGGATGAAAGCCGTTCCCTCGACTTATCATCAGGTGCTAAAATTTCCAACACCGTGGGGAATGCAAGAAATACAAAGCGAACAGAAAGTAGCGCGAGAATGTTACAAAGCAACCATAAAACCTCGAAAAAAGCACGTCAACCAACTGCAAGGCCAAGAAAGCCCAAGCGATGATCTACAACTGGCAGAGGTCCTACTCGATCTGAATTACCCAGAACGCAAGGTCTACGTAGGGACATCGCTTGAACCCGACATCAAGCAAAAGTTGGTCGACTTTCTTCGATTGAACACCAACTGTTTTTCCTGGTCGCATGATGATATGATTGGAATCGACCCGAAAATCATATCACATCAGTTATCCATTGACCCGTCATTCAAACCCGTGAAATAGAAGCGCCGAAAGTTCGCCGCGAAAAGGAACAAAGCTATCAATAACGAAGTCGATAACCTATTGAAATCTGGTAAAATTCGAGAAGTAAAATACCCGGAATGGCTAGCAAACGTCGTGGTCGTCAAAAATAAAAATGGAAAATGGCGGATTTATACAGACTTTACCGATCTCAATAAAGTCTGTCCCAAAGATCCATTCCCGTTGCCCCACATTGACGCTATGGTTGCCGTCACAGCCGGTCATGAATTATTGACTTTCATGGATGCATATTCAGGATACAACCAAATCCTCATGCACCCGGACGATCAGGAAAAAACGGCATTTATGACCGACAAGGGGATTTACTATTATAAGGTAATGCCCTTCAACCCTAAAAACGTAGGCTCCACCTATCAACGGCTCGTCAATCAAATGTTTGAACCGCACTTGGGAGATACGATGGGAGTGTAAATCAACGACATTTTGGTCAAATCTAAACAAGAAATAGACCATATAGAACACTTACGCCAAGGACTCGATATATTGCAGCAGTATCAAATGAAGTTGAATCCGGCGAAATGTTCCTTTGGGGTACGTGTAGGAAGATTCTTAGGACATGTGGTGACCCAGCAAGGAATCAAAGCTGTCCCTGATCAAATCAAAGCGATTCGCGAAATAAATCACCTCGAAATTTCAAAGAGGTCCAAAAGCTCACGGGTCGAGTAGCTGGGATTAATAGGTTCATTTCCAGATCGTCTGATAAGTGTCATCTATTCTACAGTGTCCTCAGAAAAAACAAAGGCTTTGACTGGACAAGCGACCATGAAAACGCACTTCAGGCTGTGAAAGACTATATGGTGTCGCCTCCCCTATTGTCAAAACCCAAAGATGGGGAAGAGCTTCAGCTGTATCTCGCCGTAAGCGAAAACTCAGTCAGTGTCGTTCTGGTCCGAGAGGAAGACAAGCAGCAGTTCCCAATTAACTATGTCAGTAAATTCTTACTCGACACAGAAAAAAGATACACATCATTGGAAAAATTGCTTCAATCATTGGTCACTTCATTGCTGAACCAGTGACTTCAAGGATGAAGTTACTAATGTATCGCTGAGTCCTTGCAAGATTTCACACTTCAAATTAGATGAGCTTTTCTATCTCTGAATCGCTTCAGATCACTAGATGTTCATCTCTATCTTCAGCTTTTTCTTCGATTGTTACTGAATGGACTTGTGGTGTGAGTGTTGTTCTTCAAAGATGAAGTCAATGTTCCTGATCTTCAGCGACCGCTGATTTACTATCAGTGTATGCTATCGCTGAATATGAATAGTGACTTATCCATGGAAGTTTCACTAAGTATAAAATGGAATCATATTCAAATCACTGTAAGGATTTTGGATCAACAATCTCCCCCTATTTGATTATGATTAAGCAACATAGGAAAATTGCTTGAATGGATTAGTAAGGACATAGAAATTTTAAAATAAAGAAATCTAAGTACTAATATGTGAGATCTTTTTCAGCTAATCTACTTTCTGAATTGAGTTTCATTTATAAGGAAATGAAATCACATTTTTACAAGTATTAAAGCTATAAGGTGCATTCATTGATTTTATTACAGAGTGTAATGTTAGTGAGTATAGGTTGTTTTAAAGAAAATAGAACTCTTATGTTCATTGTCCCTATTACTGTTTTCAGGGATCTTTTCAGTACACAGATGGAGTAGAGTACTTCATTGAATTTCATTAAAGGATAATCTGAAGAATTACATGAATATGAAATTACAATAGTAAAGTAAAGTACAATACACTGAAAAATGTTACAAAGGAAAAGAAACTAAAGACTAGTCAGAGAGTTTCTCTTTTCCTCTTCGTAGCTCATTCTCATAGATCTTCTTCTGAATTTGTACAGGGTCATTAGTAGACCAGCAGTTGTAGTACATGATCTTGATAAGTTTTGATGGAGCCTTTCTGACCTCTTTGTTTCTAAGAAACCTTAATAACCCTTGATTATCAAGAAAGACCATACCTGCTTCAGGAAGCGTAACGATTTCATGCTCCATAAATTGTCTGGCTTCAGGAAGGGAGGTGTTGAGCATTGAGACATCAGGGATTTCAAGATGACCAAGGATGATTTCGTAGTTGAATTTGGTCTCATTGTCGTTTCTTGACGATGGGCCTTCTTAAGCATCTGATTTTGACTTTCTTCTTTTGATCTGATCAGCGAGGGGAGGAGCTTCGACGTGTTGTAACATCCTTTGCAATAGCTGATCAAGAGATCTTTCTACGATACTCTTGAATTTTGACTTTGATTTCTGAATGGTGTCTCTGATTTCCAGCCATTCAGAGTATCCATAGAACTTTAGAAACTGGGGTTCTTCTCGTTCACTCCTTGAGTGCCTGTACATTGTTACATATATCTTCAGACCCTTCTTTTTGGAAGTGTGTCCTTCGATAGTAGCACGAGTAATAGTTGCATCAGAGACCCGGTGTTTGAACCTTTTGGTATACCATTCTAGTTCAGCGTTCCATGATTCTTGATTTTCTTTATTCAGAGCATCTAGAAATTTTTCTTGAGCTACAACTGGATTTACCTACAGATTGTCCCTTGTAAGTTCCTTTTGTGCTAAAGCCTCAGCGACTTTTAAGCTTTGTTCGTTTTGTTGCTTGGTCGCTTTGTCTCTTAGCTTGTCCTATCTGATCATCTGACGTGCGATCCTTAGGTCTTCTTCAGTTTGCTTCATCTTTTCATCTCTTCGTCTCTGAGCTTCAAGGGCCTCTGCTCTTTCTTCTTTGGAGAGAAAATAGAATTCATCAAATACTATGATTGGTACTGGGGCTTCTAGCTCAGAGGTACGAGGAATTTTTATTTCGGTTGCTTCTATATCTCTAATGAAGTTTATTCTCCTTTCTTCTTCTTCAGGCTCCCTTATTACTTGTTTATTTACACGCCTTTGGACAAGGCCTTCTTCTTCTTCTTCTTCTTCAGATTCAGTATCAGATATATATACAAGAACTGATCTTCAGAGGAAGGTTAATTCAGGATTGGAGAACCCTTTGGGAACAGGGATCACTAAGAGGAGAAGAGGAGATGGGTTCATCAGCAACAGAATATTGTGGAGGAGTTTGATATTCAAGAGGAATGTTATAAGAGACGAGAGGAAGGCATACCTCAGTGATGAGCTCCCCCTCTGAATTTAAAGGAGTAGATTCAATATCTACTACTTCTTTATTTTTCTCTAAGAGGCCAGGTTGATCCTTTTCAGAATTTTCCCTGTCCCTCAAAGGGGTTCTAAAGGTGACTCCCCCCGATGATGTTATTCCTGGCCTGTGAACAGTCCAGAAGTCATCATCATCATCATCATCATCATTATCCTTGAGGAAATAATGAGCAACGTTTTCAGGTTCATCGTCGGCGTTTTCTTCTTCATCTTCTTCATCATCACCTACTTCAGCTTCAGGGATGGGTGGTTGTTGATGAAGTTGTGGTTGTTGATGAGGTAGTGGAGGTTTTTGGTTCTGCATGAGCTGATCTGCGAGCTTTTGGCTGAATTTCTCCCCCTCTTTGTTATTTACAGGTAGAGTATGCACTAGAGAGTGTGCACATTCGAGTCGAGAGAGGAGAGGGTTATAGCCTCAGAGGTTTGAGTCTGAGCAATCAAACCCAATTGAGACCTGTCCACATTAGAGAATGAAGGGGCTTTTGCTTAGAGACCTTGAATAAGGCGCAGAATTTCAGCTTGATTCGTCTGCATTTCAGCAATGGCCTTGTCTTGACTTTCAGCCCTTTTAGCGAGAGCTTTGACTACTCTCTCAATTGCAGCGTTGTCATCTCTCACTGTTCAGTGGAGATATTTCTTATAGTAGCATATGCCAGAGACCCCTACAACCTGATTGAAGATCTCTGTGGCGAACCACAGAGAGTCTACCCGGCGCCTTGTGAGTGCACATTCATTCACAGGTAATCAATCGCTGGGAATGAGGGAGGAGGCAAAGATTCTAGGACACATCCATAGGCATTCAAGGAAAGTTGGGAAGAGATTTCTCCTTCTTTATCTCCTTGGGATCAGAAGCCTTATGTACCTTAGAAGAAGTGGGTGTGTTGATCCGAGCAGGGGTGGTGGTGGTGGTGGAGGCGATTGCGGTTGCTGAAGTGAAGAGAGGTGCAGTTACACCTGTAGATAACAAAGAAAGACTAGCCAAAAAGAGTTCAGGGTTAGCAGAAAGAAGTGGGTAGGTAAAATGTTTACACATGGGTGCCTTGAGAGTATCTAAACGATTACTCTCAGGGATGTTACATGCTATGGTAGTGTCCTGAGGATCACTGACCTGTCTCTGAGAATGCTTAAGAGAAGCATTTTCAATTCCTATGCATGTTTCTTTCTAGAGATCATATTGTCAAAACAAAACTGTTGTCTGAATAGCGCGCTGCTCAATCTCATCAGGGATGGGGACGACCATTCCTGAATCATAGATTGATGTGAGGACCAAAGAAGAAGAGATAGAAGAGGATAAGAAGGCAGCACAAGTGATACCTGATTCAGCCTCAGCATGGCTGACTATTACGGTTTCAGGGACCGAGGTCTCTGAAAAGGAGGTAGAGCTGATGAAGCGGCAACAGAACCAGAAGTTATTGTCGTAGCTGTTGGGATGGCTAAAGTTGTATATGTGGTAGGGAAGATGCCAAAGTCAAATAGAGTGCTGGTCTGAGTGGCATTCTTCATGAATTTCTTGGGGTCGTCTTATGGGCGATGGACTTCTTATGTCCATCAGATGGTTTCTTGCGTTTTCCTAGGGAGGAGGTGCCTTGGTTAGTCACTGATGGGATTTTCGGTGATGTGGGCACAACATCTACCTGAGAGGTAGGGGTTGCAGATTCAGCAGCAGCATTCTAAATTAACTGCATCATGTAGGGAGTGTAAGGAGCATCTCCCTCTTTCTCATCTATTTCGAGGGATTTCTTCCCAATATGAGAGAAAGATTGATTTCCCTCAGAGGGGTACCCATCATAGATGTTTTCAAGGAGAATGGCAACAAATCTAGGAAAACCAATAGCTTTGACCCTTTTATGGGTCTTAACCCTGTTGTACATTTCGCTGAATATATATTCAGCGAAGTTAAGCTTTCTGCCAGTGCAGAGAGCGACCGCCATCTCCTAGGAAGGCTTACTGGCCTGATCTTGCGAGCCGAACTTGGAGCTTAAGCACTGAATAACGTGCGTCCAAATGTATTGCCATCTCGCTGGCATTCGCTTCTTTTCTACCTTTGTGATGGACTTGGTGATTTGCTTCGTCTCCTTATCGACTAGCCATACGTAGCCAGTGGCATCTAGGAATGCCTGAATTTCCTCAATGGTTAGAGGAGCATCCCATTGCTCATTCTTCTTCTTTGTTGGAAGTCGGAGACCATTCCTTATTTCGCCAGAGTTGATGGCCACAGTTCCAAGAGCAGTGGTGAACTGAATGGCATTGAGCTTCCTACCCTTATCAGTGGTGAGAGTAGTGCAGTGGACGGTATGCCAGAATTGCTGAAGGTGTGAAGTGATCCCAGCAGGGACGTGGATGAAAAGATACTTCAGTGGGCATTTGTTGATAAAGAGAGCACTAGCCCTTAAGTAGGAGCATTCAGCAGGGATATCAGTCAGAGCAACATAGTTGCTTGGTTTGACCAGAGCTTATTCAGGAGGAAAGTTGGCTTTCGGTGCAACGACGAACGTTGTGACCGGGATGACTTCAGTGTCAGAGAGAGAGACATTGCTTGGAGTTGCCATTTCTGTAAACCAAAGTGGTTTTGGTACACAGGATACCAAATAAGAATGTAAGTTAAACAAGTGTTTTGATGAACAAAATCAAAATACTTGTTATTTGGCTGAATTTTGTTTTAAATTTTTTTAAGAAAAATAAACTTGCAGACCAAATTTTTCGTGATTTTGTTAAAGAAAATATACCAAAAACAAGTATTATATGTTTTTAGAAGAAAATTTTGGATTAAACTAGCCAAAAAATGTCTTCTGTTCTAAGAAGAAAAATGCTTAGAACAGGTATTAGTTTTGGGTTTTAATCCAGAATTAAGGATGAAATCTTTATAACGAGATATTATAGAAGATTTTAGGATGTAGTAAACAACATGTTAGTTGTTTTTAGAAAAGAAAAAGGGTTAGATCAAACCTTGAGAGTGAGGGATTCAAGAAAAACGCACAAGTGCGTGTTCTTGGTGTTCTTGAGAAACTTTGAAGACTCGAGAGCTTTTCTTGCTTTGAAAAAGTTTTGAGCGCGTAAAAAGTAAAATGAAATAGATTTTACTTTATATAGGAATGGATGAGACGAAAGAGAGAAAGACAAAACGACGGTTTTAGCTTTTTGAGAAAAAGGTAATAATGACCTGCGACACGTTCCTAGGATTTGTGTGGATAGAAGACGTTGAGGCCATCGTGTGTCAGAAAAAGATCTGACGTGTCCTTTTTGAAAAGTAAAATGATTATCATTAAAATAATGTTAATCATTATCTTTAAATTCCTTCTATCATTAAGAATAAACGTATTCTCAGTAATGGATTTTCCTTTTAAGATTCATTCCCTGAATAGGAAGACATTCAGGGAGTGTAATATATTAGAGATCATACCAGAGTGATATCCTTTTTAGAGTTCAATGAATGACTAGAGAGATTCAAATTTATTTTACTGATCACTGATAGTCTAAAACTGAGGAAGTTATTCTTCCATGTTTAACATTCCTAATTCGCTGATTAACATATTAAATCTTGATTGTTTAACAGGTTTTGTAAAAAGATCAACGAGCTGGAATTCAGTGGGAATAAAATGAATTTCAATTTCACCATTTATAACGTGATCTATGATAAAATGATATCTGATTTCGATATGTTTGGTCTTAGAGTGAAGTCAGGGTTGTTTGCAATTGCAATAGCACTAGTGTTGTCACAATATATAGGAATCTTTGATAGTTGAATGTCATAATCAACGAGCCGATTTCTCATCCAAAGAATTTGAGCACAACAACTTCCTGCTGCGACATATTCCGCTTCAGCAGTTGATGTGGACACTGAATTTTGCTTTTTACTAGCCCAATTGACCAACTTTCCACCAATGAGCAGACACCCACCAGTGGTGTTTTTCCTATCAATTTTGCATCCTGCAAAATCACTATCTGAATAACCCGTTAGATCGAACCCTGAGTCTCTGGGGTACCAGAGACCAAGATTAGGAGTCCTTTTTAGATACCTAAAGATTCGCTTTACAGCGATAAGATGAGATTCTTTGGGTTCGGATTGATATCTAGCACATAAGCAGGTGGCATACATGATATCAGGCCTACTAGCAGTTAGATATAGTAAGGATCCTATCATTCCTCTATATGCACTGACATTAACAGGTTTACCACCAGGGTACTTATTTAAAGTCAGCGGAAGGGCCATAGGAGTTTTCATTGAAGAGTTTTGAGTCAAATCAAATTTCTTCAACATATCTTTAACATATTTACTTTGACAAATGAAGATTTCATGTGCCTTGAGCATCCGCTATCTAGATACCAGATACCTTTAGCGCTCTGCAAAAAAATAAGAGGATCAATTTTTCATAGGTACCCATATCACTATGGATCCTGCATTGTTAGTAGAAATGAAGAACAAGAGGGGGTACTAACTGAAACTTTATCCTTTATGGTTTGTCCTGGCTTAGTTGTTTTACCAACTTTGACAGTTTTACCCTTCATTGATTTCACAGCTTGGGCTATTTTCTTTCCATAGGATAATTTTTCAGCATTAGTAGCATTTGTACATTTGCTAGCAATGTGGGTAGTCTCACCACAATGATAGCACTTCCTATATTTAAAAATAGGTTTTGATATGGAAGCATGTTGAGTGGAAGTCATATTTTCAGGATAGGGTCCAAGAATTCCTTTTTCCATAGACTTGGGAGGAACCACTAGTTTCTCAGGCTTAGATGGAGTCAAGTCAAGCTTAATCTGAGGAGTTGGTCTCTGAGAGAAATCAGCGACCTTGTTCTTGGATTTAGATGGTTGACTTGCTGAAGGGAAGGAAGAGTTTTTCTTCAGCGAAAGGAGTTCCTTGTTCTTGGGAACTTGATTGAACTTATCTTTAGTCACTTTCCTGAGTCTTTAAGAATGGGTTTAGAAGGTCTTGTCTCTGAGGTTGAGTTACTCTGAGACGAGGGGTCAGGGATAGAAGAAACAAACATTCCAAATTTCAGCATGGAACAGTCAGTGTTAGTTTCTTCTTGGTCATAAGAGTATCCAAGACCACTCTTGACCTTGGCAGGGATCTGAGAATTTATGATCTCATTTATCTTATCAGAAGATTTACACCATCCTTCAATGGTGGCTTTCTCAGCTTTAAGATCAGCGATGGCCTTTTTTTCGCTCAGTGATAGTTTGTTGTCTTTCAATACTTATGGTCTGATTTACAAAGATTTGGTCCTTAAGATCTTCTTCGATCTTAATAAGTTCTTTGATTTTTAGATGGAAATTCTTTAGTTGTTCAGATAGATCAGTGTTAATTTGTTCATCTTTAATTTTGCCATTTAAAGCATTGAAAATTCAACAATCATAGAGTCGAGAGCCGACAAGCTATCAATTTCAGGTATTGAGGAGTCAGAGGGAATGAATACCTGTGTTGATAGAGATACTGAAGAAGATGCGTCAGATGCCTCTTCAACTTCTTCTATTCTGGCCATGAGACATATGAGAGGTATGTCTTCTTCATCTAATTCAGATTCATCAGTGGTATTTGCCCAATCGTCTTCCTGATCCCAATCTGCCTCTTCAGCGACAAGGCCTTTACCTTTTCGCTGGTTATTTCTTAAATTTTGTTGTTTCCCTTTTTACTTAAAATATTTTTCCTTTTTAGATTTATTAAAGATTTGAGAGGTTATTGGTGCAGCAACTTTCTTAGATCTACACTCACTTGCAAAGTGACCTTTGCGTTGACAATTAAACAGATTGTTGAGGCTTTCTCAACAGGAAGATCTTTGACTTATCAGAGGTAGTGATAGCCTTTGTTTTTCTAAAATTACTTTTTCTAGCAAATCTCCTAAAGTTATTAGTGAGAAGCGCCAGAGAGTCATCAAACTCAGAGATGTCAGCATCAGTGAGTTCTTCTGAGTCATTATGATCTAACTCAATGATAGAGAAGATAGTAGAAGAAATATGTTTTCAAGGTTCTACCTCTGAAGTCACGAGTGCCAAAGAAGTACTTTTGGCACCTTTGATGTCCTTTAAGAGGTTTCTTTTTAAAGCTTGAGATTGCTCTTCATTGAGCAGCATCTCATATAAAGCACTTAAGGACAGAGTTTCAAGGTTCTTTAACAATTTAAGACATGTAGTATACACTACCCATTGTTCAGGTAGTGCCTCCATGAATTTTGTCAGGATTTAAGCATTAGACTACTCTCTGTTAACAATTTTAATGTCAATCAAGAGACAGTTAAATCTTCGGTGAATTTAAGAAAGTGTTTCATTTTGCAGAAACATAAAGCTTTAATATTGTCTAACCAAATTAATGCTACGAGTTACCTGAACATCAATAGTTCCTTCATATTGAATACAAAGAGCATCCCACATGGTTTTAGATGTTCTCATTTTCATCACAGAGTGATAAACTTTATCTGGAAGAGACATGGCAATTATAGATCTAGCTTTTGCATCAACAGCTAGTTATGTTTTGTCTTCATCACTCCATTGAATTGGAGTTTTGACAATTCGTCTCTCAGGAATAGCTGGAGAGGTAGCAGTGGTAGGTACTACAGGAGTTAGGGCTGTAGGAACAAATGGTTCATTCTCTAGATAATAGGGGATGTTAGGATCTGACCCTTCTAGGAATAGAGTCATTCTTTCTTTCCATATGGGGAAATTATCACAATTAAATCTCGGAGGTTTAGCTAAAGATCCATTATCTATGTAATTGTTGTTTGTGTTAGCCATTTTAAAATAACTTGATAACAAGTTGTTTTAAAGATTAGTGAGCAAAAGACACTGCTCTGATACCACTTGTTGGTCCCAAGGGGGTCTACAAGAGTTCAAAGATACAGAACAGTTTGTAGAAGGGGGATTGAATACAAACACACGTCTTTTTAGATTTTAAATGAGTTTATATTAAATAAACAGATTTACAGTTACAAGCGGAATAAGAACAAGTTTGTAACCTATTCTTTTGTAACCTAAGAAAACACTAAGTTGATGCACAAAGAAAGAAAGAAATGCAGTAAAGGTTTTTAGAGAGAAAGTAGCATGCATGCATATGGAAAAAGGTTTTCCATCTATTTATACCTGTTTGCATTTAATGCAAAACAAAAGGTATAGGCTACGTGTCAAACATGTGAGGAATGTTTGTCCTTTGGTTAATAGGATGGCCATACTTTTAGCCACCTATGAACAGTACCAAATCAGATTTGATGGGGACATGAGAGACAATCCGTACGTCCTTTTTTGACAAGGTATTGAGGTTTTGACTTTTGTGCATCAAGGATAAGATCAACAATAATCTTGCTGAAGGCTTCACTTCATTGCTGAACCAGTGACTTCAAGGATGAAGTCACTAATGTATCGCTGAATCCTTGCAAGATTTCACACTTCAAATTAGAGGAGCTTTGCTATCACTAAACCAGTTCAGATCAGTAGTGGTTCATCTCAATCTTCAGCTTGGTCTTCGACTGTTACTGAATGGACTTGTGGTGTGAGTGTTGTTCTTCAGATCTTCAGAGATGAAGTCAATGTTCCTGAACTTCAGCAATCGCTGAGTTACTATCAGTGTATGTTATCGCTGAATATGAACAATGACTTATCCATGGAATTTTCACTAAGTATAAAATGGAACCATATTCAAATCACTGTAAGGATTTTGGATCAACACGCTGCACGTTGATGGATCCTCCAACGCGCGAGGGTCAGGATTAGGCATCGCCTTGAGATCCCCACAAGGGTGCACGATGGTCTATTCTGTATCCTGTGATTTCAAAGCCACCAACAATGAAGCGGAATACGAGGCCCTAATCATAGGCATGGATATAGCGTACGATTTGGGGGCAAGAAATCTTCAAGTCATGAGCGACTCTCTACTCATCGTTAATCAAATGAAAGGATAATTCGCAACAAAAGATTCGAGAATGGCAGCATATTGGCAAATCGCCCTGAATCGAGCGAAAAAATTCAAAAAATTCAACATTCAACAAATCCCGAGGGAACGAAATGCTCAAGCCGAAGCACTCGCCCACCTAGGGTCTGCCCTGGAAAAATCATCAGTCGATACGATACCGATAATTCACTTGACAAGTTCTTCGACAAAAAATAATCAGCATGATCAAGCATTGGTACTGGATGAATCGAACGATTGGACAAAAGAAATTCGTGAATACTTATGGAATGACCGCCTACCAGAAGACAAAATGAAGGCCCGAAAAATCCAATTCAAGGCCTCCAGATACGTCATGATCACGGGAAGACTCTATAGACGATTGTCTACCGGATTAAACTTACAATGTCTTATCCCTAGCGAAACCCAAAAGATACTACCAGAGACGCACGCCGGAGAATGTGGGAATCATTTTGGAGGACGAAGTCTAGCAAATCGAATCTCACGACAAGGCAACTACTGGCCTACACTTCGACAGGACACAAAAACGTACGTACAAAAATATGACGCTTGTCAGCGCCACTCAGGTATGACTCACCAGCCTTCTGAATTCTTACATTCATCCCTGGTCCCAAGGCCTTTCATGAGATGGGGTATGGATATTGTCGGCAAACTGCCACAAGCGTCTGGCAAAAGGTATATCTTTTAGTCCTTACAGATTACTTCTCGAAATGGATTGAGATCGCCGCTTTTTCTCAAGTACGAGATAAAGAGGTGATATTTTTTCTCCGGACTAACATTATCTGCAGATTTGGCGTTCCCTCCGAGATTATGTGTGATAACGGATCTCAATTCATAAGTGATAAGACAAGGCAATTCTGTGAAGAGTGGAGTATATAACTCACAACCTCCACACCTCGTTATCCCCAATCCAACGGACTCGCCGAGTCGAGTAACAAAACAATTATCAATTCACTCAAGAAAAGACTTGGAGCTGCCAAAGGACGTTGGGTCGAGGAGTTGCCTTCCGTTTTATGGGCCAGTCGCACGACTCCTCGCACCTCGACAGGGCAAACGCCATTTTCATTGGTTTATGGATGTGAAGTTGTCCTACCAGTCGAAGCGAACCTACCGATCGCGCGACATGCCTTCGTCGAGCAAAATCTGGTAGACCTTAGTTACGATGTGGATGCACTTGAAGAATTAAGGGACTCAGCCTACATTCGAATGGCATCTCAACAGCAGTCCGTCGCACGATATTTCAAAAAAAATGTCAGGGTAAAAGCATTCAGAGTAGGAGATTACGTCTTACGACGTGTCTTCCAAAACACTCAGGAACGAAACGCAGGTAAGTTATCAAGCAAGTGGGAAGCGTCTTATCGAATAACTTCAGTCGTCGGAAAAGGCGCCTATCGATTACAAACCTTAGACGGTCGAAACATCCCTTGTAGCTGGAACATAACTTATTTGAGGAAATATTTCTTTTAAGTTATGATGCTCATGTTATGTCCATTATTTTTCCTTTATTTTATTTTGAGAACATTACTAACTTGAGCGTCGGAGGGTCGTTGGTCATACCAACGACCACCCCTAATGATTTATGTCACAAGCACGCACGATCAAAGGATCTTCGACAACGCTAAAACTCACGATTCACTGATTAAAGACATAATCATCTGGAAATTCCGAACTTGATCTTTTCAAGTCTCAAACAAATTACTCTAACGGCTCGATCTCCAGGGATAAACTCTCTTTTCTCGCAAAAAATTGTACTATACAATCGTATTTATTCTGTTTGTTCTTTAAACAGACATTCAGTCGTGACGAAATAAATTTTTCATTAAGTAAACTCGGATGGATTACAAAAATAAGGCGCGACCCTGAACGTCGCCCTAAATATGCAAAAAGAAAAAAAACTAGAGAGGCGAAAAATCAGGCGGCAGCGGTTGTACAGACGGTCTGGTGACTCCCTAGGCTCGATTCAGTTGGGTTTTTAGATCGTTGACCTCCTCGATCTTCTCGGAGGGGCCTCCCTGGCCACCCCCAGCTTGGCCTCCAGCGCCCCTATGTTTTCTAGGGCCTCCGCCTGACGACCCCTGATATCAGAACTGATGCCCCGTTCGCGTACAAGTTCATCCCGAGCCTCCCCGAGCAAACGACTGAACTCGTCGACTCTAGCCAAGGCTTCCTCCTCTTTCGCCTGTAGAGCAGATTCGTGCTCTCGCACCATCTAGCATCAGTATTGCAAGTACGCATGGTCGCTTGAATGCACGACGCATGTCGCACGAATGGGAGTCATGACCCCATAAAGGCAGAAAGAAATGTCAAAACTTACCTGGAACGGATTAACGACAAAAGATCCTATCATTGGCTTTTTCCCTCTGTCTTGCGATTGAGGAGGGAAAGCAGGCACGTGCGGGGGCATGACGGCCTCCGACGTCTTCGCCTTCTTAAAGCCCTCGGCTCTAGGTGACGGTCCTCTCAGGACAGGCCCTAGTGGCCTTCTTCTATTTAATCCCCGTCGAGCGGGGAGGATCCTGCGACCAGCGAACAAAGCGGCAGTTTCTTCTGAAAACAAACGCAGAAAATCATCAAGAGGAGGCTAGAAATCAATACGAAAAGCCAAAAGAAACGGGGGTGGGGGGGATTCAGAAGCTCCAACAAAGATGACGTTCTCATCTTCCTCTCCCCTAGTATCATCATTTCCCTCATTCCCTGGAACGGGGCTAGACACGGAGAACGCCCGGTTTGGTATCTGACAGAAAAGCTCAACTTTGGTCGCACGTCACCGCTGCACGAAAAATATATAAGTCAGAACAAACAAATATCGCCCGAAAACATGGGGTAACGGCATTACCTTTCTTAGGCCAGCCATGGACAATCCATTCCTCATTTCTGGCATAGTCTGACAGCCAGTAGAAGACGAAGAACTCCTTCCAGCCGCAATCGTTCACCCTGGTACCCGAGATCAACGCCTGATCCCGACGCCCTCGTACATAAGGGTTGTATCGATTATTGACGTCCGCCTTCACTGCATAAGCCAACAGAACTCGTGAACAGTGAAAGGGGAATACCAATCGCGGATTAACCAATCGATCATCATCGCGACCCTCCAGAACTGAGGCATCATTTTCCCAGGAGGAATGCCGAACCGGCTCAGAAGATCCCTGACTAACATGGAAAAATGCCACATAAACCCTATCTTGAAGGGGTACTCGTACAAGACAAAGTGATTCTCGGGGTATTCCTCAGCCGTAAGATCCTAGGGCACTCCAGATTAACATGAGCAGGAAGCCAACCGAGATCACGAAAAACGAGCAGGTCACTAGAAGAAATGGTGCTCTTGGAGTTCGACATGACTTCGGGAAAGAAAATTACAGGCTTTTGGGAGAGAGTTCTTGTTCAGAAGACTCGAAGGGAAACCAGGGAGACGAAAAGGAAAGAAATCATTTCCTTTTATATTTGCGCAGAACCGCCCTCCCATCTCCTTGTGATGACACCTGTCCACACCTCTCTACATTCCATCGCCGGATGGGTGACACCTGTCCATGACAGCTGCCCACGCGTGCTCGTGCGTACGCATGACGTCATCGAAACCCGTCATCTTCCAAACAGATATCTTCGCCTCGTCAGCTTTGACTAATTAAATAAGTTATATCCTAACTTTTCCGCCCGAAACCGAACGATTCCGTTTCCCTCGAACGCACTCAGCAAACCAGCGACACGCATCTCAACAAAATTCAAAAATAAAGTTGCCGCTTAAAAGTTGAATTTGGGGGAAAACTGTTTGGGCAAAAAATCTCAAAACCTCGACTATTGACCAAAATGCTCGACCAATGACTTTCCATGACTCCCAGATATCGGCCAAGACTTAAGGAAGCAACGGTCGAACTTTACTCTCAACACCAAGATAAAACGTGCGACCAAAGACATTTCACGACCCGTGAATATTGGCTGAAGCACCATAAGGCAACAATCGACTGAAACTCCCGGGCAAAGTCTCCGACGTACGACAGAGCCGCGATCACTTAAATCAAACCGATAAAACACGAAGATCATCATTAATCAGTCGTTACCCATTTACAGGGCCGTTAGACAGTTACAACCGGCATCATCAAGAACATTTATGAAGGAAATCAATGTCGATCAACCATTACAAGTAACTGCGAATATAAAAGCAACGCTCAAGCTATCAAAGAGGGACGGAAAAAAACACATCCGTTTTGGACTTGTAATCGCACGACTATAGCTCTAAAGGACGACGCCCCTGCTTGGCGTCATTTTTCCATAGTGCATCGACGATACTAATCTATCGTCCGAGGTTTTTTCCCCTCGTCCAAGGGTTTTTCCGCGTCACCAAATCTCTTGTCTTCGTTTACCTTTCTTCGTTTTATTTACGTTTGTCATGAGAATCCTTCCTTTGATCGATCGGGTCCACAAGCACTTAAGTTGATTTTTGCTAAGTTAATTTTTGACATCAACAATTATAATTTTGGTTTTGTTGTTATTTAAATTGTTTGTAGTTTGACTATATGTTAATAATCTTACGTTAACTGAGCTAAAAGATATGTGAATTTATCTTGCTTTCGTTTGTTTTTTTTTTTACTTCAACACTAATTTTTTTTGGTGAAATTCGTAGTTTTTAGATAAATATAAAGAATTATTTAGTATGTATTTTATTTTAAGAATTTGATATGTAATTCGACATACAAAATAATTATAATAAAAATTTAAAGAAACATGAAGTACGATAAATTTTAGAGCATATTATATTTTTTATCTCTACGTATTTGTGATTAGATATATAAAATGTTTTTAATAAAAAAATTTAAAATGTTAATTACATAAAATGTTATAGTAGATTATACTTTTGGTCTCTATGGTTTTTCTAAAGACCAAGTAGATCTTCATAGGGGTGTTCATCCAAACCGTATAAACTGTCCATACCGCACCGTAAAGCGCGGTTTAGAACTTTCGCGGTGCGGTTTGCTGTTTGCATTTTTACCAAACCGCACTATGCAGTGCGGTTTACGGTTTTGAGTTATCAAACTACGGTTCAAACCGCACCGCACTGCATGCTTTATATATTTTGAATTTTATATATAACACATACATATATATAAAATAATTTATTATTTATGTAATATTTTTGGTTTTTGTGTTTTACACTTTTAGTTTGATCTTATATGACAATTGACAATTTTAATAAATTAATTGGACATGTTACAACTCACACTTCCGATCTAGTTCGAAATTTATTTATTTTACTTCTTATAATAGTTTTAATTATGCAATATGTATATGGGAATTGGATAAATTGAAACTCTTTATTTTTTTGAACTACGGTCACTTTATCGTTCATATTATAATGTATTTTTAAACTTATAAATACTAGATTGTACTGTAGGCATAAATGCAATAGGTACAAACCGCATATGCGGTGCGGTTTGGGAAAATGCTCAAACCGCATATGCGGTGCGGTTTGTGGTTTTGCCCCAAACCGCATCGCGAACACCCCTAGTTCTTCATAATATTTGTTAACTAATGTTGTTAAGTGGAGGTACCATGGTTGTTATGAAAATAAAAAGTTAACAACCACTAGTACAGATAGTTTGTTTTATAGATCAAATCCAAAATTTTGCACAAACCACAAGACCACCAATATAATTCACTCCAAATTTTATTTTTGAAGTTTGAGAGGGAGTCGATGCGTCTTCTGACTCGAAGGATCCTCTATTATTATCATATTATTTCCCTAAAAAGATTGGAAAAATAAAAAAAAAACATGATGCAATTAACAAACTCTGTGATTTACGGCTTGCACCGTAACAATGAAATACTTGAGAACTAAGAATATTTAGGATGTGTAAGTTTTAGTAACACAATAATTAGTACTACAAAAATACAAAAACCTTTATTTATTTTTAAATATAATTTTTGTTAAGTTATTATTAGCATTTACGTTTTTTATAGGAAAATATTTGAAAAAACCCAACAAACTATCATATTTTGAATGGTAAATTCCTAAACTATTTTTTTGAATGAAAAAACCATTAAACTTTCTCATTTTTAATGATTAAGTCTCTAAACTAATTTTTGAATGAACAAACCATTAAACTTTCTCATTTTGAATAGAAAAACCATTAAACTTTCTTATTTTCAATTATTAAGTCCCTGATTTTTTTTTCAAGAAATTAAACCATCGAATTTTTAAAAATCGGTTACTTACAGCTTCTAACATAAATAAACCACCTTTAATCGGTTATCTTTTGATTATCTCTCTTATGATGGATAAAAAAATAGATCAAAAAGAGGAAGATCGATGACAGAGGCCAACAACGTGCTAGGCGAAATGGAGAGCGGACAACGTTGGGGTATGAGGAGCGACGAGGGAGAGCAATACCATTGTTTGCTAGAGGTTTTAATTGTGTAGGTTTTTTGGAACGGTAAAACCGATTTAAGTTTATTTTACTTTAAAACTTTTTTAGTGAGTTATAAGTAACTTATTTAAAAAAAATGTAGATAACTAATTTTTAAAAGATCGATAGTTTATTTATTCAAAAAAATGTTTAGGGACTTAATCATTCAAAATGAGAAAGTTTAATGGTTTTTCATTAAAATCATTAGTTCAGAGACTTAATCATTCAAAATAAGAAAGTTTAAGGGTTTTTTCAATCAACAAAGTAATTTAAGGACTTAACCATTCAAAATGTGATAGTTTATTGGGTTTTTTGAAACATTTCCCTTTTTTATATTCTGTAATAGTTTCTTAACATCATCAAACATCTATTAGTTTATAAAAGGAAAAAGTATAAAAAACCCAATGGACTTTTATGTTTTGAATGGTTAAGTCCTTGAACACTTTTTTTTAATGAAAAAATCATTGGACTTTGTGAAACTTGTTAAATAAATCCTTGGACTTTTTGAAACCTGTTAAATACATCATTCTAACAAATAAATATCTATATTTATAAAACCAAATGAATAACACCGTTTTCATTATACTTTCAAACTTATAAAAGTTGCGCCTAAATATATACTAAAAAGTAGCGTCAAATATATCAAAAGTCGCATTCAAAATTCAAAATATATCAAAAATTACGCCAAAATATACTTAAAAAGTTGCACTAAAATATTCCAAAAATTGGGTCAAAATATACCAAAAGTTGTGGCAACATATATCAAAATATACACAACTAATTGTGAACCGAGTACATATAAAACAAATACATTGCAAAACAAAAATATGTTAATAAATACACTAAATTCAACATATATGGAAAATATCATGTGAAATAGCACACGATGCAACAATTTCTTGAGTTATCAAATGATTAAGCATACACACACACATTATATATATAGATATATATAAGAGATTTGAATTACAAATCAGTCAATTCGTACAAACCGTGCAAACTTCATGGTTCATTGTTTTATTGAATAAATTTGTTTGATGAGAGTGTTTAATATAATGAAATTGTTTCATATAACTTTTTTTTCATGAAATTATTTCATATATTTTTGTTTTTACATGAAAATGAGATTGTTTCTTGTATTTCTCATTTTGATGAAACTTGTTTCATATATTATTAATTAATCAACCCTCATAATTAAGAAAAAAATTAAAAAAAATTGATTGGTTGAATGGAGTTTATACATATGGTTTGTACGAATTGACTGGTTTGTAACAGATATTTCCCCTATATATACATTCAGAAATGTAAATAAACATAAAAATATATGTTAAAATAAATAAAAATATGAATTAGTAGAAGCTTTGATTTATAAATATTGTTACCTTATTAAGAAAAAAAAATGTTTGATACATTTAATAAAAAAAATTGATTTATAAATATTATAAATAAAAATAAAAAGTATAAACATTGTAAAAGATTTATTAAAAAATGTAAATGAACATAACAATAAAAATATATGTTAAAATAAAAAGGGAATACTTATTTAAACACAATAATGTAAATATTGTAAAAGATTTATTAAGAAATATAAATAAAAATTAAAAAAAACAAATAAATATTTAAAGACTTTACCTAGTTAGCAAGTTGCAAGTTAATTTTTTAGATAACAATAACTTATTTGATGTATTTTAAATTTTTTAATGGCTTCTTCATGCAAAATAATTATGCAAAAACTTAATCAATCAAAATATAAAAGTCCATTGAATTTTTTTAGGCTTTTTCCTTTATAAAACTGCACAAACTTTAATATCAAATTTTACCAATAAAGATTAAAATAAGATTTTATATTTTAGCACCTTAAAAATTAGCAAACTCGTCTTGGAGGAGGTAAGATGAGCCTATGTCCTTTTGGGCCTTAAAAAGCCTGCAAAACAGCCCATACTTTTAATCCATTACATGCAGCCCAACAACGGGTTATAAATTATCCATTTGAATTTTTTTAATATAAAAAAATATGATATTTAATTATTATTATCAATATATAAAACTAAATGCATCTAGGTGAAAATTTGAACACGTGCAACCCTAATTGATCCCATAACTATGGGTGCTTTATTGCTTATAGATACAGAGAGAGGGTGGGTTCATGTTAGCAAGTTAACAATTTACGAGAATACAAAGATAATCCTTAGCCAACGAAATGTTGTCATACATCAAAAAGGACACGGACGACTTTTCCCGTGGGCTAAGTCACAGGAAAGGTCGCGGCTAATCATATATGATTTTGTACGTGAATCATATGTGATTTTCTACATGAAAAATTTCATGTACAAAATGATTGGTTGAGAATTGTCCTCACATTCTCGTAAATTGTTACCGCCCTCGCATTAACCTCCCTATATATATATTTAAAGAGGTTCAGGCGATAACAATAATAATTTACGAAAATACGAGGACAATCCTCAGCCAATCATTTTTGTACATGAAGTTTTTCATGTACAAAATCATAACTGATGCGGGCGACTTTCAATGCGACTTAAGTGGCTCAAAAGTCGTCCGCTACAGTTAGTGCAAAATCACATGTGATCTTGTACATGAAAAAAGCTCATCGCATTCTCGTAAAAAGATAATGTTCTCGTATGAACACACCCCTATATATATACGAAAACTCGCCTTCAAAAATATTAATGATGATATTTTTTAGCTTAGACAATGAACGAGGCCTGAGACGAGAGAGAGAGAGAGAGAGAGAGAGAGAGAGAGAGAGAGAGGGTGTGTTCAAGATTGAACCCACAACTAGGCGTGCTTTAAAATCCGACCAGTCAGTTCAACCTAAATCTGAAACAACCAGATATCTAATCGAGTTGTAAAATCTTTAAACTGCAGATATAGAGTTTATATTGACTTACTTTTATTTGACCCAACCAACCCGATGAACCAGTATCCTTTTATTTCTTGGATTTAATATGATTATTGGGTCTCTATTAAAATGTACGTTAGACAATTACACCATCATGTACCCTCTTTATATACATATATTTTAATCTATTTTCCATCTCTATATAACTTATTTGTGTATGTGTGTGTGTGTGTATATATATATAGGGAGACTCGAGGAAAAACCTCAAAAAAAGATAAAAAGGAAGAACGCCTTGTGAGCCCTCCATCTGTACAGTAAGCATAAATGCATACAAGCATTGAAGCTGTTTTTTTCTATGGACGAGGGCATTTTATGCATTAGTGCATATGCACAAATGCATGTTACAAATTACTAGTATGCATTTGTGCATATTGTCCAGATGGAGGGATCCTAAAGTGTTTTTTAGTTTCCCCTTTTGAGGTTTTACCCTGAACTTGACCCTATATATATATATATAGAGAGAGAGAGAGAGAGCGAGAGAGAAGTTCAAATACAAACCAGTTGAAGATTACAAACTCGTACAAACCAAAAAAATAATTTTTTTCATGGTTTTTTCCATCAAATACTATGATTTAAGATGTTATTTCACCTATGTTTGTTTAATAATATAAAAGTTTCACATGTATTTGTTTCCATTAGTTGAATGTTTTTCATATATTTGTTTCATAATGTAAAACCTTCACATGTATTTTTTTGACATGTAATTTTTTCACAAGGTGAAACAAACATATGTGTAATATATCTTAAATTATAGCATTTGATGAAAATAATAATTGAAAAAAATATTTTTATATTGGTTTGTACGAGTTTGTAACTTTAAAAGAGAAAATTGAAGAACACTCTGGGAACCTTCAATCTGGACGGTATGCACTAGTGCATACCCGTAATTTGTAACATGCATTTGTGAATATTCATCAATGCTATGTAATGATAGAAGCATTGGTGGATAGGAGCAAAAACGCTTGTATACATTAGTGCATACCGTCCGGATGGAGGGCTCCTAGGGTGTTATTCAGTTTTCTCTTTTTTAGTGTTTTCCCTAGAACCTATATATATATATATATAGATGAGGGATCATACGAGAACCACCTCTTTTTAAAGGAATAAAGGAACACCGTGTGGAACACATATGATGTGGGTCCCACATAATATTAAATCATTTCTGATTTAATATTAAATCATATTAAATCAGAAATGATTTAATATTATGTGGGACCCACATCATATGTGGTCCACAAGGTGTTCCTTTATTCCTTTGAATTTACAAAGTTCACATTTGAATCTTCCTCTATATATATAGGCAACTTCAAATGCAAACCAACCAAAAGTTACAAACTATACAAACCAAATAATTGTGATATATATGGTGTGGATCGCAGTAAATCAGGTAATGATGTATTTAACAAGAACAATATGAATAAAGAACACGATGAATATATTGATAATAACACCTTATTTCATATATCTCACTTGTAAGTTTGTTATTACAATGATATCTCTCTTTAAGCTCTCTCTAGATTGATATGAATTAATGACCTAAACTATATTTGCAACCCTAAGCCTATATTTATATGTAGCATCTTTATCGCAATAAGGAAACTAGGAAAGAAGGCATTATACAATTGCCTTAATTACAACTAGAATTTTAACTTATTAAATAAACATTCATAATCCTTAAACCTTTCCTAATATTATGTCTTTCCATGTTGATGACTTTGTTGACTTTACACTTTGGCTCTTCATGTCTTCAATATTTGTGATATCAGATACAATATTTTCAGATCTAACATATGGAAATGATGAATATTCGTTTATTATTATCTGAATATTTAAGGAATATATTAGAGTTTATTAATTGTGATTAACATTTTATATTAGAAAACAATCGATGTATTTATGAGATCATATATTTGTTAAAGTAGATGGACGGTTGAGATTGGTTTGTATAATTTGTAACACTTGGTTGGTTTGCATTTGAACCCGCCCTATATATATATATATATATATATATATATATAGAGAGAGAGAGAGAGGGGGGGGGGAGGTTCATGGGAAACGCCAAAAAAAAAACTGAAGAACATCTTGAGAGCCCGCAATCTGGACGGTATATTTTTCTATGCATATATATGTATTCGTGCATATACACAAATGCATACAATCGATGGAGCTCTTTTCTTCTATGCAACAATGCATATATATATATAGATATATATAGAGGCTTGATCCTATACAAACTAAATTGTGCATACAAACTATACAAACTAATCCTAGCCCTTGATGTCTTGATCCAATGGTGAGATGAGAAAAGAAAAAGTAATTTGCAGAATTTTTTTTTATAATGGCAAAACTGTAAATTCGATTTAGAATCAAGGGTAAAAACGGTTTAATCAGATGATAAATTTAATTAATAATCTTTATTTTTAAAATCATAACCCACATCCTAATGATAACTAACCCACGTCGTGCGTCTTACACGGTCTTCGTATATTCTACCCGAGGATTAAAAGAAATCAGTTTTTCATAAGTTTTAGTCTTCGTTGCTGTGTTCAATCTCAATCGATGGCTGAAATTCAAGGTACGAACATTACATGCAGAAATCTTTTAAAGTTTATGTTTGCATTTCGTGTTTCTGACCTAATTTTTGGTCCGATTGATTGTTTCCGGTGAATAAGGCCGGCGCCGAAGTAGCTCGAGGATAAGACTGCTTACGTCGTTCTCCAAATTCAAAAACGGACCAGAAACCCCTATCGATGAAGAAGGGAATTTCGTCAATAATCAACAATCGGGTTTTCTTCTTACCCTTTTCTATGGTTTATTTTGGTATTCAGATGTTAATTTCACCGGTGAATGCAGGTTTACCAAAAATGTGCGAACAGGGAGTTGAAGATCGTGTGAAACAGACTAAAAGTTCTATTGGGAAAAGGGCTATGTCTTTAAATGAGCTCTTATTAGGGAAGATATCGACTTCGGTTTCCGGCGGCAACAGTAATCCAAGCCCTAAAGGTATGAAATTTCTATGCATTGATATGTTTAGTGGAATATTGTTTCACTTCAAATGATTTTGGTGACTAAGAAACAGTAGGAGTATCTAATTTATTTTATAATCCAATTATTCAACAGTTTGGAATGATTTAGTTCAAAAATGTGATGTTAGATGACTTAAAATTGATTTTCCATTGACATTTAGGTTTTTCTTGTGTTTTGAATACGATGAGTGGTATAATAATCTTGTTAGACTGATCAGAATATGGGGGAACATGTTTGAGTGTTATATAATTTGTATGAATCTGTTTATTTCACATACGCATGTTTGTGGTCCATCAAAAGTATTTTTAATTGATATGACTATATATATGAAAAGTTCAATTTCATAGGACTCAATTGGGTACTGTTTATCCCATAACCTATGACATTATAAGATATGAGGAAACAAGTGTAGTTGTATTAATTTGCATATTATGGGATAGGATAAATAATGATTTGTGCTCAGAACATATTAGATTATATGAAACTTATCAGAATGTATTAACACTTGTGTTTATTTCAACATATTCTCGTTTATTTCAATACACCCAGAATTGGGCTTGATAAATAACAAGATTTTGGAATTCCACACAAATTCAAGTACATGCAGTGTCATGTTGTCATGTGTCATCAGATTTCACATCAATATAGTTAATAATATAGACACCTAAACCTTTCAATGATGTTGTAATAATCTATGCAATGTTAATATTGAGCAGATCAAAAACGTAAGGATTATTTCTTGGAGGACGTTGATTCTGGTACCGGATACAGCAGTGGTACTCCAACTGGTATAATCCTACACAATTCTTGTGCTCATTTACATAATGATTAAATTATAACCTTATAGCTCTTGGGAAAAAATTTATATGATACAGCATTTGAACGCTCGAATTTGCCTAAAAAGGATGTTATCAACATTCTCAGTAGTGGCAGCGTAGGATCATCAGGTATTTGAACTGAACGGGCAATCATTCACACGTATTTTTATATATTATTTTTTATGTGGATTATAAAACAACCTAACAATTTATATGTTAACTTTCAATAAATATTCTGTTTTATCAAGGGATAAAAAGTATTCTGAAGAAGTCTAAATCATCTAAGGATCGTGTGAAGAGAAAAAGATGAATGCATGGGTCATATCTGCGTTCGGCAATCCACGGTACGTATTGATTCATCGAAAACATAATTCATTTATATGCAAATTTATTTTTCATGTGTTGTATTGGATATTTGGGACATTTTATATTCTGCTGATTCGGGACAAACCATTACCCGAGATGAAATGGAGAGCTTGGGTGGCGAGATACACGTATTAAACGGAGTCATTGACAGATGGGCTGATGTATTAAACTATGAAGAAAAGTTTCGACGTCATGATTCACCACGTAGATTTTTCCTCAAAACAGGAATAATGGTAACCAAGATATTTCATAAACGTCAATCATTCGTTACGTAACATTTCTTTACAGTATACATACAAATTATATGTTTATATCTTCACAGGATATGGGAGTCGAGATGTACGACATGTTCACTTTCAAACGTCGATTTTCAAACTTCAAGGCCAATCTTCACCGTGCAGCTGGATTTGACTCAGAGGGGTTTGACATGAAGAATATCGACTTGGTATCAAATAATAATTAGTTCTTAATATTGAATTTCATAAAGTTGGTTTCACAACATTGAATAATTGTTTAATTGTGGTATTGGAGTTATTTATTCCCATGTCCTTAAAAGCCCATCATTATTGCGTTGTATTTAATTTTAAGGCTTCTGCAATTGAGATATTAAACAATTCGTATGATGATCGAGAGCTTGATGTTATATACGACTACGATGTCTACATTTTGGTATGTTCTTTAACTTGATTTCAAGTATTTAATTTTTTTTTGATACTGACGTTTATGATTTTGCAGCAACAAATGATGGTGCACTATCTCAATAGTATAGCAAACCCAGATGGGAAAGTTTTCCATAAAATGGTTCAAACAAGATTCTGGTTGGATTGGCAAACTAGAAGTAATTTTGTTGATAGTGGGGTCTTCCTAATGAGGCATATGGAAACCTATATGAGAGGAGGGTCGCGTGGATGGTCAACAGGTTTCACAAAGGATGGATACACACAGTCAAGACAGATTGCGAGCCTCCGAAAGAAGTACGTGTCCAAAATTATCACATGTGAAGCAAACAAACGACTTCCATTTGTTGAGTCAGAATATGTAACTTTCAATGAGCTTGATGACAAGATCAAGGAAATAGTTCTAAAGAAGGCAAATGACACTCGTGCACGAAGACTTATCGGATAAATTTTCAATGGGCAGATTGTTTAAAACTTTGAATTGTTTGTTGCACGTTTTTTAGATGGTAAATATTTTATTAGATTTTGTGGTTATTTCAAGCCTAGCGTGAGCTTTGGACAAATTGCCCTTAGTGGTTGAATGATTAGATTGGCTCTGCGATTCATGGGATTTGCAATTTACGTTTTTCAAATGTTTGGTTCATATGTTTTTTGCAAGATGCTGAGCAAGTGATATCTAAATTGTGTTGCCAAAAATTTGGAGTAATTATACCTTCATCATTTTTGTTGGCCTTTTTTGTTTTGTAAAAATCTGCTAAAAACACACAAATATGTAACTTATCCAGTGTGGTACATATGCATTGGAAAAATCCTGCTTGAAATATTAAAGCACAAACATTATGAATTACAAAATTTAATCCGTTGATCATACAACACATGTGAATGTTTATGAATCGTATGTTTGTTTGATTAAATGCCAAGACTTCACATATATAAAACATATTAATGATATCAAAAGAAATTCATAATATTTGAAGGTTTCATTTCAACAACTTTAAAACATTCATATTTGTAGTTGGTCTTTTTATCGTATTCTGCTGTCGCACCAGTTGCACATATAGGCTTGATGAAATGGAGCTACAATAGTAATCATAAAATATCAAATTTTGGAAATTAATCTTTTACGAAAAAAATTGATCATAAGAAATGTAAGTTTAATACAATTTCAAAAGTGATTAAATGGTCGTTAAACATGCATATTTTATAGAAGAACACACTACTTTATCTAAATTCATTGTTCCCTTAATCTCAATTTGGACAATTTCTAGAATCGTGGTAGCCCATCGTTCGACAATTGTTGCACATACGCTTTGTCTTTTTGCTGTCCTTTGCAGCTTTTTCACGAGAACCTACCATTCGTTTTCTAGTACCGCATCCCTTATTCCGCAGTCCCGCTGGTGGAAGGATGTCTACAGTCTCGGGACATCCTGGAAAACTGTTGTTTTAAAACAGTAATTTATAGTGTCTAAAAATAATTGTTAAACCTATGTTGTGTTTTTTTTTCATATAAGTTATCTTATGTTTTAATGTGGTTTCAACCATTTTAAAACTATGAAACTTGTAAAACATATAATATAATATGATACTCATTATTTTAAACAGATTCATGGCTTTTTTAAGCAGAATTTCGTATGTTTCTTAAATACAAACTACTACGAAGAGTTTCCAAGCAACAATTGTAAATCTTGATTAATAATCCTTAACATGATTAGCAAATCTGCGCTTATAACCGACCAACCATGTAATGCATAACTTTGTAGTGATATTGATCCTGAGTCCCGATGTTGGTCATCTCTATCAGTTTCGTCCTCCTCACCATCCGAATTATGCATGTTATCATCTTTTGAAAATAACTCATTTTCAAACTCTTCTTGATGTAGCAAATCATAAAGCAGACCTTCATCCATTAAGGATTTATTAGAGCCGAGTTTCAAAGCATTTGAATGGAGAAATATATTTTGTAATTCATAAGTTTCAAAATTGATTCTGCAATGTCAATAACTGTTTGAAACCGCCATGATTATTTATTATTAATTAACAAAAAAGAAAATTAAGAATATCAATATTTCATGTGTCAAATTACAAAAATACCCATCAGATTTTATTTAGAAAAAAATGTTTTTTAGTTTGCATAGTTTTTATGTAATAAAGAGTTTGTATAAGATCTACCCTCTATATATATATATAATTTATATATACAAATGCATGTTACCAGATGGCGGCCTCCCAGGGTGTTCTTCAGTTTTGTCTTTTTTTTAGCGTTTTCTCCTGAACCTCCCTCTAGATATATATATATATATATATATTTATATATATGCACTAGCGCATATGCACAAATGCATGTTAGGGCATACCGTCCGGATGGCGGCCTCCCAGGGTGTTCTTCAGTTTTCTCTTTTTTTAGCGTTTCCCCTGAACCTCCCTCTCTCTCTCTCTCTCTCTCTCTATATATATATATATATATTGTAACACCTTGATTTTCGTCCCAGTTGAAGAAAGTGTTGAACCGAACGATTCAATAACCAAGTGATAATTTCAGAGTTTGTGCAGTGGTGCCATATGAGAGTGATATCTGTCACAATAGCACCGGCGGTACCAAGTGGTTGATGGACCCAACAATTGTGCCATGCTATAGTGACAATGGCACAATGTATCAACCGGGTCTTGGGTAAAGTGGAATCCCGAGTCCTCTTTGTGTTCCATTCTTAGAATAATTGAAATAACTATTTTGAAGTGAATTATATTGGGTATCATCTACTAGACGAGAAACGGGATCAAAACGGGTGAAAAGTAGGAAAAACATCTTAGTACAACTTATGCTACTATGCCATGCTACAGTGACAGTGTCACAATAGCAAGGCAAGGTCGCTAGATGGGGCAAGGGCTCCCGATACATAGTGGGCGACTATGCCATGCGATTATGACATGGCACAGTCGCATGTCATAGTCGTGAACGGCCTCCAGTGCTTAAAATCGAGATTTTCTTCATTTGGCCATAACTTCTTCATCACAACTCCGTTCTGAGCCATTCAAGTTGCCACGGTTTCGTATTTTAGAGCTCTTCAAGATGGAAGCAATGAGAATTGGAGATTTCTCAAAGGATTGAGGTTCCCCTAAGTCAAAAGTGAGATTTTAGGTTTTTTACACTATATCTAGGGTTTGGTTCTATGATTTAGATTGGGTTTGATTTTGGTGTATGTTGGGTTTGTTTATGATTTAGATGCAGGTTTTATAGGTGGAAAGTTGTGGATCTAAAGTCCTCACCTAATGGAGCTCGGTATTGGGGTAAAACCTACATTTAGTTTAAATCTAGCAAGGTGAGTTCGAGTTACTTTGTGAAAACTATGTACATGCCAAAAACGTCCATTTTGAAGTATTAACATGTTTTACTTGTTATTTATCAAATGTGTGAGTATTTGGGTAAGTTTGCATATTTGGTATAAAAGAGTTTATAGATCATATGTAAAGGGCTTATACTTGAATTTTAGGCATTTTGACAAATAAAGTATAAGTGTGAGTCATTTGGGTGCATTATCTTTTAAATGAAAACCATTTGGTTGTATTTGCATCTTTAGAGTATTTGATTTATAAATCGTTGAAATACATGTTATTACATTATGAGACATTTCAGTAATATATGAATATGATTTCATTAGAAAAATGGTTTGTCTCAACCAATGTTTCGAGTAATTACATAAGTGTTGAGTTATAGAGCATTTACTCGGTTTTGACTAAAATGAGTCTCTGGACATTTGTCCGATTTAAATGGCTACATGTTGAACTTTTCGGGTTACTTGTAATTAAGGCATACTTATTTATAAAATTACATGTTTTGGATGCGTCGGTCATTCATTTTGAGGTCATGTAATTTAGACTGCATTGCAATGGATCCATAGGCATAAAAGTCAGTTTTATTTCGGGATGGAACAAGTAATAGATCCTAGTTTGGGGTTGAACTTGTTTGGATTTAGGTATCGAGTAATAGATCCTAGTTTGGGGTTGAACTCGTTATCCGTGAGCAAGAGACCTAACCCGGTCAAGCTTACTTGCGCACAGCTATTTGGGGACGGAACAAGTAACATATCCTAGTTTGGGATTGAGCTTGTTGGTTGTAGGTATCGACTAACAAATCCTAGTTTGGGGTTGAACTCGTTATCCGTGAGCAAAAGACCTAGCCCGGTCAAGCTTACTAGGGCACTGACTAAAGATCCTAGTTTGGGGTTGATGTTAGTGCAACAGCGGGTCTCCCCCGCATTTCCCTCAAATTGTGTTTCCCTCAAGCAAAAGCGTGAGTTAATGGTTTATAAATATGGTTAAATCTATGTTTCTATCTTTACGTTTATAAACTTATTCATGGTTGTGTGAGTATTGGATTTGGTATCACGTCAAATGAGTATTCCTATTTAAAGCTTTCAATTCTAATGTCATTTTGGTCTAAAGCTTTTATTATGGAAATAATGAATTTGGAAAAAATGTCGCTTTTATAATAACGTTATTTCATTTGAGAATTATCCTTTATCAAGCAGATCTTTTGGTTTCAAATCAATTATAAATATGTTATCAACTCTTGAGTTCACTAGGCTTTAATCCTAACCCTTTTTCTTTGTCAGCATGTTCATCAGGTTATCGTTGGGGTTGGTACTAGCGACACGTGTAGACTTGTTTGCTAGGGAGTAGCACGTTAAAGATCTAGCCTTGGTGACGTTTTCCGCATTCGGAGATAGCGACTCTTATTGGTTTAGTACCCAATCATATGTAGGTCTTGTATAAGACTTGATTTATCTTTTGTAGAGGTTTATTACTATTTGTTGTTTGAGGAAATTTAAATATTGATTTATAGGAAATGATTTATCTTTCAATTGATGTAACATTAGAAATTTTAAATTAGTCGTTTTTTCTAAATTTGAGGGTGTTACACACACACATATATATAGGGGTGGATTTAAATGAGAACTCAAATTTGGTTGTCAACATGAGGACAAATGAGAGCGCAACACGTGTTATATTCAAACTGAATAATCAAAAGAAATATTCAGACTACGTTCACAACCAAATTTGAGTTCACATTTGAACTTCTATCTCTCTCTCTCTCTCTATATATATATATATAGGCCCTTCATTTGTTAACCAAAAAAGGGTATTAACTTTGTAACCAATCTGGACCATTAATATATTAAATCAATGCATGAAACCTAATTGTGACAATTTTGTAATTAAACTAAATTGAGGCGTGTAAAATTGGTTTGAAAAAGAATGAACATTAGTGAACAAGGGTAATAAAGTAAAAAACACTAAAACTCAAAGTTGGAAAAATCGTCTTCCCTAAATTATCTCCATCACCGTTAAATAACTCAATCAAAGCCGACTTTGATGAGACGATTCGTTGGTGTATGAAAAATATGGAAATCGTTTATAGGTTGAATCGAACAAAAAAATCGAACAAGACCATAGATGGATATATGCCGAACATAGTAGAATGTAGAAAACGGAGATATTTTATTGTTCATTAGTGAATGAGTTGGAGAGAATGCAGTAGTCTAATTGGGAGTATTTACATATACATCTATAATTTGATTGTTCACTAGTGAACAAGTAACACCTTTGAATCTATATTTTATTTGATAACTACTGAACATATTCATAGTTCATCACTGAACATTTAGTCTAACTTGGCTTATTTATATATGCTTCTAAAATTTAACTGTTCACTAGTGAAAGGTAGCACCTTTGAATCTGTAATTTATTTGATCACTACTGAACATATTGATAGTTCATCACCAGTTCACTTGTGAACCCAGTTCACTTATGAACATGTTGAATACTTCAAATCAGCACGACTTGCGATTTCCATTTTCACAAGTATAAGATTCCTTGAAGGAAATCCCCCTAAAAGCAGATATGTTGTATATTATACTTGAAGAAAAAAATCCCAAGTCTATGGCATTCGTTGCTTGAAGGAAATCGTCCAAAACCATATCTATTGTATCTGTTGCTTGAAGAAAATCATCCAAAACTAGATCTATTGTATCTGTCGCTAGAAGAAAATCATCCAAATATTTGTTACTTGAAGGAAATCATCTAAAAAAACAAAATCCAAGACAGAGAGATTGAGAGTGTAAGAGATAGAAAAATAGAAGATAAGAGACATGTTGGTGGTTGACAATGATGAAGATCGCCGGAGGTTCCCTGGGTTGGATGTTGAAAAGGGCTTCAGTTGTTGAAGAAAATGTCCCGATGAACCTTTATTCGCACTTTATGTCGCTAACCCGTGGCGGACAGAGCTAGCAGGTGACGGTAAAGGTACCTCGAATTCTGATCGCTTTTACGCGAGAAAGGGGGACCACCCTCTAAGCCTAAGTATTCCTCAATGACCAGCCGCTTCCCCTGTAGTCGTCAGCTCATTTTTGACAGATCCGATCGGGTGTTCATAATCTGGAGTAAAAGGATCGTCTGATGCTTCCAATTTTTTTGAGAGATAAGATAAGATAAATGAAGGGTGATATATTTTCCCTATTTAATTTTCCTATATTTATGGTATGTATTATTCACGGAAACAACTTTAACCAATATTAAATTAAATAATTTATTTAAATACGATAATGCCATTGGTTTATTTAATTAATATTAATATTTCAATAAAGATAGAAATTTTTTTATTGGTTGATTTTGGTTAACAAAGTTAATACCCTTTTTTGGGTTAACAAATAATTTGCTCTCTCTCTCTCTCTCTCTCTCTCTCTCTTTATATGTATGTGTATATATATATAGAGGGGGGTTCAAATGAAAACACTAAGTATTTAAGAAAACAAGAAAACTTTTTTTCATGTACAAAATCACATATGATTTTATATTAACATGAAAAAATGGACACGCGCGACTTGCCGCGGGTTAAGTTGGGGGGAAAAGTCGCGGCTAATCATATATGATTTTGTATGTGAATCATATATGAGTTTGTACATGAATTTTTTTTTCTAGTTTTCTTAAATAGATAGCGTTTTCGTTTGAACCTGCCCCTATATATATATATATGCAAAGTGAGAAAATTAATTGAATGCGACATAAGCAGTATGAACAAGTTGTATTAAATATATGATGATGAAAAAAAATATGAGTAGAATAGAAAACAACATATTCAAGGTTAGGAAAATGGTTGATGATGAAAAAGAAATTACGAGTAGACTAGAAAAAATATTTAAGGTTAGAAGAAATATTTTAAAGTAACAAAGTATGAACCTGACTAACCCAACCAACCTGTACAGTATGGGTTAGGTTGCACTTTGGTTAGGATTAAGTTAGACTGAGATTTTTCAACACGCAAACATTGAGTTGTATCGTTAAATGCCTTTAATCCGGTCAAATCCAACCTATGAGCATCCCTACCCACCTATTTTTTATTTGAACATAATAACCTCACCCCTTTATCAACCAAATTACATGTTACAAACTATAAAAATAAATACATTAATGAATAATTATGTCTACAAGAAAATATATGAAAATTATAAGGGTTTGTATTAATTTCTATTTGAAAAGCATATTCTAGTTCTATATAGATTTTATAGTCTTAAAATATCTATTTTTTGAAACATAATTAAAAGGGGAGGCTAATGGCACCCCTAAGATGTGCTTATGGCATTCCTAAGGGTGAATGTCATTCTCACACAAATGCATTAAATTTCGTGCACACACCTATAAAATGCATTATATTCCGTACCCACCCCTATATTAAGGGTGCCATTAGCACTCCCCTACTTAAAATACATCATATGTTTAAGGAGAGTGCTAATGGCACCCCTAAATAGGGGTGGTGATTGTTTTAAAATTAGGAAAAACATCACATCCATCAAATCTCACTCAAACCCATTAAATATTAATAATTAATTATATAATATAACATATTTTTTTCATTATTACTATTATATATAGAATTATATTAATTATTATTAGATAAATAAATCATATATATATATATATTACGACTTTTATAAGATGTATAAATATTATTAGATGTTATTTATAGGGAATTTAATTATTTTTTGGACATTTTGAAAAATAGGTTTATCAAAATGACCAAATACTCTCCCTTTTTACCAAAACGACCAAAATCTCTACGAAATACATATCGATACACACCTCAGATCGAGTGGATGTGACAAAGGGCCAAAACGACGTCGTTTTGGGCCGTTTTTAACGTATCCCTGGACCGTATACCAATTCCTCCGCCACGCCATATAAATACCTCCGCCACATGGCGGAGGGGACCCAAAACGACGTCGTTTTGGGCCCTTTTTTTGTCTGGAAACCCTAATCCACCGAACCCTAAAAGCCTTATATACCACAACCGCCCCCACCCCCACCCCACACGGCTGTAATTGCTTCCATTGTTTTCTTCTCATCTTCTTGCTTTGTTCTTGCTTTATTTTTGCTTACACACAAAAAATTGGGACCACTTCAATATTTCAAGGTCTTGCTTACGTAACCAAGGAGGAGTCAATCACCACGTGCTTCTCATCTAAATTAACTCAAGACGTTTACGAAATGGTTAGTTCAAAACCCGCACTTTATTTAAATGTTTACAATTTACATGTATATGATTATGTTTGTCCATTTTTAGGACCACCACGTGTGTTTTGAAACGAAGAAATGGTTATGTTTGTCCATTACAATATAAATATAAATTATTTATAACACGTGTAATGCATTTTTATACAAAGATTGTAAGTAGTTTAATAAAGACTTGTGTAAATAATTATAATTTTAGTAACCGTTTCTTAAAAAATTATTTAGAAATAATAGAAATTTTAATTGTTGTATGTTATACGTGATTTTATCGTTTGTATGTTTGTAGTATGTTATAGGGTTGTTGTAAATTGCTAACGGAAAATGGAAATAAATTTATATAAAAATAATGTTCATTATGTTTAGCCTAACGGAAAAAGGAGCAAATTTGTAAAAAACTTAACTGTCTGAGTTACTCGAACTAGCGCATAAAAGACCAAATTTGTAAAAAAGTTAACAGAAAATATAACCGTAACGGAGTTACTCGAACTAACGGAAAAAGGACAACATTTGTAAAAACGTTAACAGAAAATTTAACCGTAACGGAGTTAACAGAACTAACGGAAAAAGGACCAAATTTGTAAAAAAGATAACGAAAAATTTAACCGTAACGGAGTTAACAGAACTAACGGAAAAAGGGCCAAATTTGTAAAAAACTTAACGAAAAATTTAACCGTAACGGAGTTAACAGAACTAACGGAAAAAAGACCAAATTTTGTAAAAAACTTAACGAAAAATTTAACCGTAACTGATTTAACAGAACTAACAGAAAAAGGACCAAATTTGTATAACAGTTAATGGAAAATTTAACCGTAACGAAGTTAACAGAACTAACGGAAAAAGAACCAAATTTGTAAAAAAGTTAACGACAAATTTAACCGTAACGGAGTTACTCGAACTAATGGAAAAAGGACCAAATTTATAAAAAAGTTAACGGAAAATTTAACCCAAACGGAGTTGACAGAACTAACGGAAAAAGGACCAAATTTGTAAAAAAGTTAACGAAAAATTTAACCGTAACAGAGTTAAAAGAACTAACTGAAAAAGGACCAAATTTGTATAACAGTTAACGGAAAATTTAACCGTAACGGAGTTAACAGAACTAACGGAAAAAGGACCAAATTTGTAAAAATGTTAACGGAGAATTTAATCGTAACGGAGATAACAGAACTAACGGAAAAAGGATCAAATTTGTAAAAAAGTTAACGGAAAATTTAACCCTAACTGAGTTAACAGAACTAACGGAAAAAGGACCAAATTTGTAAAAAAGTTAACGGAAAATTTAACCGTAACGGAGTTAACAGAACTAACGGAAAAAGGACCAAATTTGTAAAAAAGTTAACGGAAAATTTAACCGTAACGGAGTTAACAGAACTAACGGAAAAAGGACCAAATTTGTAAAAAACTTAACCACAAATTTAACCGTAACTGAGTTAACAGAACTAACGGAAAAAGGACCAAATTTGTAAAATAGTTAACGGAAAATATAAGTTGAACTTTATATATTATAACACTAATTTTTATTATTGCAACCTTTTGAATGAATACCTTGTTAAACATTAATTTTTTTAAATGAACAAACTTTATATAAACAATTTTTTGAAAGACTTTGTTATTAGGGAAAAAAAAAACACGAACGAACAATCATATTTTCAATGATTAAGTCTTAAAACTAATTTTTTGAATGAAAAAACATTAAACTTTATCATTTTGAATGTTTAAGTTATTAAACATTAATGTCAATTAAATAAATCATCAAACTTTAAAATGATTTGTTTACATTTGTTTAACCCAAAGAAAAAATTGGAAACCAAAATTGAAAGTTTCAAACAAAGAAACAAAACTTAAATAATTTTTATCGTTATTAGTCACTTAAAAAGGACTATAATTGACACTGAATTTGAAAAATATTTATGCAGGCCGACGACAGTGTAGCTTCGTTGAATGTGAGGGCAAAGATATCCCTCATGGTAGAGATTAAGAGTAAATTATCAAATAATAGGGCGGCCATATTTAGGGAAACCTGTTTTGGTAGATGGTTCGATCTCTCTGATACTTCTGCCGATCCTGTGTTACTTTACACATTTTTTGAGAGGAAGACCTTCCCCGCTCATGGTACGACCGATGAGATGTATTTCCAGATCGGACCTCATACGATTCGTTTTGGTCGTGAGGATTTCTGTCTAGTTACGGGGCTTCTGTTTGGAAGGGCTCCGAACCATCCTGCTGATAGTGATGGTTTCTTTAGCAGGATGTTTGGTGATGGCACACCTAAGGTTGATCTGGTGCTACAAAAGTATAATCGCATTGGGACTGAGAATGACGATTTGGATGACATCGATGCAGTGCAGGTATGTTTGATTCTGGTGGTTGAAATGTTTTTTCTTGGCCACCGGAACAATGTGAGAGTTTCTGATCTGGTGATCAAGGCGATAGATAACTTGGAGTTTTGGAACAGTTATGCATTGGGGAGTTTTATTTGGCGTTATACGATAGGACAAATGTATAAGTGTCTACATACAGGAAAATGGACAGCGGGGAGCAAAAAACTGACGGTTCATGGGTTCTTATATGCGTTGAAGGTTATTTTAATTTTTGTCATTTAGATATTTAAACATTTTACTATTGTTTTCGTATTTAATAATTGTCATTTACTAATTGTTTACTATTTAATTGCCAGATCTGGATTTTAGAAATGTTTCCAGGCTCCGCCTTATACTACACTAAAAACAATAATGTGTACCCGAGGGCAGTTCGTTGGACCTGGGTGCCAAGAATGGTAAAACTCAATCAAGTCAGGGAGATTATTGATGTGTCCTCGGTATGTTTTTGAAATATGGTTTACAATTGATAATTTTGTCTACTTTTTTGTTATTGTAACATATTTTTTTTAAAATGTCTTAGGAGCCTAGGCGACCACTTCCCAGGTTGGTGCCAGATCCTTTGTAGAGTACATCAGATTGGTATGTACATAGCTTTAGTTTTTTTAGGGGTGGGGAGGACCACCAGAATATAGGCGGTGTGGGCGGTGTGAATGATGACGACGACGATCACCATTCACACCATAGTGAGGGGCATCACGTTACCAGCTAGGGATTTCATCCCGGTGATCGGCATCCTCAGCCAGATTTCCCGTATCATCAGAGATTGTCGGAGCTTGAGCGCATTCAGCGGCTACATCAAGTATCCCTGGATGGGTTGCAGCCGTACCTTACTTCTGTTCATTGGCTGCCCCAATGGATGGAGAATATGGATCGTCATATGGCGGCACATGATGATCATTTCCAGAGACAGGCAAGCACTTTTAATAATCATATGTACCATGTAATCATATTAAATTCACAAACGTATAACAATATATAATATTTGGTTAACCATTTTATTTTCGTCGTAGATGCCACCACAGCCACCGCAGCCACCAGTACAGACACAACACCGGGAACCCAGCTTCCTTGATTTGCTGGATTCGGAGTACACGCCAGGTTACTCCAGCGGTGTACCATTTTCCATGCCACTACACTACTCTCATACGGTAACTTAAGCATTACATTTGTGCTCTTTGTATGTAACTCTATAGATTGACAATATATTGATTACATTACGCAGCCCACCTACCAGACGGCTCCTCCGTCTAGCTCGTATATGCCTCCACCATTCGTGTCGTATGGTATGGGTGGCCCATCCATGACACATGATATGGGTGGCCCATCCAGTTCGAGCGGTATGCTTGGCTCATCCATGTCGTACGGTATATGCCTGGCCCATCCATGCAGCATGGTACCGACATGTATCAGACTCCGGATCAGATTCCACTTCCTCCGGAGAGACAGGGCAGGCCGCACCGTGTAGTTCGTCGTGGCCCACACGGCCGTCCACCTTTTATAGGACTACCGGCTACCACTCCTTCAGCGCGCGATAGAGTAGAGCCCAAGGGAAGTGACCAGTACAGACCAATACTGATGAGATCGACATCCTTAGAACATTAAGGACGACAGGGTTACCACAAACAACCAAGATATCGATGTTACCAGATTTGGATCTGTCTCCGCAATGGTGGCTTGCATTACTTGGAATGCATGGGGAAGGGATTTTGTTAACCTCGGTTAGTTTTGTTGTTTAAATTACCAATGTGGTTATAATACATAGTTCATGTCTAATATTTATTGTTTTATCAATAGCATGTAGATGCGTGGGGCAGAATGGTGCAATCAGGTCGCGGCGATCCATGTAGGTGGACTATTATGAATGCCGACTTCCTTCAGCGCCTATGCGATAACGTTGTCCGTCGCCAAGATATTAAAAAGGCCGACGGTAATATGACAAATGACGGATGGTCCGCATGGAGTATGATCAGCTCGGTATACAAACTAAGATAACATTTATTTATTTATTAATTAATAGGATTCAAATATATTGGTTTTTAACGCCTTTTATTCCAGGTAATAATGCCAATATGTGTCAAGAAGGAACATTGGCTGGTCGCGGAGTTGAATTTTTCTGCAATGGAAGTCACAGTATATGACTCTGACTCGACCGACACTTATGATAGGGCAGTGAGGCAGTTGATGGGTGGTTTTATACCCCGTCTTACTGATTTTTTAATAAGGATTGGGGAAAGAAGCCGAGCTGAAAGTGGGGGGGCCATCTCAATTGTCTGGGCGGACAACGTACCCCAAAGCACCTGGAAAGCCGATTCGGGTCCTTTGGCGTGTCAAATGATTTGGTTGTTGGCAAATGAGAATATCCCATCTCCGATAACAATGACCCAAACGCATTTGGAAACCCGTCATAATGTGGCGGATGTATTGTGGGATATGCGTTTGTCATAGGACATTTTTTATATTTTTTAACTTTTTGTAATCATGTTCAGGACATGTTTTTTATTTTTGGGAAAACTTCATATGGATTTTAAAAATCATAACATATTTTTTTTAAATAAAATATTCCCATATGGCTATTCCGAAAATCCGATTAGAAAATTTCGTGTGCCACGGTCATATTGAAATTGATTTGGGTGACGGCGTGACCGGTGATTCAAAATCACACGGTCGCACGGTCACCCAAATCAATTTCCAGATTGACCATGACACATGAAATTTTCTAATCCGAATTTCGGAATAGCTAGCCCGGCAGAGCTATTATAGCGAGAGATATTCCGAAAATCCGGTTAGAAAATTTCGTGTGCCATGGTCATATGGAAATTGATTTGGGTGACGGTGTGACCGGTGATTCAAAATCACACGGTTGCACGGTCACCCAAATCAATATTTGGGTGACCATGACACATGAAATTTTCTAATCCGAATTTCGGAATAGCTAGCCCGACAGAGCTATTATAGCGAGCGTTATCACGAAAGTCCTATTAGAAAATTTCGTGTGCCACGGTCATATGGAAATTGATTTGGGTGACGGTGTGACCGGTGATTCAAATAATACCCTCTAGCACCTGAACTTTAATATACTGTCACATTTAGTCCCTGGAATTCAGGTAATTCTCAAGGACCATTTATGACAGATTCATCTGAAAAATTAGTCAGGATTCGCCTGAAAAATTATGACAGATTCGTCTTAAAAATGTAGTTAGGACCATTAACATGTGTTTTTCAATAAATGTTCAATAAAGTTATATGAGTTTATTTATGTTATAATAAATCATACCCTTTTATTATAAAGCAAAGTTTAACATGGAACTCCGAAATACGAAACCTCTACTCGGTTACACCAATTAAGGGTAGAGTGCGTTACATTGCTCAATCCAACTATGTTTCTCGTTTACCAGCGCTTGAAGCATCGCGAACTCTCGTACAATCTTGTCGGCTTCTATGTTGTTGTTGTTAATTCGATGTTCCTTGTCTTTGATTTCCCTCTGCAGCCTTGTTATATCCGCATTATCCGCTTCAATCCTTTGAAGTAGTTTTTCCTTCTTTCTCAGCAATTTTTTCCACTTCTCGGATATTTCTTCAATCTCCGCCAATTCTTTTTGTACCGATCGTTTCATTCTCTCAGCCATTATCTGTGAAGAGGGGGGTTGGAAGAGGATGCGTTCCCAGCCATGTGACTACACTAAGAAAAAAACCTGTGGTTGGAATAATGAAGATATTGATGCATTTGTATTAGAAAAAAGTCTTCTTATACAAAAGACTAAACTATAATTTTGGGTTCCGGGTTATGTATATTTAATTTTATAACAATATAAAAATAAAATATATATAATAAATTGAACATTGTATTTTATTTAATACAGACGTCTTAATGACACTTAACAAACGGATTGAACTGATAATATACGAAATTGTCGTCGGAAAAAGGACCGCTACTTTACTTAACATCATGGGAAATCATTGTTTAGGTCATAGCTATTAAATGGTTGACTGATTGAACCTCTACTCCTAGGCATGCTTGATGGGGCTGGAATTGAACATTTCCCTTGAGTATGTCCTGCTGCTCCACACCGTCCACATCTTCTATGAATGGAACCTTCACCTTGAGACGGACGCCGATCGTTGTTACTTGGTCTCCCGGCGCGTTTCTTAGTTATTAACGGTGGATAACACGGCATAAGGGGGGCGTCTGGAAAGACCCACGATACAGAGGGTCCAGCTGGCATTATCGTCTCTTGATATGTTAATCGATAGGTTTCAGATCTAAAATAATTCCAAGCCAGATAGCTACAATCTGCATGGCCCTTATGTCTTGCAGCAACAATGGCATGACCATAAGGTAACCCAGATTTATCCCATTCAAGACATGTACAGTTACCATTTAACATATCTACTACTGCGTAGTTACGATCTCGCCCTACCTCGAACTTGTCATTTCCAAGACCGCGTACCCTCCATGCCATAGACGTTCCCGCTCTTTTATAAATTATCTCTTCCGCCTTTGGTGTGAGTGGGTTTTGCATTTGATCTACAAATATGTGAAACTTGTGTTACATTCATTTTATAAAATACACTTAAAAAACAATTATGTGTAAGTTCATAGTTTATCAACCTCCCTTTTCCCGTCGAACTAGATACCACTGTTGTTGAAAATCTCGGAAGAACTCTACAAGTGCGACAATTGGTAATCTACGTGCAAAACGAGAGACTGCATTCACCGAATTTGCACTATTTGATGTCATAATATCATACCGTATACCAGGAAAATGGGCGTTCGACCACCTCTCCTTACCAGCAGTGACCATAACTCGAGCTGCTTCTGGTACTTGATATCATAGTGCATTCATGTGTCTGTCGAACTCCACCTCCGTGTACGCGCTACATGCTTTCCAGTATGTTGACTTGTATATTTTAATACGCTTGTCAGCGCCTTTCGCGTTCATCTCCAAATGTCGACAACATAGTGCATGAGCGTTACTGGGAAACACGGTGCTAATAGCGGCGCTTATGGCAGTAGCCCTGTCGGACATAAACCCCAACCCCTCCGGTGCTCCTATACAATATCTCAACCTGTACAAAAACCAAGACCACTCCTTAGTCGTCTCGGACTTGTCTACTCCGAAAGCAATTGGAACAATGTTATTATTCCCGTCATTGGCTACTGCCAAGAACATTGTACCCAAGTACGGTCCCTTTAAATGAGCAACATCTATAATAAGGACAGGTAGCAAGTTACGCAAAATGTTTCGAATCTGCAAAGAATGTAGGTATTTCTTGTTTTTTTTATAATGTTATTATTTAATAGGTAAACAAATGAGATATTCCTATACGTACCGTGCAACCAAGGGCAACGAAGCACAACTCAAAACGCCCACTTGAGTCCGTCCTTATTTTTGTGTATGTACCTAGATTTTTAGCGCCAAATTATGTAAATATATAGGGAGTCGTTCAAAGGATTCGGCATGCGTGCCCCTCACCAATAGTAGTGCCTGGCACCTGGCACGCCAACCTTGGTGGTATGTAAGAGTAATCCCGTATTGTAGGTACATATCGACCACGATGTCCTTTGGCCGAAGTTGACGGCTAGCATCTCCATATTTTTCTTTTAGCATGTTGGCCAAAATATTCTTGTTTGCTTGCCGGTATGTAGTATTTAGTTGGGTACTAGAGCAAGTGTGTTGGTCTACCAATTTTTTTACAAAAAAAAACCTCCCAGTTCACCAACACTACTTGCAGTCATACGCCATGTGCAACCTTCTATTTGGAATACAACTTCGTATCGGCTTTTAGATGATTTCTTCGTTTTAAACTGGAAGTGCTCTTCTATGAATTTTATCCCCAACTCCTCAATCATTTGCTTCTTTGTATCGAATATCTGACCTTCAGATATTCGTCGACTACGATTGTAAGGTACCGGTTTGACAGTTTCTATATAGGTCTCTGTTGTTGGAATCGGAGAGGGCATATCATGATAATCATTTATGCCACCATACGATGTATTATTAGGGTAACCAGTACCTGTTTCTTCATCGTACGTAGCTTCATCCGTCTCTGGTACATCATCGTCAGTAGATAGACCAACTGAATCAAAAACATATGCTTCGTCTTCAGCAAACCCAGCAATCTGTGGTTCATCAACGTCATCGACTTCTTCTTCTTGATCTTCTTGCGTCTCCGGCATATTTTCGGACGAGGGCTGCATTTGAGTTTCAGGGATGGGTTGATCATCCGCGTCATCTCCTTCATCAGGACCTTCGTCATACATCAAAGAATCGACATACACTACAACAGATGGCGGTCTATATGACCGCCCGGCAAGGTCCAAGAAAGCATAAACATCTTCATCGTCACATATTGGAGTCATTGTACCATCGTTCAGGAATACTAACTTGGTGTCACCAACAATGGAACTGTCGATTCCAGGGTGTTTTTTTGCGTACGCTAGGAACTTGCGATGTGTGACGTTTACTGGCAACTTAACACCATGCTTTGAAGAATTAACATAATCCCACCCGTTATTAACTTGCACCCATTCACCACCAAATGTAAAAAAAACTTAACTTTAACGTCACCGGACTCATTTTTTCAGATTATTCTAACAAATAAAGTTGTTTATAATTGAGAGATAGAGAGAGAGACGTTTATGCATATTGAACCTTCAACACATATTAATATATAGATATATCCGTCCACTTGTTTTTTGAAGAATCATACGAGAAAAACGTTTTAAATTTAGATTTTACGGTTTTTACCCCTACAGTTAGTTAATAAATTACTTTAGGTACTTTGCTTTTTAATTTTCCGTTTCACACCCTTATCACATTAACATACATAAACGTATATCAATTAAAATACGTCTACAAATGACTTTTATATTTTAACAAATTACATCATTAAAATAGTCTCGAAACTCACTTCGAAATGAGACTAATATTGCATTTTTTTTTTCCGTTAATCGAATATGTTAGGCTCCTACACTATGTCACGAAAGTAGTAATAATAATAATAATAATAATAATAATAATCGGTCCCGGGCCTCAACAGTAATTTTAGTACCGGACGTTTTGTAACCCATCACGGTATCCGTTCGGGTCCTAAGGATGGCAAAACATATTATATATAATTATATAAACATTCATTTTATTGTCGATAAATGGCTCACATGGCTTTATATTTAATTATATAAACATTCATTTTATTTACTAATTTAACGTTTTATATATAAATCATTATATATAAATCATTATCGATAAATGGCTTACACCTTAAATCTTACGCATTTGGTCATTGTATTTGATAAATAAAATGAGTGACGGTAGACTAACGGATGAGGCATTTCCGACCGGATGGTTAAAGCTTCCTGGATATCGCGTTAAAAATTTTCATATTGCATTAGAAAAATACTACACTGATGGGAATAGCCAAAGAGCGAAAAGTTAATACTGTGGGTAAATTTATAATATGTTAATTTATCAATACAATTTGTGCACACGCATAAAATACTAAGGTCAAATTTGTGCATGCGCATAAAATACCTCCGCCATCTTTAAGCGAAACAACATTGCCGCTTCCGCTGCCTCATTTGGATATTATAACGTGGATCAAGAGCGACTGCAACTAAAACCATCACATTTGTTTTACCAAACTCTCCATAATATTTGTCAAATTTTGTTCTCATTAAATCACCCATCATAGTAATATTGGGATCATCATCTTCCGTCCACTCTACCAAAGAAACAAGGACACCCAAGATCTCAGGAAAATGCATATTAGCTGTAACATATAAAATGTCGGAAATCCTTTTTGTAGCATCGTAAAACTACTTCAAACATAATGATAACGCTTTAGCATTTTCCCAATCTTTTTGGGATGGGAATCCATTTTTGAGTTATCTCACAAAATCAGGATCTTCTTGTTTCATTCTTTTAAAAGTTTTCTCAAACTTAAGAGCCAAAACTAACATAATGTAAAGGGAGTTCCACCGGGTTGGCACAAGTAGACAACAAAACCCTTACACTGAATTTTTGACTTTAAAACACACTCAACAAACAACTTACTTCTTTCCAGAGAGCTTCTCACATATCTAACCGCACCCCGAATACTAGTAATGGAATCCTTAACCATATTCAAGCCATCTTTAACGATCAAGTTAAAAATATAGGCAACATATCTCATATGAAAACACTCACCCCCTAAAACTAGTTTTTCGGTAAGATTTTCTTTTACATGCGCAACAGCCACATCATTAGAACTAGCGTTATCTACAGTAAGACAAAACAACTTATCTTCAATACCCTATTGAAGAACACATGAATCTAATACTTTTCCAATTTCCTTCCCTTTATGACTATCCATTAACCGGAAATTCAAAATCCTTTTATGCAATCTCCAATTATTATCAATAAAATATGCAGTCAAACGAAGATAGTTATAATTTTGCACAGAAGTCCAACAATCGGTTATGAGACAAATTCTATAGTTCAAACCTTTGAAGGTATTACTTAATGTCTCCCTCTCACTAAGAAATAGTTTACTACAATCTCTCGCAACCGTGAAACGTGATGGAATACAAAATTGTGGCACAACGACATTACAAAAATTTCTAAATCCATCATGTTCGACGATAGAAAACGGTTGCTCATCAACAATAACCATTTTAGCTAAGCAAGTCGAATAGAAGTTTGATCAAATTCCCAATTAGACATAGTGGTAGCATCACTTTGAGAAGTTCTAAATGTAATGATTTTCATTTGTTGTTTTATCAACATTTGCAGGGTATTTTGGACATGTACCAAGGTGTTTAGAGAGAGATGATGTACCATTCTTTGTGCTCACCATCAATAACTTGGAACAATATTTGCATTTTGCCTTTGTAACCTTGCCCGTGTTTGGATCTCGAATGTCTTCATAATGGTTCCAAACACTCGATGTCTCCAACTTAGGGTATTTGTTTTTCACTTTGGTCAATAATATCACTTTCATCCACGTCTATGGGATGTACTTCCATAATTTAACCTGGCATTTGAAAATCAAGAAAATACCAAATCAGGACAAAACCATCAACAAATCAATAACAATAACTATAAACACCAAATCGAATCATAACAATAACAAATCAGAAAATACCAAATCAGAACAAAAGAATCAACAAATCAATAACAATAACAGAAAAAACCAAATCAAAGCGTAATAATAACAAATCAGAAGATACCACAATAACAATAATGGAGATAAGAAAACATAAACGAATCATAGCAATAACAGTCAACAAAACAGATGATTGTTATACAATATCTAGATTTAATACTTGCCAAAAACAAAAGATTTAATACTTTTTCCATAAACAAAAGATTTAATACTTTACCAAGAAAAAAGTATTTAATACTTTTTGCTGTAACACCCGAAATTTTTTAGAAAAGGGTTTGAATCAAGTAAGAAACTCCTTTCTTTTGTAGAATCGTAATTGGAATAGAATCGGATTGTTATGGAGTATTATAAAGCCTCTAATTTAGTTTTTCTAAAGGTTAGATTTGATATTAATGAATGACGGGGTATTGGAGTTTAAATAGGATGTTAAAAGGAGAAAATTGAGTGGAATTGAGAAGTTAAGGGGTGGGTTTGATGACTTCGGGGGCTGATGAACTTCTGGACCCATGCAACTGAGTTTTTCAACTCACGCGACCTAGCCCGCGACCTGAAGTCGCGCGGCGAGTCGCCTAACTCTCTGTTCGAGCCCTCTGTTCGCGCGCGTGGGTTATCCCGCGACCTGTAGTCGCACCACAAGTCGCGCGGGACGAAAATTTCGCACAGTGAACCCCTTTTAATCGGATTTCAGCCGAGATTTTCTCCCATCCTTCCCTAAATACGATTTTCTTCCTTAGTAAACCTCTCTCCTCAATTACCCTGAGTTTTGGAGCATTAAACCCTCATCTCAACCACCTTGGATGCATTTATTGGTCATCTAGCTTGGAGATTTAAGTTTGGAGCTTCAAGTGCTTGTGTTCTTCACCTACTTCATCTTCTTCTTCTCTTTTAGGGACTTTTATAGGGTTTTCAAAACCCTAGCTTGTGAGTTCATTTCCAACTCTTCTTGCAACTTGTTATAGTGTTGTATTTACTTCCTTTAAAGTTTATAATTCCATTATTTAAGCTTTTGTTTAAGTTTGGAAGATTTAGGTCAAAATGAGGAATTTGGGGGTTTTGATATTAGATGTAAAATGAGTATTTTAAATGGTTAAATCTTACTTGGGAAAGTCTCAGATGAGAAAATGTTTGATTTTGGAACTAAAATTATTTGACCTAATTTTTGATGAAGTTAATATTTCAAAGGGAAACTGTTGGTCCCAAAGGAGTCTACAAGAGTTCAAGGATATAGAAACAATTTGTAGAAGGGGGGGGGGGGTTGAATACAAACACATAGATATTTTTTTTTTAAATTAGTTTATATTGAATAAACAAATTTACAGTTACAAGCTGAATTAGAAAAAGTAAACAAACCTATTCTATTGTAACTTAAGAAATCACACAGTTGATGCACAAGGAAGTAAGAAAGAAAAGAGACAGAGGTTATGGAAATAGAAAGTAGCATGCATGAAGATGAACAAGATATCTTCATCTTATTTATACCCGTTTGCATTTAATGCAAGACAAAAGGTATATGCCACGTGTCAAGCTTTCATAGGAAGCTTGTCCTTTGTTCAAAAGCAACCATGCTTTTTGCCGCGTGTGAACAGTACCATATCAAATATGATAGGCACATAAGAGACAATCCGTACGTCCTTCTCTGACATAGTATAAGGTTTGACTTTTGTGCATCGAAGATAAAATCAACGTTAATCTTGTTTGAGAAGCTTCACTTGATCGCTGAACTTGAAACTTCAAGGATGAACTTTCATAGTATCGCTGAGGCTTGACAAGACTTCACACTTTGGTTTAGATAATCCTTGCTATCACTGAACCGCTTCAGATCACTATCTGATTATCTCTTTCTTCAGCTTGGTCTTCGACTTTTGCTAAATGTTCTTTTGGTGTGTTGGTTGATCTTCAGATCTTCAGAGGTAGACTTGAGGTTCCTGATTTTCAGCGATCGCTGATAACGATCAGCGTATGCTATCGTTGAATTTGAACATAAGTTTACCAATGGAATTTCACTAAGTATATATGGAGGAATCATATTCAAATCACTGGGAGGAGTTATGATCAACAATCTCCCCCTATTTGAATATGATTAAGTAACATGGGAAAATTACTTGAAAGAATTAGTAGGGACTTAAGAAATATTGAAGTAAAAATTTCTAAGTACTAATCTGTGAGATCTTTTTCAGCTAATCTATTATAGCCATTGAGTTTTATTTATAAGGATATGAAAACACAGTTTTTACAAGTAGAGGGTTTAAGTACGTTCACTGATTTAAATATCAGAGAGAAATATCAGTGAGTAAAGAGGTTTGTAAAGAAATTAGAACTCTTATGTTCGTGGTCCCATTTACTATTTTCAGGGATCTTTTCAGTACACAAGTGGAGTAGAGTACTTCATTTGAAATTTCATTAAGAATAATTTGAAGAAATTAAATAGAAAATGAAATTACAAATTTGTAAGATAAAAGTACAATAAGCTGAAGAGTACTACAAAGGAAAAGAAGACTATAGATCAATCAGAGAGTCTTTCATGTATTCTTCGTAGTTCATTTTCATAGATCTTCTTTTGTCGATTCATCAGAGGATCATCTGACCAGCAGTAATGATGCATGATCTTTATGAAAGCTGATGGAGCCTTGTTGACTTCTCCGTTCCTGAAGAGTCCTAAGAATCCATCATTATCCAAGAAAACCATACTAGGTTCAGGGAAGGTGATGATTTCATTTTCTTCATATCTTCGATCTTGAGGGAGAGAGGAATTCAACATTGGGATGTTAGGGATTTCAAGATGGCCAAGAATGCTTTCATAGTTGAATTTGGTTTCATGTTCGATTTTAGAAGATGAACCTCCTTCAACATTTGATCTTCTTTTTTTTGTAGGCTTAGGGAGAGGTGGAACTTGCACATGCTGTGACATCCTCTGAAGTAGCTGATCCAATGTTCTTTCCACCATATCTTTAAATTTTGATTTGGAACCCTGAATGGCATCTCTGATTTCTAGCCATTCAGAGTATCCATAGAATTTTAAGAACTTAGCTTCTTCTTTTTCTCATCTCGAAATTCTGTACATTCGTACATATACCTTCAGACCACTTCTTTTGGAAGGACGTCCTTCGATAGTTGCACGAATGATTTTTGAATCAAACCTTCAAAAATTAAATCGTTCAGTGCAGCGGCGTAGTTCTTTTTCTCTATAGCTTGTATTTTCATCAGATAGTGCATTTAGGATCTTTTCTTGAGCAAGGATAGCATTCACATTTCGAATATCTTCATTCAGTTCTCTTTGTGCCAGAGCTTCAGCGACTCTTTTACTTTTCTCATTCAGATTTTTAGTCGCTTCATCTCTTGCAGCATCCTCCCTGAGTATCTTTCTTGCAAGCTCAAGATCATTCTCTGTTCGCTTCATCTTTTCGTTCCTGATTCTCTAAGATTCTAGTGCTTGTGCTCTCTCCTCTTTAGATAGGAAGTCGAAATCATCTACCATGCTGATTCGCACAGGGTTTTCTGGTTCATCAGTGGGCATCCTTATTCTGTTGGCTTCAAGTTCCTTTAGGAAATTTATTTGCCTTTCTTCTTCTTCAGGCTCGCTTATTAGAGGTCTTTGTGCGCGGCGTCTGGGAATAAGGCCTTCTTCATCTTCAGAGTCAGAATCAGATATGTACACAAACTGCTCCTCTGATGAAGGTTCCTTCCAAAAAGTGGAGTCCTTTGGGGGACTAGACTCACTAAGAATGGGAGATGGAGAGAGAGGTTAGTCAGAACCAAAATTTGGAGGAGAGAAGGACGGATAGGTTGGGGGTTCAGAGATGGGAGTAGTATAAGGGATAAGGGGCAGAGTTACCTCTATAGCAGTCTCCCCCCTAAGATAGTGGGATGGTGGCATCAAGATCTACCACTTCCTTTCCTTTGCCTGATGGGTTGGACGGATCCTGAAAAGGAGGTGGTCCGTTCCCCAAAGGCTCCCTACAGATTACTTCAGGCATGAAGTTGTCTGGTCTACTATTTTTAAAGTGCTCAAGAGCACCAGGAAGGATGTCATCATCATCATCTTCATCATTTCCCCCATAATGAGGGATTTCATCATTATCTTTATCATCGTCTTCTTCCTCCTCATCATCTTCTTCTTCAGCGACGATAGAAGGAGGATCTTGCTGTATGTAGGGAGATATCGGAGAGCCAGGAATTGTTTCATTGACCTGTCCGATTATCTCATCAACGATTTCTTTGGCGCATCTCTCCCCCTCGATGTTGTCAGCGGGGAGAACATGCACCATCATCATTCGCACATTGGATCCAATGTCCTTCAGCGAGTCGGTGTGCGTGGTCTGGGTCTGAATGACCTGATTCAGCGAGGTCTGATCAACAGCAGTGAAGGATGAGCCTAGTCAGCATCTGCATCATATCGGACTGAGTCTTTTGAATAGACTCGAGCACCAGGTTTTATGCTTGCACCTGTTTTTCCAGCTTGGCAATTGCTTGCTCATGAGCCAGATTGTCTGCCTTTACTGACTGAATGTCAGTGTAAACGTTATTCATTGTGGCCTTCAAGCCTGGAACACAGCGATCGTCTGAAAGATGTACTCGGCAGACGTCTGAAGATTGTCCACCCTGGCCCTTGAGATAGCACATTCATTGACCAAGAAGTCAATAGCAAGGAATGTGGGGCTGGGAAGAACAACCTGTGGAATCTCAACAGAGAAGGGAGGAAGTTTGGACGCAAACTTCTCCTGCTTGATCCGGCGCAAGTCTGCAGCAATCTTTGGTTGCTGCGGAGATTTTCCTTTGATACCGCTGGAGGGAGCAGCATCAGCCCTGGTGGTAGTAGTGGTGGTCGCTGAGGTAGAGAGAGAAGGTGCGATACCTGATGACAACATAGACAGAGCAGCCAAGAAGAGCTCTGGGTTAGATGAAGGGTGACAAGACATGTTATTTACCTTGAGAGTATCATGAGGATTACTCTCAGGGACAATGTGTACGACGGTAGTGTCATGTGGATCACTAGCCTGTGTCTTAGAATGTCTGTGAGAGACATGCTGAGGTCCTGTCATACTGGCTTTCCAAAGCTCAGGTTCTCGAAACAACATTGAAGTTTGGACAGCGTGCGATTCAACATCATCAGAGATAGGGACAACTATCTCTGAATCATATGTTTGTGTGAGGACCAAGGAAGACATTGTGGAAGAAGAAGAGAGGGCTGTGAAAGTAGTACCTGATCCAGCTTCAGCGGAGCTGGCTAAAACACTTTCAGTGACCGGAGTCGCTGAAAATGAAGGTAATGCTGAAGAAACGACAACGGATACAAGGACCGTTGTCGTGGCTGTGGCTAAAGAGGACGTTGGTATTACGCCTGAATCAGAGAGGGAAGTGTTTTGAGAGACTCCCTTCTTTGGTTTCTTTAACGCCGGTTTATGAGCGATGGTCTTTTTGTGACCATCAATCGGTTCCTTTCTTTTAGAGGGAGTGGAGGTGTCTGGGATACTCATTGATGGGCTGTTCAGTGAGACGGACACAGGTGTTGCGGCTCCAATGAGTTGCAGCATGTATGGAGTGTAGGGAGCATCATCTGGATGGACATCAATGTCCAGAGACTTCTTGCCGACCATGGAGAAGCTTTGGTTGGCGAGCTTTGAATATTCATCCTTGAAGGCAAACTCCATGATGGTAGCAAAGAATCTAGGGTATGGAATGAATTGGATCCTGTTCCCAGCTTTCACCCTATTGTACATGTCGCTGAATATGTAGTCCGCATAGTTTAGCTTGTAGTTTGTGTAGAGAGCGAAGCCAAGATCTTGGAAGTTCTTGCTGGCTTGATCATGAGAGCCAGTCTTAGAACCCAAGCACTGAATCACTTGGGTAAAAATGTATTGCCAGCGAGCTGGAAGGCGCTTCTTTTCCATCTTCGATCCCACAGATTTTGCTTCAGGGTTCTTCCAGACATAGCCAATAGAGTCTTAAAACTCCTCTATCTGCTCCTTGGTGGGCTCAGAGGCCCATCATTGATTCTTACCTCTTGAAGGGAGGTGAAGAGCATTTCTGAGAAACCCCGAGGTGAAGGCGAATGGGGTTGTGAACAAAAGCTTACATCAGTGGACAAGTCTTGATGAAAGTTGCACCATCATTGAAGTGAGGTTTGTCAGCAGGGATGTCCACCAAAGCCAAGTAGTTGCATGCCTTGAAGGTTGCTTGTTCCAATTCAAAGAGGCAGGCAAGAGCTTTTTCAAGGACAATAGGGGCACGCTCGTCAGCTTGAGTAGTTTTGCTTGAAGAGGCCATTTCTGTTTCAAAGATTGGAACACCAAAGAGGAAGATCATGGTTTAATATAGCAGGAATAAACCAGAATATGTCTTTGGTACAAAGATTACCAAAACTGTTAGAAGAAAAACAAGTGTTTTGATGAACAAAGATCAAAATACTTGTTATTAACACAATTTTTTTGAAAAGGGTTTTAGAAAAACTTGGTTAAGAATACCAAAAATGGTCTTCTGTTCTAAGACGAATCCAGAACAAGTTTTGAGAAAGAAATTAGGGTTTTATCGCATTTATTTTAGATTTAAAACAGGATTTGATTAAAAGGTAGAAGTTATAAATGTAGAGATGTGATAAAAGACATTGTTTTTTTAAATAAAGAATAAAGGGTTAGATCAAACTTTAAAAGTGAAAAACAAAGAAAAACGCACAAGTGCATGTTCTTGGTGTTCTTGAAGAAAGCTTGAAGATTCGAAAGAGATTCTTCCTTTTTAGAGAGATATTAGCGCGTAAAGAATCAAATGAAGGAAAGAATTGCTTAAATAGCAAGAGGAGAGAGAAAAGGATAGCTAAACGATGATTTTAGCTTTTTGAAAAGTAACGATGACCTAGCGCACGTTCCTAGAAAAGAATGGGAAATGAAACGTCGTGGTCCGTCATGTGTCAGATAAAGGTCTGACATGTCATTTGCTTCCAATAGTTCGACCTATCCAGAAAAATTGTCGCCCTACGAATGTGGTTTCGATCCTTTCGGTGATGCCAGAAGTCATTTTGATATACGATTTGATCTTGTTTCTATGCCTGACCACCTGTTTTGAGAACAAGTAAGCTCCAATGCATGCTTCCTTAGTCAAACTATCATGAGTTCTTTTCTTATTTGAAAATTTTGAAAATGATTATCATTTAAAAATGTTAATCATTATCCTTAAATTCTTCAGCAATAGACAATAAAGGATTGTTAGTGATGGGTTTTTAGTTTGAAGACTTATTCTCTGAAAACAATTCAGAGAATGTAAAGATTTAGAAATTCATACCTGAGTGAGATAAATCAAGTATCGCTGAATCAGAGTTCAGAGAATGGAGAGTTATTCAGCGTTTAACATACCAAGTTCGCTGATGAGTAGATTGAATCTAGTTTCATCAAGAGGCTTGGTGAAAAGATCAGCGAGCTGATATTCAGTTGGTACAAAATGAAGTTCCACTTCTCCATTCATCACATGATCTCTGATAAAGTGATATCGTATCTTAATGTGCTTGGTTTTGGAGTGAAGTACAGGGTTATTTGCAATTGCAATAGCACTAGTGCTATCACAATAGATAGGGATTTTGGAAAGTTTGAGATCGTAATCTCTTAGCTGATTTCTCATCCATAGGATTTGAGCACAATAGCTACCAGCGGCTATGTATTCAGCTTCAGCGGTAGATGTGGACATAGAGTTCTGCTTCTTACTAGTCCAACTTATCAACTTACCACCTAATAGCTGACATCCACATGTGATGCTCTTCCTACCAATCTTGCACCCTGCAAAATCACTATCAGAGTAACCGATTAGATTGAACCCTGAGCCCTTGGGATACCAAAGACTCAGATTAGGAGTTCCCTTCAGATATCTAAAAATTCGCTTTACAGCGATACGGTGAGATTCCTTTGGTTCAGCTTGATATCGAGCTCAGGGACATGTAGAATACATTATATCAAGTCTACTCACTGTAAGATATATCAGAGATCCGATCATCCCACGATAGGCAGTGATATTGACAGGTTTCCCATTTGGGTCCTTATTCAAATTCAGAGGAGGTGTCATAGGGGTCTTCATTGCTGAGCATTGACTCATATCAAACTTGTTCAGCATGTCTTTAACATATTTACTTTGACAAATGAAATATCCTTTGTCAGATTGCTTAATCTGCAAACCTAGAAAATATGTTAGTTCACCCATCATACTCATTTTGTATTCTTTCTTCATTCTTTTAGCAAAACGAGGGCATAGTTTGAGTCCTGTGGAGCCAAAGATAATGTCATCAACATATATTTGAGCAAGAATAGTATAACCTTTATATTTTCTTAAAAATAGAGTTTGGTCAATTTTACCACGAACAAATTTTTCTTTAAGAAGTTATTTTGAAAGAGTATCATACCAAGCTCTGGGAGCTTGTTTTAACCCGTAAAGAGCTTTTTGAAGTTTAAAAACATAACCAGGATGGTTTGGATCAGATAACCCAGAAGGTTGTTCAACATAAACTTCCTCGATGAGTTTACCATTTAGAAAAGCACTTTTAACATCCATTTGAAAAACTTTAAAGTCTTTATGGGCAGCATAAGCTAAGAAAAGTCTTATGGCTTCTAATCTAGCAACAGGAGCGAAGGTCTCATCATAGTCAATACCTTCTTCTTGTCTGTATCCCTGAGCAATAAGTTTAGCCTTATCGCAAATTACAGTGCCATTTTCATCCAGCTTATTTCGAAAAACCCATTTGGTTCCTATTACAGTTTTATTAGATGGACGAGGAACAAGATTCCAAACTTTGTTTCTACGAAACTTAGTTAGTTCTTTTTGCATGGCAGAGACCCATCTAGGATCACAGATAGCTTGATCTATCTTCTTAGGTTCAGAGAGAGAAATAAAATTTACATAGAGACAGATATTACCTGTACCTCTACGAGTCTTGGTACCTGCATTTGGATCACCAATTATTTGATTTATTGGATAATTTGCAGTCCATCGCTGAGCTGGAGGTTGAGGTGATTGATCAACAATAGATTCAACGATTTGTTCTCTTTCGAGGGATAACGTTGGTTGTTTCAGCAATAGGTGCTTCATTATTTAAGATCAATTCTGGAGGTGATTTAGAGGATTGATTAGTAGAAGATGAAGCTTGGTTATTCACTAAAGAATTTCCTAAAGCAGTATCAGATGGAGGAATCTGATTGAGAGGAGTGATGTTGATCCCTGATGATGATGGATTGTTGCTTGACATAGGAAGATCAGGGATCCCATCATCATTGGTTTTAGCATCAGGTTGGTTGCTGAAATAAGTTTTAGGTTCCCCGTAATGAGATTTGATCCATTCATTCAACTCCTCATCTTCTTCAGGGATAGGAGTAGAATTTGTTGGGCGAGATTCATCAAAGTTGAAGTGCATGGATTCTTCAACATGTTGTCTTATTTTGTTGAAGATTCTAAAAGACTTGGATACAGAAGAGTATCCAAGAAATATCCCATCATCAGATTTTGGATTAAACTTACCCAAATGATCTCTGTCATTCAGAATATAACATATACATCCAAAAATGTGTAGATATTTCAGAGAGGGTCTTCTTCAATGAAATAGTTCATAGGAGGTCTTCTTGAATCGCTTCACTATAAGGGATCGATTTTGAGTAAAGCACGTTGTATTGACTGCTTCAGCCCAGAATTGAGTAGGTAGATGCGATTCGCTGAGCATTGAGCAAGCTGCTTCAATGATTGTTCGATTTCTTCTTTCAGCAACACCGTTTTGCTGAGGAGTTCTCACTGATGAGAAGTTGTGAGTGATTCCTTTTTCTTCAAAGAAATTAATCAAGGTACTGTTCTTGAATTCAGTACCATGATCACTTCTCATGGAGCGAACAATAAGATTGTTCAGGACTTCCATTCTACTGATAAATGCTATAATTACGTCAGGTGTATCTCTTTTGGATCGAAGAAAGAATACCCATGTGTATCTGGAATATTCATCAACTATCACAAAAGTGTACTTCTTTCCAGATAGAGATTGGACATTGACAGGTCCGAATAGATCCATATGGAGAAGCTGAAGAGGTGAGGTCACTGAGGAAACTTGTTTGGATCTGAAAGAGGCTTTTGTCAATTTTCCCTTTTCACACACTGAGCAAAGAGATTCCTTTGCAAAGGTATGGTTAGGGAGATCCCTGACAAGTTCTTTTTGAGACAATTCATTGATCATATTAAAGTTCAGATGAGAGAGTCGTTTGTGCCACAACCAGTTTATGTCTAAGGAGGCTCTGGATATGAAGCAGATGTTCTCAGAATGAGAGTTATTCATGTTAATGACATACATATTTTCAACTCTTTTGCCTGTTACGGCAAGTTTGTCATTAGAATCAGTGACAGCACCTCTATTCTTTAGAAATAGAACTTTGAAGTCTTTGTCACATAGCTGGCTAACGCTCAATAAATTGTGCTTTAGTCCTTCAACGTAAGCGACTCGGCTGAATGAAGTAACTCCATTGGATAGAATTCCATAACCTTTAGTGTATCCTTTGCTATTTCCACCAAAGGTCACTGAGGGACCATCTTCTTCCTTGTATTCAGAGAGCAGAGATTTTCTGCCGGTCATGTGCCTTGAGCATCCGCTATCAAGATACCAGATACCTTTGGCACTCTGCATACAACAAGAGGATTAATTTTTCATAGGTACCCATATTACTATGGGTCCTACTGTGTTAGTGGAAGGAGTGGCGGAAGAGCTACTAGCTGAAGAATTTGTTTCAGTGGATATTTTCACCTTGGAAGTTTTACCAACCTTGGTGGATTTTGCTCTTGCTGAGTTATCAGCTTGAGCTACTTTCTTTCGATGAGCTAATTTTTCAGCTTTGGTAGCATTAGGACATTTGCTAGCAATGTGAGTAGTTTCACCATAGTGATAGCATTTCCTATATTTGTGAATAGGTTTGGAATTGAAAGATTTTAGAGTGCAGGAGCAGAGCCTAGAATTCCTTTATCCGATGTCCTTGGGGTATAACAATTTTTTCAGGGACAGGTGTAAGGTCGATCTTAGTTCTGGGAGTTGATCTCTGAATAGATCCAGAGATTTTCTTCCCAGTTTTAGGATGACTTACTGAAGGAACAGATGAGTTCTTCTTCTGTTTCTGAAAGTCTTTGACTTTAGGAACGTGGTCAGGAACTTTGTTCTTGATCATTTTCTTAGACCTCATTAGATTTATGAACAGTCAACTTCTCAAATAAAGAAGGATCAGGGATTGAGGAGACAAACATTCCGAATTTCAATATGGAACAATCATTCTCTGATTCTTCTTTATCAGGGTTATATCCTAACCCACTTTTGACTTTCAGAGGAATTTGAGCATTGATGATCTCGCTGACTTTATCAAATGCCTTGCACCATCCTTCGATGGTAGCTTTTTCAGCCTTAAGATCAGCGATGGCCTTTTCCCTTTCAGTGATAGCTTGTTGTCTCTTAATGTTTATGGTTTGATTTACAAAGACTTGATCTTTTAGAGTTTCTTCAATCTTTGTTAGCTCTTTGATTTTTAAATGACAATTTTTCAGTTGTTCAGAAAGATCAATATTAATTTGTTCAGCTTTAATCTTTCCATTTAGAGCATTGTAAAAATCAACAGTCATAACATCGAGGGCAGACAGGTTATCACTTTCAAGTATAGAGGAGTTTATTGGAATGTCTACCTGAGTTGAAGGAGACTCTGAGGAAGATGTTTCAGAGACTTCTTCAGCTTCCTCAATTCTTGCCATTAGACAGAGAAAAGCAAGATCTTCTTCATCGGAGCCTGATTCATCAGATGTTTTGGCCCAATCATCTTCTTGATCCCAGTCAACTTCTTCAGCAATTAGGCCTTTGCCTTTTTGCTGGTTCTTTTTCAGATCTCTGTATTTATTTTTCAATTTAAAATACTTTTCCTTTTTATCAGAGTTCTGAGAGGTGGTGGGTGCAGCTACTTTCTTAGATCTACACTCACTAGCAAAGTGACATTTTCGCTGACAGTTATAGCATATAACAGATGCTTTTTCAGCGGGCAGAGTCTTTGACTTATCAGAGTCAGTGATAGTAGGAGGTTTTCGAAAATTGCTCTTTCTAGAAAATCTTTTAAAGTTGGTTGTTAGAAGTGCTAGAGAGTTATCAAACTCATAGATGTCAGCATCAGTAAGTTCTTCTGAATCAGTTGGATTTAATTCGGTGATAGAGGTAATAGAAGAAGAAACTTGTTTTGAAGGTTCTACCTCTGAAGTCACTAGTGCCAAATAAGTACTTTTGGCACCCTTGATATCATTTATGAGGTTTTTCCTTAAAACATGAGATTTCTCTTCATTTAAGAGCATTCCATATAAGGCACTAAGAGAGAGAGTTTCAAGGTAGTGCCTCCATGAATTTTGTCAGAATTTCGGGATTAGAATATTCTATGTTGACAGTTTTCATATCAATCAGGAGACAGTTAAACCTTTGGTGAATTTGAGAGAGAGTTTCACCTTTTAAGTGCATAAAATTTTCATACTGTCTTAATAGATTAATACATTTAGTGATTTGGTCTTCATCGGTCCCTTCATTGAATACACAAGGTATCTCACATGGCCTTAGATGTTCTCATTTCATTACAGAATGATAGACTTCATCTGGTAAAGACATTGCAATCATGGATCTAGCTTTAGAGTCTATAGCTACTTCATTTTTCTCTTCTTCAGTCCATCGATCTGCAGTTTTGATGATCCTCCTTTCAGCGATGGCTGGAGTGGTAGTGGTGGCAGGAACACTAGCTACCAGGGCTGTAGGAACAAATGGTCCATTTCTAGATTGTAGGGGATCTTAGGATCTGACCCTTCTAGGAATAGAGTCATTCTTTCCTTCCATAATCGAAAGTTATCATGGCTAAATCTTGAAGGTTTAGCTAAAGATCCATTATCAATGTAGTTCGTATTAGTATTAGTCATTTTAAAATAGTTTTGTTAAAAGATATTTTAAAGATAAGCAATAAACACTGCTCTGATACCACTTGTTGGTCCCAAAGGAGTCTACAAGAGTTCAAGGATATAGAAACAGTTTGTAGAAGGGGGAGGGGTTGAATACAAACACACAAATTTTTACTTTTTAAATTAGTTTATATTGAATAAACAAATTTACAGTTACAAGCGGAATTAGAACAAGTAAATAAACCTATTCTATTGTAACTTAAGAAATCACACAGTTGATGCACAAGGAAGTAAGAAAGAAAAGAGATAGAGGTTATGGAAATAGAAAGTAGCATGCATGAAAATGAAGAAGATATCTTCATCTTATTTATACCCGTTTGCATTTAATGCAAGACAAAAGGTATATGCCACGTGTCAAGCTTTCATAGGAAGCTTGTCCTTTCTTCAAAAGCAACCATGCTTTTGGCCGTGTGTGAACAGTACCATATCAGATATGATGGGGACATAAGAGATAATCCGTACGTCCTTCTCTGACATAGTAAAAGGTTTGACTTTTGTGCATCGAGGATAAGATCAATGTTAATCTTGTTTGAGAAGCTTCACTTGATCGCTGAACTTGAAACTTCAAGGATGAACTTTCATAGTATCTCTGAGGCTTGACAAGACTTTACACTTTGGTTTAGATAATCCTTGCTATCACTGAACCGCTTCAGATCACTAGATGATTATCTCTTTCTTCAGCTTGGTCTTCGACTTTCGCTGAATGTTCTTTTGGTGTGTTGGTTGATCTTCAGATCTTCAGAGTTAGACTTGAGGTTCCTAATTTTCAGCGATCGCTGATAACGATCAACGTATGCTATCGCTGAATTTGAACATAAGTTTACCAATGGAATTTTACTAAGTATATAGAGGAATCATATTCAAATCACTGAGAGGAGTTATGATCAACAGAAACATTTTTGTAAAGGTTTTTCGGTACATGGAAAACTATCAATACGTCTTTTTTGATGTATTTGATTTATAGACTAGCATGTAATGGCTCCATAGGCATTTAGTCGGTTTTAAGACGGGATTGTTGTCCCCTTTCGGTCACATTTGAGTCATCGAGGGCCTTGTAATTTATTGTATTATTGGTTGTTGCCAATTGCCATTGACTCTTACGTACGCACTAAATTAGGGCCATCGAGAGCCTTACAATTTGTTATATCATTGGTCGTTGCCAATTGCCATTGACCCTAGCACGGGCTTTCATTGGAATCATCGAGAGCCTTGCAATTTATTGTATTATTGGTTATTTCCATTTGCTATTGGTTCCTTTGTTATGCCAACATCGAGTAGTGACTAACTTTTGTATCCGTCACTAAAGAAGGTATGATCGGGTCTCCCCCGGTAACTTTTCGAAGAACTTTACTCACAAAGAGTAAGCTTTATCCATTAAACTGTTTGTTCTCACTAGGCGTAAGCCTAACACTTTTTCTTAAATGCCATGTTTAGCAGGTGATCGTGTTAGCGGCGCTCCCTAGAGCGGAGTGGAGCGTTGTGCCGGTAGAGGCACCTTTTTGGGATTACACTTTCAAGTGTAAATATTGGAGATACTAGCTACATGTATTTTGAGGATATTAGTGACACCCGAACATAATTTATATTATGGATTTTGTATAGATTAATAGGTTGTCATTTAATATCCGTCTATTGATGTAAACTCCGTTACTTTCCCCATCTTATGGGCGATCCTTTTTATATTTTAGATGTATTCCGCATTTGTATTTCGGTTTAAATTTATTCTAAACTTTAGGGTGTTACATTTGCCAAAAACAAAAGGTTTAAGCTTTTTGTAGTGCTCTTCGATGGCTACCAAAAACCAAAAACATATATGATATACCTCTTGTCCTCTTCGATGGCTACCATGACTTAAGCTATTGTAGTGCCTTTTTAATGGCTACCAAGATTTAAGCTACTGTTTGGTAATAAGTATGGAGTATCAAACGTGAAAAATCAATGAACCCATCATTTAAATGGATGTCGGGAACAACTAAAAAACATATAAGAAGAAGAATAATGCGTTCGATACGATGAAGAAAGCATAACCTTCTTGATGAAATCGTCTATGAAGAAAACGTCCCTTGAAGAACATAAGAGAAGAAACGTGCATCTGTGTTAAGAGAAGTGCAGATGTGTTAACCTGATACAGAGAGAAGTCGAGAATTCACGAGGCTCTTTTTTGATCTTTGGAAACGAAAAATACGAGCTCGAAGGATGCCCGGAAGTTGGCACCGAAAGGGTCGCAATAGGGGTCGAAGAACAGGTCGATCAAGGAAGACTGAACCAAATACAGGTATCGTGCGGCTAAACCTACATCCAAGTCGCCTGGTATTTTGGTTGATTTTGGCTCAGGCGGGTTTCAAGCGGGCACACTCGCATGGAAAGGCGCTTTACCTAATGATTCAAACAATCCATGCCATGCATTCCTTGTGTTTTCAAAACTCCCTTCACCGTCCCACGATTCAATATCACACATATCTAATAATTATTATCCATTATCCCACGATTCAATACCTTACATAGCTAATAGCTATTTTCCATTATTATTTCTTTTCTTTTTAAAGTCGTAATTATTTCTTTTAAATATCCTAGTTCCATTAGGAATATTAGTCTTAGTTAATTATATAGTTTCCTAATTAGATTATAATTATTAGGTAATCATCTTTTCTAGTTTAATCGTAATCTTTTCCTAGTTTTAGATTATAAATAGGGTTCAATGTTTTCTTTATTAGAACATTATTATTAATAAAATTTCTTCTCCTTGAGAGTTTTTAAGAGTTTCTCTTATTTTCTTTGAGTTTTACTAATCATAATTCTCAACCCAAAGAGTTTAGACGCTTGTCGATCCTTTCCGCAAAACCCGCTGCATCATTAACCTAATTTGGAGATTTTTATGTTTTATTAAACATTTAAATATATATATATATATATATATATATATATAATTTTTTTTTTTATTAAAAAAATAGCGGGTCCCGCCGGTTCTTGTTATGGGTACTCGGTCCCGGAACTGGTACCGACGGGTAACGGTTCTAAAACATTGAGAACCGGAACCGGAACCGGTCTCAATCGGTTCCATATTTTAGGAACTGGAATCGGAACCACTCACATAGGTTCTAGTTTAGGAACTAGCAGTTTCGAAGCGGTTTCGGTTCCAATGGCGGGTACCTGGTTTTGATGCTCACCCCTACTGTTAGGTCTTCCTGGTTGCTTCTGTGTCATCACACTAGCTTCCTAACCATCCTTTTAGACTATGAGTCAGCTTCCTATGTTCACCATAAGGAACTGTCAGACCACATAACAACATACGAGTTAAATCTTAATACGATTATCATTTGATATGTATTATAACACATATCAATCGTCATAACAATATTATTAGAGTATGTGTTTTCTCATGAATGGAGATTTCCATTGATCCTCAATATATACAAGTTACATGTAACATCCATTCTCCTAAATATACTTACCTAGTGATTCTAAATATGTATTATATGTTAAAGCGTGCTTTATGTGTTAATTGTGCTTTAAAAAGAAAAGAAAAGGATTTGCTAAAGTGTTAAGTGTTCTAGTGAGTTATAAGTTGAAACCATAGTTGGAACGAGATGTAGAAGGTAAGGTTGGTTCTAACAACTCACGAATGACTTAATTAGATGATGTGAGGGTTCAAAATACAAAGTGCATTGCTTAAATAGAAATTAGGTAGGTAACTAGAATGCCTAAATGGGAAAACTCTATCCAAAACTTGAACGGATAATCTAAATGGTGATGTAAAGGTTGGAACACCTTTGAATAATTTAATATGAAGTGTTAGAAGTGTCGGAAGTCGAAAAAGTCGCATAGATTGCATTTTATCCAAGTTTTACAAAATACGTTGTTATTTCGGTAAATTACGCGCACAACACTCAAACAGTGGGTGTTTTATGGGATGATAAGCTTCGGAATTAAGTTTTGGACCTATTAGGAGTTTTTGGACGTGTCGGAAAAAATTTACGAGATTCCGAGCCCAAAACCAGAAACGACAAAATTGCAAAGGAAAGCATAACACATACAAATATGTAAAACTTCTTTTATTGGGATATCTTTTCTGAAACTTTTCTGTTGGAAGTTATATATTATCTTGTTATGAACGCGTAGGTGAAAACCTTATCGAAAATGGAGTCCCGAGCGAAAAGTTATGAATGTTTAAGTGTTTGATGGTTAAAATGGGTACCCAACCGGGTCAAATCTGGGTCGGGTTTTAACAACCCTAAGTCACATAAAGAATGAATTAGGCCCCATTTTCTTCCCGATTTCATTTTTTAACTATTGGAATCTTCAAAGCATCAATCTTGGGTGTTTTTACAAAGAAAATGGTGAAATCTTTGCAAGATTATTGAAGATATCATAGGTATACCTCCATTCTTGATTATATGTTCCTATTGAGTTCTACAGACTTTGAAATTAGGGTTGCATATTGAGGATTATAAGCTGAAATCTTGATATTATGTAGGATAGAAGACAAATATTGTAGAAATCATGATTAACTTCCAAGTAATAGATGTTTATACAAGTTTAGTTTGAAAAACTTTGACTTTTGATAGTCAACATTGTATGATGATGAAATAGGTAGATGTTTCGTGAAATAAATGGTGGATTCATGATGATTTTGTATAAGTTATGGTAATATAATACTAATATATGAACTTGGTACAAAATGGTTTGGGATTATTCATGAAATTGTAAAAAATAGCTATTTTTCGAGTTTGAAAATCATGATACAACTCTGTTTTAGAAAAATCGTATAAAATCATAGAAAAATAATAAAAATATGAGGTCATGGGCATTGGAAAGCTAGAATAGATTAGAGTACTACAAATTGTCTTTTGATGCTATTCTGTGATTCTGAGGTTTGTAGGGTAAATTAATGCTTGAAAATAGAGTTGTACATGGAATTTTAAAATATAATTGTCATGTTGAAAAGAGTTTAGATGGTGTAAATGGTAATGTTTGCTTATGATAGCTGGTATGTATACTCCGGGGGTTATATAATTCATATTGGGATCTTGTGACAAGTATTTTCACTTTGGAAACTCGGAGTTGGATCGAGGCTTTCGGTTATATCAACCGAATAGATAAAACAACAGAGTGAGTTTATGTGGACATATGCATGTACTTTGTGATTATGGATGTTTATGTACTTTCTAGTTCATTCATGATTCATGTTAATTCTTAATTATCCGCTGAAAATGTATTATTGCTTGTATTGTCTTGTGGTACGTTTTGGGTGCCGATTGTCGACATCCCATGGATTCTTGTGAGACAATCAGAGGGGCCGCGGTACTTACTGCCCAGTGGGAGTTAAGGGGGTAAGTATAGGACTTTGGCACAATCCGGGAGACGGAGGGAGGATTTGGTGCCAGGTCTTATGTTTGTGTATGAAGTTAATTGATATTTGACCTTGCATGATATTGAGTATGATTTGATCGTATTGATGTCATTCTATGTTGGAAATTCCTTTGCGATTCCCACGTTGAAAGTACATTGCTATATATGACATCGTATGGTATAAATAAGTTGTTGTTGTATCGTTATACGAAATTTCTTTCGAATCATTTTCCGTTTCCTAGTATGTAGGTTCATATATCATATTGTAACCACATATTTCCATATGAATTCACTAAGCTTTATAGCTTTCCTTTTAGTGTTTTTAACTTTTCACGGCAAGTTGACAAATGTAAGAACATGTTCGGATGATCGTTTAGGGATTGACGTGTGAATCCTACTTTTGATATAGGTATATGTTTTGCTTTTGGGTGGTATATAGTTCAAACTTTCCGGGTAGACATATCCTCGATGATTATGTCATGGTTGTTATAAAATTATTAAGCCTTAAATTATGTATTTTGGGTTGTAAATTGTTATCCCGTGTTTTGAGGTTTTTGAAACTGAATTAATTTAATGATGTTCGGTAAGTGTTGGTCTAGTAACTGCGGTGTTACATTACAAAGAGTATAAATGGGCTATGAGTTGGATTTAACTAAATACAACAATGGGCTTTTGGTAATATACACTAATACACCCCTGCAGTTCGAGGGGCAGGTTGCAAACATACACTCAAACTGGACCAGAAATCCGTGAATAGAGACGTCGGGAGACCCTTCGTAAAGATATCGGCGTATTTGAAGGCTCGAGGGAACGTGGGGGACACGCATTTTCCCAGTAGCATCTTTGTCCCGGACAAAGTGAATGTCAATCTCGATGTGTTTTGTTCATTTATGTAGAACAGAGTTCGAGGATAAGTATACGGTGCTGATGTTGTCAAAATAAACGACGGTGGCTTTTTCAAGAGGAGAATGCAGTTCGCAAAGAACAGGTTCAGCTACGGCATTGGCAACACCTCTGTATTTAGCTTCGACACTTGAACGAGAGACTGTCGGTTCCCGCTTCGATGACCAAGATAAGATGTTGTCGCTAAGGAAAACACAATAACCACTCGTAGAGCGACGAGAGGAAGGACATCCCTTGCAATCTGCGTCGGAGTAGGCGATGAGACCGGTATTCATTGATGCGTGAAGTTGTAGACTGTAATCAAGCGTCCCGTGAACATACTGGAGAATATGCTTGATAGCGTGAAAATGAGGCTCGCGGGGGTTATGCATGTATAGACAAATCTGCAGAACAACATAAGATAGATCCGGGTGCGTGAATGTCAGATACTGCAGCCCGCCAACCAAGTTGCGATATAAAATGGGATCGGAAACCGGGGATCTTGTGTGTTCGAGCTTGGATTGAGTGTCAGTTGGGTTGTGACAGGGATTATAGTCTGTCATATTAGCCTTCTATAGAAGTTCCAGCGCATATTTGCGCTGCGAGAGGAAAATGTTGTAACATCCCATACTAGCCATACCATATTATAAGTATATAGAGCAACTAAGATAATTTACATAACATAATATTCATAGTTATAGATAACCAAATATTGGGTTACATAACATTTACATCCCGAAAGTAACTATACAAAAGTGTGGTCGTCTATCAAGTTAGCCTCCAAAATCCACTCCTGGTCTCTCAACCCGGATACCCCCCCCCAGTCAGTCCTTAGAACCTGCCACAGATTAACAAACGTGGTTGAGTAATAACTCAGTAAACAGATCAACAATATGAATAATAAGCAACGTTTAATACGAATAATAAGAAATGTAGGATAAATAATGAAATGATAGAAATCAATCGAATATCAGAAAGATATAACAAGTGGGTTCACGTAATCACCCAATTTCGTGCTTCGTGTTATTCAAGTTCACATAAATCACCCGAATACACTAACACGTTGTTCCCAGAAGGATGTACGATCCTATTGGCATAGGTTAGAAATAGCAGTGTGGGCATGACACCCACTAGCCCTCGACTACTAGTAAAGTAATCCTAATTCTGTTCGGTTCCTAGGATATCCATCTGTCCCAAGGGCCGGATCAAGGCCAGGGCACTCACAACGCAATACGAGGACGCCACAGTGATTATAGCCACCATGGAAACATCACAAGGTCGGTGCCCCCGACCAAGTGTCTGGGTAAATAATAACATCAAATGAAATGTAACGGAATCATAAGAATTGATCAATAATCAATGAGCAAGAAAATATGGCCTTACTCTATCTAGTCATGCGATTCTTAATTCAATCATCTCTCGTTCCTTGAAAGGAGTCAATAAATACTTTATAGCAACAATCCATTCGCGCCTCAGCATTCGGAGTAAAACTCAAGAACCGGGCCAACGTTCTCTATTAGGAGCAATTAACTTTGGAATACTCCTAAGTTGTGCTTAACTAATGGGGCACCAAATGTAATTTAACAAATGAATGATACAATGAAAATTCAACAAATTACATCATTGAGGACTCTTTGTGCCTCAAATTTTCCATTCGGTGAATCAATTTCGGATGAAATGACCCTAAACAATAGGTCACTCCTATGTCAAGATAATAAGAGATTTATACCTTATGTAGCTGAGAGGTGATCAAAAGACGAAGCTCACATGTCAATATTTTCAACCCTTGCTAGTCGGATTTCCTATCACATGTAATATACATTTAGAATTGTACCATAATCACCTATGTTTGTCTAAACCATATGCCCTATGTGTACCTTTATTTTAACTTAGTTAAGATTTATCTATATCCTAATAAACATATAATTCATTGTTAGTGTTGGTGAGTGGATGATATCTATTAATAATTAAGCATGACATTATAAAGGAAATTCATCCCCTGCACATTTCAGCTTTTGTCTATCACTTTGTGGACATTTATCTCATGCTTAGGAGTCAAGTTAAGTGATACACTCTAAAAACAAGTTGTAGATATGTGTGTTAGGAGTTCATCCCAATAAGATTCATGTAATTTGAAGCTACGACCAATTAAATATGATGTTTTTGCCAACAGTGTGCAAATCCCGAGTACACAGTGACCAGCTACTGTAAATCGACATTTTGACATTCTTAAGATCACAATTAGCTTTCGGACTCTTCATAACAGTTGTCGTAAACATTCTAGGCTTTCCAAAGATATATCATACACCTTAATTGGATCAACGGTTAATTTTATACACATTTTTAAAACCAACAACAGCTACTGTTTGCTACCAACAATACCAAATCAAGCTATTTGAAGGTACCATCACTACCACATCACTACCACTTGAATTGGTAACCATTTCTAAACTATTAATTGATAAAATTAGAGAACTTGGATTTGATTTAATTACCCCTAACATCAAGTAAACCAAAACCCACTTGAAGATACTAGGTTACCACACATCAAAGTTCAAAGCTTTTTTTAAAAATTCTTACCTTTAAGGATGATCACAACCTAATCAAGATGTTGTCTCCTTCAATTCCCTCCAAATTCCAGCATCTAACAACACAAATAAATACACACTTAGGGGCCGTTTACCAAATCTTATCCGGGTAAGTGCTTACCGGCAAAATTTAACGCTATCACTTACTTACCGGGTAAGATTTTAGTCCACCAAAACGGCATCGTATGCAACAACTTTACTCAGTAAGCGCTTACTGTTGGAACCCAGATCCCCAATTACTCTATATTCAGTAGATTTAATTATGAAAGTTAACAGAGTAAGCGGAAGAACAATCTACAATAATAAGGTAATCAACAACGATAAACATTAAACTATTCAATTCAATGAAGAAAGATGTTGAAGATCCAATGTATTCAATAAGCTGATGATTACAATACTGAAGAACAATTTCTCTCTCAAAATAGGAATTCTCACCTTTCTTTTGTCAAAAACCCACACTTACAATACAAGAAATGAAATCTATTTATACTACAGTGAGAGAGAAAGTCAATGCATATGCTAATGAGGAATAGACACGTCAGGGAATATTGTAACATATTCTGTTGAGCATAAGTCGCATGACTGTCCACGTCAGCAAGCGCGTGAGCTGGAAATAACCGCTGATTCACAGAGGTCCACAGAGGTTGTCGAAGCCTCTGGGAGCATCTGTGTTCTTAACACTTAGAGAAATTCACGGCTCTGGCATCTTCTCGATAAGCTTTTACAATAACACTTAAGATTTCTGATTACATACTTTTACATAAAGAAATATTCTAACAATCTCCCACTAAGTATGAATCAGAAAACAAAAGAAATTACAATAAAATTACAGAAATGAAATAAAAAAGGAGCATCTGGATGAAGCTTTATAATCTTTTGAAAAATATCCATTAGCTTCCTCATCTTTTGTAAGCTTTCGAGTTTGAGACAGACTTTTCTTGCCAGAACTCTTTCACCTTGTTCAACTGTCTGTTCATCCTTTAACAAAGATGTATAACCCCTGATGAGCTCAACAACTTCTGCTGAATATTTATGGGCTTCACTAACTCTGAAGAAGCACTTCTGTGATTGTCTCCTGAACACGACCCCCTCTTCTGGTGTAGTTAGAATTTTTCCAACAGGAAACATATCTACCTCTTCTCTGAGAGTATTTGGTGCAGAAATAGCTAAGTTATGAATATCCATATCCAGACCCACTTGAAAGTCTGTTTGTGCTCTATGCCTTATAAAATTTTCAATGCACCGGATGATCCTGTTGAAAGCTACTTTATCGTGTGGATGCTTTCTTTCATTCATGTTCAGCTTCATTTTTCTACCCAGAGGTATTAAATCACAGGGATTTATTGACAGTAGGTCGTTGTCACGTGTATACCGGCTCTGATTATTTTCTCTCAATACTTCATAGATTGTGTACATGATTTCCATCCCTAGAAATTGTACATGCTTTGCTCCAGATATCTTCTTTATTGGGGACTTTGAGTAGGCTTCTTCTTTAAACAAGCGATGAGCCATGAACTTATCCTTCACTTCATCTGTAACTCTATAGTCATTTGCAAAGTTTGGTAGCATTAAGAACACATTAATATCGATGAGTGCATATCGATGAGCCTGTTCCACCTCAATCGTTGTCTTCCTCTTGAAACTTCTCACTTTATCTATTTCCGCAGCCAAATTCTCTTTTCTTTGCTCAGAGGCGCATTTTGCAGGAGCCTTGTCTTTAGGTTCTGTTCTAGTGGGAATGGGTGTTGATTCTGGCTCTGGAGCTGATTCTGGTTCTGGGGTAGGAATGGGAGTTGAAGTGGTTGGTATTTTGGGAGTGGGAGTTGGATTTGGAGTGGGAGTGCGAGTTGGATTTGGAGTGGGAGTGGGATTTGGAGTGTGAGTGGGAGTGGGAGTTGGTTTTGTTGTTGAGGGCTTCTGTGGCTTCTGTGAAGATTGCATCTGTGTATTACTCATCAGGTTAAGTAAAAACTTTACCATATCTGGGTCCTTGGGCAAGGGTCTTTTGAATTGGGCAAGTGGTGTTGGATTCAGAGGGACTTCTTTCGCAGATTCCTTCCCTTTTTCTTGCACAGGGGGCTCAGAGACTAGATCTTGTGGGGCAGAGGGGATGTAGGGACTTCTGGCTTCTGTTTCTTTGAATTCTCCCCCTTCTGAGAATCAGGATCCTGATCCTCAGACCTTTTTCGCTTAAGCTCAGCCCGTTTGCAAGCTCTTTCCTCTTTACTCTTATTCCTCTGGGCTTGAACAGTTGAGATTGTTCGGCAACGTTGGTAAGTTTGGACACAGAGGTATCAAGATCTGATACCTTCTGGGAAAATGTAGTATTTGTCTTGTTGGTTTTAGCAGCAAACTTTGCACTTACGAACGTTAGTTTTTCAATTAACGAACGTTGTAAGGCAGCAACATCTAACTGTCGAACCAGAGCTTGAGATTGTGATTCTGGGAGGAGGGATTGGCAGAGCTTCTGTATATCCTTCTGCAAAGACGTAAAATCAGATGCAGAGATGGTTACCTCTGGAGTAGGAATCTGTGTAGGAATGTTGCTCAGAGCCTCAGTATTGGATTGAAGAGTTCGTGCTATCTTCTGCAGCTCCTCCGCTGTTTTCTTTGAGCTTTCCTCTATGTTCTCCTTGACGAATCTCTTTATTTCAACCAGAGCTTTAGCTTGATCATCACTCTGAGTTTGGACCAAATTTCTGAGTTTCGTGGTCATTGTGACTTGCTCCGTTAAAGTAGCCTGCAGAGATGAGATTAAGGAGCTTTGGGCTTTAAGCTCTGTGTTAACCTTCTGTTCATGAGTAACAAAAGCTTCTTTTAGATCCGCCACAGATCCCTTGACATTATCAACAAATGCTTGGAACGCAACATCTTTTACATAGTCTTGGGTGGTAGCCGGTGCATCTCCAACACATGGTGCCCCGTTTCCCTCGCGTCCAGAGGGGCCTTCATTCACGCCTGTTTTGACGTTTAGCGTGGAAGGACTTCCACCCTGTCCTCGAAAGCCCTGGTTAGAGGAACTCTCTTCGGGTGTTCTGACTACTTCGGCTTCGTCCTCATCATCAGAGGACGAGGAGTCGAAAGTAGTGTGCTTACCTTGAGCAACGACGAAAACGCCGGTAAGTGGTGCATCCTCTGGCTGTAACCCCTCTGATGGGATTTCATGAGCCTCTATACTACAAGAGGGTATGGATGTACCCTCTGGGATCCCTATATCTGTGTTGGCCACGAAGGCTTCAACATGTGTAGTTCTGGACGAGATCTAGGGCAATGGATCTCTTATTACTTCATCATCATCCTTTTGAGAGGATGAATATGGAAGGGATTCCCCGGAAGTGCTTGAGACAGAGATTATAAGACCCTCTACTCGGTTAGGTTCTGGGCGGTTTGGACTGGGTTGTCCTTTTTCAATGAATGTAGATGTGTTGGCATCGACTTCAGCAGTTGTGGTTACCCTGGTTGGACTCGGAGAGGTTCTCACAAATGTGTCTCTGTGGACATCTTCTGTGGCTGCTCTTAAAAGAGCATCCGGATGGGTAGAATCTCTCTGGTTATCACTCGAATTCTTTTCAAGCTCATCCTCACCAGACCCCTCACTTCCTACTTCTGGCTGTAAATGCTCAGGGGTAGGTATTCTCGGTTCTGAGTATACCAGTGAGCTTCTATAAGAAATTAGATTTGGGAGGGTAGAAGGAATAAGGTCTAGCATGTACCTTGATAGTTCGCGATGATGTGGGTAACCAGCAGGATCCACAGTTGGTTTGTGGGTATTCATAGTGTGAATTTTGCACAGAGGAGGGACGATTGGTGCTTGAAGCTTTAGAACTGCAGCATGTGCAAAAACTGATAGAAATCTTGGATAGCATAGGTGAGTGAGATCATTTCCTGCTTCTTGGGCTTGTACCTTCTTTAACACTGCGGCTCTGAACTCATTGTAGAGGAGAGAAACGTAGTCGATATTGAGGTTAAAATACAACCCGTACATGATTGTGAGAATATTCCTGTTTGCTTGGTCCATAGAGGTGGTTTTGCAAGTGAGGCTTCGGTTCAGGATGGACACAAGTACATTCCACATTGGGGGAATATGTTTCCTTTTGAATGTGGACAGGGCTGAAATGGGTGTATTGTAACCCAAAAATGAGATAAATGCTAGGAGAGCGTCCGTTGAGGGAAGAGCAGTTAGGTTAGGGTTTGGAACAACTTCGCCGTTGATTTTAATCTCTGGAGGAGGAAGGCTAAAAAATTGAGCGAACTTGCGCTTGGTAAAAGGTATTGCCACAGCGTCATCCGTGTTAATGGGGTGGCCAAAACTTCCAATCATTTCCTGGGTTTCGTCGTTGATGCACAGGGTATGCCATAGTTCTTGAATGTATAACTCGGGGATATTTGGGTCTGCTAGAGTTAGGGCTTTGTTGATGGGATGATGTTGCAGGAACTCGATCATAACCCTGTAGGCGGCTGGATAAGTAGCAGGATCCAATAGAACTTGGGCATTGTTTGGTTTGATTGGAAAACGAGTGAAAACAAAATTTTCGGCGGTGGATTCGACAATCTGATGATCATTGTCGTTGGCTTCTTGGTTTGCAATAAGAATTTGATCGGCCATTGATGAGGTTTGGATTTTGGAAAGAAGTTGCAGGTTTGATTTTGCCAGGAGAGTTTGAGAAGATGATGAGAGTAAAAGGTTTGGCGGTTTTGAATTTTTGGGGTTTTATGGAAGGTTTTGAATGCGAAGGGTTTATGCTCGATTAAATCAAATTAACGACATAATTAGCTGACGTCATTGGAATTAGGCGTGGAATGTGACGTGAGCAGCTTTAATTTCGCAGTCATGCGATGGATAGATTATGGACACGTGGAAAGGCGATTGGACGTGTGACTGGGGATAAATGACGCATGGAAGGTAGGTTTCTCAAAGGTTTTCTCGATTGGTGTTAATCGATTGGGTTTTCAAAAAGAATTAAAATCGATCAATTGAAATATTAAAATAAATCAATTAAAAGTTTTAATTAAAATCGATCATTTAGTCAGGATAAAAGATGTGTAAGTGACTAAATGATGGTTTTGTATTTAATAAGTAATTTTTTTTTAAAGAACAAATTTAACTGATTCAAGATATTATGATGAACCTTGAAGGCAAGAGTTAATTCATAAATTCTTGAGTCAAGAAAATTTCTAAGTTAAAAAGAACTTAAGAAATAGCTCCCTATCACAGAGTTTGAAAAGTATTTGAGCTCTGGATATTTGAGCTCTGGATATTTGGAGACTATTTGAATCTCATAGATCAGAGCTCCCCCTTGAATGATGGTTTATTCTGTTGCTCCCCCTTGAGTTCTGCAATGATAAGCTCCCCCTAGAACTATGCTTGGATCAAAAAGTAAGAATATCGAGCATTCTGTCTGCACAGAGGCACACAGAGGCTTCTGTGGGGTTCTGGATGGTGCAATCAGAGCCTATCAGAGACCTCTGGGTGATTCTGGGTTATTGAAAATAAAGACAAGGATAGAAAAGTAAAGACATGTGAAACATATAACCATGCAAATCTTGAAGATTTGAAGTTGTTATATATTTAACATGCCCAACTTGCTGATTAGAAAATTAAATCTCTTCTCATCCAGAGCTTTTGTAAACAGATCAGCAAGTTGGTAATCAGTGGAGACAAAATACATTTCAATAGTCCCTTTCTCCACATGATCCTTTATAAAGTGATACCTGACATCTATGTGCTTGGTTTTTGAGTGCATCACTGAGTTTTCAGTTATTGCTATGGCACTCTCTGAGTCACAGAGGATGGGAATCTTATCATATAACAAGCCATAGTCTCTAAGTTGGGTTTTCATCCAGATCACCTGTGAGCAACAACTTGCAGCGGCTACATACTCTGCTTCTGCTGTAGAGGTTGAAACACAGTTCTGCTTTCTGGAAGTCTAACTTATTAGACGATTTCCCAAAAGTTGACAGCTACCAGAGGTGCTTTTTCTGTCCAACTTACATCCTGCATGATCCGAGTCAGTGTATGCAATAAGATCAAATGACGAAGTCTTTGGATACCAGAGACCCAAAGAGGGTGATCCTTTGAGGTATCTGAAGATTCTTTTTACTGCAGCCAAGTGAGATTCTTTTGGATTGGCCTGAAACCTAGCATAGAGACAAGTGGCAAACATAATATCTGGTCTACTAGCTGTCAAGTACAGAAGTGAACCAATCATTCCTCTATAACTCTTAACATCTACTGGTTTCCCAGAGAGATCAGAATCTAGTTTGGTGCTGGGAGAGATTGGAGTTTTCATGGAAGTGACATTTTGGAATTTAAACTTTTTGAGAATATCAGAAACATATTTGGCTTGATTTATGAAAATTCCAGATGGGGTCTGTTTTACTTGAAGTCCTAGAAAATAGTTTAACTCCGCCTTCATGCTCATTTCAAATTCACTTTCCATTAGTTTTGAAAACAACTTTACTTCTGATTGATCAGTGGAACCAAATATGATATCATCCACATAGATTTGTACAACAGTTAACGTACCTTTGCCTCTTTTGATGAACAGGGTGGTGTCAACTTTACCTTTTTCATAGTTGTGTGTGATCAGAAATTTTGACAGACGTTCATACCAAGCTCTGGGCGTTTGTTTCAGACCATACAGAGCCTTGTCCAGAAGGTAAACGTAGTCTAGATGTCGTGCATTTTCAAAGCCTGGAGGTTGTTGCACATACACCTCTTCTTTGAGATTTCCATTAAGAAAGGCACATTTTACATCCATTTGATATACTTTAAAATCCCTGTATGCTGAGAATGCCAAAAATAACCTAATTGCCTCCAATCTTGCAACTGGAGCAAATGTCTCATCATAATCAATTCCTTCTTCTTGGCAGTATCCTTTTGCCACCAATCTTGCCTTGTTTCTGATCACTATCCCGTCTTCATCTCTTTTGTTTATGAAAACCCACTTTGTGCCAATTGCTGTCACATTCTCTGGTAATGGCACGAGTTTCCAAACTTTATTTTTCTCAAACTGGAGCAACTCCTCTTGCATTGCATCAATCCAGCTTGGATCTCCTAATGCTTCATCAACCTTCTTGGGTTCTATCATGCTTAGAAAGTTTACATAAAAAGATTGATTTGCCGTTGCAGATCTTGTTTTTACTCCTCCAGAGGGATCACCAATGATTTGTGATGGAGGATGATCACTTGTCCACTTCGTCATTCTTGTCTGTGGAATTTGAGTGGCTTGAATCTCAGTTTCTGGTTGAGCTTCCTCTGGAATTGAACTTGGTATTTCTGTTGAACTTGAGGTTGATGGTTCTGTGTAAGGTTCAGCTTCTGAGATTTGTTCGGGTTCATCTATTTGCACAGAATCTTGGATTGGTTCCTCTTGAAGAAGATCAGAGGTTGGTGCAGATGATACTTCTTCTGTGTCTTGAGATTCAGGAGTGGCTGGACCAGAATTAATTATCCCAGAGGTTTGAAGGACTTCTAGAAGATTCAATGATGTTCTTCTGCTAAGAGATTCAGATGGGATTTCTTCTCCGAGGAAATCGTTGAATATTGTATTGATCTCTGTTTCTCTGCTACCTGAAAGATAGTCAGAGGTAACATTGTTAAGATTGAGTTCTGAGTTGGAGAAATCAGAAGTCAGTTGATCATCAAAATCAACATTTATGCTTTCCATGACCATTTTTGTTCTTAAGTTGAAAACTCTGAAAGCTCTTGAATTTAAAGAATATCCTAAAAATTTAGCTTCATCAGATTTCTTATCAAACTTGCCAAGCTTATCACGGTCATTTAGAAGAAAGCATTTACATCCAAAAACATGCAAAAAATCTATTGTTGGTTTTCTGTTGTTAATCAACTCATATGATGTTTTCGTATGCATCTTTACTATGATAGATCTGTTTTGGGTGAAACATGTTGTAGCTACTGCTTCTGCCCAGAAGTGAGTGGGCATTTCTGATGCTGCCAGCATTGTTTTGGCTGCCTCCACCAAGGTGCGATTTCTTCTCTCTACAACTCCATTTTGTTGAGGAGTTCTAACTGCAGAGAAGTTTTGGGAGATTCCTTGGTGTATCATGAACTCTTCCAGTTTAGCATTTTTGAATTCTGTGCCATTGTCACTTCTGAGGTTTTGAATTTTGCAATCAAGTCTGACTTGAAGTCTTTTCATCATGTTAATTAGGACAATTGGCACATCAGATTTTAACCGAATGAAAGCGAGCCAAGTATACCTGGAAAATTCATCAATTAGCACAAGGATATACTTTTTCCCGTATAGAGATTGTACAGAAATTGGACCACAGAGATCCACATGGAGTAGTTGCAAGGGTCTTATGCAAGAATGATCACTCTTTGTTTTGTGGGAAGCTCTTTTGATTTTTCCCATTTCACAAGCAGGACAGAGATGATCTTTTTGAAAGCGAATGTTTGGGTCTCCTTCAACTAGACCATGTTTGACAAGAAGTTCAAGGTTCTAAAAATTGAGATGAGACAATTTATGATGCCACAACCAAGCTACTTCACTCTTTTTGGAAATGAGACATAGAGTTTCTTTTCCATCCTTGGAGGTAAAATTCATCATGTATAAGTTACCTTTCATGTCTACTCTCCACAGTTCTTCACCTGCCTTAGATAACAAGTAGCAATGTTTTTCATCAAACAGAACTAACATTTTTGCATCACGTAGTTGGTCGACACTTAGTAAATTATGCTTAAGACCAGAGACATGGGCTACTCTTGATAAAGTAACATTACCTTCCTGTAGTGTTCCATATCCCTTAATTTGACCCTTACCATCATCTCCAAAAGTTACAGCTCCACCAGATTTGTCTTTGAATTTGGAGAGTAAGTTTTGGGTTCCAGTCATGTGCCTCGAGCATCCAGAGTCAACATACCAGATGTGCACACGCTGGGTCTGCACATAGAATCAGAGAGATTTAGGAACCCATTTCATAATGGGTACCTTAATGTTAGCTATTGGATTCATTGCAGAGTTTCTCTATGGAAACGATGGTTTTCTAAAATGTTCAGATCCTCTGGGTTTTGTTTCAGAGGTTTCTGGTTTTTTAAATTTTTGCTTCTGGTTATTATAGTAACTTTTCTTGGGTTTATCAGAGAAACAGCCATATGATTTAGAGAAGAATTGTTTTAACTTTAAGAACAAATAAAAGCATTCAGAGTTCTGAGACAAAAAAGAATTCATGGAATTTTCATTTCTGGAATGATAATTACAATAGTTCTTATTTGAATCTATTCTAGCATCAAAAAATTTAAATTCCTTATCTAGTCTAGATTTATTTCTCTGAACTCTTGAATTTGTCTCCGTTGGCTTTCTCTGATTCTCTTTAACTTGAGCTTTCGAATAATTCACTGAAACATGAGAAGCAGATGAATTAGAATTCCATTTAGCTTTTTGTTCGGTTGAGAACTTTGGCTTCTGAGAAGTTTGACCAGAGAACTTGAAGTTTAAGTTTTGCTTGAAAACTGGTGTTCTTTTTGCCTTTTCTTTTTCAAGCTCAAGACTTGTTTTAGCTTGAATACACATCCCAAGGAAATCTGGATGAATAGGAAAAAAAAATTGTATCCTTGGGGGTACAGAAGAATTTGGTATCCCATTAGAAACTTTAGAAGCTTCTGGACCCGCAGCTCTGACTTCTGTGAATTCACATGGTTTTGATAAAGAATCATTTTGAATCGTGAATTCTTTTTCAGAAGTATTGATCTCTTGATTTACAAATTTCAGCAAGAGAGCTTCAGAAGATTCAAAGAAATCAGAGTCCTGATCATTGTTTTCCCAGGGATAGAATTCGTGTTTATCCTTGTCTTGACTTTCTGAAAGATTTAGGTCAATGAAGAAACAGGGAGTTATCTCTGGAGGTTTTGAAAGGATAGCATCAGTTTTTGAATTTTCATTGAGGAAGCATTCATTCATTGTTTGAAGAATGTCTTGTTCAAAGATTGATGCAAATTCTGACAACATGCTATTTTCCAGAGTTTCAATGATGCCTTTTTCAAACATAGATCTTAAATTCTCTTCTGCATGCCTGGGTATAAAAGCATCAGCTTCTGGGTTTAAAGTTAATTGAGAGAAGGATCCAAATATAAAGATATTGTTCTTCTTCTGGACATGCTTTAGATTGACTTGAGCTTCTGGTCCAGAGGAGTATCTTATGTTTTTGAATTTTAACCTTCTGGGACTATGTCCATTCTCATACTTGGAGCGTTTAAAAGCTGATTTTTGGTATATGATGGGAAAATCAGATTTTTGTTTCTTACCTATGCAAAATATATAAGTTAATGTGGATCTCTTTTTACACGTGTAGGTATCCAGATCCTCGAAACCAAGGCCTGTTTTCCCTACTTGTGTATTGATCTTATCATGCACTTTTTGAGCTTCTAAATAATTTTTAATTTGAAGCTTGTTTTTCTCAAGTTCTATGTGCATGACCTCACTTTCTTTTACCTAGTAATTAGAAATAGCGACAGAGTTTAATCTATCACTTTCTTTATCTTTAATTTCTCTGTCCTTTTCCTTCAGAAGTTTTTTAAAATTTTCAATCTCTTCTTTGAACAGAGTCTCTGTGGATTTGTGTTTTTGTAAAATGTTTTCAATATTCACAGAGAGTTCTTGTTTTTCTTTTATTGCTATGTTCATTTCTTTCTGTTTTGGAAAGAGATATTTCAAGCTCTTTTCGAACTCTCTTTTCATCTACAAGCTTCTGTTTTTGTTTTTCAAATTCAAAAGTTAAGTTTAAAACTGTGTTTTCAAGTTCAGAGGAAGTAGAAGTGATACAAACCGGAGTCGCAGATGGCTAATCTTCTGAGTCTGTCATAGCCATTCCATAGAGGATGTCTTCTTCTTCACTGGATTTGTCAGATATCCAGTTTTCTTGCTCAGCAAACTTTGCCCTTTCTGTGCGATTGTATTTGTACTTATTTTTGTAATAAGCCTTATCTTTTACTATTGTGCCCTTGCATTCCTTTGCAAAATGCCCCAGTTTTCCACATCTGTAACACACGTTCTTCTTTCCTTCCTCTTCCTTCTCTCCTTCTACCTTCTCTGACTTCTGAGCTTCCTGCCTCTGGTTGTTCTCAGTCCTTGGCGCATATGGGGTGTGTGTCCTGTTGTTGCCTCTGTTCCCTTGAAATGACTTGCTTCCAAATCTTCTGTTAAACTGTCTGGTTATAAGTGCCAAAAATTCAGCGAAGGCACTTATATCTTCATCTTATGAGTCAGATGGTTCTGAGTTGACCTCTGAGACAAATGCCTTTTTTCCTTTCTTTGCATTTTCTCTGTTTTTCTTCCCAGATCCTTTAGCTTCTGACATCAGGGCCAGAGGACCTCCAACAATTGTTTTCTTCAGTAGAACCTCCTTCTCATGGGCTTGCAGAGTACCATACACATCATGCAGTGACCATTCCTCAAGATCTTGATTGGCTTGAAGAGACATGGTTAAATTTGACCATTCTGGATTGAGCCTTTTTAGAAACAGAACATTGTTCTCTTCATTTGAGCGAGCAATTTCACATCTCTTGCACATGTTAATCAGGGTATTAAACCTATGATAGGTTTGCTCAAGAGTTTCGTCAGGTAGTGCTTGAAATGCGTTATACTCGTTTAGGGCTTGTGCTCGTCTGTTCTTTTTCATCTTTGACCCTCCTTCAAATTGATTTGCTAGCTGATCCCATAATTCCTTAGCCGTCTCGCAGGAATCAAGGGATATGAAGATGTCATTTGGAAGAGCCATGATCAGTAGCCTTTTGCTTTGTTAGCAATCTCGATTTTCTCCTTGTCGTCATCGTTCCACTTTCCCCTTTCTTTGGGAACCATTTTTTCAGGAACTTCATCACTTTCAGTGGTTGCTGGGATCCTTGGGAGTTTGACCATGGTATATAAGGACCGTTTAAGATGGTGTCATATAGATCAGTGTCCATCCCTTCCAAAAAATTCACCATCCTCACTTTCCATTGAGGGTATTCTTCCCTGATCAACGTTGGGGGCTTGGTTAAAGAACCAGCGGAGAACATGGAGGTCATACCTTGATTAGCCATTTTCAGCAGAAATTTGGATGAAGGGGTTTAATATTTGACGATTAATTGAAATCGAAAACCAAAAAAAATAACCTAGTGAGATTTATGAGATGATTTAGATCTAAGATAACCACTGATTTGAGAATTTTGTACTGAATTTCACAAAATCTCGAAAAACAGGGTAGAGTGAAGAACAGTAATCTAAATCGCGAGAAACAAACAAAATAGAGTAGGAATTCTCCAAAATCGGATGAGATCGACTAATCAAAAGCTTGATTAGATGGCTCTGATACCAATTGTTGGAACCCAGATCCCCAATTACTCTATATTCAGTAGATTTAATTACAAAAGTTAACAGACTAAGCAGAAGAACAATCTACTGTATTCAACAATAAGGTAATCAACAACGATAAACATTAAACTATTCAATTCAATGAAGAAAGATGTTGAAGATCCAATGTATTCAATAAGCTGCTGATTACAATACTGAAGAACAATTTCTCTCTCAAAATAGGAATTCTCACCTTTCTTTTCTCAAAAACCCACACTTACAATACAAGAAATGAAATCTATTTATACTACAGTGAGAGAGAAAGTCAATGCATCAGCTAATGAGGAATAGACACGTCACGGAATATTGTAACAAATTCTGTTGAGCATAAGTCGCATGACTGTCCACGTCAGCAAGCGCGTGAGCTGGAAATAACCGCTGATTCACAGAGGTCCACAGAGGTTGTCCAAGCCTCTGGGAGCATCTGTGTTCTTAACACTTAGAGAAATTCACGGCTCTGGCATCTTCTGGATAAGCTTTTACAATAACACTTAAGATTTCTGATTACATACTTTTACATAAAGAAATATTCTAACACTTACCGTGGTAAGATTCGTTTTCATCACTTGCCCGGGTAAGACTCTTTGTCATTGTTTTCGCTTTTACTAGGTAAGATTTTTGGCCCTTGTCATATTCCTCCAGTAAGGTAATATGACTCGGTAAGCGCTTACCCGGGTAAGCGTTTAGTAAACGGCCCCTTAGTATGTGTTTACATCAAATAACCTAGACTTCAAGATTGGAAGCTTACCCAATGGTTTCCCTTCATTATCTAACTTCAATTCTTCATAATTTCATGATTCCATTAAGATTTGAGGCTCAATTTGAATGACGAAGATTGATCTAGGGTTTTTGATCGTGAAGAAGAGATGAGAGGAGAAATCAGATTATGAGTTTATTATTTCAATTTGGCTTTTATATTTTTCAGTTTTTCACATTTAGTCCCTCAAGTTTCCTAAATTACATCTTTATAATGACTAGTGAAATCTTTTACATTTTAGTTTAATTCTAGTTTCATTTGTACATGTTTAATCCCCTACATGGCCATGTTTCACAAAACTAGTTTGGATTCAAGTCTTTATGCGTTATGCACAAGCATACAAAGCAAGGACTAACTCCAAACGCTAACTTTTCACTTAAAATTCGTTATAAAAGTCTGGTTATTATAAATGCCATTGTCAGATCGGGTTACAGCAATGCCAAGAAAGTATGACAGGGCACCAAGATCAGTCATAGCAAATTCTGAGGCCAATAGGAAGATAATACGGCGAAGAAGGTTTAGTGAGGAAGCCGTCATAATGATGTCAGCTTCGTCGTTCCCCTCCCTAAAGATGAATAGAGAGGAGCCTGTCTTGCTGTGGACAGAGCCGATTCGAGTAATCTATGAGGCGAAGCGATGAAACCAGGCTCTCGGGGCTTGCTTTAGGCCATAGAACGACTTTTGTAGATGACAAATGTGATCAGGATGAGCCGGATCATGGAAACCCAGAGTCTGATTCATGTAGACCGTTTCGCTCAGATGATCGTGTAAGAAAGCGTTTTTGACATCGAGCTGGTGAATTGGCCATTTGTTAGAGATAACAATGTTTATTGTAGTCGGTTTGACAACCATGCTGAAAATTTCATCACCGTCAATGTCGGGGCGCTGGCTTTTACCATTTGCAACCAAACGGGCTTTATATTGTTCCAAAGTTCCATCCGCCTTATATTTCTTTTTAAACAACCACATGGGTCGAACCACATTAACACCATGGGACCTCGGAACAAGTTTCCAAGTTCTGTTAGAAGTAAGAGCATCAAATTTCATCCTTCATGGCAATGGTCCAGTTAGGGTCACGAAGGGCATGAAGATGTGACCGAGGGATAGGGGATTTGATGGTAGTGTGAAGATTAAGGTGTTGGATGGGCTTGGAAATCCCCCGTTGGGCACGGGTGACCATAGGGTGAGTGGAATAAGGTGGTTGGGGACCGTGAGGAGGGTGGCAGACTGTCAAAGGAAGTAAGGGGTGGGTTCGACCGTGGATGGCGTTACGGAAGTGGGACCGGGAGATGGGGTAGGTGGCGATGTAGTGACAGCGCCGGATGGGAGGGGGTCCGACTCAAGGAAATGTTATGATAGGGTGAGGTGGTAATGGTGTCATCAAGAAATGTGTATGAGGGAGGAGGAGTGGGTGTGATGGAGTGGAAGGGAAGGTTGTTTAAGACGACATGACGAGATATGATGATTTTACGAGTGGAGATATCGAGACACCCAAAACCGTGATGATGAGATGGGTAGCCGAGGAAAACACGGGAGTGGAACGAGGTGCAAATGTATTGGGTGTGGGAATGTGGGGGTAGCATAGGCACCCAAATACTCAAAATGAGAGAAAGAGGGAGGTTTGTTGAAAAGTTTCATGAAAGGGATTTGGTTGCCAATGGAAGCGGATGGGCTGAGGTTTAACAGGTGGCATGCCATATGAAGAGCTTCTACCCAATAAGTCGATGGAAGGTGGGCTTGGAAGTGAAGGGTATGGATAATATTATTTAATGTTTGGATCATGCGTTCGGATTTCCCATTTTGTTGGGAAGTGCGGGGACACGAAAAACGGAAGAGAACTCCATTACGATCAAAGAGGGAGTAAAAATAGTGATTGTCAAATTCACCCCCGTGGTCGCATTGGAAACAACCAGAAACCGTACGACGTCCCTAACATTAAAGCTTACCAAAAGCCCATTGTTGTATTTAGTTTAATCCAATTCATAGCCCATTTATACTCTTTGTAACTTTTATATATTGAGGATCATTGGAAATCCCTATTCATGGGAAAATACATACTCTAATATGATATCGGATTCTTGAAACCCTAATTCTCTTTTCTTGATCTTCGACCTCTCTTCTTGCCCTAGTTGTTGCTGCCGGCAGCCTCCGTCTCCTCTCTTTCTGTCAACCTCTCTCCAAAATTCTCACTTATATCCACTGGCATGGCCGATCAAAAATGTGAGAAACCGTACGTCATCACTAACATTAAAGCTTACATCATTCTAACTCTTTATCTCAATGAGTTAAATTATGACGCTTGGCGAGAACCTTTCGCATTGCACCAGTTTGGCGTTCTCAGTCACCTTGACGGCTCCTCTACCCTGACCGACAACAACGATATTGAATGGCACAAGCTTGACTCTCTCGACAAAATGTGGATTTATGGCACAATCACGCAATCTCTCCTCGCCATGATTCTTAAGAAAGGCGCTACCACTCAATCCGTTTGGGAAAGTCTCGAGAACCTTTTTCGAGATAACATAGAGTTTAAATGGGCTATGAATTGGGCTAAACTAAATACAACAATGGGCTTTTGGTAGTATACACTAATAAATATTAATCTAAGTATGTACATGTAACAATAAATTCATAACAACATTGGCCGAAATGAAATTAATTACACATGAGAATTCTTGATACCATCACTATAAGTCTTAATAAGTTTTTTTTTCCATCAAGTCCTAAGGTGTCCATTCCTAAGATTCTACCCAACTCTCATCAATCAACACTTAAATTGTTAAATTGTTCAATTTAACTCTAGATCTTCTATAATCATATCTAGTTATGACGCAGCGGAAAATATGGAACGCAGCGGAAAATATGGAACGCATCGACAAACGTCAAATCCCAAAAGATAATAGATCTTACAAGCGTAAGAACTAAATAACAACGAGATAAAACTCGAAACAATTTTCAAGAGAGAAGAAATATTATTAATGATCAAAAAAAGTTAATTACAATGAAAATAATGAACCCTATTTATAACCTAAAACTAAACTAAAAGATAACTATTAAAACTTAAAACTAATCATAATCTTAATAATAATACTTAAACTAGAAAACTAATTGATAAAAAGAAAATTAATAAATAAGGAAACTAATAATAATCCTAATATAATTTAGAAAAAAAATAACTAATACTTTTAATACTAATCCTAAATAATTAAATAAACAGATAAAGGCAATCCGTTCGGGACCCGTCCAAACGTGCCCTCGACCCGGCACGTGACCCAAGTCATGCAAGAAACTATTTTTCAGTTTTCGATGCAGATTTACAAGCTTCTCTCGAGCTCGTTTTCCTCTTTTCCATTGATATGCGACAAGCTTCATTAACTCTTTAATTCTCCCTGTATCAAGTTATATTAAACTAGAACTTTGATATCAGCTTATAACACCCTAAAATTTAAAAGGATAAAATACCTTTAAAACAAATTCAAATCCCATAAACATAAAGAGGCTTAAACCCTTAAAGGGAAAGTTCTTTATTCAAGCACAATATTCAAGAAATGAAATATAAATAACAACATAATAATCTATTCTCATAGTAAACTAGATTACAGTCGGGTATTAATATGTCTTCAAAAATGCACTTTCCACTCAAGTGCTTCCAAAAAATCTCTACCCATCATGCTTCTAGTAGCACCAACCAGGCTTCTCATGCAGTCTTAGATCCACCATTAGTGAAACTTGTAAACCACATAATCAAGAAAAAATGTTAGACTTGACACTTAGGTGGCGTTTGGTTCGCTGGAATCCGGCGGAATTTGAAGGAATTGGAATGGTCAATTCCATTGACCAAATTCCATTCATGTGTTTGGTTCATTCTTTGAGTTTTTATAAGGAATTCAAATTCCACATATGGTGGAATGTAAATTCCTTCAATTTTAGCAAGGAATTTCAATTCCTTCGTACCATCTTTGAAGGAAAAAATCATTATGTGTTTATATTTACTCAATTTCATTTTATCCCACCATGATGATGGATGTCACCACCATCGCCGCCATCGTCACCACCATTGCTACTGCCCGTCGCCGCCCGTGGCCACCACTATTGTTGTCATCGTCACCTCCAACACTGCCATTACCATCATTACCACTGTCTGCTTCACCAACACAACCACAATCATCACCACCACATCCACCACCACTGCCACCGCCACCGCCACCATCACTACCACTACCGTCGTCACCGCTACCTCCAACCCTGCCATCACCATTGTTATTGTTATCTCCTTCAACCCCACCACCACTGTCATCACCACCCCGCTGCAGAAACCGCCACCGCCGCCGCCACCACCACCACTGCCATTACCGCCACCACTACCGCCGCCACCATTACTGCTGTTGTCATCGTCGCCTCCAACACTGCCATTACATCGTTATCAATGTTTCCTTAACAACACAACCACAATTGTCACTACCCCATCCACCACCACTACCACCACCACTGTCATCACCATCGTTGCCCCACCGCCACCGCTACCACCGTCGCCACCACCACCACTATTGCCGCCACCGCCGCCATTACCACCAGCACTACCGGTGCCACCACCACTATTGCCTCCACCCCACCCCTAGCATTATATCCAACGAACCAAACATGCATATTCAAATTCCTTGGACAGATTCCATTCCAATTCCTGCCAACCAAACGCATGGTCAAACATGATTAAATTCAATTCTAATTCCTTCAGATTCCAATTCCTTTGATAGATTCCAATTCCAACAGATTCCATTATGTGAACCAAACGCCACCTAAGTGAAATCACACAAGTAACTCATGAAATAGGTAAAATAAATAATTCAAAGTGTTACCTAAACCAAAATAGTGGTACAATACCATGCACCATGACATGATGTCTGTTAGTCCCCAAAGAGAGATGGCTAACTAAGTGAGGGTTTTGTAAAAGGGGGTTGAATATAAAACACACAGAATATACTCTTTTTAAATTTTTTAATATAAATATCAAAAATTTACACACATGAAGTTTGATGCGGAAAAGAATAGACACACTATTCTATCAAACTAAACACACAGATAACAGTAATCAACTTATACACTAAGGAAGTTAAAACAAGACTGTTATAACACACAGAATTGCCGGAGTCAAACAAATAATCACTTTGAAGATTTGTTGAAAGCATGAGATTTCTGGGAAGGACTTCATCTCCTTTTATAGTGCCCATGCATGGGATGCATGTGGACAGCTGTCAAGGTTTCATTAGCTGGAAGTGTATCTGCTGGACAAAGGAAGAGACCACTCCCTTTCTACTAGAATAATGGATGAACCATTCTTTGTAGCACGTAATGTCAGATAACTTTATCTTCTTTTCTTCATGCTCTGTGAAGTCCCATCAAACCTTTTAGCTAAAAGACAAATATTCCTTTTATAAGAATAAAAGAGAATGTCTTTATTTAAGGCTTGATGCCCAAGTTCTTGCTGCTCACGTGTCTTGCATTTGATGTGAGTCAAGAACTTATCTCTTGAAAATTGCTAAGTGATACATGAACCTATGTATCACATCGGTGGATACCTTGTAAGGCTGGAATTGATAAGTGTACACATTACTTAGTGAACTTCAAATCTCACTAAGTGTTGAGAGTGTACACCCTTGTAGTTGTGACTTGATATCACAGCCTTAGAAAATATACCTGCAATTTCGGTGACCAAGATACATAGTGTCGGTGGATGGGTACTATCTTGATGACCTCATCTTGTATTGATGACCCAATACTTTGATGACTTAAATGTGTACCATCGGTGACCCACTATGTTGGTGACCCAATCTTGACTTTGGCAATTTAATCTGAATATTGAAGTTAGTTGGTACATCCAAAATTCCACTTTTTGATGTACAACCCTTGATTGAATAGTCTTTGACTTTTCAATACTTAAAGCATATTTCAGACCTTCAAAAGAACCTATAAAAAATCAATCATATAAAGGAAGGTGGTTCATCACCAAATCATCGGTGACCCAACAATCTCCCCCTATTTGATGATGATACCTGTAAGTTAGAAAAGAATTCTTTTTGACCCTTTTTATTTCTTTTGGGTTCTTTTGACTCAGATTTTTTTTAACTGAGTATGAGTATATACAGTATAAGTATAAATATGTGCAAGAAAAGTAAAGTTATTAACAAGAATTTTTAAGGAAGAAGAGTATGAACTTTTATTAATCAACACACAGCTTTGTACACCACACAGAGTAGATGATTAATAAAGTTCACACTATATGAAGACTATTCAAGGAATGGGTTCCCTTCTTTTTAGCTCATCCAAGATAAGCCTTGTGATTCCATGGTCTTCAACTAGAGGTACTCCTAGAATAGCAGAGAGGAAGGAATCGTGAGCCCTTGGGATATCAGAGGCTCTAAAGAAACCGATGTTTCCAAAGATATCCTCAAAGAAAACCCCAAGCTCAGGAGTAGTCAGGATAGTTTGCTCCGGGTAAGCAATAGGAGTAGGAGTGGAAAGATCTATATCCGAGGCATTTATCTTGATGCCTCTTTCATGAAGCATAACAAAATGTCCCTTCTTTCTATTTTTAGGAGCTGTGATGACTTCTCCTTTGAGACCTTGTTGTATAAGATACATTTGTTGTGCTTCAAGACAAGTCACAAGAATATCATTCTTCTTTTGGATGTTGAGCATCTTCATGAAAAATTTTCTGAGAATATTAAGTACCAGCTCCTTGTACTTGCTTTTGCTCTTTGAAATACATTTACCAACTTCCATCCATTCAGTTATCCCAAGAACTTCCAACCATTCAAATGCCTCATAAACCTTTGAGAGAGTGTCAGCTCTCTTAAGGGTGACAAGTAACTTGGGAGAATTTTTAGTTGGAGGTTGGATGGTGGCACTGATAATCTTGGACTCATTCTATCTTGTTTTCAGCCTTCTTTTAAACCACTCCACTTCCTTGGTCTTCTTGGCCTCATCAACCATTTTTGCTGCTTCAGATTTCTTCTTTATGTTTTCAAGCTCATCTTTCTGAGCTTGAAGTGCATCCTTTACCATTGCATGGGTGGCTTCATCTTGAGCCAACTTGAGTACATTTGTTTGATCATACTCAACTTGTGCTCTAATGGCTTCTTCTTTTCGACCGGACAAAGTACCCCCAAGAGGATCGGTCGGTGCAAGAGAGCGGTCAAGTCTAAAAGTATCCGCTTGAGGACTTCTCATTCTTTTCCTTCTCTTTTTCTCTTCCTGTTGTTCTTCAAAAGAAACGGGCTTCTTTCTTTTGGCCTTCTCTTTTCTCTTCTTTTCTTCTCCAGTTTCAAGGGGTTGAGCACTGATACTCTCCCCCTCAACAGCTGCTTCGGGTAACTCGGTGACCAGGGGGTCAGTGATAGTGGTGACCACGTGAGGAGTCACCTCAGTGACCAGAGAGGAAGTCACCTCGGTGACCGTGGCCACAGTGACCACACCACCATCGGTGGTGGAGGTGCCACATCGGTGGTTGCCACAAAATCGGTCGGGATGGTGCTGGTGGCTGGATCGGTACGGGAATGAATGGTGGCGACGCGCAGTAGTGTCGGCTACCGCGAGGTAGTAACATTGGCTTTCTCCCTCAGTGGTTGAACCCTTGAAACCCACTGAAGAGAGAAAAGCCTTGATTCTTTCTATATCAGAAGCCATAATATCAACTTTTCTTTCAATCCTTTGAAGAACAAATCTGTCCTGTTCTTGGAAGAAAGAACCATCCATATCAAGTTCAACCGTTGGAGAAGAGATTGGAATCATGTCAATTTTTGTAATAATAGTGGCAAGAGATTCCATGATGTTACGTGAGTAGAGGAAAAGAAGCCATTCTTTCCATGTCTTTGGTCGCTTGGTCTTCCAAAACTTTCACACCGCCAATGTTGTCACGAGTGGCGGGTGAAAGCCTTTGGAGAAGATCATCTCCCTGTTTAGAGGACATAGGAGCGACGGTTGAGGCTTTGGTGGTTGATCGGCATCATCATCACTAGAAGAAGAATAATCCACCAAACTTGTAGGTTTACTTGGGGGGATTTAGCGGATGTGGGGGAGACACGTTTAGGAGAGTGTCTATGAGGGGATTCCTCAAGAATGGGTTCCTCGACACCTCGTCCTGTCATGAGACGTACGTGTCCATGGTGTAGTATCGGGAAAATAAAAGTCCTGTGAAATGGGATGCTCCATCAAGTGCATCCGGTTGTGATGCACTCTCATGTGGAGTGTGGAAAGGGAGGCTGTGAGAGCTCACTGGGGTGGAGAAGAGGCACCTTGGATGGGAGACTGAGTCTTCTTCATCGGCTAAAGAGAAAGTTGATGAAGGAATAATAGGGATGTCCTTGTACAACCATGTCCTTTTGAGAGGGCATGGAGGAGCTTGGTTGGGTTAACTGCTCCTTGGGTCGGGTAGGAATCTTTTCAACACTTACTAACTTTTGGGAGTTAGTAGGTGGATTGTCAGTTGAGACCCTTTGGGTACCCTTAGACTTCTTTGAAGAAGTCTTTGGGGGGCTTTTTGAGTGTCTCCGCTTTTGGATTTTAGATGCTTGGGTAGAAGCCAAAGGTTCTTTTGGCTTCGTAACATCAGTGGGTGCGGAGGTAGATGTGCCCGACGCTTTGGATATCTTACGAGATTTGGGCACATCAGTTACTCGAGGTGCAATAGAGATAGAAGACATACCTGAGGTCCTTTGAAGACGGGGTTCATTTTCTCCCCAAGAGAGAGTTGCATTTCTTGCAAACTCAACCATAGAAGGTCGGAGAGGGTTGTCGGATGCTAGGACTGCTTTTTTCATAATTTGATTTCCCACTTGATGAAGAGGGAGATCATATGAAATATCATCCCTTTTCTCTAGTTTGACTGCCAACTTTGCATTAATAATAAGTGAGAAAAGGCACTGGAAAGGTACCTGAGGACGTCGGAGAGTAGAGAAAGAGGAGATCATTTCATTGAAGAAATAGCTTGCAAAGTCTATCCTTCTTTGAAATATCAAAGCATGAGCTAGTTCCATTATCTGAGATGGTGACTGATCAGGACCTCCAGTCTTTTTACTTAGGCACAGAATAAGATGAGCAAACAGAAAGTTCCAGATCTTCCCCATATTCTTTCTCAGAAGAGTACCTGGACCCTTTGACTTTTGACCCCTTTTCTCTTCCAAATAGTTCAAGACAGACACCACTTCATGGTGTTCATTTCCAAGTGGAAATGTCTCATATGTATCATAAGTGGGAAGCCTCAGAATGTTACGAACATCTTCAACATCAAAAGCCACATCATGTTCATCATTGCTGAGGATCCCAAGATTTGATCTGTAGATGCATCAAATGTGCATGATAACCAAAAGTTTCCATGAAGAAACTTACTCATCTTGGGTTTTGCTGTAAGAGCATACTGGAGAGGGCACCTTTGAAGGAACCAACAGATGTCATTGTACTCAGGATGAGCATTATCAATTCCAATTCGTCCAAAGTAGTTGCATGCAAGAAAGAGAGAGATCTAAAGGTCATTGTTTGTTCTTCTGAGGATTTTGAAGGAGATGCCATTGAAGAGGAAAGAAGTTGCAGGTTTGAAGGTTATAAGATGAGAGAGAGTGGATGCGAGAAAGGTGGTAAGGAAGTGGGGAAAGTGGTTATATATGAGAGGGAATTTCAATTTTCAAAAATAATGATGACCTTAGGTGATTGAAAGGTCAAAATTTTAAGGGTTTTAGGGTTGAATTCGGCGCATGCTCTCTAACATTAATGACGTTGATGATGTCATTAGGGATAAGAACAAAGAGTCTTGCTCACCAAGAGTGGTAAGTCAAGGGTTATCTTTAAGGGGTTAAGAATGTGAAAGGTCTTAGAGATACCTCGGTGAGTGGTACAACATCGGTGGATGGTCACAGAGAGAGAGAGAGAGAGATGAACTTCGGTGGATGCCACGTCGGTGGCTTTGGGCTAAGAGAGAGAAAGAGGGTAAACGTCGGTGGCTTAGGGTGAGGGAAAACGTCGGCGGTTAGGGACGACGTCGGTGGCTAGGAGAGAGTGCGATCGTCGGAAAGTGACGTCAGCAGTGGAGGATGACGTCGGCGTCGGTGGATGACGTCAGTGGATGACGTCGGTGATTGGGGCAATCGTCGGTGGCTCGAATTACAGTGGGTCGATGGTGATTGTCGGAAAGTGTGGACGTCGGAGGCTAGAAGGCGACGTCGGTGATGGTACAGTTGCCGTCGGTGAACGGTGAGTGTGGCATTTTATCGGTGGCTCGTCGAAGAGAAGAGCGTCGGAAAGTGACACAAACGTCGGTGGGTGAGTGTATGACGTCGGCGTCGGTGGCTCTCAGGTTTGGGTAAAGTGTCGGCGTCGGTGGCTAGTGGTGGTGCTCGGTGGGTTGACGGTGGATGATGGTGATGTGTATGGTTTTAGGGTTAGGGTTATATGAGAGTTTATAGAGGAGAGAGAGGGAACTCGTCGGTGACAGACACTTTATATATATATATATATTATTATATATATATATGACTTACATATATATAAATATATAATGTATATAAATATATAATATACATAAATGTATATAATATATATACATATAATATATATAAATATATATAAAACATATATTTATATAAATATATAACACACATATATATATAATATACATAAATGTATATCATATATACATACACATGATATATAAATATATATATATATATGTGTTAGTCTATATTTATCATACCTAATTCACCGATGAGGAACCTGAACCTTGCTTCATCAAGGGGCTTTGTGAACAGATCAGCTAATTGATAATCAGTTGGAATGAAATGAAGTTCCACATCACCTTTAGAGACATGATCTCTTATAAAGTGATACCTGATATCAATGTGCTTAGATCTTGAATGAAGCACAGGGTTGTTGGCAATGGCTATTGCACTTGAGTTGTCACACAGTATTGGGATCTTTGAGAAAATCTGATTGTAATCACACGGCTGATTTTTCATCCACAATATATGTGCACAACAACTTTCAGCAGCCACATATTCTGCTTCAGCAGTAGAAGTAGACACCGAATGTTGTTTCTTACTTGACCAGCTCACAAGCTTTCCACCAAGTAACTGGCAACTTCCAGTTGTACTTTTTCTGTCTATTTTTGAACCTGCAAAATCAGAATCAGAGTATCCGATGAGATCGAAACCTGAGTCTTTGGAATACCAAAGACCCAGATTTATGGTACCCTTGAGATACCGAAAAAATCCTTTTCACAGCAGCCAGATGTGATTCTTTAGGATTTGCTTGGTATCGAGCACACAAACAAGTAGCAGACATAATATCAGGTCTACTTGCAGTAAGATAGAGAAGAGATCCTATCATGGCTCTATAATTTGTAATATTAACAGAAATGCCATCAGGATCAGAAAAGAATTTAAGAGGAGGAGCCATAGGAGTTTTCATGGTAGAGCAAGTATCAAATTGAAACTTTTTCAGAAGATCTTTAATGTATTTACTTTGATTTATGAAAATACCTTCTTAAGACTGTTTTACTTGCAAACCAAGAAAGAAAGTTAACTCCCCCATCATGCTCATTTCATACTCTTTTTGCATGAGGGAGCTAAACTCATCGCACAAGGATTCATCGGTGGCTCCAAAGACAATATCATCAACATAGATTTGAACAAGAATGATATTACCTTGTGGTTTCTTGAAGAAGAGGGTGTTGTCAACCTTTCCTCGTATATACTTATTTCTAAGTAGATATTCTGAGAGAGTATCATACCAGGCACGAGGAGCTTGCTTCAGTCCATACAAAGCTTTATCCAGCCGATACACATGATATGGATGGATTGGATCTTCAAACCCAGGTGGTTGCTTCACATATACTTCTTCAGCTAGTTCACCATTCAGGAAGGCACTTTTGACATCCATTTGGAATACCCGAAAATTCTTGTAAGTTGCATGGGCAAGAAATATTCGGATAGCTTCCAATCTGGCAACAGGAGCAAAAGTTTCATCATAATCAATTCCTTCCTCTTGCCGATATCCTTGAGCAACCAGCCTTGCTTTGTTCTGTATGACAGTTCCTTCTTCATCCATCTTGTTTCGAAACACCCACTTTGTTCCAATAATAGTTTTGTTGGATGGACGAGGAACTAACTTCCAGACTTTGTTTCTCTCAAATTGTGAGAGTTCTTCTTGCATGGCAATTACCCAGCTACGATCAGCTAGGGCTTCATTTATCAGTTTAGGCTCAACAATAGAAACAAAGTTGACATATAAGCACAGATTGCTTATGCCTCTTCTTGTTTTTACACCAACTTGTGGATCAGCTATGATTTGATCTATTGGATGATCCATGGTCCACTTTAGTGTAGGAGGCAAGGGAGAAGGTAGAGAAGAGGATGAGGTAGGAATTTGAGATGGTGAAGGTAGGTTAGTGGGAGATATGGTGTTTTGGTGGGTAAGGTCTTCTGTAGAGTTAGTTTCAGGAGGTGGAGAAGAAAGAGAGGGTTCTGAAGATAAGGTGTTGTTTATGGAAGGCTGAGAAGGGTTGCTATCTTGTTGATCTGAAGGATTGGGTTGAGAGGAAGATGGAATTTCACCAACACATGAGTTTATCCATAGGTTTAGTTCTTCTTCATTACAAGATAATGAAGATGTTTCAAACTCATCAAACTTCACATGCATGGATTCATCGATGCATTGCCTTCTTAGGTTGTAGATTCTGAAGGCTCTTGAGGAGAGAGAATAGCCCATGAAAATTCCATCATCAGACTTCGGATCAAATTTTCCAAGTTGTTCCCTGTCATTTAGCATGTGACAAGCACAGCCAAATACTTGGAAGAAGTCAACCTGAGTTTCCTACCATGGAAAACTTCATAAGGAGTCTTGTCATGCCTTTTGACTATGATAGACCTATTTTGAGTAAAGCGTGCGGTTAAGCGCCCGCCCAAAAATAGGTTGGCAACTTGGATTCACTCAGCATTGATCTTGCAGCTTCACACAGCGTCCGGTTCTTTCTTTCAACACCACCATTTTGTTGAGGAGTACGAACAGCAGAGAAGTTCTGAGAGATTCCTTTTAGGTCAAAGAAATCTTCCAGAGCAGCATTCTTGAATTCTGTGCCATTGTCACTTCTAAAGGACTTCACCAGTTTACCATTCATATTTTCAATCTTTCTTGTAAACCTGATGATTTCTTCAGCAGCATCACTCTTGTGTTTTAGAAAGAACATCCAAGTATATCTAGAGAATTCATCGACGATTACTAGCATATATTTTTTACCACCCAGACTAGGTGTGCTTACTGGACCACACAGATCCATGTGAAGCATTTGAAGAGGTTGAGAGATAGATGAGCATTGTTTTGTTTTAAAGGAAGTTCTGGTGAGTTTTTCTTTTTCACATGCTCCACACAGCTTTTCTTTTTCAAAAACTATTTTTGGCATTCCAACAACTAGCTCTTCGTTGGAAAGTTTGTTCAAGGTTTTAAAGTTTAGATGAGAGAACCTTTTATGCCACAGCCAACTTTGTTTGGCTAGTTCTTGAGAGAGGAGACACACAGCTTCTCCAATTGCACTTTCCTTCATGTTGATTATGTATATATCATTCAGTCGGGTTCCTGCCAGTACAATCTTATTCTGCACATCAAACACCAAGAACACACACAGCTGAAACATGACCTTATAGCCCAAATCACATATTTTGCTGATGCTTAGAAGATTGTACATTAGCCCTTCAACATGAGCTACTTTAGAGAAAGTGATGGTTCCATTTGATATGGTACCATATCCTTTGGTGATCCCTTTTCCATTTTCTCCAAAGGAAACAGTGGGTCCCTTTTCTTTTGAGACGTTAGAGAGAAGAAGTTTGTTTCCGGTCATGTGTCTTGAACATCCGCTGTCCATGTACCATATGTGATCTTTGTTTGGTACCTGCACCCAGAAACAAATTTAGACTTTTGGTACCCATTTTGAGGTGGGTCCTTTGGGATTAGAAGGCATTTTATTTCTGCGAAGATCCAAATCCTTTGGGCAATTTTTAGCAAGGTGAAGAGTATTGCCACAATTATAGCACTTCTTTAAAGAAAAGGCCCTTTTAAAATCCATATCATCAAAACTTTGGACAGAAGTTGATGACTAAGAAGAGGAGGGGTGACCGACACCTGGTCTTGGTCCAAGAATACCTTTACTAGGATTTCTTGATTTCTTCAAGTTTACTGACCGAGGAATAAGATCAGTAACTATTTGAGATTTCCTTTTAGATGAAAATTTTGATTTAGAAATTTTTTTCTTTTAAGGAGAAAATCTTTTTGGAGAGGGATACTCAGGAACATTTGAAGGTTGTTCCTGGGAGTACCTTGACTCATGAAGACTTAGAGAATTTAAAAGTCTTTGAATGGGTTTGGGAGAAGAAGAAGAGGAGCTTGGAAGAGTTGAAACTTTTGAAGACTCAGGAGAGGGTTCTTTAGCTTTAACAAAGACTCCAAACTTTTTGGCACTGGACTCTACTTTTAGCATATCTAACAAATCTATTGAATGGACAGAAGTAGAATCCTCAGATGAGTAATCTAAAAGATCATCATCGTCATCAGAAAAGAAACCAGCAGGAAAGCCTTGACACTCGGATGATGGAAGTGGAAGGTCGGAAGGTTGAGGATCATCTTTTCCATATCCAAGTCCAGACTTGTCCTTACAAGAGATTTGATCTAGAAGAATCTTTTCTAGATTTTTTTGAAGATTTAGTCCACTTAGAAAGAACCTCCTGTTCCTTTTCAAGAGTATTAGAAATCTTTGTTTTCTCTTCAGAAAGACTGTCATTTAAATACCTTAGATTTTCTAGATCAGCTTTCATTTTGTCAAAGTCCTTGAGTATAGAAAAACAGGAGAGAAGTTGAACATTTAAACATTTAATGTGCATGTCAGTCTTTTTCTTTTGATCCTTTAAATTGCAAAAGTCAATAGTTAAAGAATCAAAGGCATCAACCTTTTGATCATTAGAAAGAAAGGTAAATGGATGTACATGGGGCTTTGTTCCTGAACTAGATCCCTCAGCAGATACAAGGGTAGTGTAGAGTGACTTTTACATGTCTTCCAGCTCATCGATTTTGGCCATGAGGCATTTTGTGACATACTCACTCTCACTCTCAGAGGTTTGCTCATCCTCCCAACAATGAGCCTCAGCAACCAAAGTTTTACTTTTACTTTGGTTTCTTTCTTTTTCCCTCTTGTATTTAGCTTTGTACTTCTTATATCTAGAGATTTCTTTTGATTCAGAATTTTCTTTAGAGAAGTGGCTATTTCTCTCTTCATGCTTCCTAGAAGCTGATTTTGAGAAGTCATGGCCATAAGAAGAAGAAGGTTTGATAGTAGAGGAAGCTTTTGATCTGCACTCAGAAGCAAAATGACCTTTCTTTCCGCAATTGAAGCATTCTTCGTTTGCTTTATCAGAAGAGGATTTTTGAGAAAAAGGTTTTCTATTAAATTTAGAGCGGTTTGAAGAAAATCTTTTATTCTTAAGATTTCCAGCAATCATTGCCATACTATCAGAAAGTATGTCAATGGCTGATTCTTCTCCTTTATCATCAGCAGCACTATAGTATGCATCTGATAGATGAGAAGAGTCTTCCTTAATATCGTTTTCAGAATCAGAAGAAGGATAGGTGATTCTAGGAACACAAGAAGAAGATTTTGAATCACCTATCAAAGCAAGAGAAGAGGATTTAATATCCTTTATAAGAGATTTTCTCTAGTTCTTAGTTTGTTCATAGTGGAGAAGAGTTCTATAGAGAGCAGTTAAAGGCATTATTTCTAAGTCCTTGGTTTGCTTGATGCAAGTATAGATAGTTTCCCAGAAGTCTGGGAGACAATCCATGAACTTGCAGAGAACTTCTTCATTATCATAAACTCGTCCAAGAACTTTGAGATCATTGAAAAGACAGTTAAAACGATTGAAGTAGGTAGAGAGAGATTCTTCTTTTTCATGGGAGAAAAGTTCATACTTTCTAACAAGACAGATCCTGTTAGATTTCTTGACTTCTTTGGTGCCTTCATATAAGACACTCAAAGTATCCCACATTTCTTTAGCAGTGGGGATGTTAAGAAGAGAGTGATACACTTCATCAGGAAGAGATACAGCAAGAGCAGATTTGACTTTAGTGTCTAGAGCAACTAGGCGTTTATCATCTTCACTAAATTTGTTTGAAGGTTTGATGATATATCTACCAGTTTTCTCACTTCTTTCATCATCTGACTCTATGTCCTTTCCTTCAGCGTCTTTTTGTGGGCCAAAGCGAGCCCATGTTTTAGGAACAATAGGTCCCTCACTGAGAATGTTGGGATACCTGCAATCGATCCCTTCCAAGAATAATAACATGCGATTTTTCCATAACCCAAAGTTACTTGGGTTGAACCTTGGAGGTTTGGCCAAGGATCCTAAATCATATGTATTACTGGAGGAGGTCTGCAAGGTACCATCAACATTTGAAGTAGTAGCCATCACAGATCTGGTTTATTGAATTAAACCAACTGCTCTGATACCACTTGTTAGTCCCCAAAGAGAGATGGCTAACTAAGTGAGGGTTTTGTAGAAGGGGGGTTGAATATAGAACACACAGAATATACTCTTTTTAAATTTTTTAATATAAATATCAAAAATTTACACACATGAAGTTTGATGCGGAAAAGAATAGACACACTATTCTATCAAACTAAACACACAGATAACAATAATTAACTTATACACTAAGGAAGTTAAAACAAGACTGTTATAACACACAGGATTGCCGGAGTCAAACAAATAATCACTTTGAAGATTTGTTGAAAGCGTGAGATTTCTGGGAAGGACTTCATCTCCTTTTATAGTGCCCATGCATGGGATGCATGTGGACAGCTGTCAAGGTTTCATTAGCTGGAAGTGTATCTGCTGGACAAAGGAAGAGACCACTCCCTTTCTACTAGAATAATGGATGAACCATTCTTTGTAGCACGTAATGTCAGATAACTTTATCTTCTTTTCTTCATACTCTGTGAAGTCCCATCAAACCTTTTAGCTAAAAGACAAATATTCCTTTTATAAGAATAAAAGAGAATGTCTTTATTTAAGGCTTGATGCCCAAGTTCTTGCTGCTCACGTGTCTTGCATTTGATGTGAGTCAAGAACTTATCTCTTGAAAATTGCTAAGTGATACATGAACCTATGTATCACATCGGTGGATACCTTGTAAGGCTGGAATTGATAAGTGTACACATTACTTAGTGAACTTCAAATCTCACTAAGTGTTGAGAGTGTACACCCTTGTAGTTGTGACTTGATATCACAGCCTTAGAAAATATACCTGCAATTTTGGTGACCAAGATACATAGTGTCGGTGGATGGGTACTATCTTGATGACCTCATCTTGTATTGATAACCCAATACTTTGATGACTTAAATGTGTACCATCGGTGACCCACTATGTTGGTGACCCAATCTTGACTTTGGCAATTTGATCTAAATATTGAAGTTAGTGAAAGATCTATATGCTCAAGAATCATTATTAGGATGATATTGCTAATAATATATGATCCTAAAGGGTCACACCAATAACAACTTGATAAAAATAGATTATTTATAAGAATTTGATTATTGATAAATATTTATAACTCTTATAATTAAATTGAAAGTTATTTGTTTTATGAAAATGACAATTTTCAATGTCAAGTATCAACTATATCATAAGGTATGATTTATTAAGTCATGTACATCATTTGAACTAGTAAGACTTTTGTCTTTTAGTTAGAGATGCTTCTATTATTTAAATAGGAAAGACATGCTTTAGAAGGATGTCTTGACACTATGGTTAAGCATGGGTAGGATGTCTTGACACTATGATTAATCATTAGTTGAGGTATGGACCACATGGGAAGACTAACTCAAGTAACCATATACTTGATGTATTCTCTTATTTTCTTTAAGACTCTAAAACTTGTTAAAAAAAAAAAAGTCTAGAGAAGAATTGATACTTGCATACTCTCTTTAAGTCAAAACTTGGTTTTTGTCTTAAAGCTTAAGAGTTTAGGACTAGCATCCTTTCAAGTTGGTAATTGTTGGTGAACATCTTTGGAGGAGTTCTACTCTTGCACTCTTGCCATCTTCTTCAACGATCTAGCTTCCCAAGAGGAACCAAAAGCTACAAAGGTTGTTATTCTTTTCTTCCTATGGTTGCATAATCTTTCCATACATGTAAAATGATCCTTGGTGGGTATAAACTTGTTTTATGTTGTTCAAATCTTTATTGCTTCCGTTGCCATCTATGTATTTTAGAAACCAAATTTTTGAACTAAACCCAACAGTTAGTTGGTACATCCAAAATTCCACTTTTTGATGTACAATCATTGATTGAATAGTCTTTGACTTTTCAATACTTGAAGCATATTTCAGACCTTCAAAAGAACCTATAAAAAATCAATCATATAAAATAAGGTGTTTCATCACCAAATCATCGGTGACCCAACAATGTCCCAACCTAGACATTATACATAAACATCTTTCGATGACGGGGGAGACCTATTTCCGTCGAGGTGGTGAGAACACGAAAGTATTACCGCATAATAGTGTTATTGGGACTACACCTCGGGTTCATGGTTATAGTGCACATCCCATTCTGACGTCACCTCAAACCCTCATACACCTTTAGTGTTTATTGCAAAGAGTTTCACTTCAAGGACTCTTGAACCTTGCGTTTGGTTCGCCGGAATGGAATGGAATCTGGTGGAATTGAAATCTGAATTCCTTTGACCAGATTCTAATTCCTTTGTTTGGTTCATTGTTTTCAAGGATTGGAATTTGGAAAATTCCAAAGAATTCCAAAAGGAGGCAATTTGAGATTCCTTAGGTTACCGGTGGGAATTGAATTTGTTTTTTTCTTAATACCTAAAATACCCTCATCATAAAAAAGAATTATAACCCTAATCTCTAAAAAAAAAGCCAACACCTCTTCACTTGGATTTTCGGTTCGGTTTTTTCGGGGTTTTTTTTTCAGTTTTCGGTTTTTCGATTTCGGTTCGGTTCAATTTTTTCGAGGTTTTTTTTTCAATTTTCGGATTTTGGTTCTGTATTTCGGGGGTTTTTTTAGTTTTCGGTTTTCGGCTTTTCGGTTTCTCGGTTTTTTCAGTTTCAGTTCGGTTTTTCCTCACCCCTAGCAGTTAGGTTCTCCATCGTCTCCTGCAAAAACTAAAATATGTCTTGCCCTAACAGATGTTGTCTTGCTGTAATTTTTGCTTTTTTCTGCAGTTTTTTAGCTATTTTTGCTGTAAAAAATATGATTTTTGCTGTTTTAGCAGTTTTTGTAGTTTTTGACTGTTTTATGCAGTTTTTAGCTGTAAAAAAGCTCAAATTATTTTTAGTGTTAAAAAAATTGAAGTAATTAATAATTATTTTATTAAACTAATTTTAGTTTAAAAAATTAAATTTAATAAAAAGGGTATTTTAGTCATTTACTGGAATTTCATTACAATTCCGAAGCTACATTCTGTGAACCAAACAGACAGATTCCATTACAATTCTGCCAACCAAACAGCTGGTCAAACCTGACAACATTCCAATTCCAATTCCTTCAAAGTCAAATTCCTTTGACAGATTCCATTCCATCCAATTCCATTCTGCGAACCAAACGCCACTCATTCCTCTAGCCAAGTTTAACCTCAAGAATCCGCCCTATGCTAACCACTAATAATTATGGTATACTTATTGACATCAAGGTATGAAAACCAAAATTTTGATAAACCACATAGATGATTTAGTCAATTTTGGATGATGTAAGGTAAAGTAAATCATCTCCAACATGTATATTATATTTTCTCATTTTTTTTTCTAAATTAAAGATTTCTTTATTCTCTCTCCTCTTTTTCTTAACTTTAGAGAAGGATTTAGGGTCGTTTACCAAACACTTGTCCAATAGTCGTTTATCGGTAAAATTCAACATTATCATTTACTTACCGGTAATATTTTAGCACACCAAAACGACATCCTATGCAACAATTTATCCGGTAAGTGCTAATCGTGGTAAGGTTCGTCGCCCTCACTTACCAGATAAAGCTCTCAGTCCTTGCATTTGTTCTTACCGGATAAATTTTTTGGTCCTTGTCGTATTCATTCAATAAAGTAAATGACTTGGTAAACACTTACCCAAGTAAACGTTTGGTAAAAACTTAACTGATAAAATTATTAGTCCTTGTCGTATTCATCTAATAAAATAATTCTCAGAGCTCAAAAAACACCTTTTTGAGCCTCCCAGCATAACATCGTTATATACCAACCGGAACATAAAATCCATACTGTCGTTAAGGAGTGCCTTCTTCACTCCGCTTACCATCCCTCTGAAGGTATGGAAGAAGCTAGCTTTTTAATTGAATTTTAAAAGCATAATAAACTTTTGGCAAACGAATCCTTAATATAGTTGTTAAGAGCAAATTGAAGAGAAGTATAAAAACAAGATAGCACCGATATTTAGAGAGAAGCTGAAAGAAAAAATTACAAATCAAAACAAGGGAAAAGGAAAAAAAAAGTTAAAATTAAAATAAATGCATTCCCATCCCTATATGAAATGAAGTGAAGGTAGTTTTGAAATTTGGGTCAAACCAAAACCAAAACCAACACCAAAACCAACCACCAATAAAACCACGAAGACCAATAAATTAGGGACGAACAGAAAGTCAGAAACCCCATAGGAATTCTGCAAAGTCGGAGATAGGGTTTTTCGATTTCAGAGACAATTTGAGGTAATTTTCTTTGCTAAACTCACGATTAATTACTGTTTAGTTGTTGTAGAGCCATCTGGTAGTCGTAATAGTGGTTCAAAGGCCAGTGATTTGGCCAAACACGCCGTATAAGGTGGTGGTTCCATGGCAAAAGCTCGACATTCGAGTATAATCCGTACTAGTAACACATTGCAAAAAGAAGGAGCCAATTTTGGTGAAAAATTTACCTATTTAGTCCCAAAATTGGGCAAAAAACCACTGCTAATGGCTGCTGCTTACAAATATATGTTTGTAATATCCTTTTATGTATATGTATATGTATATGTATATGTATATGTATATGTATATGTATATGCGTATGCGAATGTTATAAAATGTATATGTGTATGTGTATGTGTATGCTAATCAAACTAGAACCTCAAATATTGTGAAAAGTATGGTGTATGATGTGTTATTTCACATTAAAAAATATTCATCTAAAGCTAAGATTTAAAATATTGGTTAACATATATTTATTTTGTCCTTTGTTTGTTTCACATCTACTTGTTTAAACTTTTTTTACCTGTTTGTGCACTAAAATACATGTAAAACGTTTCATATTGTTTTCATGTAAAACAAACACCGTGAAACAATTAAACAATTATATGTTAATGAGCACCTTAACGTCAAACACGCCGTATAAGGTGGTGGTTCCATGGCAAAAGCTCGACATTCGAGTATAATCCGTACTAGTAACACATTGCAAAAAGAAGGAGCCAATTTTGGTGAAAAATTTACCTATTTAGTCCCAAAATTGGGCAAAAAACCACTGCTAATGGCTGCTGCTTACAAATATATGTTTGTAATATCCTTTTATGTATATGTATATGTATATGTATATGTATATGTATATGTATATGCGTATGCGAATGTTATAAAATGTATATGTGTATGTGTATGTGTATGCTAATCAAACTAGAACCTCAAATATTGTGAAAAGTATGGTGTATGATGTGTTATTTCACATTAAAAAATATTCATCTAAAGCTAAGATTTAAAATATTGGTTAACATATATTTATTTTGTCCTTTGTTTGTTTCACATCTACTTGTTTAAACTTTTTTTACCTGTTTGTGCACTAAAATACATGTAAAACGTTTCATATTGTTTTCATGTAAAACAAACACCGTGAAACAATTAAACAATTATATGTTAATGAGCACCTTAACGTTGTGTTCAATTTAGGGAGAAAAAGAAAAGTAAAGAAAATAAAGGAAAGGAAAATAATTTTTTTATTTATGTTCTTGAACGGGAAGGAAAGAAAAAGAAAGAAAATAATTTTTATGTTCTTAATCAGGAGGGAAAGAATAGGGAAGATGTCATATTTACTAATATACCCTTTATAAATATATCCTTTAGAAAGAAAGATTGGATTGTTTTGTAATTTTAATAATTTTTTTAAAGGGTTTTAATTTCTTTCCTTTCTTTTTCTTCCATGTTTAGGGTTTTAATAATTTTAATAATTTTTTTAAAGGGTTTTAACTTATCTTTATTTTCCTTCCTTTCCCTTTCCTCTTGCTCCTAAAAAAGTTTCAAGAACACAAGTATTTTTTTGTTTTCCTCCCTTTCCCTCCGTTTCCTTTCCTTCATAAAAAAGGTTTCGAGAACACAACGTAAGTTCTAACATTATATGGAAGAAAAAAGCATGTAAAAGAACACCTTAAAGTACAACTTTTTACTGTTATTACAATAATTGAGGTTCTCATTTGATTATGCCTCTATATATGTGTGTACGTGTACATGTACATGTATGTGTATTCATATGTGTATGCATATGCATATATGTATGTATATATATAGGGTTGGGTTCCGGTGAGAAGTAGAGTTAAGGTGAGAAGCGTAAGAAGGGATCTCCACCCTTGGATGCACGTTAGGATGAGATGCACGTTAGGATGAGATGCACCGAGATGAGGTGCACCGAGATGCACCGGATCAACTCCCTTCTAAAGCGCAATTCATGGATGGATATGAGATTAAAAGTGATCAAGGCTTCAGATCTCTTCTTACGCTTCTCACCCTTAACTCTCCTTCTCAAACGATCCTAAACCTGTATATGTATATGTACATGTATATGTATATGTAGGGTCAGGTTCAGGGGAAACGCCAAAAAAAAAACTGAAGAACACCATGGGAGCCCTCCATCCGGACGGTAGGCACAAATGCATACCGGTAATTTGTAACACGCATTTGTGCATATGCACTAATGCATATATATATATATGTATGTATATATATATGCACCGGTGCATAGAAAAAAAACAGCTTCAATCGCTGCTTGTATACATTTGTGCTTACCGTCCGGATGGAGGGCTCCTAGGATGTTCTTCAGTTTTCTCTTTTTTTAGCGTTTTCCCATTAACCTCCCTCTGTATAATGTATATAAAATGTTTGGGAGTAAAATTACGTTGCTTTTGAATTGAAGGAACAATGCCATGCACATCAAAATCAAACCGACCAACAAGAAATTGGCTGGATCTCCCATCAGATGTAACATCCAATATAATCTCGAGAGTTGGTGTTATTGACATTCTCACGAATGTCCAGAAAGTATGCACCCGCTTGGTTTGAAATCTGCACGAAGGACCCTGCTACATGGAGGGTCATTTACGTAAACTATACAGATTTATATTTTGAGGGCAAAACCTTATATAAGCAGGTTGTTGATAGGAGCCAAGGCCAATTGATTGATATCACCATCGAGAATTTTTGTAACGATGAGTCTCTTCAATATGTTGCCGATAGGTATGGAATGCTTACTGTAATTGTAATTTCTTTCTTGGCTTATAATTAAAGTTGGCTGTTTGTTTACCACTTAATAGTTCCATTAACAGGCAGCCTCTGAATCGCTAAGAGGTGAATCTTTTTTGGAAAGGGTACCCTAGGCATTTGCCTAGACTAATCCCTGACAATTTTAATTTTAAGACTGCTAAAGCATGCAGCCCTGAGATAATTCCCTAGTGGCCAAGTTGTTTGCTCCTGGATTCGAACCTGGGGTAGATGGGTTATCTAGCCTCATCACCCACAAGCCTTAACCAGTACGCCACAAGCTTTGTGGTTTAAGAGGTGAATCTTGTTTGGCAAAAAAATAAGTATGCTTCTTAATGGCTCCAAAACTCTCTGAATCATTTTGTAACCTGGACCTCCCTTAACCATTAAGAGCTCTGATTACATCATGAACAATTACCAAACAATTATATTTCATTTTGCACTATATCATAAGACCCTCTTAATCATTCACTTAATCATTCTGCACCAAACCATTCAGCAACTGCTAAACAGACTTGGATTTTTATAGTTACATTTTGAACGATCATTATCAAACGGGACTGGATATGATACCAAAAGATATCTGGTTTAACTATTGAGCTTCTGATAGCTTTGCATTGGACATAAAATTCAGATAAAGTCTGATCTCCAATATGCACCACTAAAAGGCTGTTTGGTTAGTTTTCCATTAAGTCGTGTATGGATAAAGCTGACAGTGTAGATTGATTTATCTGTATAGACTGGGAGGTTTTTTTTTATAGATGGAAGGAGCGTGTTCTTTAATTGGGAGGAAGCACATTTAGAAAAACTTGGTTTTCTGCATAAAGCTTCCCCCTTAAGCCACTTTCTATGTCATTAAGGGGCTATTTGGCAGTTGCTGAATGGTTTGATGCTGAATGATTAAGTGGTCAGAATGATTAAGAGGCTCTTAATGGTTAAGGAGGTCCAGGATTCAAAATGATTCAGAGGGTTTTGGAACCATTAAGAGGCAGACTTATTTTTTGCCAAACATGATTCACCTCTTAATGATTCAGAAGTTTGTCTCTTAATAGAACTGTTAAGCTGTGTGTCCCATTAAGCTCATTAGACGTGTCAAACTCGCATTGTTTATGTTCTTCAAACAGATCAAGTCAGCTTAGACGTCTCAAAATCGCATCTTCCTATGATTTTTCGTTTACGGATGAAACCTGCATCGAGCCCTTGAAGAAATTTCCATTATTAGAGGAACTCAGCCTTTACTCAACAAAAGTCACAAAAGAAGTTATGAAAACGGTTAGCCGTTATTGTCCAATGCTCAAAACTCTGAAATTAAATAATGGACCATGTCGGTTTTTTGAGGTTTCGGTGGCTGAACGTGATAAGATAGCCAAAGCTATTGGGGAAAACTTACATATGTTAGAGCACCTTGAGCTTGTTGGAAACAGCATGTCAAATATTGGGCTGAATGCCATTCTGAATGGTTGTCGTCACCTTAAATCACTTGATTTGCGTGCGTGTTTCAATATTGATCTGAAAGGGGTCGTTGGAAAAAGATGTGCAAAACAGATTAAATATTTAAAACTTCCCAATGATTCTCTTGAAGGGTTTCCGTATATTTATATAGTTGACGTTGAAGAATTCTCGGATGATGATTATTTCGACCATGATGATGATGGATCTGGTGGATCGTTTGACCATGATGCTGAATATGATAATTTTATTGAAGATGATGATGAATATGATGAATTTGATGGGTACTTTAATGAGTTGCTGACTTCCATGGGCATGTCTGAATGATCAGAAAGGTGAGTAAGGGGCTGTTTGGTTGGTTTTTTTATTAAGTCATGTATAGATAAAGTTGTCTGTTTGGATTAATCTGTCTGTATGGATTGGGAAGGTTTTTGTTTGGATGAGTTTTTTCATAGATGAAATGAGGTTGTCTTTTAATTGGGAGGATGGGAGGAACAAGTTTGGAAAATCTTGACTTTCTGCATAAAGCTCCCTCCTGAAAGCTTACTGAATAAGCCGCTTTCTGTATCATTAAGCTCATTAAGTTGCTAACAAACGGACCTAGATGGAAATAACACTCGTAAATGTTATATTTGATTTGAAGACAAGGGATCATGTGAGAATAACAGTTATGGTGAGAACAATTCTTACCCTTTGGATGAGTTAACTACATTCATCTACCTTCATATATCAAATTTATCTTTTACATACATTTAATCACTTTCACGTGCATGAATTTATTAAAGTTTCAGTCATGTTGATAAAACTAGGTAAATAAATGTAGTTGAAGGTATATGAAGGTTGAGGGAGGTTCAAACTAGAACAATAACTAAACAAGAGAATATAAAAACAATCAAATCATGTGCAAAATCACATGTGATTTTTACATTAAAGGTCGACAAAAGGGTGTGCGGGTGTCAGTGTCACGGTAAAAGTCGCGTGAATCACATGTGAATTTATACATGCTTCTGGTGTAAAATCACATGTGATTCGATCGTTTTCTTATTCTCTTATTTAGTTACTGTTCTGGTTTGAACCTGACTTTATAAAGGTTTTGCTCTCACTTTCTCACAGTTGTGGGTCATTGACTCCTTTTCATTTTTCTGCTCAAATTTAACAAAGATGTTGGTTTTTTGCTAAGAATTTTCATTTGTGTAACTAACCATGAATAGTAGAAATCTTGTTTTTGCGAACCCGATAACAAAGTAAAAATCTGTCTAACGGAATGAAGTTTATAGTATTTAATGTCACGTGAAAATAAGGGGCTGACTGGTTGGTTTTCCATCAAGTCCTGTATGGATAAAGGATGTATGCGTGCATTAATCTATTTTTATAGATTGGAAAGATTTTTGTTTTAGAGGGTTTTTTTCATAGATGGAATGAGCAACGTTTTTTAACTTGTTTTTACGAAGCTGAAAACGAACTAAAAATCTATCTAACAGAGTGAAGTTTATCGTATTTAATGTCATGTGAAGCTAAGGGGTTGTGCGGTTGGTTTTCCATTAAGTCTTGTGGATAAAGATTATATGTGTGCAGTAATGGAAAAGTTTTTGTTTTGGAGGGTTTTTCATAGACGGAATGAACATGTTTTTTAATCGGGAGAGACATGTTTGGAAAAAACTTGACTTTCTACATAAAGCTCCCGTTAGAAGGTTACTGAATACGTCACTTTCGATATCATTAAGCCACTATCAAACAATCATTTCTAGCTGATTGAATAAGCTGTGAGTCCTATTAAGCTTGTTGCGCTGCTAATTCTACTACAAAGAATGGAATAGATTTTGGGGTATTTGTTTTTAGGAAGAACTAGTGTTGGCCCCGCGCTTTGCGCGACGAAAATAAGTTTTTAAGTTAAATATTGAACCAAGCTAAAATCAAGCGTAATTCCTTAGTTAATAATTATTGAAATACAATATAAAAAATGAAAGTATTTTTCATAAGTGACTAACTTGCATGTATTCATTATCGTTTATTATTACAATAAGTTTGTGATACATCGATAATAATTTTGTTATTTAAAACTAAAGCAACATGTCTAATAATCATAGCATTGTTACTGAAAATATTATAAAGGTGCACCAATTAGTTGATCAATATACAAAAATGGATTGTAATAAAAATATCAATAGCAAGTTATTATAATAACTTTTTCCCCATAAAAATAAGATTAATATCAACTCTATGATTTTATCATAAATGCATTCCCTTTTCTTTAACTATTATAATAACTCTTGCCCCATAGAAATGGATATTAATTCTATAAGATGTCACAATACATCCTCTTATCCATATATACTCACATCATTCTTTCAATTTAATATCTTACCAACATGAGATAGACCAAAACGATGCCACATTTCAATGTTTAAGCATACTCAATTCTTATGATGCCATATCATCCAATCCACTTATTTTATACATTTTTTTATTCCAATATTTTAACTTTTCACGAATGTGGGATAACTACGACTAAAATAAGCAGTCTTTGTGTGTGCACAAAAGAATCATTTCCTTTTTTTGATATACTTTATTTCTTCAATCCTGTGATTTCGCACAAATGAAAAGTCTAAAAAGTTGATGTGTTGAGTTTAAATTAAAAATAAATTAAAATGAGAGAAAAGAACATATAAATATGATTGAGTCTTCTCATTAATATTTTATCATTTATATTTAAATGTATTAAATAGTCATAAATATTTCATTTATATATAATGACCCGTAATAATCAAAAGAAGAATATGAAAGGTTGGATCAATTAAATTATTAATGAGTTATTTTGATTTGTAATAATTACAAAAATACATAAAATATTTAGTCACTTAATAAGACATACAGATTTAAAAAACTAAAAACTGGATAAATAATAAAATCCATCATCCAAGCATTCTCAAAATGGCAACATAATCGTTAAAAGCTTTCAATCTTGCTCTCCTTGGTAAATAGTGGTGGAGGTTTCATACGGAAAAAGAAGCGCTGTGGTCAAAAGTAATTGCAAGTATCTATGGAGAAGAAGAGAAGCTAGATCTCACGAACGAACCATCTACAAATAGAAATATATTTATCGTTTGGAACGACATTAAAGCCGTTGGAGGAAAAATCAACGAATTGGGAGTTGATTTCGTGACCTCCTTTAATAGGTGATAGCAAAATAACACACGTGAATGTGTCACAATAATAGTGCAAGTGCACACCACTATTGCGTTCGCTTAACAAGTAATATAATAGTAAACAAAGATCGTCCAAGGATTGGCCGACTAAGAATCGGAGATTTTCTTACGAGCTTTTGGTGCAAAGTTAGAGTTATAAAATTGATTTGTTGTTGGAATATTTAATAAGTTTTAAAAATAATAGTTAAATAAAAAGCGGGTATGAGTGTAAGTTTTCCCCCAAGAGTATTTTAATAATGTGGTCCCATATAATTTCCTCCTCTCGAAGCTACGTCATATAGGTTGTAAAAACGCTTTTATTATAAATTCGCCACAAATGCTAACCTTCGGTTCGCCAATCGTACATCTTAGCTCCGCCGGATGTGGAGGGATGCGCATATCTCTATGACACACCCACTCGACCGACATCTGAACCTTAGTACGATTATGCAAAAACCCATATCTCTATGCGATTATTGAAGATTTTCTCAAACCTCCTTGCATCATTCAAGCCGTATTTCGGATCCGCCCCTCTCGAGGTCTAAGATCTAATATTAACACTTAAAGTGATCAGCTTGTCCGTGTTGAGTTGAAGCTTCGACTCGAATGACCAAACCGAAGAGTTAGCAAAAAGTAGTAACACCCAAGTGTTACATTTTGGACTCGCGGGTTCGGCTTACACCCACACCCAAAGGGGGTTTAGCTACGATACATAATTAAAGAAATACTACAGAAGTAGAAATACGAAAACAGAATTTGCATTAAACATAATTGGCCACAGTGGTCAGTGACCACTGTGGCCGACGGGAAAGTAAATTACAGAAATTAAAGTGCAGAAATTTAAACTACTACAAAGTAAAATGAAAGACTAAATTTTCAGCTAATTAGTTCAAGTGATGGATCTCTCAAATGAAGTCCCAAGAACTCTCTTTTATAGTGGAAGAGGAGAGAAGGGGTGAAAGGGACTTGGGAATGGAGAAAGTGATGTTACAATGTTGTCTTCTTCTTCATGTTTGTCCTATCTTCATGAAAGAGACTTGAGATAGGAGAGGGACATCTCAATGGTATCCTCTTCCTCTATTTGTCTTCATTTCCTTTGTCATTTTGCTCATCCCTTTTATGAAAGTTCTAGCCCTTGAACCAAACTTAATCCTGCATCTTCAACACATATTTGGCAATGCATCTCCATAAGGGTTTTCTGCAGCTCAAGCAGCTTCAAACGTTGCTCACCACAGTGACGCACCAGCTCCAAAAACGACACATACACTAATCAAAATACAAACTTTTATCCTCAACAACTACAAATGAAAATAAATAAATAAAAATGGCAAACGCGAACACATAAAGGGAAAACACACACTAAAAGGAAATAAAAAGACACACTAATGAAGTGTAAATAACACTCAAAATGAGAGTTATCAATAGGTCAATCGGGGATGGATCAACGACCAAATTTTGGACCGACAGATGGGTGAATAATCAAACCCTCGTCAGGGAGTTTCCTAGACTCTTTCATCTAAGCTCTAACTCTAATACTAATTCTCCTGCTAATTTGTTGATCAGTGATTGTGGGTTTTGGTCTGACAGGGGATGGTGCTGGAAGTGGAACTAGGAAGATCAAGCAAGAGGAAGACCGAGAGACGAGCTCACGCGAATGAAAGCTGGTGGAAACGGTGCAGATAACTAGAGACACAAGGGACTCGTGGAGATGGAGCTTAGACCCCCGCTAATGGGTTCTCGGTGTGCACTTTACGGCTCCTAATCGAAGACCGGTATATTTCAAATGCAGCTGCAAATGAACCCACGGTATGGTCATCTTTAGTTCCTAGGAAAATAAACGTGTTCATTTGGAGATTACGCCATAACGGGTTACCGGTTAGAGTCGAAATAGACAAAAGGGGCATAGATTTGGATTCGGTTCTATGTCCCATATGCCAAAATGAATAGGAGGACATTCCCCACTGTTTTTAAAATGTCAAGTGGTACGTAACGTTTGGCATAACTTTTTCGATTGGTGGGTTGTCTCATCGAGTCATGTAAGCGAATCCGTAAGTGAGCTCTTATTCGATGTTAGTCATGGTTATATAGACAGAAAATACGAGGAACTGTAGAAAGCGACCGTATGGATAGCATCTTAATGTATTTGGAGAGAAAGGAACAACTTAGTCTTTCGCCGTAAACTGTTTTCTTTAGAAGATTGCGCCACGCTCATAAAGGAGCAGACTTACAGATGGATTAATCCGAGACTTAAGGATAAGAATTTGGTATGGGAGACATGGTTCGATAGCCCTTGTTCGGCCTTCATGCATTTGCTTTAGGGTGATGATTTATCGGGAAAGTGGGGTTCGGTGTTGTTTTTGTACAGGCCATGTTTTGGGTACTCTCTATATAGTATAAATAGGTTGTCGTTTGGTAGCTCTGTTGGTGCCGAGATTCGGTATCGGAGTTTTGTTTTCACTTGTCGATATTACTCGGCACCGGTGATTTGTATCCTTGCGCTATTATAATAATAGTTTTGTGGTGATGATTGGGGGTGATGGCAATGCCGAAGCTCCCGGTTCTCACCTTGTCGCGTTTCAAAAGAAAATGTTTTTAACCATTTTTATAATATTACATTAATGTATTGATTGACGTGTAAATAAAAAATGAATTATAAATACGACCAAAAGTTTTTAATTATATTGATTATTAACCTAATAAAACAAACTGTAAATAAATAAACTCATGTAAAATAAATAAATAATTTTTAATTGTACATTTGTACTAATTGTTTTATAAATAAAAAATAAGGGTAAATAAACATTAAATGTTAACCTAATAGAATAAAAGACGATACAAAATTATTCATATTGATTGTTATATAAATAAAAAACAAAATGTTTAGTAATTAATGTGTTGAGTTTAAAAAATAAAAGAGACATTCATTTAATGATATGTTTTTATTCTAAGTTAATTCATAGATCGAATAAAAATAATAAATAATATTTCAAACTTTCCCAAAATGCAATATCATATTATGAAAAAATAAAAAGGTAATTTTTTTAAACTTATAAATAAACAAAATATAAGTAAGATAAAAAAACCTGGAAGTAAAAAAATACTTTTAGATCGTTACAAACTAAATCTATGAAAAATTTCAACAAAAATATTTTGTTCGATGTTTGATCAGAAAAAAAGCATTTCCACTAAGATTTGAGAATTTTTTTAAGGACGTAGTTATAGACGCCATAAATTCTCACTACAATAATAGGAAAAAAAACTTGAAATAATCAAAATTTAATGTAATTAATGGATCTTAAATTTTATTAATTTTTTATTATATCTTATAATCAAAAATATCAAAATTTTATTTGAATTTATATGATCTAATCGTAACAAATCCAACAATATTGAAAAGAAGAAATGTGTATAACAAATCACATTTTTTAAAGAATATAATTTTTACATGCATACATGATTAAAATCTTCCAAGACATGGTCTAATTTCAATTAAAAATCTCTTCTTCATCCCTCGGCTACCGGAGCGTTCTTTCCTCTTTAGATAATGCAGTAGGCTTGAAACATCCTTTAACTCTCACATTCTTCGCCTGCCACCAAAGGAATTCTTATAATAGAAAAAAAAATCTTGAAGTTGTCAAAATTTAACAAAATAATCAATCATATATAAACAGTTATTGTCAATGGAGCTCAAATTTGATTTTTTTGTCATATCTTGTAATCACAAAATATCAAAATTTTATTCGATTTTATATGATCGAATCGTAAACACAATCATGTCATTTAATAACAACAAATCCAACAATATTGGAAAGAAAAAATTGTAATAACAAATCACATTTTTTAAAGAAATAAAAAACTCTAAAATCCAAACAAAATATCAAAAGGAATGCATACCCGGATTAGTCTTCCTGAAATAGATTTGAAAATGGATTTGTTGAAAAATAAGAATTTATGAAATGAAAAACAAATCACCTAAAGTGATGAAGATGGAGGGAAAAAAAAAGAAGGGAGAACAATTTATAAGAAAGAAAATAAACTATTAGAAGATAAAAAGGAGTTAGGGAAAATGAAGGGATGATATTAAATATAAACATAAATGATAATCAAATTAGAAAAAGAAAAATGTTAAAGGATAATGCATGAGAAAAATGATAAATACTTTTCTAGTTTTTAGGAGAAGCCAAGTCATCAACTTTGGTTTCTCCTTTAATATCATAGGTTAAAAATATGAATGAGAAATTACAAAAAAACCAAGTCTAATAATAAAACACATATTTCATTTAGGGGTAAATAAGTCATTTACATATTAAACAATTTAGAAAATCAAAATTTTGAGAAAATTCATAGCCTCAATTCCTACTCCACCATTATTCCACATCATATTTTGAGGTTGTTCATTTATTATTATATATATATATATATATATATATAGGTGGAGGTTCAAACGAGAACACCTCCATTTTACGATAACACGAGAACACCATTATCACATGTGATAATACACGAGAGGGGACTTGGTTGTGTGCGGATAATGTGCCTTGCTATTTAGGTCGCATCAAAGATGGTTTGCGTCTATGATTTAATATCACATATGATGGTTTTGATTGATTATAGTATCACATCAAAGACTCCCTATCACATGCAGTGGCGGATCCAGAATTTTTGTCCACTGGGGTCCCATTAAGGTAGACTAAAAGCGTGCAAAGTCACCCTATATGTTTCAGAATTTTTTTTAAGTTTTTTAGTTGATTTCAAGGAACTTTCTTATTATTTTTGTCGATTTTGAAGGATTTTTTTAGTGTTTTTGTCGATTTCGAAAGATTTTTTCGGTATTTTTATTGGTTTCAAAAGATTTTTTAGTGTTTTTGTCAATCGCCGGCAAGATGAGTCCTTTAGAAAATTTTACTGGGGGGAACTAAGGCTAAATATAGTATTTTTGATATTTTTTTAGCCTGTAATTTTTTTAACGGTTCACTGGGGTCCTGGGACCCCCCCCCCCCTTTAAAGGGCTGCATCCGCCCCTGATCACATGTGATAATATATGTGATGGAGCTTAGTGGTGTAACAACGACTTGGCCGGTAACCTAGATCGCACCAATAGTCATCCGCATCTCTGATTTAGTATCACATGTGTATCATATATGATGGAATAATAGTATCACATGTGATTTTCTGTAGTAAAAGGGTGTTCTCGCGTTCTCATAAAATGAAGGTGTTCTCGTTTGAACCCTTCCCTATATATATATATATATAGATTTGTGTGAAATCAAAGATATTAAAATCAATGGCCGTTTAATGAATTAAGCGTTAATAATAAAAATAATGACAAAATAACATTTTGAAAAAAATTCATTATATTTTAAAGTTAGGGTGGAAAATAATTTTGTATGAAACTAAAATTTTCCTTCAGTGGTATTGAATGTAAAAAATGAGAGTTGTATCATACTTTCAGGTAACCGATGAATGTGAAAGGGTTTTAAGTAAGTATATTAAATTACAAATGGGGGAAAGCCTGAGAAAATGAGAGAATAGATAAAATTGATTCTAGCCTTGAGAGGAAGCCACGTAAGGATATGTGGTTGTTACTTTATTTTATATATAGATAAAAATAATGACAAAATAACATTTTGAAAAAAACTCATATTATATTTTAAAGTTGTGGTGGAAAATAATTTTGTATGACACTTAAATTTTCCTTCAATTGTATAAAATGTAAAAAATGAGAGTTGTATCATACTTTCATGTAACTGATGAATGTGAAAGGGTTTTAAGTAAGTATATTAAATTAAAAATGGGGGAAAGCTTGAGAAAATAAGAGAATAGATAAAATTGATTCTAGCCTTGAGAGGAAGCCACGTAAGGATACGTGGTTGTTACTTTATTATATATATAGATATAGATTGACAATAATTTTGACAAAACTAAATGAAAAATAAGCTATTGAGATATAAAGATATCAAAATTATAACAACCGAGTGAAAAGCGCATAAAGATATAGAATTACCATTTATGGCAAAATTTCACTGTACTAATCTTCCTTTATTAAGTAGACTTGGTTGAACTTGGGTGTGTGTGAATGTTTTAAAAAAACATAATCAACCATCTCTTGATAACAATCTATATATATGGAGAGGAAGAGATTGACAAATAAATAGATGGGGACAGGAAGAGTTGGAGAAAGTAAATAAATGACAATAAACATTAAAGAGAATGTTTATTAAGAAGTTGAACAGTCTAGGAGGTTAGACTTAAGTTTTTAACTTAATAGTAGTTTAAAAAGTAAAAAATGAAAAAAAAGATAGAGAAGTTTATAGTCTTTACTCTTTAGAAGATGTCATGTCATAGGGTGTGGTTACTCTTTTAATATATATATATATATATGAGTTATTGTAACAAGTGTAGAAAATGATGTGATCTATTGATCGTATCTCAACTAATGGTTTGAATTTTGAGAGAAGTTACACTATGAAGGGCATTTTTGTCCATGCAAAACATTAGAATGAGTTAATAGATTATAGATTTGGTCCCCAAGCTTCATTTATTACAAATAAATCCTCTAATTATGCACTTCGTTTTTCAATTGCTCCTTCACCACCCCAACCACTTCATTAAACATAGAGTGAATTGTGGATTTGTTTAGGAGTTTAAGGGTTGAAATCCAATAGATTTAGATGGATCTGATCTAATCCAATTATCCATTTGATGTTGGATTTTATCATAAGATCCAATCTGATTAACATTGGACATCCGATCCGATTCGATCCAAATTCAATAGATGATTGGACCGGATCGGTTCTATCTATTGGATGTTATTATTGGTTATTCATTGATTGGATTAGATTAGATTCATCCAATATTTTAATCCGTAATCAACCAATTAATCCACCATTTCAACTAATTATTCATATATTTTCTAAGTATCCATCCGGCGTTGTCACTACATCGCCACCCCACCCCATCTACGTTACGCTATCTACGGCCAAACCTACCCCCTACTTTCTTTGACGGCCTGCCACCTCCAACCGCTACCCCCTAACGGTCCCCAACCACCTCAGTCCACTCACCCTATGGTCACCCATCCCTAACGTGGCATTTCCATGCCCATCCAACCCCTTAATCTTCACACCACCATCGAATCCCCTATCCCTCGGTCACAGCTTCGACCGTAACTTGACCATTGCCATGAAAGATGAATTTAATGCTCTTATTTCTAACAGAACTTGGAAATTTGTTCCGAGTCCCCATGTCGTTAATGTGGTTCGATCCATGTGGTTGTTCAAAAAGAAATATAAGGTGGACGGAACTTTGGAATGGTATAAACCCGCTTGGTTGCAAATAGTAAAAGCCAGCGCCCCCGGATTGACTGCGATGAACCTTTAGCCCGATTGTCAAACCGACTACAATACGGACCGCCTTAAGCATTGCCATCTCTCACAAATGGCCAATTCACCAACTCGATGTCAGAAATGCTTTCTAACACAGTCATTTGAGCGAAATGGTCTATATGGATCAGCCTCCGGGTTTTGTTGGTCCCTAAAGGGTCTACAAGAGTTCAATCAATAGTAAACAGTTTGTAGAAGGGGGGGGGGGTTGAATACAAACACACACATATTTTGGTTTTTAAATGAGTTTATAGATAATAAACAAATTTACAGTTATAAGCGGAATAAGAACAAGTTTAACACTTATTCTTTTGTAACTAAGAAACACTAAGTTTGATGCACAAGAAGATGAAAGAAAGAATAAAGAGGGTATAGGCTAGAAAGAAGCATGCATTAAGATGAAGAAGATATCTCCATCTTATTTATACCCGTTTGCATTTAATGCAAGACAAAAGGTATATGCCACGTGTCAAGCTTGGATAGGAAGCTTGTGCTTGTTAATAAGACAGCCATGCTTTTGGCCGAATATGAACAGTACCGTATCAGATATGATGGGGACATAAGAGACAAGTCGTACGTCCTATTCTGACAAGGTTCTAGGTTTGACTTTTGTGCATCGAGGATAAGATCAATCTTTAGTCTTGCAAAGGAAGCTTCATTTGATCGCTGATACTGAATCTTCAAGGATGAACTTCAGTATCGCTGAGGCTCCACAAGACTTCACACGTTGAGTAGATAACCGCTGCTACCGCTGAACCGCTTCAGTTCACTTAGCTGATTTTCTCTTTATTCAGCTAGGGTCTTTGACTTTCGCTGAATGGTCTTCTGGTGTGATAGCTGATCCTCAGATCTTCAGAGATAAGCTTGTTGTTCCTTGATCTTCAGCGATCGCTGATGGTAATCAGCGTGTGCTATCGCTGAATATGAACAGAAGCTTATATAATGGAATTTCACTAAGTATAAAAAGGAATCATATTCAAATCATTAAAAGGAGTTATGATCAACAATCTCCCCCTATTTGATTATGATTAAGCAACATAGGAAAATTGCTTTAAGAGACTAGTAAGGACTTAGGAAATATTTAAAGAAAATTTTCTAAGTACTAATCTGTAAGGTCTTTTTCAGCTAGTCTACTATCTAAACCGAGTTTCATTTATAAGGATATGAAAGCACAATTTATACAAGTAAATAAGCTTAAAGTACATTCACTGATTGAATTTTCAGAGTGAAAAATCAGTGAGTAGAAGATAGTTTAAAGAAAATAGAACTCTTATGTTCATTGTCCCTTTTACCGTTTTCGGGGATCTTTTCAGTAATAGGATGGAGTAAAGTACTTTGATTGAATTTCATTAAATATAATCTGAAGAAATTACAGGGAAATGAAATTACAATAATAAAAGTGAAGTACTTATACACTGAAGGAATGTTACAAAGGAAATTGAAATATATAAATAGTCAGAGATATTCTCATTTCGTCTTTGTAACTCATTCTCATAAAGCGTCTTCTGTCGATTCATCAGAGGGGTATCTGACCAGCAGCGCCAAAGCATTATCTTTATGAGAGAGGATGGGGCCTTGCGAATCTCTTGGTTTCTGAAGAGTCCTAAGAACCCTTCATTATCCAAGAATACCATACCAGGTTCAGGCAGTGAGATGATTTCATCTTCTTCATATCTTCGATCTTGAGGGAGAGAGGTACAAAGCATTGATATATCAGGGAGCTCAAGATGACCAAGAATGCTTTGATAGTCAAATTTAGTTTCATGCTCAGTCTTAGAACTTGAACTACCTTCAGCAGTTGATCTTTTCTTCTTAGATGATTCAGGGAGAGGGAGAACTTGCACATGTTGTGACATCCTTTGCAGCAACTGATCCAGCACACTGTCCACCACATCCTTGAATTTGGATTTGGAATTCTGAATGGCATTTCTGATTTCTAACCATTCAGTATATCCATAAATTCTTAAGAACTTGGCTTCTTCTCTCTCTGTTCTGTTCGTCCTTGTCATTCTTACATATACCTTTGGACCACCTCTGTTGGAGTGTCGCCCTTGGATAGTTGCATGAATGATTTTGGCTTCAGATCTTCGAAATTTCAGTCTGTCGTGCACCAATCAAGCTCTTTATCCTTCTGCATAGTGGCTTCAGCGGATAGTGCACTTAGAATCTTCTGTTGAGCAAGAATCGGATCTACATTCAAATTTTCTTGTGCAAGTTCTCTCTGTGCAAGCGCTTCAGCGACCCTTTCACTCTTTTTCGGTTGATCTGGCCGCCTTATCTCTTGCAGAGTCTTCTCTGAGCAATTTCCTTGCTAAAGCAAGATCATTCTCAGTTTGCTTTATTTCCTCATCCCTGGTTCTTTGTGCTTCCAATGCTTGTTCTCTCTCTTCTCTGGACAAAAAGTAGAATTCATCTACTATCCTTATTGGTACGGCTTCAATGGGTTCAGCTTCAGGCACCCTTATTCTTCTAGCCTCGAATTCCCTAAGGAATTTTATTCGCCTTTCTTCTTCTTCAGGCTCGCTTATGATTGGCTTTTGAACGCGACACCTGGGAATAAGGCCGTCTTCTTCTTCAGATTCAGTTTCTATTATGTACATAAACTGCTCTTCAGAGGAAGGTTCCTTCCAAGAAGTAGAGTCCTTTGGGGGACGGGGATCACTGACGGAAGGAGAGGAGGAGAAAGTATTATCAGAGAGAGTTTTTGTAGGAGAAGGAGGTGTGGGGGTTTCAGAGAGAGGAGTTATGAAAGGGATAAGAGGAAGAGATACCTCATGAGTGGTCTCCCCCTCAGATATTGGGATAGTGGCATCCAGATCTACCACTTCTTTTCCTTTGCCTAAGGGACCAGATTGTCCCTGAGAGGGATGTGGTCCGTCCCCCAAGGGCTCTTGATGAGCGACTCCAGGCCTTGAAAATCTGAAGTGCTCTAAGGAACTTCCAATGTCATCGTCGTCTTCATCATCATCCATCCCCCCATAGTGAGGTATAGGTTCTTCTTCTTCTTCTTCTTCTTCTTCTTCTTGTTCTTCTTCTTCCTCTTCTTCTTCTTCTTCTTCTTCTTCATCTTCATCTTCATCAGCATCATCATCTTCTTCAGGTTCAGCTCGCTGGATGTATGGAGAAATTCTCTCTCCAGGGAACCTCTGGTTATGCTCCGAGATGAGTTCATCAGCGAACTCTTTGGCACATCTCTCCCCCTCAATGTTATCAGGAGGTAGACAATGCACCATCAGAGTGCGAACATTCGTCTGAATGTCCTTGACCTTCGCATCATTATCTTGAAGCGTGGTCCGATCAGCAGCGTTGAAAGAAGAGGAACTAGCCTCAGAGAGCTTGGTGAGCAACTGCATCATATCGGATCGAGTTTTTTGAATAGACTCAAGGACGTTTGCTTGAGCAGCAACCTTCTGCTCTAGGTTGGTCAGGGTCTGATGAAAGGCCCTGTTGTCTTCTTTCAGAGAGTAAATGTCAGAGATGAGGTTGCTGATGTTAGTCTTAATCGATGGAGTTCCAACGATTCGTTTGAAGATCAATTCAGCGGACGTCTGAAGATTGTCCACCCTGGCCCTTGTGAGAGCACATTCCCTGACCAAATAGTCAATTGCAGGGAATGTAGGGTTGGGAAGGACAATTGGAGGTAGCTCAGTGACCGGAGTGGGAAGCTTGGGAGTGGCCATCTCTTGCTTCACATCTCTGAGTCGGGCAGCGCTGGGAGGGCCCTGAGGAGACTTCCCCATTTCCTTGTTGAGGGGAGGAGCGCCGGTGGTGGTGGTTGTCGTCGCTGAAGTGGGAAGAGAAGCGACACCTGATGATGACATAGATAAAGATGCCAAAAACACATCCGGATTAGAAGATGGATGAAAAAATGTATGTTTCTCCCTGAGAGTATCATGAGGATTACTCTTAGGGACCACATTTGCAGAGGCAGTGTCTTGAGGATCACTGACCAGTGTCTTAGAGTATCTAAGAGAGATACTCTGAGGTCCTTTTAATTTGGCCTTCCAAAGCTCAGATTGCCTAAACAATATTGAGGTTTGGACTGCGTGCATTTCAGCATTATCAGGGATAGGGACAACTATCGCTGAGTCACTTGCTGAGGTGAGGACTAAAGAAGAGGAGATAGAAGTAGATAAGAAGGCTGTGAGAGTAGTACCTGATCCAGCTTCAGCAGAGCCGGCTAAAACACCCTCATTGACCGGAGTCGCTGATGATGTAGGTAGTGCTGATGAAGCGACAACGGTTGAAGAGATCGCTGAAGTGGCTGTGGTTTTAGGTGGTGTTGGTAGTACACCGAAATCAGAGAGAGTGGTCTTTTAAGAGACCATCTTCTTTGGCTTCTTAAGTTTGGTTGCGATGGTCTTTTTAGTCTTTTATGACCATCGGATGGTTGCTTTCTCTTAACAGCGGCAACAGTGTCTGGGTTGCTCGCTGTTGGGTTGGACAGCGAGGTGGACGCTGGAAGAGGAGCTCCGATCACTTGCAGCATGTAGGGCGTGAAAGGAGCATCACCTGGACGTTCTTCAATGTCCAGGGACTTCTTCTCTACTACAGAGAAGGAGTGATCGCCGACCTTCGGGTATTCTTCCCCGAAGGCAACCTCCATAATGGTTGCGAAGAAGCGAGGGTAAGGGATGACGGGATGTCTGGTGGCGGCGCTGATGCGACTGACCATGTCGCTGAAGATGTAGTCAGCGTAGTTGAGGTTGTGGCCGGTGCAGAGGGAATAGGCAAGATCTTGAAAGTGCTTGCTCGCCTGGTCATGCGAGCCGATCTTCAACCCAAGGCATTGGATCACCTGGGTTAAGATATATTGCCAGCGAGCAGGTAGCCTTTTCTTTTCTACCTTGGAACCCACTGTCTTCAGAGAGGGATTTTCCCAAGCATATCCAATAGAATCCAAGAATGCGTCGATTTGCATCTTGGTGGGTTCAGCGCCCCCATTGTTGATTCTTTGCGCGTACAGGGAGACGAAGAGCCTTCCTGAGAAACCCAACAGTGAAAGAAAAGAAACCAAGATCTGGAATCTTGAATCCAATAGTAGGGAGCTCGGTTCCTTTATCAGTCGTCAGCATGGTACAGTGAGCCGTGTACCATAGAGCTTGGAGATGAGAGGAGACGCCCACTGGGTTGTGGACGAAAGCGTACATCAGTGGGCACGCCTTGATGAAGGTAGCTCCTTCAGCGAATTGAGGTCGGTCAGCAGGGATGTCCACCAATGCAATGTAATTGCAGGACTTGAAGACGGTTCTTTCCAAAGAAAAATGGCAGGTTGGTGCAGCGACCAAGGTGGTGTCTTCAGCAGCAGAGGTTGCAGCGGTCTTACTTGCAGAGGCCATTGCTGTAGGAAAGATAGGAACACCAAAGAGGTAAATCATGGTTTTATACATAAATGTATAAACCAGAGTTTGGTATAAAGAATACCAAATGTAAAATTCAAAGAAACAAGTATTTTGATGAACAAGATCAAAATGCTTGTTATAAAAACAATGTAATGAAAGATTAATAAAAAAAATGCGAAGATAAATAAAAAAATGGATAAAATTTTAAAAAAAATCTTTTTCTGTTCTAAGGAAAGAACTTAGAACAGGGTTTTTATAAAGGAAAACGTTTTAAGTTTAATCCAGATTGTTTTTATTTTTGTTTCTAATAAATGTTTTTATATCATTTTTAGAAATGTAAGGAGAAGAAGAAGTGAAACAAGATGTTTCCAGTCATAAGTAAAGGTTTAGATCAAACCTTAGTTGATTTCGAGAAGAAAAACACACAAATGCGTGTTCTTGGTGTTCTTGAGAAAACTTGAAGATTTGAAGGTTTCTTTTGCCTTTAGGAGAGTTATGAAAGCGGAAGGAATTAAGTAAGGCAAATGAGATGCTTAAATAGCAAGAGGAGAGAGAAAGAAAGGAATGCTAAACGACGGTTTTACCTTTTTGAAAAAGAAATGATGACCTGGCGCACGTTCCAAGAAAGGAGTTGGAATGGAAACGTCGCGGTCCGTCGTGTGTCAGAAAAAGGTCTGACGTGTCCTTTTCTTTATTTTTAAAAGATTATAATGATAATTATCCATAAGGAAGGTTTATCATTATTATTTTTAGAAAAATCTTCATCACTAATAATAAAGGATTGTCAGTGAGGAGTTTTAATTTTAAGAGAGACATTCTTTGATGAGAAAAGATATCAAAGAGTGATAAAGATTAGAAGATAATACCTGAGGAGATGGCCCATATATCGCTGAATCAGAGTTCAGAGAATGGAAAGTTTGAAGGCTTTATCTGTATCCCTTGTTGGTCACTGAATAATAAATTATTCAGCGTTCAACATACCAAGTTCGCTGATGAGTAGATTGAATCTATTTTCATCAAGAGGCTTGGTGAAAAGATCAGCTAGCTGATATTCAGTAGGTACAAAATGGAGCTCAACTTCACCATTCATCACATGATCTCTGATAAGTGATATCGGATCTCAATGTGCTTGGTTTTGGAGTGAAGTATAGGGTTGTTGGCAATTGCAATAGCACTAGTGCTATCACAATATATAGGAATTTTAGAGAGCTTGAGATCGTAGTCTCTGAGTTGATTTCTCATCCAAAGGATTCGAGCACAACAACTACCAGCGGCTACATACTCAGCTTCAGCGGTGGAGGTGGACACTGAGTTTTGCTTTTTACTTGTCCAACTTATTAGCTTTCCACCTAGTAGCTGACACCCTCCAGTGGTGCTCTTTCTATCTATCTTACAACCTGTAAAGTCACTGTCAGAGTAACCAATAAGATCAAATCCTGAGCCTTTGGAATACCAGAGACCAAGATTTGGAGTTCCTTTTAGATATCTGAAGATTCGCTTTACAACGATTAGATGGGATTCCTTCGGTTCAGCTTGATACCGAGCGTAGAGACAGATAGCGTACATGATGTCTGGCCTACTCGCTGTAAGATACAGCAGAGATCCAATCATTCCTCGATAGGAAGTGACATTGACTGGCTTCCCATTGGGATCCTTGTTCAACGTCAGAGTAGGCGCCATAGGGGTCTTCATCGCTGAGCACTGATTCATGTCGAATTTATTCAGCATGTCTTTAACATATTTGCTTTGACAAATAAAAATTCCTTTGTCAGATTGCTTAATCTGCAAACCTAGAAAATATGTTAGTTCACCCATCATACTCATTTTATATTGTTTTTGCATTCTTGCAGCAAAACGAGTGCAAAGTTTGGGTCTTGTGGAACCAAAGATAATGTCGTCAACATATATCTGAGCGAGTATAGTATGACCTTTATATTTTCTTAAAAACAGGGTTTGGTCAATTTTTCCACGAACAATTTTTTCTTTAAGAAGAAATTTAGAAAGGGTATCATACCAAGCTCTAGGAGCTTGTTTTAACCCGTAAAGAGCTTTTTCAAGTTTAAAAACATAACCCAGATGGTTAGGGTCTGAGAAACCAGGGGGTTGTTCAACATAAACTTCCTCGCTGAGTTTTCCATTTAGAAAAGCACTTTTAACATCCATCTGAAAAACTTTGAAGTCTTTATGGGCAGCATTAGCTAAAAAGAGTCTTATGGCTTCTAAACGAGCAACAGGTGCAAAGGTCTCATCATAGTCAATTCCTTCTTCTTGTCTATAACCTTGAGCAACAAGTCTAGCCTTATTGCGAATTAGAGCATCTCCAAGAGATTCTCCAAAATTTCTCCAAAATGGAGAAACAAAAACTAAAATCTCCAAAGAAAATTACACTCATCTCCAACAAATTCCCCATTTTAAAGAACCAAACAATTATAATAATATTAAAATATTGTAATCATTTAATAAAATATTATTTCTATCTATTTATATTTATTTTCAAAAAATTTCATTGGTAGTTTCATGTGGTAATCATTAATGGAGTAATCTCCATATTTGGAGAAAATAATTTTCTCTCTCCTCATTTCTCCATTTTGGAGATAGTTTTGGGGAATTTGTTAGAGCAAGATTTTGGTTAAAAATCCCCATTTTCATTATTTTTCTAAATTTGGGGAAGCTCTTGGAGATGCTCTTATAGTCCCATTTTCATCTAGCTTATTTCTGAAAACCCATTTGGTTCCTATGACAGTTTTATCAGAGGGTCTAGGAACAAGATTCCAAACTTTATTTCTACGAAATTCAGTTAGTTCTTCTTGCATAGCTGAAACCCAGCTAGGATCAGAGATAGCTTGATCTATCTTTTTAGGTTCAGAGAGAGAAATGAAGTTAACATAAAGACAGATATTACTTGTGCCTCTACGTGTTTTGATACTTGCAGTGGGGTCACCAATAATTTGATTTATTGGATGATTTGTAGCCCATCGCTGAGCTGGTGGTTGAGGAGAGAGATCAATGGCAGATTCAGCGATTTGTTCTTCAGTTTCTGGTATAGGACTTGTTGTTTCAGCAACAGGTACTTCATTTAGAATCAATTCAGGGGATTGATTTTCAGATATAGTTTGGTTGTTCACTGAGGAATTTCCAAGAGAGGAATCAGCGACAGGAATCTGATTAAGAGGAGTAACATTCATCCTTGAAGATGAATGATTGTCACTTGAAGAATTTACAGGGATTTCATCATCACATTTCTTCAGCAGGAGGTTGATTGCTGAAATATGTTTCAGGTTCCCCATAATGAGATTTCATCCATGCATTCAATTCTTCATCATCCTCATGAGAATGAGAAGCATGAATGGGACGAGATTCATCAAAGTTAACATGCATGGATTCTTCAACATGTTGTCTTCTTTTGTTGAAGATTCTGAAGGATTTAGATACGGAGGAGTATCCAAGAAATATACCATCGTCAGCTTTTGGATCAAATTTGCCCAAATAATCTCTGTCATTCAGAATGTAGCATCTGCATCCAAAAATGTGGAAATATTTCAGAGTAGGTCTTCTCCCATGAAATAGTTCATAGGGGGTCTTCTTAAATCGTTTAACTATCAGGGATAGATTTTGAGTAAAGCACGTTGTACTGACTGCTTCGGCCCAGAATTGAGTGGGTAGATGCGATTCGCTGAGCATTGAGCGAGCCGCTTCAATGATAGTACGATTTCTTCTTTCAGCAACACCATTTTGCTGAGGAGTTCTCACTGATGAGAAGTTGTGAGAGATGCCTTTTTCTTCAAAGAAGCTTACCAGAGTATTGTTTTGGAATTCAGTGCCATGATCACTTCTTATGGAACGAACAATTAGATTGTTCAATACTTCCATTCTTTTGATAAAAGAAATTATCATTTCAGGGGTATCACTTTTGGATCGAAGGAAGAACACCCATGTGTATCTGGAGTATTCATCAACAATCACTAAAGTATATTTCTTCCTAGAGATAGATTGGACATTGACAGGTCCAAATAGATCCATGTGGAGTAGCTGAAGAGGAGTGGTCACCGAAGAAACTTGCTTTGACCTGAAGGAAGCTTTTGTCAGCTTTCCCTTCTCACACGCTGAACAAAGAGATTCCTTTGTAAAGGTATGATTTGGGAGGTCTCTGGCTAGATCCTTTTGAGACAATTCATTTGTAGTCTTAAAGTTGAGATGAGAGAGTCTTTTATGCCATAACCAGTTTATGTCAGTGGATGCTTTAGAGATAAAGCACATGTTCTCAGAGTGAGAACTATTCATATTTATGACATATACATTTTCCACGCTTTTGCCTGTAAGGGCAAGCTTATCATTTCCGTCAGTGACAGCATATCTATTCTTTAAGAATAGAACTTTGAAGTCTTTGTCACATAACTGACTAACACTCAAGAGATTGTGCTTTAGTCCCTCAACGTAGGCAACTCGAGAAAACGATGTGGCTCCGTTGGTTAGAATTTCATAGCCTTTAGTGTATCCTTTGCCATTTCCACCAAAGGTCACTGATGGACCAGCTTCTTCTTTGTAATCAGAGAGCAGAGATTTTCTGCCAGTCATGTGCCTTGAGCATCCGCTATCAAGATACCAGATACCCTTGGCACTCTGCATACAACAAAAGATTAATTGTTTAAAGGTACCCATATTACTATGGGTCCTGCTTGGTTAGATAGAGGATTGGCGGAGGAGCTACTAGCCGAAGAACTCTCTTCAGCGGATATCTTCACCTTTGATGGATTTGCAACCTTGGTGGATTTCATTCTCGCTAATTTATCAGCTTGAGCTACTTTCTTTCCATGAGCTAGTTTATCAGCTCTAGTAGCATTAGGACATTTGCTTTCAATGTGGGTGTTTCACCATAGTGATAGCACTTCCTATACTTAAAGGGTTTGGAAATCAGAGAGGGAGCAGGAACATTCTCAGGGATAGGTCCAAGAATTCCTTTATCCATGGTCCTTGGAGGTATAACAACCTTTTCAGGGGTAGGAGTGAGATCAATTTTAATTCTAGGGGTTGGTCTCTGAGAAAAGTCAGGGACCTTCTTCCCAGTTTTAGAAACTTTCTCTGAGGACTTCTTGTTCCTAATTTGAGTTTTCTTATTCTTAGGAACTTGATTTAGAAACTCGTTCTTGATCACTTTCTTAGAATTAAACACAGAAAGCTTCTCTTTAGAAGAGAAGGAAGAAGAAGTTGAAGAAGAAGGATCAGGGATAGAAGAGACAAACATTCCAAATTTGAGCATGGAACGATCATTCTCTGATTCTTCTTTTTCAGGGTTATAGCCTAACCCACTTCTTACTTTCATAGGTATTTGAGCATTGATGATCTCATTGACTTTATCAGAAGCCTTACACCATCCTTCGATGGTTGCCTTTTCAGACTTGAGATCAGCGATAGCCTTTTCCCTATCAGCGATAGCTTGTTGTTTCTCGATGCTTATTGTTTGATTTGCAAAGACTTGGTCCTTGAGAGATTCCTCAATTTTAGAAAGTTCTTTGATTCTTATATGACAATTTTTTAATTGTTCAGATAAGTCAGTGTTAATTCTCTCGGCCTTAATTTTTCCATTTAAAGCATCGTAAAAATCAACAGTCATAGCATCGAGAGCCGACAAGTTATCACTTTCAGAAGGTAAGGAGATAGAAGGAATAGTTACCTGAGTAGAAGGAGACTCAGAGGAAGAAGTCTCAGTGGTTTCTTCAGCGTCCTCAATTCTTGCCATTAGACAGAGGAAGGAAAGATCTTCTTCATCTGAACCAGACTCTTAAGAGGTCTTGGCCCAGTCATCTTCAGCATCCCAATCAACTTCTTCAGCGACAAGACCTTTGCCTTTTTGCTGGTGTTTCTTCAGATCCTTGTATTTGTTTTTTAGTTTCAAATACTTCTCCTTTTTATCAGAGGTCTGGGAGGTAGTGGGATCTGCACCTTTCTTTGACCTGCATTCACTTGCAAAGTGACCCTTTCGCTGACAGTTGAAGCATATCGCTGAGGCTTTCTCAGCGGGCAATGTTTTTTGCTTTTCAGAGTCAGAGAGGTTAGAAGGTTTTCGAAAATTGCTCTTTCTAGCAAATCTTTTAAAGTTATTAGTTAAGAGAGCAAGAGAGTTATCAAACTCAGAGATGTCAACATCAGTGAGTTGATCTTCTGAATCAGTTTGACCTAATTCAGTGATGGAGGTGATAGTGGAAGAAGAAACATTTTTAGGAGTTCCTCAAAAGTCACAACTGCCAAAGAAGTACTTTTGGCACCCTTGAGTTCATTAATGAGGTTCTTCCTCAGAAGTTGAGATTGTTCCTCATTTAAGAGCATTCCATATAATGCACTTAAGGACAAGGTTTCAAGATTCTTTGACAGCTTTAGACATGTAGTGTACACTCTGTAATGCCTCCATGAATTTTGTCAGAATTTCAGTGTTTGAATACACTCTGTCGACTGATTTAAGATCAATCAACAAACAATTGAAACGCTGGTGAATTTGAGAAAGAGATTCACCCTTTTGATACATAAAACTCTCATATTTTCTTACAAGATTTATGCATCTAGTGACTTTAACCTCAGAAGTTCCTTCATATTTGATACATAGAGTATCCCACATGGCCTTAGAAGTCCTCATTTTCATGACAGAATGATAGACTTCATCTGGTAAAGCCATTGCTATTATAGATCTAGCTTTAGAGTCAATAGCAATTTCTTTCTTGTCTTCTTCAGTCCATTTGTTAGGAGTTTTAACAATAACCCTTTCAGGAATGGCTGGAGTAGCAGTGGTGGCAGGAACACTAGCTACTATTGTTGTTGGAACAAATGGTCCATTTTCTAGATAGTAAGGAATCTTTGGGTCAGATCCCTCTAGAAATAGAGACATTCTTTCCTTCTATAATGGGAAATTATCATGGCTAAATCTTGGAGGTTTAGCTAAAGATCCATAATCATTGTAGTTTGTATTAGGGTTTGACATTTTAAAATAGTTTTAAGAAACAATATTTTAAAGATTTAAGAAGCAAACACTGCTCTGATACCACTTGTTGGTCCCTAAAAGGTCTACAAGAGTTCAATCAATAGTAAACAGTTTGTAGAGGGGGGGGGGGTTGAATACAAACACACACATATTTTGGTTTTTAAATGAGTTTATAGATAATAAACAAATTTACAGTTACAAGCGAAATAAGAACAAGTTTAACACTTATTCTTTTGTAACTAAGAAACACTAAGTTTGATGCACAAGAAGATGAAAGAAAGAATAAAGAGGGTATAGGCTAGAAAGAAGCATGCATTAAGATGAAGAAGATATCTCCATCTTATTTATACCCGTTTGCATTTAATGCAAGACAAAAGGTATATGCCACGTGTCAAGCTTGGATAGGAAGCTTGTCCTTGTTAATAAAACAGCCATGCTTTTGGCCGAATATGAACAGTATCGTATCAGATATGATGGGGACATAAGAGACAAGTCGTACGTCCTATTCTGACAAGGTTCTAGGTTTGATTTTTGTGCATCGAGGATAAGATCAATCTTTAGTCTTGCAAAGGAAGCTTCATTTGATCGCTGATACTGAATCTTCAAGGATGAACTTCAGTATCGCTGAGGCTCCACAAGACTTCACACGTTGAGTAGATAACCGCTGCTATCGCTGAACCGCTTCAGTTCACTTAGCTGATTTTCTCTTTCTTCAGCTAGGGTCTTTGACTTTCGCTGAATGGTCTTCTGGTGTGATAGCTGATCTTCAGATCTTCAGAGATAAGCTTGTTGTTCCTTGATCTTCAGTGATCGCTGATGGTAATCAGCGGATGCTATCGCTGAATATGAACAGAAGCTTATACAATGGAATTTCACTAAGTATAAAAAGGAATTATATTCAAATCATTAAAAGGAGTTATGGTCAACAGGTTTCCATGATCCAAATTCTGATCACGTTTGTACAAAATTCGCTCTATGGCCTAAAGCAAGCTTCGAGAGACTGGTTTCATCGCTTCTCCTCGTATATTACTTGGATCAGCTTTGTCCACAGCAAGACAGACTCCTATCTGTTCATCTTTAGGAAGGGGAACGACCGAGCTTACCTTTTTTTTATGTCGACGACATCATTCTGACGGCCTCCTCACCAGACCTTCTTCGTCGTATTATCTTCCTATTGGCCTCAGAATTCTCCATGACTGACCTTGGTGCCCTATCATACTTTATTGGCATCTCTACGACCCGATCTAACAACGACATATTCCTCTCGCAGCACAAGTATGCGCTGGAACTTCTAGAGAAGGGCAATATGACAAATTCAATCCTTGTCGCACCCCGACTGACACTCAATCCAAGCTCGACCACACAGGATCCCCGGTTGCCGATCCCACTTTATATCGCAGCTTGGCTGGCGGGCTGTAGTATCTGACATTCATGCGCCCGAATCTATCTTATGTTGTTCAACAGATTTGTCTATACATGCATGACCCCCTTGAGCCTCATTTTCACGCTCTCAAGCGTATTCTCTGGTATATTCGTGGGACGCTTGATTACGGTCTACAACTTCACGCATCAACCACCATCGGTCTCATCGCCTACTCTGGTGCATATGGGGGGAGGGGGGATGTCCTTCCTCTCGTCGCTCTACGAGTGATTATTGTGTTTTATTTGGCGACAACCTATTATCTTGGTCCTCAAAGCGGCAACCGACGGTCTCTCATTTAAGTGTCGAAGCTAAATACAGAGGTGTTGCCAATGCCGTAGCCTGAAACCTGTTGTCTACAAGACCTTCTTCGCGAACTGCATTCTTCTCTTGATAAAGCCACCATCGTTTATTGTGACAACGTCAGTGCTGTATACTTATCCACGAACCCCGTTCAGCATCAACGAACGAAACACATTGAGATTGACATTCACTTTGTCCGGCACAAAGATGCTACCGGGCAAATCCTTGTCCTCTACGTTCACTCGAGCCTTCAATACGCCGATATCTTTATGAAGGGTCTCCTGACGTCTCTATTCACGGATTTTCTGTCCAGTTTGAGTGTATGTTCACGACCTCCCCCTCAAACTGAGGGGGCGTATTAGTGTATATTACCAAAAGTCCATTGTTGTATTTAGTTTAGTCTAATTCATAGCCCATTTATATACTCTTTGTAACTTGTATATATTGAGGATTAACGAAAAACTCTATTCATTAGAAAATACATACTCTAATAAGAGCACAATTTAATTGTTTTTTCGTGAACTCAACCTCCGATGAACTGTCCAATTATAGACAAATATAGTCTCTATTCCCCTTATGTATGCATATCTATATACACCTCTTTAGAGTCCTTGATGGTGTAATTATCTCTTAAATTTCATAATTGAAGTCCTTAAGTATAGCAAGTATGGATGAATTTTGATTCGTGGTGAGTTCTTTATCAAAATCTCTATTGTAGCCATAGTATCCAGATGAAGATACAAATACCTATTATTGCATTAATTAATGCTTAATTGATATTATAATTTGTATCAAACTGATTAGAGAGCTTACAACTGTGTCAAGTAGGAGTGAGTAGTATGGTATGGTTCGGTTTTTGGTCGAAACCGAACCGAAAACCGAGTCATTTGGTTTTTGAAAATCCAAACCGTTTGGTTTTCGGGGTTTTTTCGGTTCGGTTTTAAAACCGGATGATATAAAATGTTTTGGTTTTTGGTTTTCAGTTTTCGGATTTTGGTTTTTTGTTCTATATTTATTCCTTATTTACAACTTGTCAATTTCTTTTAATGTGTTCAAAAATCATGTTTAACTTTTTTAAAAACAACTTGTAGAATATAGAAATTGAAAATCAAAAATCAAAAAATCAAAAAATTAATTATATTATTATATATATATATAATAGAAAATTAAAAATAATTATATTATTGCGGATTCTGTTCGCTTTTTGGAGAAACCTAGCATTATCGGTTTGGTGTTTTTTGTCGGTATGGGAACCAAATCCTTAAACCGAATCATTTAGATTTTTGGTTTTCGGTTTCGGTTCGATTTTTTTGGGTTTTTTTCGATTTCGGTTTCTCGAGGTTTTTTCCCAATCTTTTTTGGTTTAAGTTCGATTTTTGTTCACCCTTATTAAGTGTGGAAGGGAGGTAAAATTAAAGATTAATATGCTACATTTTCTCACTTATTTTCAAAATTATAGAATTCTTTTTTTTCTCTCTTTTTTTTCTTAATTTTAGAGAAGGATTTAGGGGCCGTTTACCAAACAATTATCCGGTAAACATTTACCAATAAAATTCAACACTATTATTTATTTATCGGCAAGATTTTAGTCCACAAAACCGACATCATATGTAACAATTTACCTGATAAGTGCTAATCGTGGTAAGGGTCGCCGCCAAGGCTCTCAGTCCTTGTATTCGCTCTTACCGAATAAGAATAAAATTATTGGTCTTTGTCGTATCCATCCGGTAAGATAATGTGATTAAGTAAGTGCTTACTCAATTATAGTTGTTGAGCAAACTTTTCCCTTAGGGTGTGTTTGGTAGAGAGAGTTGGTAGTAGAGAAAGGGAATTGGAAACAATTCCCTTGTTTGTTGACACCAAAGAAAAGAAGGAATGAGAAAAGAAACAATTCACTTTCTCTATTTTCATTTCCCTCCCACATGAAAAGAAAATGGAAGAATTGAAATATTTCTCAATTGGCGCTCGTTGTTTGGTTAAGTTGTTGTTTTGGCTTAATAGGGTCTGTTTTAGCTTAATAGGGTAAGTTTTGGCTTAATAGGGTCTGTTTGGCTTAATAGGATCTGTTTGGTTTGTTGTTGTGTTGGTCTGTTTGGTTAAGCTGTTGTTTTGGCTTAATAGGGTCAGTTTGGCTTGATAGGGTATGTTTTGGCTTAATAGGGTCTGTTTGGCTTATATGGTCTGCTTTGGCTTAATAGGGTATGTTTTGCCTTAATAGGGTTTGTTTGGTATGTTGTTGTGCTGGTCTGTTTGCTTAAGCTGTTGTTTTGGCTTAATATGGTTTGCTTTTTGCTTAATAAGGTACAACTCTCTGTTGAATTTTCTGTCGTACCAAACAAGAGAAATAATTTTCTGTTACATTTCTTGGTTGAACTCTCTGTGTTATCAAACAAAAAAGTCAATTCCTTTTCTTCAGACCAATTCATTTTCTCTGCAATTTCATTTTCTACAACCATTTTCCTGCAATTCCATTCTTTATACCAGACGCACCTAAATTTTTCACGATTTATATAAATAACATTGCTATATAAAGGAAGGTTGGAAAAATAAAATAAATCAAAACAAGGAAAAAAGAAAAAAAGAAAGAAAAGGTTAAAATTAAGATAAAAGCATCCTCATTCATCCTTATGGCTGAGTTCTCGAGTATTTTTCACGAAGGAAAGGAAGGGTAATGAAAAAAAAACAGAGGGAAAAAGAAAAATATTGTGTTCTCGAGTTTTTTAAGAAATGAAGGGAAAGAAAAACGAAGAAAAATCATGATAATTTTCCTCCCAAATATAAAAAGAAAGAGAAGGAAATGGAATGGAGTAAATTTTTTATAATAATCAAAAATATTTATAAACTTATACATTTACCACTCAATTGTATTCTTTTATAAAATAAATAAGGATATATTTGTAAAAACATCTTATTTTTAACAAGAACGTAAAAACAAAATTACTTTTTATTTATTTATTTATTTTCTTTCAAAAACTCAGAGAACAGAGCGTATATGATTATGAAGTAAAGGTAGTTTTGAAATTTGGGTCAAACGAAAACCAAGCACCAATAAAACCACGAAGACCAATAAACTCGGGACGAACAGAAACCCCATAGGAATTCTGCAAATTGATGAAAAAATCGTTGGGGAAATCAGAAATAGGGTTTTTCGAGTTCAGCGACAATTTGAGGTAATTTTCTTCTCTAAACTCACGATTAATTACTATTTAGTATAGTAGTTGTAGAGTCATCTGGTAGTCGTAATAGTGGCTCAAAGGCCATTGATTTGGCCAAACACGCCGTATAAGGTGGTGGTTCCATGGCAAAAACTCAGACATTCGAGTATAATCCGTCGTGATAAACACATTGCAAAAAGGAACCAATTTGGTCAAAAATTGATCTATTTGGTCCCAAAATTGGGCAAAAAACCGCTGCTAATGGCTGCTGCTTACAAATATATGTATATGTATATGTATATGTATATGTATATGCTAATCAAATGAGAACCTCAAATATTGTGATAATTATAGTGTATGATGTTGTTATTTGATATTTCACATTAAAAATAATACATCTAAAGGCTAAAGCTAAGATTTAAAGTATTGACTAACATATGTTTGTTTTGAACTTTGTTTGTTTCATATTTACTTGTTTGTGTTCACTAAAATACATGTAAACTTTTCATATGTTTTTATGTAAAACAAACACACCGTAACATAAATATATTTATATATCAGTACCTTAAGGTTGTGTTCAATTTTGGGGAGAAAAAGAAAAAAAATGGGAGGGAAAAGAAAGAAAATAATTTCCATGTTCAAAGGAAAGGAAAGGAAAGGAAAGGAAAGGAAAGGAAAGGAAAGGGAAGATGTCATTTTACTAATATATCCTTTAAAAATATATCATTTTTAGAATGAAAGATTGGGTTGTTTTGTAATTTTCATAAAGTTTTTTGAAGGGTTTTCAATTTCTTTCCTTTCGTTTCCTTTCCTCCCACTTTTGGGAGGAAAGTTTTGGAAGGAAATTTATCATTATTTTTCTTCCTTTCTCTCCTAAAAAAACTTTCAAAAACACAAGTTTTTTCTTGTTTCCTCCCATTTCCTCCGTTTCCTTTCCTTTGTAAAAAAGGTTTCGAGAACACAGTGTAAGTTATAACATTAGATGGAACTGGAAGGAAAAAAACATGTGAAAGAATACCTGAAAGTACCAGTTTTCACTATTATCACAATAATTGTGGTTCTCATTTGTATGATTGTGATAACCTTAAGAACTTGGGCATCATGTGTTATTTCATATGATTTTTTTCCATCTAAAACTAGGATTTAGAATGTTGATTCACATATATTTGTTTCACAATGTGTTTGTTTACCATGTGCTCGGTTCACAATGTGAACCTTTTTGGCGTGCTTATGATACATAAAATACACGTAAAAAGTTTCACACTGTGAAACGAATACATATAATACAAACAAATATATGTTAATCAATACATTAAATATTACGCCTAGATGGAAAAAAGTCATATAAAATAACACATGATGCACAAGTTGTCAAGGTTATCACAATTTCATTGGTTCTCAAATGATTAAACCCCTGTGTATGCATATGTGTATGTGTATGCGTATGTAGGCATAGGATCGTGTGAAAAGGAGAGTTAAAGTGAGAAGCGTAAGAAGAGATCTGAACCATTGATCACTTTTAATCTCATACCCATCCATGAATTTCGCTTCATAAGGGAGTTGATCCGGTGTATCTCGATGCATCTCATCCTAATGTGCATCCATGGGTGGAGATCCCTTCTTAGTTCTTACGCTTCTCACCTTAACTCTACTTCTCACCGGAACCCAATCCTGCGTATGTATTTGTATATATATATATATATAATGCTTTTGAGTAAAATTACGTTGCTTTTGAATTGAAGGAACAATGCCATGCACATCAAAATCAAAGTGACCAACAAGAAATTGGTTGGATCTCCCATCGGATGTAACATCCAATATAATCTCCAGAGTTTGTGTTAACGACATTCTTGAGAACGTCCAGAAAGTGTGCACCGCTTGGTATGAAATCTGCAAGGACCCTGCTACATGGAGGGTCATTTATGTGGACTATACAAATTTATATTTTGAAGGTGAAACTTTATATAAGCAGGTTGTGGATAGGAGCCAAGGCCAATTGATTGATATCACCATCGAGAATTTTTGTAACGATGAGTCTCTTCAATATGTTGCCGATAGGTATGGAAAAGCTTACTGTAAATGTATTTCTTTCTTTGCTTATAAATTATAATAAAAGCTAAAGATGCTCTGCATTACTACTTTTTGTTTACCTATTAATGGTTCTATTAAGAGGCAGCCTCTGAATCGCTAAGAGGTGAATCTTGTTTGGCAAAAAGATAAGTCTGCCTCTTAATGGGTCCAAAACCCTCTGAATCATTTTGTATCCTGGACCTCCCTTAACCATTAAGAGCTCTGATTATATCCTGAACAATTACCAAACAATTATATTTTATTTTGCACTATATCATAAGAGCCTCTTAATCATTCTGACCACTTTAACATTCTGCACCAAAACCATTCAGCAACTGCGAAACAACCTTTTTATAGTTACATTTTGAACGATCATTAACAAACTGGACTGGATATGATACCGAAACGTATCTGGTTTGGCTACTGAACTTCTGATAGCTTTGCATTGGATTTCAAAGTCAGATAAAATCCGACCCCCATTATGCACCACTAAGGGCTGTTTGGTTAGTTTTCCATTAAGTCGGTATGGATAAAGTTGTCAGTTTATAGATTGGGAGGGTTTTTTTATAGAAGGAAGGAGCATGTTCTATAATTGGGAGGGGCACATTTAGAAAAACTTAGTTTTCTGCATAAAGCCCCCCCCCCTCTTAAGCCACTTTCTATGTCATTAAGCCACTGCCAAACAGTCATGTATAACTGACCGAATAAGTTGTGTCCCATTAAGCTCATTAGGTCCTAACGGTCTGTTTGTTAGCAGCTTAATGAGCTTAATAGGACTCACTTATTCGGTTAGCTATGCATGACTGTTTGGTAGTGGCTTGATGATATAGAAAGTGGCTTATTCAGTAAGCTTCTAAGGGGAAGCTTTATGCAGAAAGTCAAGCTTTTTCCAAACCTGTCCCTCCCAAATAAAGAAACCATGATCCTTCCATCTAAAAAAAAACCCATCCCAAACAAAAACCTTCCCGATCTATACAGACAAATTAATCCACACAGACATGTTTATCCACACAGGACTTAATGAAAAACAATCATGTAACCATTTAATTGTTTATGTTCTTCAAACAGATCAAGTCAGCTTAAACGTCTCAAAATTGCATCGGCCTATGATTTTACGTTCACGGATGAAACCTGTATTGAAGCCTTGAAGAAATTTCCACTATTAGAGGAACTCAGTCTCTACTCAACAAAAATCTCAAAAGAAGTTATCAAAACCGTTAGCCGTTATTGTCCTATGCTCAAAACTCTGAAACTGAATAACGGACCATGCCCATTTTTCAAGGTCTCCATAGCTGCACGTGATAATATAGCCATAGCTATTGGGGAAAACTTACATAAGTTAAGAGCACCTTGAGCTTATTGGAAACAGCCTTTCGAATATCGGGCTGAAAACCATTCTGAATGGTTGTCGTCGGCTTAAATCACTTGATTTACGTGCGTGTTTCAATGTTGATCTTAAAGGGGTCGTTGGAAAAAGATGTTCAAAACAGATTAAGTGTTTAAAACTTCCGAATGATTCACTTGAAGGGTTTCCGTATATTCATATAACTAATAGCAATGGTTGCTTATTAGAAGAATTCTCGAATGATGATTACTTTGATGATGATGATGATGATGATGATGATGATGATGGATCTGGTGGCTCGTTCGATCATGATGCTGAATATGATAATTTTACTGAATATGATGATGAATATGATGAATTTGATGGATACTACAATGAGCTGCTGAACTCCATGGGCATGTCTTAATGATCAGAAAGGTGAGTTAGGGGTTGTTTGGTTGGTTTTTCCATTAAGTCTTGTATAGATAAAGTTTTGTGTGTGGATTAATCTGTCTGTATAGATTGGGAATCGGAAGGTTTTTGTTTGGAAGAGTTTTTTCACAAATGGAATGAGCGTTTCTTTTAATTGGGAGGCACTTGGCTTTCTGCATAAAGCTCCCTCCTAAAAGCTTACTGAATAAGCCACTTTATGTATCATTAGCTGACCAAATTAGATGAGTCCCATTAAGCTTATTAAGCTGCTAACAAACGGGCCCTTAGACGGAAATAACACTCATAAATGTTATATTTGATTTGAAGACGAGGGATCATGTGAGAATAACAGTTATGGTGAGAACACTTCAGACCCTTTGGATGAGTCTGACATTCATCTATCTTCAACTACATTCATCTACTTTTAGAGCATCTTCAAGAGCTATGCTATATATTTTTCTAAAATAGAGTACCAAAAGTCAATATATCTATAAAAAATTCTTCCAACTCCAATAGCTATTCTATTTTAGAGATTTTAGCATTAGTTATATTATTAAAATAATCAATACATTAATAAAATATTATTTTTCTTCCATAAATCATTTTACTTTGATGACTCTTATGTGGAAAGATTAAAATATTATTTATCTTTCTTAAGTAGTGGGTTTTAGAGATTTCTCCAAATTTGAAGATTTTCATCTTTTTTTAGCATAGCTATTGGAGCAAAAAAAATCTCTAAAACCAACAAAATCTCTATTATACCATAGCTCTCGGAGATGCTCTTATATATCAAATTTATCTTTTATATACATTTAATCACTTTCACGTGCATGAATTTGTTAAGGTTTCGGTCATGATGATAAAACTAGGTAAATAAATGTAGTTGAAGGTATATGAAGGTTGAGGGAGGTTCAAACGAGAACAATAAGTAAACAAGAGAATATAAAAACAGTCAAATCATGTGTAAAATCACATGTGATTATACATTAAAGGTCGACAAAAGGGTGTGTGGGTCACGGTAAAAGTCGAGTGAATCGCATGTGAAATTTATACGTACTTCCAGTGTAAAATCACATGTGATCTGATTGTTTTCTTATTCTCTTATTTAGTTACCGTTCTCGTTTAAATCTGATTCTATGGAGGTTTTGCTCTCATTTTCTCACGGTAACTTATTTTTAACCGAAACTCAACCCTTGAATTGAAACATATATTAATTAATTGTGTTTGATTTTTTTGTTTGAAGCTGCAAGACCAATCTGAAAAATCAGACAAGGTAATGTTCTAATTTGATGAATCCCTTGCATCTCAAAACAGATAACAATTAATTGTGTTTGATGTTTTCTATTTGTACGGATTGGAAAAGTTTTTGTTTTGGAGGGTTTTTCATAGATGGAATGAGCATGGTTTTTAACTTGTTTTTGCAAACCCGAAAACGAACTAAAAATCTGTCTACCAGAATGAAGTTTATGGTACTTAATGTCAAGTGAAACTAAGGGGCTGTTTGGTTGGTTTTCCATTAAGGGGATGTTTACTAAACACTTATCCGGGTAAGCACTTACCAAGTTACATTACCTTATTGGATGAATATGGCAAGAACGAAAAATCTTACCCGGTAAGAATGGTAAGAGCAAAAGCAATGACCGAGAGTCTTACCCGGTAAGTGAGAGCGACGACTCTTACACGGTTAACGCTTACCCGGTAAATTGTGGCATACGATATCATTTTGATAGACTAAAATCTTACCCGACAAGTAAGTGATAGTGTTGACTTTTGCCGGTAAGCACTTACCCGGGTAAGTTTTGGTAAACGGCCCCTAAGTCCTGTACGGATAAAGATATATGTGTGCGCTAATCCGTTTGTGTAGATTGGAAAGGTTTTTTGTTTGGGAGGGTTTTTCATAGACTTAATTATTATGTTTTTTAATCGAGAGGGACATGTTTGGAAGAAACTTGGCTTTTTACATAAAGCTCCCATTTAGAAGCTTACTGAATAAGCCACTTTCAATATCATTAAGCCACTACTAAATAGTCAGTCATGTATAGCTGACCAAATAAGTTACGAGTCTCATTTAGCTGCTAACAAAATGACCTAATTCTACTACAAATGATGGAATAGATTTTGGGGTATTTGTTTTTGTTTTAGAAAGAATTGAGTTATTGTAACAAGTGTAGAAAATGCTCATCAATGGAGAATGGTTTATAATGGTTTATAATTTTGAGACAAGTTACACCATGAGGGGCATTTTTGTCCATGAAAAACATTAGAATGAATTAATAGATTTGGTCCCTCTGGTTTGGTGAGAACTATGAAATTGGTCTCCAAGCTTCATTTATTACAAATAAACCCTCAAGTTATGCACTTTGTCTTGGAAATGGTCCTTCACCACCCCAACCACTTCATTAAACTTATTTAAGATTAAACTATATTTCGTCCTTATATTTTAATTAGGGGTGTTTGTGGTGCGGTTTGGGTTAAAACTGCAAACCGCACCGCATGAATCTCAAACCGCACCGTAAGATGCGGTGCGGTATGATGCGATTTGTATCTATTGCATTTTATGTCTACAATCCAATATTTATAAGTTTAAAATTACATTAGAGTATGAACGATAAATTGACCGTACTTCAAAAAAATAAAGAGTTTCAATACATCCGATTCCCAAATATATATTGCATAATTAAAATATAATAAGAAATAAGATAATTAAATTCCGAACTAGATTGGAAGTGTGAGTTGTGACGTGTCCAATTATGGGAATTTAATTATTATAACCATTTTTCATAAACTTTTTACCCAAATAACCATTTTCTCTCTAAATTTATCAAAATGACCAAAACTTACTCGAAATACATACCGAAATACATAATGATCGAAGGTGATTGAAACCTACTCGAAATGGACCAAACCTACTTGAAAATATTAAAACCTACTCGAAATTTCAACATATCAAGTAAATGGTTATCAAAACCTACTCGAAATTCCCATATATAAATATTTACTCGATAACACATAAATATTTAAAATGGTTATCAAAACCTACATATATAAATTGAAAATATTTACTCGACAACTCATAAATATTTAAAACCTACTCGAGATGTTCAAATTTCACAGAAATTTCGAGTAGGTTTTGATAACATTTCACTAAAAAATTATAATTCAAATGGTTATTTATGGTTATTTGATAACGTATCGAGTAGGTTTTTGATATAATTCTAAATTAAAGGTTATCAAAGTAACATATCGTTTGATAACCTTCTTTTATAAGTATCACAAAAGAATTTATGAAATGGTACTTTGATTATTGTATTCGAGTAGGTTTTGATAACCATTTACTCGATATGTTTAAATTTCGAGTAGGTTTCAATCACCTTCGTTTCTTATGTATTTTGGTATGTATTTCGAGTAAGTTTTGGTCATTTTAGTAAATTTAGAGAGAAAATGGTTATTTGGGTAAAAAGTTTTTAAAAAATGGTTATAATAATTAAATTCTCATTAATTTATTAATATTGTCAATTGTCATATTAGATCAAACTAAAAGTTTAAAACACAAAGTCCAATAATATTACATAAATGATAAATTATTCTATATATGTATGTGTTATATATAAGCTGTGCGGTTTGAACCGCATTTTGATAGCTCAAAACCGCAAGCCGCACCGTATAGTGCGGTTTGATAGAAATGCAAACCGCAAAGCGCACCGTGAAAGTTCTAAACCGCGTTTTGCAGTGCGGTGTGGGCGGTTTATAAAGTTTGGATGAACACCCCTAATTTTAATTTAAAAAACAATCAAAATTGGATGCAAACAAATTATACTTAAAAGATGCATTTTTTTTATTTCACAAAGATATATTTTTATGTTGAACATTCATATTTTTTGAAATGTCAAAGTTCATTGATGTTAATAGAAAGTAAAAGTTCATTTAACGTTAGCAAAAATGACAATATAAAAGTGATGGTTCGTTGTTAACAAAAAAAAATATCAAGGTTCATAGCTGTATTTAAAAAAAATTGTGAAAGTTTATTGTCGATTGTTGTGAAATATGTAAGAGCATTTTCAACATCATTGCTAAAACAGAAAAAAAGAGTTTTCTATCTCTAAATTGTTTCAAGAGCATTGCTATATTTTTTGTTATTTTAAAGATTTGGAGAGAAATCTCAAATATAAAGAAATCTCTAAACTATGAGAGAGAAACATTATTTTAATATGGGAAAACTGCATTAAAATGGAACCAACTTTGGACTTATTCCTATTTTGGAGAATCAACTTTAAAAATCTTCATTTTGAGGCTTGAGACAAACTTTTCATTTATTTAAGGGTTTGTTTAACTTGTTGGCCTACTAACGATGACGTGGCTCAGGTTAATGCCAACTAATATACCATGTCATATTATAAAGGGAAAATTGCATGAAAAAGTAATGTACTTTGCCTTGATTCCTATTTTGGGTAATGTACTTTTAAAACTTTCGTTTGGGTACCTACGATGTAAAGTTTCAAACATTTAAGTACCTGGGCAACCGGTTTAAGTATTAACGGGTTACCATGCTGACGTGGCGAATGATATGGCATCCAACTCAATATTATTTGTTGATGTGGCTAGTGATATCGATTTTCTTTTATAAAAAATTAGTCTTTTTTTATTGTAACATTTTTTTCATACCAAATCTATAATCTAACATAACTTTTTAGACCAGATTTGTATTAAAACCTTTAACCTTCAACATCCAGATCTTGAAAATTTATGTGTGAAATAGATAGAGGGATACCGATCTTCTTGTTCTTTACTTCATCTTCGTCTTCTTCAACCACGGCCAAAAATATCCCAAAAATATTTCTTAAATCAAAAATGAAATAAACCAGGATCATCAATCAAATAACACCTTTTCTTTTTATGGATTTCATCTTCACTGTCAATAAGATCAAGAAAAATTCTCAAACATAACTTAATATTCAACAGGTAAACCAGAATGATACATCTGGCATCAATTTCAGGCTTCGGACCTCGGGTACGATCATGTGATTAGGGTCGGTTTGTTCGGGGTTTTATTTAGGCCGTTTTTTCGGGGTAGTTACATACTAGTTTAATGGATATTATTTTAAGAATTTACTTTGTAGTTTAACGGATATTATTCATATTTTCTAACTATTAATAAAAACAAATAACAATATAACGTAATTATAATGTAAGGACCACTTCATATGTAGGAAGTGAGATAATATAAATTAGGGTAGAAAGCAAATGCATAGAGTACATTAGAGTGTTCTTTTTTTTGGCTCTCTACATTAATTGAAGGGATGAACTAAATGTACCCCTATATATTGCTAAATACATTGTATCTACTATTTTTTCTTCTCACTCGCATCATCAAAACCTACTTTTCACATCCTTAATATATGAATTAATCTGTGCATATAACATCACCCTTATTAAATCATAGATGTAGGGAGTCCATTAATCATCACCAATGAGCTCCCTACATTGATTTTTAAACTGTTGTAGGGAGTGATAAAACATCACTCTAATGGACTACCTATATTGGTTCCAAACATTAATTTTTATTATCTCACTACCTACATGTAAGGAGCTCCCTACAGATATTCTACATTATTTTATTATATACATATGCATATCATGTCATTTGTTTATTTTGTTTTAATCAAAGTAAAAAATATTATTAAATAATGTATAGTTGCTAATGTAGATACTATGATTAGAGTAACAATGTATTATTTTGCTATAACTTAAATATAGGGAGTAAGTTTGAAGATACTCTAATACCCCCTATTTCCATTTCAGTCAAATCATTTCCCTCAAAACATTATATTTATATTTTCTATTTGAAAAGCTTTTATCCTCTTCCCTTCACCTTCGCATTGGAAACTTTGTCTTCTAAATCAACTTGAATAAGAATTTCCTATATCCTCTCGAGCATTGGATGAAGAATAAAATGTCTGAAGAAGGTAATGACTTGGAGTCTGTTTACTTGCTTCTTACCATCTCTTATCGAGTAAAAGACTATTACCTCGATAAGAGGTGAGTTGTTTACTAAAAAAAGGTTAGCCTCTTGCCACTTCATGTCGATTGTTATCTTTCTAGGGTAATGCTCTCCTTATCGGAGTCAGAGGTCACCATAAGATTATAACCTTCCTCGGATCTTTTTCTTCATTCAGGAATATTGTTTTTCTTTTGGATATTAGAGAAACCATCTCGATCGATCTGACACCAGTGCTTTAACCCATTTCAAGAATTGTAAAAAGAAGATCAAGGAGGAGCTGGTGTATGAATGTAGAGACAGAAAATATCTGGATATAGTTAACAAGATTAAAAACGTAAAAAAGACAAACCATTCATCATGTTTTACTTTCAACCTCTTCTTGGGTTGCTTTTGAAAACCTTGAGAGAAGTATTAGACTTCCCATAAAAAAAATCATAAATATAGAAAGAAGCAAAAAAACTGTTGAGGGAGGATTGGAATTTGAAAGAGTTTATGTGCGTTTATTTGGAGGCCTGAATAATATTAAAATTGATGGTCTAGGAAGTAAAACCATGGTAGTTTGGTGAGTTGTGCTATAAAGTTTGAATGATTTTAAAGGATTGTTATCAAGTTGTGATTGGTTGGAGGTATGTTTTATGACCATATTATTGTATATAAAAGACTTTTTTTAACATTTAATGTAAATATTTGCTAAACATTTATTCTATAGAGAGTGGTATAATGGTCATTTTTATTCTATTATCGTTTACTACAAAATATTTGGGAAATAATAATTTCAACAATACTTACGACATTGAGAGAATCTCCAACAACATTGTTAAAATAGAAAAAAGTGTTCTTTTCCTCTAAACATCTCGAACAACTTTGCTATATAGGTTTCTATATTTGAGAAAATTTGGAGTTTTCGTAAATTTAGAGAAATATCTAAAGATTATTGGTGGAGAGAGAAATGAATATTTTATTAAATCCTACTAATAAGATTAATTTATTATCATTTTACATTAAGTTAAAAAAAAGTGTATTGGAATGATAAATTAAAGAATATTATATTAATATAATTTGTGTTAAAATTTCTAAAATAGAAAATCTATTGGAGATGAATGTAAGTTATTTTTAGAGATTTTGACTTTTGATTTTCTATTTTAGAAAAACTTTAGAAAACCTATTGGAGATGCTCTTGGGCCTCTTATCTTAATTAGACTTTTTACCACACTCACCGCTTATACACAAATTTTGATCAACAACTTTTTATTTTTGTTTTTTAGTTCTTCATCCAAACTTTTAATATAGCAAAAAACACAACTACGAACACACATATTTCATTGCTAACTTTATTTTTAAGATCTAATTTCAATTTTCATCATTGTCGTTTACTGAAATCAAAGGATTAAGGTGTCGTTTACAAAAAACGCTAAGCGTTTACTGGAAGGGGTCACAACGCTTACTTACCTTATATGATAACATTTCCAGCCATGAAATTGGCTTAATGATAAGCGTTTATAACTCAATAGACGTTTGTTGGGTAAAAGTTATCACCCTCACTTATCGGGCAGGACTTTTGATTCTTGTTTTCCCTCTTATCAAATAGAATTCTTGGTCGTTGTTATATTCGGCCGATAAAATAATTGAACCAACAAATGTTTAATAAACGCCCATTAAAATCCTTACATTTTTTTAGTGAAAGATGACCCTCTACTGCAACGAATTGGGTCCTTTTTGTTTTTTTAGGGTGTGTTTGGTATGGTGAACATGATGGAACAGAACAGAACAAGCTTGTCCCATGTTTGGTGTGATAAAATGTTGGACTGAGTGGAACACGTGTGGAACAAGGGTGTTCTATCCTACCCCCCTAGAACTAAGTAGAACAAGGGTTTCATGACCATTTTTACCCTCTAACCTAACACTCTCTCTCATCTCTCTCCCTCTCTCTCTCTCTCTCTCTCTCTCTCTCTCTCTCTCTCTCTCTCTCTCTCCCATTCTCTCTTTCCTCCCTCTCTCCTCTCCCCCCTTTCTCTCTCCCCTCTCTCTCTTTCCCTCTCTCTCTCCCTCTTTCCTCTATCTCTCTCCTTTCTGTCCTCTCTCTGTCCTCTCCCCCCTCTCTCTCTCTCCCCTCTCTCTCTTTCCCTCTCTCTCTCCCTCTCTCCTCTCTCCTCTCTGTCTCTCTCTCTCTCTCGCCCCTTCTCTCTCTCTCTCTCTCTCTCTCTCTCTCTCTCTATATATATATATATATATGTGTGGGGGGTTATTTGGTAAAAAAAACACTAAACAGCTCACTGGGGGTAAATTGGTCATTCTGTTCTGTTCTGTTCTGTTCTGTCTTGTCCTGTCCCGTCATATTATGTTTTACCAAACGTGTAACAGTTGTTCTGTCCTGTTCACTCCCCTCTAAAAAATTAGAAAAAAGGGTTATATCATATCATATTATGTTATACCTAATATTTTGTACTTTATACAAGATTTTAAGTTGTGGGAGGCGTTGACATGTCGACTTGACTTTTCAATTTAGTATTAGAATTTAATTTTGTGAGATATTATTTTCCCGTAGGGAGGCTTTTCTCATTAAACAAAAATAAATAATATTACAATGTACATGGGCCTGCACAATACAAAAGGGTTGGGCTAACTATCTAAATACATACAAACACATATACACTAAGGGGGTGTTTGGGATTGCTTATCAAAACAACGTATTGACTTATACACGCGTGGAACTGGTAAAAAGGAGTTTGGAGTGTTTGGATAAGGAAAAAAAGAGTGCTTATACCGGTGGGAACAGGTGAAAAGGAGTTTTTGATAAGTTACTCTATTTTGACTTATCCAAACTCCTTATGACTTTTAACTCTTTTTTAAGCCTTTTACATGTATAAGCAGTCCCAAACACTCCAAACAAAACAACTTATTGACTTATTTCAGTGTGGTATCGCTATAAGCCAATCCAAACACTTTTTATAAAACTTCGATTTACCACCACATAAGTTGATAAGCATTTTTACAAAAAAAACATAAGTTGTTTTAGATAAGTAATCCCAAACACCCCCTAATACGCCCCCTTAGTTAAAGCGAGAGATCGCGATCAGATACTTAAATTGTCCCAGAAATCATAGAAAAGTGTAGAGGGAAGGCCCTTAGTAAATATATCAGCAAATTGATGGGTTGAAGGCAAATGAAGAACGCGTATTTGACCGATTGCGACCTGATCACGGACGAAGTGGATGTCGATTTCAATGTGCTTGGTCCGTTGATGTTGCACAGGATTAATGGACAAGTAAACGACACTAACATTGTCACAATAAAAGATCGTAGCCTTCTGGAGGGGTTTATGAAGTTCACGGAGAAGATTACGCAACCAGTAAGATTCTGCAACCGCATTAGCAACCCCTCGGTACTTTGCCTCGGCACTTGAGTGTGAAATAGTGTTATGTCGTTTAGATGACCAGGACTTAAGGTTGTCACCTAGGAAAACGCAATAGCCACTAGTTGAACGTTGGGTGGAGGGACAACCGCCTTAGTCTGCATCAGAATAGATAATGAGAGTGTCAGCTGGGGAGACATATAATTGGAGACCCAATTCTAAAGTGCCCCGAATGTATTGCAAAATCCGTTTGAGCACATTAAGTGTGGTTCATGAGGATCATGCATGTAAAGGCAAACTTGTTGAACCTCATACACAATATCGGACCGGGTAAATGTGAGATATTGTAGAGCGCCTACCGGGATGCGATAGAGAGTTGGGTTCGAAACGGTGCGCCGGTGTAATCTAATTTAGAGGATGTATCTGCTTGAGTGCGTGCCGGATTACAATTCACATGTTGGCCCGAGTTAGAATATCAACAACATATTTGTGCTGGCATAAAAACAATCCTTGAGAATCCCTAGTCACCGAAATGCCCAAAAAATATGAAAGTGATCCCAGATCACTCATAAAAAACTCACTGCTCAAACGTGAAATAAAATCATCCAGAAGAGCAGCTGACGAGGCACTGGAGGCAGTGAGAATAATATCGTCTACATACAAAAGTAGATATACGACGGAATCACAACGGTTAAATATAAAAAGCGAAAAGTCACATTTGCTATGTGTGAAACCAAGTTTCAGAACGAAAGTTGAAAACCAGGGTACCTGTTTGAGACCATATAAAGATTTTTTAAGGAGGCACACAAAGTCTGGATGGTGCTGATCATGAAAACTGAGAGGTTGGTACATGTAGACCGTTTCAAAAAGCGTTCTTTGCATCTAACTGATGAACCAACCAAGATTTTGAAATCGCTAAGCTCGTAGCCGGTTTAACAATAGGACTGCAGGTAATAAAACCATCAATACCCGGTCGTTGAGTTTTTCCATTGGCTACTAGGCGTACTTTGTAGCGCTCAAGAGAACCACCTGCTTTGTACTTCTTTTTAAACAATCACATTGACCTGACAACATTAACACCTAGTGGTCTCGGCACAAATGCCCAAGTCTCATTAGAAATAAGAGCATCATATTCAACGGTCAATGCCTGTAACCAATTAGGATCACTCATAGCACAGGGAAGTGGGGACTCGGTTGAGACATTTAGATTAAGCCAATTAATTGGTTTAGAAATACCGATTTTGGAGCAGGTTGTCATTGGGTGCGAAGGAGTGAAAGGTGGGGCACCGACTTGGGTGTCTACGAAAGGGTTGGTGGTGGTGGTGTGGGGTTGTGCGACGACAGGAGGAGGGTGGGGTGGGGAAGGGGCGTCGGTGTGAGATGGAGTGGCGAAGGTGGGCGATGGTTCAGATGGAGGAGGAGAGGAGGTAGGAGTGGTGAATAGGCGTGAAATAGGAGAATGGTCATCAAGAAAAGAGTATTTGGGTGAGGAGGTAGGTGTGACAGGCCTGAAGGGAAGACATACTCGTTAAAAACAACGTGTCCTGAGATAATAATCTTACGAGAGGAAAGATCTAGACAACGGTAACCGAGGAAGACACATGGAGTTGAGCGGGAAACTAATTTATGAGGGAAGTGTATGTGCGGGTAACATTGATACCCGAAGACACGGAGGTTGGTGAAGGACGACTGTTTATTAAAGATGCGACAGAAGGGGATATCATTATTTATTAAAGTGGAATTGAATTCCATGGGAATCAAAAAGGGATTTGACGGAGAAGTTGTCAAAACTAACCCATGTGATCACATTGAAATGATTTAACTTCACATACAAACTGGTTGAGAACATAAGCACGGAAATGTAATAGTTTGGAGAAAACATCCGATTTGTGGCGTATAGGAAAAATCAATGCAAAATGAGAATAATGATCAAGAAATAAATCATAATATTTGATGCCACTGACACTCATAATAGGAGATATAATATATCTGAATGAACAATATCCAACAAACCAGAAACAACTAAATCAGAAAGACTTAATGGAAGACGTGTGTGCTTGCCAAGTTGACAAGCTTGAAACGACACAAACGATGTTCCTTTATTTCATGAAATAAGGCCACTAGAATCTAGAACTTTGACGACACTTGGGCTAGGATGACTGAGTCGTTGATGCCAAATAGACAAACAGGTGGAGACAAATGCACGGGGGATGTTGATGGGGTAAAGTTCACCAGAGCTGTTACACCTAAAAAGAGTTTGGCGGGTCCGGTAATCCTTCACAGAAAAACCAAATTGATCAAATTAAAATAGTGCACTATATATAGGGTTTTTAATGATATTTGGGGTGACCAATATATGGTGAAGGTGTAGCGGGAGGAAGGTAGTAGGAATGCTAGAGTGAACGATTGAGTTACCGGAATAGCAGAATCATTACCAACAACTGAAGAGTAAATATTCTTATCTAAATTGGTCGAGAGTTTACCTGTGTCGTAGGCAAGGTGTGACGTTGCTCTAGTGTCCATGTACCACGAATCATCCACCGGATCTGTAACACCTGAAAAATTTGGCGTTCCTAAATTCAAGTGTTGCTATGGTATTCAGCAATGGAATGGTTTGGCTAAGTAATAGGGGTTTTGGTCCCCGGTCAAATGTCGAAAATAAGCAAGAAAAGCTCAAAATGTGCGAAAAGGGTGAATTGCGACCTTAGGGTCGCAACTCTTGCACCTGGGGGCAACGGTCGCACTTTAAAACCGTAAAGGGTGTTTCTGGGAAGGTGCGACCTTTGAACTGCGACCTGGGTGGGTCGCACTCCACGGTCGCACTTCGTGTGCAGGGGTTAAAAGTCGGATTTCGGGGTTAAACTTCATTTGGTCATAATTCTCTCATTTCTCAGCCGATTTGGGCGATTCAAAATTCTACGGTTTTGTATTTGGATGCTCTTAAACATGGAAACAAAGATATCTAGAAGTTATTTGATGGTTTTTGAGCTCATAGGAGTGGAAGGTAAGATCACCTCTCTGAAATCTAGGGTTTGGGTTTTTCACCAACAACTCTCATTCTCCCTTGAGTTCTCTTTTTTGTATGTTTTGGAAGATATGTAGGTGTTCTTGAATGGATTACATCATGGATCAAGAGGTTTATCTTGAGGATCTAAAGTCTTCACCGGATGGAGCTCGGTATAGGGGTAAAACCTAGATTTAGCCTAAATCTAGCAAGGTGAGTTCAAGATACTTTGTGAAAACTTTGTACATTCCAAAAACGTTCATTTTTGAAGTCTTAACATTTTACTTGTTATTTATCAAATGTGTGAGTATTTGGGTAAGTTGCATATTTGGTATAAAAAGATTTATAAATCATGTAAGAGGTTACTTGAGTTTTAGCATTTTGACAAATAAAGTATAAGTGTGAGTTGTTTGGGTGCATTATCTGTTAAATGAAAACTATTTGGTTTCATTTGCATATTTAGAATATTTTATTTATAAATCGTTGGAAAATACATGTTATTGCATTATGAGACATTTTGGAAATACATGAATGTGATTTCATTTGGAAAATAGTTCGTCTCAACTAATGTTTTGAGTAATTACATAAGCATTGAGTTATAGAGTATTTGCTCGGTTTTGACAAAAATGAGTCTCATGGACATTTGTCCGATTTAAATGATTACATGTTAAGCTTTTGAAAGTTATATGCATTTAAAGCATACTCATTATGAAAATTACATGTTTTGGGTGTTGGTCATTCATGTCAGAGTCATGTAAATTAGACCGAGTTGCATTTGGATCCATATGCACATGAGTCGGTATTTCAGAGATGGACCCAAGTGGGAATGCTTCTGAGATCCTGAGTATTTTGTTGTTGTCGGTATTTCAGAGATGGACCCATGTGAGAATGCCTCTACGACCGCGGGTATTACAGAGATGGACCCAAGTGGGAATGCCTCTACGACTCTGGGTATTACGATGATGAAACTCGTTAGAGTATGCTGCCGGGACCCATGTTTTATTTGCCGGTATGGGTATTACGATAATATAACTCGTTGGAGTATGCTGTCGGGACCCATGTCTTTTCAGTAGGTCTGGGATCGGAGTGTTTCGGAGATGAATCCGTATGGGTCGGGCACCGGGACCTTAGGTATTGCGGTGGGTACTCGTTGATGGGTCATACACCGGGACCGTGATCTTAGGGCGCTACTAGAAACGTTGAAATTATGGTTTACTTCGTGTTACGCCATTGTCAACGGATACGGGTCTCCCCCATCACCGAAAGGTTTTGTTTTGGGTATTGAGTCTTATCCATTGTTTTCGGTGACGTATTTTGGAGTATAGAGTATTATCCACATATTGTTTCAGTGGATCTTCGGGACTTGACCATATTTTGGTATTTAAAGAAATGGAGCTTTGTCCATAAATTGGTATTTGAAACATTTAAAGGCATTCATGTTTTGAGTGAGTGAAAGATGTGGAGTTCGTATTTGATCGGGTATTTTTTATTTAAAGCTTTCGTTTCTACGATATCCGATTTAAAGCTTTATTATGAAAATGATAAATTTTGGGGAAGATGTTGCTTTTACAATGGAGTCTTTTATTTGAGAAATTATTAATCTTATCAAGCAAATCTTTCGCTTTCAATCGATTATAAATTTGTTATAAAACTCTTGAGCTTACTAGGCGTTAAGCCTAACCTTTTTCTTTGTCGGCATGTGCATAAGGTTATCGTTGGGGTTGGTACTAGCGACACGTGTGGACTTGAGTGCTAGGGAGTGAAAAAGATTAGGCTATTGGTGACGTTTTCCGCATTCAGAGATAGCGACTCCTTTGGGTTTAGTAACACCCAACTATAACTATGTCTTGGTATAAGACTTGACCTATCTTTTGTAGACGTTTTTATAGAATTGTTATTTGAGGAATTTCAAGTATTGAATTATAATAAGTGATTTATCTTTCAATTGATGTAATATTGAAAATTTTAATTTAGTCGCTTTTTCCAAATTTGAGGGTGTTACAGAATTGTTGAGAGTACAAGTGTTGAAAGTTGGCAGACTAGTGGCTTAATCAGTTCTCATTTGAGGAAAGCACCCCTATGAAGGGGGATAGGCGGCGCTGAGGCAACCGTAAAATCTTGTTGCAGCGACAGTGGAGGACCAAGAAGACCCAATTGTGGCTGCTGGCGGCGATCTTGGTGGCTACCCTGCTGGTGGGAGTTAGTAGCAGCGGCCTGGGGACGGGAAGAAGCCCAAGTCAGCGATGGTGACATCTCGTAGGGCCATGGAAAGTATGGCTAAGGATAGGGCGACATAGTAGGTTTCTCGGTGGCAGCAGCCGGCTGACCAACGGCGGCAGTAGGCGGTGGTCAGTGGCGCGATTATCGTGTTTGTTGTTGCGAGACTGATTTCTGTTGCTATTGGCACCCGAGGATGAGCTGTCGCTAACAAAATCGTGGATAAGCAGGAATGATCAACATGTGAAGCTTGAACCATGCGGGGACGAGTGAGTCGCTGTTCTTTTAAAAGAAGCATAAATCTAGCCTGCAGGAAATTCGGGCGTGAAGTTCGATGTTGGGTAACATACCAATGTTTTTATAGTTGTCCAAGAGGCAATTAAGAAGATAGTTCACTAGGGTTTTCTCGGGCACCAGAGCATCTACGTTGGCAAGGAGATTCCAGAGGGTCTTGATTTTCTGACAATAGGCGATAATGGAGAGGTCACCGATGACAATAGTACGAAGATCATTCTTGAGTTCAATGGCTCTGGCTTCTTTATTATCACGAAATAGGTTTTCGAGATTAACCCACACGTCCAGGGATGATGTTTTCTTCTTGAGGATCATTTGAAGAAGATCTTGAGAGATGGTTCCGTATAACCAAAGCTTGACAATGGAGTCAAGCTCACCCCATTTAGTATCAGTTGAACCCGACGTTTAAGAGGAGCCATCGAGGTGGCCAAGAACCCCAAAACCAAAGCAATGAGTTTCAAATAATTCGTGCCAAGCATCATAGTTGAGTTTCTCCATACCAAGGATAAGAGGGATATAAGTTTTGATATTAGTGATGCCATTGGGTTCTTCCATGTTGGAAGAAGAGGAGGAGGAGGGTCCGACCATAATGAGGATTGAATGGAAGAAGAGCGAAAAGAAGGTAGCGACGACGAGGTTGCCGGAGATGGCAACAACGGCGTTAGAAGATGAAGAGTCGGAAAAGTTAGGGCCGACTAGGGAGAAGACTCAGATACCACGTGAGATATTATTTTCCCGTAGGGAGGCTTTTCTCATTAAACGAATATAAATAATGTTAGAAAGGTACATGGGCCTGAACAATACAAAAGGGTCGACCTAACTATCTAAATACATACAAACACATATACACTAATAAATTTTGGTTAATGTGGTTTGAACACAACTTTGGAGAGAGTCTCTAAACTTTAGTAAGTACAATAATAATAACTATTGTTTGCATTTTGTTACAAAAATGATCTCATGCCTTAACTATGTTAGTCAAAGTGTTATTAATTAAGGGACATTTTCATCCTTTTACTTATTTCCTTAATTTTCTTTTTCAAAATATAAAAAATATTATATTATTTATTTTTAACCTAAAAATTATATTATGTCATGCAAAAATCACCATTCCCCAATGACCTAACCCAAAAAACGATAAGGCCAAACCCCCGCCCAATTCTCGACGGTCTCCCCCTCTTCCGGTTATTAACACATACAAAATATGGCAACCATACCCCTCCAGTGATTTTATTGTGAACCACATAACTTGATCTCCCACCAACCCACTTCTAAATGGAAGAACGTATGGTAGTGTGTCATTTATCTTTTCGTACCTTCATTGAACACACAAGTGTTTGGGTTCATCGATGAGGCAGATTCATACTGAGGAAAGCTGGAGAAGGTTGTTTCCCTGAAACTAGTTTGTTCAACATTTGGATTTTTTGTTACAAGTGTGTGTTTTTGTGTGTGTTTACAGGTGTTTGTTTGTATGTGTGTATTTTATGAATGCGTTTTGATACATGTATGTTAGTCTCTGAGGAACCCGTTTTTATAGTTTTCTGGGAATTGGTTTGTGGAATCAGTTTTCATGGAGGGAAGGAGATGGAGATGAAGATGCAAGATCTTGGTGACTGGCCATTCGTGAGTTCTGTTCAGCGGTTGGGTTAGTGGAAAAGGAGGTTGATAATTATAAGAGTGGGGTTTGAGGAATGGTGAGGAGTGGTGGTGTTTGGGAGGGCCGTCAGAAAGAGACGAGGCTTGTTAAAGGGATAGGTAGGGTGTAGGGTGGTAAAATATAAAACATAAAAAGACAAAAATATCATTACTTTAAATAACATTTTTCAACATAATTAACTAGATGAGCCACGTTCATAGCAAAATACAAACCACAATTATCATTACTGTATTTATTAAAGTTTAAGGACGTTGTTTGTCTTTGTTTGGAAACCACAGGACCAACTTGTAACTTATTGTTTTAAAAAATTTAAGTTTTAGGTTTTTACATTTTTAATATAATCTTTCCTTTTACAAATGTACCTAATCATCCTACTCACGAATTCATGGATTGACACACATACACACACATCACCAACTCACATATATAACGAAGTTATACCCTTTCAAGTTCTATTTTGTTTTTTTAGCATTCTTACCTAATATAAATGTATATGATTTTTCTTAATCAAATATAAATCTAAATGCTTTACTATTGTTCCCACCCAATAATGAATAAAAAATGCATGTGTCGATATATATATATATATAGACACACACACACACTACTAAACTAAAGGCTTTTACCCAATGACATATCCCTGAAAAATCCATCGTTAAAGAGTCATTTCCTCACAAAACCGTCACAAAAATCAGTGACGGATTACCCAGGTTCGTAATTCAACAACAAATTACCCAGGGAACGATTCAGTGACGGATCATCTAGGGCATTCAACAACAGATTACCCAGGATCCGATTTTACGACTGATTACCCAGGGTCCGATTTAGTGACGGGTTACCTAAGAAATCATTTACAAAAATATTACCTACGGGTGCTATTAGTGACGAATTACCTAGAGTAACTATTTAACAACAAATTACCTAGGGAAACTTTTGTATTTTAATTTTTTTTATTTAAACTGCAAAATTTTCCTGTATTTAATGCATGTTGAATAACAAAGTTTACAGATATTTTGTACACCAAAAATGGTTTGTACAATAGTATCAACTAGCTACGAGGGGAGGGGGAGCGGTGGTTAGTTTCCGGACGAAAGCCTTAAAATCCAACCACAACTCATTCTCCAGAGCTGCTCGCGCATCCTGCTCCGCCTTCAACCACAACTCGAGGGCGGCTTCTCGTATTGCCCTCTATCGATCTTGTGCTGCTTGCTCCTCCTCCCGTGCCTGTTGGCCCTCTTCGATTTTCTTTAATTTCTCTTGCAATTCAAGTACCTGCAAATATTAAACATTTGACATATATGATCAAAAATCCATGGGAGATAAAAATAATGACATTTATAAATAAACAACATACCTCGGATGACGGATCAGTAATATAAGATCTTCTGGTGCTGCGACTCACAGACTCACCGATCAAAGTAAAAGTGAGATCTCGAGTCGTCCTAAAGCGGAATAGGAGGCATTTCTTATAACCTCCAACAATTCTCTCACATAACTCTAGATCATCATGTGGATGAGTGTTGGGATCCAGACCATGCTTCTCGTGCATGAGTTGATCATATGTCTCCTACATTTTTTAAAAGCAAAAAACTATATTATCAAATTTGTAGTGGCAGCAGAACGACTATAAATTGAATATTTCCATAACTTGTTTTTGAAAATTATAGCTATCAAATAATAGTGAGAATAAGGTTATCAACCAGTCTATCTACTTACCTTGACGTCTGCCCAACAATGGTAGCCTACACTAAAAAATATTTCTATAGTATATAATAAATCCTATAAAACTGAATTAGAAACCTTATAAGAACTCTAGCAACCTTCGGAGTAATGTCATATGGGGAATCAATAGGTGGACCACCAAGAAGATTCTTCCTATTTCTATAGTGGGTTCTCTCGAAGACCTCGAGTGAAGTGGGGGGCGACCCCATATGTTTTGTTACAGCATTCATTTTTAGTCGTTAGTGGTTAAGAATTTATAATACACAAGAAATATGTATGTAGCTATTGAAATCAATAGGCCTACCAACTTGTATCTATGTTGAGCGGTACTAATCGAGCCTCCCATGTGTTTTGACATCACCCCATGAATTAGGATCATTCGATTTCTCTTATGGATCTTGGATTTTTTTCCAAGGCTCGTATTCCACACCTTATCATAACATGTAACTTACATGAATATAAAACAAAAAGAAAATAATACACATATAAGATATTACTAATATCACATACCCTGTCTATCAAATCGTGCCAATACGCCTCTATGATCCATGAAGAGTTATATGGCTTGAGAACATTATAGTCCTCATCATCAAAGTTATTGGCCCTTTGAATGGCCGAATCTCGTGCGTCCTGCAATAAGTCCCCAAACCGATTATGTATGGTACGGATCCATGCGTCCTGAACATGCTCATCCAAACTGGGATCCCACCGATATTTTTCCCTACACATAATCGCAAAGTAAAAAAACATACGTTTCAAACATAATGTTTCATAAAAATTGAAGTACAAACCTGAAAGCGCCTAAACATAAAGTCACGACACTCTGTAGGACCTCTTTCCATATTTACCATGAGCCATGAAATAACATCTTGAGACTCATCGTGATCTCCCGAATAATATGTGTGTCTGCAAAGCTATACAATTATAACGCATACAACAAAATAATCATTAGCATTAAATTATTTGTAAATGTAAAAAACTTTGTAACACATGTTCTTACACGTTGACGATGAAGCCTTTTCGATACGGTCATCTAGATTACATGGTATCTGCCTCGTAGTATTGGGCCCTCTCCCCGACCCAATAACAGTAGCAAATTATAGTTATACTTACATGTTTTTTGAACCAGGTAGTATTTTTTTTTCTCTTGCTCTATTTAGTGCACCTAGTTCAATACAGGGTTCCGTTTGTCTGATCCTGCATGGCTTTCCTTTCAACATACCTTTCATTGGAAAATGAAAAGTCTAGAAAACCTTCGAGTTCCATGCAATAATCTCTACTAAGAAAACCATAGTTGTCATTCTTTTTGTACATCCATTTTCTATCTCTAGGGGTTGACATAATCAATATATAACTAAAAAAGCAGTAGTTAGTCGACAAATAAAGGATAAGAGTTTTGATTTTACTGAAAGAAACTCTTCTAGGATTGTACATTTGAACTTCTATATAAGTTATATTTCAAGAAAATATCAATGATGACAAAAGAAAATATCAATGATGACAAACCTAAAAACAGAGGATGTGTTGTAATGGATTTTTTAAGTCCCTTTATCATAATTAATCCCAAAATTTATAAGAACCAAATTATAAATTTGGACACATAACCTTCAATAGTGATACTACTAAAAACCTATCAATTGACAAGTTAGAAAAACCTTAAAAGGATCATTTCCTATTCATACCGGCATAAAGCAGTGAGATAGTTGTTTTTGAATTTTTGAATATCATTGCTGGTAAATTATAATATAACTATATAACTATATATATAGATATATATATATATATATATAATTTAACAACTATTAATAAAAGGTTATTCTCATAGCTCCAAATCATACGATTCTTCAAATTCTCAGACTCATAATTCTAATCGGTTTTACAATGATTTTGTTGCTAATTCCGGTAATTTTAAGAAGTTTAAAATGGTTTGGAGGAAGAAATCAACTACAGATGGTAGTGTTGTAAACATGTCACATACATCTCCTGTAGTTGATACAAGATCATTTGTTTCCAAGACTAATTTGCCTTATTTTGTCAAATCTATCAATCAGCTAATTAGTCTAAGTGCCACAAAGATTTGTTGTTCTACATGTAGAAAAAATGATTTTGCCAATCAAAATTTCATTCATAAATGGTATGGTACTTACAGTATCCCCACTTCCCCATTTATTGCATCTAAAGCTAACCTCCGAGGACCCAACAAAACTTGGGTACCAAAATCTTTTTAATCTGTTTTGTAGGTACGTCATGTGTGTTCTAAATTCCAAATATTCACATCACATGACAATGTTTCAAAAGGTTATGCTACATTTGAGGGGAGTACCACATATTTTTAGCTTCATAGTATCTCAGCTATGAACCTGTTCTTACTTTTTGGCTTCTGAATATCTCAGTTCAGAACCCGTTTTACATTGCATTATGACTTCTGAATACATCAGTTCAGAACTCGGACTTCCATGTTTCGACTCTTTGTGTGTGATAGGATTTAGACGTTTCATTGGTCAATCCAAAGCCGGAAGGACCTACCCATGAAACACATATCTAAGTTAGATTTATTTTGAAAGGGTATCTTTAAAATTGAGTGCTTGTGAGATAAAAGAAAAGTGTGAGAGTGTGACAAGACTTAAAAGAAAATATTTAGTCTTTACCAAACCTAAACAGTTATCCGGGTAACCACACAATCTATTCATTCTCGATTCTTTGGAGATAAACATTGAAATAGACATGGACCCAATGTCGATAACTTGTGTCACCCCACCCAACTACTCAAGTATCTCACAAAAGATATTTGTTTCATATATCATGGAGAATGAGCATATCTACTATCTTTTCTTCACTCGGAAGATTAAGATATTGAAAAGGGAAGACACACCTCCGGTCACCGAACTTCACATTCAATGCACATTGATTCTGTGAAATGTATTTCACATTTTGAGCCTTAAAATTAGCATTTAATGCATAAATTCTTTCTACACATTGCATAACTTCGTGTTTATGTCGGAACAGTTTGAGAAGTTAGTTTTATAACTTACTTCTATGATAACTGGAAGTCCTATTAGTGCCAACCCGCTGCCAACACTGAATATAGGCCACTTAATTAAATTTATTTTTGATTAAGTGATAACAGTTGCTACATATGCTTCTGTCTGTTAGCCCATTACCCGATCTTCCACATTTACATTTGATCACATTTGCACTTAAGGTCTTTGATTATTCATAATGATTCGGTTTCTCCTTATCATTCTGAGGGGGAGAAAAGGTATATCAAAGAAGGATACTTATTGAAAACTTATCGACTGCTTAAGACCCGACAACATTTCTTGTCGAGCAACAAAGGATTGACAAGTAGACTAAGTGTTTTCGACTCATCTTGGCCAGACATCAATTCTTGTCGAATCTACTTGGCCCGAGATCTTTTTATGTCGACATCGCCTGGCCTGACATACTTTTTGACCCAACAAGGTTTATACCCTACGACATCGCGGCTCCTTCGATTTTCTTTTCATGCTAATGTTAAGGGGGAGCTACCGAGCTTACAAGAGATCATTTTCGTAGGGGGAACAAAAGAATCAGAAGAAAGATTTGTTGACAAAAGTTCCACCATCTTCAAAAGAGTGCTGATTTGCTGAATTGTAATCTCGAATACAAAGGGGGAGATTGTTAGGTCTGAAAATGTTGTATCCGAGATGACAACTATTGAAGACGTGAAGGCTAAAGTGTAAAGTCAACAAAGTCATTAATTAGGAAAGGTTTAATGTTTAAATATAAGGAAACATTCTATTTTGTAAATAAGGCAAGTGTATAATGCCTTAATCTTACTTTCCTTATACCGTATTTCCTATACATATAAATAGAGGGTTAGGGTATGCAATGGAAGTTAACACGTTAATTCATATCATTAAAGAGAGCTTAAGAGAGAAATCCTTGTAATCAACATTATCATCAAGTTAGATATCCGACTTCGGATCTTCTTTATATTCAAAGTGTTCTTCGTGTTCTTGCATATATACTTGGTTACTTGATAATCTGGGATCCACAAAGTTGAAAAATGACTTACATTAATTTTCGTTTTCGTTACTTCTTAGCATAACGATTTGTTTCGTTATTTTATAAACACATTGTTTTGGTAATTTTTTTAGTTTCAATCTTATTTATTTCTTCGGTTTTTATTATTATCATTATTTTATTGTGTCATGCAATCTTATTATGATCTTTTTGTTTTATACGTTACAGTTTTGGTTTTATCAATACAATTTCGGACAAAACATTAATGGATGTGTTTATTTTTAAAAATCCGGTTAAGATATAAAAAGTCGGTGAACTTAATTGATTTTATATTACCTTGTGTCGTTTTATTAAGTTAATGCATTCTGTTTTATGTTGAAACAAAATATTTAAAGCTTGAAGTTTTATGAAAGAATAACAAAAACAAATATATAAGATGATGTTGGATTTTTATAATATATTTCGGACAATGATTCTCTCACATATGTATCGGATGATGTTACATTTTTTTAATAGATTTTCGGACTAACATTCTTTAATGGCTGATGATGATGAAGATGCCATTTAACCAAATAGGAGAAGATATGAATATTTGAATAATAAGATAAGTTCAAATGGTTTCGTTTTTGAGTTTATTTATATTAAACTATTAAGCGACTCTTTAGGTTACCCGATTTAGGCGGCAGGTTAATCATTACACTAAATTCATATTTTATTTTGTAAATATATTTTTAATGATAAAATTAAACCTCGAAGTTATAAAAATTATTAATAAATAATGAATCTATTAATCTATTAATATTTATGTTTGCCGATATGATTTTGACGTTGGATAAATTATAACGGTATATAAGTTTCTATTTTAAATAAAGTTTCATCGGTTTTTTAATTAATGACATCGGTTTTTTTTGTTAGCATTAATAGATATTTCCCGAAGTAGTCTAGATATGGTTAAATTTTAAATTCAAATATAATGACTGAAAATGACATCACAACTGTCATGTCAATCATCATTATAGCGATAAGATTAAACGGCATGTAATATAAAATTATTATTTAACCCAGTAATTTATGGTAATATTTACCAATATATAATTTTAATGTATCATCCATTTTTATAATTGATATTAAAATAATTTTAGGATTTATTTATAGCATTATTAAATGGAAGGTATTTCATCAAGTTTCATCGGTTTTTTTATTGATGAGATCGATTTTTTATTAGTATTAGTACATATTTGCCGAAATAGTGTACACATGGTTTTATTTTCGTTTGAAATATACATGACTGAAAATGACGTCACAACTGTCATGTCAATCATCATTATAGCGATAAGATTAAACGTAATGTAATATAATATTATTATTGAACACAGTAATTTATGGTGATCTTTGCCGATATATAAAATATAATAGCAAATCATATATCATCCATTTTTATAATTAATATTAAAATATTTTTATGATTTATTTATAACATTATTAAATAGCAAATCATTAACTGACTCTTTAGGTTTACAATAGACAGGCATCAGAATAATGATTACACTAAAATAAGTGATTTTTTTTGTAAATATATAACCCTTTATTATTATAATAAAATAAAAATCTAATACATAGAAAGGATTAATGAGTAATTTATACATGCATAAATTATTTGGATTTTATTTTAAGAATACAAATATATGATTGCCGAATTTTATACATCCAGATTTTTTCCCGGGAACTTTTTTTGACTTTCCGATTTTATGTATTTTATATTCAATACTTATATCATGTTGTGAATAATTATTTTTATGAATATAATTTAATAAGTATGATTCCCAATACATTTTAAATTTTGATTCGTTTCATATCCCTAATTTTGACGACGTTTGCAACTCTTTCTTTAAGTCTAATTGTATAACTCTAATAATTAAGAATTAATAATATTGATTATATCAAAAACGATTTCCAAGAAGAGTATATTATGAGTATTAAACATACCCGACGTGTAACATCATTGTATGCCCTTATGTATCATCAGAATGTCGTTTGACTTTCTTGACCATTAAATTTTCCGATAGTTAAAAGCATAATTTATAATTTTTTCAACTTTTGTTACCCGATATAAGTAAATAAATTAAATAATTTTATGCAAGTAATATATGATTTATTTAAGTTATCATGTAATCCGATACATTATCTCATTATTGTGATAACAAACAATGTATTTTACAAAATGCTTTAAACCGATACATAAAAAGTCTTCGTCATATACTTTCCTGAGATTATCATATATAATGTCATCCAAGTTTTGGGCTCAGATCATGGAGGCGCCGATTAAGCCTATGCACGTCTATTTGCTTTAGTCATGTCCTTTTATCTTCTTTTTTAATGATTAACGGTTAATTTTAAAAATATTATCTTCGTATCCCTGATATAAAATACACATTGAATAGAAAATTTAAATTTTACAATACCTTCATCTTCCAATATACTCATTCTCTCTCATAGTTGCAGGTAATCACTTTTCACAAATGACACCCTCAAAATCTCAATCTGATGCAGAACTAAAGATAGAAAATATTTCCTTCCCTAATTGCAACTACGTCGCAACTTTCAATGACGATATCAAAAACCAAAAGTTAAAGATTGTATCTGCATTTCTCCAGAGGTCTCCTCTTTAATATGCGTTTACACATGAACCAAAGATGAGTAAGTTCTTACTTCGCAATTTTTGGGTTAGTTGCAATTTTAATCAGTCGACGAACGAGGTAACTGCTTCTGTTCTTAGTGACAGTGATTTGGTTTTTAATGTTGATGATGTTCGACGCATTCTTCATCTTCCAACTTACTCAAGGTACCCCCGATTCCCTATTGGTAACAACATGAAAATGTTGTAGAAACCCTAAACTATATTCAGGTTCCGAAAGCTAAAAGCAAATCTACCCGTTACCGAAAGCAAATGGGAGGGCAATGGAATTTCTTCTTCAGCCATATAATCTAATGTCTTAGTCGGAAAACTAGTGGTCATGACCAATCTCCTTCGTATGTCACTAACCTGGCACATTTATTAATTAACCTTCGCAATATTTACTTCGGAAAATATATTTTTGATGAAATGGTAAATACAATTGTCCCTCGGAAACGGTAACAGGTACCTTTGCATCGGTTTTTCTCCATGATAATTTGGGAAAAATTGGGTGAAAAGATAAAAAAAAATCTGTAATTCCGATCGAATTTGCACAAAGCACCCAAAGTCGGTAAGATCTCTCTAAGTAAAAAAGACAATGGAACTGATAATGTCTACCCGAAGGTATTATCACATTTATTTCAATATAAACATAATATGCTTCATTACTTAAATTATGTTTAATTTATATATAAAAAATATATATTATGTGTATTTCATGTCACCAGGTATGATAGCATTTGCCCAAAGTTCAAGTTTGTTATGGATTTTCATAAAACCTTCTTCCGAACCAATCATTGAAAATGACATTGCTGATGTCCACGCTCCGATTCCAACGGAAAAACCGATTAAGAAAAAGAATGTACAGAGGAAAAGAAGAAGTGTTGTAGAGAATACCTCGGGAAACTCTGCCGAAGACTCATGTCCTACTAATTTGAATTCAAAGAGGCAGAAGAAAGGTACATCATATATTCTTACAGAAGATTTTACTGAACTGTTAATAAATACCTTTCTTGAAGTTTTCGGACATATTCCTAATAAACCTGAAATATCGCCATGCATTGATTAAGTTACAAAAACTTCTATCGATTCGGATGAAATCATTCCCGTTGATTCTGATTCAATGGTTGAAGTTGACGATCTTGAGGATCTTGAACCGCTCGTGGACGATCTCGGGCAATCTCACGGAATACATCATACAGATCATGTTCTTCAACTTTTGATCTGTAATTCTACAGACTTGCATCATCAACAAATGGATGAAGACGATCAAGCATGGAGCATGCACTTAACTCCCGAAAATTCAGATACCTTTGTACCGTCTTTACCGACTGGAACACCTCCTACTATTCCATCCCCACCATCTTCTCCACCTCCAAAATCACCATCTCCTGTTGTTCATCTAAGGGACGGCACTACCAATACTGAACTAAATATCCATGTTCAGCAAAAAATACAGAACCTTGTCGGCAAAGGTTCTTTTAGTTTTGAAATTCAATGTGTCATCGCTGACATAGACAGACAGCTAAGGTGTTTGGGTTGTCAAAGAACAACATTACAGCAAGATTTTGATAAGTATCATGCTATGCTTGGTCATCGCGTTAACAACCTTCAGATGCAGAAGGAGAACGAGGAAAGCATCGGTTCACATCTTGATAATCTTATTGAGTGCACAAATAGCTTATTTGAACTTCTAAAGATGCAGAACAAGGAAGTAGACCGAATTCAGGGTAATTTCTACAACGTTTTGGATGCATTAAGTCAAGATGTTAAGGAAATGCCTTCCTTTACCATTGCAACGTTGGATAAAGTTCTGTCTTCGTTAAATCGGCAGGAAACTTCTCACGCCGATATACAATCTTCGATTGATTCGATGAAAGCTGCATCAAATGCCCGTGATGCTCAAATTTATAAATTGATTTCCGATAAACATTCATTATCGGGAATTATACAGCATACCCGCTCAAGATCTGAAAGCGATGTGAACCGAAAATTCTGGAGTCACTTGAGTCGCTTCATAACAAAGTTGATTCTATACAGACTCAACTGAACAATCCACCAGAGATCGAAGTCAAGGCAGAAGATTTCATATTTGGTCCTCTGGAGCAAGAAAGGTTGAAAACTGTAGAAAACCTGTGTGTTGTTCAAGCTGCTGAACTTAATGCATTGCGAAATGCATTAAAACGTCAAATTCTAGGCAATAAAGCTCCACAAAATAAACTACATAACAGGTAGTCGATAAAATCGATAGAAATGTGGTTGTGTGTGATCAGGAACAACCCATTACTAATGACGATTACAACACAAATGATGTACTTCAAGGAAATAATCAATCTAATTTCAGGCATGGCAGATATGGTGGGAGGGAAAGTGTGACAGTTGTAGACAAAGGTAAGAGGATATTGTCGGCTGAATAACTAGCTGCCGAAGAGAAGAGAAAGAGGAAGGAGCTTAAGTATTTGCATATCAACCCATAAGATGGAATAAAACTTAAAGCTCCTAGTGTTTTGGGTGATGTGTGGTTTATATCTGACAACGAAAGAGAAGACAGTATAAAAGCACATCAATTAAGTGATATCGATCTCCGGTTGGCAAATGAGGTTGCAGAAGAAGAGGCTAAATTCGTGAAGGTAAAAGATCCGATCGCCCTCCAGAAGGAAGTTCTTCTAGTAGCGGAGCAGGAAAAACAGTCTAAAGAAGAAAAACGGATTAAATGGTACAAGGATAGAATATCGAAAAGAAAAATGAATTCTAAGATAATTTTTGTATATGTTTCCAGACCGAAGACTTTAGTGGACGATCCATAAAAAATATTTTTGGAAACTATAAGGGAGACTGGTTTTACGGAGAAACTAAAGCTTTCCCGACTCCATAACTACGGTTTAGTAGAATGGATTGAAATGCTTCCTCTGGTTAGAAAACTAAAGACTCAGTATAAAACTCTGGCTTATAACTAGATCGTTATGCTTATTAAAAAGCTAAATACGATAAGAATTAGTTATAATCTGCCAAGTGTACTTGCGAAATTGAACTACTGAAGTAATTAGAGGAGTTCAGTTTTTCCACCATGGAACATTCAAAACCAAGAGTAAAGAAGTCATATTATCAGACAGTTGCCGAAAATAAAGGATTGCTTTCTGATTTGTCCAATCTTGAACTATCCATACCAAATCCATACCCACACGAAGAGGCAACAGTCATATCACAACCCGAATATGAAATTATCAGCTTTTCAGGTCAAGTGAAATACCGATTGCCCATACCAGATTTCTAAAGATCATATTAGGGATGATTCCAATATTTGATCACGTGCGACCTTTGTATGACGCTATTACTGTCGAGCTTGAAAAACGTAAACAAGGTTGATATAACGTACTTAATTGTAACCACCACGTTTGTTAATGTTATTATTGTTAATACATTACTTCATATAAATGCATATTATCATTACTCAATTCCAATTATGAAATAATAATAGTATACAGTTATATTTTTAATTTCATAGCTCAAACATTATAACATATGTGTTTCATATTTAAAACGTTAAATAAAATATATATATATATATATAGAGAGAGAGGAAAGTTCAAATGTGAACCTATCTTTGATTGTGAACATGAGGACAGATCTCAGCCCTTGATCTAAGCCATATTCAAGCTCCTCTTTAAATGTGGCTTGAGGGGTAATTCTGGAAAAAAAAAATCAAGCTGCCCTTTGATATCACTCCCGCTTATTTCTTCCTTCTCTGTTAATCGTCTTCTTCTCTGTTAATCGTCTTCTTCTCTGTTAATCGTCTTCTTCTCTATTAATCAGATTCATTGCTGTGAAGAACTTTATTAATTGGATTTGCGATTTCTGAAATTAAATCGATTGTGATCCAGTTGAAAATTCTACTTTTTTTGTTGATTGCGATTATGTTACATGTTTCGAAAATACAGACCTAGAATTTGGTTTCAATGTTGAAGATGCGTCGATCTATATCTTATATTCAGACTGGATCTATAAACATAAATTATAAAAACACCAGATTGTAGTATATATTCAGTCTGAATATAAGTTAAAAATTGAAGTTTGTATAATCGTAGCTTATATTCAGACTGAATATAAGCTAAATTTTGAAGTTTGTAAAATCGTAGCTTATATTCAGACTGAATATAAGCTAAATTTTGAAGTTTGTAAAATCGTAGCTTATATTCAGACTGAATATAAGCACTAAGAGTCTTTATATTCAGACTGAATATAAGCTACAATTATACGAACAACTAGTTGTAGCTTCTATTTTGACTGAATATAAGCTACGATTATTAAACTTCAAATTTTAGCTTATATTCAGACTTAATATAAGCTACAATTATACAAACTCATAATTGTAGCTTATATTCATTCTGAATATAAACATAAAATGTTATGCTTATATTCAGACTAAATATAAACTAAAATTATTCAAACACATAATTTTAGCTTATATTCAGTCTGAATATAAGCATAACATTTTATGCTTATATTCAGACTGAATATAAGCATAACATTTTATGCTTATATTCAGACTGAATATAAACTACAATTATTCAAACACATAATTTTAGCTTATATTCAGTCTGAATATAAGCATAACATTTTATGCTTATATTCAGACTGAATATAAGCTACAATTATACAAACACATATTTTAGCTTATATTCAGACTGAATATAAGCTACAATTATTCAAACACATAATCTTAGTTTATATTCAAACTGAATATAAGCTACAATTATACAAACCCATAATTGTAGCTTATATTCAGTTTGAATATAAGCATAACATTTTATGCTTATATTCAGAAACTTCCTGTGATAAAATGATGAACAATCATATTAAAAGGGAAAAAACATTTGAATAACATTCTTACACTTTATCAAGAAAAAGAATCTGGATCTGAAAATGAAAAGACTTGTGATTCAAAGGAGGAACACAAAACAAAAACAAACTTGTGCGAAAATTTATTTTGGGGAAGATGATGAAGAAATTCGGGGCGGAAGTAAAATTTATTTTGGGGAAGATGATGAAGAAATTTGGGGAAGATGATGAAGAAATTTGGTGAAGATGATGAAGAAATTTGAGGAAGATTATGAAGAAATTTGGAGAAGAAGATGATGTCTGGTTCTTATTTAAATCGTCAGGTTATATTTAGGATTTAAGCCATGACCTGAGTTTTCCACTTATTTACAAAAATACCACCGCGAATTTTCTCCCTTGATTTTGATCTGATTTAAAATGGATGGTTGTGATTCGTCCTCATGTTTACAATCAAAGATAGGTTCACATTTGAACCCACCCCTATATATATATATATATATATATATTTAAGGATTACTATTTTGATACAAGTTATTATATAAGGACATTGTTTAATTACTACTATTATAACATTACCATAATGGTGATATTCATTTTAATTTAAATTATGCCCCCGTGTGACACACAGATTATAAACTAGTATATATATATATATATATATAATAATTACATGTATTCTTATTTTTATGCTTGCTTTATTTTAATTAAATAAGTTTTGATGTCACACTTTTATATTTATAAACTTAATTCCAAGTATCATTCTAATGATTCCTTTATTTTAATCCACCACGACCATAGTTTGGTATTAGAGCCATTTTCGCAGTAGTTATGGATTTAGTAAATTATTTATCTCTTGTCTATATTAATAAAAGTATAAAAATAATGGTTGATAAGAAAATGAAGTTTTCTTATGGTAATAGGGTATTAGTGTTAGTAAGCCTAATTTTGTCAGTGTTAATAACCCTTGTCGGTTGGATTAGCATAAGTGGCGCAGATGAAGGTAAGTCGCCCAGCCGGACCACGATAGGTGTTCCACTATAGGTATTCTCACTAATAACCTATTAACAATTAGTAAAACCCAGTTTCCTTATTAATCAAGTTATTTCTTAAAAAACTTTTGTTTATAGAAAAGATGATGAACTTATTTTCTAAAAAGCCTAACTCTGCTGAAGAGGTAAATGAAGAAATTGATCTTCGTATGAATTCTTCTAAAATCCATTTTTCAAATATCGAGCAAAATTTATCAAACTGGACTATTCCAAAACAAGATTTTAAAACAATTTATAATATTGGAACTTTTGATTTTTTACAAGGATACTTAATCAAAGCCACTGAACAGACTGTTTCAATCAATAAAGATTATGATAGTCTAAATCTTTTATCCAAATCTTCTATAATTCAACATAGGAAAAGATATAAGTTTTTACATGTTGATTTAGTTCAGATAGCTGTTAAACCTTTGTTTAGATTGGCAATAGACGCTCCAGTCCTTCTTATATTAAGAGATGCTAGACACACCAATTTTCAAAATTCAATATTAGCCATGGCAGAAACTAATATCTCTAATGGCCCTATATATTTCAATTGTTATCCTAATTTTTCTGTAGGACTATTTGATCCAAATATTTTAGATACTTTGGTTTTAACAATTAAAACTAAAAACCTAGAATTCAAAGAAGACACTAAAGCTATCGCAGTTATATACAGAATTAGTTATAAGACTATGACTTCAACAATAGAGCCTAGAACTAAAATAACAACCCCAAAAAATGAAACCATAATATTTGAATCAAATTCCCAACATACAAAAGTTCAAACTCCCAAGCGTCTAAAATGAGATGAAATAACTCAATCTTGCAATTGGAACCTTCAAGATATTAATATACCCAAACCTATAGGAGAATCTAGTCAAACATCTAATGTAATTGAACATGATGATGGTTCAGTAGATATAAGTTTTGAAAATTCTCAATTTATTCCATCAAGATTTTCTACAGGCTCAATTAGTAGCTCTATAAATCCAAAAAATCCTTCCATTTCAAGATTTAAAACATTAAAATATGTAAAATTTAATACTATTGTACCACAACCAATTTATCAAGAAGAAAGGCAAAGCGAGTCTGAAGGATATAGCCCAACACAGTCAGATGTTGTAACAGAAATTAATAATTTTAAAAATCAAATAAATCATATATGAGTAATAAAACTTAAATTCTTTGTAATCATAATAATAAAATACATTCTAGAATAATGAAAAGAAGTTGGGAAAGAATTAAATTAGATTCTATTCAACTAATCAAAAGCAAAACTGAAGAAGATTACTTATTTAAAGAATTTTTAGAAACAAGAAAAAGAAAACAAAATGCAACTCTTCAAATAATACACTTAAGAAGAATCCGAAGGAGGATCAAATACATTAAATTACGAATTAAGTCAATGCACAAATGGATTAAAGATAGCTCAGACAGATTAATAATTTGTTAATTATAACGAGTAATAAGATACAAATAAATTTCTTCTTTAAGAATGAATTTTATGCTGATCATAACAAAGAAAAGAGACAATGGTATTATAAATTTGTTAATAATAGCAAAAAAGAGTTTGGACATCAACTTGGTTGGAGAAAATATATTATACAAAATAATGTTCATATAAACTTTTTTGAATGGTATGAATTGTATTGTAGACAATATAATATTGATAACCCTTTTTTAAATATAAACAACTCTCCAAAAATAATCCAAGAATATATTGATATATCTAACGAAGAGAAAATAGGGTTTATTCATCCACCAAAGATTTCTTTATTAATTCAAAACAAACATATAGCTACACCTCTTGTTACAATTACTGAAAAATCAAATAAAGAAGAAATAATTAAACAAATTGCTTATCAAAATAATTATTCAAACGAAATACTTTATACTATGAGTCAACAAGTAAGCAAATAGAAAACAATATTAATACCAAAGAAATAAATAATGATCCTCAAACCTCTAAGTCTTTTGAAAGAAATATTAAAAAACCAATTTTCACTCCACAATAGATCAACTCGAAAACAAACCTAGGTTATAATAAGAAATTAGTTAGCGAATTAGAACAAAAGTTAACAGGAATGAAAATCAATGTTCTTAATCAAACCTCTGATGGTTCTGATAATGAATCAGATGAAGACTGCACAAAAATTTCTCAACTTCAAGAACAATTTTCTAATAATATTAATAAAATTAAATTTGGAAGCAATACAACCTCAACAAATATGAAGATAGAGATTTTTTCCCTGATGTTTTTATCCGAAACCAACTTTCCCTGATGTTCAATATGAAGATAGAGATTTTTCTTTAAATCGAAGCCAATATGATGGTTCATCTGTATATGAATGGAATATAGATAGACTTTCAGAACCTCAAATTCTAAATATGCTTCAAGAAATAAATATGGCCTCAAATGCCTATTTTATCAAAGGAAATAATCAAAAACAAATTGCCGATTTATTAACCTCTGGATTTACTGGCAATTTAAAAGGGTGGTGGGATTTATATGTTACCAAAGAAGAGAAAGATCATATACTCATTGCTAAGAAAACACTGATAAAACAAGAAAACAATCAAACCCTTACCACTCAAGAAGATGATATCATTAATACCTTAATATACTCTATAGTAAAAAATTATATAGGAGATCCAACAATATTTCAATAAAGAAGTGGTGAAATACTACTAAATCTCACATGTAGAAAACTTCAGGATTTTCGATGGTATAAAGATATGTTTCTAAAAAAAGTTATGTTAAGACCAGATTGTAAAGAAGCTTATTGGAAAGAAAGATTCATTGTCGGATTACCGAATTTATTTGCAGAAAAAATCAGAAATAATTTAAGAGAAAAATATGATAATCAAGTTCCCTACAAAGATCTTACCTATGGTGAAATTATTAGTTATGTTAATAAAGAAGGATTATCTATATGCTCAGATTTAAGATTAAAAGCTAAGCTCAAAAAAGATAAAATTACTAGCAAAATTAAACTAGGAGATTTTTGTCAACAATATGGGTATCAACCTCTTTCTAGACCCTCCTCTTCATAAAATAAAAAACAATTCTCAAAGAAAACTTTTTTAAATAAAAGGTACACTTCCAAGTATGATAAAGATGAAAGAAATAATGATTACAAAAAGAGGAAAAATTACAAACCATTAAACAAAAAATCCCACTTTAATAATAAAAAAGATTCCAAAGATATTATAATTTGTTACAAATGTGGTAAGACGAGTCATATGGCTAGAAATTGTTATGTTAAAAGAAAAATTAATGAATTAGATATCTCTGAACAGTTGAAGTCTCAAATAAGCAAATTAATTCTTAATGATGATAGTTCTAATAACGAATCTAGTTTATCAGATTATGAAGATAATGATCTAAATGTCGTTAAAACATATTCCACACCAAACGAATCAGAATTAGATCATGAATGTATAGGAAATTGTACTTGTAATAAGATTAATGTTATTACAGATGAAGATAGAGAAATTCTAGAACTTTTTTAGACAAAATTCAAGATAAAACTCTTAAAAGTGAAGTTACTGATAAAAAAATTTAATAACAAAAAAAGTGAACGCAAGGTCTCAAATAAACCCTTTAATCTTCAAGAAATATATAAACGATTCTCCAAGGCGGAAACACTTGTATCTGTTCAAGACCTACAAGAAGAATTAAAATGTGTTAAAACAGAAATAAGATTGATCAAAGAAAGATTATCCAAAGTAGAAAAAGGTAAAGAAATCCTTAATAATAAAGAAGAAAAAGTCAACAACATTAATAATAAAGAATCAAAAGAAATAGTAAAGATCTCAAAAAATATATGATTCCAAAGATGGAACACCTATATAAATCTTTGTATTGCAAATGATTTTAAAATAACAGTTTTAGCATTAATTGATAGCGGTGCAGACATGAACTGTGTTCAAGAAGGAATAACACCTACAAAATATCATGAAAAAACTGGAAATCGTTTATCAACAGCAAGTGGATCTTCTTTAAATATTAAATATAAAGTCACAAAATGTTCATATTTGTAACAATGATTATTGTTATAAAACCTCTTTAATTCTTGCATAAAATTTAACCTCCACTTTAATACTAGGAACTCCATTTATCTCTCAATTATACCCTTTTCAATCGATGAAGATGGTTTTTTAGCACTAAGGTTTTAAATAAGGAAATATTTTTTAAATTTACTAATCCAATTGTTTCTTCAGAACTAAACAATTTAAATAACAAAGTCAATCAGACAAAGTATTTGATTAATGAGATAGGTAATTTAAAGATTTCAAATCAATTACAAAGTCAGATTATCCAAAACAAAATAAAACAGGTGAAACAAAAATTTGAAAACAACGTCTGTTCAAATATTCCAAATGCCTTTTGGTTAAGATAACAACATATAGTTAAACTGCCCTATATAAAGGAATTTAATTAAAGAAATATTCCTTCAAAATCTAGAGCTATTCATATGACATTAGAATTGTAAGAACATTGTAAAATAGAAATTCAGGATTTATTAAATAAAAAACTCAGAAGATCGTCCAAATCTCCTTGGTCTTGTTCAACTTTTTATGTAATGAATGCCGCAGAATTAGAACGAGGATCTCCAAGACTCGTTATCAATTACAAACCACTAATAAAGTTTTAGAATGGATTCATTAGCCTATTCCAAATAAAAGAGATTTACTCAAAAGACTTTATGATTCAAATATTTTTTCAAAATTTGATATGAAATCAGGATTTTGGCAAATACAAATTCATGAAGAAGATAAATACAAAACATGATTTAAAGTTCCTTTTGGTTATTATGAATGCCTTTTGGACAAAAAATTGCTCCTTCTGAATTTCAAAATATTATGAATGACATCATTATCCCTATAAGTAATTTTGCTATTGTTTATTTTGATGATGTCCTAATCTTTTCAAAATCCATTGATCAACATTTCAAACATTTAAATGTATTTTATGATCTAATTCATAAAAATGGATTGGTTGTTTCTGCTTCAAAAATGAGTTTATTTCAAACACAAATAAGGTTTCTTGGACACGAGATCACTCAAAGGAATCATTCAACTGTTAAAAAAGAAGTTTTAAGTATAGTTTTATGTATCAAATTTTTTGAAGATGATTTGTATATGAAACCTTTTTTTATTAAGAATCGACTGTCAATCTGCAAAGCCAATTCTTGAAAACAACATCAAAAATATAATTTCAAAACAAATTTTTGCAAGATGGCAAGCCTTGCTTAGCAACTTTGATTTTCAAATTGAATTTATAAAAGGCAAAGACAATTCTTTACCAGATTTCTTATCAAGTGAATTTTTACAGGGCAAATGATTTCTCAAAATAATTCCCCTCAAACTCATAATCAAAAGAAACAAATGGTACTCTCTCCTTTTTCAACTTCTACCTCCCATTTTCCTACTCAAAATCGGTATACTCCACTTACCCCCCCCCCCCACACTACCTTATTAAACTTATTCCTCCTTAGTAAGAAACCCTGTAGTTGTTTCTCATACCTCTACTCCAAGTAAAACTACTATTGTTTCTCCAAGCACTCAAAACATTACCCCCTTTTCTCAAAAGGTGTCTCCATCGTCAAAATTTGCTCATAGCTCTTACGTTCTCAATCCAAATACACAGGTAGTCAAGATTCTTGAAGAACATGAAATGCATCTTCAAGGCAGAGGATTCCATGTTCTTACTGATTTTCTTTTCCCAAAAAATTCACTATTCATCGGAAATACTCAAAAGACAAGAGATTATTATCAAGCAATTTTGATCGATACTGGATCAATCAAAGTTATTCATAATCAAAACTCTACAAACTCTTCAAAGATTGATTTCAGTAAAGTTCATATTTTCCATATTCTTTCTATTCAAGATTGGAAAGCTCGCCCATACACGGATAAGACTCTTTCAAACTATCCAACATATCCATCTTATAATTACTACGATTATCAAGATGCATGGTTCAAATTTCTTTACCTTCAAAGTTATACTCATTCATGGTTCTTATTTTTTGATAAGAATTTTAACTATAGTTATCCACGATGGTTTGTCAAATGGTTCAATTATATGGGAAATATTTCAGAAACTTTTCCTCCAAAGGTCAAAGAAAGATTTATCAAATTTAAAGAGATCTTTGTTCAAGATATTCCAGAATTTGAATATCTCCTTCAATTCACAATGTTGTTCAAAATTCCATGGATCTTGTCATGGTGTTTTACTATTACTCCAACAACTGGTCTCTCTCCACCCTTACTTCAAAGGACCGCTAGGGTAAAATGGTGGGATAAGCTTCCCAATGAACAAGTCGAAAAGATGACAATTCAAGGTGTCTTAAATTATTATTCAATTAATTTTGGTGTTCCAGCTACCATAACGTCACCCCCAACACCTCTTGAAATTGATGAAGAAGAGGAAATTGCTCAATTTATGGCAGTAAATTCCAAAGAAGAAATTCGAAGACTCATCAAGGAGATAAAACAAAGTTCTCCAGACAGTTCAACCGCTACTCAAGAAATTCATCAAGATTCATTTTACAAGATGCTCAAGATCCATATCCAAATATAAAACTATAAAGCGTGAGTTTGGTGTTTTGTCGTTGTCGACAAAATTCTCTCGTTTATCAAATATGTAATTTATAAAATATATGAAATACGTTCTTTGGTATTTCAGAGGATGTACTGATCAAAATAAAAGTTTATCAAAAATAAAATTCATAGGTTAAATGATGATTTTTCAAGAAAAAGAAGATTCATGATGACCTTTCAAGATAAGATATTCTCAAGATTATATCTTCCAATTTTCAAGATTATGTTCGCTAAGTTCTACTAATGGACAAAGAAGATAGGATTGAAGCAATATATCTTCCAATTTTCAAGATTATTCTACCAACTTCTGTTAATGGACAAAGAAGATTGAAGCAAATTCAAACTTAAATCAAGAGCCGGTTTTCGGTAAAAGGCTCCTCAATTATTTATCATTTGAAGACAAATGGAGGTCACCAACCCTTTAACAGGAGATCACCAACTATTCCACATACCTATATAAGAAGACACAAATTCGCATTGAGGAGGCATCAGTTTTTTCCTTTGTAAAATGTTATGCAAAAATCAAAACCCTCTCTTAGATTGTCTACAACTAGATGTTCAAAGTATTTAGATTTCCAAATTTTCATTTCTCCAAATGTATGTTCCAATTGTCTTAGAGACAACAATTGTCTTAGAGACAACTGTTCCAAATATCATTTAATCAAAGAAGGTACTTCTTTTTCATAATAATTACATATATTCTTATTTTTATGCTTGTTTTATTTTAATTAAATCAGTTTTGATGTCACAATTTTTATATTTATAAAAGTAATTCGAAGTATCATTCTAATGATTCCTTTATTTTAATCCATATATATATATATATATATAAGAAACCTTATTTTTCGGAATTGTTATTTTTAAGATCTAATTTAAACCACAAAAAATTAGTTAAAAAATATCATAAATAAATTAAAAATCACTCTTTTTATTTCCTAAGTTTTATCTCTCCTATTTTTTTTTCATCTCTTTTCTCACCTCCCTTCTCTCTCCTATCTTGTCTCACCTCCCTTCTCTCTCCTCTCTACTTTCTCTTCTTTTCTCTCTCCTATTTTCTGCCTACTCTATTATTTTTGAGAAATTGGCTTAGATAACCAATCCACAAAAACCATTTTCATCAGTAACCATCTCTTTCCTCTGTTGACCAAAATAGTTAAACCTCCGCTAAATTTGGGGAGGTACCAAAACGACACCGTTTTGGCAATTTTGGGCGGAGATTGGCATGAAACCTCCGCTAAAATAGCGGAGGTTGCCAAAATGACGTTGTTTTGAGCGTATTTTCCCTTTCCAGCCGAATGTATTTATACCTTCGCTAAATACGTCCCAAACCTCCGCTAAATACACAAAACTCCGCTAAATACATAGAACCTCCACTAAATACACAGAACCTTCGCTAAATTTACTTTAAACCTCCGCTGAATTTCCATTAAACGCTGTCATTTTGGACACTTGTCAATACGAGAGAAACCCTAAATTCAAAACCCTAAAATTTGTTTGAATAATTTTTTAAGTCCGCCTCCATCCTTCTAAACCAACATCCGGCTTCTTTCTTTTTCATTTGTTGTGTTGCTATCTTCTTTTACTTTGAGACCCCACCCCAACGCTCCTTAAAAAATTACTCTCATCTTCTTAATTTTTACTCCCATCTCCGACAACAAAACTGCAAGTGTTTCAACAGAAAGTCAAGAGAGTCAAGAGGACCACCTTCAATCTCATCTCTGTCAGGTTTCTTTATTTGACGGACGTTTTATAGACATTTGAGGACCACCACGTGTTTGTGACAGCGAGAAATTACACACGTTTACGAAATGGTTATTTATGTTAATGTTTACAATTTACATGCATATTATTTAAGTTAGTTTTGCTTAATATTATGTTTGTCCATTCGTGTGTTTTCATGTAATTATATATTTTTAGAACATGTGGTATAACATTTTTCAAGAAAGAAAATTTATTTGTTTTTTGTTTTTTAGCAGAATGTTATATATTTGGTTGTATTTGTTTTTTAGGAGTATGTTTTTTGTATGTTATATAGGTGGTTGTGTTGTATCTAACTTGTTTTATGTTTTGGTTGAATTTTGTTAATGGTAAATTTTTAGTTATATAAACATTTACGTTTTAAATTATATAAAAATCCTCATTATTTAATAATTGAAAAATAATGACATTAATGTTTAAAATTGTATAAAAATTGTCATTATACAAAAATTGAAAACAATAACATTTACGTTTAAAATTATATAAAAGTTATCATTATGTAAAAATTGGAAACAATACACTTACGTTTAAAATTAATTATATAAAAATAAAAATTATATAAAAATTGAAAACAATAACCTTTACGTTTAAAATTATATAAAAATTGAAAACAATGACATTTACGTTTACTTTAAAGTCCAGGTACTAAAATTGTCAAAACAGAAAGTTAAAAAAACTAACTTGTCTAACAGAAAAGACTAACTTTATAAAGAAACTTAACAAAAAATTAGCCCTAACAGACTTATCAGAACAAACGGAAAAATGACTAAAATTGTTGATTGAGAACCGTTTTTGCGAGATATGATAACACACTTATCAGCTCATCCATGCCGCATGGCATGCCTTTCATGATTGGTTTTGATGGTATGGCTGGCCTATCCATGCCATATAGCATGCCTTTCATGTCTGGTTTTGATGGTATGGCTCAGACTTCGACTCAAATTCGACCTCCTCCGGAGATATAGGGCAGGCCGCACCGTGAAGTTGGAGGGGTTCGATTTGTACAGGACTCTTATACAACAGTATCGCCTACCACTACTCATGTCGCTAGAGTTAGAGGCAATGCTAGAGATGCACCGAGAGTTAGAGGCAATGCCAGAGGTAGAGGTCGAACCCAATTGCAGACACAAGTTCCCTTGCTTCAGACCAATACAGAGTCGGAAGTCCTTGGCCTATATAGGTCGAAACGGTTGCCACAAACATGCAAGATTTCGTTGTTACCTCACATTGAACTCACTCCTTAATGGTGGGGTACATTACTGGGTTTGGAATGGGAAGGGTTGTACTTAAGCTCGGTTAGTTTTATAGTTTTAATTACAAAAATGGTTGTAATACGTAGTTCATGTCTAGTATTTTCTGTTTTATTAATAGCATGTAGATGCGTGGGCGAAAATGGTGCAGTCAGGTCACAATGCAGAAAGTAGATGGACGATTATGTCTGTTGACTTCTTTGAAAACTTGTGCGAGCACAATGTCGGTTCTGCCATTCCACAGGTTGACGGTCAAATGACAAAGCAAGGATGGCCAGCATGGGCGAGAATTCATTCGGTATTAAAACTAAAATAACATTTATTTATTTATTAATAGTCATCAATTACATTCACAATAACATTTATTTATTTATTCTAATGTTTTTTATTCCAGGTCATAATGCCAATATGTGTCGCGGAAAAACATTGGGTGGTCCGACCAATCCGATCCTTATAAAAAGGCATTGAAACCCTGGTTGAGAGCGTTTCGAAATGTTCTTGAAGAGTTTTTGATAAGGATTGGTGAAAGAAGCCGAGTTGCGCGTGCAACGTCTGTCACATACGTCAGGCCGGTTAACATACCACAATACGGATGGATCGGCGATTCTGGTCCTATGTTGTGTCAAATGATCTCGTTGTTGGGGATTGACCGTGTCCCATCACAAGAGACATTGACTGAAACACCGAGAGAAACCTGTTACCATATGGCTGGCATATTTTGGAATATGCATGTTTAGGACATTTTTAATTTTGTTTGAACTTTATGGATTTTTTTTTATATTATGCCATATGAATTTTATATTATGTCGTATGAATTTTAAAAAAAATATTGCCATATGCTAGGGTTTTCAACACACTAGACAGAGCTTTTCAAGCGGGAGTTATCCCCAAAGTTCGATTATGGAAATTGATTTGGGTGACGTGTGACCGGTGATACAAAATCACAGGGTCACCCAGCTTGGAGAAGTCTGTCTCGTGTGTTGAAAATCCTAGCATCTGACAATATTTGTTTTAAAATCCATATGGCAATTTTTGTTTTTTAAAATTTATAAAAAGTATGTTATAATTTATAAAAATTTATATGAAGTTTATACAAATTTTTGTGAAGTTTGTTTAAATATATCAGTTAAATATACACTCATGATTGAAATAATGACGAATCTTGTGGGCGTTTTCAGGCTTTTTCAGACAAATCTTATAGGCTTTTTCAGGCTTTCTCAGACAAATTTTGTAGGATTTTTTAGACGAATCTTGTAGGATTTTTCAGACGAATCTTGTTGGCTTTTTCAGACGAATCTTGTAGGCTTTTTCAGACGACTCTTGTAGGCTTTTTTCAGGCGAATCTTTTGACCAAATACACACCCGTGACTTCATTAATTTTTTCACGACTATAAGTAGGTGCAATGATGAAGTAGTAGTTCACATCTTGCTAACTAGCATTTTCTACCTTCTACATTTCGTACCAAATTTTTGCCATTTCAAACACGTGCAAGTACCTCCACGGTAATTACATGTTTCGTTTCTACGATAATCACACACTTCATAGCAACCCTGACCAATTTCATGTACCATCCACGATGCAACTTTGTAGGCTCTCTTATAAATTTTGTTCTCCGCCCACGGGGTTAGAGCATTGGTCATCGTCTCTAAAAAAACATACTTATTTTGTTAGTATCGATCGCATCAAAAGTAGTAGTAGTACATAAAATAAATAAATTTAAACATTTTTGAACCTCCTTTAGTACGGCGTTTAGAATACCACTGTTGTTGGAAGTCTCGAAAGTACTCGAAAAGGCCACAAATTGGCATCTTTCGAGCATAACGGCACAGTGCATTGATCGACTCTGCACTGTTGGAAGTCATTATGTTGTAGCGTTCTTCATTGAAATGCGCCCTTGTCTATTTCTCTGGATCAAGCCGGTCCAACACTGTCCATCCTTGGGGTAAAGCGGCTCGTAGAGCTAACATACGCATTTCGAAATTCTCAAACGTATACGCTTGGCAGGTCTTCCAATATAGATTCTTCCTATACTTAATCCCGGGATCTTTGGTTCTTACGTTCATCTCCAGGTGGCCAAATTCTGCCGTTCCCGGCTTCATTCTCCACAGTAACGGCTTTACTACAATCCTTTCCCAAGCATCTGGTAATTCTGGCCGCCTTTCCACTCCTCACTTTGCTTTCCACCAAGCCAATAAAATCTGCCTCTTGTGCTCTAAACATGATGTGTCCTTGGGAACACGGTGGTAATTCCTTGGTTTACTGCAGCATGCTTATCTGATATGAAAGCCAAATCACATAGTTCTCCAATACATTGCTTCAACATGGACAAAAACCAAGTCCACCCCTCTCCATTCTCGGACCTACCCACTCCGAAAGCGACCGATACGATTTGGTTATTTGCGTCCTTAGCAACCGCTGAGTACATTGTTCCCAAATAAAGCCCCTTCAAATGAGCACCATCAATTATAAGAACCCGATGCAAATGCGATACAAACGTCTCAATCTGAAAATTAAGTGGTTCACATGTTAGAAAATTAAATTACATAGTTGTGCAAAATTATATTCAAAATGCAAAATTATACTTACCGCACAACCAAGAGTAGCGAAACACATCTCAAACCGTCCATGACTATGTGTCTTAATCCTTGTCACGGTACGAGGATTACAGAGCTCTAAATTATAGAAAAACTTAGGTAGTCGGGTAAACAAATCGGCCGGGTCACCCTGCATCACCAGATTTGCACAATCTTTTGCTCGATATGCTTGCCAGATCGAAATATTTATATTATACTGATGTTTTATATCGCTTATGATGTCTTTTACACGGAGTATCCTACCACTATCCTGCACTTTCGGTAAAATTAAATTACCTAACACCATTGCGGTTGCTTGACGGTGCCTGTGATGCAACTGCGTCTTTGAGCATGTGTGCAGGTCATCCACATTTAGTGCATGAAAAATCTCCGTGGAACCGACATTCGTTGCCGTCATACGCCATTTACAACTTCCAACATAACATTTCGCCTCAAACCTGGTTTTGGAAGATTTATGCACTTTATATTCGAAACCCTCATTAATAAACTTCTTCGAAAGAGCCAATTTCATTTCACCTTTCGTTTTAAATAACATCCCCACTTTAACTCTTTTGCTGTGAATATAAGGTGTAGATAAGCTGGGTGTGATGACGGTCTCCGGTGTTGGAAGGAGAGGAGGCATATCAAAATAATCGTTACTCCCTACAACTGACTTTTTTGATTTCCTTTTTGTTGTTGGTTCTTCATCACTCTCACTCTCACTATCAGTTATACCCAGGTAGAAAACATATGAATCGGGGTCCAATTCTTCTTCTTCTTCTTCTACTCCTCCTCCTCCTCCTCTTCCTCCTCCTCCTCCTTCTTCTTCTTCTTCTCCTTGTTCTTCTCTCCATCTTCCTTCTTCTCCCCCTCCTTCTTTTTATTCGTCATTACCATGATGCGATACATCATAGACATAAATTGATGGCGCTTTATTTAAACCAGCAGCCCATTCAAGGAAACCCGCAACATGATCATCGTTTTCCAAACGATAAATATGATTGCCGTTATTTAACTTGTACGCAATTGTAGTCATACCAACAGAATTGGCAATAATACATTCATGGCATGCATACTCAAGCAACTCCGAAAGCGTAAATCCGGATGGCACCTTGATCGGATGCAACGGTTGATCAGTAACATACTCCCATGTTTGATTAATTTGTTGCCACGAACCCCCACCAGAAATATGCAACTTAATTTTATAACTTGAAGAACTAATGATATAAATCAAAGAAACAAGAAAATGAATGATTGAAGAAAATGGTTGTCTACAATTGAATCAGAAGGTGGTTCTTAATTGAATGAGAATGTGGCTCTTATAGATAGAAAAATTCAAATTCTTTTACGATTATTAAAAAAAATTGGAAAACAAAAAATCTGATAAAACATTTAACGATTGACATTCCTTTCATATCAGTAGGTGGTGCAAACAAAATAATATGATAAAAATTACTGAATTTGCAGACTTTGTACATCTTTGATTCTTTTTCAGCAATTCATATCGGTACTTTGTTGAAAAATACAGTGTTATTACTATTTATATCAGTACTTTGGTAAAGGAAATGGGTAAAAAGTCTGATAAACTGTGGCGGACGTGAAACCTTTATCAAATAAGAATTTAGGGTTTTGAATTAGGGTTACTCCCGCATTGACAAGTGTCCAAAATGACAACGTTTAAAGGGAACTCGGCGGAGGTTTAAAGGAAATTTAGCGAAGGTTCTATGTATTTAGCGGATGTTTGTGTATTTAGCGGAGGTTTGGGATGTATTTAGCTGAGGTATAAATACATTCAGCTGGAAAGGGAAAATACGCTCAAAACAACGTTGTTTTGGCAACCTCCGCTAATTTAGCGGAGGTTTCATGCCAATCTCCGCCCAAAATTGCCAAAATGGTGTCGTTTTGGTACCTTCCCAAATTTAGCGGAGGTTTGCAACGGTTTTTAGCAGAGGTTTGACTATTTTGGTCAAAAGAGAAGAAAGATGGTTACTGATGACAATGATTTTTATGGATTGGTTATCTGAGCCAATTTCCCTTATTTTTTCATAAGATACACGAACACATAATTGAAAGTGAACACATTGTAAACACAGATGTAAAAAATTATTAAGGTTACTTTACATTGTGTTTCCAATATGTGCACAATGTGTTTGTTAAATTTGAAGATATAACAAATAAGATGAGAGAGAGAAAAAGAGATAAATATGATATTTCGTAAAAAATGATCAACAATTTATTTAATAAATAGAATTACCATCTCCTTAATTATCTCATTAATTAATAAAATTAATTATTTTAGATTATTGTTAGAATGGATCTCACGAATGTCACAAAAAATGGGTTCTCAAAAGATTAAACTTACTTATACTACCTATACTACCTAATATTCATTTACTCTAAAAGTCTTAAAGACAAATTTTAATGCATAAGGTACCACCATTTTATGCAAGGATTTCAAAAAACTTTTAATTACATCATGTAAAGCACTATGTACGATTACTCAAAGTATGAAAACTCTACGAAGTACAATATTATAAAGCCTGATGTACAAGTGTTTTTAACCTATTGCCACCATTACTATCCATTTTAGTAGGCAGAGAGTCTTCTTTTTCCAATACAGACTGCAAAGTTGTTTATTCTCATTGATAACTATTCTAAATTTCCAACTCCCGAGATGCAGAACCCAAGACGATTCAAATTATTTGACTCAAAAATTATATTCGAACTTCCAAATTCAAAATTCAAACCTAATTCAATTATCTCTTACTAATCTGCTTCCTCTTCTCTTCTCTCTCAAACACGAACAATGGGTGACATTTTTTGAAACTGTTGATAGCAAAGAGGATTAGTCATCTTATATGCTGCATATTTTAAAGGTCAGTTATATTTTGTTGTAGAATTATGAGAATATTGTTGTATAAACCATAAATTGTAGGTACGTCTAATTTGAGGTTAGAGTTTGTAGAAGCTCAATATCCAATATGCTCTGTTAACCCCCTCTTTTTCCAACACAAATCAATCATAATATGAACCACCCAACTAGTGCCTCTGACACCGTTCGCCGGAGTTTCCCACGGGATGCTAAGCCTTGATTGCAAGTTTGAAGTTCTTATGCTCTGCTATGTCATCCTTATCCATTCACGGTTCCCTTTTCCGGCTTAATGTTCATGTCGTAAATCAGTTAAACATGATTTCTTGTTGTGTGTCTTCTCCTCTTCATTCCCATCCTAATTGCTTGTTTTATGCTTGTTCTACTTTCCCATGTCAGACTTTCTGAAAGGTCGATTTTTTGATCTCAGGCGTTGGTTTCGACAAGAACTTGAGAAGGTATATGTTTTTCACTTTTTTTAATAACTTAATTTTCTCCTTTTGTTCTTCTAGGATGAATGTTTACGTTTTAATTTGAACTAACATGCAAGGTTTAGAATAATCACTGGATTTATGGTCAAAGTAGCTTTGTAGATGTGTTATTTTAATCATTTGATTATATTCAAAGTAGAATCGTGTTAAGGTATTTTTTTAATTTGATATTAACTTGGTTGATGAGTAAAATAGAGAACTTTTTGATCAAATAAGCTTGGTATGCAGGCTTTTTTGCTTGAATGTTTGTTACGATGCTTATAAGTTGGTCAATACTTGACACAGTTGTGTAAATACTTGACACAGTCACATTTGGAATTAGACGATGTAACTATGTTTGTTTGATGTAAATCATGATTTAAGTTGCTTTATAACTCATATTTTAAAAGACCCTTGCTATAAATTTCAGATTTTACATTGCTTTGATGGTTACCGAACTCTACTTCCAAAATTATTCAGCAAAGATTCTTTAAAATTGAGAGATCCATTTTAATGTACTTTCTTCTTTTTTTCTATACATTGTCAAAATATTCTAACCAATGTAGGCTACATTTTGTCATTAAGATCCAACGTTGCAACTGATAGTTTTGAGTCTGAACTCAACTCTGAAGCATTGTATAGTTTATTACTTTGTTCCAAGTGTCCTACCAAAGTATGTTAGTTTAGAATGGTGTGTGGCTTGTGTTCATTTGAATGTGGGTTTGTGGTAAGTTGTTGGTTTTGGTAAGAGGAAGACACTCGTGATTCTTGGAATGGACGAGAGTTAACAAATACAAATATTTACTAGATTATCATCAATATATTTGAATTATGATAAAAAAATTACTTCATATGATATACTTGATGCTTCCTTAGATATAACTGGAGTATATGGAGCCGTTTATCAAACTCTTAAGGTAAGAGCTTACCGGCAAAAGCAACAACTCTCATTTACCTTATGGAGTAACACTCACGGCCATCAAAACGTATTGATGGTAACCACTAACCGGTTAAGTGGATCTACCTCATTTATAAGGTAAGGCTCTCGATCGTTGTCTTCTCTCTTACCGGGTAAGATTCTTGCTCCTTGTTATGTTCACCCTGTAAGGAAATTGAACCGGTAAGCGTTTAGTAAACAATTATCTAGATTAATTAGACTGATGACATGTAGTTGGAAGAAGACGATCTTAAGATGAATTTGAAATTTCGTGTTAGGTGTTGATTTTTGAGTAAGTTTCGAAATCTGGTGACCTTAGTGGCTTTAATGTTATCATTTACATGTCATGGAAATAAGGATGCATAGAAGTGTAAAATCTTGAATCTGTTGTATGAGTATGATGTAAAATTTTTCCATAAAAAATATGTTGAGGATTTTCCAGCAATGGTAAGTTGGCATCTTAATGGAAGAACTTGATTTAATCTTAATATACATGTCTCTATTGATTATACACACACACACACACATATATATATATGCCGATGTTGAAGTCATTAAATGAATGTTTATAGATCTTAGTTGATTTCTTATATTGTTAATGCTTATTTTGATTTCATTACCGTTTTGTTTTTGTTTTTGAAGGTTTTTCTTAAATCACAGAAGTCAAGATCCTACTTCAAATGGTTTGAAGTAAATTTGTAGAGAATGAGAGGTATGGACTTGATCCTCAGTTTGTTTCTTAGATCTTGCGGATTTTATCCGATTTTGTAGACGTTTGAATTTTGCCTAGTTCTTGGTTTCTTTCTTTGATTTTGTAGTCTCTTCTTTGTTTTTTGTACAAGTTTTGTGTTTGTTTGTTTGATTTTTGCCGAACTTCAATATAGACCAAAATGAATTTCCATGTAAATGGAGGTCGAGGGTTATATCTTGTATCTTATTATCTAGATTGGTGGGCTTTATTCATGGACCAAGCTTTAGAGGTTAACCATGAATGTATATTGTCTTGATGTCTCTTCCCTTATCTGATGTTATGTTACCTTAAGCTAAGCTTCTTGTTGTTAAGTTATCGGATTGTATCAACATTCATACATATCAAACTATGAAACATTTATCCATTTATGGGGAGGTCATTGGTTCTATGAAGAAAACAATCGTCTACAATTTGAGAAGATAAGCTTTATTGGAATATATATACTACATTCATATATCCTCCCATAGATGTATGACACGGTATAAGTTTTATATCTCACTGGGTAAAAAGCTTAACAAGGCCTTTCAGAATTATATTGTCGCCATTTTGTCCATTAAAATAAAAATAAAAAGTATTTAGAGCATGATCGGATGAGAATTCTTTGTTTAATTTAAAAAGAAATGTTAATTTTTACTGCAGTTACCTAATGTGACTGCTAACATGTTTAGGTCTTTCATTTGAAATGTGACTTGCAAGATATGTATTAAATAAGATTTTTTAATTCTAAATTTCCTCCTTTTATGGCTACAACTTATATGTTTAATTGAGTTGCTTTTGCTTCATTTGAAATGATAATTTTATTTTCTTCAAAACACAAAATTTCAATGTTTAGTGAGCACTAGTATTGATTTTTTAATTGTATTTTTCAAAGAAATATTTATACCCTGATGCGTTGCACGAGTACACAACTAGTATATATATATATGATGTACATTTTTTTTGTCTTATTGCATGCCTTAAAACGTTGTGTCATCTTCATGACACTCAATGTTTAAGGTTTAATCTCGTCACCCACCATGCCTTACACCATTTAAAACATCGTATAAAATATAGAATGTTAACTACAATATAACATTAGTGTAATTCCCATTTAGATCAATCTTAATCAATTTACAATGAAAGCTTGAATATGATCAACAATGGACATGAGAGAAAAAGTTAAACTGAAATGTGGAAAGTCAACTATGATATTTCAAAATGAAATCTTACAACGTCAAATGTACTTTGACTAGGTATTTATACCTTTTACAATGTAAAGCATAAAAGGGCTCAAGCTTGAATATAATACAATTAAAATACAACCCTAACATTCTCCCCATTTGGATTCAAGCTTTAAAGAATGGAAATCTTTTCCGTCTAAGCCTTAACCCATGTTCTTCTTCCAGATCCCTTGCAATCATTCTGAGCACAATACAATAATTCACCATATCCAACCCCCTTGTAATCATTGATGTGGTCATACAATACGGTCTTTTACCAGATGGAGCATTGTTGTCTTTCTCTAGTTTATCTTCTAACTGAGATCTAATCATCTTTAAAGTTCCATCTGAATACTTTGTAACTTCAGAAAATCTCAGAAACTTTTGCTGATTCTGTTGATTCATGTAAGTAATTCCAAGTTCTGGTCGTTGAAGAAGAAAGAACCCTAGACAACCTTCTAAATTTTCATATTCCTGATTGGGCCTCAACAGATTCACTTTTTTCATATTGCTTTCCAAACCAAGTTGAAAATCAATCACAACCAAGTACTTCAAGTGATGCTTCAAAAATCTTTTGATTGACTGATAAGTTATGTCAGACTCCCTTGGCCGTATTGCCATGTTGCAAAAGTATTCATACATAAATTGCAGATCCCGTAAATTCATCTCCGGAAAATCGGCTTCAGAAAATGAATACACAACCAAGTTCTGTCTTCGAACTCTGAAGATTGGAAACTCAAACTCCAGAATGTATCTAGTATCGACCTCCATAACATCTACAATCCCGCTACTTGAATAAACATATTCAACACTTTGAGCTTCGACCATCATGCTTTTGTAAAGAAACTTAGTACTTTTGTTCTTTTTCCGAATAGCTTACTGTTTTTCTTTAATTAGCCCCCTTAAAATGTGAACAAATCTCCTTTTATGTTCATCTTCCAAGTATGACTGTTTCAACTATAATCTGGCCTAACAAGCTACTCTCAATATGTCTTGATAAGAAACAACTGGGTTTTTGACACCAGAAGTTTCACCGGTTTAAGCTTGGGATACTGTAGCTTGAGGTTGACTGGGTTGAATTGGAACATCTTCAAATCATGACACGAAAGTGCTAGAAAAGTTGGTTGTTAAAGGAACTTGTGGTTGAGAATAAACTGTAATTACTTCAACTTCTTGGGCTTCAAAACGTGAAGAACTAACTTCAAATAGATCTTCCTCGGTAAGCTCATTAAGATAGCCTTTGGAACTATCATCACTTTCATAGCGATATCCCATAAAATCTGCAAATAGACCATGCATGATTCTCGCCACTTTGTTTTGCTGAAATATAAGTACCTCAAGATTTCCAACCGTTTGTGCATATAGTACTAACTGCTTGCCGCTATCATGTACATCAATGATTTCCTCATCTTGTTCAACAGTATTCTCCACATGTTAGATTTCATTTTGTGAAAAGTATGAACCAGAATATTACCAGTATCAAAGATCAGAAGTTAAGTCAAAAGCTCATCTTCTGATTCATGTCATCTCAGAGGCGCCCAGAGACTTGAAGAACCTCTGGATCTCAACAGTTATCTCACACGCGCTTGTGATGACATGGCGATCACACTTTCCGTGCATCCCCTATACATAACTGATTATGTTACCAGTATAGCTGACGTGTCAAATCCTGATAGCTAGATCGTTGACTTTTACTTTGTAATAGTATAAATAGATTCAGTCTTCAATGTAATAGTCGATGATCTTTGAGAGAAATTGTGCGATTCATTCCTACGCACTATAATCAATTTCCAGGTTATTAATACGAATTCTCATTTGATCTTCAAGCTGTTCTTACTGTTTTTATTACTTTTTAGTATTAATTATAGATCTGTATTGCTTCCGCTCATACTCTGTTATTACGATCTATTGATTTATTATAAAGAAAGGGATATGGGTTCCAACAATTGGTATCAGAGCTTGATAATCAATCTATTGATTATTAGATCTCGTCCAGTTTGGAGAAATCCCTACTCAACTTGCAGTTAATTTCATTTTTAAACTACTGTTCTTAATTCTACCCTGTTTTTCGAGATTTTGTTAATTTCATACAATTTTCTCTAAATCAGTGGTAATTTTGGTTTAAATCTGAAAATCGGTAAGAATATCGTTTCGTTTCGATTCAATTGAAATTTATTTGTTCCAAATTTCAATAGTATTTCGTGCATTTTTCTTAAATCGCTGTTTTCAGCCAAAAAAATGGCAAATCAAAACATGAACGCCATATACACCTCCGGATCCTTGACCAAACCTCCTACTCTAATCCGTGATGAATATCCTCAATGGAAGATCCGCATGATCAATTTATATGAAGGATTAGATGTTGAACTTTATCCTACTGTACTGAATGGTCCATTTATACCAATGACCACCATTCCAAGGGTTCCTGCTACTGTAAACACTGATGAAATTCCTGTAAGTCAAGTTCCAAAAGTTAGGGAAAATTGGTCTGTTGAAGAAAAGGCCAAGGAGGAAGTTGCCAAAAAGGCAAAAACTCTTCTGATTATGGCTATTCCAAATGAGATTTTCCAATCTCTGGATTCATGTGAAACTGCAAAGAGTTGTAGGACCAGCTTGAAAATATTCTTGAAGGAGGAGTAAAGATGAAGACAAACAGAAGAGCTTAAGCTCTGAACGAATATAACAGTTTTCAAGCCATTCCAGAAGAGACTCTGGAGCAGACCTTTCATAGATTTAACACTCTGATAAATCTGTGCAAGAGATGTGATATAGTCAGATCCAGGGAAGTCAACAATGTCTTATTTCTCAAATGACTAAATCCAGAGTGGTCTAATCTCTCCATTTCTCTTCAAGCAAACCAAGACTTAGAACTGTGGTCTTTGCATGATGTATTTGGCACTCTTCAGGCGCATGAAAAGGAAGTTGTTCAGAAGAAGACTTCAATTGGTGGACCTCTGGCCTTAATCTCTGAATCCAGAATGTCAGGCAGGAGGAGTAAAGAGACTGAGAAGAAAGGAAAAAGTAAGAACATTCATCTCAGAAGCAAGTCCAGAAGATGTTTCTGATTCTAAAGATGATGAGATCAAATCTTTTGCTGAATCGTTAGCTCTTATTACCAAACAGTTCACCAAAAGGTTTGGCAATAGATCTTTTCAAGGAAACAGAAGATTTGATCGCCCCACTCAAACTTATTCTCCAAGGCAAGAGACCCAGAGAGCTGAAAAACCAGAAGTAGAGAAGAAAGAGGAAGAGCTGCAGAAGAAGAAGGATGTGTGTTATAGATGTGGAAAGCCAGACCATTATTCCAAAGACTGCAAAGGTGCTCTTGAAAGAGACAAACCGTACTACAAGAACAAATACAAGTACAACATAGTCGAAAGAGCTCACTATGCTTAAAAAGAGAATTGGCTGGATGACGATTCAAGCGGAGATGAAGCCATGTTCTGTGGAATGGCTAAGACAGAAGAATCAGAAGATCAGCCTTCTGAAAACTCCGGTTTGCACTCTATCCGAATCCTCTGAACTTGAAAACACCATAATGATTCTAACAAACGATTTTGAAAATTTAAAGAAAAAGTTTATTATAGAAAAGAAATTGAGGAAAAATCTTGAACAAACCTTTTCTAAAATTCAAAGAGAAAGAGATATTTACAAAAGAGAAATGGATATTTTAACTGATGAAAAGCTGGAAATATCTGTTGAGAATGAAAAGATTTCCAAACTTTTGAAAACTACAGAAGTCAAACTCAAGGAAGAGAAACAGAACTTCGTTAAACTTCTGGAAGGTAAAGATAAAGAGATTAAGGCTAAAAAAAGTGACAGATTGAATTCTATAGCACTTAAAAATTATTTTCAAAAGGAAAGAGAATTTTTGTACATAGAGCTTCAAAACAAAGAGCTATAGATCAAAAAATATCTGGATGCTCAGAAAGTGCATGATAAAATCAATACACAAGTAGGGAAACCCGACCTTGGTTTCGAGGATCTGGACCCCTACACGTGTAAGAAACGGTCTACTCTATAATCTGTGTTTTGTATAGGGAAAGAACAAAAGCTTGTTTTTCCTGTCTTATATAAATAATCAGTTTTCAAAAAATCAAAATATGAAAATGGTCATTGTGTTAGAAAACTCAAATACAAAAATATCAAGTACTCTTCAGGAAAAACAACTCAAGTTGATCTAAAACTAGTTCAAAAGAAGAGTGAAATTTTAAAATTTGGATCATTTACTCATATAACTTTGAATCCAGAAGCTGATGAATTTATACCTGTACAAGCAGTAGAAGAGCTAAGACTTACTTTCCAAAACGAAATTCTTTCAACTTAGGATGAGTGTTTTAAACTTGAACATTTAGAAGCTCAACAAAACTCTATTGAAAACCATCCAAAGATCTTTCCTTGTTATTTTGTTGACTTAAATCTTTCCGAAAACAAAAACAATTTGGAGTTTATTACTTATCCCTGGGAAACTGATGATCAAGATGATGATAATTTCTTTGATAATTCAGAGAAATATATTTCTAGTTTTGAAAATCTCTTGCCACAAGAGTATACAAAGGTTCCAGAGGTAATAAAAAACAAGGATGCTCCTTTCCTATACACTAATGAACCTATGGAAATCAGAGCCTCTAGATCGAATGTCGAAAAACATTCAAGTGGCATACCAATAATCTCTGTACCTCCTAAAGGACAGAGAAAAGCGGTTCCCATACATCCAGATTTTCTTGGGATGTGTCTTCAAGCTAAAACTTGTCTTGAACTCGAAAAGGAAGAAAGTCTCAAAAGGAAAGTCAATATTCAGCAACAATCTCAACAATCACAACCTCAGAAGTTCACTTATGCTCAAAAAGGAAAATGGAAATCTAATTTTTTTACTTCTGTTTCAGTAAAACCCAAACTTCCTGAGAAGTCTCATCAGAGGAAACCCCCACAGAATAACACATTTACTTCTAAGCATAAGTCTAGCCTAGATAAGAAGTTCGATGGAACTACTGATACTAAAATAGACAGAAATAAGAAAAATTGTAATTATCTTTTATGTTTCAGAATTTAAAATGTTGTAATTATCTTCTAGTAATGAAAATTTCAAGCAATCTTTTATGTTTCAGAATTCAGAATGTTTCTCCTTTTTCTTAAAACTCGAGAAATTTTTCTCAAGTTCCTCTGATTATTTCTCTAAAAATCAATACTACTCCAACTTCAGAAATCACACCCAAAGGAACAATGCAAATAAAAAGGGCAAACCAGTAACCTCTGGAAAACTGTTAGGTCTGGAAATGTTGTATCCGAGATGACAACTATTGAAGACGTGAAGGGCTAAAGGTAAAGTCAACAAAGTCATTAATTAGGAAAGGTTTAATGTTTAAATATAAGGAACATTCTATTTTGTAAATAAGGCAAATGTATAATACCTTAATCTTTACTTTCCTTATACCGTATTTTTCTATACATATAAATTTTGGGTTAGGGTATGCAATAGAAGTTAACACATTAATTAATATCATTAAGAGAGAGCTTAGTAGATAATATAATTGTAACCGATATTCAATACAAGTGAGATATTCGACATCGGATCTTCATCAATATTAGAAGTGTTCTTCGTGTTCTTGCTGATTTATACATCGTTACCTGATTTACTGGGATCCACAATTGGTATCAGAGCCTACGATCTGAGTTTTGGCTGTTTTTTGAAGTAATCAACGTGAAAAGAAGGTAAAATCTCGAATTCTGCATACTTGAGTTTTTGTCGAGTCAAGCTGTATTAGTTTGACCGGATAAAACACCTTATTTTTTTTCTTGATTCTTTAATCGATAAAATTTTAAAAATCTGTCTGCTTGAAGTTTTGTCGATCGATACTAGATAAACTTGATTTTTATTCGGATACTTTAATCTGTTTTAATTAAAATTATTCTAGTTTATTTTAGTTACTTTTGAAATTCTTTACATAAGAAAACTTAGGAACTAGTGACTCTTGCAGCTTTTCTTACTAAAGAATTCTCAAGTAAAATCATAAACTTTAGTAATTTTGGTTTTTGTTCTTGACTGAAAAATAAGAAACTCGAGAACTTAGCTATTCTTGTCCATAAAAAGACTTGTTCTTTTTAGTCAAGAACCATTTGTTCTTTTTTTCTAGTTTATCAGTTAAAGAAAATTCAGATTAAATTTTCTTGAACTTTTATCGAGTCCTTATCAATCGACAAAATTTATTATCGAGTCAACAGTGATCAATATAAATTTTTATCGATCCGGTGTTTATCCAAAAGATTTTTTTTTGTGGAGTCTTTATCAATCGAGAAACTTTAGTTATCGAGTCTTTTCTGATCGATTACTTCTGCTTATCGACGCAATTTGTTCAAAGAAAGTTTCATCGAGTCCCCTTCACCCGACAAATTTTTTTATCGAGTCACATACACCCGATAAATCTTCTTATCGAGCCCATACCACTCGACAATTTTTATTTTGTCGACCCTTCGTCACCCGAGAAAAATTCTTCTCGGCCCTTCCTCACTCGAGAAAACCTTCTCTCTTTCGAAAAAATAAAAAATAATCTCAGAAAATTACCAAAACTCACCGATCGAGATCAATGTATCAGGTAACAAGTTCTTTATTTTTTTTATTCTTCAAGATGAGTTCTCAAAACCATTTTTCTGATCTCAATGCTGAAATTGAAAGAGTTGAAGCAAGACACACGAATAACATGAAAGTGATTGATGAACTCTTAAGAGAAAATGTTTATCTAAAGGATTTCAAACACACAAATAAAGAATTGAAAAAGAAAAATGAGTTTTTGGAAGAACAACTCACCGAGCATACTAGGAATACATATCATGTATTTTATGAAGACATTTGCAAAAAGAAAAATCTTGAGTTGATAAAAATAAATTTGGATCTTAAAAACACAATTTCTGGGCTAGAGAGAAGGAAAGATTCTGCAACGACTGGTGGAGAACTTGAAAATTTTTTAGATTATGAAAGAACAGACTTTGAGAATAAATAAAAGATTTTTTCTGATGAGAAACGCAAGTTTGATATTGAGAGAAAAGCTTTGGAAAGCAACATTAGAACTTGTGAACTGACCATTCAAAAACTTTCTACACAAGTGTCTGATTTCGAACAAGTTTTAATTTTAGAAAGAAAATCATCTGAAACGAAATGTCTAAAACTATCAAAGCAACTTTCTGAACATCAAAATCTTTTAAAAGCTGAAAGAAAAGTGTTTGAAACTGATAAGACGAATTTAGTCAAGAAAAGTGTTTTGATCGTTGCTAAAAGCAAAATTTCGGAAAAAGTTTTTGAAAATGAAAGTAAAACTTTTGAAGAGAAAATCAGTAAACTTTCAAACAAATTATCTGTTTTAGAAACAACTCTTGTGAATGAACGGAAAATGAGATCCGAATCTCAAACAAAATTTGATGTGATTTTGGAAGAAAGAGATCATCTATTGTGCAAAATTAGAAAACTTGAAAGTTCTACAACTGCTTCAAGTTTAATTTTTTAGTTGAATTCTCTTTCTACAATAAATGTCTGTAAGAATAACTCGTCTTTAAGTGTCAAATCAAACAATTATTCTAACAGCTCCAAATCATATAACTCTCCAACTTCCGGGACTCATAATTCTACTTTATTTCACAATGATTTTGTTTCTAATTCCGGTAATTCTAAGAAGTTTAAAATAGTTTGGAGGAAGAAATCAACTACAGATGATAGTGTTGGAAACATGTCACATACATCTCCTATAGTTGATACAAGATCATTTGTTTCCAAGACTAATTTGCCTTATTTTGTCAAATCTATCAATCAGCTAATTAGTCTAAGTGCCACAAAGATTTGTTATTCTACATGTGGAACAAATGATTTTGTCAATCAAAATTTCAATCATAAATGGTATGGTACTTACAGTATCCCCACTTCCCCACTTATTGCATCTAAAGCTAACCTCCGAGGACCCAACAAAGCTTGGGTACCAAAATATTTTTAATCTGTTTTGTAGGTATGTCATCTGTGTTCCAAATTCAGAATATTCACATCACATGACAATCTTTCAAAAGGTTATGCTACATTTAAGGGGAGTACCACATGTTTACCATTTATATTAGCTTCATAGTATCTTAGCTATGGACCTGCTCTTAACCCGTTTTACATTGCATTATGACTTCTGAATACACCAGTTCAGAACTCGGACTTTAATGTTTTAACTCTTTGTGTGCTAGGAATTAGAAGTTTCTATGGTCAATCCAAAGCCGGAAGGACCTACCCATGAAACACATCCCTACGTTAGATATCCTGAAAGGGAATGATTAAAATAAAATTGAGTGATTGTGAGATAAAAGAAAAATGTGAGGGTGTGACACATAATCTAGTCATTCTCGATTCTTTGAAGATGAATATTGAACTAGACATGAACCCAATGTCGATAGCTCGTGTCACCCCACCCAACTACTCAAGTATCTCACGAAAGATATTTGTTTCATAAATCACGGAGAATGAGCATATCTGCTATCTTTTCTTCACTCGGAAGATTAAGATATTGAAAAAGAAAGACACACCTCCGGTCTCCAAACTTCATATTCTGTGCACAATCGAGTCTATTTTTGAGCCGATATATATATACAAATTCTTTCTACACATTGCACGAGTCTTTGTGATTCACATTGCATATCTTTGTGTTTATGCCGGAACAGTTTGAGAAGTTAGTTTTATAACTTACTTCTGTGATAACTGGAAGTCCTATCAATGCCAACCCGCTGCCAACACTGAATATATGCCACTTAATTAAATTTATTTTTAATTAAGTGATAAAAGTTGCTATATGTGCTTCTGTCTGTTAGCCCATTACCCGATATTCCATATTTACATTTGATCATATTCACACTTATTGTCTTTGATTGTTCATAATGATTCAGATGTTTGAAGATGAAGACTTGTCGACTCTCTTTGAACCGCCGACATATTTTCTTGTCGCATCCCAAAGAGCCGACATGTTCAACAACTTCAGATCATCATACGACAGGCTCAAAGTTATCGCATCTGCCTAACCCAACAACCTCAATGCTAACCCGAGAACATCAAGATATCACAACCATCTTTTTCCTCTTTCATCAAACGACAAAGTTCTACACAAAGAAAGATACCCTGCGACATCACGGCTCCTTCAACTTTCTTTTCATGAACTTTATTCTAATGTTATGGGGGAGCTACGGAGCTTACAAGAGATCATTTTCGTAAGGGGAGCAAAAGAATCAAGAAGAAAGATTTGTTGACAAAAGTTTCACCGTCTTCAAAAGAGTACTAATTTGCTGAATTGTAATCTCGAATACAAAGGGGGAGATTGTTAGGTCTGAAAATGTTGTATCCGAGATGACAACTATTGAAGACGTGAAGGGCTAAAGTGTAAAGTCAACAAAGTCATTAATTAGGAAAGGTTTAATGTTTAAATATAAGGAAACATTCTATTTTGTAAATAAGGCAAGTGTATAATGCCTTAATCTTTACTTTTCTTATACCGTATTTCCTATACATATAAATAGAGGGTTAGGGTATGCAATAGAAGTTAACACGTTAATTCATATCATTAAGAGAGAGCTTATTAGATAATATCATTGTAACTGATATTCAATACAAGTGAGATATCCGACCTCGGATCTTCATCAATATTGGAAGTGTTCTTCGTGTTCTTGCTGATTTATACATCGTTACCTTATTTACTGGGATCCACAAAAACCCAATCAAGCTTCTATTTAAATAGAAACGATAAAACAAATGGATCAAAAATATAGATCTAACATTAAAGGACCCATTATGAAATGGGTACGTAAATCTCTCTGACTTTGATTACAGGAACAGCGTGTGCATATCTGGTATCTTGACTCTGGATGCTCGAGGCACATGACTGGAACAAAAAACTTACTCTCCAAGTTTAAAGACAAAATCGGTGGAGCAGTAACGTTTGGTGATGATGGTAAAGGTCAAATAAAAGGCTACGGTACTCTTCAAGAAGGTAATATTACCTTATCCAAAGTAGCTCCTGTTTCTGGATTGAAACGTAATTTGTTAAGTGTAAGTCAACTATGTGATTCTAAAATGCTAGTTGTATTTGATGAAAAACATTGTTACTTATTCTCTAAGGCAGGTGAAGAACTACGGAGAGCAGACAGAAAAGGTAATCTATATATGATGAATTTTACGTCCAAGGATTGTAAGGAAACTCTCTGTCTGATCTCCAAGAAGAGTGAAGTTGCTTGGCTATGACATCATAAAATGTCTCACTTGAACTTTGAAATTTTTGAAATGCTCGTAAAATATAATCTGGTACATTTCCAGAAGGATCACCTCTGCCCTGCATCTGAAATGGGCAAAATAAAAAGAGCATCTCACAAAACCAAAAGTGATCATTCGTGCACTAGACCTCTGCAAATGACTCTGTGGTCCTATTGCAATTCAGAGCTTGTCTGGAAAAAAGTATATCTTGGTACTAATAGATGAATTTTCCAGGAATATTTGGCTTGCTTTTGTGCGACAAAAATCAGAAATGCCAATAGTGTTAAAGAATATGATGACTAGAATACAAGTTCTTCTACAACAGAAAATACAACAGCTGCGAAGTGACAATGGTACTGAATTCAAGAATGCCAAGCTTGAAGAATACCTTGTTGCAAATGGAATTACCCAAAACTTCTCTGCTGTACGCACTCCTCAGCAAAACGATGTGGTAGAAAGACATAATAGAACATTAGTGGAAGCAGCCAAAACAATGCTTGCAGCTTTTGGTCTACCTATCAATTTCTGGGCAGAAGCTGTAGCCACAACATGTTTTACTCAGAATCGATCAATCATAATCAAGAGACACCTCAAAACTTCTTATGAGCTGATAAATAAAAGAAAACCCTCTTTCTTCCACATTTTTGGCTGCATGTGTTTTATTCTGAATGATCGAGACAAACTTGGAAAGTTTGACAAGAAATTTGATGAAGCCAAATTCTTGGGATATTCGTTAAATTCAAAAGTTTTTGGGTTTTTAATTTACGAACTAAGACTGTAATGGAGAGCATAAATATTGATTTTGATGATCAAACTCAATTGACTTCTGAATATTCCAATTCAGAACTCAAACTTAATACTATTACCTTTGATTACCTTTTAGGTTCCAAAAAATCCGAGATTGATGCTCTATTTGATAATTTCATGGGCGAAGAAATACCTTCAGAGAGAATACCCATTAACCCACCATTGAATATTCCTGAAGTACTTCAAGCTTCTGGGATCACTCTTTCTGGTCCTGTATCACCAAATGAAAGTCTAGAGGTAACCTCTGTACCTTCATTTGAGGGGGAGACATTAGGTGCGATTCCAGACCAAGAACCCATTCCAATAGCAGAAGATACATTAGGTGCAATTCCAGACCAAGAACCCATTCCAACAGCAGAAGATACAGAAGTTCTGACCCAGCAAATACCTCAAATACGGATGAAAAGATGGACAAAGTCTCACACTCTAGATCTAATTATTATTGGAGATCCATCTAAAGGGGTTAAAACCAGATCTGCAACTGCCAATGAAGCCTTCTTCGTAAATTTTCCGAGCATGATAGAGCCAAAGAAGGTTTATCAAGCTTTACAAGAACCAAGCTGGGTGGAAGCTATGCAAGAAGAGCTGCTTCAATTTGACAGGAACAAAGTATGGAAATTAGTACCTCTGCCTAAAGACCAAATAGCCATTGGTACTTAGTGGGTATTCAGAAACAAAAAGGACGAAGATGGTATTATGATAAGAAACAAAGCAAGATTGGTGGCCAAGGGATATCGTCAAGAATAAGGGATCGACTATGATGAAACTTTTGCTCCAGTTGCAAGAATTGAAGCAATAAGATTATTTCTGGCCTTCTCTGCATACAAAGACTTTAAGGTATACCAAATGGATGTTAAATGTGCCTTCTTAAATGGAGACTTGAAAGAAGAAGTGTACGTCGAACAACCGTCCGGGTTTGAAAATCCAAGACATCCAGATGACGTTTATCATCTGGACAAAGCTCTGTATGGCCTAAAACAAGCTCCCAGAACTTGGTATGAACGTTTGTCAAAATACTTGATTAAGCATTCATACGAAAAAGGTAAGATCGATACAACCCTGTTCATCAAAAGAGGAAAAGGTACTTCAACCGTTGTTCAAATTTATGTGGATGACATCATATTTGGTTCTACTGATCAAACAGAAGTTGATTTGTTTTCAAAGTTAATGGAAAGTGAATTTGAAATGAGTTTAATGGGAGAATTCACTTTCTTCTTAGGACTTCAAGTCAAACAAACTGCTTCTGGCATTTTTATAAATCAAGCCAAATATGTTTCTAACATGTTAAATAAATCCAAACTTCAAAATTCCACTACTCTGAAAACTCCTATCTCTCCAAGTACAAAACTAGATCCAGTTCTCTCTAGTAAATCTGTTGATGTTAAGAACTACAAAGGTATGATAGGATCCCTTCTGTATTTGACAGCAAGTAGACCAGATATAATGTTTTTCACTTGCCTCTATGCGAGATTTCAAGCCAATCCAAAAGAATCTCATTTGGCTGCTGTCAAAAGAATTTTTAGATATCTAAAAGGAACACCCTCGCTGGGCCTTTGGAATCCAAAAAATTCTGAATTTGATTTAATTGCATACACTGACTCTGATCGTGCAGGATGTAAGTTAGACAGAAAAAGCACCTCTGGTAGCTGTCAACTTATGGGAAATAGATTGATAAGTTGGACATCCAAGAAACAAAATTGTGTCTCAACCTCTACAGCAGAAGCAGAATATGTAGCTGCTGCTAGTTGTTGTTCACAAGTCATCTGGATGAAAACTCAACTCAAAGACTATGGTCTGGTGTACGACAAGATACCCATCCTATGTGACTCAGATCCAACTTTGAGTTTTAGTGTTTTTTACTTTATTACCCTTGTTCACTAATGTTCATTCTTTTTCAAACCAATTTTACACGCCTCAATTTAGTTTAATTACAAAATTGTCACAATTAGGTTTCATGCATTGATTTAATATATTAATGGTCCAGATTGGTTACGAAGTTAATACCCTTTTTTGGTTAACAAATGAAGGGCCTATATATATATATATATATATATATAGAGAGAGAGAGAGAGAGAGATAGAAGTTCAAATGTGAACTCAAATTTGGTTGTGAACGTAGTCTGAATATTTCTTTTGATTATTCAGTTTGAATATAACACGTGTTGCGCTCTCATTTGTTCTCATGTTGACAACCAAATTTGAGTTCTCATTTAAATCCACCCCTATATATATGTGTGTGTGTAACACCCTCAAATTTAGAAAAAGCGACTAATTTAAAATTTCTAATGTTACATCAATTGAAAGATAAATCATTTCCTATAAATCAATATTTAAATTTCCTCAAACAACAAATAGTAATAAACCTCTACAAAAAATAAATCAAGTCTTATACAAGACCTACATATGATTGGGTACTAAACCAATAAGAGTCGCTATCTCCGAATGCGGAAAACGTCACGAAGGCTAGATCTTTAACGTGCTACTCCCTAGCAAACAAGTCTACACGTGTCGCTAGTACCAACCCCAACGATAACCTGATGAACATGCTGACAAAGAAAAAGGGTTAGGATTAAAGCCTAGTGAACTCAAGAGTTGATAACATATTTATAATTGATTTGAAACCAAAAGATCTGCTTGATAAAAGATAATTCTCAAATGAAATAACGTTATTATAAAAGCGACATCTTTTCCAAATTCATTATTTCCGTAATAAAAGCTTTAGACCAAAATGACATTAGAATTGAAAGCTTTAAATAGGAATACTCATTTGACGTGATACCAAATCCAATACTCACACAACCATGAATAAGTTTATAAACGTAAAGATAGAAACATAGATTTAACCATATTTATAAACCATTAACTCACGCTTTTGCTTGAGGGAAACACAATTTGAGGGAAATGCGGGGAGACCCGCTGTTGCACTAACATCAACCCCAAACTAGGATCTTTAGTCAGTGCCCTAGTAAGCTTGACTGGGCTAGGTCTTTTGCTCACGGATAACGAGTTCAACCCCAAACTAGGATTTGTTAGTCGATACCTACAACCAACAAGCTCAATCCCAAACTAGGATATGTTACTTGTTCCGTCCCTAAATAGCTGTGCGCAAGTAAGCTTGACCGGGTTAGGTCTCTTGCTCACGGATAACGAATTCAACCCCAAACTAGGATCTATTACTCGATACCTAAATCCAAACAAGTTCAACCCCAAACTAGGATCTATTACTCGATACCTAAATCCAAACAAGTTCAACCCCAAACTAGGATCTATTACTTGTTCCATCCCGAAATAAAACTGACTTTTATGCCTATGGATCCATTCATTAAGGATCATGTGGAGAAAGGACATTTGAAATGTATTTTGTGTCCACTAATTACCAACTTGCTGATATATTTACAAAAGCTATGGACGAAAAGCGATTCAATTTTCTAATTATCAAGTTGGGTATGCTAAACATGTAATTATCTTAATCTATGACCTTCATAGGATTGAGCCAAATCACTTGTTCTGTATATCTTTATTTTCTTTACTTAGTCATTTTTGTGTTAAACAACAAATTAGAACCGCCCAGAAGTCTCTGGTCACTTCTGATGATGAACTCAGAAGCACTCAGAAGCCTCTGGACACCTCTGTTCTTAAAAGAACAATTGTTTTCACTTTTTGATCCAAGTATAGAAAGAAAGGGTAGCATAATTTGCAGAAGTTAAGGGAGAGCAAAATATGCAAATTTCAAAAGGGGAAGTCACACACTGAAGATTTGAGGGGGAGCACCGACTCGTGCAATATTCAAGGGGGAGAATTCAATTCTTCATATCAAGTCTAACAGAAGTTAGCTGTCTTCTAAACATACCTTTACTTAGAAAGTTTTTGCAAATTCGTTACTCCTGAATAACTCTTGCCGTCAAGGTTATTAAGAAATCTCAAATTCAACTAAAACTCTTCTGAAATGATGTACATTTGACAAAACTCTTTTGGTCTCAAAAATGTTTTATATGACCAATTTTTTTTCGTTGTTCTCTGATTATGTCTTTCTCTTGAAATTTCTTTTCAATAAGCTACTTCTAAATTTAACTCTTGTCTTCAAGGTTATTTAGAATTTTCTTATTTAACTAAATTTCTTAAGAAAAACTATTCTTAGAACTTTAATTTTTCATTCGGTACAAAACTGATTCATTTCATCAAATGTCTAATTTTAATTTTTCAAAAACAATTAATTTAAAAAATTACTCTTTTAATCCACAAATTTTTGTTGATTAATTGATAATTTTTAATATTAATTTTTAGAGAGAATATTCAAAATAATAAAAGCAGCACCGGTAATCATCGAAAACCGTCTACAAACCTTTCAGTGCCTCATCAAAATCTTACACGCGTCCGTAATCATTTAATACACGCAAAAAGATTCCTCCACGTGTCATTAATCGACCGACTGCATGAGTGCACGCCTGCTTGCTTACGTCAGTATGTATAAACCGTTTGCTTTTCCCCAAATCAAAAATCCCTCGATAACCAAAATCACTCGATTTCAATCTCTCTCTCATTATATAAACTCAAAAAAAGAAATTCATTATTCTACTTCTCATCGTCTTCCTCCTCCTGCTCCTATTCCTATTTGCTACCCTGCACTCTCAACTTTCAAAATCCCCAAAATCATCGATGGCAAAACAAACTGAAAATCTTAATATGCAAGAAGAAGAAGGGCGATTAATCGATTCGACGGCTGACAGTACCTCAATGGTGAAGCTACCACTCAAAGCCAACAATGTGCAAGTTCTTCTCGATCTAAATACGTATCAAGCTGACTATAGAGTGATGATCGAGTTCTTGCAATATCATCCACTAAACCGTACCCTAACCCTAACTAACCCTAATGTGCTTGAAATCTATGTCCAAGAAGTATGGCAAACACTGTATGTTGCGGACGAAGAAACCCTCTTAGGAAATTTCGGACATCCCACAGATTCGGAGAATGCTGTCGAGATTCCAATCACAAAAAAGAAAATATCCAGGTTCTTCCATTTACCCCTACCTGTTATTGATGTTGAAGGTCAAAAAGTACCAAATCCAGATCTTGAACAGAACCCTACACCAGAAGCGTTGTTGGCATTCATAAATTTCTTGGGATACAATGAAAAACTCACCAATCTGTCTGAATTCAAAAGGAAGAAGCTGCATCCCATGTGGAAGATGCCATTATCCATTCTCAATAAGATCCTTACTTGCAAAATCGGTTCTCAAGATCAAGCAAGCAAGAACATTCTTACCATAATGTATGGAATCTACTTCAACAAGCCCTTGGATTATGCAAGTTTGATCTTTCAAGAAATAAAAGATGCTATGTACACCAAAGTTTCACATCAGAGCAATGGCAAAGCTCTTCCAACACTAATGTTCCCGAGATTCTTCTCCCTCTTCACTTACCTAGCTATAAATGCTCTGAAAGCTCCCTTCATTCAGCCATTTTGCAAAATCGCTACAATGAGCTCTTACAAGCCAACGTTTGACAAAAATGGCTATCCTTCTACGAGAGAACTATCCAGGTATATGCTTAATCTTATCCCTCAAACCTCTCTAAATCTCATTTCTTATAGAAGCTCTTTGGTATTCTCAGAACCTAGAATACCTACCCTAGAGCACTTAGAGCCCATAGTAGGACGTGAAGGGTCAAGTGAGGATGAGGCTGAAAACAATGAGAGTGAACAACCGAGTGATTCTGCCCATTCTGATAGATTAATACGAGAGGCTACAGAAAATGTCCATAGAGACACATATGTGCAAACCTCATCGAGTCCAACACAGGTAACCACATTTGCTGAGGTAGATGCCAACACATCTACTATCATTGAAAAAGGACAGCCTAGTGCAAACGACCCTGAAACCAACCGATCAGAGGATAATCTTCAATCCTCTGAATCAAGCACACCCGGGGAAACCACATCATCTTCATCATCCTCTCAAAAGGGTGGTGATGAAAATATAAGAGTTCCATCGCCCCAGAACTCGCCACAACCTACACAATTCGTTGATGTCTCTATGACCAACGAAGTCTTAGGGAACATAGAGGGTACGTCCATACCCTCTGGTAGTGTAGAAGCTGAAGAATTCCCATTAGAGGGGTTACAGCATCAGGATGCACCACTTACCGGAGTCTTCCAACTCCTAAAAGGTAAGCACATTGTGTTCAGCTCCTCATCCTCTGACGATGAGGAACAAGCTGACCCATCAGAACAACCGAAGAGGTGTCTGTCAATGATAACCCTCGAAGACAGGTTGGAAGTCCCTCCACGCTCAACGTTAAAAGAGGCGTGAACGAGCCCCTCTCTAAACGCGAGAGACAAGGGGCCCCATGTTTTGGGGATGCACCGGTTACCCCTTCTGCATTTGTAACCAATGCAGCGTTTCAGGCATTTGGTGATCAAATTTAGAGATCTGTGGAGGATCTAAAGCTCTCCCTTGAGACCCAACAAACCGCACTCAACAATATTCAGAGTACTCAACTTGCACAGACTCAAGTTCGGGAATCTATCCAGAAGATGATTTCTGATACAGCTGAGTCCCAGAAGACTTCTGCCTCTGAATACTTCAATAAACTAGACGCATGGATTAAGGCAAATGCAGAAGCAATATTTCATATTCCTGCTGACATTCCGTCTCCAGAGGTCACTATCTCTGCAGATGAGTTTGGATCTTTCGTTGCTGACATCAAGAAACTCATTGATGCAGTGATCCCATCAGAAACCTCTGTCTCAACTTCCTCATCCTTAATTCGCCAATCTGATAGGGCAATGTTCCAGAAAGCGATGATGGACAGGTTCAATGCACTGAATGCCAAATATGTCTCCAAGACCAACTCCAGTTCCACAAATTTAGTCCAGAAGGTATCTACCTTAGATACCTCTGTTTCCAAATTGTCGTCTCTGGTAAGCTCTTTGTCTGCAGATTACGAAGCTAAGAAGACAGCCAAAGAGGCTAGAGCATGCAAAAAGGAAGAATTGAAGCGAAAGAAGTCTGAGGATTAGGATCCTGATTCTCAGAAGGGGGAGAACATGTGCAAAAAGGCAAAAATAGATGGTGCTGAAACGGCTCAACCTCAGAATAAAGGTAAAGCCCCTGTCTCTACACCCTCTGAACCACCACCATCTAAACAAACCCCTCTTACACCAACACCTTTAGCTGTAAACTCTGGCCCACTTCCCAAAGATCCATATATGGCTAAGTTCATTCTTGATCTTTTGGGAAATAAAAGAAAGCCCCAACCTCAACCTTCACAATCTCGACCACCAAAATCCCAACCTCAGAAAGATCAATCAATCCCATCCTGCGCCAGAACCAGAGAATTCACTGTTGATCAAAATCCAAACCCCTCTAGCTCTATCTCTGAACAACCCACTTTTGATAAAGAATCTGACAAAGCTAAAGCTAAGGCTGAAGCTGATAAACTTAAGGCTGAAACAAAAAGAGTCAAGAAAGAACCGTCAATCAAAAGAAAGGCTGAGATCCAAGTGGAAAAGGATAAGTTGAAGAAGTATGAACTTCCAACTTCATTGGAAATCGAGCACAGGCACATATACGCAATCACAGAACAAAAAGTCTTCTTAATGCTTCCTAACTTTGCCAATGATATCATGTAAGCGATGAAGTCAAAAACAAATTCATGAGTCATAGGCAAGTAAGGAAAGAGACTTACCCAATTCTGCCAATCAAGAAAATCTCTGGGATTAAGCACGTCAAATTTGAAAATACAAAGATTATGTACTCTATCTATGAAGTAATAAGAGAAAACAACGACAAGTACTACTTCTGTGATATTGATCTATTATCCATCAATCCTTCTGATCTCATAACTCTGAGAAAATATATGAAAAATAAAATGAATCAAAGGACTGATGCTCAAAACAAAGTTGCCTTCTTCTGAATTATTGACTTCATGAAAGCTTTCATCAGGTATAGAAGACAGGTAGACTTTCAAATGGGTCTAGATCACAAGGAGGTAAATCTAAGCATCTCTGCTCCCAACGAAGACAGATAGGGCCTTAATCATCTGTCTGTTGGAGAGGTGTTGACAAAACCTGAAGATGGCATTGTGTTTAAAAGACCAACAAGGAAAAGCTTCTTCAGAATTTCAGAGTACTCTACAGGAGTTCAAATTGTCAAAAGCTATGCATCTTTCCAAATTGACGACAGAAGCAAAGATATCAGAGATAGAAACGTAGCTGAAAGGATGAACAAGCAACTCAACACAATCTTAAAGATCAGAGAAATTACTGATCTGTTTCACAAGATTGTTACTTTCCATCCTGATGCTCCCTTCTAATCCATTATACGAAGCCCTTTATCAAGAATTCAAACACTGATGACAACGTGTTAGTTGCTACACCGACTAGAAGTGGGAAGACTATATGTGCTGAATTTGCAATTTTACGGAACCATCAGAAAGGGTTTGATAGCGTCATGCTTGCTAAGTACATCGTTCCTGTTGAAGCACTTGCCAAAGACCGATATAACGAATGGAAAAAGAAATTCGATGATGGTCTTGGATTGAGAATTTGAAATTACTTGAGGAAACAGCAACGGATTTGAAATTACCTGAACGAAGCTATTATTTCTATATTCTGGACTTCATACTTAGGGGGAGATTGTTAGACTTCATTTTGTGAAAAGCCTGAACAAGAATATTACAAGTATCAAAGATAAGAAGTTAAGTCAGAAGCTCAACTTCTGATTCATGTCATCTCAGAGGCGCCTAGAGACTTGAAGAACCTCTGGATCTCAACTGTTATCTCACACGCGCTTGTGATGACGTGGCGATCACACTTTCCGTGCGTCCCTGTACGTAACTGATTCTATTACGAGTATAGCTGACGTGTCAAATCCTGATAGGCTAGATCGTTGACTTTTAGTTTATAATAATATAAATAGATTCATTCACTGTAATAGTCGATGATCTTTGAGAGAAATTGTGCGATTCATTTCTACGTATTGTAATCAATTTCCAGGTTATTAATACGAATTCTCATTTGATCTTCAAACTGTTCTTACTATTTTTATTACTGTTTAGTATTAATCATAGATATGTATTGCTTCCGCTCATACTCTGTTAATACGATCTATTGATTTATTATAAAGAAAGGAATCTGGGTTCCAACACCATATTATGCTCATTTGTATTATCTACATTATGCTCAACATCATCATTCTCCTCTTGTACATTATCAAGATAAATAGTCTCATCCATTCTCTGTCTCTTGTTCTCCCCCTCATGGTGATCAGGATCGTCCGTGTCATCATGATTTTTTTTCTAGACGTGGCCTGAGATCGGTAAGTAGTTTCCAAAACTTGAATACGGTTATTCACTACATTCGGTGGTTCCTGAAGAGCCTTTACGGATGTGCCTATGGTTGAATTCACACTTGAAAACCCACTAACCGTATCATTCTTAAAAGTAGCAACCTCCGACTTCAACGAATCAAAATCAGACTTTGATACATTATCTGGCTCCGGCTGGGCACCTTCATGAATACGACAAAGCATGGCCACCAACTCCCTCTCATTATTGTTGAACTTTGACTTAGACAATAGCTTTGCATGTAATAAATTTTGAAGTTCATCAGTTGAAGGATCATACGATTGTGAAGTTGTAGCAAGCAATGGTGTTTGAATAAGAATAGGAATGGATTTAGGTTCTGCCTCAACTGTGTCTTTGCCCTTAATAAGCCTTTTACGGACGCCGGTTCTTCCATAAAAGCATCTTGAATAGCCTTTTGGGCGCTGTTCAGGTATTCCCTTGACACAAAGTCGAGTAAAGTAACACCTGGATCACTTAGACTTCCAGTTGACATGACAGTCGAAAAGACCGTATGACCTACATTTAGTGTTGGGATAATATTAGCACTAGTAGGCTTTCCATCTAATCCTCGGATAAGATCAACTTTTGATCCTCTTATAGATGTTCCGGATGTTTCACGAAGTACTGCAAATTGAGTTTCAGACACACCCATGTCATGTGTTCTTGATAAAGAATCATCATAATTCAAAATTTGATCTAGACTCACATGTGCAGTCAAGTAAGGGGTGGACTGGGGAAGCTGACCATTTGTTTCAATAATCAAGTTCTCCAAGTGAGAACTAAATAGATTTTGTGCTAAGTCCCCGTGTGAAAATGAAACAATTACTTGTTCAGAAGTAACTGAGTGAATGGCTGAGGTATGCAAATGTCTCTCTGGGTCTAAGACGACTTCTTCAATACTAGATTTAAACATATTAACTCCAGTAGCAGATGTAGCTACCAGTCTAGAATAGTAGGTGTGGAGAGAACCTCTATATTCCTCTGGTTCTGTGACATATTCCTCACCATGTTCTTTTAACGTCCATTTGCTCATCCTTTCAACATTTTCAATTATAACTCCCTCAGTTGACCTTATATCTCCCACACATAGTGCATAGTCTGTGTGAAAATCGAAATTCAAATCGGTTATATCACCAAAAATTTCATCCGATGCTTGACGATTAAAACCAATATGTCGTGAAATTCTATCTTCAGAAGGAGTATCCGAGACTCCTCAATAATAGCGATGAAATCATCATCAACATTATCATCATCATTGTCATCACCATCATCATTATCAGCAACGTCATCTTCCTGAGGAATAGTAGTATCACCTTATAGATTAGGGGCATCGCCATTGTAATCAGCTTCAGTGCGTTCAGAATAGTTCGAAAGATTTGCATGATCAGGTGAACCCCATCATTGGCCCCTCTAATTTACCTTTTTCCTCTAGTCACCCTATTCAGGAACCTGGTACCTGAACCTGCTCACTTAGACCTATACCCTTACCATCGTTAGCTAATGGTAATCCATGGGCAAGTCCTTCTGGTTCTAGCTGGACCATTTTTCTATATTCTATTACACTCTGTTCATGAAAATCCAGTAAAGCCACTTGGATTGGTAGAATTCTATCAACATTGTCTACCTCTTGATGAGTCTTTAAGCACTTTATATCGTTTTCTGGACCCATACGACGATCTGAACGTTTTGGAGTATCACGGTTTGAGCGCAAGATTGAACGAATGATCAGTTGCGTAAATCGCTGAAATGGTATGAACTTTCTAGCTTTGTGCATTTTCTTTGATCGAACAAAATCTGCCAGTTCGTTCTAGGTGATGATGACGAAATCATATTGCTTGTTGAACGTAATCCCATGTAAGAATCGTAGAAATGGAGTACTGCAAGTATCCATGCCCATTGTTTTTTATGTTAAGCACCAGTTAAAAATTGTAAACAGTAAATGCCATACGGAAGGCAAATACTTTCTTTTGAAATCAGTAGGTGAAACCAACTCAGCTGAATACCCGAGTATGCGGATATTAGCACACATCTCCTCATCAGATACAAATTGATCATAACCATCTTTGTCCGAATAATGATTGGCTTAGGTAAGACTACAATGCGACGAAGTAGGTTGATTGTTATTTGTGACACATAAATATCCACAAATCCTTCGAAACAGTGTATGTCGTCATTTACTTGGTAAGATAGGGTATGCCAACACGGTTGCAGATAGATTTCCGGAACAACAAGTGATCTACTTAAGGCATAACTGATCGGATATCATTTTAATATTTCCATCATGATTGGTAATTCTGATTTTATGTTGAAGTTTAGGCAGTGGTTATTAATTAGAAGTTTTATATCGTTCATTTTGTAGAATAAGAATGTCTTTTGGATCCTAAGCATCCACTAAATATGGTAGCAGTTCATATCTGACTCATGGAACTGGATGTTCATCATCAAATTGACGAGGGTCAATGTTCTCTACATTTTCCATTTTACCTATAAAAGTTAAAATGATTAAACCCAGAATTTCAAAGATTGAAAAATAAAATCACATCAGATCCTATAGCAGCGATATTCAGAACAATTCACTTCACACATAATTGATATTCAGAAAAGAATATCGAAAAAAACTTATTCCTTTTGAAGCTTTAAAAACAATTTTGCCTTAAAGTGTAACGCCCGTTATTTCAGACTTGTTATTATATCAGGTTTTTCTTTTGGGAATAATTAAGTTTCTTGGTAGGAGGTTTTCATATAAAAACCATGTGATTAAGTTTGTGAAAGCCTCGATGGTCGACGGTGTGGTAAATGGGTGCTAGTTGATGGATCAGTGAAGAAAGTGGGTTCTAGGCGGCTTCAACACACCTGAAACCCGTCGAGATCCGTTTTGGTTGGCCAAACAGAGGAGAAAGTGGGTTCTAGACGACTTTAAACCCGCCGGAAGCTCTGTCTTATCTACCTTGAGTGGCCGGGCGACTTTTGGGTCTGAAACCCGCCTAAGCTGTTGTTTGATCTTGATGCTTCATAAAAACAAGATTTAAACAATATAACTCATATCTTCTTCATCTTCACTCATTTTTCTCTCATTTATCCTCCATAGCTCCGATTTTTGGATCAATATATACATTTTTCCCAATCATTCCAATGTGTTAGTTCATCTTCAAGATCCAAGATCAAGCTACCAACTTTATCTTCTCCAACCTCTCTAACTCCATTGTTGTCTATTTTGGGGTTTTCTCTTCAAATCGAGATTTGTAAGTTATTCCACCCATTTGGATTATATTTCTTGTCAAAACCTTTATGTTTGGTTCTCTAGAACTTATATTGGAAGCATCTTCCATATTTTAGAGTTTTGGCCATTTTGGAACATTTTGAGGTTTTTACTAGGGTTTATATATATCTGATTCTTTGGAGTTATACTTGGTGTATTTTAGGTTGTTTATGAACTAGATATGATTTCTAGTAAATAAGGCTTGCAGTTTAGGACTTCCTTTCAAATGAGTTTATAAATCATGTAAGATAGTTGTACTTGAGATTTTAGACATGTTTATAAATTAAGACTAAGTGTGAGTTATTTGGGTGCATAAATAAAGACCATCTGGTTATATTTACATATGTGGAGTACTTGATTTATAAACCGTTGGAATTACATGTTATTACATCATGAGGCTTTTTAGAAATATATGAAAACGATTTCATTTAGGAAAAATGGTTTGTCTCAACCAATGTTTTGAGTAATCACATAAGTGTTGAGTTATAGAGATTTTGCTCGGTTTTGACTGAAAAGAGTCTCATTGACATCTGTCCGATTTAAATGGCTATATGTCGAACTTTTGGAGCATATGCAGTTATGGCATAATTCTATGATTTATTACATGCTTTGAATGCGTTAGTAATTCATTTTGAAGTCATGTAAATTAGACAGAGTTGCATTTGGATTCATAAGCATAAAAGTCGAGTTTTATAATTATCAAGGTAAAAACCTAATTTGGTTGAACTTGTTTGGGTTATAAATATCAAGGTATACACCTAATTTGGTTTAACTTGTTACCCATAAGCAAAAGACTTAATTTAGTTGAGCTTAATTATGCATTAAACTAAAGACCTAACTTGGTTGATCTTAATGCAAACGGGCTTCCCCCATCACTAAAAGTTGTTGTTGTTGTTTGGGTGTAGAGTCTTGTCCATATTTCCGGTGACGTATTTGGAGTATGGAGTATTATCCACAATTTATAAAATCGTATCATGGGAACCTAACCATATTTTAATATTTTAGAAAATGGAGCTCGGTCCATATTTCGGTATTTGGAGAATTTAAACATATTCACATTTCAAGTGAGTAAAAAGTGTAGAGTTCGTGTTTGAACGGGTACTTGTATTTTAAAGCTTTCATTTCTACGGTACTTGATTGAAAGCTTTTGTTATGAAAATAATGAATTTGGGAAAGATGTTGCTTTTATAATAAAATCATTCTATTTCAGAAATTATTATTTCATCAAGCAATCTTTCAATTTTAAACGATTACAAATATATTATAAACTCTTGAGTTTACTAGGCATTAAGCCTAACCTTTTTCTTTGTCAGCATGTGCATTAGGTTCTTGTTGGGGTTGGTACTAGCGACACGTGTGGACTTGAGTGCTAGGGATTAGCACGTTAAAGATCCAGCTCTTGGTGACGTCTTCCGCATTCGGAGATAGCGACTCTTTTGGGTCTAGTAACACCCGACCGTAATTATATCTTAGTATAAGACTTGACCTATCTTTTGTAGATGTTTTTATAGAATTTTTATTTGAGGAACTTCAAGTATTGAATTATAGGACGTGATTTATCCTTCAATTGTTGTAATATTGAAAATTTTAATTTAGTCGCTCTTTCTAGATTTGAGGGTGTTACAAGTTGGTATTAGAGCATAAGTTTGAGAGATTTAGGTATTGATTTTGGATGCCTAGACTCAAACTAGCGTATTTCTAAGTGATCAGATGTGAGATTTCACATTTAAACACTCTAAGATAGGATATTTTGAGGTTTATAGATGCACTAAAATCGAGAATCACGATGATGGTAACGAGGTTCCATATGTGAGGTAAATTTGTATTGAAACTTGGTCAGTGTTAAGATGAATTCACAGTCACATGTGTGTACTTGGGTCACCTCATTATGATGATCGACGGGGGGTAGTGAATGAGTTGTCATTGAGTAACCATTGAAGGAATGGATGTTTGTAGCATTGCCATTTTATGTGACAACTAAGTACGACAAATGTGTGATTTCGACTGTTTTGAGGTCGGAGTTGATGGTTAGTTATGAACCATAGGCTTGTTGACTCATCCTTATTCCGAGAGGAAATTTGTGAATCAGCAGATTTAGTGGTGGATGATGGTCTTAGGATATGAAGCTTTCGAATGTTGGCCTTGTAGTAGACTTTGCGAGCTTGGTTCTAAGACTTCGGGTTCCCACCGGATGCATGCACGACAGTTATTTTAGAAAAGAAATTGCAAAATTATTTTGTATTGTCAAAAGAATTTGTACCTATCAAGTCGATATGTTTGGAAAAGGTTTTGGGCACACCCAAGGGTGTAACCATGTCTTGAGAATTGCTAAATTGTTTTAGTTGTATGAAAAATGCATACATGTTTACCAAGGAATTTATTTCGCATTGTGTTGCTAAAATTGCAAATTTCGAGGTACATGTTTTAAGAAAGTTTAAACTTGAAAACTAAAATAAATTGTTTCATTTGTTTCTCGAGAAAGCGTGCAAATTCCGTTCCTACGAATTTTAGAGAAAGCTATTTGATACGTGTGAGTTTTAGGTCAAGTTCGAAATGCATGAACTACCATACCTCATACGGTTGTTTACATGTTTCATTGAAATTTTGGGTGCGTAAAGTCATGATTCAATTATACGATTTAGGGAATTTCATTAGTTCACTTTATTGTCGGGGTTGTGTTTGAGAGTTTTTTTAAGGATTTATTTTGGGCATAAAGATTTCGACGTCGTCCAAAAAAAAGTTCCCAACAATATCATTTTACTTTTATGGGAACCGTTTGTTGCATAGAGTTTGCATACATTCTAATTGTAGTTTCTTTAATTTATATAGCCAACGTTTTAGAAAGGCATAAACATTTTGTTAATTCGCTTTGAATTTGAAATTCAAATCAAATTAATTTCATGATGTGACTAAGATGCATGCATATAACATTTGGTTAGTTTTGAGAATGTAAACCGATGCATGCTATTATTGTTGAGAAATTTTAGTCCATGCCTTCTTATGGCTAAAAGAAAAAAATCTTTGGAAAATTTGGTACAATCATTTTGTTGCACACTATGTAATTGCCTGAATTTATCTGACATACATGGCATAGATAGATGTGTGTCAGGATTATACCTATCCATTTTAAAAGTTACTAGTCATATCTTCATTATTGTTGTCATTAGTTTAAATAATGATCACGTAGCTTTTAATTGATTTTACATACTGAAGTTGTAGTCATTTTTCATGATTACCGAATATGGTAAAAATCTTTAAGTGTGCATAAGTTAAAATTATAAAGAATTTATGTTTGCTAAGTCTTTGATAAACGAAATTGACATATTCGCTTAGTTTTATACTTGTGGAATCTTGAACTCATTAGAAAACCTTGGATGTAAGCGCAATGTTGTGGTAAGTATTGTAAATGAAGGTTAGGAGAGTCTAAGTAACATATGCTCGGGCATGCAGTAAGTGTACTCGAACCCTTAATTTGCTTAAGACGTAAGTATGTGATCATGTGCGGTATCCTTTTGAGTAGATGTGGGACCTTGTCAAAAGGGAACCTTTTGTTAGACTTCATGGTTATTTTCGCATCTAGAATTTGTAGTGAAGAAGCATCTCAGGTAGAAGTCATAGATATCTTGGCAACTTGTGATCAAGTTAGGGTTTTTGGTAGGTTCTAGGTATGGACCTATATAACTTTGATGAGAGATTGTGTTTGAGTTATGCTTTAAGTTTAATTGTGAAATTTTTAGTGTTCGCCTTGTTGAGAAAGGTCGTAGATAGTAGAACTTTCCTAAGAATCTCTGGAGTCGGGAGGTATGTGGAGAGTTGTTCCTTGGGTTAGTTGTTTGCACTATTATATAGGAATTTAAGTTATTAATGATATCAGGATTGGCAAGCATAGCTTCTTAGATAGGAGGTTTAAGGAATTGGTTGAAATGGATGTAATGATCTAGAGTTTACTAGAGCAAGAATACCTTTGGGGCGATTGTGGTGCTAAGGATTATGAGAAATAATTGTGGTTTGACGCACTTCGTAAGAGAATTGTGAATTCAGATTTGGATAGAACTGAAGTGAGCTTACGGCTAAGCATTTCGTCAGGAAAATGAACAATAGATCCTCATAGGATGGAGGTAGAAGAGTTTGTGTGTTTGTTCAAAGGAACTTTGGGAGTTCTGTGGTGTTTAGCATGTTTATGATAGACGAATTGTCAGTTAGGAATGTGACTAAGAGTTTTGTCAAGAACGTGACAATAGATCCTTCATGGTATTAAGATGGAGGAACTTAGACTAAATCTCCAAGGAGATCTTGAGTGAGGATAGTGTCATGAAGAGGTTTTAATAGTTGGAGCGAAGTTATTGAAGTCATAGTGGAGACGGTTATGTCAAGTCCAATCTACCAAGAAGTGGTATGAATCACCTAAGGTTGGGAGGCAACTAAGATCTTAGAGTCGAGGCTTGATTCATTAGGATTCAATGTTGCGTGTTAGGTGTCATTCAATTTCGGGATCGGCATTTGATTTCGAGGACGAAATCATTGTAAGGTTGAGAGGATTGTAACGCCTGTAATTTTGGACTTGTTATTATATCAGGTTTTTCTTCTGGGAATAATTAAGTTGCTTAGTAGGAGGTTTTCGTATAAAAACCATGTGATTAAGTTGGGGAAAGCCTCGATGGTCGAAGGTGGGGTAAAAGGGTGCTAGTTGTTGGATCAGTGAAGAAAGTGGGTTCTAGGCAGCTTCAACCCACCTGAAACCCGCCCGCGATCCGTTTTGGTTGGCCAAACAGAGGAGAAAGTGGGTTCTAGGCGACTTTAAACCCGCCTAAAACCCACCCGAAGCTTTGTCCGATCTCCCTTGTGTGGGAGGGCAACTTTTGGGGTGGCTTAAACCACTTGAAACCCGGCTAAGCGGCTGTTTGCTCCTGATGCTTCATAAAAACGAGATTTAAACCATATAACTCACATCTTCTTCATCTTCAATCGTTTTTCTCCCATTTCTCCTCCATAGCTCCAATTTTTGGATCAATACTTCATCTTCCCCAACCATTCCAAAGTGTTAGTTCATCTTCAGGATCTAAGATCAAGCTACCAACTTCATCTTCTCCAACCTCTCTTCCTCCATTGTTGTCTATTTTGGGATTTTATCCCCAAATCGAGATTTTTAAGTTATTCCACCCATTTGGATTATATTTCTTGTCAAAACCTTTATGTTTGGTTCCCTAGAACTTATATTGGAAGCATCTTCCTTATTTTAGAGTTTTGGCCATTTTGGAAGATTTGAGGTTTTTGACTAGGATTTGCATAGATCTGATTTCTTTGGAGTTATTATTGGTGTATTTTAGGTGTAATCTTGGTGTATTTGTATTTCCAGATTTGAGGGTGTAACATAAAGAATATCGGATAAGTCATCAAAATCCCAAACCATTTGAGAACAAATATTCTACGATTGAAAGAATATCGAATAAAACATGTTCTTTTTGAAGCGATATTCTATTAAAGAAAGAATATTGGATGAAGCTGAAAAACCAGAACATATTTGAAACGATATTCTAAGGAGACTTAGAATATCAGATAACCCTTGAAGAATTCAAACACAATGTGAAAAACTTAGAATATCGGATAAGACTTGAAAATTCCAAACACAAAGTTAAATGATATTTTAGAAGTTAAAGAATATCGGATAACTCTTGAAACCCCAACCTTAGTATAAAGTGATATTCTATGAAACAAAGAATATCGACTAAGTCTTTGAAATCCAAAACTCTTTGAAAAACGGTATTTTGTCTCTTAAACCAAAACACCACTTTGAAAATCAACTTTTGAGGATTAAAACCTTACGTTGAAGGAAATTTGAAATGGTTTTTCGAAAACCTAATCCCGACATGATCATTTTCAATGAAAACTCCAACGTCAGATTATAAACCAATCACACATCCAATCCAAATAAATAAATAAACATCCACAATTAAGCCTAACTATTACAACCATATCGAATTTGATAATCCAAACTAATCAGATAACGATGTAGATCAATACAAAATAAACAAGAGTCAATATCAATAATCTTGAAATGTCATATGTATTCATATATGTGTCTCTCTACAAATGTCTCTCTTTCAAGATAATAAGTCTAACAATGAATGTTCTATCTACAAAGTACAATAGACATGGGTATTTATATCCCTAGTCTATTACAAGAGTACACTACAATTTAAACAATATATTGACATGTTGACTTTATGATTTAACTTCTACGTCTTCAATATTGTAATATCGGATACAATATATTTAGATCTAACAATCTCCCTTTTTGTATTCGAGATAACAATTCGACAAATAAGGCCTAGCAAACTCTTTCTCTGAAAACGATTGAACTTTGTCAACAAACAGAACATTCAGCTTTGAAACAATCTTCCGCTGTATATTCAATCAAAATGCATCTGAAGACAAACAATCTCCCCTTTATACAAATCAGAATATTCAGATCACCGTCTTCAGCTTGTATAAGTCTTTTAGAGACTTCGGAAGACTTTTCATCAGAAACTTTAACTGTCAACAAGTATGCTTCAAGCAATTAGTCTTGGATCCTTGACACAACGTATACTAATCTCTTTTCCTATATATCATGAAAGTATCAATCTTAAAACAAACTTCTTCAAATAGCTATAACTTGAGTGTTTACTCTTTTGCTCAACATCACATCTACAATCTTTGAATCTAATGACTTTTCAACCTTAGAATCAACAGATTTAGATTCAAACCTTTTACACAGATGAATACTCCTGTCGGCTCTGATTGATAACTGTCAGCTCTGTTTGATAAACTTTGTCATCTCTATCAGCCCCCCCTCAACATCAACATTAAATCTTCGAATATCTTTTCACATGTGACTTTGTAATCATCTTTTTGTATGTGACTTCCCATTTTTGTATGTGTCTTTGATATATTATTTCTCCCCTCACGATGATTAGGAGAATCCTTAACATCATGAACCATCACAGACTGAATAAAAAAGCTCTACTAAACACAACTATTAGCTCCCCCTCAGAAATATATCTCCTTTCGAACAATTTGCTACCCTTAACAATAGATTACTTCCAACAAATTCTTCCTGAAGAACAAAGGGTCGGCTAAAATAGAAGCACATTTAGAAACTATTATCACTATAATCGAAATTAAATTCAATCTAGTGCCCTATTTTCAGAGTTGACAATTATGAATCTCTGATAGACTTCCGGTCATCATTGAATAGGAATAAAAATCCATTCTAGACTGTTTTGGAAATACCACAAAGATATGCATTGGAATCACAAAGACGCGTGCAATGTGTATATATGGTGGCTTAAGCATGACTCAATGTGAATTGAAGGTGAAGTTCGAAGATCAGAGGTGTGTCTTCCTTTTTCAATATCTTAATCTTTCGAGTAAAGAAAAGATAGCAGACACGCTCGTTCTCCGTGATATATGAAACAAATATCTTTTGTGAGATTTTGAGTAGCTAGGTGGGGTGACGTGAGTAGTTGATATTGGGTTTATGTCTTTTTCAATATTCATCTCCAAAAAATGAGAATGAATAGATTGTGTAGCAACCTGGTTTACTGACTCGGTATGGTGAAGATTTTTTTGTTCTTTTGATCTTATCTCTCACTCGCAATATTCTTTTAGCTCACTAGCACTCATCTCGCAAAAAAATCAACTAAAACTCCCTCATTTCAGTCTCGTACTCAACCATATTTGATAATGATTGTAAATTCAGAAATAATCTTTTCAGCTTGAGACTCTACCCTTTCAAATTCCAAGTGACTAATTTATAGAAGGTACTATCGACTGATAGATCCATGTAAGGTAAAAGATAGTACGGAGTTGCCAAGAACAAGGTTGAGTTAAAACTCTAAACAAAGTTTGGAGGCATCTTAGCAACGAGGATGTTATAGAACTTTGTGTGAGAAGATAATTCCTTGATCTCTCATTATACCGAAAGCGCATATAAATAGAATACAATTAGCAAAAGATCCTTGAAAAGAGGAAACCTATCGTTACCTAAAATAAAAAATTACCAACAAAAATACAATGATTCTATCAATAACTTCCATAGTCTAACACACCCCCGCAGTCGAAACGGGAGGGTTTCGGATGTTGAGACTGTCTCGGAAATCCTCGAAAAGAACTAAATGTAAACCTTTGGTAAAATATCAGCAATTTGATGACAGGATGGCATATGTAAAACTCGAACTTGACCACGCGCCACTTTCTCCCATACGAAATGGATATCCATTTCAATGTGGTTGGTTCTCTAATGTTGAACCGGATTACCGGATAAATATTTGGCACTAACATTATCACAATACACAACTGTTGCTTTCCGAACAGGACAATGTAACTCAAGAAGGAGATTTCATAACCAACATGATTCGGAAACCACATTGGCAACCCCTCGGTAATCCGCTTATGTGCTCGAGAGATATAAAGTGGGTTGTCTCTTAGTAGACCAGGAAATCAGGTTGTCACCCAAGTAGACACAATAGCCGGACGTGGAACGTCTCGTGTCTGTACACCCTCCCCAATCGGCATCTGTGTAGGACACGAGAGTGGAGGAGGTAGAGGGGTATCTGTGTAAGCCAAGATCAAGAGTGCCTTGGAGATAGTGTATGATACGCTTCAAAACATGCATGTGTTCTTCCCTTGGATCATGCATAAACAAACATATTTGCTGAACCACATAGGTGATGTCCGGTCTTGTAAAAGTCAAGTATTGTAGAGCACCAGGAAGACTTCGGTACTGGGTCAGATCATCATATGGTTTGCTGGTATTTGGACCGAGCTTGGGTTTGGTGTCAACCAGAGTAAGAGATGGCTTGCATGTTGACATACCCGTCCTGTCAATAATTTCAGCCGCATACTTATGTTGGGATAAAAACAACCCATTTGAATGACGGGTGACCGCAATCCCCATAAAATACGATGATGGGCCTAAGTCTTTCATCGTGAATTCGGACTTCGACTGAGTCGCGCAAGGAATCTGATGATGTGGTAAGGATAATATCATCAACACAAAGTAACAAATATGCCCTATCCTTTCCATTTCGATAGATGAAAACAGAATGATCGCACACACTATGTGTAAAACCAATACGAGCAACAAAATCCGCAAACCGTTTATACCACGCCCGGGGGCTTGTTTAAGTCCATACAATGACTTTTTCAGTAAGTACACATGATTATGACGTGTAGGATCGCGAAATCCCATGGGTTGGTGCATGTAAACTGTTTCGTTCAACTCCCCATGCAAGAAAGCATTCTTGACATCTAGCCGGTGAATAGACCAAGATTTAGAGAGTGGTAGACTAAGAACCGTGCGGATAGTTGCGGGCTTGACAACCGGGCTGAAAATCTCGCCACAATCAATGCCAACCTGTTGAGTCTTCCCATCACCTACAAGGGCTTTATGCCTCTCAAAAGAACCATCAGAACGCTCTTTATGAGCAAAAATCCACATTGACCGAATGACATTTACATTCGGAGGTCTCGGTACTAACTCCCATGTCTTATTTTTAATAAGAGCATCAAATTTATCATCCATGGCCATTTTCCAATTCATATCACGTAGAGCAAACACGGGGTTAGTTGGAATCAGTGACCGAGTACCCGAAGTATGACGATTGAAGGGAACTTTGGGTTTAAAGATTCCGTGTTGGCTACGTGTGACCGGTCGAGTGGATGTAGGATGGGAAGAGATGTAGGGGATAGAAAATCCACGTGTGTGTCACACCCCGCTAAAGTGGAAACACGAGATACAACAATTCTAGGTTTCACAACAATAGGAATATAAACACCAACCACACATATATAATTAAAACGTAGAAGTTTAAAGTTTAAAAGTTTACAACCCGACTACTTGAACTTTAACTACAAATTACATCAGTTTGAATATATAAAATGTCTTGATTGGTGTTCCACAAAAATAAACTAAGCTTGATCGATTACCTTCTTATCTTCCTGTAAAGCATGTTAAAACAAAGTGTCAACTACAAAGAGTTGGTGAGTTCACAGGTTTTTCATATATGCACAAAACATTTTATATGCAAGGTATAAAAATAGCGAAGCAGAAGTTCGCATCAAATTTAATATTTTAACTTTTATGAGCAAAAATACAAATTTACCATTACACATGATATATAAATATTGAACCACTACTAAGCCTACTCGACATTCTACGCCCCACGAACTACCTCAGCGGTGGACCTAAAGTCCACATGTGTAGAGCATTCTTAATTGATAAAATGCACCCCTACTTGCCAGTTAGGTGGGTATGTCAATCAAATAGCGCTATCCACAAATATCATCGGCTCATTTAGAGTTAAATAGTAGTGTACCACGGGGACTTTACATAACTCAACATATCATTTTGTGTAATAAAAAGTTGCTCATCACAATGATTTATATACTTTTCGTTAAATCAATATAAATCAATTCAATTTCCATTAAAACAACATGCTTTACACCCCAAACGTATAAACATTTAAAAAGAGGGGCCGTGAATACTCACCTTTTCAAGCTCCACTACTCAAAAGCACGATCCGATCCCCACTCAAAGGCCTAACGATTCCCTAACAAAGAGAAATGCTCAAAACCATCACTTATGGGTCTAAAACTAATTATGGAGGTGAATAAGTCTTAAGCTTATAAATGTCCACATACATCGAACTTGATTGTCTATAGTCCAATTATACATAATGCACATATGCTTGTTAATATAGTAATTTATACCATAAGTGGTGTTATAAACCATCAAATGATCAATAATTGTTAAAATCAAGAAATTCCAGAATTTCACTTCTGGACAGAAACTTGTAGTACTCAAAATGATCAAAATGTAGAGACTTCCAAAATTATAAAATTTTTCATCATTTTATATATGATGCATTACTGAGTTAAGGTCATTGTGACCAAATTTCATGCATTTTAGACATATAAAGAGGGTTCAAATAATTTATATCAAACAGTGTGTCACAGCAAGCATGTCAGATTACACATTATTAGTAAAACAATTATTTGAGGAGTTTTAGTTAGTATTTTTCAGAAATTCCACTTGGATTATAAGCCTAACACATAAACGAAACTTTTGAAATAAGAATCACTCATTTTGGATGAGTTATAAATGAGATATGGCACTACAAAGTTGCATGCACAATTCTGTCGTTACTTGACAGATTGCACACTTAACTTTAATAAATTTTGGTTAATGCCTCAAAACTTCATATTTTTTAATGAAACTGGATTCATATGAATTCTAACTCACGAAAGAAAACTCCAGAAGAAGAATTATGCATTATGGACAAATATTCAAGGAGATATTAGCATGCAAAAGAGGGTTTACCTACTGGTGGTTTCACAGATTGCACACCTAAAATATTTTAAGTGTTTGGAGGGTCAAAACTCCATATTTTTAAGTGATTCCACTTGAAAACTGAATATAACTCATAAAACTAACTCTCAAAAGAAAAATCATCCTTTTGCATTGAGTTTTGAAAGAGATATGGCCATTTGAACATGCATGCACAAATCTGTCATTGGTTGATAGTTTGCACACTCATTTTGTTTCAATTAGTTGGAACCTCAAATCACCATATTTTTTAATGAAATCAGTGGCATTTGAAAGGTAACTCATTAAATTAACTTCTAGAAGAAGAATCAAGTGATTTGGAAGAATATTCAAAGAGTTTTGGTCGTTCAAAGTAGAGTTTTTCTACTGTTGAACTTCCAGTTCCACACATGATTTGTTATGAGCATTTGGGGGTCAAAAGTCAATGTTTTTGAGTGAGACCACTTGGATTAGAACCCCAACTCACTAAAGAAACTTGTAGAAAGAAGATTCATGATATTTGAATATATTATTTGCAAGAAATGGACGATTTATGCACATGCAATAAATCTGTCAGCACCAAAAATCACCATTTTTACTCAAAAACACATAAAATCATGATTTTTCACCTATTTCTTGATTTAATTGTTTGGGTCATTGATTATCACCATTATGTAAACATTTTTATATGTTTTTGGGTGTATAATCTTTCCATAAAACTCAATATTTACAGAAGTTAGAAGAAAACACTTAAAATGTATGAAAAAGTGGGTTTTTCCCAAAAAAATGTAAAGAAAAATGAAGAAGATGAAGTTTGTACTTACTTGGATGATGAAGAGTGTTGAATATCTTCAATAATCTTGCACTATGATGAGTTTTTGAGGAAGAAAAGGGCTGGAGTTTTTGGACAGAAAAGAGATTGAGAAGAGATAGTGATTATGCCTCTTTAGTTCTAGAGAGAGAGATGTTTGAATTTTTAAGAGTTGCAAATGAGGGAAACTAAAAAAAAAACAATATTTATATGTGAAATCAAAAGGGGGGGGGGGGGGGGGCGGCCATGGGATGGGCCCCACCCAAAACCCAACAATTGTTTTTTTTAAATTCTATTAAGCCCAAAAATGTGAGATTTGAAGTCCATTTTCTCAATTTTGGCCTTTTTCTCAACATTGTTAGCCCATTTTGATTAATTTCTAATAAAAATAAAAGTTTTATAAATAAAATACTAAAACTATATATTTTTTATAAATTGGGTATAAATTAGAGCATTTGGCACTGTATTGGATGAAAGTCGGAACCGGACATTTTAAGCGACTACCGGAAATGCTAGGGATTTTTCGGTCATTGTAAACCAACTAACTCCTATTCTTAAAATTAAACTATATAAACACTAATAAACTTAATAGAAGCTAACCTGAAGGCTCGAATTTTGACAGTTGTCACAGTCTCCCCCCGTTAGAGAAATTTCGTCCCGAAATTTAAGAACTAGCCTTCTCCGGGGTGTTCTCGAATAAGCTGTGATACTTATGCTTCATCAAAACTTTGCGTTCCCATGTATATTCTGGACCATGTTTCGCATTCTAACGGACATTAATTATAGGAATTTTACTACGCCTCAACCGTTTAACTTCTCGGTACAATACCTCAACTAGTTCTTCAATGAAGTTTAACCGATCGTTAATCAGAACGTCGTCCATGGGTAACATCAACGTTTCATCAGCTAGGCATGTCTTTAGATTTGACACATGAAATGTGTCGTGGATGGCGCTTAGATTCGGTGGTAACTTCAACTTGTACGCCACTGGTCCGATTCTTTCGAGTATTTCCAATGGACCAATGTATCTGGGACCCAGCTTTCCTCTCTTCCTGAAGCGTACTAGTCCCTTCCATGGAGACACCTTTAAAAGCACTTTATCTCCCATTTGAAACTCCAACGGCTTTCTCCGATTAGCCGCATAACTCTTCTGACGATCTCTTGCTGTCTTGAGTCTTTCGTTGATGGTCGAGATCTTGTCAGTGGTTTCCTGAATAATATCGGGCGTTGTCAACTGTCTATCTCTGATTTCTACCCAGCTAAGCAGCGATCTACATTTACGTCCATATAAAGCTTCATACGGCGCACACTGTGGCAGGTGGGTATCCCAACTCCCACCAAAATCTATTGCACATGCATGCAGCATATCCTCTAACATTTGAATAGTTCTTTCCGATTGACCATCTGTTTGAGGATGATAGGCAGTGCTATAATCCAAACGCGTACTCAAAGCCTTTTGAAGAGATTGCCAAAATCGCGATGTAAATCGTGTATCTCAGTCCGAAATAATGGAAATAGGCACACCATAACGTGTAACTATTTCATTAATGTAGATTTGTGCACGCCTTTCCATGCTGAAATCTTCGCGAATGGGACTGAAATGAGTCGATTTGGTAAGTCGATCTACTATAACCCATATAGTATCGTGCCCCTTTCCGGTTCTGGTAGCTTGGTTACGAAATCCATGGCTATTTGCTCCCATTTCCATTGTGGTATTTCAGGTTGAAGTAAACCAGACGGTTTCTGATGTTCGGCCTTTACCTTAGCACAAGTCAGGCACTTGCTTATGAACACATCAATATCTTTCTTCATTACTGGCCACCAATAATACTCCTTCAAATCCTTATACATTTTATCTGCTCCTGGGTGAATCGAATATCTGGATCGATGAGCTTCATCCAAAATGATTGATCGTAGATCACCAACTTTCGGTACCCATACTTTATTCTTAAAGTAATGTACCCCATCTGTTTGCATTTCAAATTCCTTCTCTAGGTGCTGCAAGGTTTCATTCTTCAAGTTCTCTTCTTTCAAAGCTTCTCCTTGTGCTTCCAGAATTTGAGTTTTTAAACTCGTCTGGACCATCATTCCCATGGCACGTGCTCTTGTCGGTTTTACTCTTTCCTTTCGGCTTAATGCGTCGGCTACTATATTAGCCTTGCCTGGATGGTACTTTATTTCACAGTCGTAGTCACTAAGTAGTTCAACCCATCTTCTTTGCCTCATGTTTAACATTTTCTGGTCAAAAATATGTTGAAGGCTCTTGTGATTTGTGAATATAGTACACTTAGTACCGTAGAGATAATGTCTCCAGATCTTGAGTGCGAATACCACCGCTCCTAGCTCCAAATCATGAGTAGTGTAATTCTTCTCGTGAATCTTCAGTTGTCTTGATGCGTATGCAATAACCTTGTCTTTTTGCATTAACACGCATCCCATTCCCTAATGTGAAGCATCACAGTAGACTACGAAGTTATCTACTCCTTCGGGTAGAGCCATAATCGGTGTGTTGCATAACTTTTGTTTGAGTGTCTCGAAGGCTTCTTCTTTTTTTTTTCTCCCCAAATAAACTTTTTATCTTTTTGGGTTAGAGTTGTTAGTGGTTGCACAATTTTAGAGAAATTCTCGATGAACCGCCTGTAATAACCTGCCAATCCTAGAAATTGGCGGATATCCGTTGGTGTCTTTGGGGCTTCCCACTTCTTAATGGCTTCAATCTTAGCTGGATCAACTTGGATTCCTTTTTCATTCACCACGTGGCCAAGAAAGTGCACTTCACGAATTCAAAATTTGCATTTAGAGAATTTGGCGTGCAACTTTTCGTTTCTGAGGAATTCCAGTATCAGCTTCAAATGTTGCTCATACTCCTTTTTGTCTCGAGAATAAATAAGTATATCGTCTATAAACACAATCACGAACTTGTCAAGATACGGTCGACATACTCTATTTCATCAAATCCATGAAAACTGTTGGTGCGTTTGTTAGACCAAATGGCATGACTAGGAACTCGTTGTGACCGTATCGAGTCTTAAAGGTCTTCTTCGGGATATCTTCTTCTTGCACTCTCATTTGATGATATCCAGACCTAAGATCGATCTTCGAGAAGTATGTAGCACCTTGAAGTTGGTCGAATAAGTCATCGATTCGAGGAAGAGGGTATCGGTTCTTGATTGTCAACTTGTTGAGTTCCCTGTAGTCAATGCACATTCGAAAAGATCCATCCTTCTTTTTGACAAATAAAACTGGAGCTCCCCAAGGTGAAGAACTGGGTCTAATGAATCCCCTATTGAGTAATTCTTGAAGTTGTTCCGATAATTCCTGCATTTCTGCACCGCGCTAACCGGTAAGGTGATTTTGCTATAGGTGCGGCTCCTGGAACTAACTCTATGTGAAACTCAACTTGTCTTTGCGGGGGTAACCCGGGTAATTCATCTGGGAATACTTCAGGAAAATCTCGTACTATCGGAAGATTTTGAATGCTCTTCTCTTTGTTCTTTTTATCTACCACATGAGCCAAAAATGCAACGCCGTCCTTTCTCAAATATTTACGCATCTTCATACACGTCACCATTTTAATATTCCTTCTTGGTTTCTCTCTGTGTACTTCTAGCATTCCTCCTTCGGATAGTGGAATTCGAACAATCTTCTTGGAACAACATATTTCAGCTTGGTTTTTGGATAACCAATCCATTCCCACAGTTATGTCAAAACTTCCTAACTGAATCGGAATTAGATCTATACGAAAATCTCTATTAGCCAAGTTTAAGGTGCAATTCATTATTACCTTCTTGACCGTTGGCATATTCAATGACATATATTTCCTTCAACCTTTGAGGTCTTAGATTTATCTTTGCTTTAAAACTTAATGACACAAAACTCCTATCTGCTCCAGAATCAAATAGTACGGATGCATGATGATCGTTTAGAAGAAACGTACCTGTAACTACATCTGCGTTCTGTCTTGCTTCTTCCGCTCCAATTTCAAATACCCAACCTCGTGCTTGATTTCCTTGGTTCCCTTGATTTGCTAGTTGCGGTTTCCTAGTGTCTGGCCTCCAACTCCGTCTTGGGCACCTGTTCCTGAAATGATTTGTGCTCCCACATTCATAACATGCTCTCTTCTCAAAGGGCATAACAGTGCTAGATAATGAAGAGACAAAAGGTAACTTAATATTTTTTCCCAACTGACATGACGAACACATAAAAGAATTGCTAATTGCATTACACTGAATGTCTTTATTTGTCCTAAGAAATTGAAAGATAGGAGCCCCCAGATGAACCAAACGTGCATGCCGTAGCTTATGGGAGAGAACAGCAAACGCGGATTGTGACTTGGCTTGAGTGGAGGTGACGGTGTTGGTGAGAGGATATAGATCTTTGTGGCTATCACATCTCATTAGGTGGGTCCCCGTACGAAAATCCTTCACAGAAAATCCAAATGGGTAAAAAACCACGAAAACAGATTTGTTAGTAACAAATTTCCTAACCGAAATCAGATTCTTTACTATTTGAGGAACATGCAAAACGTGTTTTAAAGTGAATGGAGGGTTTGGAGGAGAAAGAAAAGAGTGACTATATCCATGAATTGGAATAGAGTTACCATTACCGACAATGATACCACGTTTGTTGCTCAAATTAAAGTAAGATGAGAGGTTACCTTGAGTCGATGTCATGTGAGAAGTGGCTCCCGTATCCATATACCAATTTTTGTCCGGCGGATTCAGACCTAGGCTCCCGTATCCATATACCAATTTTTTTTCCGGCGGATTCAGACCTAAGGTATACATGGCCGACTCGTTGTCCATCAATGACGGAGATTGTTGTTGTTGTTGTTGACTTGACGGTATCCCAGTCGCAGTATAGGCTTGTTGTGGCCTTGATCCGAGACTTCCTGGCTGTGGTCAAGTACCGTTCGTGGGCCTGACCCAAGGGGCGGTAGGGTATGGGCAAGGGGGCATAGCCCATGGGGCCCATGGCCAAGTCCACGGCTGGCGGCTGTTTTACTGCTGTCCTCCACCACGACTGTTTCCGTGACCGCCTCGTCTGCGACCACTCCGACGACTGCTATTGTTTCGTCCACCACTGTTACTTCCTCATGGTGGCCCTCGACGATTCCTGTGTTTTCCGCCACCTTCATGTCGAAGAGAGGGTTGATGTCCCTTTACGTGATAGTCATCGGTATCACGGTACATCACTAGCATGGCTATGGGTGATGCTTGAGATGCTTTCTTAGCTAGACCTGCTTCTTTTAGCGTGAGCATTGACCGGGGTTGAAAAAACTACAGAAGGGGGTCAGTTTGGCGGAGGAGTACCAACTCCGCTGAAAGCATCAGTTAGTCCTGCCACCATTTGAAGGACCAAGCGATCATTGGTAACTGGGGCCCCGACATTTTTCAGTTGATCTGCAAGGACTTTAATTCGCCGGCAATAGACAAAAGCATTAAGGAAGTCCTCCATGTGGGTATGAGAAAACTCTTGTTCAAGAGTAATAGCCTGCGAGTGTTAATTATCTTGAAAAATGTCTCTCAAGCGATTCCACGCCTCCATTGCTGTGGAATCTGGTTCAAGAGTCGTGTGATGCAGATTGTTTGAGATTGTCGCATAGATCCTTTGAAGAACCGTTGCATCGAGAGTGGACAATAGTTCTTTTTCTTCATCAGTCGCCCGTATCTTTTCTTTTCCAGATTCTGGTTTGATTATGTGGTGATAGACTTTGTGGGAACGAGCGTGGATCTTGAATAATTCGGCCCACGTTGCATACTGAACATTCTCCATTTCAAAAGTAATGGATATGTGGTTCTTGATGTTTGAGACAGTGAGAGCAGGGTGAAACGAGGAAGACATAGTTGTCGGTGGCGTACCGGAGGTAGAAGAGGAGGAATTGGTTGCCCTAGGAGAAGAAGGCTCTGATACCATGTAAGAAGATAATTCCTTGATCTCTCATTATACCGAAAGTGCATATAAATACAATACATTAGGAAAAGATCCTTGAAAAGAGGGAACCTATCGTTACCTAAAATACAAAATTATCTACAAAAATACAATGATTCTATCAATAACTTCCATAGTCTAACACTTTGCCTATATGAATGAGAGGTGGTACCGCCTCAAACGAAGAATAGTGGTTCTTCTTCTAAAAAGTCATGAAACAGGGTTTAACACATGGCCATATTCGCGCTCAGTGAGAAAGCAAGAATTGTAGATGATGTGTGTAAGTAAGCCGGAGAGATCTTAAGATTCGAGGTTTAAATCCTAAGGATACTATTGAATTGATCTCTCCTTGCTTACTTACATAAACATGGTTTAATCGTAGTGACACCACTGTGACATCATTTAGTATGAATGTCAGAAAACTTTCCAACCTGGTGGGGGATTGTTGGAAAGAATATGTGAGGTTGGAAATTTTTCCATCCCACATAGGTAGGAAAGTGAAATTGAAAGTGCCTTATAAGGCTTAACTCTCCAATGGGCCTTGAACTAGTTGATGGGCATTGTGGATGGTAGGTCCAACGTACACGCGCGTGCGTGGCTGTGGCCTAGGCCGAGGCCGAGGACACGGGCACGGGAATTTGCGGAGTGGTGCGAGGAGGCGCACTTTGCACTTTGCACGCCGCATCGGAGCAAGACAAGCCTCGCCCCGAGCTCCCGAGTATTTTTTGGTAGAAAAACCTGTGCAAAAGAGATAAGGCAGCCGAGATATTTAACTGATAATCAACACGTTTTCTTTTGACCGGTTCTTAATTGTTAATCAAAAATTTCAAAATTATTATTATTTTTATTAATTAAAAACGTGGGTTTATCAGTTTAAGACTTAGTCTCAACCATTTTCGAAACTTGGGGATTAAGCAGAGTTTGTTGGGTTTAACCAGTATAAATATTGGGTTAAACCCTCCCCATAAACACACGAAAACTGTAGCAAACAGCCTCTCTTCTCTCTCTCTTTCGCTTTTTGCCATCTGTGTGTGCAATTTCCTATCGGTTTCTGCATCAATCTTTTTTTGGTGTTCGTTTTCATTGCTGTTATTTACGAACCATAAGTCTGCATCAAATCATGGGGCCTTGTGGTTGTTGAACTCACAGCAAATAGAGTGTCGTAGAAAACCTTTAAGGACACGGTGTGAAAGTGTAGATGCTACATAGTTGGTTCTCATCCTTCAGAGACTACGAGTGTAATAGGAGCATCCGTCGACAAAAGGATCACCCTAAGATGATCATCTCATGGCTATTGACGAATCAAATCAGATGGTTCTACTTTCTGACTTGCTCCTACGGAACCAAGATCGAAAAGATTGAAAAAATCAGTCATTCACAACCACTAATGAAGGAAATAGAAGCAGATCAGTTTCGCGCGAATGGATACTCTGAGATAGAGCGAGAAAAATTGAATTTGATTGATTCAACTTGATAAACAAAAATACCAATTGAAAGAATAAGTCCAATTGAAAGTTTTTGATTTGTCTATCATTATAGACAACACTAACAAGGATAAAGTCACTTTTCACACCGTGCAGTTTTTTTATTCTCCAAACCATTCAACAGGTTACTTCTTAATTTAATATTCTGTCAAGTATTTAATTTTGTTCATTGAGTGAAGCTCTGTTTCTACACCTTTCTTTTATCAAATCTATCCCAAACGATAGATTCGGATCCGTGGGAATATCACCATCTGGTTTCGAGTTTCCGAACTTTCGTTGGACTGTTAAAATTAATAAAGTTGTCGACTTGATTCAATTATCTTATTAAAGTTTCAATTTTTGAATTTATAAAGCTTTAATATTTTATGTTTCTAATCCATAAATATAACTTTTCAAGAATATTTACTGACATAGCTATCGGGAGATCCGACCAACTCTCGTCGCTTCATCTACAAACACTTCTTGGGTTTTCAAGTGAACTTGCACTTCTTGGGTTATTGTTGATTTGACGTGAATAAACCAAATGTGATCTTACATGAATCCATCTAAATAATATTACACACATACATAAAGTGGAGGTGCATTCCATATCAAAAGTAAATCAGTGAAAACCCAAGAAGTGCAAGTTCACTCCAAAATCAAAGAATTGTTTCTGGATGAAGCGACCAACAAGGAGTTGGTTGGATCTCACTACAAATGATAGGATACATATACTCTCAATAGTCGGTGCAAATCTCCAGAACATTTGCACCGGTTGACATATGTAACACCCCTATTCCAAAGGAAGGAAGGTCAGAAAGATAATTGATCAGAAAAATAAATTAATCATATTATAGTCTCCAATAAAGAAGTAATTCTCCAAACAAATAACTTGAGTATCTTCCATAAATAAATGAAACACCAAATTAAACTTCAAGTTTCTCCCAACAAATAAAAAAATCCTATTATAAACCTTGAAAAAACGCTAGTCTAATAATAAACGGAGAAAAGAACTAAATCTAAATACGAACTAAAATAACGGTAAACCTTTTGAAACTCTTGCAAACGATATAGAGATCCTTATATACTCTTCTTCACACTTCCTATCAATCCCCTTTATTACCTGCCGTGGGAAGGAAAAGAAAATACACGGTTGAGCCAAACGCTCAGTGAACGAATAAACACATATAACAAAGAAGGTAATAACAATAATTTGCAAAACTGATCGCAAGATGACGGATAATAAAGTTATCAATTTTTAGTGAGTCCAACAAAATAATGCAATCAAAAGAACACATACGAAGGGACATATCGAGTTCAAATAACGCATACACTTGTGTATCAACTGATAGGACAAGTGTCAGACATATAGCCACACGAGCCTGTACAATGGACCTGCAGATCCGCACATACTATTTATGAGATGTGGCGTTGGGAACTACACCAACATCCATCCTACAACAAATCACTTACATATACTAGGGTCGACCCATACGCCTCCTAAATCAAATACCCATCACACCAAAATAGCTCACCCACAGCACAAAAGAGGAGAAACCGTGAACTGATCACACCGTCACGGTGAGTGCCACGCCATCGGTGCCACAATGACGTGTCTACGGTACCCCCGTAGGTGGTTAGTAGCTCGAAATACCCGGAACCAAAATATCATAACTCATGTGACATAACGAAACTTATAACACTTTATGAATGGGTCGAAGTCAAGTAAAAGATTTTCCAAAATTATTAGTGATGATCTCAAAGTCAAATCAAGTCAAATGAACACATATTACCGACAACAAACTTAATAAAAATCGCATTTAATTAATGGTGATGTCGATTAACAACCATGAATCAATTGAGGTTGAACCTCCAAAAATGTTGAGAAACCAACGAATATGACTCAAAAGACGTTATGGAATTTCATATGTTTGGATACAATGAAGACAAAGCAAACGATTCCAAAGTTCGTATATATATAAATATATATATATATACATAAAGAATGTAAGAATCCGTACCTTAAGCTTTACAAACGTTAATCAATCACTGAGTCCACCTCTTTAATCCCGACCTAAAAATAAATACCCAAACGTTACTATAAATCCTTACCGTTAACCTTGATCCCATAAGGTAACCAACTAAATTAATCAACGATACCATATAAATAAAATCTAACTAAAGTCTACAAATCTAAAGGCTAACTATTGAACAAAGATAACCAAGATGGCAACGTTTTGCAGCAGATAAGAAACAACAGCCATGGTTCAAGAAAGGAGTTGAACTATATATATATATATATATATATATATATGAGGGAGGTTCAAACGAAAACCTCAAATATTTAAAGAAACACGAGGACGATTCTTGGCCAATCAATAATCGTTAATATATATTAAAATAATATTGTATTTAATATAAAACAAAAGGGTATTAAGGTCTTTATTTTATAATATCTAATTATGGAGGGAAACTAAATTGCTGAAAATATGGGATTATTGTCAACATCCCAAAACACATCCAATATTTTCTCAAGATTCTACATAATCCATCGTATAGAGAATCAAACAATTTTGTAAAGATATATTTCTTATATACTGAGAATATATTCATTGAAAAGATTTGGAACCTATATTTTGAAGAAACGATCAGCATATTCTGCATCCAAAATTTTGATACACCAAATCATACCACATCATCATAAGAAAATGGTTATCATGTCCGATATGAACGAAACAACCCAGATGAATGTGGACTCCAGTAACGATCATCGATACAATGCTGCTAATAACACTGACTGTAACGATGGAAACGGATTAAACAGTCCTCATGGTACGAAAATGATTGTGGATACCAACAACAATCATCGAGACGATGCTGAAAACATCGATTTTGACGCTGGAAACGGATCAAACAATCGTCAAGGTACGTGAATCATTAGTCAATAGTTTTATACAAAACATTAAGATCGAGGTTATTGTCCTGCACTGAGCGTAAATTTTTTAAGAGTAAAATGTATTAAAAATATTAGGGTTTACGAGTAAGGCTTAACGTAATTTTTATAAAAACCAATCTTTTTTACAAAGTAGTTGTTTAAGAATCAGTATTTGGTCGAGAACATATATTACAACTTCGATTACGAAATATGGTTTACAGAACCTCAATTTCGTTTTATTAGAACTAGCGTTTATAAGATATTAACGAACAAAGATTTGTTAAAACACAATATAGATCATTACTGATTTACTTCGTAGTTCATAATACAACTTGGTGCATTTCACTTGAATGATAAAGTTGCTAATTTATAATATTTACCATAGTGTGTAATTGTTTTTAAGTTTCCATCACAGATATTTCCACTGTCCAACACAACAATACTATGATGAACGGGTCTCGAAAACGAAGGGTATCTGTGAACAATAGATATAACATCCCCGTAAGTATTGTTCCTGATGTACCTGAAGGTCTTATACCCGTGGTTGGTTCATTGTATCAAACACTTGGTCATTGTATTCAAATGTACGAGGATTACGCAGATGAAGCTGGATTTGAGATAAGGAAGTCAACCGAAAGGCACTTACCGGACAGATCCGTAAGGCTTAAGTATCTGATATGCCATAGAAGCGGTATCCCGAACAAACGAAAGATTGACACCACCAAGGTTGACAAAAACAGAATTGTGCTTCGGAACTCAAATTTCAAAGTTACTGGATGTCAAGCACAAGTTCGCTTTCGTAGGGTTAAGGGTACGACAGTCTTTAAGTTGTACTACTTCAATCCTACACACAACCACAGGTTATTTGACGAGGATGAAAAAATCCTATCTCGAAATAGAAGGAAATTGAGGTTTTCCGACATGAGGCTTATAGATCGTGCTGCACGAGCAAATATTGGTGCTGCCAAGGCCCACCAGATACAAGTTTGTTTGAAAGGTGGGTATGAAGAAGTTGGTTCTAGCCGGAATGACTACAAGAATTTTAAACGTGACTTTGATACGTTTGTCGGTGATGGTGATGTTCAAATGGTAGTCAACATGTTTAATGAGCGTGTGGAAAATGGAACTAATTTTGCATATGAGGTTAAAGTATCAGACGGTAATCTTGAAGGACTTTTTTGGGCCGACGAGTTATCGAGGTTTAACTATACTGAGTTCGGCCATGTCATATCGTTCGATGCGACATATAAATCAAACAAGTAAGGTTTTTTATTTTTAAACAAATAATAATTTTAAATATGTATTAAATGGATACCAATACGTGGTTATGTTTTTTATGTAGGCATTGCATGGTTTTTGTTCCGTTTCTCGCCATTGATAACAACAAGCATTCGGTTGTTGTTGGATCCGGTGTGTTGTGTGATGAAAAACTACCATCATACACTTGGTTGTTGGAGGCATTTTTAAAAGTGCATGGTGTGCAGCCAAAACTTGTTCTTACTGTTCAAGATTCGTCCATCCGTGAAGCATTACCGATAGTGTTTAATGAAGCGCGCCATAGAATATGTATGTGGCACATAATGGACAAGTTGCCTATTCGGGTATGATATAATATTTACATCATAAATATTTATTTAATTATTTAATTTCATAACAGGATACAAACGGAATCATGTATGATATGTAGGTAAACAAAGACCGGATCGCAAACACAGATTTTAGGGATCGGTTGTGCAAGCTTGTATGGAGTGTGTACTTGGGGCCACAACAATTTGAAGAAAATGGAGGACGTTGTTGGATGAATATAACTTGGCAGATCATCCATGGCTCGCCGAGGTCTTTAGGATTAGATCAAAATGGATACCGGGTTATTTCAAAGAGTTACCTATGTGTGGTTTAATGAAGACCACATCTCGGTCTGAGAGTTTGAATTCTTTCTTTAAAAGTTTTGCACACTATGGTAACAATCTGCTAAAGTTCATACTAAATCATGACACTACAATGGAGAAACAAAGAAACAGGCAGAGAACGGATGAACATGCGGCCAACACCACAATGCCTGATTTTAAGACTGATAGGATGATTGAGAGACACGCTGCAATGGTATATACCAGGACTGTTTTCTTCGAAGTCCAAGAAGAAATATTTAAAGCAGATCGATATTGCAGTCAGTGGAGTGTTGTATGTGATGATGCATGTCAAATTTTTACCATAAGACAGAAGGACATATCATTCAAAATGAAGTTAGAGTTTAAGGTACACAATTTCCATTAATCATTTAGATTTATACAGTTTTCATAGTACACGAATCATATGTGAGTATGTAATTGCCAGGTTTTTTTTGATGAGGGTGAAGGATCGTTTACGTGTACTTGCGAGTACTTTGGCATAATTGTTGTCACATATTTAGTGTTCTACTTAATTTAGATCCTGAAGAGATACCTAGTAAGTATGTTAACATGCGCTGGATGAGGGGTGTTATTCCAATGGATGTTCTTCGTACTCGTCGCATCCAACCTGGGAGTAACCATGTTTCGGATAAATTGACAAACGATATACAATTTGAATTTGACCAGATATTGAGTAGAGTTTATGGGGATGAGGAGAAGCTTTTTGTTTTTCTTCAAAAGGTTTGTTCAATAAAGTCAGAGATTGCACCTGATCTCCCGCTTGAAAAACCTGTCGATAAATAAGCTAATTTTGAGAGGTTGCTTGGTGTTTCAAAGCCTAAGACCATAGACATTCGTGCTCCACAAGGTATTAGAAACAAAGGATGTGGTACTGGTAAACGTTTAAAGGGTGGAGGCGAGAGAGCTATAAAGAATGCGCGGCCCAAGAGGAAGTGTAAAGGATGCAATGAGTTCGTTAACCATGATATCCGCAATTGCCCATTAAAGAAAGTCACGCCAGAGGATTCTTCAGAATGATTTTTTTTGCATTTGTTTAGTAATGAGGTGGAGCACGTCACCATAATCGTAGTTTTTCTAATGTTTCGGATATTTTTAATATTTTTATGATTTGCTTTTATGTGTTGGTAGATCATTTTTATGAAAAACAACTATTGATTTAAGCATCAACGTCGGTAGACCACGATATAGACATCAATCATCAGTGTTTGTGTGACTTTGTGATTTTCCCATATATGTGTGATTTTGTTTATAAAAAAGGATGCGGATAATTCAAATCATCACAAATATGTGTGATTTTGTTACAAACAAGGATGATCACATATGTATTACCAAACATTAATTATGTATATATAAATATATTTTGTATTAATAGTACGGAAAACACCCATTTTGTACACAACAATCATTAGTGATTTTATATACGCTTCCTATTGTACACAACAATCATTCATATGTTAGGATGGAATAATCATTTTGTCTAACTATATAACTATCACGTGTGCTTATACAAATAAACGCGTTTATTTCAGTGTGATTTTGTTTACATACAAGGCCGCGGGTAATTCAAATCATCACAGATATGTCTGATTTTGTTTACAAAAAAGGATGCGGGTAATTCAAATCATCCCAAATATGTGTGATTTTGTTACAAACAAGGATGCTCACATATGTATTACCAAACATTAATTTGTATTAATAGTATACAATTACGTATAAATATCGCATATAAAAGCTAACATCATACCATCACAAGTATCATATTTAATTTCAAATATTAGAGCCAAACTCACAACTAACCATAGGAAATCTACCATTTTTATCATATCATCCTTAATCACTTGTGCCTTATAGAATTCAAGAAGTTTTACTTGATTGTTCATTTGTTACCACACAAGGCTTCGTATAATTCTATTTTTTACTTTTGAAGTAAAAAACAATAACTATATTTATATTTATATTTATATAGTGACATACCAAGAGACTCCTTTATATCATAAAGATGCTTATCATTAAAATAGTTACGTTCATCAAACAACTACCACTTATTTTAAATCAAAAACTAGCATCATAGTTTAAACTAACCATACCAAAATACCAAATTAACGAAAGCTAGATTTGTCCACCAACTATTCATAACAAAAAACTAAGACCCAGCAAACAACCTTTTAACTAAAACGATTAAAATAAAAAACCATAAATGTCTATCCCCAACGGATGTACTAAACAACTTCAGGACCCTTTTTTCTTTGTTGCTCCCTGTATCATTGACTTAGTCATTTTAACATCTTCAATTGCAACATTCTGTATCATTGACTTAGTCATTTTAACATCTTCAATTGCAACATTTGTTGATTGACTGATCACTTTAACCCTCCAAAGGTTATGGCTTGTTAGTAGGATCTTTGATAAGTTTTTCTTACGCATCTTATTCAATTGAACTTGTTGAGATGTAGACTCTTTGAGGAAACCCTCATCGTATCTGCTCACTGTCTCACCTTTGTATGACTCCATATGTCGCATAGCAAATATCCCAGCGTCATTATTATTGTCCACTGTTCCCCATCGCAACTTAAATCTGTTCGGCTTCAACTTTGACATCCCATTAACACGCGGATGATCTACCGATTTCAAATATTCAACAAATGTTGCTTGCTGTAAACAATCATTAAAAACAAATAAGACATCAATTTATTATATACTATATTAATGAAATCATCATTTCGATGATATAAATCATTAATATTCACTGAAGCTACAACTTTCAAATTCTTACCATCCATGTATTATGATTACCATTAAGATACTGTAAATATATTTCCTATGTATCTGAATTAATTGCAATAAATCACATGGGATAACTAAAGGCAAACCATAACATTATTACCAGCAACGTCGGAAGGTAACCGTATTTATCGTCGACAGTCATATTTGTTGAAACGTTATCCAATATCACCATGCTTGGAGTTTTTAGATTGTAAACAATCACATAGTATTGGGTCGGAACTTTTATTGGGAAGAATACCTGTTTAACGAACATCAAATATATTATCTACATGTATCCGTAAATATTACAAACAACTTTCAAAAAAGATATATTTCCCGTGCAATATATGTTTCATTTTATACCATATCGACCGTCCTCAGATTCTTCATCTCAACTTTATTTGTCATTGAAGCCAACAACTGCTTTTTGAATTCTGCATATCTTTGTGCTTTTATCATTTTTGGAGGAAGCATGGCCATTGTCTACAAAGACCAAGTAGTCACTAAATATTGTAATACAACTAAAATTTTGTACATAATATAAAAAATATACCATGAGTTTTGTTGAGCAAAACAACCGATATGGAGATGATTTGTCCCTTAACTCTTCTTCCCGATTCAGAAGGTATGGCCATATGTCAATAACTTTGTCAGATACCGTTATACCTGACAGCAAGCTAACAAAGTCTTTCCTCTGTCCAGTTAAACCATTTCCATTCGTGAACAGATCATCCCCGGAATGATTCAGATCCATATTAAATGTAAGCATACCTTCATTTAGAATGTATTGTTAAATATAAAATTGAAATATTTTAAAGCTAAATACATCATAGTTGACATACTTTTCATCTTGCCCCTTCGAAGCCATCCATTTAGCAACTGATGCTTCATCACGTGTGCACCCAGCATGAGGGTCTATACCCTTTGAAAATACGGTGAGCATATATGCACTCCAGCCTTAACATCACGTCTCTCTACTTGTTTAGATAACGTCATACCTTGTGCTTTCATTTTCATTCTGGCATTAAGTGGATCTGTACGAACTAATATGTTTGGGTCTGTTTCCATCAAGACATTTTCCTCCACAACCGCGTTGATTGTAGTGCATCGGTTTAGTTGATTGATCTGATCATGGGCGAATGTGTTGTCCATATTGTCATCCTTACCAAACTTTTGCGTTAGTCCAATACTGAAACCTGGAATATCGCCTAAGTTGTTGTTATACTCACTGCCTTGTGGATCATTTACGTTGCGCATCCTCTTATTTGTGTTCACCTCATCCACAGAGGGCATCTTTAACATTGGTATTTCCAAATCTGTGCCCATCGATTATAAATTTACATATATATATATATAAACGTTTAATAACTCGTTAAATCAATATATTTTTATTTAATTGGAGTGTGAAATTATATAGCATAGTTATAAGTCTCACCCGCAACCGAATACTCCACCCGCTTGTTCTCTGGTGTAACTTCACCCCCATCTGCAACATTGCAACAAACATAAGTATTATGCATCATTCACATTTAACTCTTGGATGATCTTCTTTGCACAATCATTATAATTCCTATTCCTAACCTTTTTTACAGTTCTTGTCAACAAACTAAAAACTCCAAATTTAACATTCATATCTTACCTGTATTTATTGTATTGCCAACTAGCCCTCCTTTTCTAGCGAGTTTTATGCGAACGGCTTCATCACATGACTCTACAACACCCGGTCGTGCGAAAAACTGCATCGGTGTATCAAACTCAGTTGACTCCATTCCAAAATTTATCGCTGTTGCAATTCCATTGGCAACTCCAGCACTAAAAAACTCAACACGCGGGGGTAAATTTTCAGTGACCGCGTCCTCTCCAAGAGACACCTGCTAAGAAACACAAGTAATCCTAGATATAGTGACATACACATTAAAAGTTTAATATACACAAATTAAAACACGCGCAACTAATAAATAAATGAGTGTACAATATTTTTGATACAAATGAAAGCAATAGACAAATCAATATCATCACTGATAATAGAATTTTTAACGGATACCTCATTTTCATTTTGCATCACAAACATATCACTTTCTTTTTTCTTCCACTCTTCAATGGAAGAAACCCCCGGGAGTTTGATTGACGTTTTTTCTATTTCCGTCTTCAAAGCTTCTTTCATTGTCAATATCTTATTGTATGTCTTCTCAAATTCAGCCAAATACCCCTACATATGTTTAATATTTACATTAATCATGCTTTGAATGACAAGTTAATCACATGTATACCAACATAAGATATAAACCATTAAAACCCAATCAAATATGGTACTTTGAAGCTAGTACCTCAACACTTTCCGGCGATCTTGGTGCTTCCTCCTCTACACCTTCTACAGCTGCCACATACGGTTCTGCCAAGTCGTGAAAACCAAGTCCCCCAGACTCTATCTCAGATTCCATCCTCACGCACAACATTTCAGACAACCATCCTCTAATAACCGGCCTTAATCTTCTCACACGAGGAATGTCAAACTTGATATTGTCCACATACAGCAGCTGTAATTCAACAATGATATAAAATAATTATTTTATTTTAATCATAACATAACGTTATACAATAAAATTTTAACATGTACCACTAATGTTGCGAGAGGACCGCAATAAAAAGCTCGTTTATTTTCCCTTGGCCATGTATTCTTTGAAAACATCAGGCAGTTATACACGTACCCACACCAATTAATGTCTCTTATCCGAGTTTCACTTGTCACCTTAGATAGTACACTTAAATCGCACAGACCGCTGTACTTGCATTTGGCCATCGTATTGCAAAAAAAAACCAGGAAATTTAACTTGAAGTTCCAGTCTGCCAAGTTCGATAACATGATTTCCCGGCTAACATCAGTTGTACGTATCAATACCTTATTGAACTGCTTCATCCACTCTGCTTTAACACCAATTCCATAGTCCTGTGTCACACATGATTCATATTGTAAAGGACCCATCGGTGCTCGAAGGACTTCTTTGATTTTCTCTTCAGTTATCTTGATTTCCCAGTTAGCTGTCTTCAGACTCATCGTGTACTGATCGAAATTCAGAGCCACATGTAATCCAAGGGTTGCTGGGATTCCATCCAGCTTCATACCCACAAGCCCACCAAAACCCATATCATCCATACAGTTCAGCTGTTCAATAGACATTGACATCACGATATTGAATAGTGGGTATGGTGTTGTACGCAACCTTATGCCGTTGTATTCATGATGATGAATGTTTGGTTGGCATGTTACCATTGCTTGTACATCGATTGATGTACTTTTTTGCTTTGCATTACCCACCCTCTTTGCCTTGACTTTCATATCTTCGACTCCTGCCCCTGATCGACTTCTCTTTATCACTAACGTCCTAACACCTGTACATGTTTATATAATTCACATCTAAATCACTTGTAATTACTTAACAAAATGATACCAACAATCTCATATAATACGTACGTCCCATAAGTAATCACATATACTTTACACAAAATTATCCAAAGAGAGAACATGTAATAATTTCTGTATATGTTAGGACATCATTAATATGCACAAATCACATGTGAATAAATTACATACTAGATGATTAATATTCACATATCACATATTCATACAAAACTCACATACTAAATCACTAATATTCACACAGTAAAAAGTTTATACCTAAATCACATGTTCATACACAAATCATAAATCACTAATATTGAATCACTAATATTCACAAATCACATGTACATTACAAATCACATGTACATATACAAATCAGAAATCACTAATATTCACAAATCACATGTACATATACAAATCAGAAATCACTAATATTCACAAGTCCCAGTTATAAACTTCCATATTAATGTCTAATATTTACCAACCCTATGTTCATACACATACCACATCTAAAAAATTTACATGCTAAAGCACTGATATATTCATAAGTTACATACAAAATCACGAATACTCACAACTCTCATCTTTACCAAATCATAACTCACTAATATTGACAAATCATAGTTGGAAACTTTCCATACTAAATCACTAACATTCACCAAACATACGTGCATACACATACCACATGTAAAAAAACTACATGATAAATGACTAATATATTCATAAGTTACACACGAAATCACTAATATGCACACCCAAATATTTTCATACACCAATCCCTAAGTGAACAAAATTTACATGCGAAATCACTAATATTCACACATTAAATCACTAATATTCACATACCTGATTCAAACTCCTTTGCTTAAATAACATACCTGATTCAAACTCATTTGGTGTCATTGTTCTTATTGGAGTTCGCTCAATGACATTTTCGAAATCTGAATCATCGTTTGCCTCATTACCACACCTTCTTGTCTTCTCGACTCTCTTTGCCATCTTAGCAAGTCTATGGCTCTTTCTATTACCTAAAATCGTTCAAGAACATCACATTCGTGTGATTTAGGGTTTATATTACGAAAATAATTGAAACAATAACTCAAATCGAATGCTTACCTCCTCCGTTCATGGTTCTCTTGTGCTTTGATTATGATCGATGTTCGTGGAGTGAATCTCTGCTAACAGATCTTTTTGCTTCTGATGATCAGAATGAAATATTAACTCTTTAAACTGATAATCGATTGGGCTTATTTTTGGTTTTTATCGTTTAAAGAAAAAAGCAGATAGGGAATATCATTTCCCTATTCATAGGGATAATTATTCCTAAAGTCACGCCACGTATCCATCAAAATCTCCATTTTCTAATAGAATCTTGTATACAAAATGAAATTCCTATTTTACCCTTGAACAATATAATTAATCAAATGAAAATGCCCAACTATTTAATATATTTACATTTAATGCCATTAGTCTATTTGACCATTGATCAATCTCAATCTAAGGCTAAGATTGTTCCCTTTGTTTTCTTATATATAGTGCGTCCTCGTTTGAACCCACCCCATATAAAAATGCTAATTTTAAGCCATTAAGACCAGCCATTAAGACTGCCCTTAAGATCAGCCCCTTAGCCCATTTCAAACACCCAAAATGCTAATTTTAAGCCATTAAGACCAGCCATTAAGTCAACCACTAGGAGCAGCCCCCTAGCTTAATTCAAACAGACAAACTAGTAGCCATGGCTGGAAAAATAACTCAATTAGTAAGCCATGGGACCGCAGCAAACTCGATTGAAAATCGAGTCATTTTAACCCGTTTTTCCGGCGATTCGCATGTCTCTCTTGACGGTAAAATAACCACAATTTACTACTCACGATATGCAATTTATACGACTAACATAGAGAGGAAAAGTGCAAAATTTTGGGTTCTATTATCAAATAATAACCCATTTTTGCTGCTGCCAGTAAATTGACCGAAACGATGACTTTAGGCCATCGAAATGATTTCGATTATACCTTATACAAACCCAAAATTCATAACCCATCTATCAATCGACCAAAAATTCAAGACTAGGGCAGAAGTTACCTTAAAACGACGAGAAATTACGAGTCTAATTGAAGTCGCTGCCCTTAATTCCCTTGCCTTTCGATCGATTTTCGCTCACAACCTTTTGGGATTTCTCTGCGATTGGAATAGAGTTTTAGCTAGGGTTTAAGACGTGGTAAAAATTCAAATCGTGCACTGCAGATTAGGGGAGGTTCAAATCCCTCTAAACCCAAAATTACATATGGGCTTTGCAAGGTTGGTCCCTCAATCCTAAATTATTTACAAAATTAATCTCTTAAAATGAAAACCAACAAAACCCACGTCACCTATGCAACCAAAAAGACCTTTTCTTTTTCTTTTAATACTTTGCAATCCCATAAATTTATATACATCTACATATATAAATATAAATATATATATATATATATATAATTGACGGGTATTACAATTCTTCCCCTCAAAAGAAAAGGTTTTGTCCTTGAAATCAAGCTAAGAGCATAAATACATAGAGATAATACTTACAAGTTTTCAAAGAGATGCGAATATTCCGAACGTAGAGATTCTTCCATCTCCCAAGTGGCCTCACATTCCGGGTGGTTTTTTCACAACACTTTGACAAACGGTATCGATTTCTTCCTCATGACTCGCGCTTGCTTATTTAATATTGCTTCCAGTTCTTCTTTGCACGAAAGATCTTCACGAATCTTTTCAAGTGGATATTGCACTGTTAGAACCAATCAACCGACATATTACAAACTTTACATAAATAACAACAAAACAGAATTATTAAAACAAAGTGAATGAAAGATATCAGAAACTTATACGGTGAAATCAAATCCAACAGTAGATTGATCAGATAGAGGCCTACCAAGCAGTGTCCTAACACGAAATTTCGTCCCCAATCGTGCGTTGGTGCAGGACGTCGTGTTGAGGATTCAACTATCTAACTGGATTGATGCACGAAAAGGAGGGAAATTTTTTTCTGTATCCAAAAGTGAGGCAAACCGGGGTTTATATAATATCTCAAAATTAACCGTCCAAAAACAGTTTAGTAACTGTTTTTATTCAGGCCGACATCATTAGTGACGCAACATATAGAAGGACCCGAGATGTATAGGACCCGACATCATGAGCCGAGAAGTATAGGACCCGACATACGGAGGGACCCGACATGTTACTATCTCGTTCCATATGAGCCGACATTAATGACACCCGAGAACTTAGTGAGACCCGACAACCAGTGTGACCCGACATCCGATTTTCATAAAAACGAATCTCGTGTTTTTGATTAACAGGCCCAAGGCCCAGTCTTTGATCGTTTAATATTTATTAAGCCCACACTGAATTGCAGCCCAAACCACTTCCTTGGGCTTTTGCCCATTTTGTTAAATGTTAAGGCTTGAGCTTTATAAACCCATTTTTGTTTTAAGGAGTTTCCTATGTGGGACAAGTTTGCAAGGCAAAGTGCCAACAATACCCCACATTTTCTATTCAAACCCCTAATAATACCCCACATTTGAATAGAAAATAAGATAACATAGAAACTTATTTGCTATTTCATGAAGTTAAAATATGATATACATCAGGAAAGGTGTCTTTTGGACTTGAACCGTCCGTAGTGAGTACAAATCGGATCTACTTTGTGGGTAGTGAACATATGTTCTTGAACTAACCACTTTTTGTAGTAAATCTAAACAAATTGTATCACATATATCATATCTATACCTATATCTATTCTTACGGTTGTGTTCATTTCGGTCGTGAACATAATCCTTTCTTCATGAGACTTTTAGAGAACTTAGCCATCTCGGTTCCAAAAGATGCGACCACACATCAATCTCACCTAAGTAATGTCAATTAGGAACATTCCATAATATTCCACTGAAAAGCTATTGACATTATTAAGAATAAATATTCAACCCCTAAAGCATCAACGGAAAACACAATTGAGGACATCATAGGAATAAGCATACCTTTGTGTTTAAGCGCTTGAGTCTTCCATAACTAGTTTGCCTATTGAACATAAGCCATGGGATCTCCAATGTTGCTACGTTAGGTTTCCACCAAGGAGCGACTCTTGTATTGGCTTTAACCCCTTTCCCCTCGATGTGAATATGACTTGTTCTCAGTTTAGGCCTTTTATCAAAGGATCGGCGATGTTTGCCTTTGACTTTATGTAATCGATGGAGATAATTCCATTCTTCAACAAGTCTTTTACGGTGTTATGGCGACGCCTTATGTGTCGTGATTTGCCATTGTAAATTTGGTTCTTTGCTCGAGTTAGACCAGCCATGCTATCATAGTGTATGCAGATGGCGGTCTAAAGCGACAAATTCAGCTTCCATGGTTGAACGGGTATTAACCGTTTGCTTTGAAGATTTCCATGAGACTGATGTTCCACCAAGGGTAAAGACATACCCACTTGTGGATTTGCTTTCTGCATTATTAGAAATCCAGTTTGCATCACAGTATCCTTCTAGTACAGGAGGATACTTCTTATAGTGCAGTCCATAATTAATCGTGTGTTTAAGATATCGGAGCACTCGTACTAATGCAAACCAGTGATCTTTTCCAGGATTGTGAGAGTAGCGACTTAGTCTACTCACCGTGTAAGCAATATCCGGTCTTGTACAGTTCATGATATACATCAAGCTACCAAGAACTTGAGTGCATTCTAGTTGTGATACAGTGTCTCCTTGATTCTTCTTTAGATTTGTAGAAGGATCAAATGGTGTAATGACTGGTCTATCATCATAGTGACCAAATTTCTTAAGGACTTTTTCAATATAGTGTGATTGTGAGAGACTATATCCTTCAGAACTTTTGTGGATCTTGATGCCAAGAATTACATCAGCCACTCCCAAATCTTTCATGTCAAATGCAGAGTGTAGCATTTTCTTGGTTTGGTTTATTATATCCATATTAGTTCCCAATATAAGCATGTCATCTACATATAAGCATATGATTACATATGCATTCTTTGATTGCTTAACATACAAACATTTATCACACTCGTAAGAAATCCTTGAGATAGAAGTGTATTGTCAAACTTCTCATGCCACTGCTTTGGCGATTGTTTAAGTCCATATAGGGACTTCACCAATCTACAGACCTTATTCTCTTAACCTTTAACAACAAACCCTTCGGGTTGTTGCATATAGATCTCTTCATCCAATTCACCGTTTAAGAATGCAGTTTTCACATCCATTTGGTGTATCTCCAAATTGTGAATTGCTGCAATAGCCATCAAAGTTCTTATTGAGGTTATTCGTGTAACCGGAGAATAAGTGTCGAAGAAATCTTGACCTTCTTTTTGACGGTAACCTTTGGCTACTAGACGAGCCTTGTATTTTTCAATTGTACCATCATGTCTAAGTTTCCTTTTAAAAATCCATTCATGACCTATTGTTTTGTGTCTTGGAGGAAGATCAACCAATTTCCAAGTATTATTTTGGATAATGGATTCTATCTGACTTTATATGGCTTCTTTCCAGCAAGGAGCTTCGGATGAATCCATCGCTGCCTTATATGATAAAGGTTTTCCTTCCACATTAGAAGTCATATAATTTGGTCCAAAATCTTTGGCTATTTTCCACATTTACTCCTTCTTGGTTCGATTTCTTTTTGAACCGTAGAGGTCCCTTTGCCGTTTGGGTTCGTACTTGTATCAAACTCATGTACGGATGTGTCATCTTCATTTCCTCTTTTTCTTGAAATAGAGATTATTTTCTCTTTTTCCTTGTAAGGGAATGTTGTCTCAAAGAATTCTGCTTCGGCGGATTCTATTACAGTATTTATGTGCATATCCTCTTCTTGTGATTTATGTACCAAAAATCTATAGGCGGCACTATTCTTGGCTGGACCAAGATAGACGCAGTCTATGGTTTTTGGTCCAAGTTTATTCCGTTTACGTAATGGAATTTGAACTTTAGCTAGGCAAGCCCACACTTTCATCCTTTTGAAGGAAGGTAGTTTACCTTTCCATAATTCATATGGAGTGTGGTTATGTTTCTTGTGAGGAATCTTATTTAATATAGAGTTTATAGTAAGACATGCTTCACCCCAAAGACTGTGTGGAGTCCCGGAAGTGATTAACATTGAGTTAATCATATTTTTTAAGGTTCTATTTTTCCGTTCGGCTACCCCATTTTGTTGAGGAGTATAGGGTGTCGTGGTTTGATGTACTATACCATGAGAAGCACAAAATTCAGCAAAGTCATGGGATTCATACTTCCCTCCTCTATCGGACCTTAGAATTTTGATCTTCTTGTCGAGTTGATTCTCGACTTCGGCCTTATATGTTTTAAACATATTGAGAGCCTCATCCTTGGTATGTATCAAGTAGATATAACAAAACTTACTGCAATCATCTATAAATGATATATAATAGTTTTTTCCTCCTCTAGTTGGTGTTGCCTTAAAATCACATAAATCGGTATGAATTAAGCCACGTACTTCATTAGATTTCTCAACTGATTTGTGGGGGTGACTTGAGTATTTTGATTCTACACAAGTCTCACACTTTGTTATCTTTCTTTTCGAACATCTTGGTAACATGTTAAGATTCATCATCCTCTGTAAGGAGCGAAAATTAACATGTCCCAAACGAGAATGCCACAAATAAGATAAGTCTATCATGTACATAGAAGCAGCAACATCATGGGTTGCTATGGTTTTATTCATATTTACACAACTGTTATTTGCAGTGCTTAGCTTAAAGAGCCCCTCGTGAAGGTAGCCCTTGCCAACATAGACACCACCCTTGGTGATGACAAATTTGTCCGATACAAATACAATTTTGAGCCCCTTATTGCTAAGCATGAGCCAGAAATCAAATTCTTGCTAATTTTGGGTACATGTAAGACATTAGAAAGCACCAGTTCTTTCCCATAAGTGAGCTTGAGGGTCACGCTTCCTTTCCCTTCCACCTTAGATGCAGTAGCATTCCCCATGAACAGTGGTTCTTTGTTTTCAACTCGTCTATATGATGAGAGAAGATTGTGGTTGTTGCATATGTGCCTTGTCGCACCCGTGTCGAGCCACCAATCAACAGAATTGGTTATCATGTTTGCCTCGATCACTCCAATGAACCTGTTTTCTATATCAACTATGTGGGACTGGTTGGAGCCACCTGCTCCTCCGTTTCCTCCTCCGTTTCCGTTATTCTTTTTGAAGCGACACTTATTGGCTCTATGTCCTCCCTTATCACAGACCCAACATCAAATTATTTGCTTTTTGAAGGGTCGTTTAAGAGAGGATAGAGAGTTTTTCGGATTGAAAGGAGGTTTCGAACCATTTTTTCCTTTGATTTGTTGAATCGTTCGTTGGTGAATTTCTCCTTGAACGTTTTTCCAGCCACTATGTTGGCGTTGGGTTCCAAGGAGATTGCATCGGCCTTCTCATTTTTCCTGTTATCCTCCTCAACTCGGAGTTTCAAGACAAGTTTTTCAATAGTTATATCTTCAGTCAAGTGTTTAAGATATAATTTGAAATCCTTCCACATGGTAGGCAATTTATCAACGATAGAACTTACCAGGAAATCTGAGTTTATTCCCATGCCCTCCATGTCAAGTTCATGACCCAAGATTTGGATTTCTTCAACTTGTTTGACAACAGATCGAGATTCTATCATTCTAAAATTCAGAAACTTCCCCACCACGAATTTCTTAGAGCATGCCACTTGGTTTTTATATTTCGTCTCCAATGATTCCCATATCTCCTTTGCTGTATTGCACGTAGAGTATATATCATACAGAGAATCATCCAAGACGTTTAGAATACAGTTTCGACAACTATATTCATTATTTACCCAAGTGTCCACAGCCGTTTGAAATTCGGCCATTTGGGCAACGGTATGAATGTTTTGCCCTTCACTTTCAGGCGGATTGGTCGGAGACTTTTCCGTCAAAACATTCAATACTCGCAGCGTGTTCAAGTAGAATAACATTTTCTGTTGCCAACGTTTGAAATCCGTACCCTTGAATTTTTCGGGTTTTTAACGCGGTTTTTCATAATCGCTGATTGATCCATTTGTTTCTATTATCTAGAAACAAATTTCGTCTTAGAATGTTAGAACCAATCAACCGACAGATTACAAACTTTACATAAATAGCAACAAAACAGAATTATTAAAACAAAGTGAATGAAAGAAATCAGGACCTTATACGATGAAATCAAATCCAACAGTAGATTGATCAAATAGAGGCCTGCCAAGCAGTGTCCTAAGACGAAATTTTGTCCCCAATCGTGTTTTGTTGTAGGACGTCGTCTTGAGGATTCAACTATCTAATTGGATTGATGCACGTCAATCCAATTCCATCGAATCGATAATATGTTTCATGATAGCAAAGAACTTAAAATAAACGAAAAGGAGGGAATTAGTGATGCAACATACAGAAGGACCCGAGATGTATAGGACCCGACAAGTTACTATCTCGTTCCATATGAGCCGACATTAACAAATCTCGGGTTTTTGATCAACAGAGCCCAAGAGCCCAAGGCCCAGTCTTTGATCGTTTAATATTTAGTAAGCCCACACCGAATTGCAGCCCAAACCACTTCCTTGGGCTTTTGCCCATTTTGTTAAATGTTAAGGCTTGAGCTTTATAAACCCATGTTTGTTTTAAGGAGTTTCCTATGTGGGACAAGTTTGCAAGGCAAAGTCCCAACATGCACTACATGCAATGGATGATAGTTGTAGCCTCGAAGCGCCGAAACGTGAAACACATTGTGCACATGAGAAAGTTGAGGTGGAAGAGCTAGACGATAAGCAACTTCATCGACTCTTTCTAAAACCTCGAATGGGCCGACGTATTGTGGACTTAGCTTTCATTTAAGGCCAAACCGCCGTACACCTCGAAAAGGAGAAACCTTAAGGAACACATTATCTCCTATTTGAAATTCTAAAGCTCTCTGATGCTTATCTGCATAACATTTCTGACGAGATTGAGCTTCTTTCAACTTTTCTTTAGCCACTACCACCTTTTCATTAGTGACTCTTACCAGCTCTGGCCCTTCAATAACTGCCTCACTAACCTCATCCCAACATACCGGTGCTCGACATCTCCGACCATATAGAGCCTCAAATGGAGCCATACCAATGCTTGCCTGCCAGCTATTATTATAGGCAAACTCGACTAAACACAAGTATTCGTCCCAACTTCCGGACCATTCCAACGCATAGGATCTCAACATATCCTCCAAAGTTTGAATTGTACACTCAGATTGTCCATCCGTTTGAGGATGAAAAGTTGTACTGAATTTAAGCCTAGTGCCCCATGCACTTTGAAAACTTTCCAAAATCGTGAAGTGAACCGAGTGTCTCTGTCAGACACTATAGATACTGGTGTGCCATGAAGCCTGATAATCTCTCGTTGAAAGAGTTCTGATAACTTACTGACTGAACACCCTTCATAAATAGGCATTATTCTTCTTAAGTATCTCCGGTAACCCAGTTACAAAGTCCATTGAGATATTCTCCCACTTCCACATTGGAATTTCTAGTGGTTGCAGAAATCCACTTGCTCGTTGATTCTCGATTTTGACTTTCTGGCAAGTAAGACACCTTGCTACAAAGTTAGCCACATCTTGCTTCATTCCGTTCCACCAAAATTGTAGCTTCAGATCTCTGTACATCTTGGTGGATCCGGGATGAATAGAAAATGGCGAATTGTGAGCCTCATTCAATAGTGCCTCACGAATATCTGGGTCATCGGGTACACACAATCTATTTGCAAACCATATCACATCGTCTACATCAACCCGAAAATCAACTTGCTTACCATCTTCAATCATTTGCAAAATGGCCCATAACTCTCCATCGAACCTTTGGGCTTCTTTGATTCGAGAATTCAAAGTAGGCTCAACTGAAAGACTTTCTAGACACCCATCTGAATGATTTGCATAAACTTCCAAACCCAGGCGTTCCATATCCAAGACAAGTTCCCTGAACTCTTCCGACTGTGGGCATCTGCCACTAGATTGGCTTTTCCTGGATGGTACTAAATTCTTGCATCATAATCTTTAAGAAGCTCTAGCCAACGTCTTTGCCTCATATTAAGTTATTTCTGGGTGAATATGTATTTGAGACTCTTGTGATCTATGAAAATATCACAAGTTTCTCCATAAAGATAGTGCCTCATGATTTTTAAAGCAAAGATCACTGCCGCCAACTCTAGGTCATGAGTGGGGTAGTTCACTTCGTATGGCTTAAGTTTCCTAGACGCATAAACAATAACTCTTCCATTTTGCATTAATACACAATCGAGACCATTTTTGCAAGCATCACTATAGACTTGGTATCCTCCCGTTTTCGAGGGCAAAGTGAGTATGGGCGCAGAAACCAATCTCTTTTTCAACTCTTCCAAGCCCTTCTCTTGCTCGTCTTTCCACATAAATTTCACACCCTTTCTCAACAACCATGTCAAAGGTAGTGCTATAGAGGAAAACCCTTCAACAAATCGCCGATAGTAGCCTGCAAGCCCCAAAAAGCTTCGAACTTCAGTCACTGTAGTGGGTCTTGGCCAGTTAGTGATGGCGTCCACCTTTGAAGGATCCACGGTAATACCCTTAGCTGACACTACATGACCCAAGAATGCTACTTGCTCTAGCCAAAACTCGCACTTAGAAAATTTGGCATACAATTGCTTATCTCATAGTGTTCTCAAGACAATGTGTAAGTGGTCTTCATGCTCCTCTTTTGACTTAGAAAATACGAGAATGTCATCAATAAATACGATAGCAAACTTGTCCAAGTATGCACTGAATATCTGGTTCATCAGGTCCATGAAAACAGCTGGAACATTAGTCAGACCAAAAGGCATCACCAAAAACTCATAATGCCCATATCTAGTACGGAATGCAGTCTTTGAAATATCTTGGTCTTTTACCCTTAACTGATGGTAGCCTGACCTTAGGTCTATCTTCGAGAAGTGTTTGGCTTCTTGAAGTTGGTCGATCAAGTCATCAATACGTGGCAATGGATACCTGTTTCTGATGGTGACCCGATTCAATTCTCTGTAATCGATACAAAGCCTCATAGAGCCATCTTTCTTTTTCGCAAACAACACTGGAGCACCCCACGGAGACACACTAGGCCTGATAAACCCACGTTCCAGAAGCTCTTGCAATTGCTCTTTAAGCTCTTGCAATTCCAACAGTGCCATTCGATAAGGTGCCTTACAGATGGGTTCGGCACCCGGAATCAACTCTATTGTAAACTCTACCTCCCGGACCGATGGTACTCCTAGAAGTTCGTCCGGAAACACATCGGAAAACTCTCTAACAACTGGTTGACTTTCAATGGAAATCTCTTTTGCAGACGTATCTTTAACTGACGCGAGGAATCCTTGACATCCACGAGAAACTAATTTTTGAGCTTTCAAGACAGATATGATCTTCACTCCTATTTTTGGCTGAGACCCTTGATACACAAAATCAGGTCTCTCTTTGTCACCGAAGATCACCTGCTTAGTTTGGAATTCAATGGTTGCTCGATGTCTCGACAACCAGTCCATACCCAAAATAACATCAAAGTCGGGCATACTGATAGGAAGTAAATCGGCCTCACGAATCTGATCTCCTATCTTTAAAGGACACCCTCTAAACTCTCTAGCTATAATGACAGAATTACCCAAAGGAGTAGCAATGACTAAAGGCGATTCTAACAATGAACTAGGCACTCTAAGATGACTAGCAAAAATCAAAGAAACCATAGAATGGGTTGCCCCCGTATCAAACAAAACATAAACATCATGTGTACCAATCGAAAGCATTCCCGAAGTCATACCTGAATTTGCTGCTTGATTAACTGATAAAGCAAACACTCTGCCTCCACTAGTTGCCTTGGTATCATTTCCTTTGTCTGTGCCACGAGAATTATTGCAATCACTCGCCATTTGTCCCACCTGACCACATGAAAAGCAGGCTCTGGTAGCCCTGTAACATACATTCCCCGGATGGCGCCTTCCACAAGACTTGCACAAAGAGACTGAATCCTGATTCCCCTTATCGCCTGATCTTTGAAAACGAGTTTGGTTCTGCCCTTGCCCCTGTTGACGATAAGATTGTCTCTGACCCTGATTCTGACCTTGCCACTGCCCCTGACGTTTGTTACTATTCTGCCCCCACTGATTACCACGGTTACCTCCCTGTTGCTGATTTTGTTGCCCCACTTGCTGAATCTGTTGCCCATCTTGATTTATTTTCTTACCCCCGTTTGATTTGAATGCCAAGAAGTCTTCTCGTTCCATCTCGATTTGACTAGCGGGATGGTTTCAAAAGAAGGATTTCTTGGAGTATCGAATAGGCAGATAAAACAGAACCTGTCAGTTACGCCTTTAGGGGCCGCCATGCTCAATACTATGACCCCGACACTATTTATCTATCCCTTTCCCGACTCTGTTAAAAAGGATCGCTAACCCAACTCATGTTGATTCATATTTATTTTACATCGGTGAACTTACTGTTAATTAGTTTGAAACGGTACTTGGGGTGAAACGACCATTTAAAATTTTCAACTTGCTCCGATGGTGTCCCAGCCTGCGACCCTGTAAAACCTGCAAGCCTCAATAACCTCGCTAAAAACTCCGTTACGAACTCATCATTCCGTTACGAACTCAACATTCTATCAGCAGGTGAGAAATACTGCTGATAGAATGCATCGCGGAATTCCATCCAAGAAAGGGCATCGATGTAAGCACTTCCTTTAGCCTGTTTGATGGCATCCCACCATCTCTGAGCATTCCCTTCCAACTTATATGCCACCAACTTAGCCTTATGCACATCCGGGCACCCCAAAACCTCAAAAATCTTCTGAATATGAGAGATCCAATTTTCGGCTTCGACGGGTGTTGGTGCGAACTAAACGACTGAGGTTTCTGTGGCCCCACCAGCTCCACCAGGTGTTGCCCCACCAGTACCTCCTGTTTGATTCAGATTTGAATTTTGTGGATTTTCTCCACCAACTTGCTGCTGAGTTGCCCCTACTGCTTGGGCCACAAGAGTTGGCAAAAAACTAGAAATTGCCTGGATCACCGATGCCAAAATAGCGGGGTCCACACTATCCTCCGAATTAAGAGACCCATTGCCGTGATTACACCTGTTACGGTTAGATCGGCGAGAAGGCATCCTAAAAGAAATCAAAACAAAAATTATCAAACATACCGAATGAAGAATAACCAACTAAATTAATTCAATTAAGTTCTAAACCCAATTCTACCCAATACTCACAGGTCAAACTTATTTGGTTTTCTACAAGATCGAACCTGGCTCTGATACCATAATTGTAACACCCCCATTCCAAAGGAAGAGAGGTTACTATCAAAACTTAATCAACAGAAAGATAACGGATCAGAAACATAAATTAATCATATTATAGTCTCGAATAAAGAAGTAATTCTCCAAACAAATAACTTGAGTATTTTCCATAAATAAATGAAACACCAAATTAAACTTCAAGTATCTCCCAACAAATAAATAAATCCAATTATAAACCTTGGAAAAACGCTAGTCTAATAATAAACGGAGAAATGAACTAAATCTAAATACGAACTAAAATAACGGTAAACCTTTTGAAAGTCTTGCAAACGATATAGAGATCCTTATATACTCTTCTTCACACGTCCTATCAATCCCCTTGATTACCTGCCGTGGGAAGGAAAATAAAATACACGGCTGAGCCAAACGCTCAGTGAACGGATAAACAAATATAACAAAGAAGGTAATAACAATAATTTGCAGAACTGATCTCAAGATGACGGATAATAAAGTTATCAATTTTTAGTGAGTCCAACAAAATAATGCAATCAAAAGAACACATACGAAGGGACATATCGAGCTCAAATAACGCATACACTTGCGTATCAACTGATAGGACAAGTGTCAGACATATGGCCACACGGGCCTGTACATTGGACCTACAGATCCGCACGTACTATTTGTGAGATATGGCATTGGGCACTACACCGACATCCATCCTACAACAAATCACATACATATACTAGGGTCGACCCATACACCTCCTAAATCAAATACCCATCACACAAAAATAGCTCACCCACGAGCACAAAAGAGGAGACGTCGTGAACTGATCACACCGTCACGGTGGGTGCCACGCCATCGGTGCCATAATGACGTGCCTTCGGTACCCCCGTAGGTGGTTAGTAGCTCGAAATACCCGGAATCAAAATACCATAACTCATGTGACATAACAAAACTTATAACACTTTATGAATGGGTCGAAGTCAAGTAAAAGATTTTCCAAAATTATTAGTGATGGTCTCAAAGTCAAATCAAGTCAAATGAACACATATTACCGACAACAAACTTAATAAAAACCGCATTTAATTAATGGTGATTTCGATTAACAACCATGAATCAATTGAGGTTGAACTTCCAAAAATGTTGAGAAACCAATGAGTATGACTCGAAAGACGTTATGGAATTTCATATGTTTGGATACAATGAAGACAAAGTAAACGATTCCAAAGTTCGTATATATATAAATGTTGGGTCACCGATAATTTGGTGATTAACCTTCTCTCTTTTATATGGTTGATCTTTTATAGGTTCTTTTGAAGGTCTGAAATATATTTCAAGTATTGGAAAATCAAAGACTATTCAATCAAGGGTTGTACATCAAAATGTGGAATTTTTGATGTATCAACTAACATTAAAATTCAGACCACTTGCCGACATCAAAGAGGTAGTCACCGAAAATTGAGGTTGCTAAACTTAAGGTTGAGGTCACCGAAAATTGAGGTCACCGAAAATTTGAGGTTGCCGAAAATCAAGGTTACCGAAAATTGAGGGTCAGTGATACAAATGTGTACGCTTGCCAACACTTAGTGAAAAATGAGGGTCACCGACCCAAGTGCTATGCACTTGTCGATCCTGCACTTGAAGTGAAGTCACCGATCAAAGTAATGTGTAAATTTGCTAATTCCAACCTTAAAGAGCACTAACCGATGTGATACATACTTCTATGTATCACTTAGCAATTTTCAGTCAAGTTCTTATGACACAATAAATGCTAGATACGTGTGCAGCAAGAACGTGGGTAGCAAACCTTAAATTCGGACACTCTCTTTTATTCTCATAAAAGGGATGTTTGTCTTTCGCTAAAAAGGTTTTGATGGGACTTCACAGAGCATGAAGAAAAAGAGATAAAGTTATCTGATATAGCGTGCTACAAAGAATGGTTCATCCATTAACCTAGTACAACGGGAGTGGCATCTTCCTTTGTCCATTAGATATACTTCCAGCTAATACATCCTTGATAGCTTTCCTCATGCACCCCATGCATGGGCACTGTAAAAGGAGATGAAGACCTACCCATAAACCTCATGCTTTCAACAAATCCACTGAGTGATCTTTTGTTTGATTCGGCAATCCTGTGTGTTTTAACAGTGTCATTTTAGCTTCCTTAGTGCATAAGTTAATCACTATTTTCATGTGTTTCATGTGTTAAGTTTGTTAGAATAGTGTGTCTATTTTTTTCCGCAACAAACTTCTGTGTGTAAAATTTTAATATTTATATTAAAAAATTTAAAAGGGTAAAAAATTGTGTGTTTGTATTCAATCCCCCCCCCCCTTCTAAAACCTTTACTTACGTAACCATTTCTACATAGGGACTAACAAGTGGTATCAGAGCAGTTAGTTTAATTCAATAAACTAGATCTATGATGGCTACTACTCCTCTAACTATTGAAGGTATTCTACAAAATCCTTTCGCTGGTACATACGATTTAGACTCTTTAGCCAAACCCCCAAGGTTTAATCCAAATAACTTTGGGTTATGCAAAAATCGTATGTTATTATTCTTGGAAGGGATTGATTGTAGGTATCCTAAAATTTTGTGTGAGGGACCTATCATTCCAAAGATATGGGCTCGCTTTGGCCCACAAAAAGATACGGAAGGAAAAGATATAGAATCTAATGACGATAGGAGTGATGCAACCGACAGATATATCATCAAACAACCAAACAAATATAATGAAGATGATAAACGTATGGTTGCATTAGACACCAAAGTAAAATCAGCTCTAGCCATATCTCTTCCTGATGAAGTATATCATTCTCTTCTAAATCTTTCTACTACAAAAGAGATGTAGGACACTCTGAGTGTCTTATATGAAGGCACTAAAGAAGTTAAGAAATCTAACAAGACATGTCTTATTATAAAGTATGAACTATTCTCTCATGAAAAAGGAGAATCCCTCTCTGTCTATTTTAATTGCTTTAATTGTCTTCTAAATGATCTCAAAGTTCTAGGAAAAGTTTATGATAATGTAGAGGTTATGTGCAAGTTTATGGACTGCCTCCCAGACTTCTGGGAAACCTTATGTACTTGCATTAAGCAAACCAAGGATCTTGAAATCATGCCTTTAACTACTCTTTATGGGACTCTTCTTCATTATGAACAAACCAAGAACCAAAGAAAATCTCTCATAAAAGACATTAAGTCTTCTTCTGTTGCTTTAATAGGTGATTCTGAATCTTCTTCTTGTGTTCCTAGAATCACCTATCCCTCTTCTGAATCTGAAAATGAAATTAAGGAAGAATCATCTCATCTATCAGATGCTTACTACAGTGCAGCTGATGATGAAGGTGAAGAAACTGCCATTGACATATTGTCTGATAGTATGGCAATGATTGCAGGAAACCTTAAAAATAAAAGATTTTCTTCTAACCGTTCTAAATTTCAAAGAAAACCTTTTTTCTCAAAAACCTTCTTCTGACAAAGCAAATGAAGAATGCTTCAGTTGTGGAAAGAATGGTCACTTTGCCTCTGAGTGTAGATCCAAAGTTTTCTCTAAACTTAAACCTTCTTCTTCTGGCCATGACTTCTCCAAATCAGCTTCTAGAAAGTCTGAAGAGAGAAATAGCCATTTTTCTAAGGAAAGTCCTGAATCCTCTAAAGAAATCTCTAGATACAAAAAATATAAAGCTAAGTATAAGAGAGAAAAGGAAAAAAACCAAAGTAAAGGAAAAACTTTGGTTGCTGAGACTCATTGCTGGGAAGATGAGCAAACTTCCGAAAGTGAAAGTGAATATGTCACAAAGTGCCTTATGGCCAAATTTGATGAGTTGGAAGAAATGGAGAGGTCACTCTACACTGCTCTCGTCTATATTGAGGGATCAACTTCGGGATCCAAGCCCCAGGTACATCCCTTTACCTTTCTTTCTGATGATCAAAAAGTTGATGCCTTTGACTCTTTAACAGTTGACTTCTGTAACTTAAAGGATCAAAAGAAAAAGGCTGACATGCATATAAAATGTTTAAATGATCAACTTCTACCTTGTTTTTCTAAACTTAAAGATTTTGATAAAATGAAAGCTGATCTAGAAAACCTAAGGTATTTAAACGATAGTCTTTCTGAAGAGAAAACAAAGATCTTAACACTCTTGAAAAAGAACAAGAGCTTCTTTCTAAATGGACTAAATCTTCCAAATATCTTGAAAAGATTCTTCAAGATCAAATCTCTTGCAGTGATAAGTCTGGACTTGGATATGGAAAAGATAATCCTCAAACTTCTGACCCCCAACCTCCATTTCTGAATGTCAAGGCTTTCCGGCTGGCTTTTTCTCCGATGACGATGATGATCTTTTATATTACTCATCTGAGGATTCCACTTCTGCCCATTCTATAGACTTGTTAGATATGCTCAAAGTAGAGTCTAATGCCAAAAAGTTAGGAGTTTTTGTAAAAGCAAAAGAATCCTCTCCTGAGCCTTCAAAAGTTTCAACTCTTCCAACTTCTTCTTCTTCCTCTCCCAAACCCATTCAAAGACTTCTAAATTCTCTAAGTCTTCATGAGTCAAAGCACTCTCATGAGTCACCGACTGTTCCTGAGTACCCTACTACAAAAAAGATTTTCTCATTTTCAAAAGAAAAATATTTCTAAAACAAACTTCTCATCCAAAAGGAAATCACAAATAGTTACTGTTTTCATTCCTCGCTCAGTGAACTTGAAGAAATCTAAAAATCCTGGTAAAGGAATTCTTGGACCAAGACCAGGTGTCGGTCACCCCTCCTCTTCTCAGTCACCGACTTCTGCTCAAAGTTTTGATAGTATGGATTTCAAAAGGACCTTTACCATAAAGAAATGCTACAACTGTGGCAACACTCTCCATCTTGCTAAAGATTGCCCGAAAAATATTGATTTCGGTAGAAACAAAATGCCTTCTAATCCCAAAGGACCCACCTCAAAATGGGTACCAAGAGTCTAAATTTGTTTCTGGGTGCAGGTACCAAACAAAGATCATATATGGTACATCGACAACGGCTGTTCAAGGCACATGACCGGAAACAAATCTCGTCTCTCTAACTTCTCAAAAGAAAAAGGACCCATTGTTTCCTTTGGAGGAAATGGGAAAGGTGGTACCAGAGGTTATGGTACCATATCAAATGGAACCATCACTTTCTCTAAAGTAGCTCATGTTGAGGGGCTAATGTACAACTTACTAAGCATCAGCCAAATATGTGATTTGGTTATAAGGTCATGTTTCAACTGTGTTTGCTTCGTCTTTGATGTGCAGAATAAAGTTGTACTAGCAGGTACCCAAATGAACGATGTATACATAATCAACATGAAGGAAAGTGCTATTAGAGAAGCTATGTGTCTCCTTTCTCAAGAACTAGCCAAACAAAGTTGGCAATGGCATAAAAGGTTTTCACATCTAAATTTTAAAACCTTGAATAAACTTTCCAACAAAGATCTAGTTGTTATGCAAAAAATAGTTTTTGAAAAAGAAAAGCTGTGTGGAGCATGTGAAAAAGGAAACCTTACCAAAACTTCCTTTAAAACAAAACACCAAAACTTCCTTTAAAACAAAACAATGTTCATCTATCTCTCAACCTCTTCAAATGCTTCACATGGATCTGTGTGGACCAGTGAGCACCCCTAGTTTAGGGGGTAAAAAGTATATGCTAGTAATTGTTGATGAATTCTCTAGATGTACCTGGGTGTTCTTTCTAAAATACAAAAGTGATGCTGCTGAAGAAATCATCAAGTTTGTTAGAAAGATTGAAAATATGAATGGTCAACTGGTGAAGTCTATCAGAAGTGACAATGGCACTGAATTCAAAAATGTTGTTCTGGAAGATTTCTTTAACTTAAAAAGAATCTCTCAAAACTTCTCTGCCGTACGCACTCCTCGGCAAAATGGTGTTGTTGAAAGAAAGAATCGGATGCTATGTGAAGCTGCAAGATCAATGCTGAGTGAATCCAAGTTGCCAACCTATTTTTGGGTTGAAGTAGTTACACTGCATGCTTTACTCAAAATAGGTCTATCATAGTCAAAAGGCATGACAAGACTGCTTATGAAGTTTTCCATGGTCGGAAACCTACAGTCGACTTCTTCCATGTATTTGGTTGTGTATGTTACATGCTAAATGACAGGGAACAAGTTGGAAAATTTGATCCAAAGTCTGATGATGGAATTTTCATGAGTTATTCTCTCTCCTCAAGAGCCTTCAGAATCTACAACCTCAGAAGACAATGCATAGACGAATCTATGCATGTGATAAACTCATGTGTTGGGGAAATTCCATCTCATTCTACTCAACAATCTTCTCAACCAAGTCAAGAAGATAACAACCCTTCTCAGTCTCCAAATAACACCACCATATCTCCTAAACCAATTCTTTCTTCTCCATCTCCTGAAATTAACTCTTCGGGAGAACACTCTCATCTAAACACCATATCTCCCACTAACTTACCCACACCATCTCAAATTTCTACTTCATCTTCTTCAATACCTCCTCCCTTGCCTCCTGCATTAAAATGGACCATGGATCACCCAATAGATCAAATCATCGGTGATCCTCAAGTTGGTGTAAAAATAAGAAGAGGCGTCAGCAACCTGTGCTTATATGTCAACTTTGTTTCTATTGTTGAGTCTAAGCTAATTAATGAAGCCCTAGCTGATCCTAGCTGGGTAATTTCTATGCAGGAAGAACTCTCACAATTTGAGAGAAACAAAGTCTGGAAGTTAGTTACTCGTCCATCTAACAAAACTATTATTGGAACAAAGTGGGTGTTCCGAAACAAGATGGATGAAGAAGGAACTATCATAAAAAATAAAGCAAGGTTGGTTGCTCAAGGATATCGGCAAGAGGAAGGAATTGACTATGATGAAACTTTTGCCCCTGTTGCCAGATTGGAAGCTATCCGAATATTTCTTGCCCATGCAGCTTACAAGAATTTTCGGGTATTCCAAATGGATGTCAAAAGTGCCTTCCTAAATTGTGAACTAGCTGAAGAAGTGTATGTGAAGCAACCACCTGGGTTTAAAGATCCAGTCCATCCATATCATGTGTATCGGCTAGATAAAGCTATGTATGGACTGAAGCAAGCTCCTCGTGCCTTGTATGATACTCTCTCAGACTATCTTCTTAAAAATGAGTATATACGAGGAAAAGTTGACAACACTATGTTCTTCAAGAAATCACAAGGTAATATCATTCTTGTACAAAACTATGTTGATGATATTATTTTTGGAGCCACCGATGAATCCTTGTATGATGAATTTAGCTCCCTCATGCAAAAAGAGTATGAAATGAGCATGATGGGGGAGTTAACCTCCTTTCTTGGTTTGAAAGTAAAACAATATCCAGAAGGTATTTTCATTAACCAAAGTAAATACATTAAAGACCTTCTGAAAAAGTTTCAACCTGATACTTGCTCTACCATGAAAACCCCTATGGCTCCTCCTTTTAGACTTTATTCTGATCCTGATGGTGTGTGTGTCAATATCACAAATTATAGAGGCATGATAGGATCTCTTCTTTATCTTACTGCAAGTAGACCTGATATAATGTTTGCTACTTGTCTGTTTGCTCGATATCAAGCAAATCCTAAGGAATCACATCTAGCTGCTGTGAAAAGGATTTTTCGGTATCAGAAAGGTACCATAAATATGGGTCTTTGGTATCCCAAAGACTCGAGTTTCGATCTCATCAGGTACTCTGATTCTGATTTTGCAGGATCAAAAATAGATAGAAAAAGTACAATAGGAAGTTGCCAACTTCTTGGAGGAAAGCTTGTAAGTTGGTCAAGCAAGAAACAACACTCGGTGTCTACTTCTACCGCTGAAGCAGAATATGTGGCTGCTGAAAGTTGTTGTTCTCAGATATTGTGGATGAAAAATCAGTTACAAGATTACAATCAGATTTTCTCAAAGATCCCAATACTGTGTGACAACTCAAGTGCAATAGCCATTGCAAGCAATCTGGTGCTTCATTCAAGATCTAAGCTCATTGATATCAGGTATCACTTTATAAGAGATCATGTCTCTAAAGGTGATGTGGAACTACACTTTATTTCCACTGATTATCAGTTAGCTGATCTGTTCACAAAGCCCTTTGATGAAGCAAGGTTCAAGTTCCTCATCGGTTAATTAGGTATGATTAATATAGACTAGTATATATATATATATATATATAAATAAATAAATATATCTATATATAGTCGATGAGTCACTCATCAACGTTCCCTCTTATATACACTCACCGACATATCCTCCCCACTCACCGACGACATTCTTCACCGACAACGTCACCAAAACCCTAAACCCAAGTCACCGACGTCACACTCACCGACGGTTCCTCTACTTAACCACTCACCGCCGTTCTCTCTCTCGTCACACTCACCAACATCACACTCACCGACGTCCCTCTCAGACATACTCACCGACGTTCTCTCTGTCACCATACACACTCACCGACGTTCTCACTTACACCCACCGATATCGCTTCTAAAACCTTTCATTTTCCTTATCTTTTAAAAGATAACTCTAAGGTTACCAATCTTGGTGACTAAGTATTTTTTGGATCTATCCATAATGACATCATCAACGTCATTAATGTCAGAGCATGCGCCGATTTACGCCTAAAACCCCTTAGAATTCTGACTTTCAATCACCTCAAGTCATCATTGTTTTTGAAAATTGAAATTCCCTCCTCTTATATATATAACCGTTCCCTCCTTCCTTCCCCTTCTTTATCGCATCTATCATCTCCATCTTCTCTCTCTCTCTCATATCGATTCGAAGAACACATCTGCAACTTTCAATTTCATCAATGGCGTCCTCCACTAATACCCCTTTGAAATCACCCAAGGCCTCTGAGGAACAAATCCTAACCCTTGAATCACTTACCTTCCCTGCATGCAACTATTTTGGTTGCATTGGCATTGATGAAGCTCATCCGGAATACAATGATGTTTGTTGGTTTCTTCAAAGGTGCCCTCTACAGTATGCTCGTACTGGTAAACCCAAGATGAGTAAGTTTCTTCTGGTAACTTCTGGCTCACCTGAACTTTTGATGCTTTCTTCGGATCAAATACTAGCTTCTGTACTTAGTGATGATGAACCTGATGTAATCTTCGATGTTGAAGATGTACGCACCATTCTTCACCTTCCTTCTGTTAGGTCTATTATTATTTAATTGTGACAAAATAAGGAAAGGATATGCTTTATTGTAAAAGGAAGTTTATAATTCCTTAAACTCTTGTTTCCTTAATTAGACTAGACCTAGCAATATAAATACAAGGTTAGGGTTTTACTTTCATAGTTAGTCGATTCATATTTTATAGAGAGAGAGCTGAATCTGATTGTAATCGATACACATACGTTCAAGAGATATATGACTACGTAAGTTCCTTAAATCATTATTCGTGTCATATTACTTTGCTATTAACTGTTTATTGTCATTGTGCTTGTTATAATGGGATCAACAAGTGGTATCAGAGCCTAAGATCACGAGTTTTTACGATTTTCTGAGCAAACCACGAAACAGAAGGTACCTTTTTTCTATTTCTGCAAGATCTACTGTTCATTGAATTTTTGTCGAGTCATACTGTGTCACGCTTTGCCCGATAAAACTTCTTATTTTTTGTCGACAAACTCATATCTGCTCAATGAATTTTTCTCGATCATTATATCAGTTTCTGTGTGTTATTCTCGATTAAGTATATCTGTGTTCTTATCGATTTAAATTTTTCTCTCGACTTATTGAATTTTTCTCGAATATCTCTTCTGTTGATTGAATTTTTATCGATACAACTGTTTAAATCTTGAATTTTTAACGACTCCTGTATAAAATAATTAATTCTGTTTAGTTAAAATTACTTTAGTTTATTTTATTTATTTTTGAATATCTTTACATAAGAAAACTCAGGAACTTGTGACTCCTGCAGCTTTTCTTACTAAAGAGTTCCTTAGTAAAAATCATAAACTCTCGTAAATTTGATATTTTCTGTGATTGAACAAATAAAAACTCGAAAACCCAGAGAGTCTTGTCCATAAAAAGACTAGTTCTTTTTAGTCAAGAACACTGTGTTTTTGTTTTCTGGTTTTTCAATAAACAGAAAACTCAGAATTAAGAATTTTTTTTTTGTCGAGTCCTATTGAATCGAGAAAATTTTTGATCGAGTAGGTCAGTGTTCGATAAATTTCTTTAATCAATTTGTTTCTCGAGTATTGTTCACTCGAGAATTGTTTTTTAGAGTCTATTTAATTCGACAAATTATTTTATCGAGTCTTGTTAACTCGATAACTTTTTATATCGAGTCTCATTCAATTCAACAACAATTTTTATCGAGTCTTGTTCGCTCGATAATAATTATTATCGATCCTTAGTCACCCGATAACAATTTTCATCGAGCACCTCACACCCGATAAAAATCCTTCAAATCGATAATTTTTTTTCGTCCTCCTTTGTCACTCGATAATAACCTACTGTTTCAAGCGTTAACTCAGAAATTTTTAAAAACTCATTGATCGAGGTCTAACCAAAAAGTACAATGACCACCCGAGAAGCAATGGCCATTGGATCAGACACCAAGCCTCCAATTCTCTTTCCGGGAGAATATTCTCAATGGAAGGATAGATTCCTTGATTTCATTGAACGCCATGACTATGCCGATGAGATCATGAGTTCAATCAAAGAGGGTCCTCCTCCACCTTTTCATCAGGAGTATCCTGCTATGCCAAACAACACTCCTCCTACGCCCGCACGAAGGGAAGTTAAACTCAAAAATTCATGGGATGCAAACGAGAAGAGGATAATGAGAGGTGACCAACTTGCCCGTTCTTATCTACTTATGAGCCTTCCAAATGAGATCTACATGAGCATTGATAGCCATAAGAAGACGGCTAAAGAAATGTAGGAAGTCATAGAGAAATTCATGCTTGGAACGAAGATTGGCACACAACTCAAAATCACCAACTGCATTTCTCAATATGAAGAATTCAAGGCAAAAGATGGAGAAAGTCTTACGAACACATATACCCGTTTTGTACAACTGGTGAACGAACTTAGCAAAAACGAAATTCGTAAGACAAAGATCGAAAACAATGTTAAATTTGTTAGCAATCTTCAACCGGAATGGCGTCGGTTTGCTAATCAAATCAAACACAGCAAATACCTTGCTGACCTTGACCTTCATGAAGTCTATGAAACCCTTCAACAAGATGAAGAGGAGGTTCTCGAACTAATGGGGTTAAATTCAAAGAAGAACCCGGATCCAATCAATGGCAAAAGAGTCCTCTTCCGCTCCTCAAGAGATGTTTCCCGAATTAGAAGACGAAGATTTTGACTATGATCCAGAAATTGCCAAACTTCAACATCAACTGGCCTTCCTTACAAAATCTTTTCAACAAAAGTTCTCACGTTGCTCAAATCCCAATCAACAAAGGTATGCCTCGGGATCTAATAATCATGAGCGAAAGGCCCTGTTTGAACCTAAACCAAGAAGAGAAGAACCTCGCCCTGCACCCAAGCCTGCAGACAAGTTCAAGGGTGAAAGAAGTTTGTGCTACAACTGCGGCAAATCTGGTCACTACGCAAGGGAATGAAAAAAGCCAATAGTGAAGGACTCTAACTACTTCACTTACAAACTGATGTTGTCCAAACAAAAAGAAGCCGGTAAAGTCCTTCTAGCTGAAGATGAACAATGGCTTAATCAAGATGATGAAGATGACATGGAAGGGGATACTCAAGCACATTTCAGCTTAATGGCTTACTCTGATGACACTCCTTCTCACGCTTCCGACTACATACCCGAGGTAAGCCCTTCTGACTATGACTCTTTTGTATCTCAAATGCATGATTTAATGTGTCAATTAAAGGAATTACACTCCAAATTGAAAACCGAGAAACTCTTGGTTTCCAATTTAGAAGCAAGCCTTGAAAATAACCATAAACAATTGCTTCTTATGCAAACCGACCTTGTCACTACTCAAAGTATAGCACAAAATCTCGAAACGGAGAAAATGGTTTTAAAAGAAGAAAATGATCTTTTCCAACAACAAATATCTGATCTCACACTCCAACTTCAAACATCTAGGAATGAGACTGCCAAATTTTCATCAAAGTTTGACTTTGTCAGTTTTCAAAGACAAGATTTATTAGAAAAACTCGAAACGTTGGAATTAAAACTTTACAAGCTTGGCCAAACTGAACACACTATTCACTTAAATGCACCGAAAGATTTAAGCTCCAAAGCCGGATTAGGTTTTGAAAACCCGAAACACTTAGCAAAGGCTATCTATAATACTCCGACGATTTATAAATTCGAATATCTGAACCTTGGTCCAGATTACCAAATTCAATTTATGAAACCGGACCCTAGTATTGAGGAAAGAGAAGATTGGAAGAGACAAAACAAAAACTATTTTCAAATACCTTTCTGCTATCCTCAAATAGTAGAAGAGGAATCTTCAAGTGAATCTCTTCCAAACAACTACTTTCCATCTTATTCAGCCGAAGAACTTCAAAACAAGATTCCTGAATGTAAACCGTACATTCCCACTCTATTTTTAGTAAGAAAATTATTCAACTCGAACAAGTGTTGGAATCTGAACGTTCTTTGGCGGAAAAGGAAAATGAATCATTTTTATTTAAAATACAACAACTTGAGAACGAGACTTTACAATTGAACAAAACTCGTGAAAATGATACTATTTCAAACGTTTCAACTTGTAAAGCCTTCGTTAGCAATTATTTAGATAATTGTGAAGAGTTGTTCAAAATGGACCCAAATTCCAATCTTCCAAAACAAAAATGTTCCTATTCCGACGAACAAATCAATGCTGAATTAGATGCCCTTTCTAACCAATTTTCACTTGAATCGGACGAGTGCCTAAATGACATGTGTGATGAGTTTGATTTCAATCCTGTACTTCCTACTCATACTGAATTCTTAGACAAAGGCAAACAACCTATGGAAACAGTTTCTTTACCTACTGAACCAACGGAGTGTTCCACAAGTCAAAATCCAATCACTCATAATCAAACGAAAACCAATCATGTCTTCAAAAACCATACTAACCGTGTTCCTTTCACTACTTCAGTGCTTCATACTTTAGAAACCAAGTCGGTTTGGGTCAAAAAGGGCACACATACTACAAAGCAAACACCCCGCAATGAAGACAAGTTTTTACATTCCAATGTCAAAAGAAACAACTCTAGATTTCCTTTTCCATATCAAATTCATTCATTTAGACATTTAATCAAATTTTCTCGTAATAAAATTTGTTGCTCTAATTACGGTGTGGATGTTTTTGTTCGTAAACCTCCTATTGATTATGGTTATGGTTATTTTCCGGACATGCATAATTCATTTAATCACAAATTTTTTCATTCATCATCCATTTCTAAATCGGGTCCGAGAAATCAAATGACTAACGCCCATAAGTCTCACCACAAGTGGGTACCCAACGGTGCAAAGTCAACTAACCATGATGGACCATTTACAAATGGGTACCTAAATCTGCCTAATTTTGTGCAGATCGGTCATGTGTGGTACTTAGATTCCGGATGCTCCAAACACATGACCGGCCAAAAGGAGCTGCTTGCCAACTACACTGAAAAGAAGGGCGGATTCATCAACTTTGGCAACAATCACTTGGCACCGATAAAAGGATATGGTGATATCATTCAAAACAACATCACCATTTCCAACGTCTCTTATGTACAAGGGCTAAGCCACAACCTGTTGGGCATTGGAAAATTTTGTGATAAGCAACTCGAAGTCAATTTCAGACCCGATAGATGCTGTGTTCGCACGTTTGATGGAAAGGATCTTCTGACCAGCACACGCAAGCCCAACCTCTACACGGTCGATCTTTCCCAAGTAAACGCCCCCTCAAGTGTTTGTCTTATATCAAACGTTTCTAGTCCAAAGACCTGGTTATGGCATCGTCGCTTATCTCGCTTGAACTTCAAGAACATCAATCGCCTCTCCATCCACGGATTAGTCACCGGACTCCCATCTGTTAAATTCGACAAACCACATCTCTATGACGCATGCGAGATGGGAAAGATGAAGAAGGTCTCTCACAAACCCAAGATAGTTCACAGCTCGACTCGACCTCTTCAACTCATTCATATGGACTTGTGCGGCCCGATGCGGACTCAAAGCATACATGGTAAAAAGTATGTTCTAGTGATGGTGGACGATTTCTCTCGCTTCACATGGGTAAAGTTCCTTCGATCAAAGGATGAAACCCCCGACACCATCATCACTTTTCTCAAAGCCATTCAAGTCAAGCTAGAACTTACTGCACAAACCATCCGCACCGATAATGGAACTGAATTCAAAAACCGTACCCTTGACGGTGACCTCGAATCGGTTGGTATAACCCACACGTTCTCTGCAGCTCGTACTCCACAACAAAACGGTGTGGTCGAACGCCGAAATCAAACTCTTGTTGAAGCCGCTCGCACTATGCTTACTTTTTCAAAGCTTCCTCTCCACCTTTGGGCCGAAGCTATCAACACAGCTTGCTATACTCAAAACCACTCCATCATCAACAAACGCTTCAACAAGACACCTTATCACTTGGTCTACGATCGCGTTCCTTCAATCGAGCATCTTCGAACGTTTGGCACTCGTTGCTTCGTACTCAATGAAAAAGAAGATCGTGGGAAACTCAAGCCGAAAGCCGATGAAGTCTACTTTCTCGGATACTCACCAAATGCATCATCTTATCGGGTCTACATAAAACACGCACGTTGCGTCACTGAAAGCGTTAATGTACAATTCGATCCAAACGCCGAAATGGGTCCTGAACACGACAGTTCTGGACCCGCACTCACCGGTATACTAGCTTCCGATCACATTCTTTCGGAACCTGCTCCCAACCCAGCTGAACCTTCATCGTCCAAAACTGCCATGTCAAATCTGGATGACCTATTCGAGTACTTCTACTCGGATTACTTTGGACCGTCCACTGATACTTCTCTCCAGATTCCCCCGCCTACCTTGGAGATTGCCGAGACCTCGGATCTTTCCGGACAGCCAATTACAACGGAAACCGTCTCAACTGCTGCATCTCCAAGCACCTCTACGACTGTTCCACCCGATCAAACTATTTCATCGGATGCTCCTGTTGTTCCACCTGAACCTCAACCGCCTGTTCAACCAAATCTTGCGGAACCGACATCCTCTCCCCCTCCATCCACTTCAACAACGACGGATGTCACAAGTGCCACAAGATCATCAACCGTGGCACCATCTTTGGAATCTATTCAAGATCTTCCATTAGGTTCTTATCAAGATGACACCCCGGAACCAAATGCATTTCGACTCCTCCAAACCAGATCATGTCTACATTCTGGACAAGGCTCTGTATGGATTGAAGCAAGCCCCCCGCGCATGGTACGATAGTTTGTCTACCTATTTAGTGAAAAACAGATACTCCAAAGGTAAGATCGATCCAAATCTTTTCATTAAAAAGGACAAAGGTGACATTATGCTCATTCAAGTCTACGTGGACGACATCATCTTTGGCTCGACTAACCCAAGGCAATGCAAAGAGTTCTCTGAACTCATGATTGCCAAATTCAACATGAGCATGATGGGAATGATGAATTTTTTCCTTGGTCTTCAAATTAAACAATTTTCTACTGGAATATTCATCAACCAATCAAAATACATCTCGGATATGTTGTGTAAATACAACATGACGTCATGTTCTCCGATTGGAACACCCATGTCCCCGGGTTCAAAACTACACGCTGATCCTTCGGGGAAAGATGTGGATTCTAAAATTACCGGGGCATGGTTAGTTCTCTCATGTATATCAAGCATCTCCAAAGGAATCTCATCTTAGTGCGATCAAACGAATTTTCCAGTATTTAAAAGGTACACCTAATCTTGGTCTATGGTATCCCAAGGATACGGGTTTCGAGCTAACTGCCTTTTCAGATTCGGATCACGCCGGTTGTATGCTCGATCGCAAAAGCACTTCGCGCCATATTCAATTCCTTGGAGAAAAATTGGTCAGTTGGTCATCCAAGAAGCAAGCGTGCGTCTCCACATCTACCGCGGAAGCAGAATATATCGTTGTCGTAAGCTGTTGCTCGCAAATACTATGGATGCGCACTCAACTCAAAGACTATGGCTTCTGGTTCAACAAGATTCCCATCTATTGTGACTCCAAAAGCGCCATAGCCATTTCAAGCAACCCTTGTTCAACACACGAAGACAAAGCACATCGACGTTCGATATCACTTCATCAAGGATCACGTCGAAAGAGGTACAATTGAACTATACGTTGTTAATACGGAACTTCAGCTTGCCGACTTGTTTACCAAGGCACTGGATGAGAAACGATTCCAGTTCCCAGTATCCAAGTTGGGAATGCTCAATCTTAAAACCTGATTATCCCAAATCAGTGTGCCTCAAAAATCCTTAAAAACGTCTATCCAAGGGTTTTTGCACATTTACTCGTTGAGTCAATCTGCATAACACTTGGGTTCTTATTTTTTAGATTTTGACCTTTATCTTACAGTTCCGTATTTTCAATTTTTTCTTTCATTTTTATTTTCTACCTCGCTGTGTATATCACCATGGTTCATCATTCAAGGGGGAGCAACAAGGTACATTTTCCTATCCATTCACATTCCTAGGGGGAGTACACCACTGTATGCACTCACTAAGGGGGAGCCTTATATTTGTTTTCTGTCTTTTAGTTCTTAAAAAAAAAGTCAATAAGTCAGGTTCTCGGCCCCTAAGGGCCCGACAACAATGGGATTGTCGACCCCCTCTGGCTCGATAACCTCCCCAATCGACATCTTGATAACGGGAAGTTTTTCATCGGCCCAATCACACACTGCCACGTGTCATCACTCGATGACCACTATTTATAGTCATCGGGCCCCACTCTTACACGGTCTTCTTCCCCAATTTTTTTTTGAAATTCCCTCTCTGAAAAAAAACCCTCTCAAGATCAAAATCTCAAAACTTCGAGTTTTTCAGATCCGAAAGCACCACCAGGTTTGTAATTCTCCCCTTATCATCTTTAATTCTTGCTCTTAGTACTTAAATCTGTTGCATGATCCGATTTTTCATGAATGACTGTTCCGTTTTTGGGGTTTAATATGGTTTTCGTGGGTAGATAATGGTTTTCAGTCTTAAGTGCTTTACTAATCATGTTCCCTATCACTAATCGCACCTAGTAATAGGATTTTGCCTTAGTTTTAGGCCCTGTTTGGAATCTGAGGACTTAGAAGCTTTAAGTCTGGCTTATGAGTTTTTATCGAGTCCTTCATCGACCTTTGAATTTTTATCGAGTCTTGTTTGACCAAGAACACCATCATCTTTTCAAAGTGTTTTTATCGAGCCTTTATGACTCGATAACCTTTTTTATCGAATATCATAAACTCGATGAAAATCACTAAGTGTTTTTATCGAGCCTTTATGACTCGATAACATTTGTTATCGACTATAATAGGATCGATGAAAACCACCAAGTATTTTTTGTCGATCCCTTGGAACTCGATAACTTTTGTTATCGACTATCAAACGGTCGATGAAAATTACTAAGTGCTCTCATCGAGTCATTTGGATCGACATCCTGCCCTCACATTGTCCAAGTATTTTCATCGAGCCTCATAGAATCGACAACATGCTATACATAGATCGATAACTTTCTGAAAAGTTTTCAAGTACTTTCATCGACCCTTAGGCACTCGATAACCTGTTCTTCTCGATTCTCATTGACTCGACAACCCCTCCACAGGTTTGATCTTATTTTTTATAAGTTTTTTTGTCGATCCTACTTCAATCGACAACACCTTTTTCTCGATCCCATTGCACTCGATAACAATTGTTATCGATCCAATGGGACTCGATAAAAAGACTTAGCATTTTTTTTAAAACTCAATACACTAACTTTACACTTGGTTTGCCTAACTGTGTTCTTTCATAAACCAATGGCAGCCATGAATGATCCGAACATGTCCGATGATGAAAACCCGATGCCATCCGAACGCTCGACAGAACCAAGCATCAACGCAGCTAACCGGGATGAAGGTGACCATCATTTCTACCTCCAGCAATTCTAGTACACACTGACATACCATCCGGACGAAGGTGACCATCATTTCACTGCTCAAATCGATGACTTTGTCACCCGCCTAACTCCAGCCAGGATTCGCCGCATTCTCCGTCTACCGCTCGCCACAGCCGAACACCCATACGAAGCCTTTGCAACCAACCAACAGCTGGTTGCCGACATCATAGCCCTCGGGTACAAATCCCCTGAACCATTCACAAGCCCCGGCCAGTTCAAAAGGATGTACTGCCTTAGATTTGGTTCACGCTATTCATCATCGTCAATCGATGTCTGACTAGCAAACTTACTGGAATGGACAAGGCCAGCACTGCGGTTCTTCGGATCTTTCACGGCATTGCGTTCAACCGCCACTATGACTACGCGATGCTCATCTGAACGGACTTTATGGAACTAGTGGAAGACAAATCCAACTTTCGCAATCGTGCCTTCGTTCCGTTTCAGCGGTTTCTTCAACTGTTCATCCATGCAATGATGACCTCCCGGCCTGCCATTCCTAGAAGAGCCGGATCACCCTTAGGCCCGACAAGTGCTCTTAAATTTCTACGCCTAAATGATCGGGTCTTCAACTATACCATGCCTATCCCTGAAGCGCTCCTCGCTTATGCTGATCAGAATGCACCTAGTGTGATAGCCTATAGGGAGCGACATGGCTTAATGGCCCAACCACCTCCGGTTGCGCCTGCCCAAGAGCCGATCCAAGAGGAAAATATTGAGGGAGGTGAGGGTCCTAGAATAGAAGAGCAGGCTCAGGATCAGGGGGATCCCGACCAGGGTGATGAGCGTACTGCGAGGGGACATGACGAGGGAGGTGCATCTGATCAGCCCCCCCCCCAACCCACCTACTTCCAACTACCCCCACACTCGACCCATTATCCCAACCCCCCGATTCAAAACACTGGTCAGCCGACAACGTATCCGCCCCCGCTCTTCATCATCGGATGAAGATGAATCTGACAACCAACCGCTCCGTCGTTGCCAACGTACTGAAGAAATAGAGGTGCAAGCCGTCAGCCGCATCGGCCCACAACCGTTTATCACAGATTCCAGTTCTGGAAATGAAGAGTCATCAACTGAACCGAACCCTGAACCAATCATCCGTTCACCCACATCCGCTCCTACCATACCGTCTGATAAGAAACCTCAATTCAACTTTCACTTTGAAGCCAATCCATCCTTCCCATCTATGTCAGACATATTCCCTGAAACCTCTATTGGAAAAATAAGGAGAACGGAGGGAGTACAAGTTGAAAAAGAATTAGTGAGCATGAGCGAAGGGGAGACAAAAACAATAGAGAGTGAGAGTCCAAAATCCCCCGACCAGGTAACCGAGTCAACTAGCCCTACTCATTCGTTGGGTATGACTAGTGGACAAGTCGATGTGGACCTAGCAGCGCAATTGCACGCCCCCCCCCCCCCAGCCACTCTGAAGGCTCACAACAGCCAACAGTTTCAACAATACTTGTGAGTCTAGCACCTTATCTAGCTCCCCTCCACTCAGGAGGCATAGCTATTGAAACAAGAGGCAGTAGCTCACCTGCTTCGACTTCGGTTGTGTGCACATCGAGTCTAGAGCCAGCTAGGGGACACGAGTCTATACACACTGCGAGCCTCCGTGGCCCAGTCGGAACTCCCATAGTGATGTCCATTCCGGACATTCCACGAGGATTGGGAGGAAATCCTACCAGCGCTACATCTTCGCCAATGCTGAACGTAGATCATACAGTTGAATCAACTGTTATGTCAACGGGCAATCTAAGTGATCCCGGAGTTACCCATACAGCTACCACATCTCCATCATTCTCTATTCCCCAGGAAGGCGAAGCACTCATTGTTGCTCACTTACAAAGACCAAGAGACACCCTTGCTAAACATCTAGTCCTAATGACAGCCGAAAGAGAAGCCTTCATGCCCCAAATTCGTGAAGCTGCGCGTCTTAAAGAACCGACTCCTGTACAAGCCGAACCTTCTCATGCAAGCTCCAGCCGTCCAAGCACCAGCCACTCTCCACCGCCACCATCACCCCCCGAAGATCGACCTCATTCCCCGCATCGATATGAGTATAACACCGATGAACTCATGTCGATGTTGTATGCTAACCTGCTCGCCGAATCCAATGCAACCGGCCAACCGGAGGATTCGCTTGAAGGTCTTCTTCGCCGCAATCTTCAAATCCCTACTGTAACTCGTCACGAGTTCAATGTATTCCGCGCCCACATTGATCAAGAGCTCGCCGACTTGAAAAATGCCCAACAGCGCCAAACTGATGACATCCTGGGTGCTATTACTGCTCTTCGCACCGAAATCCAAGAGTCTTGCCGTCCGGCAGTTCGTACATCTACATCCAGACCTCACCAGGACGACCCGGGCTCCGCTCCAACTCGTCCTGAGGGGGAGACACGCCAAACAGCAAGATCACGACCAAGAGCAGCTGCTGCCTCAGCTTCAAGACCACCTGCTCAATCTACCCAACAAAGGCAACGCACTACAACGACTCAAGAGGACGATACACCAACGGTTGAAAAGCTTGCGGATATCAAATTCGAGAGTACAGCCGAACCTGCCGAACTCGAACAAAATGAAGAACGAGTTGATGTTCAACGTCTGCGAAACTCACTTTAAAACTGGTTTCGAGATCCGTACGAACCAGTACTTCAAGAGCAAGACTATGTGAACTTGAGGCATACAGCAAGAAACTATGCCTTAAGGGAACAAAACGAACCAAGACTCCTACCTCATCAGATTTGGTGGCAAAGAATGTTAACGGAAAGTAAATCCAAATGACTGAATCAGCAGATCCGTGTGCCATATCTTGAGGAAACCATGGAGAAGATCTTTTGCAAGGAAGCAAAACCTGATGATCTGGCACACATTCATCTAGTGATGGAAATGGACCCTGCTCAGGTTAGAGAGTATCTCCATATCCTGAGGATGAGAGCTTTACCTCAAGCTGAAGTGGTCTCAAGGCACAGGGTTGTCGGGATTTTGAAGATAGACACTGCAAGGATCTTCCAAGTCGAGTACCCGATTTTCACTGTCCAAAGAGAAGATGGTAAAACGTATTCCTTCTCTGAAGATGATTTTGCAAATCTCGATATTATGGACTTGGAGGTCATCTACAACGATCTGAGAGACAAGCGCAACCGAAACGTACACGAGCAAAGGGCATTAAGGGCAGTGGTAAGACATGTTCAGAAAGAGCTTCGGTACAGTTATCTTCATGATCTTCAACGAGGGATCGAAAGCGAGCAAAAGAAGATACACATTACTAAGCCTGATCAATCATTGCCTGTACCTGACAGTACTTTGGTCGCCACTGTCATCACTCGTCCTGTACATGGTGTAGTTTGGATGCATGCTTCTAGAGAAAAGCGATTTCTCAGATTTCACGAAGTGGCTGCATATTCTTACGGTACATTATGGGGAATCAGAAACAGCCTTGCGTTAGAACTTGCTACAGATAGAAAAAGCGCAACAAGGATGCGCAATGACAAAAGAAACTCTCTCTTAGAAGCGATCAAGATAATCGACGACAGAATTATCTATCGACAAACCCTACGAAGATTTGAAGGCATGTTCGAACTAAGAAGATGAAGACTCATTTTGCCACAAAGGGGGAGATTGTTAGGTCTATTATTATTTAATTGTGACAAAATAAGGAAAGGATATGCTTTATTGTAAAAGGAAGTTTATAATTCCTTAAACTCTTGTTTCCTTAATTAGACTAGACCTAGCAATATAAATACAAGGTTAGCGTTTTACTTTCATAGTTAGTCGATTCATATTTTATAGAGAGAGAGTTGAATCTGATTGTAATCGATACACATATGTTCAAGAGATATATGACTACGTAAGTTCCTTAAATCATTATTCGTGTCATATTACTTTGCTTTAACTGTTTATTGTCATTGTGCTTGTTATAATGGTATCAACACCTTCATATGAGACATATGAAACCTTTCCCCTTGGAAATGAACACCAACAGGTGGTGTCAGCTTTGAACTACATTGAAGAGAAAAGAGGTCCAAAACCCAAGGGTCCAGGTACCTTGGTAAGGAAAAACATGGGTAATGTCTGGAATTTTTTCTTTGCTCATGTTATCTTGTGTCTAAGCAAGAAAACTGGTGGTCCGGATCAAGCACCATCTCAGGTCACCGAGCTGGCTCATGCATTAATCTTTCAAAGAAGAATAGACTTTGCAGATTACTTCTTCAATGAAATGATCTCATCTTTCTCCACATATCGGCGACCTTGGATACCTTTCCAACTCCTCTTCTCCCTTATTATTAATGTCAAGCTTGCTAAAAAGCTTGAAAAGAGGGATGATATCAAATATATGATCTCCCACTTCATCAAGTTGGCAAGCAACTCATGCAAAAGGGAGTGTTGGCTACCGATAACCCTCTTAGACCTAATATGATTGAGTTCGCAAGAAATGCAACTCTAGCTTGGGGTGAAAATGAACCCAAGATTCGGGGACCCTCAGTCACCGAATCCACCTCTATATCATCCCACAGTCACCGATTCCAACCAAGAGTCACCGATGTGCCCAAATCCTGCAAGAGGTCCAAAGCATCGGGCACATCCACCTCCACCTCCGCACCCACCGATGCCACGAAGCCAAAAGAGCCTTTGGCTTCTACCCAGGCAGCCAAATCCCAAAAGCGGGGACACTCGAAAAGCTCCCCTAGTACTTCCTCAAAGAAGTCCAAGGGAACCAAAAGGGTCATAACACAAAAACCACCCACCGACTCCCAAAAGTCGGTGAGTGTTGAAAATATCCTTACTAGACCCGAGAAACACTCAACCCATCCTAGCTCCTCCATGCCCTCCCAAAAGGACATGGTTGTAACAAGGGTTACCCAATTAAAGCCTTCGTCAACTTTTTCCTTAGTTGACGAAGATGACTTGGACTCTCCCATCCAAGGCGCATCTTCATCACCCCTTGAGCTCTCACAGCTCCTTTTCAAGACTCCAAATGAGGATACATCACAACCAGGTGTATTCGATGGAGCTTTCCGTTTTACCGACTTCCTATTTTCCGACACTACACCTTGATCACGTATGTCTCCCATACATGACAAGGTTTTTGAGGAACCCCTTGTTGAGGACTCCCCTCACAGACACTCTCCTCATAGTGTCCCCCCCACCCCCAAAAAAATCTCAATCTTCACCCAAACAAGCTTCGGACCCCCCAAAGTCCCCCCAAATAAACCTACAGGTTTGGTGGACTACTCTTCTTCCAGTGATGACAACGATCAACCACCAAAGCCTCAACCAACCGACCCTATGACATCTCAACAGGGAGATGATCTTCTCAAGGCTTTCAATAATTTTTCAAGTGACACTATCCGTCGGGTGGAGGTTTTGGAAGACCATGCGAATAAAGAGATGGAAAGATTGGCTTCCTTTGTAAATACAACAAACAATCTTTCTACCACTCTCAGGTCCAGCATTGAAGAGTTTTCAGTGACTTACCCAACTCTTATGACATGTCTGGATCTCCTTCATCTGGATATTCTTGGTCTTCATCAAGGATTTCTTGCAAGTCATGAATCAGTGGCGACTACTATCAAGGGACTTCAAAGTGACTCTGAAAAGCAAGCCTCCGACATTGCTTCTATTCTTCTAAATCAAAAAGCAATCTTGGAATCTCTTGCTTCCCTTCATACAAAAGTTGATAAGGTACCAACTTATCCTCCAACCATTGAACTAGATATCGGTGATGCACTTTTCACGAAAGAAGGCAGATTTGTGGTTCAAAGGATTGAAAAGAAGTTGGATGGTTTGGGCTCCGATGTCGACCAGATCAAGAGGTTTCTCTCTTCAGTGGGTTTCAGGGGATCAACCACTGAGGGGGAGAAAAACAAGAAGCCAGCAAAAACACCACCACCACTAGTCACCGACGTGGTCACCGAGGTGACTCCTCCTCTGGTCACCGAAGTGGTCACCGAGGTGAACCCCCCTTTGGTCACCGATGTACAGGTCCCCGGAACATCTGCCAATGAACCTTTAGTACCGGGTAACACTAGTTATCTAGAGATGAGTCTAAAGAAGAAACTGGAGCAACAACTAAGGGGGAGGGTGTCAGTACCCAATCCCTTGAAGAGACTGAAGAGGAGAAGGAAAAGAAAAGACAAGAAAAAGCTAAAGGAAAGAAGCCTCTTTCGTATGAAGAGCAGCGTGAAGAACAAAAGAAGAAGAAAAGAGCTAGAGGTCCAGAAGCTTATTCTCTCCGATTGCAACTTGCCCTTTCACTCAACGATCCCCTTGGGGTCATTCTCACTGAAGCTAAAAGAGAGGAAGCAATAAGGGCTCAACTTGAGTTTGATCAGACGAATGTACTCAAGTTGGCTCAAGATGAGGCTACCCGAACCAAAACCACCGATGCCCTTCAAGCTCAGAAAGACAAGCTTGAAAATATAAAGAAAAATTCAGAAGCATTCATGCTCCAACCATAAAATCTCCTAAGTTACTTGTCACAATTAAAAGGGCAGACTCTATTAATAAACTTATGAGATTGAATGGTTGGAAGTTCTGGGGATCACAGAATGGTTGCTAACCATGTTTCCAAGAGTAGGTGTAAGTACAAAGATTTTGTGCTTGACACATTCCGAAAGTTCTTCATTAAAATGGTCAAAATTCAGACGGAACATGGTATAGTGGTTTCAAGCATGGAAGGGCAACAAATGTACCTCATTCAACAAGGCCTTTCAGGAGAGGTCATTAAAGCACCAAGGAACAAGAAAAAGGGACACTTTGTTGCACTTCATGAAAAGGGAATCAAGATAAATGCTTCGGGTATTAATCTCACCACTCCAACTTCAATCGCTTATCCGGAGCAAACCATGCTTACCGAACCCGAATTTGGAGTGTTCTTTGAAGACATCTTTGGAAACATAGGTTTCTTCAGAGCTTCCGACATTCCAAGGGCTCACAATTCCTTCCTCACTGCTATTCTAGGTGTGCGTTCTCTTGAAGATCATGGAATGACTCGACTTATCCTCGATGAACTGAAAAGAAGAGAACCCACCGATCCTTAAATTTTCTACTCATAGTATGAACTTCATTAATCATGTACTCTATGTGATGTACTATCCTGTGTTTTGATTAATAGAAGTTCATACTTTTCTTCATTTTATACTTGTTCATATTTTAAATTTTTGCACATACTTATACTTATACTTATACTTATACTTATACTTATACTGTACATACTCAGTTAAAAAAATATTTGAGTAAAAAGAACCCAAAAGAAAAATAGAAAGGGTCAAAAAGTATTTCTTTCTAACATACAGGTATCATCATCAAATAGGGGGAAATTGTTGGGTCACCGATGATTTGGTGATGAACCTTCTCTCTTTTATATGGTTGATCTTTTATAAGTTCTTTTGAAGGTCTGAAATATACTTCAAGTATTGGAAAATCAAAGACTATTCAATCAAGGGTTGTACATCAAAATGTGGAATTTTTGATGTATCAACTAACATTAAAATTCAGACCACTTGCCGACATCAAAGAGGTAGTCACCGAAAATTGAGGTTGCTAAAATTACGGTTGAGGTCACCGAAAATTTGAGGTTGCCGAAAATCAAGGTTACCGAAAATTGAGGGTCACCGATACAAATGTGTACGCTTGCCAACACTTAGTGAAAAATGAGGGTCATCGACCCAAGTGCTATGCACTTGTCGATCCTGCACTTGAAGTGAAGTCACCGATCAAAGTAATGTGTACATTTGCTAATTCCAACCTTAAAGAGCACTAACCGATGTGATACATACTTCTATGTATCACTTAGCAATTTTCAAAGACAAGTTCTTATGACACAATAAATGCAAGATACGTGTGCAGCAAGAACGTGGGTAGCAAACTTTAAATTCGGACATTCTCTTTTATTCTCATAAAAGAGATGTTTGTCTTTAGCTAAAAAGGTTTTGATGGGACTTCACAGAGCATGAAGAAAAAGAGATAAAATTATCTGACATTGCGTGCTACGGAGAATGGTTCATCCATTAACCTAGTACAAAGGGAGTGACATCTTCCTTTGTCCATCAGATATACTTCCAGCTAATGCATCCTTGACAGCTGTCCTAATGCACCCCATGCATGGGAACTATAAAAGGAGATGAAGTCCTACCCATAAACCTCACGCTTTCAACAAATCCTCTGAGTGATCTTTTGTTTGATTCGGCAATCATGTGTGTTTTAACAGTGTCATTTTAGCTTCCTTAGTGCATAAGTTAATTACCGTTTTCATGTGTTTCATGTGTTAAGTTTGTTAGAATAGTGTGTCTATTCTTTTCCGCGACAAACTTCTGTGTGTAAATTTTTAATATTTATATTAAAAAATTTAAAAGAGTAAAAAATTGTGTGTTTGTATTCAACCCCCCTCCCCCCCCCCCCTTCTACAAACCTTTACTTACGTAGCCATCTCTAAATAGGGACTAACGATAAATATATATATATATATACATATATATATATACATAAAGAAGGTAAGAATCCGTACCTTAAGCTTTACAAACATTAACCAATCACTGAGTCCATCTCTTTAATCCCGGCCTAAAAATAAATACCCGAACGTTACTATAAATCCTTACTGTTAACCTTGATCCCATAAGGTAACCAACTAAATTAATCAACGATATCATATAAATAACATCTAACTAAAGTCTACAAATCTAAAGGCAAACTATTAAACAAAGATAACCAAGATGGCAAGGTTTTGCATCAGATAAGAAACAGCAGCCATGGTTCAAGAAAGGAGTTGAACTATATATATATATATATATATATATAATATATACACGCATGTATATAACTTGCAGCTGGCCACAACCAATTCAAACATCTAAAAATGCTAATTTTAAGCCATTAAGACAGCCCTTAAGATCAGCCCCTTAGCCCATTTCAAACACCCAAAATGCTAATTTTAGGCCATTAAGACCAGCCATTAGGAGCAGCCCCCTAGCTTAATTCAAACAGACAAACTAGAAGCCATGGCTGGAAAAATAACTCAATCAGTAAGCCATGGGACAGCAGCAAACTCGATTGAAAATCGACTCATTTTAACCCGTTTTTCCGGCGATTCGCATGTCTCTCTTGACGGTAAAATAACCACAATTTACTACTCACGATATGCAATTTATACGACTAAAACAGAGAGGAAAAGTGCAGAATTTTGGGTTCTATTATCAAATAATAACCCATTTTTGCTGCTGCCAGTAAATTGACCGAAACGATGACTTTCGGCCATCGAAATGATTCCGATTATACCTTATACAAACCCAAAATTCATAACCCATCCGTCAATCGAACAAAAATTCAAGACTAGGGCAGAAGTTACCTTAAAACGACGAGAAATTACGAGTCTAATTGAAGTCGCTGCCCTTAATTCCCTTGCCTTTCGATCGATTTTCGCTCACAACCTTTTGGGATTTCTCTGCGATTGGAATAGGGTTTTAGCTAGGCTTTAAGACGTGGTAAAAATTCAGATCGTGCACTGCAGATTAAGGGAGGTTCAAATCCCTCTAAACCCAAACTTACATACGGGTTTTGCAAGGTTGGTCCCTCAAACCTAAACTATTTACAAAATTAATCTCTTAAAATAAAAACCAATAAAACCCACGTCACCTATGCAACCAAAAAGACTTTTTCTTTCTCTTTTAATACTTTGCAATCCCATAAATTTATATACATCTACATATATAAATATAATTTTATATATATATATATAATTGACGGGTATTAAAGCATGACATCTGTATGACCCTACTATGTGGAGCATCCTTGAGTTGAAATACTATTTATGATCGACATTCAAGTCCCCTACATTCAGAAAGTTGTAAGGCCCTTGCTATATGTAAGCATGTTATGGACAAAAGTTGAGGCCATATGTCACCATTGTGGATTTTTCTTTTGATGAGCTTATTAATATAATGTTGATAATGTAGGAAAGGGAACTTTAATTAGGTTTTTTTGTGCATCATGAAGTAGAAACCCGTTAACATATTTCACCTTAGCTCTTGTCTTTTATAATTAATTTCTGAAGAATAATTAGCAAACTGCAAACTGAATTGGGTTGATTTTATCCTGTTAGAAAGCTAAATAGCTTCCTATTGGATCTTGAATTAGATAATTAGTAAACTGAATTTAGCTCTTATCTTTTATAATTAGAAACCAAAACTAGAAATAGAAGCACTACTAAGGTATCTTTTATATAAAATGTTTGTAATTGACTATTTTTTTAAGAGGTCTTTTTTGGTCATTTTACATTCATATAAGCTAGTTTTTGCCAAACATAACTTGTTAAATTATTTATCATTCTGAAAACATAAGTCATCATATCAATTAGGCCGAAAGGGTGCCAAGGTGGGCGGGCAGCGGCGAAGTGAAAGCCGAGGGGCATTATTTTGGGCCCAATGTTGTTATTACTAATAAATAAAAAAAGTAAAGACTATAAGATTTGAACCCTTATAACCTCTAGGATACTTAAATGTTTCCTTACCACTAGGCTATTAATACTACTTGGTATTTATATTTTCGTATTATATTTTTATTACTGTTATTTCTGATTTGTTTTTTTTTTTTTTTTCTCAAGTTTTAGCTTGTTTTCATAACAACATTTGTTTATCTGGAATAAAATAAAATAAACCTATATAACAATTATTATTTTGTATGTGTTTTTGTTTTGAAAAACCATGTGATAATTTGTAGTTTATTATTATTTTTGCCAAACATTTTTTGTAGAGAATTGGTAGGATCAAACTTTACATGAAACATTTATATTACTAGATAATTTGAACTTGAAACCCCAAACATCTTTTGTTATGTTTTCTAAAATCAAACCATGTATGAACTAATTTAGATTACTTTAAAAAAAAATTATTTCCACACGCATAAATACGTTTTTCGAAAATTATTATTCATTTTGTTTTATGTTTTTGATTTGATGTTGAATCTCATCAATGCAATTTTGTTATAACTAATAGTATGGTTTATTGTCTTAGACTATATACGGTTGTTCATATTACATATCATTCGCTACACAAAAATGTTTACATTTAAAAACCATGTATTTGTGTGTTATTTGTTTCTTACATTAAGGACATTTTTTTTATTCTCCGCCCAGGGCATCCAAAACCATTAAGGGGCCGTTTACCAAATCTTACCCGGATAAGTACTTACCGACAAAATTCAACACTATCACTTACTTAACGCGTAGGATTTTAGTCCACAAAAACGGCATCGTATGTAACAATTTACCCGGTAAGCACTTACCGTGGTAAGATCCGTCACAATCACTTACCCGGGTAAGACTCTTGGTCATTGTTTCCCTTGTCTTCGCTCTTACCTGGTAATATTTTTGGTACTTGTTATATTCCTCCGGTAAGGTAATATGGTTTGATAAGCACTTATCCGGATAAGCGTTTGGTAAACGACCCCTAAATGTTTCTATTTTTACCTCTTATTGATCAAGTCTTATAATCAAATCTTTCTTTGGTTATTTGGATGGAATCTTCACAAAAGCCTTGAAGATTTCCAGTATTAGAGGAATCAAGCCTCTTATCAATACCCTTATTTATTGGGGTGATTCTATGTCCTTGTCATGCTACATGGTCGGGCCTTTTTTTCGTTTTCACACTATTACAAATATGAAAATAATGGGAAAAATTGTATTCAATATTTATAGCTACTCTAGGTTACGGGCACGCAAAAACCACCAACCCGTTCAACTCAACCCGTAAACAATCCAATTAAACTCAACCCATCAAATCGTCAATTAATAGGGTTGAAATTAGATTAAGCTTAACTCAACCGAACTCAACCTGTCACTAATATATATTTTTGATAAATATTTATTTATATACAATATACAATATAATTTTTTTTCTTCATATTTACCTAGTATCAACCTCATTATCGTTTTTGGTCATTGTTGGAGCACCATTTTCTCCATTTTTTTTGTGCCTAATTCTCATTCTCAATTTACGTATGCTATCTGCCATGAATTTTAATACTAGCAAAAGAATTGGAATAAATTATCCAAATAAATGTGTAAAACTAGGCAATATACAATTACATAAATATTTACATATCTTGTGGTTGAGTGAAGATGATAGGCATGAGTTTCAATATGTAAACATATTTGTATCCTTTGCAACCACAATTCGTTTATTTGTTGTATGTACGTGATTATTAATAATTCTGTGGGGATTTCAAATAGAAACCAAATAATTCGTATAAGTCGTATAAACTTTATGGTTTTATTGTTTTATTGAAAAAAAATTCATAAAAGTGTTTAATATGATAAAATTGTTTCATATAATTCTTTTATTCATGAAATTATTTCATATATTCTTGTTTTTATATAAAAATGAAATTGTTTCATTATTTCTCATTTTGATGAATCTTGTTTCATATATTCTTGATTAATCAACTCTCGTGTGTTTTTAATGAAATTTTTTATATATTATTGATTAATCAACCCTTGTAATTATGAAAAAGTGAAAAAAAAAATTAGTGGTTGAATGGAGTTTGTACGGTTTGTATAAATTGCTTGGTTTGTAACGGATATCTCCCCTAATAATTTAAGAGCACGGAGAATACTCTAATTCACTTAAAATAAAAATAAAAACTACTTATTTAAAAGAATGATGAAAACCTGCCAACCCAACTCGTAAGGACGGACCCATAATTTTTTTTTAAACGGTTACACCGTTTAACTACAAGAAAATAATGTCGAGATATTTTAATAATATTATATTTGGTCTATTGGTTAGTTCATTAATTTTCATACGTGAGGTCTTGGGTCCAAGTCTTTTATTATGATTTTTTTTAGAAACAAAATAAATTTGTAATTAAAAGCAAAAATCTAAAAATATGACACTAGCGGGATTCGAACCTAGGTCTAGAGTGTAGGAAAAGCCTTGCAAACTAACTCTTTCAAACAAAACTTGTATCCATATTGTAGTTTAAAATATATATGTATGGTGGCACACAACAAAACGATATAGTTGCACCTTTCACAAGCCTAAATTTTTTATCCTTCGCCGGAGAAATAATACGATGGCCCGTGCCACCGTGGGCACCACTACAGGTCTGCACCTAGTCAGGATATACTTTGTAACGGGTTGGGTCGAGATTGTTTCAAATCATCATAATTAGGTTGGATTATTTAAGTGTCTCAAACCATATAATCCAACCCGTGTACACCCCTACTCCAGTAATGTAAGTTGGGGTGTAGACTCTTATCTGATAAACGATTACTCAGTTAACTTCAATAAACGTGCCCCACAAACTTGAAGGTTGTACAATAAATATATATATATATATATATATATACTAGAAGGGTACTCGCGCAATGCAGCGAGATACATCTTGATTTTAGGTTTTATTTTAATTTTTGTCCCGGTCGATATTTAATGATTTTATGTGGTTTTGAGAAAACGATTTTAATGTTCATTTAAAAGTTCTCTTTTTTTATGTAATTTCTTTAATTCAATTTTTTTTTATCATAATATAATTATGTTTAATAACAAAATAATCTATTTTTGTTTTAATAATATAACCTTTTATAATGATAATAATTAAGTTTTTTGTTAGAACTCAATGATTATCTTAATTATACTTTAGATTTTTTTATTTAAAATTAAATGTTTATCCTGTATTTTGGATGATAGTTATCCGCAGTTAGTTACACGAATTCAAAAATAAAGATTTAATAAGTTGCACTTACGTACAATTTACTTGTAATCTTGAAAATTAAGTAATTAGCATTAAATAGCAGTACCTAAGGCTTAAAAGATTGTTTTTAAGAGTTTTTGACCAAATGCTTTATAATATAGTATAGATATACTTGGGATCACGTGAGACCAACCTGTTTCGTGAGACCCATGAGACCACTTTTTTATACTTGAAACTTCACAGCAAAACCCTGTGAAGGTAAAAAAAGTCTGAACCTTAACACTAAAAACATTGTGAAGGTTACCGTAGTTGTTTTTTAGTTCCATCAATCAATACGTAGTTGTGTGTGTGTGTGTGTGTGCGTGTGTGTGTAGGGTCAGGTTCATGGAAAAACACCAAAAAAACTGAAGAACACCTTAGGAGACCTCTATTTGAACGGTATGCACAAATGCATACTGGTAATTTGTAACATGGATTTGTGCAATTGTGCATACGCACTAATGCATATATTTGCACTGATGTATAAAAAAAACTGCTTCAATCGCTTGTGTGCATTTGTGCATATCGTCTAGATGGAGGGCTTCTAGGATATTCTTCAGTTTTCTTTCTTTTAATAGATACAATTTTCTCTTTTTCATATAAATATATATATATATATATGAAAATAATTTACTCAATAAAAAAAATCTTTTAAAATTTGCAAAACACCTAAATAATATTCAATCGGTAGGTAAAATGTCATGTTTTCGTAATGAGGATAGAACTAGAACCGCTTATCGTATGATATTTGGCAAATCACAAAAATAAAATGTTACCAAAATATATTGGTGGCATAATTTTGCGGCATGGAAATTATTGAATAAAAAAAATATCGAGTACTAATTAGCTATTTCAAGTAGGGGTGTTCCCAGGTAGGTGTTGGTTTTAAATTTTAGGTATCCATGGGCATCTGTTTCAAACCAGGTATAATGTATATATAATATTTACACATTATATATTTAAATTATTATTTATATATTATTAACATAAAGTTAAATATGTAAATCTTTTACGTTTTGGTGTCAATAATTACAATTCATGATTAAATTTGATGATATAAAGTCGTGTCGTGAAAGTGTTGATATTAACCAAAAAAATGATTGTTTTTAAATAATTAAACTTATTTTAATTTGTAACGCTTTGATTATTCATTTAATCGTTGTGTAATTGTTTTGAATGTTATATTTTGGTACCACTTTTATATTGTTATAAATTCAGGTAACCTTGAACCAAACTGCGGGTAACTGTCTTATTTCAGTTCAGTTTGGTGTTGTTCGGTTCAACCTACGGTTCAGTTTAGATTCGAGATACCTACCCACCTCATGCGGTTCGGTTCATATTTTTCCTACTAACCGAACCGAACGAAACCTTAAAGACCCCTAATTCGAGCACAAGAATATACATTGCAAAAGAATGTTAAAACTGAAAGAGAATTCAATATGGGGTGGTAAAGAAAACAACCATTTAGACATTTATAAGAAAGCAAACAAAAATGATTTTCTAACATACCCCTCAAACTAGCCCTAGGAAAGGGGTAAAATAGTCTTAACATATTTGAAGAAGTCCAAATAGCATAAAAGTCAAAAGGGAACCATTATTTGCATTGGGTGGAAAAACAGAATCGTGTGAAAATAGGAGTTAAAATGATAAACATAATAAGGGATCTTGACATTTGATCACTTTTAATCTTATTTTCAATCCATGAATTACGCTTATCACATGAATTTATCAGGTGCATCTCGGTGCACTGTGTTAGTGTTGATCTTCAATTATGATTGATCCAATGATAGAGATCTCTTCTTACCATTCTCATCATAACTTTCATTTTTACTGAACCCAACCCTAGGTGGAAACCCCTAAATTTTTCATAAAAAGACCAGAAGGACCTAAAAAAATCACCCAACGGGCCTAGACTAAAATCAAAGGATTTTTTTCTCACAAAAACATACTTGGAAGGCCCAAGCGTAGGCCCCAAAAAGCCCAGACCTTATGCATCTCTACTTTATTAAGAATTATAACTGCGTAATGCTCAACGTGGCTTGTATCCAAACTTAAAATAAACGATCTTATGTTCATCGATTACATGAGTTGTAAATAGAATAAGGAAAGAAACTACTGACACCTACGTCTATGAAATGAGAGAAATCGGATACTAACCCCAATATAAATTAACCATAGGAATTTTTTCAAGCAGTGACACCATTTTGACTATAAGAAACGAAGATATGGATATTTTTCACAAAATCATTATTGGTCTGTTGGTTAGTTCCTTGTTTTTCATATGTGAGGTCCTGTGTTCGATTATTTTATCGCTATTTTTTCCAAAAACATAATAAATCTGAAATTAAAAGCTTAAGAACTAAGACAATGACACAAACACGATTCGAACCTGAAAAAGCATGCAAACCAACTCTATCCAAGAAAAACTTGTGTCATAATTATAGTTTCAATATATACTTCGGTTGCACACAACAAAATGATACTGTGGCACCTGTCACAACCCTAAAACTTTTTACACTACGGCAGAGAAACAAAGAGTTGAACCGTGCCACCGTAGTGGGTCCCACCCTACATTGGAAACTCAACCAATGAACCAAAAAACCGTTCGTTCGGGCAAAACCACAAATTTAGCAAAAGACTCCATACACAAAAACCATCATCTTTGGTAAGTTTGAGCATTAGAATTGAAATGACCCACAAGTGTTTAAAATCTTGATCATCAAATTTACATTACCTTATCTTTGTTTCAGAAGCGATTCCAAAATTAAAGGCCGATCGATCGATTTTGTGGGCAACTGCAACATCTACAAAAGAAGACACCAACGACAATCAATTAGTACCCTTTTCAATTAAAATGCAACATATTTTTTGAGATGTATAATAGTTATATACAACAAATGCAACAAATAAACTCACACACCCTCCTCACCTTTACTAGGTTTAAACCCCTGACCTTTCCACGTAACATATTATTCAAACCTGGTCATGAAAGCCAGCATCGCGTCCAAATCTTCAAGTTCATCTCTTGTGTTACCATCGTAGTTAAAAGCCGAGTAATCATCATAATCAATGTAATCATCATAATAATCATAACCATCATCATCATCATCATCATAAACATCAAAATCATATTCATCTAAATCATCATTTCCGTACATATACGGACACCCATCAAGAGAATCGTGAGGGCGTTTTAGACATTTTATCTGTTCCGAACATCTTTTCCCCAAGTCTCCCTTGAGATCAAGTGACCAACACTTTCGCAAATCAAGATATTTAAGATGAGGACAACCATCCAGAATGACCTTTAACCCAATATTCGAAAGGCTGTTTCCAATAAGCTCAAGGTGCTCCAAATTGTGTAAGTTTTCCCCAATAGCTACAGCTATCTTATTACGAGTATCTTCGAGCCCTTCACAGAATGTACTTGCTCCTTCATTTAATTTGAAAGTTTTTAGCAAAGGACAATAACGGCCGGCTGTTTCGATACCTTCTTTTGATATTTCTCTTGAGTAAAGACTAAGTTCCTCTAATAACGGAAATTTCTTTAAGGTTTCGGTCCAGCTTCTATATGGGTCGGTATAACCTTCGCAAGATACGACTTTGAGACGTCTGAGTTGACTTGATCTGTAAGAAGAACATACAAGTATTAGAATTTTAGGGTCATATTCAGGGGAAAACGTCAAAAAAAAACCGAAAAACACTCTGTGAGCCCTCCATCTAGACAGTATGCACAAATACATATTGGTAATTTGTATATATGCACTAGTGCATAACATGCACTAATGTAATGGCAACATTGCTTAGTGGTGTATATAAAATTATTAGAACTTCAATAGTTAAACCTGATATCTTTCTAGACCATCTCCAACCCAACACTATAAACAAAAAAAAACACAAAAATGGAGGCATTTTCATCTCCAACCAAACACTAAAACACTAAAAAAATAGAGGGACAAAATGTTGGCCTCCATATTTAGAAGTCAATAAAATAGACCTCTAAAAAAAACTAATAATATTTTGTTAACTTTTCTAATTATATATACATATATAGATTAATATTTAATAGTATTATTTAAAACAGTATAATAATAAATGTATATTATTTCATTATTAAAAGTGTTTTTAGTGTTGTTTTTTAGTCTTTGGTTGGAGATGGGTGTTTTTTAGTGTTCAAGGACGCACAGACTCAGTCCAGTCTGCTAATTATCGTTCAAAATGTAACTATAAAAATATAAGATTAAGAGGCCGTTTACCAAAATACTTACCGAGTAAAAGCTTACCAAGTGTCAATTACCTTACCAGGTGAGCATGGGAAGAACAGAGAATTTTAAACGGGAAGAGGCATGGAAGGACCGAGAATCTTACCTGGTAAGTGAGGGAAAATTTTCTTACCCGGTAAGTGCTTACCGGGTAAAAGACGCTTACCAGCAATCCCATATGATCACCAAAAATATTACTCGATAAGGCGTGTGAGGGTGGTGAGCAGTGACTCTTTTTTTTTAAGTATATAATATTTATATACTGTAAATGCAACAAATAAACTCACACACCCTCCTCACCTTGTTTGAATCCTCACCTTGTTTGAACCCCTGACCTCCTAGGAGGGCAAGGGCTACGATACCGCCGGACCAGAGGCCCTTTGGTGAGCGGTGACTCTTACTGGTAAGCACTTACCCAATGAGTATTTGGTAAACGGACCCTAAGTTAAAATATGCTCACCGTATCAATTTAGAACCATCTAATGGCTAAAAAAAGTAACACGCAGCATCTTCGGCTTTTACTATAACCACAAACAAACAATGCCAATAAATTCCCATACCTATCAGCAACATATTGAAGGATCTCATCATCACCAAAATCACCAATGGTGATATCAATCAACTGGCCTTGGCTTCTATCCACAGCATGTTTACACATAGCAAGGTCCTGTGACATGTCATTTTTATACCAATAATCCGTACAAATGACCCTCCACATAGAAGGATCTTTGCAGATTTTTCGCCAACTAGTGCACACTTTTTGGGCGTTCTCAAGGATATCAAGCACATGAACTCTTGAAAGTATATTGGCCATTACATCTGATGGAAGCTCTAACCAATTCCTTGTTGGTTGTTTCACCTGCCATCGCTGCTTGGGTTTTGGAACGAACTTGACCTTCTTGGGTTTTCGTCGATTTGATTTTGATGTGGATGGCATCATCACTTTTGCATGTACAAAGCGCAATTAAAAGTTTACACCAAATGTATATACATACATACAAACATTCATATATATATATATATATAGATATAGTGTCAGGTTCAGGAGGAAAAGCCAAAAAAAGAGAAAACTGAAAACACCTTGGGAGCCCTCTATCTGGACAGTATGCACAAATGCATACGAGTAATTTGTAACATGCATTAGTTCATATCCACTAGTGCATAATATGCACTCATGCATAGGAAAAAAACAGTTTCAATTGTTTGTATGCATTTGTGCATATCGTCCAGATGGAGGGCTCTAGGGTGTTCTTCAGTTTTCTCTTTTTTTGGCGTTTTCCCCTGAACATGACCCTATATATATATATATATTACGATAAAAAAAATGTGTTAACATATGTAAAATTAATAACCATACAGGGTAAATGAACCTAAATGTTTTTTTCAAATCTGAAGATCAAACGCACTAGAAATTTTCAGGAAACACAATTGCAGGATGAATTAATTACCATTTACCAATAACAAGAAAATGAAATTGACATGGCATAGCAAAGTGGACGATAAAATTTCACTGTAACACCACTGAATAATCAGACACTTCCTTAAACCTTTTCATGGGTTAAAGAGGATATTAACTGTTTATATGCCCTCTACTGTCTTCCCCAATGATCACAAAAAAGCTTATTCCTACATTTAAAAAGTCCAAGTGTATTTTTCAAATATTTACTATGTATTACGATATATGTGCTGATGTTCTGTTGCTTTTGACAATTCATATTAACAATCATAGTTAACTGGTTTTAAATGTTACCCTTGGGCACCTCTTCATAATTTCTGCTGGTCTAGTTATCTTGGACAACGGCTTACTAATGATGATCATTTATCTTTATCCTCTTTTGATTTGTTTTTGTTTTTATGTATATTGATTTCAACTTCATTTGGTTATTCACTTTTGATGTTTGATTTGTTAAAATATATATATGTTAAAAGATGATGAGGGTTTTATCATAAAAAGAAGATGAATAAGAGAATCATGCAAGTCAAGCATTTTAACAAACACTTGGCATGCATAAAAAGAAGATGAAGAAGGAAAATCACGCAGGTCAGGCTTTTTAACAAACACTTGGCATACATAAGTAATGAACTCTAAAAAATCTGTGACGATGGACTTATATATTTCATCAACGAGCATAATAACAAAATTGAAATCGCAGTTCATATGATAAGCGAAAAACAAAGAGAAGAGTGAAAATCTTGGAACCGAAACACAATGACCAAACAAGATATACATCAAGAGCATATTTGAAGGAATACAAAATCATTATTCATCAAAATAAACAAACCCTAAATCATCGAAAACCCCAAACGGATAAATGAAATCGCATTGTTCATACATGAAATTGGTATGATGGATAGGGACGAGGCGAATCAGAGAGAAACGATGCGCGGTGATGGCTATAGAAGAAGACTGCAGCGGTTGCATTGATTTGCGATTTTTTAAGCAGGATTGGCAACCGGGCCGGGTATTTGGGGATCGTGTCGGGTCCTGCGGTATACCCGATCCAACCCGTTAAGGGAAAAAAGTCGTTGGTTATATCCGAACCGGTCCGGAAAAAATATGTTAATTTTCTCAAGTAAATTATAACTTTTTTCAACATGAAAATCTGACTCGGTCAGCAGTCAGAGCGTTTACTAAAATCATTGTCTGACCCACGATCTGACCGAAAACTTACCCGATCAGCTTCAAAATTATGCTTACCTGGGTGAGATTTAACATTTTCACATTTTGCCCTCAAATTTAACATTTCCACATTTTGCCTCAGATTTAACATTTCCACATTTTGCCCTCAAATTTAACATTTCAATTTCACTCCACTGTGATCTCTCTCTCTCTCTCTCTATATATATATATATATATACATATATGTGTGTATACATATATGTATATATATATATATGTGTGTGTGTGTGTGTGTATATATGTTTAATTTTGGGGCTCTCTTTATTCAAATGTGATTACGTGATACATATATGATTTTTTTTATCAAATGTAAAAAAAACCGATATAAAAATAAAAAAATTCATGACTTTTTTTAATCAAATGCTAGTATTTAAGATATTATTTCACATATATTTGTTTAATACGGTGAAATTTTTCACATGTATTTGTTTCACCATATGAATTTTTTTTATGCATATTTTTTGTTTCAGTAGGTGAATCAATTTTTTTTTCCACATGTAATTATATTCATAAGGTGAACACAAACATATATGTGAAACAATATCTTAAATTATAGGTTTTGATAAAAAAAACATCATGAAAAAAGTATATTTATATAGGTTTTTACGAGTTTGTAACTTTTTTGTGATTTTTATTTGATTATCGTTCTATATATATATATAATATATAGGGGCGGGTTCAAATGAGAACTCAAATTTGGTTGTGAAAGTAAGGACAAATGAGAACACGACACGTGTTTGAATGTAGATTATTTAAAGTGGATAATCAAAGAAATATCCAGATTGAATAAGCATCATTCAGACTGAATAATCAAAGAAATATTCAGATTGAATATAGTATTTATTCAGTCTGAATATTTCTTTGATTATTCTCTCTGAATATGACACGTGTCGCGTTCTCATTTGTCCTCACGTTCACAACCATATTTGAGTTTGCATTTCAACTTTCCTCTCTCTCTCTCTCTATATATATATATATATGTGTGTGTGAGTGTGTTCAATTTTTTTTGAGTAAAATAGTATTATTTTTTGGCAATTAATCATAAAAAATATATTATTTGGCAATTAATCATTAAAAATATTTTATCATTTTCTATGGTAAACATTTATTTATTTTTTGATGCAAATAGTAAGCATTTATTTAAAGTATGCATGATGTTTTTTCCTCCATTAAACTATTAATAATAGAAAAAATTACATTTTATTCAAAATATAGTACAAATAGGGTTATAATGGTAATTTTATGGTTCGTAAGCACTTACTAAGAACATTTGGTAAACATTGTTACCCGAGACAGCACTTACCCGGGTCGGCACTCTTACCCAAACAGATTTGGTAAACGGCCCCTAAGGGTTTGTTTGCTAATTGCTGACCAGACTGATTGGGTCAGCAAATCTGACTCGGTCAGTAGTCAGTACGTTTACCAAATCATGAATCTGACCGAGATCTGACCGAGCCAGCACCAAAATAATGTTTACCAGAGTCAGATTTTATGTTTCCAATACGTACCCCTCATTTATGTTTGTCGTTTTCTTTTATAATGGAGATATGGGGTTATAATGGTCATTTTATTATTGGTAAGCACTTACCAAAAACATTTGGTAAACACTCTTACGGGGAAAGTACTTACCCGAGACAGCACTTACTCGGGTCAGCACTCTTACCCAGACAGAACTTACTCGGTAAGAGTTGGTAAACGACCCCTAAATGTCTTAAATATAATCAAACCAATTACAAACAGTGTTTTATATTACAATATATAACAAAACAAAAGTACGAACATCATATAACTAATATCACGATTTCACGGTTAGACAAATAATAGACTTTTTCGTAAGCATTATTTGGGGTGTTAAGGTAGAGTGGATAGAAACATTTTAAATTTTAATTGTTATATTTTTTATTTAATGGTTATATATCTATATCTATACTACATCAATAACCATTTAAGCAAAAAGTCTTAAAAGATAAGTTTTTAAGCATAGAGTACAACCAATTAAAATATTAAATTCTAAAATCTCTTAAAAATAAGTCTTTAAGCAATAGAGTATAACAAGTTAAATTATAAAAAAAAAATTAAGGACAACCTCATATGCATACTTTACAAGTTATTAAAGCTTCCTTATGATCCCACCACCAGCACCAAGTTTGGAATAAAAGAAGTCTTATTTCCCCCTCTGTAAAAGTTTTTATTTAGATTTAGGCTTTAAGTTAAGAGTCTAGTCTGAATAATTCAAATTTCAAACTTAAAAGTTTGCTTTTCCAAGGAGGTGTTTGGGATTGCTTATGAAAATGACTTATTGACTTATTAGGAGTGTGGTACCGGATAAATCCATATTGGAGTGTTTGGATGAAGCAAAAACTGAAGTGCTTATCACGGTGGGAAAACGCCAATAAGGAGTTTTTAATAAGTAGGTAGCTCCTAACTTATTGAGTTATTAGGAGTGTAGGAGTGTGCTACCGGAATAAGCTAATCCAAACACTCTTTTTAAAACTCCGGTGTGGTACCACATAAGTTGATAAACACTTTCGGTAAAAAGCACTTTTTGTTTTAAATAAGCAATCCCAAACACCCCCCAAGTTTAGGTTTCAAGATCTGTTTTACTTTCCAAAACGATCTCTCTCTTTTTTTCCCCACATTTGAACTTAAATTAAAAATTCGAATCAATATAATCTCTCATGTTATGAAATCCCTCCCACTAGGGGTGACAATCATGTCGTGTTTGGGTTGGCGGGTCGCGGGTTGGGAGTCAGGGAGGCTCAACCCGGACATGACCTGTTTAGCTTATCGTGTCGAGATACACAACACTAACCCAAACTCGGTCCTGTTGGCGGGTTGGCGGGTTGGTGGCGGGTTGCCGAGTCACAAACGGATTGGCAGGTAAAAACGGGTTGGCGGGTCACAGCCAGATATAAACATTCAAATTTCAACAAAAAGTCCTAACAAACACATGAAGCATTCACGCTTTTTCATTTTTTGTTTTTTGAGTTTTCATTTTTAAGTAAATAACTAAATATAAAATATTTAAAAAAAATTAAAAATTGTTTGGCGGGTTGGCGGGTCGACCCGCGACACGATTGGGTCAACCCGAACACGACCCGTATATTTGACGAGTTGACGGGTTGGCGTGTCAAAAACTTTAACCCTAACCCGTTTATTTTCATGTCGGGTTCGTGTCATGTTTCGTGTCGTGTCGAGAATTGCCACCCCTACCTCCCAGATCCCAAATTCAAAATGAACTATTTGATTTAGGTTTCCTAAACCATCAACAATAAAGTTTGCATATTTTTGGTCCACTTCCCCGATCATTAGGTTTCCTAAACGATTTTTCATTTAAGTTTACTTGTTGTCTTTTTTGTGAGTATGATTGTCTTTTGGTTCTTTATTTTGCAGAAAAAGTTGTTTGATCAAGATGGATAGAGCTATGGATATCGGAGCTTGATGGGGTAATCAACTTCACTTTTCATTTTCTTTTTGTTTCACATCGATTTCAGTTTTCCATTACTCAGGTGATATTTTGCTTTTATTTTTATTTTTGTTTTTAGAGAATCGGTTAGGTTTCTAACATGCGATGGAAGTTGGGGGTTTCAGTGTCATTATGAAGTGCTCAGGTTTTTGGATTTTGTTGTTTTTTTCTTGCTACTACGATGAAAATGTTATTAGATTGGTTGTTTCTTTCTTTGTAACAGAAGAAATAAAGAAATAACAAGTCCCACTAACATTTTTCGTAACAAAGAAAATAAAAACAACAAATCTACTAATATTTCCATTGTAGTAGCAAGAAAAAAACAACAAAAAACCACAAACATGAGCACTTCATAATGGCATTAAAACCCCCAACTTCCATCACATGTTAAGAAACCTAACCGATTTTCTAAAAACAAAAACAAAATATCACCGGACTAATGGAAAACCAAAATCGATGTAAACCAAAAAGAAAATGAAAGCGTAGTTGATTACCAGATCAAGCTCCGGTATCCATAACTCTATCCATCTTGATCAAACAACTTTTTTTACAAAATAAAAAATCAAAAAAACAACCATACTCACAAAAAGATAACAAGTAAATCTAAATGAAAGATGGTTTAGGAAACCTAGTGACCGGGGAAGTAGACCGAAAATATGCAAACTTTATTGTTGATGGTTTAGGAAACCTAAATCAAACATTTCATTTTCAATTTGAGATGTGGGAGGAATTTCATAATATGAGGATTATATTGATTCAAATTTTGAATTCCAGTTCAAACGTGGGAAAGAAAGAGATAGATCGTTTTGGGAAGTAAAACAAATCTTCTTATCGAAGGAGTTCTTTTTTCGTAGGAGGAAAGTTAAACAGATCTTGAAAACCTAAATTTGGAAAAGCAAATTTTTAAGTTTGAAATTTGAATTATTCAGACTCAACTCTTAAACATAAAGCCTGAATCTGAATAAAAAAATTTATAGAGGGGAAAGAATACTTCTTTTATCCCAAGCTTGGTAGTGGTGGGAGGATCATAAGAAAGTTTTGATAATTGTAAAGTATGCATACGAAGTTGTCTTTATTTTACTTTTATGAATTTTATGTTTTTAACTAGTTGTACTTTATGTTTAAAGACTTGTTTTTAAGATATTTTTAAATTTTATGATTTAATTGGTTGTACTCAATGCTTAAAGACTTGTCTTTAAGACTTTTTGCTTAAATGCTTATTAATGTAGTATAGATATATGTTCCTTCATTTAGAAACTCTTTAAAGAGTTGAACCTTGTCGAAATCAATATAAAATAAAAAATATTCATAATTTTTTCATCAAATGTTATGATTTAAGATATTGTTTCACATATGTTTGTGTTCATATGAAAAAAATATTACATGTGGAAAAAATGTTGGCTCAATTTCACATACGAAACAAAATTCATATGGCGAAACAAATAAGTGAACCAACGTTTTTTTACATATGATATTTTTTTTTCACATAAACACTAACATATACGAAATAATATCTTAAATCATAACATTTGATGAAAAAAAGATACTTTTATATTGTTTTCCACAAGTTTTTACTCTTTAAAAAGCTTTTAAGAGATTGTCCATATTTATAGGGACCTAATCAAATGAGAACTCAATAATTTATGATAACCGTGAGATTTAATATAGACCACTCAATTGAAATAATTAATTTTATTTTTTAGTTAATAAGGAAGGACAATGCAGTAATATCTTTACTTTTTCTTTGACAATTCACATATCATATTTGAATCGATTTGCATTTTCAAAAATAAGTGAATTCCTAAAATTAAAATTTCAAATCTAACTTTATTATAAATTTTTGTAAATATATTATCATATGAGAGCATCCAACTAAAATAGCTTTCTCCAAGCCTTCATCCCCGTCTCTTCAGAAATCGCCCGTCCCTCACATCTTCTATTTCCGGCAAAAATACAAAGTGGAGATTTAAGGTCGAAGATGTAGCCCAGATCTCGCCGGTGTACTACGTCTGTGATTTTGTCGATGCACTATAACCCAAATTTCAAAGAAACCTAGATATTGGAACGCCAATGAAGTATAACACAACGTGTATTAATTTTCATAATGTATAGTTTCGTTGTTTTAGAAAGTGTATCACAGTATGTTTTCGTTGTTTTAGAAAGTGTATCACGGTGTGTTTTTATTGTTTACGAAGTGTATCACGGTGTGTTTTTATTGTTTACGAAGTGTATCACAGTGTATTTTTGTTGTTTTACATATGTATCACAGTGTATCAGGTACTATTGCTTTACAAAGTGTATCACACTATGTTTTTTGGTTGTTTTATGAAGGGTATTAGAGTGTGCATCATGTGTTTACGTGGTGTTTGCCGGAATAAGGTTAGAGAGGAGATTTCTAAATATCCTTACATTAAAAATTTAAATCAAAGGCGGCTTCAAATGAGAACTCAAATTTGGTTGTGAACGTGAGGACAAATTAGAACGCGACACGTGTCATGTAACACCCAGAATTTTCGTTGCTACCTTCCATCGTGGGTTCGCCTTTAAATGTTAGTTCTGTACGGCTTAGATTGAGCTCATTCGAATGTTTTTGGGTAATGTAGTGTTGACGTCTCAAAACTCAAGGTAACGTTTGGTTAAGGAGGATAAAGTAGGTTAAGCGGGTTACGAAGTTAGTTATGAGATGAAACTAACTTGATAACCCTAGCTACGTGTGTTCTTCATCTTCTTCACCAAGCTCCACCATTTCCACCCTTTTAGGAGATTTTCTAGGGTTTTCCTAACCCTAGCTACGTGAGTTCAAATCCAACCTTTTATAAACTTAATACTTGTTCGAAATACTATTATTTACTTGTTTGAAATACTATTATTTACTTGTTCGAAATACTATTATTTACTCCTTTTAAGTTATGATTTCAAGTATTTATGCATTGGGAAAATTGCATCAAAATGGAACCAACTTTGCCCTAATTTCTATTTTGGGGAACCAACTTTAAAAGTTATCATTTTAGGGTCTAGAGCAAAGTTTATATTTATTTAAGGGACTCGTTAACCGGTTGAATAGGTAACCGGTCATTTTTAACATGACGTGGCAAGTTGTAAATTAAAAGAAGCATGAGGTGGATTTTTAACATGACGTGGCAAGTTGTAATAGTTGTAATTAAAAAAAATCAACCCTAACAGCCCTTGGTCACTTCTCATTTTCATCTTCCTCCGCCGTCCTTTCTTCTTCATTGCTTCCCCCAAGCCACCACCACCGCCTCTGCATTTTTTCCGGTGACCAACAACCTTTATTTTTCTTCTTTATCACTACAAATGAATCCACCATCGCCCCTCGATTCTGTTTCCATCCTCATCCCATGACACCCTCCTCTTCTCCGGCACTCCTTCTGCGACGACACGAACGCCGGTACGAAACCCCAACACGACACGTAGCCACGTCCATGCCGGTTCATATCCCAACGTTGTAAATCGGAACTGAAACTCGAATGTCGATGTTCTTCTCCTTCCCCTGTCGCTGTAAACCGAAACTGAATCTTCCCTACCCCCATCAATGTAGATATTTTATTTAGATTTCTGAGGTTATGATTTCGAAATTTGATTTAGAATTTTAGGTTTCAATTTTCGTAATTATTCGCTCACTTGTCAATTTTTTTACTCTATGTTTCTTTCTTCTTCCCTCTAACTTCATGTTCATCACTGCTCTTCATTATCACTATCACATAATGATTTTTGTTTATATATAAATTTTTGGTGGATTTGTAATAACTCATTTGGGTGGTTATTCTGATTCCTGAGGAGATAAAATGGGTGACGAGCATACATTAAGGCATCACTTTGCATTTCAATAAATAAATAAAAAGGCGCCGGAGAAAACGAGTAAAGTGGCCTGGAAGTTTTTATCAGAGAGGAACTTATTATGTTGTGTCATGGCTGCCATGTCATGATTCTATGTATAATTCGTGGAATCCTAGTCGGCAAAATATTTATGCCAAATCATCGTTATCAGGTCAACAAGTTAACAAGTCCCTTAAATATATGTAAACTTTGCTCTAAACCCTTAAATGATAACTTTTAAAGTTGGTTCCCCAAAATAGAAATTAGGGGAAAGTTGGTTCCATTTTGATGCAATTTTCCCTTATGCATTTGGTTAAGTTTGAAGATTTTAGGTCAAAATGTGAAAATTGGGAATTTCGATCTTGGTTATGATATGAGCATTATGAATGATTTTATTTACTTGGAAATGTCTCATGATGAAGAAAATATTTGAATATGGAACTAAAACAAGTTGACCTAAATTTCGGTAAGGTTCGTTTTTCAAAGGAAAACATTTTATAAAAGCTTATATGCTTGGAATTGTATAAATACGTCTTGCTTGATGTATTTGATTTATAGACTAGAATGTAATGGAACCATAGGCATATAAGTCGGTCTAAAATCGAGATTGTCATCCCTTTTCGGTTCACGTATAAGGTCAAATTCGGCCAGCGATTGGTTGCTGCCTTTTAGCCATAGATCTTACGTGAGGATCCGACTGGGACCTTCGGGGTTCATACTTGCTTGTATATTTGGTTGCTACCTATGATCCTTGGTCTTGGGACGAACTCCTAACATCTGAATATGACCTACTCGAGTACCCGTCACAATGGATGGTAATAATGGGTCTCCCCCGTTATCTCTGAAAAGATCCTTGCTCACCAAGAGTAGGTTTGTAAGTAAGGCTAATGTGGATAAAGTCTCTCGTATTACGTTTTAAATATTTTATGGCTTTATCTATTATCTACTTGTTCTCACTAGGCGTTAAGCCTAACCATTGTTCTTAAATGCCATGTGTTAGCAGGTGATCGTGTTAATGGGGCTCCTTAGACCGGAGGGGAGCGTTGTGCCGGTAGAGGCACCTTTTTGGGATTACACCTTCGAGTGTAATTATTGGAGTTACTAGCAAGGTTTATTTTGAGGATATCAGTGATACCCGAACATAATTTATAACTCGAATTTTGTATAGATTAATAGGTTGTCATTTAGTATTCGTATATTGATGTAAACTCCGTTACCTTTCCCCATCTTATGGGCGATCCTTTATATTTAGTTATTTTCTGCATTTAAATTTCGGTTTAAATTTGCTCTAAATTTTAGGGTGTTACATGTCATCTTTAAACTGAATAATCAAATAAATATTTAGACTGAATAAGCATTATTCAGACTGAATAAACTCTATATTCAGTCTGAATATTTCTTTGATTATTCAGTCTGAATAACTTACATTCAGATACGTGTCGCGCTCTCATTTGTCCTCACGTCCACAACCAAATTTGAATTCGCGGTTGAACTTTCCTCTCTCTCTCTCTCTCTCTCTCTCTCTATATATATATATATATATATAGAGAGAGAGAGAGAGAGGGGGGGGGGGATCAAACGAGAATGTATCATTTTAAAGGAATAAAGGGAATGATCTCAGCAATTAATTAAATTTGATCAATGGTAAAGATTAAAAGTGGCAATTATTCTAATTTTGACATAAATTTCGAGAATATTCCATCCGGGTTAAAGCTACTTAGGGGTAAAATCGGTATAAATCATACAAAAATATAAAATCTGGAAAATGCGCGGGCGATATCTCAGGGATTATTATCCCTATTAACAGCTATAGTAATCATTGCCTAAAATAACTCAAGAACCTACGAAATGATCGATATCTTAATAATTTTTGAAGTTTATCTTCGAAATAAAGACCATTTTGGTGAAAAGGGTTTATATTAGCTGGATATTAGAACCGACACACATAATCGCATCTGTGTTACGACTCTGGTAGAGGAATTTTTCTTTCGACTGAAGACGTTAGCCATGGAATTTCGAGGTTAACTTAATCTTTACATTACTTGTTTTAATAATTTTTATATGATTTGTTCATTGCATGTGGGAAAAAGCCCTAACCTGGTTCGAACTTGCTGATCTATTCTGATTAGGAGTGCGCAAAAGTAACCGATTAGCAAAGAAGAACAAGTCTAAATGTCGTCCAAGCAAGGCTGCTGAAGAAGTGATTCAGGTTGAAGTTAAACCAATGGAGGATCGACGTTTGGTAATAGCCAATCCAACGAGTATAAGTGCAGGTATGTTTTCAAATATTTTTCAATAATATTTCATTAAATATGGTCTGGGCTGTGTGATTAAGTCATGCGTTTTTGCATACAAATTGGTTATCGAAAAGTTTATGCTTGACTTGGATAATCGTATATGTTTTCGAAAGTTTATGTAGAAATTTATTATGTTATTCAAACTTTTCATGATGAAGTAACATTCAAATGACCTTTAAGGCGGTAGATTCTGTTTTGGAAATATATATATGTTATAAAAGAGATCCTTAAACATCGGGTTTTTTTATGTATTCATTCAGAGTATGTAATATCTATACTACTTAATAAAGCAAATATGCTTTTCTCTTAAAAACAACTTAAATTGCATAAGGTACTATCTTTTTAAGCATAAACTCTTAAATCTCTTAATTCCACCATTTAAAGCATAAGGTACCACCTCTTTTAGCACAAACTCTTAAATCTCATTATGTACAACTTATATCAGAGAAATAATGAGAAGTCAATTTAAAAACCTGCACGCTTTCCCTCTCCAAACGACTCTTCATCATCCGACGCTTCATCACCCTCTCTCTGATTTTCTCAAGACAACGCTCAATCGCCACTCTTCTGGAATCGTCCCTCTCCTAAGTACTGACCCACTCTAGATCGATCTCTCCTCCATCACCCCTCTTCCGGAATCGAGGTAATTTCCCTTATTCTATATGATTCATGCCTTGATTTTTTCTGCTTGCCTCAGATTTTCAGCCCTTGATTTCAGGGTTGTTAGGGTTTTGCATTTTTTCTGATTTCATATGTTTTTCTTTATTGTTTTATGGTTCTTTGTTAGAGTTGGATGACATCATAAGGTTTGGGTTGAAGGAATTTTATCTAAAACAAATTATTTGCAGGGTTTTAAGTTCTACTCATGACTCCTCGATTCATACTTTCTAGAAATTTTATCTCGATTTACTCTCTTTAGTTCGACAGGTCAAATTTCTGGAAATTTACTGTCTTCGAATTTCTGGTTTTGATTTCATGGACTCAATGGTTTCTCGATTTTTTGGTACAGGTACTCTATCAGAATTTCTGATTTTGATTTATCGATTATGGTTTCTTGTTTCCTGTCTTCGAATTTCTGGTTTCGATTTCTCGAAATACTTGCTGGTTTATGGTTTGGATTTCTCGCTTTCTCGATTTCATGGTTTATGGTTTCATGGTTTTCCAGGACGTCCTCAAGCAAATAGGTATGCAAGTGAAGTTTTTAATCAGCAACTTGTGATTTTTTGGTCTTCAACTTACAGATGATCCCACATCAGTGTTATGAGGGTATACATATAATCGTCTTCTGTGTCTCTAGCATCAAATCATAGGTGTTTCTTTGTTATTGCTTGTGTGCTATGTTGTATACTTTTGCGTTTGTCTATCTCTAGGTCAACCAAATGCCGGAAACCAGTTATGTACGTTGTTCACCTCAGATCGGTAACACATAGTTTCTAACGTTTATCTAGGTAGTATTTTTGTTTGTCATGCGATTTCTTCATCAAATGTCATCAAGGATTCATTTAATCTGAGTAGGGTTGCTATTTACTGTTAGTTCTAGTATTTTATTGTGTCATAATAAGGAATGGATATGCTCAAATGTAAAAGCAAGTTTATAATTCCTTAAACTCTTTCCTTCCTTATTTAGCTTAGACCTTTCAATATAAATAGGAGTCAAGGGGATCATTAATCATGTCGATTAACATAGTGCTAAATTCAGATTATATTTTCATTGTAATCGATATTAATGTGAGATATACGACTACGGAAATTCTCTAAAATCACTTCGTTCATATTGCTTTAATCGTGATTCTTAATTATATCATTGTGCTTATTGTTTCTAGGATCAACAAGTGGTATCAGAGCAGACGATCAGAGTTCTTTTTCGATTTTCTGAAGGTTTTCACGAAACAGAAGGTAAATCCTCGATTACTGCTTTCTTGAATTTTTCTCGAGTCATACTAAACAATGTTTCACCCGATAAAAAGCCTCATGTGTGTTTTCTCGATCCTTACTACTTTTCGTTTGAATATTTATCGAGTACTGTCTACCCGATAAAACACAAATTCTATTTAAGATTTGTTTTTTCTTGATTCATACCTCTGTCACATAGATTTTTGTCGATTAATATTGTGTTCACCTTGATTTTCTGTCAAAATTATTTAATCTGTCTTTAATTAAAATTATTCTAGTTTATTTTAATTACTTTTTAAATTCTTTACATAAGAAAACTCAGGAACTCGTGACTCCTGCAGCTTTTCTTACTAAAGAATTATCTAGTAATAATCATAAACTCTAGTAATTTTTTTTTAACTGAACAAATAAAAAACTCGAAAACTTAGACATTCTTGTCCATAAAAAGACTTGTTCTTTTTAGTCAAGAACCCTATTGTTTTTGATTTCTGGTTTATCGGTTAAAGAGAAATCAGATTAAGTATTCTTGATTTTTTATCGAGACCTTACTAATCGACAAGATTTATTTATCGAGTCCACTGGTATCGATATAAATCTTCTTATCGATTCTGTTTCTGTCAAGTCAAAATTCTTATTAAAAGTCTTAATTATCGAGAAAACTTAGTTATCGATTCCTTGTGATCGATAAATTCATGTTTATCGATTCAAAAATTCTTTTTTAAGAATTCTTGTCGAGTCCGAGTTACCCGAGAAAACATCTTATCAAGTCAATACCACTCGATAATTTTTTTTTATCGATCATCTGTCACCCGAGAAATCTTTCTTATCTATTCTGTGTCAATCGAGAAAACCTTTATGTTTCATAAAACACCTCAGAAAATTACCAAAAACTCATTTATCGAGATCTTCAAAACAAAAAGTACAATGACCACTCGCGAAGCAATGGCAATCGGTTCGGATACAAAACCGCCCATTCTGTTTCCCGGAGAATATTCTCAATGGAAAGACCGCTTCCTTGACTTTATTGAACCTCATGATTTCGCCAATGAAATCATGCGGTCAATAAATGAAGGTCCTCCTCTGGTTTTCTATCATACTCTTCCGGTCAACCCAAATGTAGAACCTCCCCTCCCGGCCCGACAAGACGTCAAACCTAAATCTGTATATGATGAAAACGAAAAGAGAATCATGAGAGGAGATCAACTTGCTAGATCATATCTCCTCATGAGCATCCCGAACGATATCTATATGAGTATCGACAGTCATAAACGAAATGCCAAAGCCATGTGGGAAGAAATAGAGAAATTCATGCTTGGCACAAAAATCGGGACCCAGCTCAAAATTACAAATTGCATCTCTTAGTATAGGACTTCAAAGCCAAAGAAGGTGAAAAATTGTCGGTCACCTACTCCCGGTTCGTGCACTTAGTAAATGAACTAAGCAAGAATGAGATTCGTAAAACAAAGATCGAGAACATCGTAAAGTTTGTAAGCAACTTACTACCTGAATGACGTCGATTTGCCAATCAAATCAAACACAACAAATATCTTGCTGATCTCGATCTTCATGAAGTTTATGAAACCTTCCTTCAAGATGAAGAAGAAGTGCTCGAAGCCATGGAAGCCAACCAAAAGATCAAAAAGTCTTCTGATCCCATAGCTCTAGTTGCAAAAGCTAGCCCCGCCACTTCTCATAACTCTCCTCAAGAGGCTATTTCCGAACTAGATGATGAAGACTTTGATTATGATCCGGACATTGCTCAATTCCAACAACAGTTGGCGCTCCTCATAAGAGATTTCAACAAAAGTTTGCCCGTCGCTCTAACCCAAACGCTATGCTTCGGGCAATAAGAATTATGAGCGAAAGACTATGTTTGAAGCAAAATCGAGAGAGCAACGTCCGCCAGCTAAACCGGAAGATAAATTCAAGGGTGAGAAGAGTTTATGCTACAATTGCGGGAAGACCGATCGCTATGCCCGTGAATGCAAAAAGCCAGTCGTCAAAGATTCAAACTACTTCACATACAAGTTGATGTTGGCAAAACAAAAGGAGGCCGACAAAGTTCTTATGGCCGAAGATGAACAATGGCTCAACCAAGGCAATGATGATGATGATGAGGAACACGATGTCCAAGCGCACTTCAGTCTGATGGCATACTCTGATGATTCCACTTCAAACGCTTCCGACTTCACACCCGAGGTAAGCCATTCTGACTATAACGCTTTCGTTTCTCAAATGAATGATATGATGCTTAAATTAAAAGAATTACAATCTAAGTTAAAAACCGAGAAACTCTTGGTTTCCAACTTAGAAGCACGCTTAGAAAATAATCATAATCAATTGCTAATTTACCAAGCCGAACTTGCAACATCTCAAAGTATTGCTCACTGTTACTCCCCAAGGAGAGATGGCTAACTAAGAGAGGGTTTTGTAGAAGGGGGGGTTGAATATAAAACACACAGAATATACTCTTTTTAAATTTTTTAATATAAATATTAAAAATTTACACACAGATAGTTTGATGCGGAAAAGAACGAGCGGACTATTCTATCAAACTAAACACACGGATAACATTAATTAACTTATACACTAAGGAAGTTAAAACAATACCGTATAGCACGCATGCCTTGCCACGAGTCACACAAATAATCACTGCGAAGATTTTTGAAAGCGTGAGATTTACGAGAAGGACTTCATCTCCTTTTATAGTGCCCGTATGCATGGGATGCAAGTGGACGGACATCAAGGTTTCATTATTTGGAAGATTATCTGCTGGACAAAGGAAGAGACCACTTCCTTTGTACTAGAATAATGGATGAACCATTCTTGTAGCACGTAATGTCAGATAACCTTATCTTCTTTTCTTCATGCTCTGTGAAGTCCCATCAAACCTTTTAGCTAAAAGACAAATATTCCTTTTATAAGAATAAAAGAGAATGTCTTTATTTAAGGCTTGATGCCCAAGTTCTTCTTTGGCTCACGTGTCTTGCAATTGATGTGAGTCAAGAACTTATCTCTTTGAAATTGCTAAGTGATACATCACACTATGTATCACATCGGTGGATACCTTGTAAAAATTTCGGAATTGATAAGTGTACACTTTGCTTGATAAACTTCATCTTTTACTAAATGACAAAAGTGTACACCCTTGAACTTGTGACTTGATATCATGACCTTAGAAAATATACCCGCAATTTCGGTGACCAAGATTATAGTGTCGGTGACCATGACATCAAACTTGATGACCTCATCTTATTTGATGTCCTTAGTACTTTTGATGACTTTTGAGTGTACCATCGGTGACCCACTATATTGGTGACCCAATCTTGACTTGGCAAAATGATCTGAATATTGAAGTTGGTTGATACATCCAAAATTCCACTTTTTTTTTGATGTACAACCCTTGATTGAATAGTCTTTGACTCTTCAATACTTGAAGCATATTTCAGACCTTCAAAAGAACCTGTAAAAGTTCATTCATAAAAAGGAAGGTGGTTCATCACCAAATCATCGGTGACCCAACAATCTCCCCCTATTTGATGATGATACATGTAAGTTAGAAAAGAATTCTTTTTGACCCTTTCTATTTTTCTTTTGGGTTCTTTTGACTCAGATTTTTTTTTTTTTTTAATTTTTTTTTTGATTTTTTTTTAACTGAGTATGTATAAGAGTATAAACTGAATGAAAGAATAAGTATAAGTTTAACTATGTGCAAAACATGTAAAAATATAAACAAGAAATGAGATGAAAGAAAAGTATGAACTTTTATTAATCAACACATAGATTGATCAAAGTACATGATTAATAAAGTTCACACTATACTATGCCTGTAGGATCAAGGACCTGAGGAGGGTTCTCTTCTTTTTAGTTCATCCAAGATCATTCTTGTGATGCCATGGTCTTCGATAGGAGGCACTCCAAGAATAGCAGACAAAAAGGAGTTGTGAGCCCTTGGAATGTCAGAGGCTCTGAAGAAACCTATGCTGCCATAGATATCCTCAAAGAACACTCCAAGTTCAGGCTCAGTCACCATGGTTTGCTCTGGATAAGCAATAGGAGTGGGAATAGAAATATTTATACCTGAAGCATCAATCTTGATGTCACATTCATGAAGCATAACAAAATGTCCCTTCTTTTTAGATTTGGGAGGGATTGATCATTTCTCCCGAAAGCCCTCGTGAGATAAAGTACATTTGTTGTGCTTGATAGTTGTTACCAAAATATTGTGCTCCTTCAGAATTTTCACCATTTTGATGAAAAATTTTCTAAGTGTATTTAGTACATGCTCCTTGTACTTTCCTCTACTCTTTGAGACACAATTTCCAACTTCCAACCATTCGATTATCCCAAGAACTTCAAGCCATTCTAATTCATAAACTTTTAAGAGTGAGTCGCTCTTTTAATTGTGACAAGTTAAGTTTGGGAGAATTCTTTGTTGGAGGATGGATGGTAGCACCAATGATTTTTGAGTCATCCTTTCATTCTTGACCTTCTTTTTAAACCATTCAACTTCCTTTGTTTTCTTTGCTTCTTCAAGCATCTTTGCGAGCTTGATTTTTCTTTATATTCTCAAACTCATCTTTTGAGCTTGAAGAGCATCGGCTACACATTGCATGAATAGCTTCATCATGAGCTAGCTTGAGTACATTAGTCCGATCAAATTCAAGTGAGCTCACGATGGCTTCTTCTCTTTCGACCTTAGAGAGAATTACCCAAGAGGATCGGTGAGTCTTTGGGGGCGAGTGAAGTCTCAAAGTATCTCGAGGATCTCATCCTCTTCCTTTTCTTTTTCTCTTCCTTTGTTCTTCAAAGGAAAGAGGCTTCTTTCCTTTGGCTTTTTCTTTTCTCTTCTTTTCTTCTTCAGTTTCAAGGGGTTGAGCACTGATACTCTCCCCCTCAACAGCTGCTTCAGGTAACTTGGTGACCAAAGGAACAGAGATAGTGGAGACCACGTGAGGATTCACCTCGGTGACCGGATGGGTCACGTCGGTGACCGTGGCCATACCACCATCGGTGGATGGGACCGATGTCGGCGGCTGCAGGACGACGTCGGCGGCCACTGCCGAGGCGGGGCGGCGTTCGGCGTCGGAGCGTAGGTGGTAGCATTGGTCTTCTTATTTTTCTCCCCCTCGGTGGTTGAACCCTTGAAACCCACCGAGAGAGAAAAGTCTTGATCTTTTCTATATCGAGCGAGAGAGCACCAATTTTCTTCTCAACTCTTTTGAAGGACAAATCTATCGGTGTCCTGGAAGAATGAATCACCAATATCTAGTTCAACCGTTGGAGCGAGAGGTTGGAACTTTATCAACTTTGGTGTGAAGGCGAGAAGAGAGTCCATAATTGCACGTGGTGATTGGCAATGAGAGAAGAAATATCGTGACTTGACTTGAAGATAAACTCCGAAGTTCCCGTATAGAAGAAAGCATAGATGCTCGACTTGGAGAAAACCACTGGCGAAGATCAAGGATGTCCAGTGTAGGAGATCTAAACATGTCATTAGAGTTGGGTGACTCGCGAGACAACTCCTGAATGTTAGATCTAAGAGATGAGGAAAGGGAATCCATTCTTTCCTTTTCCTTAGCAGCATGATCTTCTAGAGCTTCCACCCTGCGTAAAGTATTACTGGTAAAGTTTGTAAAAGTTGTGAGAAGATCATCTCCCTGTTTGGAAGTCATGGGAGCTGAAGGTTGAGGCTTTGGTGGTTGATCAGCATCATCATCATCACTGGAAGAATAATCCACCAAACCTGTAGGTTTACTTGGGGGGGGGGGGGATTTAGGAGATGTGGGGGAGACACGTGGAGAAGAGTGTCTACAAAGGGATTCCTCAGTAATGGGTTCCTCCACAACCTTTTCATGTACGGGAGACGTACTTGATAAAGGTGCAGTGTCGGACACAGTGGGGTCAGAGAAATGGGATGTTCCATCAAATGCACCTGGTTGTGATGCACTCTCATGTGGAGTAAGGAAGGGGAGCTGTGAGAGCTCACGGGGTGGAGAAGAGGCAGCTTGGATGGGAGAGTCCAAGTCTTCTTCATCAACTAAAGAGAAAGTTGATGAAGCAATAATAGGGATGTCCTTTTTTACAACCATGTCCTTTTGGGAGGGCATGGAGGAGCTAGGTTGGGTTAACTGGTCCTTGGGTCGGGTAGGAATCTTTTCAACACTTACTAACTTTTGGGAGTTAGTAGGTGGCTTGTGAGGTGAGACCACTTTCGTACCCCTTAGACTTCTTTGAAGAAGTCTTTGGGGAGCTTTGGAGTGTCTCGCTTTTTGGGACTTAGATGCTTGGGTAGAAGCCAAAGGTTCTTTTGGCTTCGTAGCATCGGTGGGTGCGGAGGTAGATGTGCCCGACGCTTTGGATCTCTTACGAGATTTGGGCACATCAGTTACTCTAGGTGCAGAAGGAGTAGAAGACATACACGAGGGTCCTTTGCGGACGGGGCTCATTTTCTCCCCGAGATAGAGTTGCATTCCTTGCAAACTCAACCATAGATGGTCGGAGAGGTTGTCTGATGCTAAGACAGCCTTTTTCATAATTTGATTTCCCACTTGATGAAGAGGGAGATCATATATGATGTCATCTCTTTTCTCCAGTTTTTCTGCCAACTTTGCATGAATAATAAGAGAGAAAAGTCGTTGAAATGGTACCTGAGGACGTCGGATGGTAGAGAATGAGGAGATCATTTCATTGAAGAAATAGCTTGCAAAGTCTATCCTCCTTTGAAATATTAGAGCATGTGCCAATTTCGTCACTTGGGAAGGGTGAGCGTACTGGGCCACACAATGTCTTGCTCGGGCACGAATCGGATGAGCAAAAAGGAAGTTCCATATGTTTCCCGTATTCTTGCGCGGTAAAGTACCCGGACCACTTTGACTTTGATCCCTTCTTTTCTTCCAAGTAGTTCAGCAAACGACAACCACCATGTGGTGTTCATTTCCCAAAGGAAATGTCTCATATGAATCATAAGCAGGAAGCCTTAGGATGCTTCAAACATACTCAACATCAAAAACCACATCATGTTCTTCATTGGTAAGAACAAATGCAAGGCTTTGATCTGTGGAAGCATCAAATGTACAAGAAAGCCAAAAGTTTCAAGAAGAAACTTACTCATCTTAGGTTTTGCGGTGAGTGCATATTGTAGGGACACCTTCTCTGAAGAAACCAGCATACATCATTATACTCAGGATGAGTATTATCAGTTCCGATACGTCCATAATAGTTGCATGCAGGGAAGGATAAAGATCTAAAGGTAATGGTTTGTTCTTTAGAAGTTCTTGATGGAGAAGCCATTGAAGAAGAAATGAAGTTGCAGGTTTGAAGCTTTTGCTTTTGTGAAGAAGAAGATGGGTGCGAGAAAAGTGGTGAAGTAGTGGGGAAGGAAGTTATATGGGAGGGAAATTTCAACTTTCAAAAATAATGATTACTTTTGGTGATTGAAAGGTCAGAATTCTAAGGGTTTTAGGTTTGAATTCGGCGCATGTACTGACATTGATGATGTCATTAGGGATAAGAACAAATAATCTTTCTTATCAAGAGTGGTAAGTCAAGAGTTATCTTTAAGGGGTTAAGAATGTGAAGGGATTGTAATGGTTACCTCGGTGAGAGTAAGACGTCGGTGAATGAGAGCACAGTATCGGTGGCTAGAGAGGGCGACCGTCGGTGGCTCAAAAATGAGGTAAACGTCGGTGGCTTGTTATGAGAAAGAAAGAGAGACGTCGGTGGCTCAGGGGTGGACGTCGGAAAGGCACGACGTCGACGAACGTCGGTGGCCACGTGGCAATGGTGGTCGGCGGTGAGAGGTACCGTCGGTGGGTGACTCGGTGGAGGGCAGCATCGGAAAGTTGACGACGGGGTGCGCCGATGGTGGGTTTGTTTGTGGTCGTCGGCGGCTAGTGGTGTGTCGTCGGCGACGGTGTCAAGATTGGTGGTGTCGCCGTCGGTGGCTTGTGGTGGTGGTTTATGGATGTTTTTCGGTGGGTATCGGTGGCCGGAGAGAGAGAAACGGCGGTGGATGGTATGGTTTTAGGGTTAGAGTTTTATGAGATGAAAGGAAGTATTTTGGGATAGAAAGAGAAGAGAGAGAGAGAACCGTCGGTGACTTAGTCACCGACACTGTATATATATATATATATTTATACTTTCTTTTTCTTTTAATATTATTTTCTTATATATATAAATATAATATAATTTATAAATATATATACTATATATATATAAAACATATAACATATATATAAGTTATAGATATATAAATGTATATAGTATATATATATATGGAATATATATATATATATAAAACATACATTATATATAAATATAAAATATATTAGTCTATGTTTACCATACCTAACTCACCAATGAGGAATTTGAACCTTGCTTCATCAAGGGGCTTTGTGAACGGAATCGACGATTGATAATCGGTGGGAATGAAATGAAGCTCCACATCACCTTTAGAGACATGATCTCTTATAAAGTGATACCTGATATCAATATGCTTAGATCTTGAATGAAGCACAGGGTTGTTGGCAATGGCTATTGCACTTGAGTTGTCACACATTATTGAGATTTTTGAGAAAATCTGATTATAGTCACACAACTGATTTTTCATCCACAATATCTGTGCACAACAACTTCCAGCTGCATACTCGCCCAGCTGTAGAAGTAGACACGAATGTTGTTTCTTACTTGACATTTCACAAGCTTTCCAATAAGTAACCGACAACTTCCGATTGTACTTTTTCCGTCTATTTTTGAACACCGCAAAATCAGAATCAGAGTACCCGATGAGATCGAACCTGAGTCTTTGGGATACCAAAGACCCAGATTTATGGTACATTTCAGATACCGAAAAATCCTTTTCAAAGCAGCCAAATGTGATTCTTTAGGATTTGCTTGGTATCGGGCACACAGACAAGTAGCAAACATAATGTCAGGTCTACTTGCAGTTAGATAAAGAAGGGATCCTATCATGGCTCTATAATTGTAGTAATATTAACAAATGCCATCGGGATCGAAAAGAGTCTAAGAGAAGGAGCCATAGGAGTTTTCATGGTAGAGCGAAGTATCAGAATTGAAACTTTTTCGAGAAGATCTTTAATGTATTTACTTTGATTTATGAAAATACCTTCGAAGACCTGCTTTACTTGCAAACCAAGAAAGAAAGTTAACTCCCCCATCATGCTCATTTCATACTCTTTTTGCATGAGGGAGCTAAACTCATCACACAAGGATTCATCGGTGGCTCCAAAAATAATATCATCAACATATATTTGAACAAGAATGATATTACCTTGCGATTTCTTGAAGAAGAGAGTGTTGTCAACCTTGCCTCGTATATACTTATTTCTAAGTAGATATTCTGAGAGTGTGTCATACTGTGCACGAGGAGCTTGCTTCGGTCACATACGAGCTTTATCCACCTATACACATGATATGGATGAACCGGATCTTCAAACCCGGAGGTTGCTTCACATACACTTCTTGACTAGTTCACCATTCAGAAGGTACTTTTGACATCCATTTGGAATACCCGAAAATTCTTGTACAAGGCTGTGGGCAAGAAATATTCGGATAGCTTCCAATCGGCAATCGGGAGCAAAAGTTTCATCATAATCAATTCCTTCCTCTTGCCGATATCCTTGAGCAACCACCTTGCTTTGTTCCTTATAACGATTCCTTCTTCGTCCATCTTGTTTCGAAACACCCATTTTGTTCCAATAATAGTTTTGTTGGATGGACGAGGAACTAACTTCCAGACTTTGTTTCTCTCAAATTGTGAGAGTTCTTCTTGCATGGCAATTACCCAGCTAGGATCAGCTAGGGCTTCATTTATCGACTTAGGCTCAACAATGGAAACAAAGTTGACATATAAGCACGGTGCTTGCTTATGCCTCTTGGTTTTTACACCAACATGGATCACCTATGATTTGATCTATTGGATGATCCATGGTCCACTTTAGTGCAGGAGGTAAGGAGGAAGGTAGAGAAGAGGATGAGGTGGGAAGTTGAGATGGTGAAGAAAGGTTTGAGGGAGATATGGTGTTTTGGTGGGTAAGGTCTTCTATAGGGTTAGTTTCGGGAGGTGGGGAAGAAGAGAAGGTTCAAGGTAAGGTAGTGTTTATGGGAGGCGAGAAGGGTTGCTATGCGGAGGATTGGTTTGAGAGGAGGATGGAATTTCACCAACACATGAATTTATCCATAGGTTTAATTCTTCTTCATCACAAGATAATGAAGAAGTTTCAAACTCATCAAACTTCACATGCATGGATTCATCTATGCATTGTGTCTTAGGTTAAAAATTACGAAGGCTCTTCGAGGAGAGAATAGCCCATGAAAATTCCATCATCGGACTTCGGATCAAACTTTCCAAGTTGTTCCCCGTCATTTAGCATGTGACAAAGCACGGACCAAACACGTGGAAGAAGTCAAAATGGGTTTTCTACCATGGAAAACTTCATAAGGAGTTTTGTCATGCCTTTTGACTATGATAGACCTATTTTGAGTAAAACATGCGGTGTTAGCTGCTTCTGAAAAATAGGTTGGCAACTGGATTCACTCGGCATAGACCTTGCGCTTCACATAGTGTTCTATTCTTTCTTTCAACAACACCATTTTGCCGAGGAGTGCGTACGGCGAGAAAAGTTACGAGAAATTCCTTTTAGGTCAAAGAAATCTTCCAGCGATTCTTGAATTACGTGCCATTATCACTTCGAAGGACTTCACCGCTTACCATTCAAATTTTCAATCTTTCTTGTAAACCTAATGATTTCTTCTGACGCATCACTCTTGTGTTTCGAAAGAACACCCAGTATATCTAGAGAATTCATCGACGATTACTAGCATATACTTTTTACCACCTGGTGTGCTTATCGGACCGCACGGATCCATGTGAAGCATTTGAAGAGGTTGAGAGATAGAAGAGCATTGTTTTGTTTTAAAGGAAGTTGGTGAGTTTTCCTTTTTTCACATGCTCCACACGGCTTTTCTTTTTCAAAAACTATTTTTGGCATTCCAACAACCAGTTTTTGTTGGAGAGTTTGTTCAAGGTTTTAAAGTTTAGATGAGAGAATCTTTTATGCCACAACGGACTTTGTTTGGCTAGTTCTTGAGAGAGGAGACACACGGCTTCTCCTATTGCACTTTCCTTCATGTTGATTATGTACACGTCATTCGGTCGGGTTCTGCTAGTACAATCTTGTTCTCAGAGCATCAAAGACCAAGCACACACATTTGGAACATGACCTTATAGCCCAAAATCACATATTTGGGCCGATGCTTAGAAGATTGTACATTAACCCTTCAACATGAGCTACTCAAGAAAGTGATGGTTCCATTTGAAATGGTACCATATCCTTTGGTGACCCTTTTCCATTTCCTCCAAAGAAAACAGTGGGTCCCTTTTCTTTTGAGAAGTTAGAGAGAAGAAGTTTGTTTCCGGTCATGTGTGTCTTGAACACCCACTTGTCCATGTACCATATGTGATCTTTATTTGGTACCTGTGCACCAGAAACAAATTTAGACTTTTGGTACCCATTTTGAGGTGGGTCCTTTGGGATTAGAAGGCATTTTAGTTTTGCAAGGATCCAAATCTTTTGGGCAATTTTTAGCAAGATGAAGAGTGTTGCCACAATTATAGCACTTCTTTAAAGAAAAGGCCTTTTTAAAATCCCTAACATCAATACTTTGGACAGAGGTTGACGGCGAGAAGAAGAGGGTGTCCAACACTGGTCTTGGTCCAAGAATACCTTTACCGGATTTCTTGATTTCTTCAAGTTCTTGTGGGAATAAAATCGGTAACTATTTGAGATTTCCTTTTAGATGAAAAATTTGATTTAGAAAAATTTTTCTTTTGAGGAGAAAATCTTTTTGGAGAGGGATACTCAGCAACACCAGATGGTTGCTCTTGGGAGTACCTTGACTCATGCAGACTTAAGGAGTTTAAAAGTCTTTGGATAGGTTTGGGAGAAGAAGAGGAGCTTGGAAGAGTTGAAACTTTTGAAGACTCAGAAGAGATTTCTTTAGCTTTAACAAAGACTCCAAACTTCTTAGAACCGGATTCTACTTTGAGCATGTCAGTAGATCTATAGAGTGAACGGAGGTAGAATCCTCGGATGAGTGGCAAGAGATCATCATCGTCATCGGAAAGGAAACCAGCAGGAAAACCTTGACACTCAGAAGAAGGAAGTGGAAGGTCAAAAGGTTGAGAAACATCTTTTCCATAACCAAGGCCAGACTTATCCTTGCTAGTGATTTGATCTTGAAGGATCCTTTCAAGATTCTTAGAGGATTTAGTCCGTTCGAGACGAACCTCTTGTTCCTTTTCAAGAGTGGAAGAGATTTTTGATTTTTCCTCGGAAAAGCTTGTCGTTTAAGTACGTAGGTTTTCCGGATACGTCTTTCATTTTGTCAAAATCTTTTAGTTTTGAAAAACAAGAGAGAAGTTGATCATTTAGACATTTTATGTGCATATCAGCCTTTTTCTTTTGAATCTTTAAGTCACAGAAGTCAACAGTTAAAGAATCAAAGGCATCAGCCTTTTGATCATCGTAGAGAAAGGTAAAAGGATGTACCGAGGTTTTGTTCTGAAGTGGATCCTCGGCGGATACAAGGGTAGTGTAGAGTGACTTCTCCATGTCTTCCAGCTCATCGATTTTGGCCATGAGGCATTTAGTGACATACTCACTCTCACTCTCAGAGGTTTGCTCATCCTCCTAGCAATGAGCCTCAGCAACCAAAGTTTTATTTTTACTTTGGTTTCTCTCTTGTATTTGGCTTTGTACTTCTTATACCTGGAGGTTTCTTTTGATTCAGAATTTTCTTTGAAGGATTGGCTATTTCTCTCTTCATGCTTCCTAGAAGCCGATTTTGAGAAGTCATGGCCATAGGAAGAAGAAGGTTTGACGGAAAGAGGAAGCTTTTGATACGCATTCGAAGCAAAATGACCTTTCTTTCCACAATTGAAGCATTCTTCATTTGCTTTATCAGAAGAGGATTTTTGAGAAAAAGGTTTTCTATTAAATTTGGAGCGGTTTGAAGAAAATCTTTTATTCTTAAGGTTTCCGGCAAAGAAGCATTGCCATACTATCGAAAGTACGTCAATGAGCGGTTCTTCTCGCTTCATCATCGGCGGCACTATAGATGCATCGACGGATGAGAAGAGTCTTCCTTAATATCCTTTTCGAATCGAGAAGAAGGATAGGTGATTCTAGGAATACAAGAAGAAGATTTTGAATCACCTATCAAAGCAATAGAAGAGGATTTGATATCCTTTATAAGAGATTTTCTTTGGTTCTTAGTTTGTTCATAGTGAAGAAGAGTTCCATAGAGAGCAGTTAAAGGCATTATTTCTAAGTCCTTGGTTTGCTTGATGCAAGTACAGATAGTTTCCCGAAGTACGGGAGGTCCATGAACTTGCGAGAGAACTTCTTCATTATCATAAACTCGTCCAAGAACTTTGAGATCATTGAGAAGACAATTAAAGCGATTAAAGTAGGTAGAAAGAGATTCTCCTTTTTCATGGGAGAAGAGTTCATACTTTCTAACAAGACAGATCCTGTTAGATTTCTTTACTTCTTTGGTGCTTTCATATAAGACATCAAAGTATCCCACATTTCTTTAGCAGTGGGAAGGTTAAAAAGAGAGTGATACACTTCATCAGGAAGGGAAACAGCAAGGCGATTTGACTTTAAAGTGTCTAAAGCAACTAGGCGTTTATCATCTTCACTAAATTTGTTAGAAGGTTTGATGATATATCTACCGAGTTTCTCACTTCTTTCGTCATCGACTCTATGTCCTTTCCTTCGGCGTCCTTTTGAGGGCGAAGCGAGCCCATATTTTTGAAACAATAGGTCCACTCATTGAGAATGTTGGGATACTGCAATCGACCCTTCCAAGAATAATAACATGCGATTTTTCCATAACCCAAAGTTATTTGGGTTGAACTCTTGGAGGTTTAGCCCAAAGATCCTAAATCATATGTATTCACTTGGAAGAGGTCTGCAAGGTACCATCAACATTTGAGGTAGTAGCCATCACGGATACGGTTTATTGAATTAAACCAGTAACAACTCCGATACCACTTGTTAGTCCCCGAGGAGAGATGGCTAACTAAGAGAGGGTTTTGTAGAAGGGGGTTGAATATAAAACACACAAAATATACTCTTTTTAAATTTTTTAATATAAATATTAAAAATTTACACACGAATAGTTTGATGCGGAAAAGAACGGAACTATTCTATCAAACTAAACACACGAGATAACAAGAATTAACTTATACACTAAGGAAGTTAAAACAATATTGTTATAGCACACGGCTTTGCCACGATCACACAAATAATCACTCGAAGATTTGTTGAAAGCGTGAGATTTACGAGAAGGACTTCATCTCCTTTTATAGTGCCCATGCATGGGATGCAAGTGGACGGTACATCGTCAAGGTTTCATTAGCCGGAAGATTATCACGTATTTGGACAAAGGAAGAGACCATTCCTTTGTACTAGAATAATGGATGAACCATTCCTTGTAGCACGTAATGTCAGATAACTTTATCTTCTTTTCTTCATGCTCTGTGAAGTCCCATCAAACCTTTTAGCTAAAAGACAAATATTCCTTTTATAAGAATAAAAGAGAATGTCTTTATTTAAGGCTTGATGCCCGAGTTCTTTGGCTGCTCACGTGTCTTGCAATTGATGTGAGTCAAGAACTTATCTCTTTGAAATTGCTAAGTGATACATCACACTATGTATCACATCGGTGGATACCTTGTAATTTGGAATTGATAAGTGTACACTTTGCTTGATAAACTTCATCTTTCACTAAATGACAAAAGTGTACACCCTTGAACTTGTGACTTGATATCACAGCCTTAGAAAATATACCTGCAATTTCGGTGACCAAGATTATAGTGTCGGTGACCATGACATCAAACTTGATGACCTTATCTTATTTTGATGACTTTTGAGTGTACCATCGGTGACCCAATCTTGACTTGGCAAAATGATCTGAATATTGAAGTTGGTTGATACATCCAAAATTCCACTTTTTTTTTTTGATGTACAACCCTTGATTGAATAGTCTTTGACTCTTCAATACTTGAAGCATATTTCAGACCTTCAAAAGAACCTGTAAAAGTTCATTCATAAAAAGGAAGGTGGTTCATCACCAAATCATCGGTGACCCAACACTCACAATCGTCAAAAGGAGAAAAATGTTTTTCAAGAAGAAAACATTCTTTTAAAACAACAAATCTCAAATCTCTCTCTACAACTTAACAAGTCTAAAAAGGAGACTGAAGATATTTCATCAAAATACGAATTTGTGAGTTATCAAAGAAAAGACCTTTTGGAAAAACTCAAAAATCTGGAACTAAAACTATATAAAATTGGTCAAACTGAGCACACAATTCACTTAAACATTCCAAAAGAGTTAAGTTCAAAAGCTGGGTTAGGATTTGATAATCCAAAACATCTAGAAAAGGCCATCTATAATACTCCGACTATCTATAAATTCGAATATCTGAACCTTAGTCCAGATTACAAAATTCCTTGTATGAAGTCGGAGTCCAACGTCGAAAAAATGGAAGATTGTAAAAGACAAAACAAGAATTTTTATCAAATTCGGTTCTGCTATCCTCAAAAGATAGAAGAGGAATCTTCAAAAACAACTCTTCCAAATGACTATTTTTCCTCATATTCTGACGAAGAACTTGAAAATAAAATTCCTGAATGTAAACCCTACATTCCCACTCTATTTTTAGAAAAACAAATTATTCACCTTGAAAAAATGTTGGAACACGAACGTTCTTTGTCGGATAAGGAAAAAGAGGCATTAATCGCCAAAATCCAAAATTTAGAAAACAATGCTTTACAAACTCAAAACCCCGAAGTTGACACAACTTCAAATATTTCCTCTTGTAAAGCCTTTGTCAGCTCATATTTGGATGATTGCGATTTTTCATACTTCCCAATTGATCCCAACCACAGTCCTCCAAAACAGAAATGTTCTCTCTCACAAGAACAAATCAATAAGGAATTAGATGACCTTGAATCTCAAACTTCTTCGGATACAAATTCTAACCATTCTTTACTTGACGACAACGAATGTTTAAATGATTTAAACACTGAATTGACTTCAATCCTACACTTCCAACCCATACGAAATTTTTGGACAAAGTCAAAAAGCCAATTGAATCAGTTTTGCTTCCAAAAGATCCAAATGACTGCTCCACAAGTCAAACGATTTACTCTCCGGTTAACAAAACAAATCAAAATAAATTTCTTCCAAAAAGTACTAACAAACGTCCTATTGATGTTTCAGATGTTCATACTTTAAAGACCAAACAAGTCTGGGTTGAAAAAAGCAAAAGCACTCCAAAGTCTTCATCTCGCAAGAAAGACAAATTTTCGTTTACAAAATCTACTTATGTCAAAAGAACTAATCGTCAATTTCCATATACTATTCGTTCGTTTCAACATTTAATTAAATTTTCTCGTAATCAAATTTGATGCTCTAATTGCGGTGTGAATGACTTTGTGCGCTTAAATTCATTTGATTATGGTTGTGATTAGTTTTCGGACATACATAATTTTCATCATAACTCTTTTTCTCATCCACCTATTTATACATGGGTTCCTAAAAGGACCATGACTAACGATCTTAAGTCCCACTTCAAGTGGGTACCCAAAGGTACAAAGTCAACTAACCCCGAAGGACCCATTTACAAATGGGTACCTAAATCTGCCTGATTTTGTGCAGTTCGGTCATGTGTGGTACTTAGATTCTGGTTGCTCCAAACACATGACCGGACAAAAGGAGTTGCTTGCCAATTACAAGGAGAAAAAGGGCGGATTCGTTAAATTTGGCAACAATCACTTAGCACCCATCCAAGGACATGGTGACATCATTCACAACAATCTCACAATTTCAAATGTCTCCTATGTTCAAGGCCTGAGCCATAATCTGCTAAGTATTGGCAAATTCTGTGACAAACAACTTGAAGTCAATTTTCGACCCGAGAGATGCTGTGTGCGAACTTTTGACGGAAAGGAGATATTGGCCAGCACACGCAAATCCAATCTCTACACCATTGATCTTTCCCAAGTGACCGCCCCTTCCAACGTTTGTCTGATCTCAAATGTCTCTAATCCGAAGACTTGGTTATGGCATCGAAGACTTTCTCACTTAACCTTCAAGAACATCAACCGCCTCTCCATTAACGGATTAGTCATGACCTACCAATGATAAAGTTTGACAAACCACACTTATGCGACGCCTGCGAGATCGGAAAGACGAAGAAGGTTTCACACAAACCCAAAGTAATCCATAGCACAACTCGACCTCTTCAGCTCATTCATATGGATTTGTGTGGCCCGATGCGGACTCAAAGTATTCATGGTAAGAAGTATGTTCTAGTTATGCTTGACGATTTTTCTCGCTTTACGTGGGTTAAATTTCTTCACTCCAAAGATGAGACTCCCGAAACCATTATTACATTCCTGAAATCTATCCAAGTTAAACTAGAACTTACCGCGCAAACCATCCGCACTGATAATGGAACCAAATTCAAAAATCGTTTGCTTGACGGTTATCTTGAATCAGTGGGAATTTCACACACATTTTCTGCGGCTCGCACTCCGCAACAAAACGGTGTGGTCGAACGCCGAAATCGTACACTTGTTGAAGCGGCTCGAACTATGCTCACTTTCTCCAAACTGACGCTTTATCCTTGGGCCGAAGCCATCAACACCGCTTGCTACACTCAAAATCGATCTATCATCAACAAGCGATTCAACAAAACACCGTATCATCTGGTAGACAACCGCTTTCCTTCCATTGATCATCTCCGAACCTTTGGTGTTCGCTGCTTTGTTCTCAATGAAAAAGAAGATCGTGGTAAACTCAAGCCAAAGGCCGATGAAGCTTATTTTCTTGGCTACTCTCCAAATGCCTCAGCTTATCGGGTCTACATGAAACTTGCTCGTTGTGTCACAGAAAGCGACAATATTCAGTTTGATCCTAAAGCCGAAATGGCTCCTGAACACGACAATTCTGGACCCGCACTCACCGGTATATTAGCTTCCGATCACTTTCGTTCGGAACCTGCACCAAACCCCGCTCAACCTTCTACATCCAAAGCTACTACTTCCGATATGGATGATTTATTCGAGTGCTTTTACTCGGATTACTTTGATTCTCACACTGATATCGCGAATCAAATTACTCTGCCTATCTTGGAGGTTTCCGAGACTACTAATCTTGCTGGACCGCTAGTTTCTTCGAATACCGTCTCAACTGCTGCAACTCCAAGCTCATCTACATCCGCTCCTAATGCTCAAACTACTGCTCCTACAACTGATCAACCGAGTTCCAATCCGCTCCCTACTGCACCGACATCCTCTCCCCCACCATCAACTTCATCCCCCACGGATGTCCCTCGTTCCGCAAGATCCTTTGCCGTACCACCAGCCTTAGAAACTGTTCAAGATCTTCTACTCGGTACTTATGCTGACCCTACCCCGGACCCAAATGCATTTCAACCGCTTCCGCATATCACCAAATGGGTCTGATCTCATCCAGCAAGTCAGATTATTGGAGATCCAACCAGACCAGTCACGACACGTTCCACCTCGGCCAATGATTGTTTGTTCTCTTCGTTTCTAAGCAAGATCGAACCCACATCCATTCAAGAAGCAATGAATGATCCTGATTGGATTGTCGCCATGCAAGACGAACTCAATCAATTTGAAAGCTTGAAAGTATGGCGCCTCATTCCTCGACCACAACACAAAACCATCATCGGTACCAAATGGATTTTCAAAAACAAACAAGATGAAGATGGGATTGTCATACGCAACAAAGCACGGCTTGTAGCAAAAGGATATCGCCAACAAGAAGGGATTTATTATGACGAGACATTTGCCCCCGTGGCCCGTATTGAAGCAATTCGAATGTTTTTAGCATACGCGGCTCACAAGAATTTTGTGGTTTTTCAAATGGACGTCAAAACAGCCTTCTTGAATGGGGTTCTGCGCGAAGAAGTCTACATATCCCAACCGGACGGATTTGTCGATCCTTCAAAGCCAAATCATGTGTACATTCTCGACAAGGCTCTTCATGGCTTAAAACAAGCACCGCGCGCATGGTACGGCAGCCTGTCTGCCTATTTAGTGAAAAATGGATACTCCAAAGGTAAAATCGATCCAACTCTTTTCATTAAAAGGGAAGACGGTGATATAATGCTTATTCAAATCTATGTGGACGACATTATCTTCGGTTCAACTAACCCTCAACAATGCAAGGAGTTCTCCGAACTCTTGATTGCAAAATTCAATATGAGCATGATGGGAATGATGAATTTTTTCCTCGGTCTTCAAATAAAACAATTTTCAACGGGAATATTCATCAACCAATCGAAATACATCTCGGACATGTTACGAAAATATAACATGACGTCATGTACACCGATTGGTACACTCATGTCTCCGGGTTCAAAATTACACGCTGATCCTTTGGGAAAAGCGGTAGATTCTAAACACTACCGGGGCATGGTTGGTTCCTTAATGTATCTAACGGCTAGTCGACCGGACATAATGTTTGCCACATGTCTATGCGCTAGATATCAAACATCTCTAAAGGAATCTCACCTTAGTGCTATCAAACGTATTTTTCGGTATTTAAAAGGTACTACCGATCTTGGCCTATGGTATCCCAAGGATACGGGTTTCAAACTAACTGCCTTTTCAGATTCCAATCATGCCGGGTGCATGCTTGATCGTAAGAGCACATCGGGTCACATTCAATTCCTAGGCGATAAACTGGTAAGTTGGTCCTCGAAAAAGCAAGTTTGCGTCTCCACTTCTACTGCGGAAGCCGAATACATAGCTGCTGCAAGTTGCTGTTCTCAAGTACTGTGGATGCGCACACAGCTCAAGGACTATGGATTCTAGTTTGATAAGATTTCTATCTATTGTGACTCCAAAAGCGCCATCGCCATCTCAAGCAATCCTGTCCAACATACGAAGACTAAACATATCGACGTTCGGTATCATTTCATAAAAAACCATGTCGAAAGAGGTACGATTGAATTATACTTTGTAAATACAGAACTATAGCTTGCCGACCTGTTCACTAAGGCCTTGGATGAGAAACGCTTCCAGTTCCTAGTGTCCAAGTTGGGCATGCTGAACCTTAAAACCTGATTTTCTAAATCAGATTTTTCAAAAATCACAAAACGTCTATCCAAGTTTTATGCACATTCCCATTCTCTAAAACCTGTGAATCTGCATCACTCTTGGATTCTCGTTTATTGACTTTTGAAATTCCTTTACAGCTCTGTATTTTTCATCGCTTTTTTCTTTCTTTCTTTCTTTGCGACTATTTTTTTAACCAGTTCAGGTTTAAGGGGGAGCAACCGGGTACGTTTTTACTACCTCACGATTGTAGGGGGAGCAAAGCTTTCTTATTTCACGGGGGAGCACGTATTTAATTTTTGAAATCAAAACAGATTTAGTTTGAAAATCAGAGTCCAAAGTTATCGACCCCTTTTGGCCCGATAAAATTAATTTTGTCGACCATGCTTGGCCCGACAAAAAGAACGCTCGACATCTTGCTGATGTCATTCCCTTTCTCGGCCCAATGACTGCTTGCCACGTGTCATCACCCGATGACCCACTATTTAAAACTCGGGCCCCACTCTCAAAGGATACTTTTCAAACAAGTTTTTCCCTCTTTCTCTCTAAACCCTTCGAGTTCTTCACTTCCAGAAATTGTTCTTTCAATTTTTCGAGTTACTCACATCTGACAGCATCACCAGGTTCGCAATCGCTATACCTACAACTTTAAATCATGGAATTTTCTGTGTTTTTCATTGCATATGTGTGATTTAATCCTCTGAACTGTCCAGATTCCGAAAACCCTTTGGGTTTCCGAGTTTGGACCTTACAGTCGAATTCTAGGGTTAATTTGTACATAGTTGGGCTTATGATTAGTTTTAAATATGTTCACAACCACTAATCGCAACTAGACATAGGATTTGGTTTAACTTTAGGCCGGTTTTTAGCTCAGATCACTTAGGTTTTTCTTTATGATTTGTTTTGAGTTTTTATCGATCCCTACAGACAAGACTTAGATGGTTGTTGAGTCCTTATGGTTGATAAAGAACACCTAAGTCTTTTTATCGACCATCAAAGACTCGGCATCATTTTCTATCGAGTCTTAAAGGATCGATAACCTTTTATTTGAAATCCTAAGTCTTTTTATTGACCATCAAAGACCCGACATCATTTTTAATCGAGTCTTAAAGGATCGATAACCTTTTATTGAAAATCCCAAGTTTTTTTTATCGACCCTCAAAGACCCCACATCAATTTTTATCGAGTCTTAAAGGATCGATAACCTTTTATCTAAAATCCTAAGTATTTTTTATCGATCCTTGACTACGCGACATAAATTCTTATCGCGTCTAATAGGTTCGATAACCCGATCTTCGAAAATACCTAGTGTTTGTTATCGACCCTTAGAGACCCGACAACAATTTTCATCGAGTCTTAGTGGTTCGCTAAATTTGTTCTTCAAATGCTCAAGTTCTTTTCTCGATCCCTTAGGTCTCGACATATTTCGTTTTGTCGACATTCTAAGGATCGATAACCTTACTTCATTTCCCCAAGTTCCTATTTATCATTCGATATTTTGTGGTTCTCGAGTCCCCTAATCCGACATCTTGATTATCGATTCTCACAGGTTTGATCCTTCATAACTTCACCAAGTCTTTTCAGCGATCCTATTGAAATCGATAAAACTGTTTATCGACTCCATTGGACTCGATATTGAAGTTTATCGACTCCTTAGGACTCGACATCCAGACTTGGATCTTTTTAGCCTGCTTTCATCCTTAGTACTGACAGTTTCTATGCTTTGCTAACTGTTTCATTTCAGTTCTAATGGCGGCCATCAATGATCCAAACCTTTCCGACAATGAACATCCCATGCCGTCTAAACGATCCACCGAACCCAGTACCAACGCGGTCAACCGGGATGAAATCTTGATGCCTAAAGCACATCTTCGGAAAATCAAAACAAACAACCACCTTCATGATTTTGGCATCACAATCGAACACCAAGTCATCATCGACATTCTTCAACGGCATCCACTTTGATATGCCTTTGCTTTGGACCATCGGGTACCCTTATTCTATCTCCAGCAATTCTGGTATACGTTAACATACCATCCGGACAACGGTGATCACCACTTTACTGCCAAAATCGACGATTTTGTCACCCGCTTGACACCCTCTCGGATTCGTCGAATCCTCCGCCTGCCGGTTGCCACCGATGACCACCCATATGATGCCCTTGCAACCGAAGAACAACTTTGTGCGAACATTCGAGCCCTTGGATACAACTCACCCGAACCCCTCACAAGCCCCGGCCAGTTCAAACGCATGTACCTGTCTCACATCTGGTTTTCCCTATTCACCATCGTCAATCGATGTCTAACTAGCAAACACACTGGCGTGGACAAAGCCAGTACTGCGGCCTTACGAATCTTTCACGTTATAGCTTTCAACCGTCATATGATTACGCGATGCTCATCTGGACGGACTTCGTGGAGCTAGTTAAAGACAAGTCAAACTCTCGGGATCGTGCCTTCGTACATTTTCAGCGGTTCCTTCAATTATTTATTCATGCCATGCTGTCATCCAAACCCGATATACCTCGACGCACAAGATCACCGTTGGGACTCACGAATTCGCTAAAATTCCTCAGGCTCAATGACCGACACTTTGAATTCGTCATGCCTATCCTTGAAGCCCTACTCGCTTATGCTGATAAGAATGCACCGAGTGTGATAGCTTATAGGGAGACACACGGCTTAATGGCTCAACCACCTCCGTTGTGCCTGCCCAAGAGCCAATCCATGAGGAACATATCATGCAAGAAGAGGGTCCTAGGGTAGATGAGCAGGTTCAGGATCATGGGGATCCTGAACAGGGTGATGAGCGTATGGTAAGGGAAATTGACGAGGGCGGTGCACTTGATCAGCCAATCCTGACAACTGCTGCCCCATCCATCCCAATACCAACACCCACTAACCCACAAGCTGCTTCTACTTCCAGATCAACTCCGCGTTTCAAAATTCTCGTTAGCCATAGCCGTGTTCGCCCACGACCTTCATCCTCCGATGAAGATGAATCTGATACTCAACCCCTTTCCCGCCGTCCGAGAACTGCTGCCATTGAAGAACAAGCCCTTAGTCGCATTGGTCCACAACCACTACTATCCGACTCTACATCGGACACTGATGACCAACCCACTGCAACAACTGATGAGCCGCATGAACCCTTCGCCTTTGAAGCCGATCAAGAGCTTGACGAGCAAAATGAACCATTTGACTTTGAAGCAGATCAGGTCTCTGGTTCAATGTCTGACATCTTCCCTGAGCCGTTTACTGGAGAGATAAAGAGAGAGGAGGGTGTATTAGTTGAAAAAGAAAGCGTGAGCATGAGTGATGGGAAGAGAAAAACTATAGTGAGCGCGAGACCAGAATCCCCCATCCAGGTAACCACGTCTACTAGTCTTACTCATTCGTTGAGTATGACGAGTGGACAAGCCGCTGTGGACCTAGCAGCGCAATCGCACGCCCCTCCCAGCCACTCTGAAGGCTCCCAGCCGACAGTTTCAAAATTACTTGTGGGATTAGCACCTTGTCTAGCTCCCCTCCCCTCGGGAGGCATAGCTATTGAAACCAGAAGCAGTAGCCCACTTGCTTCGACTTTATTTCAAAGCACATCGGTCTAGAGCCCACTAGGGGAAATGAGTCATTACACACTAAGAGCCTTCGTGGCCCAGTCGGAACTCCTATAGTGATGTCCATTCCGGACATTTCACGAGGATTGGGAAGAAATCCTACCAGTGCTACACCTATGCCAACACTGAACGTAGGTCATACAGTTTTTTCAACTGTTATGTCAACGGGTAATCTAAGTGATCCCGGTGTTTCCCAAATAGGTACCTCGACTCCAGCTTTTACTATTTCCCCCTCGGCTCAAGCACTTATCGATGCTCAGTTACAACGAGCTAGAACCTCTTTGAACGAACATGCTGCCCTAATGACCGCTGAAAGAGAAGCTTTTGTTAGAGAAATACGTGCCGCTACTCGCTCTGGTCAACTTGATCCGAATCAGGCTAGTTCCTCTAGACCTAGCAGCAGTCGCACCGCTCCAGATCCAACTCCGGGCCCCAGCACTCGACCTCCCTCACCACATCGATATGAGTACAATAATGACGAGCTCATGTCGATGTTATATGCAAACCTGCTAGCCGAAGCCACTGCAAGAGGTCAACCGAAAGATTCACTTATGGGTCTTCTAAGAAGAAATCTGGAAATCCCCACCGTCACTCGCCATGAGTTTGACGTGTTCCAAGCCGAGATCGAGCAACAACTCAGCCACCTAAAGACTGCTCAAAAGCACCAAACCGATGATATTCTGGGTGCTATCACTGCTCTGCGTACTGAATCGTGCCTACTTCTCGACCTCAGCAGGACGACCCGGGCTCCGCTCCAACTCTTCCTGAGGGGGAGACACGCCGGGCCTCAAGATAACAAGCCCGAACATCCGCTGCTACATATTCAAGACCATCTACTCAAACAACCCAACACCAACAGCGCGCACCAACAACTCAAGAAGCCGATATGCCAACGGTTGAAAATCCTGCGGCCGATATCGAATTCGAGAGTACAGCTGAACCTGCCGCACTAGAACCAAGTGAAGAAAGAGTCGACGTTCAAGGTCTACGGAACTCAGTGAGAAACTGGTTTAGAGATCCATATGAACCAGTTCTTCAAGGACAAGACTACGTGAACCTAAAGCATACGGCTAGGAATTATGCTTTGGGGGATCAAAATGAACCAAGACTGTTGCCTCATCAGATTCGGTGGCAAAGGATGCTGACAGAAAGCAAGTCGAAATGGGTGAATCAGCAAATACGTGTGCCATACCTTGAAGAAACAATGGAAAAGATATTCAGGAAGGAAAAGAAGACTGAAGATTTGGCACACATTCATCTAGTGATGGAAATGGACCCAGCTCAAGTCAAAGAGTATGTCCATATCTTGAAGATGAGAGCTCAAAATCCTGCTGATGTAATTTCAAGACACAGAATAGTTGGGATTCTGAAGATCGATACGGACATAGTATTTCAAGTCAAATATCCTACATTCAAAGTCCAAAGAGAAGATGGTAAGGCGTGTTCCTTCTCTGAAGCAGATTTTGCAAGACTAGATATCATGGAATTTGAAACCTTATACAATGAATTGAGAGAAAAGAAAAACAGAAATGAGCACGAGCAAAGGGAACTAAGAGCAGTGGTTAGACATATACAGAAGGAACTGAGGTACAACTATCTTCATGATCTACAGCGTGGGATAGAAAGCGAACAAAAGAAGATTTATATTTCAAAACCTGACCAGTCTATTCCTGCAACGGGCGACATTGATGTTATGACTGTCCTTACCTATCCAGCTCATGGAGTTGTCTGGATGCACGCTAAAGGAGAAAAGAGGTTTCTCAGGTTTAATGAAGTGGCTGCATATTCAGATGGAACTTTATGGGGAATCCAAAACAGACTTGCATCAGAGTTGGCTACTGACAGGAAACGTACTTCAAGGATGAGCAATGTGCGAAGAAATTCTCTCCTAGAAGTTGTCAGGTTAATCGACGAAAGAATCCTATACCGACAGACTCTAAGAAGATTCGAAGGCATGTTCGAGCTCAAGAAGTAAAAACTCATTTTGCCACAAAGGGGGAGATTGTTAGGTCTAGTATTTTATTGTGTCAAAATAAGGAATGGATATGCTCAAATGTAAAAAGAAGTTTATAATTCCATATACTCTTTCCTTCCTTATTTAGCTTAGACCTTTCAATATAAATAGGAGTCAAGGGGATCATTAATCATGTCGATTAACATAGTGCTAAATTCAGATTATATTTTCATTGTAATCGATATTAAAGTGAGATATACGACTACGGAAATTCTCTAAAATCACTTCGTTCATATTGCTTTAATCGTGATTCTTAATTATATCATTGTGCTTATTGTTTCTGGGATCAACATTTACTTTTGGTGTCTGGTGAGGATTCATCAATTTCACAAGTAACCTTTCTCTTTGATTAATCTTTGGTTCTTTGTTTAATCCTTGATCTGAGTTGTTTGATTACTTTGATTTGGATTTTCATTTGTGAGGTGCGAATCAATTCGGAGTTTATATCGATTACCGGACCTGGAACTAATTCTCAGAGGCCTTCACCAAAGTGAACTGATGGCAATACTTGGTGCTCATCACAGAATTTTCAACAACTCACCCGCTGTAGAGTATCAAAAATTGTATTTATTTGTAATTGACAGAGAATGCTTATATATATATATATATGATTTATGTTGTTATTTATCCTTTTTGTCTATTGATAATCATCCTATTATTGTTGATCATGCTTATACAATTTCTTAAAATCCCTTAACTGCACCCTTTTCTTTCATTATGCTCCCGAGACGACTCTTTGGTTTTCCCACTCTCTACTCCCCAAACATTTTCTCTAGATCTCCATTTTAACATGGCTATTAATTTCCATCAGGCATTGATTTCTTCTAATATCTTTAATTCCCCTAAGAAATTTGAAGGTTTCATGGTAAAAAACACTCACGAAATGGTTCAATTTCAAGAACAAAGCTGATGATTTCCATGCAGATGGATTCAGCCATGTAGGTCATTTTCTTGATCATTTTCTTGATTTCTTGCATGGGTTATATCTAAATTAGGGTTCTAAATAATTGGAGATTTTTGGTTTCTAGATCAATTAGTTTATATATGTGTACAATTTCTAGATCAAATAAATAGCCTCAATTCTCTAAGCTACTGCCCAAGCAACAAACTTGGAGACCATTGCGTGAAATTTTCCTGAAACTTTTGCCATGATCCTTCGGTCTTGGTTTTTCATACATTTTCTCCGTTTGTTAAATTCAAATGATATTGTCGGTATTTTCCAGGTGTCAAATTGGTTCATATGATGATGATTGGGGAAATGAAGGAGCTATAATGTTGTAGAGGTGGTTTTAATTCATTTTTTCTAGAAATCATAAGTTATTTACCAGTAACATAACATTAGATCAAATAGTAAATTTTGATGTATTTGATATGTATGTAAATTTCAACAATCTTAGTATGGCTTTTTGGTGATATGGCTTATCGGTGCAGCTGCTCAACAAGATTAATATGGCTTTTTGGTGATACAGCTTATTGGTGCAGCCGCCCAACAAGCTTAATATGGCTTATTGGTGATACGACTATTTGGTGCAGCTCTCTGCAAGCTTAATATGGCTTATTGGTGATACGGCTTATTGGTGCAGCTCTGTGCAAGCTTAATATGGCTTATTGGCGCAGTTGTCTGAAAGCTTAATATGTCTTATTGGTGATACTGCTTATCGGCGCGGCTATGCAGAAGGTTTCAAGACAATTGGCATGTTGTGTATCTGTTTCGTGGTTAAAAGAAACAGGTAAAAAAAAAAGAACATGTCAAATGTAGGCTGTTGTTTCGTTTCTATTGAGATATCAAGATTTGTTCAGGGAGTATGGGATCAGTGCTGTTTACTTTTCATAAACTATACGCCCTGAGAAGCGGCTCTTGAATTATTCCGGCTACGTCTTTTTGGGTCTACCAGTTAGATTAGTCGGTGCCGCTATAAAAGGTTGAAGGTTTCCCGTTGTACTTCGATCGATAGGTGTTTATATCGGATATATTGGTTGGGTTTGTGAAGTGTTAATTGGCCTTCATTGTATTGATCGGGGGTTCCAAACATCACTGTATTTTATGTTTGGTGTTAATAAATGTTTCTGCTTGTTGCGTTTCAATAAAAAAAGCTTTATACTCTGTCCACAATGTAGCCAGATCAGTTGATTTACAACTTTGATCTGTTGAGTTCCAACTTCCAACCTAGACTTAAGTCCTTTGGAATTAGATTTACGTGAATAACATGGCCAAAATATAATGTAAACAAAATCAAAGGACGATGTTACTAAATTTGTTGAAAAAATGGTTAGTAAAGGGGTGTTTGGATTGCTAATTTAAATTTCTTATTGATTTATTTCCGTGTGGTATCGGTAATAAGAAGTTTTTTATAAGTTAGAACCTTATGACTTATTAACTTATTTAAAACCACTTATCAGTTTTTTGGTTATTTTACATGTATAAGCAATCCCGAACACCTCTAAAAAACAACTTATTAGCTTATTACGTTATGGTACCATCGTAATCTAATTCAAACAATTTTATAGAACTCCAATTTGACACTACATAAGTTAGTAAGCACTTTTACATAAAAACATAAGTTATTTTAAATAGCTACAAACGTAACAGGCAACAAGCATTATGACATCTTGAACTTTTACATGAACCCGTTAATTGGTTCATATGTGAACTTTTACATCCTGTTAATTGGTTCATATATGAACTTTTACATCCCGTTAATTTGAAATTTTGAAATTGAATAAATCTTGATGAAACTTTTACATCCCGCCGCATTGCGCGGGTACATAACTAGTATAAAGTAAAGCATGTATCATTGATGTTGAGGCTAAGTATAAGTTGTAATGGGACATTGTTTTAAGAGCATGAGTGTTTCTTGTTAATTAAATGAAATATTTTATGTGAAATAAAATCATTGATGGTTACAACGTTAAAGATATATTTAAGAAAAAATGAACTATTTTATGATATGTGATATATTATATAAATTGACTAGTGTTAAATCATGTATGAACATGTGAGCAATACTGATATTGGTAGTTGTTGGCCACATAAATCATCTATGGTATAAATATACACATCATGTATTACCATGAGCATATTAATCAGTAGTAAAACTTATATGGATTTACATTTAAAAATCATGTATAGACATGTGAATAAATCATATGTGGAAGTTGTTTGCATGATTTGTAAATCATGTAAACAACCAATAAAGTTCAACAATTAGACATAATATGTATATCAAATATCATGCGGATTATCATATAGTAACATAATTGATCAAGTGCAATTTGTACGTTGACATTGTCTAGTATGTGATATGTTTTATAAATTTGTTATTATGAGACCACATCAGTAATGATATATATTTGATTAATGTACTCTCAGTTTATTATTTATATACCTTTAGGAATATTATAGATGATTACTTGTACATTACTATCTTAATGGTAAGTAAGTTCAATATATATATATATATGATTAATTAACGCATACATTTTTTTTGTAGCGACTGATGGAACATCAAAAAGGCGTTGAGGTAACATTGCAACAATTCATGGAGGAGATCGTGAGGCAAGATTGGTGATGCAGACTAGGAAAGGAAAAAGTAAAGTTAACGATGTTACTGATATGGTACATATAGATAACTAAGCAAAAGAAACAGTCGTATGGAATCAAAGTGCGGACAACCCCTATCCACTGTTCAATGCAATAATGTCATTGTTCCTTGAACAACTAAACTGTATGAAGGATGTGGGATTTGGACGGATTATGGGTATGAAGATGGATGGAGTCCTTTCGATGCTACGTCTACACGTGGCGCGTAATTTTGGCCCATACACAATGAAACTGAAAACATCAAATGGCGATATACTTGTAACCGAGAATATCATAAAAGATGTACTGGGGCACCACGTGGACCATTAAGTTTTGATTTATTCGCAACGGAAGACTTCGGTATCACTGTAAGAGCAGTTTGGATGAAACAGTTCAACAAAGAGATATTACGACCAACATATGCGAGCCGACAAATCATGTTATTGAACGATGCCAATTGGAACTTCAAGTTAAATCTTCTAGTGGTTTTCAGCAATACAATGGCACGTTGCAAATACTACGGATTGTGTGATCTTATGGTACTGAGTAAGGTTTCACCCGAAACCAGAATTCAGGATATTAATTGGTGTGAGTATGTTTACTCTCGCTTGCAGTTTTGTAAAAACACATGGTGATATGAAAATGCATTCTTTTGTGGTCAACTTGCAACAGTAGTGGTACGTACTATCTTTTCACTTACGGACATATAGTTACTTTTGGAATTATCTGATTGATAACTGTTTTCTACATACTACAACTTGTGTACATCGATAACATCAAGTGGGACATACCAAGAGTCAAGAGACAAAGACCTGTTATCAAATCATAGTCATTTGATATGTTAAGGCTACGAATGGAGTCATAAATTGAGCCAGGGGGTCTTGGTTTAAGTGAGTTGGCTGATCCGTATGTGCCAGATGAACAGACTGTAGAGGATTCTACCCCTACATCGCGGACTAATGTTAAGGTGAACGTGTATATATATATATATATATTGTACTATGTTATGGTTCTTGTTTGGACCAAAATCTTTGACTAACGACCATCGAACAAAATCACACGACCTTCAGTAGCAAAATGTAAAGAACTAACAACTTATGGTATAGAAAAGAAGCATCGAGTCTATACGTGATTGTATCGTACGACCCAGCTCCTATCATACGACAAAAGACGCAGATGATCGACCGATGACGTAATCGAGCGTCGTCGCATCGTCGAATGAATCATTGAACATATGCTTTTGCTAACTGCATAACGACATAACGTACGTTTCAGCTGTGCTCTTAAATTGCAGGACCGTTATCATTAAAGGCAATGGACATAACAGACACAATTGAAGGCTACATTGTTACCTCAACCATTACAATCTCAACGAATATAAATAGAAGAATGTAAGGAAGCAAGGGGACATCTCAGAGCATTAAGAGCAACATTTACGACATAGAGCACATTTAATCTTTTTTATTCGTCTTACTGTGATTTATATATGATCATTGTAACATAAGGACGACATCTCTTATTGACTTCATTTTCACTAATGCATCGATGATATCATCCATCGTCCGCGGTTTTTTCCCTCGACCAAGGGTTTTTCTGTGTCACCAAATCTCTTTGTCAACTGTTTATTTACATTTCTGTCGTGTTTGTCGTTTGAATTTTTTCTTTAGTAGGATAAGCTCCACATCGACCTTAAGCTAATTTTATTAAACCAATTTTTGGCATAAACAGTTTGGCTCCCACCGTGGGGCCCCACCTAAAGAAAATTCTTGGACAAACCTTTTTGTTACTAACATTTGCCGTCGAGAATTTCCAGGATGACGAATCAACTAACGATCAAACTTTTAATGGTTGAACTCGAAAGTTCTTGTCGACGCCTTACTCGATTGGAAAATCTGCAAGGTCCTCCAGGGTTCGAACAACCCTATGTTCCTCTCGACAATATAGTAATTGGGAATCAAACGGAGTCTACTACCTTACCATCGTTCACTTCGGGACATGCAATGTTCATCCCGATGCCCCCACCATTTGTTCCAAATCCTCCACCTCCGCCACCATCAGTTGGAGTGCAAACATCTCAACAAGGATCGTTTCAACCAACGACTGGGGTGCCAATGTCGAACGTAAACACTAACAATGCAGGATCCAGTAACACGAACGTATCCAACGGACAAAATATGCCCACCGAACAGAACACGGGAAACAATACATCCGGTTTCTAATCCCAAAATACATTTATTGGCGAAAGCTCCCATATGTCTACAGAACCACATACGACACCTCCTCATCAGCCTCCTTTCTCTTAGGGACATGGATTCGGAGATATACCACGTAATCCGATCACATGACATCTGAAACTATTGGAGGAACAAAATAAGAAGGTCTTATCTCTATTATCGAAACTTCCAGGCGCAGCCGTGCCTGTCAATGTTGAGCCACCAACAGGATATCAAGCGTCACCCTTCTCGGATGCAATAGCCTTGGTCGATATACCAAAAAAACACACGATCCCGACGAAGACCCTTAAATACACGGGGTTATCGGATCTGAACGAACATGTCGTACAGTACAAGCAATTAATGTGGACGATCTCGATCCCGCAATAGTATCAAGAAGTGTGCATGTGCAAGAGCTTTGGTGCGACAGTGATGGGAGTTGCATTACAATGGCTAATAAACTTGAAACCCAAGTAAATCAACTCTTTTTTCGAACTCGTCAATCAATCCTTACAGCAATTCATCAGCAGTCGCAAAATGGAAAAACAAACGGGAGATTTATATTATATTATTCAAAAATCTGGTGAATCCATCAGGAACTATTTTAACCGTTTTAACTCTGAAATGATAGGTATACGGAACTGCGACGAACAGTCAACAATCGAAGCCTACAAACGAGGACTCGATACTACGTCTGAATTATACCTCGACCTGACGAAATACCCCGTGGAAACCTTTGAAGACGTACGAGCTAGAACTTTGGCATACATGCGCATAGAAGATGACGCCATGTTTAGGCACAAACAAACAAACGATAGACGCAACTTAAGCGTAAAAAAGCTAGAGTTCAAAACTAAAATGACGTCCAAAGCAGGATCGATGATACAGATCTCGAATGTCGGGTTCGATAAAAAGAAAGACACGAACAAATCATCACAATTCTCATGTCACCTGAAAATTTCTTCATACGGTTTCAAGGGAACAACAAAAGACCTAGTCGAAGCACGGAGGAGCGTTCGGTCAATCATCCGGTGGCCAAAGAAGAGCGATAAGTCCAATGACGAAAGAGATAAATCTAAATCGTTTGACTTTCACAACGATTATGGCCATCAGACCGATAATTGCCTGGCCCTAAGGAAAGAGGTCGCATGGTTGGTCCCCAAAGGACATCTGAAAGACAAGTTGCCCAGCGATGCAGGTAAGTTTTCTGGACCCCCGTCTCCAGCAACTACTAAAGTTGTGAATTGTATTACAGGTGGATTCGACGTCTGTGGATTAGCCTACTCGGCGGCTAAAAGACACGCGTCCTAGCGAAAGCTCGATCCTCAAATTCCTCGTCGAACGAAAGTAGATGCAGAGCTGGAGGCGATGCCCATGGTCTTCAATGATCAAGATATTCATGACACATGGCATAAACATTCGACGATCAACCGTCCTGGTCGGTTTCAACGGCGACCCAACAAATACGATTGGAGAAATTATACTACCCATCTACGCCAACGGGATCAACAAGCAAATACGATTCAATGTCATCAATTGCTCGTCAGCCTACAACGTTATCTTGGGACATCCATGGACCCACGACATGAAGGCCGTGCCCTCAACCAATCATCAGACGATCAAATTTCCAACTCCATGGGGCGTCCAGGAAATCAGAAGCGAGCAAAAGATGGCAAGAGAATGTTACAAGACAACGATGGAACCTAGAAAGGAGCGAGTATAGCAATCACAAAGCAGGGAGGCTGCGTCGACGATCTACAACTTGAAGAAGTTGCGTTGGACACAAGTCGACCTGATCGCACGGTTTTCGTGATGGAATCGGTGGTCTCGGAACGAATAAACGGCTTTGGAAGAAACTCCCTCTCTTTGGAAGAAACTCTCTCTTTGAAAAAAACTCTTGTTGTGGCGGCTTAAGACAAACGACTTTGGACAATATCGACGGTTCCCCTATCATATGGGGGGGGGGGGGTAGGACTTGGCGTCGTCTTAAGATCGCCACAAGGGGGCATAACGGTATGTTCCATAACATGCGACTTTACGACAACAAACAAATGAAGCAAAATACAAAGCCTTGGTAATCGGGAGTAAATCGACAAAAAAGGGCTTGTCGTCTCCAGATGCTCGACGAACTACTTATCTCATGTGGTCGGAATGCAATACACCTTTCTAAAACTTTTCTTTTTCTTTAATTTTTTCCATCGGAAGTTACTGACTTAAGCATTGGAGGGTCGTTGGTCGAACTAACGACCACCCTAGCATTTATCTTTTGTAGGATCGCAAGAATATATATTTAGGTCGAACGATCTATCAACGATATCAAAAGTTACTTCGACCTCTAAAACATATCCCTGTCAAACGGACAACACTCGAGAACCCCTGACGGTCGAATATAACTGCCATAATAAAAATGTGACGTAAATACAATTAATTGTCTAGACGTTATTTTACGATCTTATAAAATGTGTCTCTGTCGCAAGTCGTTTTGCCTTTGTCGCATGATACTTATCGATTAAAGTTCGCCTCTGTCGCATGATACTTATCGATTAAAGTTCGATAAAATTTGCCTCCGTCGCAAGAAATTTGTCGATCAAAGATTGCCTTTGTCGCAAATTACTTACCGATACAACTTTCCGCCGTCGCAAGATATGTGTCGATCAAAGTTTGCCTCCGTCGCAAATTACTTATCAATCAAAGTTTGCCTTCGTCGCAAGATGTTTGTTGATCAAAATTTGCCTCTATCACAAGATGTTTGTCGATCAAAATTTGCCTCTATCGCAAGTCATCTGTCGAATAAAATTTGCTTCTGTCGCAAATTATTTATCGATTAAAATTTTCTTTCGTCGCAGATAACTTAGCAAAGTCTTCCTTTGTCGTAAGATATTTGCCTCCACCGCAAGACAAGTCATCTATCCGACGGACGAAAAATGCTGGAGAATATTTCTATTTAAAAAAACACTTGTTAGTCGGACTATCTTCGTGTCCGATCGTCGCAAATTATTTAATGATATTCATACGGCAAAAAAATTAAAGATGTAAAAGTCACTTGTATTAATTTTCGGAAATTTACAAGTGAAAGGCACGACCACTAATAGTCGCCCTTGGAAAAAGGAAATAAAAACAAAAGATTTAAAAATTCTAAGGGGCTGACTGATCAAGGGGAAGATCATCGACGACTTCATTAATTGGACTCTCGACGTCCTCCGTATCCTCAGCATCGAGAAACTCTGAAGTCCATTGATAGTTGTTGAAATAAGCATCCAATGACTTTTGGGCATCCTTCATTGGATCCTTATCTTGGATATGGCGACATGCGCTGTCGCCTTGACACGTTCTCGAGTGGTGGATCGATGATCTCCAACTGCTCCTGAAGCTCGACATTCATAGGTTCAGCCCCCTTAACCCTCAACTCAAGGTCCTCAACCTCATCTTTAGTCACGGTCAGGGAATCCGTAGTTGAGGTAGCCACCTACTACGCCGCTGTCGCGCGATTCAAGGCTTCCTTGAGGCGACTTCGGAGTTCACCCTTAGCCCGCCTCTCGGCCTCAAGCTCACTAAGAGCGTCCTCCAGATGAACGACGAGCACCTCATTCTTTGCCAGTATCTCTTTCTCCTTAGCTAGAGCAACTTCTTCCCTCGCCAGTGCGGTAGGGACGAGCCTTTCTGCCTACTCTACCTTGGTGTGAAAGGTAAGAGCGACCTAGAAAGCCTGAAAGACAGTCAAATGTTAAAAATCAAACGATGAAGTACAAACGGAAGAAACTCTAAAAGATTGATCGACATACCTTGAAGAGGTGATCGACCAAAACCGCCTCGAGCTCCCCCATGCGATGCTGAACGTACCTACCCCTAAGGACATTGAAACCCTTGAGAACGGAAAAGACCTGCTGCGTCTTCCACGACGTCCCTGGCGCCAGGAAGTCTGGGGGACCTCGACGTGAGATTTTCCCGTCTCGTGCGCTTTCCTCTTGTCAGCGGTCGACCCAGCCGATTTTTGGGCCGACTACGGAGAGGGAGGCACCACACGCTTCGGATCAGTGCTTATTACACCTTGCAAACCATGCAAGGGTGTCTTCGCCTTTCGGCTCCAGCGGTCTTCTGAGAACCACTGGAACGAGCCGACGGTTCCCTCAGGATGACCCGCGGTTTCTTCTTGGAAGCCCCTTCGACCGTTTTTGTCGGCCTTTTCATCACCATGCCCTTCTGAAAGAGCATGGCCTTCTTCTTCTTATTCGACATGGAAGGAGCAGCAGCGGCACCAGCAACAACAGGAGGGGCGTCGTGCGACGTGGGTTACACGATTTCTTCCGTCGATCCACCAGCTGTGGATCGCACGACAGATGCACCCGCAAGAGCATCATGGACAGGAGCATCAGACGCTTGACTATGGGATTTACCTGTGGACGCAAGAACACCCGTCAAAAGATAGGAGAACATATAATGAAAAAAGAGCAATAGATGGACAAAGACGAGAGATGACTTATGAGACATCTCGAGGTCGTCCCTTTATTCTTCTTCCTCCTCCTCTCCTTCACTGTCAATGACAAATGGTGCCTCACGATCTCCAACATACGTTACATCGTTGTCTTCTTCGTCAAGAAAAACAACCAGGTGGAAGTCGCGATTTCCTATTGCCAGAAAACGTTCGATCTTCTCGCTTGTATCGAGAAGAGGGTGAACCTTGCTAAAATCAATATCTATGGCAGATAGAAAAGCTGTTACGAAACATACGACAAATATTTAAAGCCACAAATGAAACCTAAACTAGACAACTGACTTCTGGTAACCCATCCATAGACCATCCACTGAGCGTCGTCTTCAAGATCAGCCACAGGACCAAGGACGTATCGCATCTTCCACTGTCGGTCGTTGACTACAGTGCCGGTGACCAAAACGCGATCACGCCTACCTTTACTATGGAGGCTATAGCGGTATTTAGCCTCAATAGTGACCTTATAAGCCGTCAAAAGAACATTAACGTTAAACGGCGACTCCCAGTCAGCCGTCAAACGCTGGATCGTACTAACAGTCCTCTAGAATTGGGGCATTAGCTGCCCCATACCTAGCTCAAACATTTGGAGAAATTTTTTCGCCAGACCACCGATTGGCCACTTAAACCCAATCTTGAATGGGAATTCATACAGAATGAAGGGCCCATTTAGGGTATTGATCGGCCTGATTGCCAATGTAGGGTACAGGCGTACACTCGACGGTATGTCTGCCAACGCCCTAAAGGCATCTAGAGCCTCGTCCGACTGTAGTGTACTCTCGGGGTCTACAGAATCCCTCATATCTAAGTCTCGGACCTCTGTTGCGTAAAATACTCTAGCCTTCCAATGTTTTCTACACTTACGGGCTTTGGACTTAAAACGTATACAAGAAACAAAAGAAGAAATCGTACATTATAAAGCTTTAACCTCGAATCAAACTCGGAAAGGGTTTTGTAGGTTTTGGGAAAGATATCGGAAGATCTCTCTCTCAAATATGAAGAGTAAAAGAAACGAATATGGAAACCAACTGATATTTTTATGGTCTCCAGAAAACCGTTCGTTAACCCCAGGTCGACACCTGTCCGACACCTTTTCACTGCAACCACGAGATTAGTGACACCTGTCCTCTACTACTGGCATGTCGGACACATGCGCCCACGTCGTGTATGACGTCACGACCATGCACACCTAACCCCACCGAATTCTAAACGATTCAGTTCCCATTTAAACGATTCAGTTTCCTTTTTTGACATTTAAATTTAACATTCAAAACTTTGCCGCTTTTATTTTTAAATTTGGGGCAAACTGTTTGGACCAAAATCTTCGACTAACGACCATCGAACAAAATCACACGACCTTTAAAATGTAAAGAACTAATGACTTATGGTATAGAGAAGAAGCGTCGAGTCTATCGGTGATTGAATCGTACGACCGAGCTCCTATCATGCGACGAAAGACGCAGAGGATCAACCGATGACATAATCGAGCGTGTCGCACCGTGGAATGAATCATTGAACATATGCTTTTGCTAACAGCATAACGTACTTTTAGTTGTGCTCTTAAATTGCAGGACCGTTATCATTAAAGACAACGGACAAAACGGACACAATTGAAGGCTACATTATTACCTCAACCGTTACAATCTCAACGAATATAAATAGAAGTACGTAATGAAGCAAGGGGACATCTCAGAACATCAAGAGCAATATTTATGACACAGAGCACATTTAATCTTTTTTATTCGTCTTACTGTGATTTATATACGATATTGTAACATAAGGATGACGTCCCTTATTGACATCATTTTCACTAGTGCATCGACGATATCATTCATCGTTCGTGGGTTTTTCCCTCGACCAATGGTTTTTCCGCATCACCAAATCTCTTTGTCAACTGTTTATTTACATTTCTGTCGTGTTTGTCGTTTAAGTTCATTCTTTAGTTGGATAAGCTCCAAATCGACCTTAATTTGATTTTATTAAACCAATTTTTGGCATAAACAGTTTTATGTTATGAATATTGTACTATGTTATGTTTCTGGTCTTATATGATTGTTGTACTATGTCATAACATAACCCCAAAGTGAGTTGGCTTATCAATTATGATTATTGTACTATGTTATTTTTCTAATCTTATATGATTGTTTTAGGAATATTTGAATGTTTTTGAGAATACATACAAGCAATTGATAGAGTTGAAAAGAAATTTAAGCACTGCAGTAGGAAGGGCATCGTTGAGATTCGCGGGTGATACGTCGATCGAAGAATGGAAAAAAGGGACATGGCCGTGATTGTGGAACCTCAAGAAACTGCTCTTTGTAACCAAGATGACGCTTTCGGGTTATGTGATGACATGTTTGTGGAAGATTTAACTGTTGGAGATGATGTCGGAACAAGAGACACGACATGCAGAACTAATTCGGTTAATCAATTCGAGACACCGACGAGTATTTTCAGCCCCCCGAGGTTTTGAGTGACCTTGACGACAACTGTTCGTGTTTAAACTGCCATGAAGTATGTTAGTCTTTCAATAAAAGAAAGTGAAGGTAGTTATTTATCACAGAATCATATATGGATAAATATTTACAGTTCATATAACTATATACGATTATAATCATAATTTTCATATAAAAATAATTGTATTGTAGTCCATGCAACAAATAGTGTTCAAACAACCCCATGTGTTGCAATGGTGAAGCATCGGGGAAGTTCATCGGTTGTGTATAAGCGTAAAAAACATGTGGACGATTTTCCAAAATTCAGTCTTGGGATGACACAAGAGTTTGGGGAGGATGCTGATATAGATAAGACACCAATCGAACAACAATTTGAAACAACAGTTACTGGAATAGGTAATAGTGTATGTGGCAACGAGACAGTTGCGGATGGGGCTGGTAAACAAGTTATGGAAAGTGTGTACGGATTTAACAACCGGCAAGGATGGAAGTTAACAAGGATGACGGTAAGAAAAAGATAGTGGTTCATGGTTCAATATTGGCACAATCGAAGCCAACAGTTGCAGGATGGGACATAAAGGCTGGATTGATGATATGCTCACCTTTTTCGAAACGCACTTGTACAAAAGATGAACCAATTTTATCAAATTGGATATTTTCAAAGGAAGGGGATGCAGAGTAATTCATCTCTAAACCCATTAATATTATTTATATTACAGTTATCTATTTTTCTTAATTGTTGTTTTATTATAAATGGTGTTATATTATGTTGTTAAAACAGTGAAGAAGTTTTCAAGACTGTTGGCGGTTTAGTTGGGAAAAGGAGCGAATTCGCAAGCTTGATGATGGGGACGCCAATTTTTGATACAGTCATCGACATCTGGTCATACCTGCTCAATCAGGAAGAGCAACTCAAAAACAAATCATCGCCTCATCGATTGTTCTGCTCAACGAAAACAATGGTATGTGATTGTGAAATCTGTTATTAAAATAATGATTTTTGTAAAATGGATTATAATTGAATTATAGTTGAAATATAAGTATAATATGTATTATTAAGATATTGTTTGTGCAATATAATCATAAATGATATATGCAGTGAATTATTATTTTTAACTTAGTATAATATTATATGATAATTTGGACAGTCGGACGACATGCTCCCCCCCGAAAATGGGTGCAATCTTGAATGTATTTAAAGACAACCTCGTTTCTTCGATGCCAAATTCCACGGAGATGGAAAACCTAAAAACCGTTGATATGGTAAGCATGTTATATCATGTATATAAATATTAATTAGCATTTGATTGTATTTAATTTGAATATTTCTGTGTGTTTAAAACTTTTGGTTTGGTATAATATTGTGTTCAGATCTTCTTTCCCATGCACAACAAAGGTCAATACTTATGCACTAGTTTACAATTTGAAGACTCTTAGCTTTCTAATATTGGACAATGTGTCAACGAATATGTCAATCAGTGACAAGTATGATAAACTACCGACACTTCTGGTAAACATATATGATATGAAGCATGTTGAATTTTATATATATTCATTGCTTTGATATATGAAATGATGTTTTTTATTGGGACAGAACATGGTAACGTTGAACTATCTGAAATCGGTGAATCATCCAAGAGTGAATAGTAAAAGTGTTGATGACAAGGTATAAGCTAAAGTGGAAAACTGTTGACAACACAACTGATTCAGGTGATTTTTTAATGCGGCACATGGAAACCTTCATGGGGGAGACAATAAGCAGGTATGATGCAGATTTTTTTGACGGAATCTTGTGCTGAAAACGTCCAAATCAACTAATTTCGTAAGAAGTATGTGTCAAAAATGTTGCTTACGAGCCATAACATTTGGAGGACTAAGGTGATCTTTCAAGAAACTAGGTTCCATACGATGGATGTGAAGGTGACAAAGTTTTTTGAATTAAAAAAAACTAGGTTCCATACGACTAAGACTTTATATTTTGAATTAATTATGTTTTTTGAGTATTTCACCCTTACCTTAAAACAATGCTAATAATTATGGTTTTTGAATACTGGTCTCGATTAATCATAGAGGATCCAGTAGTTATGGTTTATGGATAGGTTTTTGGTATTTAGATTGCATAATTAGTTATGATGTTTAGGATTTGGAATATTTTGATATTTGGTTTATGGTACTTGGTTTTATGTCTTTGAGGTTTCATATTATAGTTTAAGATGTTATGTGTTGGGTAATTTTATATGTTAATAATTTTAATTTGATCTAAGTTCTGTTTTATCGACATCAACAATGATGCTCGTAACAAGTTATAAGAATTGCACATTTGATGTATTATAAAAACACATAACAAATCTATGGGTTTGTTTTACAATTAATATTGGGTTTAGTTGAAAATCATAGTGATAAAGTATTAAACTCAACACTAACAAATATTACTTTGGTGATAGTTAGTACATAAAGCATAGTTGATTTTGAAAAGTACTAGGGTAGCATCGTATGTGATTTTCTAATAAATATGATATTTTAAAATCATAAGACATATGTTGAAGATAACATCACTTTTGGTTTAAAATTACACGTGATATTTGATTGTACTATCGGGCATAATAACATGTAAAATTCTAGTTAGCAGTATATGTGATGTAATAAGTTATTAAAAACCGTGTTAATTGTGTTAAGAAAATAATAATTAAAAGATCATACTATATAAAAATCAAAATGATGGAATAATAATGTTCCTAAAAATAGTAAATATTCAGAATGAAATAAATGTCAATCACATATCGAAATTGAAAAACTTAATACTAAGACTTATTAACCAAATCATAACTGATATTAATCATCAAGGTTTTATGTCATGGTCTTTGTTTTGAATGTTTTGTCCTTTTGCCTTATTATGAATATTTGTATCCCCTCCTCAACAACGACATTCCATTGAGAACGATAATGATCTACTTTGACAATTTCCTTTTGAATCTAAAGAAAACTATCCTAGTATAAACCATTGAGGCGTGTCGCTCAATATTCCTCTGTGTTTTAAAGGCAGGAACAGTTGTGTTTGTGAAATGTTCATCAGTTCTTTGTACTTTTTTTTGTCTGTCCATGGCGGTGTCATGAGATAATATGAATTTCAACAAATCGTTACCATAATGCGCAAAAGACTTGAAGAATGAGTTCAAACTTTTCGAACAGGATGTCGTCTTCATTAGACCGCACATGGGTAAATCCTTGAAGAAACTAGGAATCCACTTTGACCCTATCCTATATACCTCTGAAAGCCACGGATGATTTGCAAAGCTGAATTCCTTCATCAAGTTGTTCCATTTTGTTTTGAATTCTTTGGGACCAAGATACCCGCTCCATATCAACTTCAATAACCGATCCATAAAGTTTGTATTTGCCAACGTGTCCAAGCTAACTTACATATGCACATAAATGATTTATCAACTACATCAGCTTACCCTATCTAAATAATATATAATCATATAAAAAACATGAAGCTGATTTTTTATGTGCACTGTATTAATCATATATAATCAGATCTATTTCGCATGTTACATAATATGATCCATACCCTATTAGGCAACTTCGCCATTTTGTGCCACATACACAGCCTATGCCTTGATTCATTGAAAATAATAGGTAGTGACTCTCTGATTGAAGTGTATTGATCAGTTAATACAAGTTTTGGTTGGACACCCTGAACCTTTAGAAATGCTTCGAGCAACCATGTGTAGGACGGAAATTTTTCGTCACATAACACACCAGACCCAACCACAACAGTATGCTTGTTGTTGTCAATGGCAAGAAAGGGTATAAAAACCATACAATGCCTGTAAATAAATATATGTAATAATCTTGTTAGATTCATAATATCATTACCAATTTTGTCTTGATAAATTATAAAAAGATCTTAATTGTTTGATTTGTACATCGCGTCAAATGATATACTGACCAAACTTCGTATAGATGAACCGCGATAACTCATCGGCCCAAAAGAGACCTTCAAGTTTGCCTTCCGATACCTTAAACTCGAATGCAAAGTTTGTCCCATTTAAAACACGATCGTTAAACATGTTCACTACCATTTGAACATCACCATCCCCAACAAATGAGTCGAAATCCCTTTTAAAGTTCTTATAGTCAGTGCGACTACAACCCACCTCTTCGTATCCTCCCTTTAAACATACTTGAAGCTGATGCGCCTTGGTAGCTCCAATGTTTTCCCTTGTTGCACGATGTATCATCCTTTTATCCGAAAGCATCAATTGCCTCTTATTGTGGTATAAGATTCTTTCATACTCATCAAACATAGGGTGGTTGTGTGTAGCGTTAAAAAAAATATAACTTAAAAACATTGGTTCCAACTACCCTGCGAAATCTCACCTGATCATCGCATCCAATAACTTTAAAATTGGAGTTACGAAGCGACTTTGTGTTCTTATTATCATTTCTGCTGTCAACAGACCTTTTGTTTGGGAGGCCATCTCTATGGCACACAAGATATTTCAACCGCGTCGTTTGGTCGGGGAATTTCTTCTCCGTTGATAACCTTATATGAAAACCACAATATTCAACATACTTATCATACATATCAATGCCATGCCCAACTGTCTTAAACATCGAACCAACGACAAGGATAAGGGCTTCAGGTACAGTTGGTACGATGCTTATAGGAACATTGTATCGTCCATTCATTGACAACATTAATGTGACAGACTCGTTCGCGGCGGGTATGTTCCTTTCAACGCTAGGATCGTTTGTTACATTATATTCAAAAATAAACATGTAATTAATAACTACATTCCAATATATATTATTTAGGAGATTTATATAGTTGATAAATGACTACATTGAAATGATTATGTTTATTACTATATACATTTTCCATGATTCTATTGATTACTGACTACATTTCATTTTCCAGATTAATATTTTATGATATGTGATACGTTATATAAATATTTTATGTGCATTAATATCATTAATGATATAAATACTGATTTGAAATATCACGAAATGATTACTACAACATTATATTTTCACAAAAAACGTAATTAATAACTACTTTCATATACATTGTTTAGTAGATTTATATAAAAAAAATGACTACGTTTAAATGTTTACGTTGATTAGTATATACATTGTAAAATCAATTATTACATGTTATGATGAAACTGAATTAATTTTTCGAATTGAAAACAATATTTTTTTACTTGGAACATCTTGTATGACGTTATCATCGTTCGAGTCGCAGTTATTCTCAGTTGTTTGGGATTCAAAATTCGATGCATCATTGATACCATTAAAGTGTTGCATTTTGTCGTTATGAGTGTTTCTCATTTCTTGGAATATTTTTCTTTAGACTTCAATGTCGTCTCTTGCTCTTCAACGTCGTCTCTTGCTCATGGTTTGCAGTTTATTCAAAATCGATATATAATTCTGAAATGGTTCTAATATTGAAAATGAATCGCAAAAAGATAGGAGGTTTGTTTATAAAATTCTGATGATTTATTTTGATCTCAACGATTTGGTAAAAAATGGCTTATATTTAGGGATCGTAAAGATTCCTTAAATATAGTAAAAATTATTCTGACGGATATGCCCTTTTAAATTTAAATGCATTTATTTTAATAAATAGAATTTTGATTGGTTGACATGAGTCCTCGTATTCTTTGAAAATGTATGTGTTCCTGCATGATCCTCTCTCTCTCTCTCTCTCTCTATATATATATATATATATATATATTAAAATTAATATACATACACATATCGGGCCGGTGATCACCGTCCCCACCCCCATCCCCGTCCCCGTTAAAATCCCCGCCCCCAGGGCCGACCCTGAGATTTAGGATGCCCATGGCGAAAAGCGGAAAACAAATGCCCCTAACATGTTTATATACAACCAAAATGAACTATTTAAAAGGGATTTGGAACCAAGACATCTAGGCGTCTCATCCCCATACCGATTTTATCAAATATAGCAAAAATAATGCAATGGGGGGGCATAAGCCAAAACCCCGTGTGACAAAATATAAAGTACATCAACTAAAACGATGTCTTCCTGCGTTTTTTTTAGCGAAAGTATCAATCATTTTATGATAGTTAATATTAGATAAAAACTTACTCTCGATACTCAAAATTGCTAACTCATTCAATCTTTCTTGACCCATGGTAGGCTGTAGATTTGACTTCAACAACTTTAATTTCGAAAAACTTCTTTACGCAGATGCTACAGTCACTGGTACGGTCAACAAAATCATGTATGCAATCAGGACATGTGGAAACATGTCCAACTTCATTGCAAACTCCATTATTTGTATGGATATCCAAGGATTTCCACTCTTCGATGCCTCTTCCAGTAACATTCCCTACAACATTTGCAACTCCATATACAAATATCCCCCATCCTATTAGAATCATCACCATTTATTAACACAAGTTCAAGATTCAAACAACATTTTTTTAACTCATCATCATGTAAAGTAACCAACTTTCTTCCATCAAACAAGAAGCCAAAAATAGATCCAAATTTTTTGCATCTGTTTAAATCTAGTTCGTAATTGCAAAATTGCCATAACAAGTAACACAAGAAAGTAATCGGTTCTAAATGTCTCTTGAGCTGATTGGTGTGCTCTCTCCGTATCTGAAATTTTATCAAATTGCTTTTTTCTAGAAGAATGTTTTACTACAAACTCAGGATCAACTCCAATATCATTTGCGATTTCTTTAGCTTCATTAATAGCACATACAAACCATTTTCACTATATTTTTCAAAAAAGTCAACTAATCATTTGACATTTTGTAAGGCAATATCAAGAAGCATATGTTTAAATTGTAATTTCTTACTAACAAAATTAATTCTATACAGAATTTCATGCCAAATAACCAAACTTACAAGAACTCAAAACTTGAAAGTTCACCATTTACTAAAGAATCGTCCTCCCTAGTCACACTTTTTTGAGCCAATTCTAATAGAATTGGAATTCCTTGATTCCTCTCATTACCTTTCAATCTTTTAAATAGGCTTATAAGATATACAATTATGGTAAAAGAATAATGCTACGGGATATATACAATAATTCCCATATTTATCTATATAATTATCTCTAATATGCCCCCTTAGTCTAAGGGGGAGGGCCACGAACACTTAGACTGGACCGAAAATCATCAAAGAGATACTTAGGTAAGCCTTTGGTGAAGATATCGGCATACTGATGCCGAGAGGGGACATGAAGCACCCAAACGCGGCCCCGTGCTACCTGTTCGCGAACGAAATGAATATCAATTTCCACATTCTTTGTACGCTGATGTTGGACAAGATTCCCGGATAAATAAACCGCACTAATATTGTCACAATAAACAATCGTTGCTTTCATGACAGGATTGTGTAGCTCAAGCAAGAGGTTACAGATCCAGCATATTTCCGTAACAACGTTTGCAACCCCTCGGTATTCAGCCTCGATGCTGGATCTTGATATTATGGATTGGCGTTTTGAGGACCATGATAGTAAGTTAGCCCCTAGAAAAACATAGTATTCGGAGGTGGACCGTCAGGTATCCGGACAACCACCCTAGTCAGCATTGGTGTAGGACACAAGACCTAATGTCGAAGAAGGATGCAATTGTAGGCCGAGGTCTAAGGTACCTCGTAAGTACCTTTAAATCCGTTTTAACGCATGAAGATGAGGCTCGCGTGGGTCGTGCATAAAAAGGCAGATTTGTTGTATCGCATATGAGATGTCCGGGCGTGTAAAAGTCAAATATTGTAAGGCCCTAACAAGGCTGCGATATAATGTCAGATCACTGACGGAAGGACCGGTTGTAGCACTAAGCTTCGAGGTGGTCTCAACAGGAGTAGCAGCCGGTTTGCATGAAGCCATCTTGGCCCGAGTAAGAATCTTGGACGCATACTTTTTCTGAGAGAGAAAAAGGCCATCAGAATTGCGGTTGACTAAGATACCCAAAAAACAATGAAGGGGACCCAGGTCGTTCATTGCGAATTCGGCACTAAGCTGCCATATGATCTGGGTACGAAGCGCCTCGGAAGATGCGGTGAGAATAATATCATCCACATATAATAACAAATACGCGGTGTCACGACCATGGTGATAAATAAACAGAGAGGTGTCACACTTGCTATTCCAAAAACCAACCATGGATACAAAATTGGCGAAGCGAGTGTACCAGGCCCTCGTGGACTGCTTCAAGTCATATAAATATTTCTTGAGATAACATACATGATCAGGAAATTCAGCACTCCGGAATCCCGGTGATTGATGCATAAGAACCGTCTCCTGTAGGTGACCGTGTAAGAAGGCGTTCTTGACATCTAGTTAATGAATGCCCAATTTCTTGATAAGGCTAAACTGAGCACCGTGCGGATCGTGGCCGGTTTGACGACCAGACTAAATGTCTCGTAGCAATCTACACCCACTTGTTGTGACCTGTCATTAACAACCAGGCGAGCCTTATCACGCTCGAGAGACCCGTCAGATCGATATTTGTGAGTAAATACCCACATGCACCTAATTACATTAGCATTACGAGGCCTAGGAATAAGTTCCTACGTATGTTTTTTAATTAAAGCATCATATTCATCGATAGATCTCCCCCAGTTACGGTCAAGAATAGCCTCAAGATAGGAAGAAGGAAGAGGAGAAATAAGAGGAGAAGGTGGAGGTGTATATGAGTGAATAAGCGCATATTTAGGATTAGGTTTCGTGATGCCTTGTTTTCCACGGATAGCCATTAGATGGGTGGGTTGGGTTGCTGTGTGTGGATGGACGGGTTAGGGAGTGGTGTAGTGGGTGGGGAGGGGTTCGGAGCAGATAGTGGTGGATCGGATGGTGGTGTATGGGTGGGTGATGGTGGAGGGGTAGTCGATGGTGGAGGTGGTGTCTGGAAAAAATTCCATATAATTAAGTTGGGGGTATCGTCGAGGAAATTGTAGTCCTCAAGGGACGATGTAGAGGGTGAGGCGAAAGGGAAAGTTGTCTCATCAAATGTCACGTGGCGAGAAATAATGAGTTTATTGGTGAGATCAAAACATTTATTACCACGGTGATTTGGTGGAAACCCAAAGAAAAACCGCAGGAGTTGATCTTGGTTGTAGTTTATGTATTAAGGTCGATGGATTGTGTGGAAAACAAAGGCATCCAAAAACACGGAGATGCGTGTATGTGGGACTGCGACGGTAAAGGAGTTGGGTAGGCGACTGATATGGAAGTCTTTTATTTGGAAGGATATTATGAAGATATGATGCCATAGATAGAGCATGCGACCAAAAAGCGGAGGGATGGAAGAATGTAAGAGACGTGTACGGGTCATTTTATTTAAGGTTTGTAGCTTTCTTTCGGCTTTACCGTTTTGGGCCGAGGTATAGGGACACAAAAAAAGCATTTGAATGCCATTGGATGCGCAAAACTTAGTTAAAGCAATGTTATCAAATTCCCGTCCATTATCACATTGGAAACATTTAAGTTTTATTTCAAATTGGGTGAATATAGGCACGAAAATTGTTAAAGATAGAAAAAGTTTGAGATTTATGAGCGAGCGGAAAAATCCAAAAAAAATTGGTGTAGTCATCCAATAATAATAAGCAATAACGGTGCCCCGTGGAGCACATAACTGTAGATATCCAAATATTGCTGCGAATTAAATCAAACGGTGCAATAGAAAAAGAACTATAGGGATAAAACAGTAAACAATTGTGTTTCCCTAATTGTCAAGAATTGCAAAAATAACTAGATCTAGGATGATTACAGGAAATAAAATTTCTTGATAAAAGTTATTGAAGGATAGGGTCGCCCGGATGTCCAAGGTATTTCTGCCACAAGGAAGACGAAAGAGCAACAAAACGGAAAAGGAGATGGCTTTGGAAACGAGATAGAGGTCGCCCTGTCTTTCACATCGAAGGATACGCGTACCCATCTTTAAATCCTTCCCAGAAAAACCAGAGGGATCAAATTCGAGTGAGACCGAATTGTCTTGTGTGAATTTACGAACCAAAATTAAGTTTTTGATTAAACTTAGGACGACTAGGATATTAATAAGGTGAGAGGAGAAGAAGGACACGAAATGTGAGATTGACCCGTAGCCGTAACCGGAAGGGTTTCACCATTCCCGACAAGAATATGATTTTTAATGCTCGAATTAATAATTTAAGAAATTATACTTGGGTACGTAGCCATGTGAGAAGTCGCGCATGCGTCCATGTACCAATGATCGTCTGGAGGATGTAACGACATTGTATGCATCGCCGACTCTATGTTAGTGGGAACTTGGCTAGCATAGTGGCTTGAGCAGGATGTGGGCCAAGTATGCCGAAGCTGCTGGAATTGGGCCTGTATTGCTAAGAATATGAAGGTGTGCCCCAAGGTGAAATGGGTGCTGTCGAATATGGGCAGGGAGGAACCGACCATTGTGGCTGCCACGGTGATGATGCTCGTTTATATGGTGGCGGCGAGGGATACCACGATGGTTGCTGGCTTTGTCCGGTTCCGCCATCCCGAGGAAATTGCCGCCCTCGGTGGCGACCGCGTCCCCGTCCTCGGGAGGACCTGTCACGGGTGTCCGGTTGGCGGTCGTCGTACCTGTGGTGGAGATCCGATGAGAATGATTGATGAACATCGGGTGGAGGACGATGGTCAAACTTGGAATCCGATGGGTGTGGCTGTGAGTCAGATACGAACGCGGCATTATCACCGCCGACGATTGAGGCTTGTTTTGCCTTTGGGGATTCTTCCAAGGTCAACATGCTCCTAGCACAAGCAAAGTCGATAAAAGGATCAGATTGCTAGATGATCATGGCCACACCATCATAGGGTTCAGACAACCCAATCACCAATTGTAGAACCATACGACTGTTGTTAACCAGGGAACCAATGTCAGCAAGTTCATCAGAGACGGTCTTGATTTTGCGACAATAAGCTTCGATATTGGGAAAATCCGCAAGCTTGATGTTGGAAAACGTCAGTTCAAGGAGAACAGCTCTTGATCCTTTGTTATCTTGGAATAAGCTTTTGAGGTGCTCCCACACTTTTAAAGTAGTTGAGTTTGGAACACGAATTGTTTGGAGAAGGTCAAGGGAGATTGTACCATAGATCCATTATAGGACTACGACATCGAAACGCTTCCACAAGTCTTCATCAATGTGGTATCTTGTGGGGGGATGATGTGACCAGCAACCTGGTAAGCTTGGTCATGAATTTTAAACAATTCAGCCCAAGATGCATATTGGACTTTGCAATGTCTAAAGTAATTTGGACGAACGACCTGATGTTGCTGACGGTTAGAACAGGGTGATAAGGAAAATCCTTATGTTTATCAGCGGGTGGTTTATCACCCATCATTTAGAACGAAAGGGATTGAAGAAGAGGAAAACGAGAAAAAGAGGCGGTGTTTAGGGTTTGTGCTCTGATACCATAATAGAATGGAATTCCTTGATTCCTCTCATTACCTTTCAGCCTTTAAATAGGCTTACAAGATATACAATTATGGTAAAAGAATAATGCTAAGGGATATATACAATAATTCCCATATTTATCTATATACAATAATTCCCATATTTATCTATATAATTATCTCTAATAAATGCGATTAAAGCATCTATGATTGGGCTAACTTGAGCTTTGATAGCTTCAACTCTTTCAATCTGACTTTCCCATCGCGTAGTAGATAAAGATTTTAAAGTCAAATTGTCTACATGTTCTAATAAAACATTCCATCTCTTTGTAGAATTAGAAAAAACTTCGTATATTGCTTGACAAATACCAAAAAGAAAGTTCTTGCATTGTGACAAGAGTTTGCCATATCACATAAAACTAAATAAGACTATGACAATCACATGACATATAGAAGATTATAGGATTTATATCAAGCAATCTTTTTTGTACATCTTGATGCTTCCCTTTCACATCAAGAATAACCGAAAAATATTTTGCCTCTTTGATCTTTTTAATAATTGCACTCTTAACATCGGATGCCAACATTTCAATCATTCATTTTGAATTTTGTGGCTAAGATAATGATAATAAGTTTTTTTTCTTTGATACGTTCAAAATGTTGTTTCATAACGGGATCAAACTCAACAATCATTTCAATTAAGCTTAAAAAATTACCTTTTGATTCTTCTTAATTTTTTTCACTTCTCCCACGAAAAGTGATGTTATTATTTGCAAGACATTTAACAACGACAATTATTCTAACCAAAACTTCTTTCCACTGGTCGATATCTTTTTTTATTAAATCTTGTAAATCTTTATCAAGTGTTTCGATCTTACACAATATCAATCGCAACTCAGACCAAATTCCAAAACTAGTCAAATGCTCGGGACTATTTTCATGACCACTTAGTCGTTGACCAAGATGTTTCCAATCATTTAATCCAACATTTGCTAATTGGCTCTTTGACTGACCCTCTTTAAAAAGCTTGCAACAAAAACAAAAGACTTTATCTAGCTCTTTTGAATATATTAACCACTTTCTATCAAGATATTCACCATTGTATAACTTACGAACGTAAAGTTCTTCAGAAAAGTGTCTACCTATATTATCTTTAGGGAAATTGATGTTAGTTTCCCTAATAGGTCCTTTTTCAACAAACAAATCTTTCATATTAGAATTTAACATATCCCAAATTCTTGGATCAAATATTGTGGATCCCAGATAATGATCAAGTACGTATGATTTTAAGTAAAGAACACGAAGAACACACGAATATAATGAAGATCCGAAGTCGGATATCTCACTTGTATTATAAAGATGATTACAATGATTATATCGATTCTCACTAAGCTCTCAAAAATCTCGACTCCACCTAATGAATGACCCTAAGCCTCTTATTTATATTGAAAGGGTTACATGAGAAAAGGAAACAAGGAGAATGGCATCATATACTTGCCATAATTACAATAAAGCATAGTTTCCTTATTTTGACACAATTAAATAAACCCTAACAATCTCCCCCTTTGGGACAAAATAAGCCTTCAACGTTTAAGCTCGAACATGCCTTCGAATCTTCTAAGGGTCTGGCGGTAGATAATGTGTTTGTCAATCAATTCTATCGCGTTCAACAAATTTTCTCTTTCATTTACCTTTAATTGCTTCTTCTTTTCTCTGTTCTGATCAGCACATACTTCTGCAGATAGTCTGTTTCGTATTGCCAATAAAGTTCCATCAGAATAAGAAGCAACTTCACCAAATATTAAGAACCTCATTTCTCCGTTTGTCTTCATGTAAACAACTCCGTATGCTGGTCGTGTCAACACTTGCGTAACTTTCATATTATTTAGACCAGGGAATTTTGATCAAGTTTAGGCAGATAAACATTCTTTTGTTTACTTTCAATCGCTCTTTGAAAATCATGAAGGTAACTGTATCTGAGTTCTTTCTAAGCATCCCTTATAACTGCTCTTAACGCTCTTTGTTCATCTTTAGATCTTCTTGTTTTGTCTTTAAGCTCCGTGTATAGCGTTTTCGATATCCAACACGTCTAGTCTCGCAAAATATGCCTCAGAGAAACAGTAGACCTTTCCATCAAATCTTCTTACTTTAAATGTCGGAAGTTCTACTTGAAAGGCTTAATCACATCCGATCTCCATGATAGCTACAATCCTGTGTCTTGAAACAACTTCTTTGGGATCCTTTTCTTTAGTCTTCAGTATGTTCACATATTCAGTCACTTGTAGCGGATCCATTTCCATGATCAGATGTATACGAGACTGATCCTCTGGTTTTTTCTTGTCCACAAAGATCTTTTGCATGGTTTCTTCTAGATACGAAGTCCTGGCATGTGGATTTACCCATTTACTGTTTGAAATAATTCTTTCCCAATGAATTTGGTGAGGCAGCAACGGTGTTTGATTAATATTCGTTGGTAGAAACTTCTTTTCTGCGTGCATTAGATTCACATAATCTTCTTCTTTCAGCACAGGTTCATACGGATCTCAAAATCAGTTTCTCACGGAGTCTCTCAGATTCTGAATATTGACCATTTCTTCATTTTCTGGTTCCGGTTCAACAGCATGTGATCCACTTCCAATTTCAAAATCTGTCGTGGGCTTTTCAATCGTTGGGTGATTAGTTTGTTGCTACGTGGAAGATGGAGCAGGTTGTTGTTGTTGTCGAGACGGCGGAGCTGTAGAAGATGGACCAGTTGTTGTTGGAGCAGATGGTCGGGATTGAGCTTGAGCTCTTGTAATCCGCCGGCGTGTTTCCCCTTAGGGCGATTAGGACCAGAGGCCGGATTGTCTTGATTAGGTTGACGCGGTTGTACAGAGGCAGCGGGACGACAAGATTGTTGGATTTCAGTATGAAGAGCAGTAATGGAACCAAAAATGTCTTTAGAGTATTGTTTTTGTTTATTCCCCATCTCAAGGAGCTTCATCTCCATATCAGCTCTAAAAATATCAAACTCATGGAGAGTGACATGGGGAATCACCAGATTTCAGCGAAGAAGACCCATTAGTTCGTCTTCAGGTAGACCACGAGCGGCAGCTTCAACAAGCAGATTTGCATATAACATAGACATGAGCTCATCATTGTTATACTGATATCTTTGAGGTGATGGAGGAAGATTATGAGGATCTGGATTTTGATCGGAATCTCGAGGTGGTGGAGGTGGAGAGCGACTAGAGCTGGGACGGGAAGAGCTAGCTTAAATTGGATCTGTTCGTTGGGAGCGCGAGGCTTCAATCACCTCTTGAACAAAGTCTCGCATTTGAGTAGTCATGCGAATTTCGTGAGAATTTAAAGAATCCTGAGCTCTTTTGTAATGTGCATCAATGTAAGCTTGAGTCTCGGGGTTAACTTGGAAGGTACCTATATGGGAAACACCGGGATCACCTAGATTGGTCGTTGAAATCACAGTTGAATCAACTGTGTGACCTATGTTCAGCATTGCCAATGATGTACCGCTGGTAGTATTTCCTTCCAATCCTCATGGAATGTCCGGAATGGACATCACTATGGAAGTTCCGACTGGGCCACGAAGGCTCTCAGTGTGTAAAGACACGTGTTCCCTAGAGGGTTCTAGACTCGATGTGCGCAGAATTGAAGTCGAAGTAGGCGAGATACTACCTCTTGGTTCAATAGTTATGCCTCCCGAAAGGAAGGGAACTAGAGTAGGAGCTAGACTCACAAGTATATCTGAAGCCGTAGGCTGTTGTGAGCTTACGGAGTGGCTAAGAGGGGCGTGCACTTGCGTTGTTGGGCTGACAACGTCTTGTCCAATGTTGGTACCCAACGGATGAGTGTCAACAAAGGACTTGGTTACCCGAGCAAAGGTGACATGTATCTCACTCTCAATAATATTTTTCTCACCTTCACTCATTCTTACATTCTCATTTTCGACTGGGACTCCCTACGCGCTCCTTATATCTCCAAAATTCGGCTCAAAGAATGGGTCAGATTGTGGTTCAGCAAAAGGCTCAAAATCAAAATTATAGAGGCCATCAACGTCATCGGAAGTAGTAGCATCGGATGAAGACTCTTGGATGGATGGTTGAGGACCAATTCTTTGTAGTGCTGCTTCAACAGTAGATATCCTTTGGCGGCATTGTAGAGGTTGATCATCAGAATTTGTATCAGAGTCGGATGAAGATTGTCGAGGGCGAACGCGACGACGACTTACCAGGAATTTCATTCGGGGATGTCGCTGCGTGGGTTGATGGGAAGAAGTCGTTGATGTATTGGTTGGAGGTGGAATAGGGATAGTAGGTGTAGAAGTGGTAATGGCAGGCTGATCAGATGCACAACCCTTGTCTTGTCCCCTCACAACATCTATTCTCTCAACGCCCTATTCAGGATCCCCGTGATCCTGAACCTGCTCATCTATCCTATGACCCTCGCCCAACTCATTTTGTACCTCTTGGTTTGGCTCTTGGGCAGGCTATCCCGGTTGTTGGGGAACCATTAAGCCGATGCTCTCCGTATAATCTATCACACTTGGTGCATTCTGATCAGCTAGGGATAGTAGGGCTTCAGGTAGAGGCATGACAAATGGAAAAGGATGATTGCTGAGCTTTAAGTACTTCTGAACGTATGATGGTCCAAGGGGTGTGCCGTCTCGTCTTGTAATCTCCTCAGGTGCAGCCATAGTGCGGTGGATGGCTAGCTGAAGATAGCGTTGGAAACGAATAAAATCACGGTCGCGGTCTTTGGGCTTTATCGGCAGCAAATGCAACGAAATCGTTCCATATGAGAGTAGCATAGTCGTAATGACGACTATAAATGATCCCATGGAATATGCGTAGGACGGCCGCGCTAGCTCGATCCATTCCCGTATGCTTTCCGGTAAGACATCGGTTGATCAACGAAAACACAATGAAGTATATTTGGGGAAGATACATTTGCTTAAACAGGCCAAGGGAGCTGAGATCATCATCATAGCCTAGGGCACGGAAGTCATAACAAATTTCCTCCTCGCTGGGTGGATCTTCAAATGTGAGAAGGCCGGGAACTGAGTTTTCAGCTGAAGCTGTAGAATACGGCGGAGTCTCTTTGGCGTGAGTTTGGTCACAAACTTAGCTATTTTTGCAGTGAAATGGTGGTTGCCTTCCTCTGGATGATACTCCATTGTGTGCCAGAACTGTTATAAATAAAATACCGGAACCCGGTGTTCGAGAGCGAAGGCAAACCGAAGTGGGTGGTTTCGTATTATCTCCATTATGACGTGGTGCTCCATCTTCATGTCTAAGTTAAGACAATGGTTGTTTTGTTTTAGCTCCCGCATTGCACCCGGGGGGAGTAAGATGTCATCTAGATTGGCCGCGTTGATACTAGGTGCAGTGGAACGCTCAGAAGGCATTGGGTTGTCATCATCAGATATGTTTGGATCTTGAGAAGCCACCATTGAAACTGAAAGAAGAGTTAGAAAACCATGGATGACAAGTTAGGTAAAAAAAATTCTAAGTATAGATGTCGGGCCAAGGAGAGGTGATATAAGTTTTTGTTGGGTGTAAGGGATTGATATAAACACTTTGTTTTATTTGGATGAAGATAAGTGAGTATGTCGAGCATTATAGAGCCGATATACACAGATGCACGTGTATTGTGCCGACGAAAGGACTTTGGAGAAATATTTTGAGAGCAAACCTGAAAAACTTTTCGAGGCAATAAGAGGCGAGATAAAGTCTTATCGGATCATGGGGACTCGATAAAAACACTTAGAAAAAAATATGTATTGAAGCATCAAGAATGTCGGGCCTTTGATAATCGACAACAAAGGTTGTTGGGCTTTAGGAACTCGATAAAGACACTTAGAACATTAAGAATGAAGTATTGTCGATCCTTTGTGACTCGACAAGAAATCTTGTCGGGTCTTAGGGACTCGATAAGTCTTCAAAAAATATGCAAGAATATTCTAAGTGTTTATCCAGCCGACAAGGTTCCAGAGATTAACCCAGATCCACAAACTTCGAATAAAACAATTTAAAGCCTAAATCTAGGGTCGATGAGTGTTTTCTAACAAACTTAAAACTATTCCTAAGTGCAAATTAGGCCACAAACATGCAGATTCTAACAAAAACGGAAATCCATGGGTTTGGGAAACCGAACAGTTGAGTATCAAATAGACTGTCATGCAATATTTAAATCTAAAATCGCAAGAATTAAAGTTGTTAAGGAAGTGATTGCGAACCTACTAATGTCTTTGGATTTGAAAAACTCGAAGATTTGAAAAAAATTCGTGAAACCTGAGTTATCGAGTAGGGTTTAGAGAGAAAAAGAGGGAAGAACACTCTGAAATTGTGAATAGTGCAAGTGGGCGCCCGAGTTTAAATAGTGGGGTCATCATAGGATGACACGTGGCAAAGTGTTATCGGGCAGTTGACATCATCAAAAAGATGTCGATAGAGAGCTTGTCGGGCCTTTGGCGTGCGACAAGAATTTTCTAAGTCCTCCCCCTTGATTCGTTCTTAAGGTAAGAAAAGTTAGCTTCCCCTTAGAAGTTTGAGTTAAGAAAAACTTACCTGACCGCTCCCCCTTAAATGTTGACAGGTTAGATAAAAAACATCGAGACAAAAGGAAAAGACACATACATAATGAAAATTGTATGAGCAAAGATTAAATTGAGAATACAGAACATTAAATAACGTTAAAAATCCACAAAACAAGAATTCAAGAATGATGAAAAATTCACTTTAAGAAGGGGAATTTTCACAAAACTTGAATGGGCTTTTTGTGTATTTTTGAAAATACTGATTTTAAATCAGGTTTTGAGATTCAGCATGCCCAACTTGGACACTAGGAACTGGAAGCGTTTCTCATGCAATGCCTTTGTGAACAGGTCGACAAGCTGTAGTTCTGTATTTACAAAATATAATTCGATCGTACGTCTTTCGACATGGTCTTTAATAAAATGGTACCGGACATCGATGTGTTTTGTCTTGGTATGTTGGACAGGATTGCTAGATATGGCAATAACACTCTTTGAATCACTAGTAAATTGGAATTTTGTTGAACTAGAGGCCATAGTCTTTGAGTTGTGTTTGCATCCATAGGACTTGGGAACTGCAACTTGCAACAACAATGTATTCGGCTTCCGTAGTGGATGTGGAGACACAAGTTTGCTTCTTCGAGGACTAACTCACTAATTTGTCTCCTAAGAACTGAATGTGGCCCGTCGTGCTTTTTCGATCAAGCATGCATCCGGCGTGATCAACATCTGAAAAAGCAGTCAACTCGAAACCCGTATCCTTGGGATACCATAGACCAAGATCAGTAGTACCTTTTAAATATCGAAAAATTCGTTTGACAGCACTCAGATGAGATTCTTTAGGAGATGCCTGATATCTAGCGCACACGCATATAGAAAACATTATGTTCGGTCGACTAGCCGTTAAATACATTAATGAACCAATCATTCCCCGATAGGTTTTGGAATCTACCTCTTTTCTCAAGGGATCAGTGTGTAGTTTCGAACCTGAAGACATGGGAGTTCCAATCGGAGTACATGTCGTCATGTTATATTTATGTAACATATCCGAGATGTATTTCGATTGGTTGATGAATATTCCCATTGAAAATTGTCTTAAGTGAAGACCAAGAAAAAAATTCATCATTCCCATCATACTCATATTGAACTTGGCAATCATGAGTTCGGAGAAATTCTTACATTGTTGTGGATTAGTCGAACCGAAAATGATGTCGTCTACATAAATCTGAATAAGCATAATATCACCATTTTCCTTTTTAATGAACAGAGTTGGATCGATCTTACCTTTGGAGTACCCGTTTTTTACCAAATAGTCGGAAAGATTGTCATACCATGCGAGCGGGGCTTGTTTCAAGCCGTAGAGAGCCTTATCGAGGATGTACACATGGTTCGGCTTGGAAGGAACGACAAACCCATCGGGTTGAGAGACATAGACTTCTTCACATAGTACGCCATTTAGGAAGGCTATTTTGACGTCCATCTGGAAAACCACGAAGTTCTTGTGTGCCGCGTATGCTAAGAACATTCGAATAGCTTCAATTCAGGCGACATGGGCGAATGTCTCGTCATAGTCAATACCTTCTTGCTGAAGGTATCCTTTTGCGACAAGTCGGGCTTTGCTGTGTATGACAATCTCATCTTCATCTTGCTTATTCTTGAAGATCCATTTTGTACCGATGATGGTTTGTTTTGCGGATGGGGAACAAGGCGCCATACTTTCAAATTTTCAAATTGATTGAGCTCTACTTGCATGGCCACAATCCAATCAGGGTCGGTCATGGCCTCTTGAATGGATGTAGGTTCGATTTTGCTTAGGGTTGGCTAAGGCGGATCTCGTTATGACTGGTTTTGTCGGGTCTCCGATAATCTGATCGGTTGGATGAGAACGGACCCATTTACTGGTGTGAGGAAGAGGTTGAAATGAGTTGGGGTTCGGATTATCGTCCTCATATGTGCCGAGTGGAAGATCTTGAATTGATTCTAAGGCTGGAGCCACTTCGAAAGAGCGAGTGGAACTTGAGACACCCTTGGGAGTTGTGGTCGTTGGTGGGGGAGAGGATGTTGGTTCCGAACGAGGTTGATTTACGGGAAGTAGGTCCGGTGTGTTTGAAATGATAGGGGTATCCTCGTTTGCGGGTACTGAACGTCGTTGCATAGGGATTAGAGCAGCAGTTGTAGATGAGCTTGGAGTTGCAGCAGTTGAGACAGTTTCCATAGATATTGGCGTTCAAGAAAGAATTGTGGTCTCGGCAACCTCCAAGGTAGGCGAGATGATGTTTTTAGGTATTTCGATGTTGGGGCCAAAATAATCCGAGTAAAAGTGCTCGAATAAATCATCCAGATCTAAGGTAGCGGTTTTGGAAGTGGAAGCTTGATTTAAATGAGCGGGTTTTGGAGCAGGTTCCGAACGGAGTTGTTCGGAAGCTAATATACCAGTGAGTGCGGGTCCAGAACTGTCTTGTTCAGGAGCCATCTCTGCCTTAGTATCAAATTGGACATTGACACTTTCCATGACACAACGAGCATCTTTCATGTAGATCTGATAAGCCGCGGCGTTTGGAGAGTAGCCAAGAAAGTTGGCTTCATCGGCTTTTGGCTTGAGATTCCCACGATCTTCCTTTTCATTAAGAATGAAACATCGACCACCAAAAGTGTGAAGATGATGGAGAGATGGGATGTGATTGTAGATCAAATGATAAGGTGTTTTGTTGAAGCGTGTGTTGATGATGGAACGGTTTTGAGTGTAACACGCTATATTGATTGCTTCGGCCCAAAGGAAGAGTGGCAGTTTCGAATAGGCGAGCATAGTGCGGGCAACTTCGACCAACATACGATTTCTTCGTTCGACCACATCATTTTGTTGCGGAGTCCGAGCCGCAGAAAATGTATGGGTGATACCAATCGATTCGAGAAAGTTATCAAGCGTGTGATTTTTGAATTCGGTTCCATTATCAGTACAAATCGTTTGAATGGTAAGTTCCAATTTTTAACTTGAATAGCCTTCAAGAAATTGATGATTATTTCGGGAGCTTCGTCCTTTGAGCGAAGGAATTTAACCCAAGTAAATTGAGAGAAGTCGTCGACCATAACGAGGACGTACTTCTTGCCATGTATGCTTTGAGTTTGCATTGGGCAGCACAAATCCATATGGATGTGCTGTAGAGGTCTTGTTGTGCTATTTTCCACCTTGGGTTTGTGCGTAACTTTCTTCATCTTTCCCATCTCGCATGCTTCGCATAAATGGGGTTTGTCAAATTTGATCTTTGGTAGACCGCTGACTAATCCGTCAATAGAGAGGTGACTGATATTCTTGATGTTCAGATGAGATAATCATCGATGCCAAAGCCAGTTTTTGGTATTAGTCACATTCGAGAGTAGACAAACATTTGAAGGAGTTTGAACTTGGGAAAGGTCGATGGTGTATAAATTGGATTTGCGTGAGCCGGCTAACAACTCCTTTCCTTCAAAAGTTCGCACACAACATCGTTAGGATCGGAAGTTGACTTCTAGTTGTTTGTCAAAGAATTTGCTAATGCTCAGTAAATTTTGGCTTAGTCCTTGAACATATGAGACGTCAGAAATTGTGATGTTATTTTGAATAATGTCTCCATGTCCTTTAATAGATACTAAGTGATTGTTGCTAAAACGTACATATCCACCCTTTTTCTCTTTGAAGTTGGCAAGCAGCTCCTTTTGTCCGGTCATGTGTTTGGAGCATCCAGAAACTAAGTATCACACATGACTGATCTGCACAAAATAACGCAGATTTAGGTACCCATTTGTAAATGGGTCCTTCAGGGTTAGTTGACTTGGCACCTTTGGGTACCCATTTGAAGTGGGACTTAGGTGCGGAAGTCATGGTCTTTTTAGGAACCCATTTATAAACAGGATAGTTTTGAAAAGGATTGACTTGATGATAATTGAAAGAGTAAGGCATGTCCGGATAATAATCATAACCATAATCAAAAGATTTGAAGCGCATAAAGTCATTCACACCGCAATTTGAGCAACAAACTTTATTACGTGAAAATTGAATTAAATGTCGAAACTAATGAATAGTATACGGAAATCGAAAATGATGATTGGTTCTTTTGATATTTGTAGAATTTGAAAAAGTAAATTTGTCTTTATTGCGGGATGACGACTTTGGAGTGCTTTTGTCTTTTTCAACCCAAACTTGCTTTGTCTTTAAAGTATGAATAGCTTAAACATCAACAGGACCACGATTAGCATCTTTGGAGAAAAAATTAGTTTGATTCGTTTGGTTAGAATGAGTGGTTTTAGTTTTACTAGTGGAACATTCATTCTGAACCTTCGGAATCAAAACTGTTTCTATTGGTTTCTTGCCTTTGTCTAAAAATTCCGTATGACTTGGAAGTGTAGGATTGAAGTCAAAGTTAGCATTCGACTCATGTAAACATTCGTCGGATTTAAGTTAAGAAGGATTAGAATTTTCATCCGGAAAAATCATTTGCTCAAGGTCATCCGATTCTGCATTAATTTGGTGGGGAGTAAGGGAAGTTTGTTGTTTAGAAGGGCAATAATTTGGATCTAGTTTGAACAACTTTTCACAATCATCTAAATAAGTGCTAACGAAAGCTTTACACGAAGTAATATTTGAAGTTGTATCAGTGTCTTGGTTTTTGTGTAAAGATTCGTTTTCAAGTTTTTGAATTTTAGAGATTAACGCCTCCTTTTCCTTTTCCGACGAAGAACGTTCAGATTCCAACACCTTTTTAGTTGAACAATTTTCTTTTCTAAAAATAAGGTGGGAATATATGGTTTAAGTCAGGAGTTTGAGTTTGAAGTTCTTAGTCGGTATAAGATGGAAAATAGTCGTTTGGAAGGGTTTCTTTTGAAGATTCTTTTTCCACTTGCGAACGATAGCAGAATGGAATTTGGTGATATTGCTTATTTTTCCTATTCCAATCATCCTTACTCTCGACTTTGGGATGTGACTTCATAAATTGAATTTTGTATTCCGGACCAAGGCCTAGATATTCAAATTTATAAATAGTCGGTGTATTGTAAATGGTCTTTTCTAAGCGTTTTGGATTATCAAAACCTAATCCAGATTTTGAACTTAAATCTTTTGGAGTGTTTAAGTGAATCGTTTGCTCAGTTTGACCAATCTTGTAAAGTTTGAGTTCCAAATCCTTGAGTTTTTCTAAAAGATCTTGTCGTTGAATTGTGACAAACTCATATTTTGATGAAAATTCTTCGGTCTCATGTTTAGATTTGGTAAGTTGATTTGTGAGATCCAAGATTTGTTGTTTTAAATCCAAGTTTTCATTTTAAAAGGTGGTTATCTCCTTTTGAAAGTTTTGGGCAATACTTTGAGAAGTAGGAAGTTCGGATGAGACAATTAGAAGTTGGTTGCGATTATTTTCTAGACATGCTTCTAATTTGGAAACCAAAAGTTTCTCGGTTTTCAATTTGGATTGTAGTTCTTGCAATTGGCTCATCAAGTCATGCATTTGAGAGACAAAACTATCATAGTCAGAATGGCTTACCTCAGGTGTGTAGTCGGAAGCGTTTGAAGTGGAATCATCAGAAAAAGCCATCAAACTGAAGTGTGCTTGGATCTCGTTCCGTATCACCATCATCATTACCATGATTGAGCCACTGTTCATCTTCCGCCATGAGCACTTTTCTGTCCTCCTTTTGTTTAGCCAACATCAACTTGTAAGTAAAATAGTTAGAGTTTTTGACTATTGGCTTTTTGCATTCACGGGCGTAGTGGCCGGATTTCCGCAGTTGTAGCACAAACTCAATTCGCCTTTGAATTTGTCTTCAGGTTTAATTGGCGGACGTTGTTCTTCTCTCCTTGGTTTTGGCTCAAACATTGCTTTACAATCATGATTCTTTGGTCCCGAAGAATAACGTTGTTGATTGGGATTTGAGCGACGAGAGAACATTAGTTGAAATGTTTTTGTGAGTAGAACCAATTGATGTTGGACTTGGGCAATCTCCAGATCATAGTCGAACTCTTCGTCCTCTAATTCAGGATAGGCGTTTTGTGGTGCATAAAGTTGAGCTTTCTTTTGCTACTAGAGCGATCGGATCGGAAGTCTTTTTGATCTTGTTGTTTGCCCCCATAGCTTCAAGTACCTCTTCTTCATCTTGTTGTAGGGTTTCGTACACTTCGTGAAGATCGAGTTCAGCGAGAAATTTGCTGTGTTAGATTTGATTGGCAAAGCGACGCCATTCCGGATGAAGATTACTAACAAACTTCACGTTGTTCTCGATCTTTGTCTTATGAATATTGTTTTTACTTAGCTCGTTCACTAATTAAACAAAACGAGTATAAGTATTTGTAAGACTTTCCCCTTCTTTTACCTTGAACTCTTCATACTGAGAGATACAATTGGTGATCTTTAGTTGAGTCCCGATCTTGTGCCGAGCATGAATTTTTCAATTTCTTCCCACATCTCTTTGGTTGTTCCTTTATGGCTGCCAATGCTCATATAGATCTCATTTGGGATGCTCATAAGGAGGTATGATCGTGCAAGTTGATCTGAAAAATTGAAGAGCAGGAACGAAGCCTTCATCGACAAAAAAGAACAAGCCTTTTCATGGAAGAGAAGATGTAAGTTCCTGAGTCTCCAAAAAGATAAAAATAGAGTTAAAAAGAATTACTAAAGTTTAAGGTGTGTACTTGAGAACCGTTAAACCAGAAAAGCTGCAGGAGTCAGCGTTCCTGAGTTTTCTAATAAAAGAGAAGCAAAAGTACCGCAGATTAAACTAATAGTAATTATGAAGAATTTAAACACAAGAATTTCGAAAAAAAGTTGTTGATATGTGTGATGCGATAAAAATATTGTCGATATATAAGGTGCGATAAAATAACTTGTCGAGATAAACAGATGTGATAAACAATTTCTTGTCGATATTTGAAGATGCGATAAAAATTCTTGTCGATCCAGGCTTATGAACGCTTGGATCGATAAGTTTTTGGACAGAAGAGTAAATCGAGATTTGTACCTTTTGATTTTTCGAACTTGATTAGAATAAGATCAAAACTCAGATCATGAGGCTCTGATACCAATTGTGGATCCCAGATAATGATCAAGTATGTATGATTTTAAGTAAAGAACACGAAGAACACACGAATATAATGAAGATCTGAAGTCGGATATTTCACTTGTATTATAAAGATGATTACAATGATTATATCGATTCTCACTAAGCTCTCAATAATCTCGACTCCACCTAATGAATGACCCTAAGCCTCCTATTTATATTGAAAGGGTTACATGAGAAAAGGAAACAAGAAGAATGACATCATATACTTGCCATAATTACAATAAAGCATAATTTCCTTATTTTGACACAATTAAATAAGCCCTAGCAAATATATTCAAAATGATATCATTAGAAGCATTTTCATTCACATCACAAACATTTTCATCCCAAGCATTTTCGTTCACATCATAAACATTTTCATCATTAGCATTTGCATTTTGATCACAAGCATTTTGATCACTAGCATTTGCATTTTGATCACAAACATTTTCATTTTCATCACAAGCATTTTCATTTTCATCACAGACATTTTCAGAAACATTTGGTTGTCTAACAATAAACTTATTTAGAGATCCTTGCAACTTTTGAGCAATTTCTTCTTGTCTTTTTTTCTTTTTCTATTTTGAGCACACGAGGGTTGTGATCGAAGAAACATACTTAATTCTTAAACAAATAATACGATATAGAGTAATAGAGAATAGAACGAGAACACCTGACTTCGTGAAATTGTCAAATAGGTTGACACTCGGAAAATTTGTTTCTGCAATATTAGCAATGGTAAACGGACAAACGGTAAATCATTAATCAGAAAATAAAGAAATAAAAACTAAACAAAATAACTCTAATTTTACTAAACTAAAGTAAACAAAATATAAAAATAACTGTAATCTAAAGTCTAAACGAAATTAAACAATAATCCAAACTAAATTAAATCAAAAAGTAAACATTAAATAAACCAAATTAATAACAAAAATTAAGAAATCGGAATTTTACCAACGGTCAGAAGACTCAGAATGCCCTTTACTAAGTAAGTGAGTTAGGTCAGAATCAGAAACTCAGAAATCAGACGAGAGCAAGAGTCGGGAGACAAGAGTTGAGAGAGAGGAGCGACATATCGTTGATCATTCGTTCGTTGATTTGGGAGTTGAGAGAGCCGAGAGCATACAGAGGAGGTCATGTTCGTTCGTTTTGAGAGTTCAGAGAGAGAGCGCGACAAATCGAGTCGAGTTTTGACGGAATGGAGTCAATGGACTACACGACGACACACCTTGGGCTATACTAACGGTAACATTCACTTTTTTTAGGCCCAAACTGAACCTACTATGGGTAAAATATAAATTTTTGTTGTTGCCCATGGAAAACTTGTTACCCTGGGCCTATGGCCAGGGTCGGCCCTGCCCGCCCCATCCACGATAAGAAGTCCCCGACCCCGACCCGAAAGTTTTGGTTTTCACCATCAGTTTCAGGGTTTTTTCCATCCCTATTTTTAATGAATGGTCCTGATAATATCCCGATATAGCAGTTTTTATCCTTAAACTTCATTTATTTTAGAGTAAATTACAAATTTGGTATGTGTGCCTTGAGATTTGGCAGATTGGATCTGTGTTGTAACATTCCTAAAAGAGTATATGTTGAAGGAAGCTGTGATGTTGTAGTAATACTGAAGAATAAAGTTTCATCAGTTTTAGGTCAGTCGAATCTGTTGAATTGAAGGGCAAGAAGGGTTTACATCACCAATTAGTCATCTTTTTTACTTCATTAAGCTTATTTAGATCCCAATCTACTTAATTAGTATAAATAAGAAGCTTGTCTTAAGCTTTGAGCACAACCTTTGGGTTTAATTCTATTTTCCAATTTAGTAGCTTCTACCTTTGCAAGAATATTTTTAATTCTCTATTTTCCCCGACCCCGACCCGAAAGTTTTGGTTTTCACCATCAATTTAATATTCTTGCAAAGGCAGAAGCTACTAAATTGTTCTTGTTCTCAATTTTTAATTCAAGTTATGTTTTGCTTCGAGATCCTTTCTTCTACTTATTCTCACTTTCAATTTTCAAGTTTACTTCCATTTGCGGTTAATTTTCGGAGCTAATCTATTTTCGTGGCAATACATTTGATTTTCAATCCTTTTGTGGCCCGTGATTAGTTTCTGGTAGTTAAAAATTTGTTTTCCAAATGATTAAAAGCAAGTTTTAAAGTTTTGTTATAGCAATCATAAAAACACCGTTCTAATTTCCTTACATTATTTTACTACTTTGAGCTTTACTTTTCTTCAATTTATTTTATTGTCATTTACTTTCACACACATTACTTTCCCGTCATTTTCATTTCCTTTATTTACTTTTGACAATTTACTTTATTGTGATTTACTTTCTCGCACTTTATATTTCTGCCATTTCCAAGCTGTTATTTACATTTCAGTAATTTAATTTCCCGTCATTTACGTTCTTGCACTTTAATTTCTACAACTACTTTATGTATTCTCCATTTCCGTTATTTACTTTTCAGTCCTTACAGATGATGAGTTAAACGTCTTAGCTTGGGGGTGTAAGGTAAAGTTCAGACCGAAACAAATGTGAAATTACAAAGGTGTCTTATATATATCATTATTGTCTAACTATTAATTTCAAGTGATTAATGTTTCATTGAAGATCACATTTAATTAATTGGCAACTAACTTTATGTATCAAAATGTACTAACTTTCAGAGTTAAGATAAATAAGAAAACCTGGGGTAATATGAGAAGACTATAAAGAGCTTTAGTACCTGGCAAGTGCTATAGTCCTTCGGTATGGGAAGGTAACATTGTGTCGCTGTCGCACAAGGATTGGCGACATTTTGCATAAATGATGTTGTATCGAATGCAATGGGTCTGTGTGTATTCTTTGGAGGTCGTCTGACCCAATATTTAGGACTGTCCAGGAGTGTTATATCATCTTTTTACTAGATGACTTGTTTTTTTTCTTAACAATCCTTTGCATCCTTTGCTTTTTCTTTACAATTGATTTTTCTAGATGATAAGTCACATACATCAAACAATTTCTTTGAATCTCCATTTGAAGTTTGTTTTTAAAGATTGGACTTTTGAGAAACTTTTACGAGTCTTTCCTGTGGATCGGTATCTGGTACTTTTACCATTATTACTTGTTAACAAAATGATAGTGGACCAATATGTATACCTAGCTTCGAGTTCTATTTGCTTTGAATTTAGAGGTTGCATAAACCGAAAAACAACTAATCTAAAGACCTCCAAGGACTTAAAGACTATCACTCTATATATTCTATATGGCACACTATTGAATCATGAACAAACAAAGGCGCTGAAGAAAGGTCTCGTAAGAGACGCTAAGGTCCTGTTTATTTTTTTAAAAATCGGCTCTTAATACCTCTGAAGTCTGACTTCGTCAGATCTTTTGGGTATTAAGAGTGTTTTTTTCCTCAAAAAAGAGCTTAGAAGCCGCTACCTACCTCTGAAAGTTTAAGTGAAAGAAAAACCCCTTAATTCCTCAAATCCTTCTTTGTGCTCTATCTCTATCTCTGGCTCTTTGATGCTTCAATCCTTAACCCACATCCGATCGATGAAACCTCCCCCGCCGGTACCCACTTTCAAGGGCAGACGTAGCCAATGGGGAGGGAGTGGGGGGAAGTAACCCCATTGAAAGGAAAAATAAATTTTTTTATAAGGGTTAAAATCAGTTTTTTTAAACTTTTCACTTGGTTCTTATCTGATCCCCCCTAGTAAACATTTGCAAGGGACCCCACAACTCTAGCCAACCATTTTCAAAGTCTCTTGATATCAATCGAAAAACCAAAATAATATCTAGAAATCAATAAAAATACCGAAAAACATCCTTCGAAATTGACAAAAAAAACTAATAAATGTCTCGAAATCAACCAAAACGTTTAAAAATCCCTTGAAACGGTGTAATTAGGCAAAAATAATACGTCAGACGACTTTACGGCCTTTAGCTTATCTTAAAGGTGACCCCACTCGACAAAATCTTGGATCCCGCCACTGCCCACTTTCCCAGCGAACACAACCTCCCTCTCCACCCTTTGATGAGACTCGCACATGCCTTCTCCGATGAACCTTTCCTGATGAACATCGAAGAATCCCGAACTCCAAATCAAGAGGGTTTTCGTCCCTGTAAAGAACAAGTGCAACATCTTGATTTCAGATCTTTATTTTTGGAAAGGGTATCCTAGGCTTTGCCTAGACTAATCCCTGGCAATTAATTTTATGACTGCTAAAGCATGCAGCCCTGAGATAATTCCTCAGTGGCCACAAGTTGTTTGCGCCTGGATTCGAACCTGGGTAGATGGGTTACCTAGCCTCATCCCCACAAGCCTTAACCAGTACGTCACAAGCCTTGTGGTTTTGATTTCAGATCTTGATTTCTAGATGATGGGGTTTTCGTCTTCTAGATTCTTGATTTCTTGAGAGAGAGAGAGAGAGAGAGAGAGAGAAAGGATGATGGGGTTTTGATTTTCTTGATTCTTGATTTCTAAAGGGAGAGGATTTCTTGATAGGAATGGAGGATGGAGGATGGGGACATTCTTGATTTTTAGAGACAGAAAGAGGAATGAGAATCTTGATTTGCAAAGAAAGATGATGACGATGGAATATTGGTGTTATTATTATTTTTTTGTCATGGTGGTGATCTACCAATAGCAGCTGCAGCAAATCCACCATCTTTTGCAAAGAGGAGTCTGTTTTGGCAAAAAAAACAATGTAGTTCATTCATCTTCATCCACAAATATTTGAAACTTTTTGTCCCCAAATTTGTCGCTCTCTCTCCCTCTTGAGGATTTTCTTACACTTAGGGCTATTTTGATTCTTCATGGTACAAAGGAATTCAAGAATGATCAAATTAAAGAAACCTCAAAATAAAATGCACCCATTTTCATGATTAGTTTCTTTTGGTCTATTATTTGGTTTAATCTTGGTTGTCGGCAATATTACGTTATATAGATGAATGATTTAGGACTTCTAATCATAGATCATTTTGTTAGAAAAGTCATTTGGTTTGTGGGGTCTTCTGGATTTTGTGTAAGCATCTGATTTTTCAATCCATTGTTTTAGGCCAAAATTCAGGACTTCAATGCTTTAAATAAATAGTGTTAAATGGATTTGTATGTTAACTACATTTAAGAAAGAAAACCAAAATGAAAAAAAGAAAAGTCATGTTGATTCATATTTCAGACTCAGATATTTACCGGTTTACAAAAACAAATAGTCATGTTGATTTAGATTTAGATTTCAGACTTCAACACCTCTTAAAAGAGAAACGCCAACTAAGAATGCTCCTCTAGTTTTTTTTTTATTTAGATGCTCTCCTATTTTAGTAGTGAGCTAGATCATCAATTGTGTTAATGATAATGGGAACACTAAAGGTGATATGAATACTCTCACTTTTCAAGAATTTGAGGAAACTATAACTTTATTTATAATTCCTTTAAAAGGTCTGCTTGGAAATTAAGGAAAATTTTATAGCAATTCTAGCAATATTATAGCTGACAAAGTAAATCACACAAGTATTGACAAAACTAACTTTGTGTCCCACTGTTTCTTCTCTTTGATTTATATATCTCTTGGCACACGAAGACAGTGTTGGAGGAATTCGAAGAATGGGGAGAAAATGAGAGTAGAAAACCACGATAAAAGCATGTGAGATGGCGTGAGAGTTCGCTTTCCTCAAGAGATATTTCGACCCTATATGCCCGGGTATCACGAAATTCTCTCGAGGACAATCTCAATTCTTAGTATCGATAATGACATATATCGGTCCTATTTATACCACAAAAAAACCGTAACCGATTCTGCATTAATACCGATAATAATAATATATCAATTAATGAGATTAATTGCTAGATAAAAATAGAGGCAGTTACTAAAATAAGGTAGTTACCAAAACAAGTTTCAAATTTGAAATTTCAAACTGATCCTTTTGTGCCTTAGTAATTAGCCAAACAACATCATCCAACGATCACGGGTTCTAGTTAGCTTACACGAATGTGCACTCTACACCTCGTATCTCATGTTATAGCTTAACTATTAACCTCATTATTATCAAGTAAATCCTATTATCTAAAACGAACCCACGATTTCACTAAATTCACGAACAGAGAGCGCTTATCAAGTAGATCTAGCATGAAAGTTGAATCTGGTTCCTTAGCTGATATCATTTATGAGTTAATTTGGCTTCATTGGCTTCTTTTGACACGGGTGCTCCTAGTTACAGGCAGGTTCAAGGGTTTCTCATGCCTGGACGAAAAGGCTACATAATGCCCCTACTATATAAAAACTACAAAGAAAACATAATATTTTTAAAGGTCAATTTTTGTTACCTGTTGAATGATAATGTGTTCTTTTTGTAATATATATCTTGTAATTATATAGTACCATAATGTAACATCAAGTTAAATTGAAATTTAGAGACTTGCATATAATGATAGTTATGCTCAAAAAAAAGTTGTATACAACCATATAGGATGTTTAATTTGTCTTAAAACTTAGGAAAAATTAATACTATATTTATCTCCACTTTATTTTTTTTGTTAGTAATAACATCACTGGGCCTAAAGTGATGCCTCTTGGGCTTTGATGCCCTAGGTCGTCGCCCGACTCGCCCACCCATTGGACCGGCCCTGCCTAGCTAGCTACTCTTTGGTGTGACAACTTGAGTGCTTTTCAATTGCTCACAATGATGTATTTCATGAACCGATGAATCATTTAAAATAAGATTGTTTGTCATTGTATTTGGCAACATGTGATGCAACATTTCTTTCATCTCTTGGCTTCAAATCCCATTTTCCCCACATGTGATCAACAAGAACAAATATGATTTTTTTACAAACATGAATATATGACTATATAATCGTATATTTTTGAGGTGAAAGAGCTATTGATTTACGTCTTCAAGTTGGTATTCATTGTAATTGAAACCAATACGAGGTTTTCCCATGCTGAAATTAAGGACCCTTGCATTCATATTGTATTGTATTTTTCCCTCGTAAAGCAGTTTCCGTATGTAGTGTTCTATGTCTGAACCAATAAGCCGTAGTGTGTACTCCGTTAACGGTGCTCCCTGTTTTCAACATCACAACAAAAAGGAACAACTTATCAAATGCCCAAAAGGCAAACGTAGACATATACATCATGTTTCAATCATCTTTGCCCATTGGTTTTATTCTCTAGAAGTTTAACTTATTGAATAACCAAAAACCAATTGATTTTGATTTGATCCTAAAATAGCCCCGATTTACGTGCTACACACTACAATAAAATTGATTTCATATGACAACTAAAATGTAGAAGCGTCCTATAAAATACTTTACAGGACTTCAACTTATAAAGCAGAACCAAAAAATGTCATATCTAAAAGTGTTACAAAATATTTATAGGATGATTTTAGGACTATGGACAAGTTTTTTTACGACGTTTTTAAAATAATTGTTGTATTAACTATTTCTTACAACACTTTAAAAAACGTCATATAAACTCAAGCGTCATATATTAAGATGGGTTTATAGGACACTTCTCAAAAGTGCCCTATAAAATAGCTAATATGACAATTTATGTTAAAAGCATTCTAAAAACTTGTTAAAATGCCTAAAACGTCCTATAAACTTGTTATGACACTTTTTAATATGACGTTTTATAGTTTGGTTTGTAAACCTGAAGTTTTATAAAGTAATCTATTAGGACGCTTAGACAAAAAAAATTGTGAAGGGTATCTCAGGCAATGTCTGCACTAATCCCGGCAAATTACGACTACAATATATCAACCATGATAAACTCAGTGACCACAGTTGTTATGTATGTCTGGATTCGAACCATGTACAGATGGATATTCCACCACATTCCCCAGGGCCTCAACCAGTACGCCACAACCCTTAGACAATTTAGACGTCTATAAAGACAAATTGTTGTAGTGACAAGTTGTGACCCTTGAAACAATATAATGGGCTTTTTAGGAAGCCCATTATATAAAGGTCATTTCACGATAATATAATGGGTCTTTTAGGACACCCAATCATCATTGGGTATTTTAATAGTTTTCTTAGGGGTGGCAATCGTGTCGTGTTCGGGTTGGCGGGTCACTGGTTGACGAGTTGGCGGGTCAGGAGACTCAACCCGAACACAACCTGTTTAGGTTATCGTGTCGAGATACACAACACTAACCCGGACACGGTCGTGTTGGCGGGTTGGCGGGTTGGTGGCGGGTTGATGGGTCACAAACGGGTTGGTGACGGTTTGGCGGGTCACAAACGGGTTGGCGGGTTGGTGGGTTGGCAGGTCACTTAAAATTTTAGCCATATATAAACATCCAAAATTCAACAAAAAGTCTTAACAAACACATAAAACGTTCAAAAAATATTAAATATTAAGTAAATAACTAATTATAAAATATATTTAAAAAAATTATTTTTTTCTTGGCGGGTTAGCGGGTCGACCCACGACACGATTGGGTCAACCCGAACACGACCTGTTTATTTGGCGGGTTGGCGGGTTGACGGGTTGGCGTGTCAAAAACTTCAACCCTAACCCGTTTATTTTCGTGTCGGGTTCGTGTCGTCTTTCGTGTCGTGTCGATAATTGTCACCCCTAAGCTTTCTTGACATATATGTTTTAGGGCATACTTCCAATACAATAATGTTAAAGTAAGATAGGATGAAACTAGGTAACCTAACAAGTTTTAACAACGAAGTTGAATAATTTAATAAGTTACAACAAATAAATCGTCCTTTCTTATATGACATTTTTCAAAAGTGTCTTACTAACAAAATCAAATATAAGGTTTTCTAAATGTGATATAAAAATACTAATAAAACAATTTATTTCTTGCGTCTTTTTACAACTTCATTCACATAAGTTCTAAGATTGCGTAACATCAATTTAAAAACTTAAATTAAAGTCATTGTATAAGATTCAGATTTGTTGGTCTTAAACTCTTAGGCGATCTCCAAAGGTTTGCAAACCATTTCTAGCACCAATATAGTGTAAAATTTGGTCTAAAATTGATTCATCGAACTTCAACCCATTACACTATCATTTACGGTTAAATAGAATATTTCAAATATATTTCTTATTATTTGTTTTTAAATATTTTTAATAATACCCTTATATTTATTATTATTAATAAATTTAAGTCGTCAAAAATTTTGTTGCCACTATATATTATTTAAAAAATATGGTTCCTTATATTTATATTTATATTTTTTTTGTTTGATATACATGTCCATGAAGTGTTTTATTTTAAGTATGTTATTATGTTTTATATATATTTTAAAATATTTAACTTTTTAAATAAACATGAAATTTTATATATATATATTTATAGAGGAATTGGAAAATTCAAATGCAAACTCAAATTTAATTGCGAACATAAGGACAAAGGAGAGCGCGACATTTGTCTCATTCAATAAGGAAGGACATTCGGTATGAATAACTAAAGTGAAGTTCATACATTATTCAATATGAATAACTAGCATTAAGTGTGAATAATACAACATTCGGAGTGAATAACACAACATTCAGGGTAAATAACATAACATGGATTCGGTCCGAATAATGATTTTCATTATTCACACTAAATGGGACACGTGTTGCGCTTTTCTTTGTCCTCATGTTCGCAACCAAATTTGATATTGCATCTGAACCCACCCCTATATATAGGGTTGGGTTCACACGAGACCAACATGTTTTTTAAGATCCGTGAGACCACATTTTTACGTTTGAAACTTCACCGCCGTGAAATTAAAAAAATATGAATCTTCACAGATAATCATGCCCAAGCGCATATACATATACATATATATATATATATATATGTAGAAGTGGGAGAGAATTAATTACCTCATAATGATCAACAAGCTCCTGAAAGTAAGAGTAAACCATGGTACAGGTTTCTGTGGTCCAAACAAACTCATCTGTTGGATCAAGGATAAGGGTTAACTTATCCATTTGAGTTTGATCGAAAGCGCAAGTCACTGGATCGATATACGCTGCGAATATCCTCACATGCCTCGTGGTGCTGCTCAGCCACTGGCCGCCGTACTCCCGCCCCATGTTCTTGCTTTCAACGTTCACTTGCGGCTCTACTGGCCTCGGCTGTGTAACTCCCTTCACCGGGTTCTCTTCTTTCTTCTCTTCTTGTTGTTGTAATGAAGTTGATTCTTGGACTTCTTGTTGTTGAGCATAGACCAAGAAGCCATTGTCGTATCTTCTTCTAGAGATGAAGGTTTCTGTTTTGTTAATGGCTTTCCACCCCACCATGGAAGCTATTGATGATAAAGTTGCTGCCATTTTTGGGTGTTTGTTTTTATCTTCAAAGATTTGGTCATTTATATGGTTAAAATTTACATGTGTTGGAGGTGTGGATAAGTTTAGAGGTATGTGAAGGAGTGGGCAAGAAAGAGTTTGTGGTAGGAAAGTGCTTACAATTGGCCGTTGGTTATTTCTTCATATATATCCTTCTTATGAAAAGGTTCTATTTCTAATTTTTCTTATATGATTCTGTTTGAATTTTTAGTTAAAATATGTGTTTTTTAACTAACTTTGGACACAATTAATTATATGTATATGCGTTATATATAATGAGAATTTTATGGGTTTGTGTTCTCCTATATATGAGCTTCGAAACCGTATATTATGTGTCCAAAATGGAGATCAGTTTTAAATTTTGTAACCGAAATATTTTAAATAATTTCGGCTTCAATTTTTAATTTGATTGACAGTTTTGATTCCTTTTCTGTATTGTAATTCTGTTTACTGTCTTCTTTTCCCTTCTGTAATTTTGCTGTTTACTTTTATTTACACACTGTGTCTACCAATTTTCTAACAGATTCTACATAAATAATATTCACTTCTGCATAAATAATATTCACTATCAAAATATAAATATATATATAGAGGGCCACTTAAGTGTTAACCCAATAATTTGTGTTAACCGTCTTAACCCATCGTTCACTGGTGAACACCATACTCGTTCACTGGTGAAACACCATACTCGTTCACTGGTGAAACACTATTCATCAGTGAACGAATGGTTCCATACATGCATGCTCGTTCACTGGTGAACACCATTCGTCAGTATACGAGCATCTTGTTCACTCAGTGAACGATGGGTTAGCATGGTTAACACAAATAATTGAGTTAAGGCTTGAAGGAGCCTCTATATATATATATATATATATGACACCTATAGCCGAAAACCAATTTTAAGTCGTAAACACTAACAACTCGCAGTAAAAAGAATTTGTAATTAAACTGTTATTAAGTAAAGTGAATAGGAGTAAAAATGAATTTGTAATTAAACTGTTAATTTTAGTCATAACCATGTTTAATTATATAAAAGTTTTTTTTAATATTTCATTTAAATTTTACCCCTTAATATTTAAACTAAATTATCTTTAAATTATTAGTATTTTAATCAAACAAATTACATCAAAAAACAAGAATTTTAATTTTTTCGATATATATGACATCCATCTCGAACTAGTTTTTTATCTTTTCGTTTTAATCTTTTTTTACGTGTGTGTATGTGGAACATTCGTTATGAATATTCATATTTCTTTAGGTGTGGACAACAACTTGACATCGTAATTAAATCCGTAACACGACATCACATCACATTCTTCAGCAACACAAATCTGTAACTGGAAAACACTTTCTTTAACGTCGTAAGTACATAATCCGTCAATTTTTAAGTCGTAAGTACATAATCCGTCGATTGATTCATTATGCATATGTATGTGTGTAAAATCATAACCTGCCACCTTTCAATTTTTTTCAAAATGGATCGGAAACCCATCAAAACCAATCAGGACCAAATGAGATCCCATCCATTGATTAGTCTGTGGTTGTGTGCAAAATCATAACCTACCAATTTCATTTTTCACCAAGACTGAGTGAGAACCTATCGATTGTTTTATTGTGTGTTTTTGTGTGTTGGTTTTATCGAGACAGATCAGGAACCTATCGAGACGAATCAGGAACTCATCGAGATCAATTGAGAACTCAATAAAGAAAAAAAAGTAGAGTATGTAGAGTTAAAACTATGAAATACTCATCAGAGGCGAATCCAAGAATTTTTGGGTAGGGTATCACAAAATAATTTTCATATTAATATATACTAAAATAAAAGTGTAGCTAAAAATACAATTTCATCAAAAAGATATAGAGTACCGCCTACAACTGTTTCCTACGAGACTTCATCTTTTTGAAAAAGATTGAGTACGTTTTCGTTCATGACCAAGGAAAGCATTTCTTTCTGTACAGAACAAATGACCGAATCATTCAAAAATTTGTCACCCATCGAGTGTCATATTCATACACGAATGCAATTAACGTTAAAAAATGTGTATTTAATAGAGATTAAATATTGTATTTACAATACATGAATGAAGTTAACGTTCAAAATATATTATTTTTTATTTGTGTTAACATAAAAAATATAACTAATTTTAAAAAATTCAATATTGGGCTTGTTTTGAAAGTATCGACAAGACATTTTTAATGATGTAATTTGTATAAAAAATACGTATTGCTAATGTATTTTAGCTAATAATTAATTGATATGATAAGGGGAAAAATGAAAAAAGGAAAGAAAGTAAATTAAAACCACAAAAGTTTTTGAAGGGTCAAAAGTATAATTAATTTCCAACGAGGACGGTTCTTATTTATTTATTTATTCTTTTAAACCCCTGAGAGTTTTTAATGTTTATGGTTTCATTCCAAAAAATCTTATGATTTCACATCAAAAAACTTATGGTTTCGTACTTATATACCTTAAAAGAATTACACTTAGACCCTTCATAGGGTAGGTATCTCCATGATATTCATGATGAATAGTATGTATATGCATGATAAATATTATAGTGAAAATTAATATTTTTGATGGGGCAAATTGCATCAAAAGGGAATGTACTTTGTTCCAAATTCTATTTTGAGGAACGTACTTTCAAAACTCACGTTTAAGGGTCTATAAAATAACTTTACAATCAAAAAGGGATCCATTAACCAATACAACAGATAAGCAGTAATAAATATTTCAAAAAAATAAACAAATGACATGACCCCACCTCACCCCCACCCCCACCCCCACCCTCACCAACCCTCCATGACCTGCAACTCACTCCTATTCTCAAAAACCTTCTTCATCTCCATTTTCCTTTTTGAGCATTCTCATCAACAAAATTCTTAACAAATAAATTAAAGCAAAACCATGAGAAAATCAATTATTCAAATAAATCAAAACTTAAAATCTCTTGCAAAATAAAAACAATGAGCAATGAAAAGCTAAAAATTCAGAACAACCCATCTGTTGTTGGTGATTTTAGTGTCACCGATCCATTTATGTGACTGGAAATAGCATGATGTCTATATGGGTTATATACTGTGATCTAATTCAAGTTAGGTGGTGCGGAGTGCATGCACGCTTGTTATAAGACGAGTATGAACTCGGTAATAACTAAATACAACAAGTTCGACTGGAACCCAGTCTAGAACGACTGGTTCCATTCAATCTGTGTGAATTTGGATTGGCATCCTCTAGAATACTCGACTGGGCCAGTAGAGCCAGTCGAGTTTATACTGGTTTGGATGTTGATATCCTCTTGAATACTCGACTGGGCTAGTTGAGCCAGTCGAGTCGGTCGAGCTGTTATTGGACGAAGTAAAAGTGGGAAACAAGGTTCAGAAGGTAGTTTATACAGAAGCATACAGAAGCTTATGTAAGCTTCTGTATTGGGATTCCGAAGTTGCTTATACAGAAGTTCTGGACATCCTCTAGAAGACTCGACTGGGCCAGTCGAGTCAGAAGCTCTGTATGGCTTATACAGAAGCTCTGGTCCGGTCTTCTAGACTTAGAATTTCTGAATGAAAGGCCAGAAGCTCTGGTCTTCTAGACTTAGAATTTCTGAATGAAAGGCCAGAAGCTCTGGTCTGGTCTTCTTGACTCTGAATTTCTGAACGGTTACTGTACATTAAATGTGCAGTTATTGAGCAGTTACAAGAATTTGTATAACTGACCACTACTCCTAATTTTCAGCCATGATTATAATTTCAGTTACGTTATTATGAGTATAAATAAGAATTTATACTCATGGATTTACATACGGTTTTTTTGAACAATACTCTCATATATTCTCCAGAAAATTGTTTACGTTTTTGTGCCTAAGAACGCAAGTGCTTTGAGTCTTATCCTAGATTGAATTTCGTGAAACACAGGCATAGGGTCGAAATATCAATTCGGAAAGTGTCTCACACGATTCTCATTATAATCCAGTGATCGATTACCCTTGTTTGCCTACACAGTTCCAACAATCGAATTGATAGTTGGGACATCCTCCAACATCTGCGGGTCCCAATTTACTGAGAGAGATCGATGGCATCAAGAGCTTTGTCAGTCGGAGAGAGATCGAGACGCAAGAGAAGGAGATGCAAAGGGGGTGGGGGTTAGATTTTATGTTTTGATTCATTTGGATTTTTTAGTTTGCTTGAATTTCTCATGGTTTTATTTTTATTTATCTGTTGGGTGTTTTGTTGGTGAAAATCTTCAAGAATGAAAATGGGGATGAAGAAAGTAACAAAGAATGGGAGCTGCAGGTCATGGAAAAGTTAGGAGGGTGAGGGCGAGGCGAGGTCATTTGTTTATTTTTTTTTTAAATTTATTACTTGTTACCTGTTGTACCGATTAATGGATCCCCTTTTTAATTGCAAAGTTATTTTATAGACCCCTACATTTAAGTTTTGAAAGTACATTCCCCAAAATAAAACTTGGAACAAAGTACGTTTCTTTTTTATGCAATTTGCCCTTTTTGATGAATATTATACAAATATGAATACTTGAGAGTTCTTGTATACACCTAATCATACATAAATATTCGTGATAAATAATATGTATATATTCATAATGAATGTTATACAGAAAATGTACATTCATGATGAATATCATACTAATGTATGAATACTGAAAAATTGTTGTACACGTGAACATTTAAAAAAAATTCATGATGAATAGTATGAAAATTCATGACGAATGTCATAGTGACAAATTTATATTCATGATTAATATCATATTGATGTATGAATACTAAAGAGTTGTTGTATATACGTTAACACATATAAATATTCATGATGAATGTTATGGTGAAACTATATATTAATGATGAATATTATATTGATGTATGAATATTGAAAAATTGTGGTGTATACATGAACGTACATGAATATTCATGATGAATGCTATAATGAAAATGTATGTTAATGATAAATGTTATAGTGAAAATGTATATTAATGATGAATATCATAGTGGTGTATGAATATTGAAGATTTGTTGTATACAGGTGAAAAGACACAACTATTCATGATGAATGTTGTGACGCCATGTTCCCACCACATCAGGTGTGGTCACCAACTATCTTCCATTCCTTTTCCAATACTTGTATGTGAACTCAATTTTTTTATAACTTATTATTTCATTAATTTGGTATAACATCATGACTTTACATTTACGGAAGCATTTATATAGCCTAAATACATACAACATCTAGTTTAAGAACTATAACTCATAATGTGGTCTATTCATGTGTTACTCTTGATCTTAACTAAGATACATATATGGAATACATAAGCTTTAAAACCACTTCTCATAATGGTTTTCATGAAGAAATCATCTTTCATAAAATATATCATTTTAGTACATGAATGACAATTCAACACACTTCTCATAATCATGCACAATAACATTGATGCATAAAACCACTTATGTAAAAATATCATCATCTTTTAGTGTGAGATCTCATAATTTTGCAATTTTCCCCCTCCCCAACTTAAAGATTTGCACTGTCCTCAATGCTGGGAAGTGGGACTCCCAAGTGGGATTTCAGACTTAGAGACATATAAAGGCCGCCAAAGATAAACAATAAAACAAATAACTAAAAAAACAAAATAGAGAACATATCGGATAAAAAAAGAATGACTAATGAACTAATCCTCATTTTCTTAGGGAAACACGATTGCGTTTTGCATGTGCAACAAGCCCTTTAATCCCCTAGGAGTCCTCTAGTGGACAAGTGAAATCCCATGAAGGTTTGTAGGGAACACACCCATAAAGTTCATTTAAACCCTTCTAAGTGAATACTTGATTCGGAAGGAATATATGAATGACAAATTGTTCCCCTGCATATTTATAAAGAAAACAAGTTCCAGATTTCTAATTGTAGCTCTATATGATGATGTTATGAATATAATAGGCATTATTGATGAACTAAAAGAGAATTTGGATAAGAGAAATAGTTTAGTTATTAAATATAACTAAGAAAAGATGTGTAATAAAAGGAGGAGTTACCATAATCTAATTGAAATTTGAGTTTGAGATGAAAGATCATGGAAAAACTTGGTTTTGTCTAGCTATAACTCTCTTCTCTGAACCTGAACTCATATCTCCTACTTCCCATTCTTTTATTCATCCCTCATCAACTATCTAGTCTATAGTTGAACTAACTGCTTCCCCTTCATCTTCTCCCCCGCTTGACACTCCATATCAAGAAAATAAACCTTCAGAAGCTGAAGACTTACCTTGTATATACCTAAGTCGGATGATGAAGAATATGACACACTTGTACATAATACAATAGCAATCAGACCCATCAAATGTACAAAACCTCAAGAGTTTGAGCGAATGACTCAGTTAATAAATCAGCTCAATCAGACTAGAGTGAAAATCCCTCTTCGTATTTCTGGGCTTATGAGTCTGATGAGTTCTACTTCCTTTCTTCAGAAGAGAAAGAGGAAGCACTAAAAGCTGAAGAACTCAAGATGTCTCACCAGAAAGCATTACAAGAGAACCTCAGAGCCGCTCAAGCAATTGCAGAAAAGACATTGCTAGGGCTAATCTTTGAAGAAATCTTGATTATCTTAGTGTGCAAGCCAAACTTCCCAAAATCGATGAATAAAAATATGAAAGGGCTTTGGCAGTGAAAGAAGAAGAATTGTCTTGGTGCAAAGATAGAGTGGAAAGAATATTAATGTCTGACAAGATAACAAATGCCACCGTTTTTGGATGGACAAAGAAATAAGGCATATTTGTTCAGATGACCATCTTCATAGGTAAAACAACTTATGTTGATTTTCCTAGATTTCTGAAGCATTATGGTTTTTATGAATAGCTGGAGATCAGGGACGCGATCCAGAAGTCTAAATCACAATACAAGGTCTACGTTGAAGAAATCCTGAATGAGTTATTCGATAGGATATCAAAAATAGTACAAGTCCCTCCTCTCCCTTAGAAGCCATCTCGCCTAAGAAAGACCACTATTGACCCTAAAGAAGGTTCATCGTTCAAAAATGAACGTGAGACCAAGTTCGACTTCGACAGTATCTTAGGACATGTGAAACTTCCTGAATTGTCAATGTTGAATCTCTCACTTCCAAGAGATAGACCTTATGCTTTTGGCCAAGTAATTACAATACTTGAATATGGAATAATATTTCCAGATGATGATGGTCAGATACGATTCTTTCGTGCCACGGAACTCCAGATCTATCCATCGAACTTCCTGGACTTCATCATAATATGGCCCAACAGGCCAACACAAAAGAACTATCAGGGAGTGTGATGAAGAAGAAGATTAAGGCCTTGTTGTATTTTTCTTTTTCAGTTCTTAATTATCTTTTATGTCTGAATCGGTCAGACATTCTCATATTCAAATTGTTTGTTTTTCTTTTATTTTCAGATTTCAGATTTCAACACCTCTTAAAAACAAACACCGCCTAGGAAATAAATTCATAGAAAAAAGATCTTAAAGTCATTGTTGCTCCTAGCTTTTGCTTTATTTACTCTATATTTTCATATACTTTATTGTTTAGTCTATTAAATGTAATTTCATTTTCTTATGTAATCTTCAATTTAGTGATTAATGAAATTTCATCTACGTACTCTACTCCATCAAGTACTGAAAAGATCCCTAAAATAGTAAAAAGGGACAAGACTCTTGTGAGTTCCTATCTTATTCAACCTTTACATTCGATGATAATATTCATTCTTTCAGTTATCAGTGAATATGCTTTCTAGTGTAGTAAATGTGAAGTTATGTTTTCATCTTCCCCATAATGAAACTCAAATAAGCAAATATATAAGCTGAAAAAGATCTCACAGATTACTAAATAAGACTTATATTTTACAAGTCTTATTTCCTTACTAATATACTTAGCAATTTTCTTTATGTTGCTTTGTCATCACCAAATACAGGGAAATTGTTGATCCAAACTCGTTTCGGTGATTTGATGATGACCCATTATACTTAGTGAAAATCTTAGTTTTCAGTTTCTGTTATGTTTCAGTGAACGCATCACTGACTACGCTCAGTGATCACTGAAACAATCTTTATACAGTCTCTAAATCTGAATGAACCTGAAAGACAAAACTCACACCATCGAAACCTTCAGCGAGGTCAAAGAATTAGCTGAAGATAGAGACTGACAGTTCGTGATCTGAAACGGCTTTCAGTGATAACAAGTCTGTCTACTACAAATGTGAAATCTGACAAGATTCAGTGATTCCTGAAGAATCCTCAGCAAAGCCTCAACATCAGCGATCAAATGAATCTTGCACAACAAGATTAAGTTTTGTTCTTATCCTATATGCAAAAAAGAACAACCCCCGGACCTGTCAGAGAAGGTACATGTACTATGTTGCTTTATTTCTCCCCACGTGCTTACTAACCCTAAATGTCAACTATCAATAAGCGGCCAAAAGCCTACTTTCTCTATGGACAAAGGACAAACTCTCCAATAGATGCTTGACACGTGGATGGTACCTTTTGGCTTGCATTAATGCAGTGGGTATAAATAGATAAAGAAAACCTTCTTAACCTTCATGCATCCACTCTCTTTTCTTGAACCTCTAATTTTGTTCTCTCGTTTTCTTGTGCATCAACTTTGTGTTCTTAGATTGTTTAGAATAAGTTTCATTACTTGTTCTTATTTCTGCAACAATCTGTAAATTTGTTTATTATCAATTTAAAAAGTAAAAAGTTTGTTTCTATCTATTCCCCTCTTCTGCAAACTCTGTGATATTTATACACTCTTGTAGACTCCTTAAGAACCAACATAAACACTCATTCCACCATCAATATGAAGGGCTATCTCCATAACTACATAAATACAATTAAAGAGAGATAAAAAATGTTATAGCATGACATCTGGTTGTCATAACAACAACTCCCTTTTTCCAATAATTCATTAAAGGCCCCTCATTCAAAGATTAGTAGGTACTCACCATAGAAAAGATTGTTTTTTTCTTTATAAGATAATCATAAATATAATTGTTTTTTTCTTTATAAGATAATCATAAATATAATTGTTTTTTTCTTTATAAGATAATCATAAATATACGCATGACCGAAATCATACCTTCTTATATGGATAAAGCAATTTTCAGTTGCTTTAGCTCTTTGTAGCATTTCCATATGATTTAAGTAAATATGTTTACGTGGATTCTTTTTTAAGTCAGCCACACTTCACATTTACACAAAGATATCAACTTGTCGATAGATGTTTCGTGTAACACTATACCCATGAACGAAGAGTGGGCAAATAATTGTTTCTAAAAACAACCTCCACTTTCCTAATGGTTTTATCTCGGCCTCATTTCATACTCAAGATGAGGCTTTCAACCTATCATCCCAAGGCTTTGGAACTAATTGAAGATTAGAACATAAAGAGTTTGCATGAAATTAAGAAGATGAGAAGATGGAAAAGTAACTGAAACTGGAAATATAAATTGCAAGAAATGTAACTTACAACTAAAAAGCTATACAATATTTTACTAATAAACAAAACTACCAAAAAGTACTCCTTTCTACTTGCTTTCACCAGGGATACAACCTCCTTTTGATGCTCAAAAGGTGCACCAACTAAAATTTAGGGGCTGTTTGGTCGTTGTTGAATGGTTTGGTGCAGAATGATTAAGAGACTCTTATGATATAGTACAAAATGAAATATAATTGTTTGATAATTGTTCAAAATGAAATTAGGGCTCTGAATGGTTAAGGGAGGTCTAGGATACAAAATGATTCAGAGGATTTTGGAACCATTAAGAGGCAGACTTATTTTTGCCGAACATGATTCACTTCTTAGCGATTCAGAGGCTGCCTCTTAATTGAACTGTTAAGAGGTAAACAAACAGCCCCTTACTATACCCAAATACAACTATTGCATGGTGGAATAACAACATACTTGTATTTTTTAATAAAATAATATTTCGGTCAACCAAAATTACATCCAATGGTCGCACTGAATCTTACGGGCATGGGACACAATCTACAAAATTACACTTAAATCTTCTCAACTTTCTTTCTTCAAACAATAGCTAGTAGAGCATCTTGTGACACTGTTATAGCACTTGACAATTTGGGAAAAAAGTTGATTAGTGACAACTCCAACGGGCCCACACAGATGTCGCCTCCAATGTGAGGGGCATTTTTTGGCTCACTCAACGGCTGAGGCTAACGAGGGGGGTGGGGGTTGAGATCGAACCCATGACCTATTTCATATTGGGCAAAGTCACTCCAACTCTTTGCCTACTAAGCTACATGCTAGAGGCTATATCACTTGACTATTGTTGTTGCGGTATGTTGGTGATGTTATAACAATCATATTGGTTTATCAAAATTGTCACTTTTCAAACCAAAAATCACCGAAATTGACTATTTCCACTCCCAAGGTTCATAAACAAGAAAAAATATAAAATAATAATAAAACTACTTAAATCGTCCATTCAAAGATGAAAAACACGAGAAAAACACAGAGAAGTGATGTTATAGCTGTAACAAAAATTATGCATATCAAAAACCCATTGTTGTTTCCAAGGAATTGTCCAAATGTCCCGATCATTTTGAGGCTTTCACAGTTTTTTATTTCGTATCATAAACTTCAACCACAAGAACCCTCATGAAATTTCATAGATTTTAAATTTGAAACAACTTTTTTTGGTATAACACCGACTACATATGTCTACATATATTTTGAGTATTACAGCTTATACGTTATCCATTGGAAGAAACGTTTTAGTGATTGGACTTGATGATTATAAAGTCTACACTTTACTATAACTTGAAAGAGTACTATTAGTCGACTTAAACTTTCAGGATTGATTGAAGCCAAAGACACGAAGGTCCAAACCAGTATAAAATATAAATCACCATGTCATAGTTTATCCTTACTTTTGTAGTTTTCATATCATCTTTATTTGTTATTTTTTTTAAAGAGATTTACAAAATTGTCAACAATCTTTTCATCCACCCTCTATGTCTTACAAATTGTATGATAAGTTTCTATGTACTGAATCCTTAGATTTTTGTATTCTATTTTATTTGTGAAACACATAAATACAATACAATTATCATGAAAAAAAATAGATTTACTTTGCAACAGAATTAAAGGAATTCAATATTAACATCAACGATGTTCGAAAGTGAACTTAACAACGTTATGAACTTCAAGCTGAAGGTGGTGGAGACATATTGAAAGCACGAGTTCGACTTATCTTCGGTGGTGGTGGAGACGAAACCGTTCTTAGTTTTCTTTGATTCTTTGAACTTGCGATCCTTTGTTGCCAAGCCTGAATCAACTTCCTCGATGTTTGGATTCGTTGTGAATCATAATCTAATTACACACAACAATACTAAGTATGTATTTCCCCTAAATATTAAACTTTCACTTGACTATTGATAGTTGACCGATTTTCAATTCAAATATTTTCCCATCAAAAAACTATGATTTAGAATAAATTATAATATTTAAAAACAAATACATGATAAAAACAAAAAAGATTGAGCTCAATATATCCAACATGAAGTCGGGTCTAAGTAGAATATGATTTTTGCATATCTTTCTTTAATCTCAAAAAGTAAACAAATAGTTTACTCAAAAGTATAAACGTAATCACTCCTAAATTTACGAACATCATTCTTGGAAATCTCTCGTAAGGATGATTCGTCATAAAACCGTCACAAAAGTTGGTGGGTAAATCAAATCAGTAACAGATTATCCAGGAAATTCATGTGTAATCTGTTGGTGTTTTCTTAAAATCATCAGATTTTACCTGAATCATTAGTATTTCCTGGATGATCCGTCGGTAATCACCCACAAAAATTTCTCTAAGTGATTTTTGTAAATAAAAGTTATTTGTTTTGTACTGAATGATGATTAAAAAAAGAAGTTGAAGTATAACAAGTAACTAAGATAATATTGTATCAAAATTTCATTCAATAGTTTATAGCAATTCTCTTAATTGCATGATCAAAGAATTCATATTTTCCTTAATTACATTATAAACCTAATACGTTTTCCAAAATAAATTTTTTGAAACTAAGTTTCTTAAAATAGAAATTGAAACTTAAAATTATGTGTATGATGATTAAAACCATATTGAAATAATGAAACAAGTATTGTTTACCTGAAAAGACAGAATTGGCATGAAGATCATCAAGCATTAATAAAAAGATAAACACCACAATTATTATTTTGGGGGAAAACTTTTCCATCTTTGTTTTCATCTTCATGTTCTTCAAATTAGCTGCTGCGTAGGTTGACTATATAGACATAAAAGTCAATGAGATCCATGATTTTAGATTCGCATTGGTGGAACCAATAACCACAACTGAGTTGACTTTTTAGACACTAAAATAAATTACCAAGTGGGTTTTATATGACTAGTTGAAATATTATATTTTCCATTTATTAAGACTATTGTCGCTACAAATAAATTGTTTTATAAAGGGGATGGCTAATGGCATCCCAATCATTACTAATGGCATCCCTAAGCATAGGTTAATAATTATGTTTTTTTTGTTTTTTTGTCTTTCTTGTTCCATAGTTGTCTTTTCTTTTATAATATAAATATTTATATTAATTTAATTAATTTAAATTGTTAAATAACTTTTTTTTCTTTGTTATTTTTTATTAATTTTAATTAATATAAATTATAAACTTTTTTTTTCACTTACTCTCTTATTTACTTTTAATTAATAAAAATTATTAGTTAATTTTTTTTCTTTTTTACTACCTTTTTAGTAAAAATATATTTATAGAAATAAATGTTTAAATTTTTTATTTATATTAAAATAATAAATACATACTAGAACCGTAATGATATATAACATAATACTTTAATAAATAGATATAAATTAAGAATCTAATATATATATATATATATATATGTGTGTGTGTGTGTATGTATGTATGTATGTATATAAAGAACGAGTTGGATTCACGTAACCACCTTTTTACTTTTGAAATATCACAGCAAAAACACTGTAAAGAAAAAAAAATCTGAACTTTTACGGTAAAAGTATTGTGAATGTTAGGTTTACAGCAAAAACACTGTAAATGTTACCTTCAAAACAAAAACACTATGAAGTTTACCTTCATAACAAAAACACTGTGAATGTTCATATATTTTTTTTACATTCACAATATTTTTGCTATGAAGTTTCAAATGTAAAATATGGTCTCACGGGTCTTACAAAAACATGTTGGTCTCACGTGATTGCAAGTTTATACATAATGGTATGTAAATATATATAATAAATTAAGATAATAATAATATAAACTTCATAACATATATACAAAGCTCAATAGGCGTGTAACTCAGTTAGTTAAAGGGCGAGCAGATGTTTGCTCCAATAAGTCAGGTATGTCCCTCTTTGTATATATATATATAAATATAATTTTATTTGTTTTAAATATTTATTATCTATACTATATTTATCTAGCATAACTTTATATACATAATTCCAAATCTTAATATGAACATATATTTGGGACCTATTCAATGGTATCTACGTATAGACATGCTATTGTTATATCTTTTTCTGACTTTTAAAAATTTTCTTAGTCAGACTGAATAAAATTGAATATAGTATTTATTCAGTCTGAATAAGCATTATTCAGACCGAATAAATACTATATTCAGTTTATTGAGTTTGAATATTTTTTTGATTATTCAGTCTGACTAATTTACATTCAGACACATGTCACGTTCACATAATATATATATATGTTTTATGTATTTAATAATATATAGAGTAAATTACAATTTTGGTCCTTTATCTATGCTCGCTTTTTGGTTTTGGTCCCTCCAAAGGTAAAAGTACATTCTTGGTCCCTCAAACGAGTTTTTGATAACACCCTTGGTCCCTCTCACCGACGCCGTTAAAAAATCCGCCGTTAGGCATGTCATGTGCCCCTCACGTGAGGGGCATTTTGGTCTTTTTATTGTGTTTTTTTATTTTCAACTAAAAAAATAACTCACAAGAGCAGGTCCACCACCATAAGCAGGTTCATCACCACCACCGGCATGTCCACCACCACCGGCAAGTCCACCGCCACCACTACCACCACCACCACCGGCAGGTCCGCCGCCACCACTACCACCACCACCGACAGGTCCGACATTCAAAACAAAACAACCTAACCGATTCAACCCATTACACATAACTAAATCAAATTTAAACCCAATATATATATACTAAATCCTATTCAAACCCAATACAGAGATCTTAAATCAAACTCAAACCCAAAAATCAAAAACTTAAACAAAACTTCATACTTATACACACCAAAAAAAACAAATTACATATAAACACCTACAAATTTTCTGAATATGTTGTTTTGGTGATTCTTCAAACAAACAAACTAAAAGAACATACAAAAACTTAAAACCTAAAATAAAAAACCCAGGTTTGAAATCGTCGAATCAATATCTTCGAACCTGAATCTGAAATATTTAAGCAAAAAACCTCGGAACCCAGATCTGAAACTTCGAATCGAAATCTTTAAACCAAAACATTTGATTCGGAACCCTTGAACCCCGATCTGAAACCACTCAACTTCAAACAAATCTTAATCTGAATGAAAGAAGCAAAAGATTTCTACAGGTTTAGAAACAGGCGACGGCAGCTTGGATCTTGAAACAAACCTTACAGGCGACGGCGACGGCAACTTGAATCTGAGTTGAAGAAGCAGACGATTTCTACAGATCTTTGAATCGATGTCTTCATATATTAAAGGAGGCGCCTGTATGTTGCTTGAGAAATGAGAAAAGAGCTTCATCGGAGAAAGGAGATGGAGGTCGCCGGAGAGAAAGAAATCGAGGGGGTGGAGGCTGGAAGGGGTTTCGACAGTAAAATAGGGAGGGCATGGGTGGTCGCTGGAGAAAGGAGATGAGAACCATGGTGTGTCCAGAAAAAAGGATTCGTCGGAAAAAAGGATTCGTCGGAAAAATGAGATGAGAAAGTAGTTCTGGAAGGTGGATGAAGTTGTGGAGATGAACGGTTTTCTTTATCAAAGGGATTTTAACATTAAATAATTTCAATTATGATTTAATAACTTTTTATATAAGTTTATTTATTTATTTTAAAGGAAAATAAAAATATAGATAAAAGGACAAAAGTGCCCCTCACGTGAGGGGCACATGGGATGCCTAACGGCAGCAATATGGACGGCGTTAGCCGGAGGGACCAAGGGTGTTATCAAAAACTCGTTTGAGGGACCAAGAATGTACTTTTACCTTTGGAGGGACCAAAACCAAAAAGTGAGCATACATAAAGAACCAAAATTGTAATTTACTCTAATATATATATATATATATATATATTAACAAAAATAATATAGATATAGGGCGATAATCAGATAAAAATCAAAAAAAATTACAAACTCGTAAAAACCGATATGTGTTCACCTTATAAAACAAAGGGTTTAGGGTTTAGGGTTTAGAGTTTAGGGTGTGAAATAATATTTTAAATCCTAGCATTTGATAATAAAAAATTAATGAAAAAAATTATTTTTATATCGGTTTTTACGAGTTTGTAACTTTTTTTTTGTTTTTATTTGATTAAGCCTCTATAAATATATATATATATATACACATATTTTATAAGACGATAATATATTTATAAACAAATAAAAAAATATAATATAAATAACATATAATAATTTTTATACATCTAATAAAAGTCGTAATATATATATATATATAATTTATTTATTTAATAATAATTCATATAATTTTATATATAATAGTAATAATAAAATAAAATATATTATATTTTATAATTAATTATTAATATTTAATGAGTTTAATTGAGAGTTGATGGATGTGATGTTTTCCCTAACTTCCAAGCAATCATCACCCCTATTTAGGGTGACATAAGTATTTTATGGGTGCCATTAGCACTCCTTTTAAAATTTTACGAGTTTGTAACTTTTTTTTTGTTTTTATTTGATTAAGCCTCTATAAATATATATATATATATATATATATTATAAGGCAATAATATATATATATATATAAACAAATAAGAAAATATAATATAAATAACATATAATAATTTTTATACATCTAATAAAAGTCGTAATATATATATATATATAATTTATTTATTTAATAATAATTAATATAATTTTATATATAATAGTAATAATAAAATAATATAAAATATATTATATTATATTTTATAATTAATTATTAATATTTAATGGGTTTAATTGAGAGTTAATAGATGCGATGTTTTCTCTAATTTCCAAGCAATCACCACCCCTAGTTAGAGTGCCATAAGTATTTTAGGGGTGTCATTAGTACCCTTTATAAAATATTTAAAAGGGGTGCTAATGGCACCTATAAAATACTTATGGCACCCCTAAATAGGGATGATGATTGGTTGGAAGTTAGGGAAAACATCACATCCATCAACTCTCAATTAAACCCATTAAATATTAATAATTAATTATAAAATATAATATAATATATTTTATTATTACTATTATATATAAAATTATATTAATTATTATTAAATAAATAAATTATATATATATATATATATATTACGACTTTTATTAGATGTATAAAAATTATTATATGTTATTTATATTATATTTTCTTATTTGTTTATATATATATTATTGCCTTATAAAATATGTATATATATATTTATAGAGGCTTAATCAAATAAAAACAAAAAAAAAGTTACAAACTCGTAAAAACCAATATAAAAAAAAAATTCATTAATTTTTTTTTTATCAAATGATAGGATTTAAGATATTATTTCACATATATTTGTTTTATAAGGTGAACACATATCGATTTTTACGAGTTTGTAATTTATTTTTATTTTTATCTGATTATCGTCCTATATCTATATTATTTTTGTTATTCAAAATGCTAAAGAGATTCTTGTAAGATGGGTGATGCAGATATCATGAACGAGGTCTATGGTGATGCAGATATCGAAACTGTCGGAGAAGAAACTTGCCTGGCTCCATGAAACCGACGAAAAATTAACGCTCATTAATTCTCAAGATCAAAACCGACAATTATATTTAATACTGAAACCGAAAATTTAAATCTTTAAACGGATTTCAGTTACAAAGGTCCGTGCGAGCCCGAGAATTTGGAGCTGCATTCGTGTCCGCAGATGCGCACGCACATGAGTTCGGTCGGTTTAGCCTACAAAATCACCAAACCGCACCCACCCCCTGCGCGCGTGTAGGAGTTGGAGGAAAAACCTATCAAAGAGCTTGTAAGCCCTTTGGAGGTTTTTACTTATAAACTACTTCAAGTTTATGCCTCCTTCCTATGTGGGACACTTCCAAATCCATCAAGAGTTGTTACCATTTTCTAACCGAATGCTCTACTTTGAGCATCGATATCTCATTCACACAATCTCCATTTTGGACACATAATATATGGTTTCGAAGCTCTCATATAGGAGAACATGAACCCATAAAAATATTATTATATATGACGCATATACATATAATTACTTGTGTCCAAAGTTAGTTAAAAACCACATTTTAACTAAAAATTTCCAACAATTTGACACCGTTGATGTCATAGGTTCATCGAAGACAATGTTTTCGAAGAAGACGACGGGTACAGGGTCTATGATAGTGACGTATTTGACGCCGTTGATTTCGTAGGTTCATCGAACACAATGTGTTCAAAGAAGGCAGTGACTATGAGGTCTACATTAGTGACGTATTTGATGTTGTTGATGTCGTAGGTTCATAGAAGTGTTGTTTTTCTTCAAAAAGATTTCCCAAGATCAATAATTTTTTAAGCTTGCAAGATAGCTATATTGTTGAAATTATTATAGGATATATTATCTCTAGATAAAATCGCGCCTGATGGATGATGGACTAATCTTTTTTCATATGTCTGATTTACCCTTGCGTGTCATTCACATCTCTAAGATTAATTTAGAATGTCCAGTTAATTACATTGATGCCACCGCTTGATTTTTGGCCATAGATGAGATGAATGAGGGGTGGAGATTAGTTTGTAAAGTTTGTAAGAATGACTTGGTTTGTAATTGAAACGGACCCTATATATATATGTGTGTGTGTGTGTGTGTGTACGTAGAGAGAGAGAGACGAAAGTTCAAATGCGAACTCAAATTTGGTTCTGAACGTAAGGACAAATGAGAGCATGACACATATCTGAATATAGATTATTCAGACTGAATATACAAAAAAATATTCAGACTAGATAAGCATTAGTCAGACTGAATAAATACTATATTCAGTCTGAATATTTCTTTGTATATTCAGACTGAATAAATACTATATTCAGTTTGAATATTTCTTTGAATGGGACACGTGTCGCACTCTCAGTTGTCCTCACGTTCACAACCAAATTTGAGTTTTTATTTGAACCCGCCCCTATATATATATATATATATATATATATAGGGGAGGGATCATACAAGGACACCCCCTCTTTAAATGAACAAATGAACACTTTGTGGACCACATATGATGTGTGTCCCACACATTAAAAATCATATCTGATTCACTGGGGCCCACCATTTAATCAGATATAATTTTTTAATGTGTGGGACCCACATCATATGTGGTCCACAAGGTGTTCATTTGTTCCTTTAAATTTACAAAGTTCTCATTTGAACTTATATATATATATATATATAGTGGCATGTTCATACAAGAACACTCTCTATTTAAAGGAACACACTTAGAACCACATATGATGTGGGTCCCACACAATATAAAAACATATCTAATTCAATGGGGCCCACCATTGAATCATATATGACTTTATATTGTGTGGGACTCACATCATATGTGGTTCTAAGAGTGTTCCTTTAAATATGCAAAGTTCTCATTTGAACCTCTCTCTGTCTCTCTCTCTCTCTCTCTCTCTCTATATATATATATATATGTAATAACCCGAAATTACTATTGTTGGTCATGGGTTAATTAAATAAGAGCTGTTGGGCTTGGTCTTACTAAAACTTTTGGGCTAGGGCTTTATTCAGTAAAAGCCCAGGTATATAAAGGTGTTATGAGAAGGGTTTTCTCATTTTCATACCATTTCACACTTTCAGTATAAGGTGTATGTGTGTGTTTTGAGAGAGAGCGATCAAAGAAGCCAGGAAGGGAAGAAATCAGTTGGAGCATTTTAGAGGAAATCAGCTCAATCAAGTATATGCTTCTTCCTTATCTTAATCTTGCATCATTTGGGGGTTTAATGTTAGTTCAAGGGTTCTAATCCCTAAGATCAAGAAGAGAAAATCTCTCTTGGTAGATTGCATCCTATGGTTTTATGGAATGTTTGGGGATTTAGAGGTTCTTATGCTGAGCTATTGTTTGGTTAAATCATCTTTTGGAGTTTTCTCAAGAAAACCACCATTGTAGCTCAATCTCAAGTTTGTATTTAGAAATTAGTTGGGTAAATCATGTTATTATGATTCTATTGGTTTAGATGATTGATTTCATCATTCCTAAGTCTTTTGGACCTTAAAATCAGTATATGAGGAGTTTGGATGGGTTTGGATTTGAGAAAATTAGGTGCAAAATTCGTGCAGTGAAACAGTCACAAAAGTGGGTTGTAAGTGGGTAGAACCCGCATGAAACCCACTTTTCCCACTGTTTGGGAAATTACAATTTTTGCTTCGTTTCTTGTTTCGGGCTAGATGCGAAGCATGGTTTAGGGGTTTATCTTAAGTCTCTAATAGAAGACTTTTAGGGTATTTCGTTGGGGTTAACACCCATTTTATGTTGTTGAATTTAGGCTTTCAGTTTGGAGTTGTTGACCGTATAAGCTTCGGACATGGTGTGTCCAATCCAGGTGAGTTCCCTATCACTTAAAATGCAATGTGGAATACTTTAAATGCTTACTTGTTGATTATGGATTTCTTTAAATGTTTCTTTTATATGTAAACTGCCATGATCACTTTTATAAGCTTTGGGGGGTTTGGTATGCGCATTACCTGTTTTACTTGGGGTCAACTGGCAAGTTCATTATAAAAATCCTATCTAGGTGTGGTTAAAATCCTACGTATATGTGTGATAAAAATCCTACATATAGGTGTGGTTAAAATCCTATGTTTAGGTGTGCTTTTATCTTGCCATGTTTCTCCACCACATAAATCATTCTCTTAGGAGAATGTGATTATTTATTCGTAAACCATTGCATGTTTTAACTGATTTTGAACCGTGGAACTATTTACCGTTTTTATGGGGAATTCACTAGACCTTATGGTCTAACCCACGTTTTCAAAGTAAACCTTTTTCAGACACGTATTCTGTTGAATTGAGAACTCAAGGGAAGAGCAAGTTGTGAGCTTGGAGTTAAGTGGTTTAGACTTAGCTTCCTCAACGTAGTAGCAAAGATTCTCAGCTATGGTTGTAATTTCTTATCTTTCGCTGCTTACATTAGTGATGAGTTTTAGTTTTTACTCATTGTTGGGAGTTGTAAATAGTCGTTTTGGCTTCGATTTATAGAAATTGAATTTTTGAGTTATTGGGTCGTTACAAATGGTATCAGAGCCATAGTTTAAGTGAATTAGGTGACCTTTTTGGTGCCTAGTCTTAGACTATAGGCTAGAGGTCACGGCTGAGAATTTTGGGACTATTAAAAAGACCACAACAGGGAAGAGCATAATAGGGAAACGAGAACTAACGTGTAAGGTAAGTTTGGGATTGCATGGGGCCAGTGCAATTGCAAGTTTACAGGTACATGTATGTGATTGTTTTACTCTGTGTTCTCGGAACTGTTGAAATAGGTATTGTTCGTGTGATATCTCCTTGTTTTTGGAATATATATCGGTGGGTATAATTATAAACCCTTGAGGAGTTGTCGGTGGTAAGCAGAGAATTTGTCAGGCTTAGAAGTTTCGAGTTTTTCGGAACGAAAGTGTGATAGTTTAAAGGAATACTCCTAAGTCCCGGAGTGTCACATTTATGTGGTGTTGATCAGACGGATGGGTTGATCTTGGAGGGAAAGGTATATATTTGGGGTTATATGTACCGCTGGAATGAAAGAGGAATCAGTGAACCGTTTGATTACTTTTAGTTTGCAATAGTTGCAATGAATATTATTTGGGGTGAGCTAATAACCAACTCTGTTGAGATGTTGGGATGAAAGAAAATTAGAGGGTTCTGATTATGACCCTTGAGAGGTCAAAGCTGCTAGCGTCGGGTAATGTTCGAGTTTGTGATCAAATGAGAGGATTGTCCATGAGTAATGACAGAAATCCTAAGAGGAGTTATTACCAAATTACGAACATAGAAAGGGGAGAGTTACCTCACCCGTAAGACGAGTTTCGTACATTTCATTCTTTGCATGTTGCACGAGTCCCATCATATTGAAAACATAATTTTACGAATTGGATTTCAAAGTTTTAAATATATCTATATATGTGTACCGGTTTACTTGATTTATCAAAGTTGATTTAAGCTTCAATTTAAAAGCCATGAAAACATATTGTTACGGAAGTTTATTATTAAAAGCACGTGTGAATATTTTGTTTGTACAACTTTGAGTGTGAGAATCGACAGTCTCACATGGTGTGGGTGTTCGCATATCGAGCCCTATTTTCATAAAGAAATCTTTTACAATATGCACATTGTAGCCATCAATATTGTTTTGGATCAACTGGGTGAAGTTTAATTATGCGTTCATATATGAACAGTTTTGGAGATAGTTGTACATGGCTACCAAGTTGAGATAGTGTTGTACCGCGCGTACATGAATTTTATTCGTTCATCGTCTTTGGCAAATTTTTGAAATTGCAAAAACTATTATTTTATTACTATACATTTACTTGACTCATCATGCATGAACTTTATGAATTCGCTGGGCTTTGAAGGTTTAAAACTTCTTTTAGAAGGTAATGAAATTAAAGTTAGGGTTTGGTCTCGAGAACCAAACTTTATTATCAAGGCGTGCTAGCCGAAATGTTGGAATTTGCATTGGCAACGGGAAAACCTCGCACATTAAGTTCAGTGATGTCTCTATTATAAGAGTTTCAGATTTTATTCCTTAAGGTGTAAGGTGATTGATTGAGATTGCTTAAATCTGGGGTGAAGTTTATTTTGCGGAACACTTCTAGTTGTGTCATGCTGATGGGTAGCGGTTTGGTACTTGGACAAAGCGATGGTAGAGCCACACATGGTTGTAAAAGTAGACACGTAAGAAATCCTATGTGTCAATGGAATCGTATTATATGATCAACTGAAATTTGAGGGCTTAACAGTTAGACGTTGTAAGGCGGGGATGTGAATCATGTGAACATTCGTGGGAATCCTCAAATGTTGGTGTAGTGATTATATTATCACCATGATTGACAGTTATCTTTGGAATTGAGTAACGGTGTTTGGTATTTAATGTGAAACAGTCTGAAGTGGTAATGTATCAAGAAATTAAAGAATAACTCGAAGTAGTTAAGTGTTGATGGTAAGCATTAATGTGCTTAGTTGATTGATAAGAATGCAAATTTGGCACCATGACAATTCCCCTGGTGTGGGTAATACGGAAACATGGGCGATCACAATTCTTGAGAAATTGACCTTAGTTAATGGAGATTTTGTTTAGAGATGGTAATTCTGGTAATATGGTAGAAAGATTATGAAGGACATTTAAGGCTCTCATGGGTGTGATGAAAGCCGAGAATTGGAAGATCTAACTATAATGTTTGTTAGAGTTGTGTTTAGACATTATGTATGGTTGGATAAGGGCATAGTATATCAATTGTGTCACAAAAATTATTAAATTGCTATTGAGCTTGTTGTGAAGTAAGCCTTGGCAATAGATTGTTCTCTTTTGCAAAGTATATGACGTTATATGAATGTCAGTTGGACTGTTCATGGAAGTATGCAAGATCGATGGTTAGAATCGATTTAAATATGGTATGATTCATTGTGTGATATCTATTGCGGAGGTGTTCAAGAGCGGTAATTATGATTGTTTGAGGTGAAGGAATTTGTAGAGAGTGGTGCGATATCCGGGTTTTTGGGAACAAAAGACTCGTGTGGTAATCAGTGATGGATTCACATTTTATTTAGTTATGTCGTCATTATAGACGAGTTTGTTTCTTTCCCTTGGGGCGTTGGCGAAATGCCAAATTCGGTTGATTAATAGATCTTGTTAGTAGATTCTCGAATTTGACTTAGATGTTGGGCTATGTCTTGGGTGTAAAAGAATATAGTAGTCCGGTTGACTCCTTTTGGGAAGCGAAAGGCGTGTGGTTGGTTTGAAGCAATTGTATTGTTTCGTAATAACCACGTATGAAAGCGTAGTTAATTATCTTGATTTGGGATTTTCGATGAGACCGTGTAGCTAGACTTAGTCTACCAATTGCGGATAGGTGGTTTTAGGAATTGATTATGTTGAATTTTGATGAGCGTTATTGCTAGACATCGATGTGTCTTGCTAGTGTGAAAAGGTGATAATGGCTTGTGAGAATAAGTGATTTTGTTGCCAGTAAGAAGATGGTCGGGTGGTAACAAGAAATGGCGTTATACCTAAACATGTCATTGTTGGGTAAGTTTGTATGTACAAAATCCCGAGAGAGAGTAAAAGGTGTTGATGCTAGAACTAGCTAAGGTGTTAGATATAATCAATTCGAAAGATTGTTTTAAAGCTTGCAATGCTGGAAAGTCTTATTTTGAGGATGTGTATCTTATATTTTCGGAAAGGCAAATAAAAGTGGGTAGAAGTGTTACGTTGAAGGAAAGGCTATTGAAGTCAAAGTTAATTTTAGAATGGCAGGTATGTCGCGTGAACCTTGTGTTTGATGTCATGCCAATTAGAATGGTTTGCAGTAGGTGGTTGGTTCTCCTAGTAAGCGATTGAACTCAAAATGATTTTTGGAAATATCTTAGGTGATTGATTGGCTTGAGGGAAATTTTGAAGGGTGTGCTTTCGGGAATTGGTTCAATTCTAATGAGTAGACTATCCGGATAGGGTATTGTGAATTTTATTTGGAAGACGCTTTTCTTGCTTGTGTAAATGCGTTAATAAAGTCGTGGGTGATGCAAGTATATTTTGGGAAAAATGGTAGTTTCGATGGATTAAAGTTCAATCTGTAGTAGATGTGCAATATTAATCCGGTTGGATTTAATTCGTGACAATGGGTGTTATGGAGAATTGCATGTTGCTTGATTAAGCAACTCTTGGTTAAAAGTTTGAGTGGGAAGTGCTTGGTTAGCTTGTCGTTAACTGACAAATTGGGTGGATGTAATAGTTAGTCGGGGTTCGTGTTGTTGAAGGGTGAACTTCGTTAAAAGCCCTTCTTTATCGATTTAAAGTTGATTATGAAGTCCTTTCAAGACGCGTTATAAAACCGTGAGTCCAGGTGTGTGGACAAAGCTGGCAATATCCGATACGGTTAGTCCAAAATGTTACGACATATGGCCGGCACCTGCTTCGTGGTATAAATTTTGGAGGAGGAATAGTAAAATGAAAGCTCGGTAAAGACGCGAATTGTTGTGAAGAACTTCGGTAAAAGAAAGTAGTATTTAAACGATGCGTGTTACGAGGAGTATCGCGTGTATGTAAATTTAACCAGAATCACCCAGTGAAGTTGGGACAATCCATTGTTATTCGTGTTGTTTGTTTGAGAAACCGTTCCAAGAAGGAACAAAGGAATCATATAAAGAGCAAAGGGGGCGATTGATTCTTTGCTCGCATAATACAAGTTGGTTTTACCGAAAAGTTGCAAGGTATTCATAATACCTTTCATGTCTTTAGATTGAGGAAAGGTTTAGCAGACGCAGAAATGACTGTATCCTTGCAAGAGGTACAGATTGATAAAAAGTTGAACTTTGTGGAAGAGCCTGAGGCAATTATTGATCGGAAGATCAAGAGTTGAATAATAAAGCTATTTCAATGGTGAAAGTGCAGTGACATTTTCACAAGGGAAAGAAGCCACTTGGGAGTTGGAGTCCAAGATGAGAGAGTTGTATCTGCATCTCTTCGATGAAGGAATTTCGGGGACGGAATTCTTTTAAGGGGGAGGTGTTGTAATAACCCGAAATTACTATTGTTGGTCATGGGTTAATTAAATAAGAGCTGTTGGGCTTGGTCTTACTAAAACTTTTGGGCTAGGGCTTTATTCAGTAAAAGCCCAGGTATATAAAGGTGTTATGAGAAGGGTTTTCTCATTTTCATACCATTTCACACTTTCAGTATAAGGTGTATGTGTGTGTTTTGAGAGAGAGCGATCAAAGAAACCAGGAAGGGAAGAAATCAGTTGGAGCATTTTAGAGGAAATCAGCTCAATCAAGTATATGCTTCTTCCTTATCTCAATCTTGCATCATTTGGGGGTTTAATGTTAGTTCAAGGGTTCTATTCCCTAAGATCAAGAAGAGGAAATCTCTCTTGGTAGATTGCATCCTATGGTTTTATGGAATGTTTGGGGATTTAGAGGTTCTTATGCTGAGCTATTGTTTGGTTAAATCATCTTTTGGAGTTTTCTCAAGAAAACCACCATTGTAGCTCAATCTCAAGTTTGTATTGAGAAATTAGTTGGGTAGATCATGTTATTATGATTCTATTGGTTTAGATGATTGATTTCATCATTCCTAAGTCTTTTGGACCTTAAAATCAGTATATGAGGAGTTTGGATGGGTTTGGATTTGAGAAAATTAGGTGTAAAATTCGTGCAGTGAAACAGTCACGAAAGTGGGTTGTAAGTGGGTAGAACTCGCATGAAACCCACTTTTCCCACTGTTTGGGAAATTACAATTTTTGCTTCGTTTCTTGTTTCATGCTAGATGCGAGGCATGGTTTAGGGGTTTATCTTAAGTCTCTAATAGAAGACTTTTGGGGTATTTCGTTGGGGTTAACACCCATTTTATGTTGTTGAATTTAGGCTTTCGGTTTGGAGGTGTTGACCGTATAAGCTTCGGACATGGTGTGTCCAATCCAGGTGAGTTCCCTATCACTTAAAATGCAATGTGGAATACTTTAAATGCTTACTTGTTGATTATGGATTTTTTTAAATGTTTCTTTTATATGTAAACTGCCATGATCACTTTTATAAGCTTTGGGGGTTTGGTATGCGCATTACCTGTTTTACTTAGGGTTCAACTGGCAAGTTCATTATAAAAATCCTATCTAGGTGTGGTTAAAATCCTACGTATAGGTGTGATAAAAATCCTACATATAGGTGTGGTTAAAATCCTATGTTTAGGTGTGTTTTTGTGTTGCCATGTTTCTCCACTACATAAATCATTCTCTTAGGAGAATGTGATTATTTATTCGTAAACCATTGCATGTTTTAACTGATTTTGAACCGTGGAACTATTTACCGTTTTTATGGGGAATTCACTAGACCTTATGGTCTAACCCACGTTTTCAAAATAAACCTTTTTCAGACAGGTATTCTGTGGAATTGAGAACTCAAGGGAAGAGCAAGGTGTGAGCTCGGAGTTAAGTGGTTTAGACTTAGCTTCCTCAACTTAGTAGCAAAGATTCTCAGCTGTGGTTGTAATTTCTTATCTTTCCGCTGCGTACATTAGTGATGAGTTTTAGTTTTTACTCATTGTTGGGAGTTGTAAATAGCCGTTTTGGCTTCGATTTATAGAAATTGAATTTTTGAGTTATTGGGTCGTTACAATATATATATATATATATATATAGGGAAGGGATCAAATGAGAACCACTCCTCCTAAAAGGAACAAATTGTGGACCACATATGATGTGGGTCCCATATAATATTAAATCATTTATGATTTAATATTAAATCATAAATGATTTAATATTATGTGGGACCCACATTATATGTGATCCACAAATATCCCTTTGTTTCTTTAAAAATGCAAAGTTCTCATTTCAACCTTCCTTTATATATATATATATTATGTTTTTTTGTAATTAAAAAGAGTAAATTGCAATTTTGCTTCCTATGGTTTGTTGTTTTTAGCGAAGACACAAAAAAGTAACTAAAACGACTAAAATACCCTCATATGCAAGTCATATGGAGGTTTTAACGGAAGAAAATCTGACAGAGTTAGTCTGAGGGACCCAAACCACAAACTTTTGTATAGCACGAAGTTTTTCTTGCAATAAATTTTTTTTAGGAACCAAAACCACAAAAACAACAAACCACAGGGACCAAATTTGCAGTTTACTCTTATTAGTATTTCTTTAAGATTCCAACAATTTTTTTATAATTTTTCTAAAATAGGCAACCAAAATATAAAATTTCTAAAAATGATTGCATTTAATTTCAATAGATTCTCTATTTTAGAGATTTTAACATAAATTATATTATTATAATATTATCTAATTTATCATTTCAATACACTTTTTTGAAAACTTTTTATAAAAAATTAATAATTCAATCTCATTGGTGGAATTGAATAAAATAATCATTTTCGTCTCCCAATATCAAGTTTTAGAGAATTCTATATATTTAGAGAATAAGATAGAAAAGTTGTTGGAGTATTTTAGAGCATCCACAATGTGGTTTTTGGGAGGTTTTCAAAAAACAAAAACGTCTCTCTGAGGTTTTTCACATTGTGTAAAGGGTTTTGATATGAAGTTTTTGGTGAGGTTTTTCGTCATAGGTCGTGACTGCACGATCTGCTTTTTCAAAAGTTTTTATTATTTAATTAGTTTTAATTTTATTAAATTTATAAAAGTCTCATATCGATCAATTTTATTTATTAATATATGCAACATTTTCATACTTAAATTTTATTATATATTAATAAAAATATTAAATTAATTACATATTTATATATTTAAATCAAACGTCTCAAATTTAAGATTTTTATACAAACTTTACTTATGATAAAGAAATGATTTTTTACTCATTCTATAGATGAGATTGTTTGAAGTTAAATATTTAGGATATAGAAATAATATTTTATAAGCTATATATTAAATATTCTAATAATATAATTAATTGTGTAATTTTCAAAATAAAGAATCTGTTCGAGATGAAGATAATTCTTTTTGGAGATTTTGACTTTTTATTTTTCTATTTTTGAGAATTTGTTGGAGATGCGCTATTAATTACATGGAATTTTAGTTGGTACTAGCAAAAAAATAAAAGTCGTGTCAGATTTTACCGAATCCACATCAACATTTGTAGGTTATCAAGTTACCGAGAGCCTAAAATAATTGCAAAATTTAGTTTAGGCCCCAAAATGAATGTACTGATAGTAGTAATCATCATTTTCTTACAATTTACCTCAAAGTTACATTTGTAGGTTATCAAGTTACAACAGCATCAGTTTCTTAAAATAGTAATCACCTCAAAGTTAGTTCCATTTTCTTGCAATTTACCCTATCTAAAAAGAAACTCTAACCGGATGCAATGACTTTTAAAACGAATCTAAACAAACCGTAGGCGTTTAGAAAATTACTTTTTCAGATTTATAGCAGGTTCTGACAGAGCACTAAAAACCAAGTTAGGTTACTTCTATGTGGCCTTCATATGGTGCTAACCCAAAATCCTAATTAGTATGTGTATAACAGAATAGAAAGAACATGTTTCTTCTCTATTTTGTGACAATCTCTAAAACCGAAGATTAATTGATTAACCTTTTAGGTTTAGGCTCTTTATTTATAGTTAGATTATATGAGTTATAGATTGACCATAATATTTAACCATGATTGGGTTTGCGATTACCTTTAAGCCCATTTTCTACAAGTCCGTAAAGGTTTTATTTAATTTAATTTTATTAATCATAATAAAATTAATACATAAAATACATTTTACGCATAAAACCTTGTAATTATCATAATTACAGTTTTAATACATACTTTAGTTATTCTGTTAGAATAACTAATTTAACAATCAGTATGACAAAATCCGAGTTTCTGGTTATCCAACAACCACATAGAAGTATGTGTATTCTTTGTTCGCAACCTTATAGATTAACATACTCTTTGACAATATTATTGTGTGACACATGTCATGGGCATATAAAAACTTACAACTGTATTTATAATTTTTATTAAAAAATTGCAAGAAGTAAAAAAAAATAAAAAATTATATTCAAAAGACTTTGTCAATAACAATTTTAGTTAACACTTAATACATATAAAAGGGTATAATGGTCATTTTTACTCGGTCAGATTTAACGTAAAATATTTGGTAAACTATCATTTTCCATCAACACTTACTTGAATCAGATCGCTTATACAAGTAAGGTCTCTTACCCAAAAAAATTGGTAAACAGCCTCTAGGTTCCTAATCAAAGTGATGAGTTAGAGTCTGATACACATGTTCTTGTCAGTTTTCATAAGCCATGTCTAAAATAATCATCTTGTCGGTTTTCTTAAGCCATGTCCAAAACAATCATCTTGTCGGTTTTATAAGCGATGTCCAAAACAATCATAAGCAGGAAGTGTTGATATGATTATAAGGTTCAAGTTATGGATGCATAAGGAATGTGTCCTAACCAGTCCTAAAAAGATCGGTGATTTTTTGTCAGAAAAAGATTATGCCAATAAAAGATCAGGTCAGTCAGTTCCTAACTAAAAATTTAGGACCAAATCCGGACCGAAGATGGCATTTAAAGAAAATAACAAATAGAGTAAACTACAATTTTCGTCCCTACGGTTTGGTGTTTATAATGACTTTCGTCCCTATGGTTTAAAAATTGCCTTTTTCGTCCCTATGGTATGTATTTCATTGCTTTTTTCGTCCCTCAAACTAACTCTGTTAAAAAATCTGTTAAGTTAAGGGGTAATATAGTCTTTTTAGCTTTTTTTAAAATTTTTATATTTAATTACTTTATATATTATTGGGTAAGTTGTACGATTCAATAGAATATGTAAAAAAAATAAGAAAACACAAAAACCCAACCTAACCCACAAATCCCTATGGTCCTCACTACCTTTCTTCCTCACTGCTACCTGCAACATTTTCTTCTTTATCATTTTTTCCAAACCCATCTTTCTTCCTCACTACTTTTCTAACTTTTCAATCAAAATTAAGTAACAATATATTATATCGTATTTACATTTATTTAACATTATACATTATATATATATATATAATTACGTATTATAACATATATATATATATATACAAACTCCAGCTATCATCTTGCGGCATTATTATTTATCTCCGGCCCGTTTCCTACCGACGACCACCATCGCCGGCCAACCACCAAGCAAGGACTCTCCTGCGTTGACCTGATTCTCCCTTCTCCCCTCCATATTAAACACCATATCCAACGACTACCCTGTGTGAAGTTTAATTTTGAGATTTTGAGTGAAGTTCAAGTACGAAACAAACCACCATCCCCCTGTTTATCTGGTTAATAGAGAGTGATTAGAGGGAGAGAGAAGACAGTAGGGGAAGAACACAAGTTAAGAGAGAGTGATTAGAGGGAGAGAGAAGACAACGTTGGAAGGAGATGGATACAAGGAAACCTTGGGGAGGAGATCGATGGTATACAACGGTGAAACAGAACCAGCCATGGGGAGCCATCAGTCGTTCAAATTTTTCTTTAAAGGGAACTAGTTTTCGTCATTGTACACAGTAGTGAAAGAGAAGATGCTCGAATTGGAGAAGTGTTGCTAGAAAAATGGTAGGGATTGCAGGCAGTGAGGGAGAAGATTAGTTTGAAAAAAATGGTAGAGAATAACAATTAGTGACGAATAAAGATGGGTTTAGAGAAAAATGAGAAAGAAGAAAATGTTGGAGGTAGTAATGAGGAAGAAGATGGGTGGAGGTGGGACCATGGGAATTTAGGGTTAGGTTTGGTTTTTGTCTTTTCTTATTCTTTTTGGTACATATTCTATTGAATCGTACAATTGTACCCAATGATATATAAAGCAATTAAATATAAAAATATAAAGAAAACCTAAAAAGACTATATTACCCCTAACTTAACAATTTTTTTAACAGAATTAGTGTGAGGGACGAAAAAAGCAACGAAATGCATACCATAGGGACGAAAAAAGCAATTTTTAAACCATAGGGATGAAAATCGTTATAAACACCAAATTACAGGGACGAAAATCGTAGTTTTCTCTAACAAATATATATATACAAAAAAATGAAATAGACACCTATTTGAAAAATATCTCGAAGTTTCATTTAATTGTTTTGACGTCTTCGTTTTTTATTTGTTTTTCTTCTTCAATATTCTTTATATCTTCATATTGATTTTTTTTATATTTGTCGTCTTGAATATTTTATATATTTCTCATCGCCTTTAGGTTTAAGTGATCAAATTGAGAGATTTTTAGATATAAAACATCTCGTATTCTTTCTAATAAACTTTCGACTCCATTTGTGTTGCATGTTAGGTTTAAAGTTCAGGCTTGCCAAAAATCAAGGGACAATTCTTTAAAATAGTTATAAAAAAATCTTGCATTAGTTTTTACTACCACAAACTATTATAAAAATAGTTAAGAGTAAAAGCAACAAATCTTGACTGGATTTTTCAGACTTAAATCGGGCCTTAACCAAACCGGCTTTCGAGTAACCAAGGACCAATTATTGGTCTTTATCCGGGCTTTTTTTCAACCGGTTAAGGACCAATCCCAATTTCAAAATTTAGAACCAAAACGGGCTTTCACCTATAACCAATTCTTAAGTCGCGCTTTTCTTAACCAGTAATTTTTAGAACCGGTCCAAAATCAGTAAACCGGTCGTTTGTGCATCTCTATGTGCAACCAAGAATGTATAAACCACCTTTGACCAAGATACCACTCCAAGTTCAAACCCGAAAAAGCAAGGATGTTAAGGTTCAATCCCCACTTCAAGTCCCCTTAGGGCCACTGAGGTTTGCACAACCTGGCATCGACACCCAAGGTCATAAATTAATAAAAAAAAAGGACAAATATGCATCACTCCTCTCGAGTTTCCAATGGGAAACGCTACTAAAAGGTACTCAATGATACAAAATTTTGCAAAAAAAAAAAAACGTTAAGGTGCTCATTTGTGGAGTGAATAAATCCCTTTAGAGAATGTCAAAATGGGTTTATAATAGCTAGAAAGTTATTACAATATTCATACAATATAATTATATATGATGATCATTGAGTTCAAATCCCGCCCCCTTACCGATACGGATTCAAGCACAGAATCTCAAGGTTACCCGTAAGAATAAGCATCAATCTCGTGGATAATGGTATACCGTTAACTAACCAATAAGGCCAATGTAAATATCAACCAGTTGAAGCTGCTTTCAACTCTAAAGTTGGCTGTATAAATTCAGACAAGTTTAAGGTCAGAAACTATTCCACACACAACCTCCAAATTTAGTGATCATAGTTCAAGAAAGAAAATATATTAAGACCTTTGATAACGAATAGTTTATTTTGGAACTTCCAAGTTGGCATAAATATTTTGGGGATTAAATAACTCCATGAAAAGAATATGTTGATTCATAGTAAATGTATATATAAAAAGATTAATAACTAATTACCAAGACCAATCCTAAGAGCATCTCGAAGAGATTTCCCAAAATTTCTCCAAAAACAAAGAACCAAAAGTCAAAATCTCTAAAAAAATAATTAAATGCATCTCCAACAAATTCTCCATTTTGGAGAATCCAACATTAATAATAATATTAAAATATTTCATTCATCTATTAAAATATTATTTCTCACTCTAAATATTTGTTTTCAAATATTCTTATTGGTGGATTCACTTTGTAATCATTTTTTAGGTGTTCTCCATATTTGGAGAAAAAAAAAGTATTCTCTCTCCTACTTTCTCCATTTTGAGCTTTTGGCTCAAAATCCTCATCTTCTCCATTTTCCCCATTTTAAGGAAGCTGTTAGAGATGCTCTTAAAGATGGTATTTTATTTCAAAATACTATGCTTAAATATCATATTTCATGAGGAGCATCGATTATAAATAAAATAAAATAAATATTAAATGTTTTTTTGACCAAAGTAATGTTTTGAAAATCGCAAAAACAACGATATTATGTTCTTGAAACACCAACCTATACAGTTTCAACGGTAAATTTGACATAAAACTTATCTATGATGTCTTCATTATCTACCTCAACAAAAAGATGATTGGATTGTTAAATGTTATCAGAATTAATGTTATCCGACTGTTTTTCTCTTTATTCAAATTGCATTGTATTTTTTAAAACCACATAAATAATATTTTTGCATCTTATTAAAAGAATACAAAGTTCAAACTAAATATGAGAAATGGATGCATATATATATGGTCATGGATATAGGCTTACCTTGGTTTGAGCGATCTGCGGATGAAATCGGAGGTGGAGAAGAGGTTGACTTGTTCATAAATCCAATATTAAGGTCCTTACAATCCAATCCAAGTGAACCTAACAATTAGATACCAAGGTTTGATTCAGAACTAGTTGCACTCAACTAGACTTCATACAACAAAATTGGCTTTATAGGACGTCTGAAATGTCTAAATGTCTTAATAGAATAGTTTATAGAACTTAAGTTTATAGGACCAAATTATAAAACATCATATCTAAAAGTGTTACACTTGGTTTATTTTTCAAGATGCTTTGAAGTAAATTGTCGTATTAGTTGTTTTATACAAAGTGTCCTATAAACTCATCTTTTTTATGGGCACTTGTGTTTATAGGACACTTTTTCAAATAGTGTACTATAAAATAGCTAATAGAACACTTTATTTTAAAAACGTCTTAGAAAACTTGTTGAAATGCCTAAAAGCATCCTATTAACCTTTTGTAACACTTTTAGATATGACGTTTTTTTGGTTTAGTCCTATAAGTTGAAGTCCTATAAACTGAAGTCCTATAGAGTATTTAATTAGGACGCTTTGACATTTTAGGCGTCCTATAAAACCAGTTTTGTTGTAAATTTGGGGGTTCCATATATTCTCACCAATCGGTCTGAGGGTGGATGGGATACATGGATGGGCCCAGCATGGTTCCATAGGTGGCACGTCCCACCATATTATTTCTCCGCCGAAGGGTAAAAAAAATTAGGTTTGCGAAAGGTGCAACTGTATTATTTCAGAAACTTCAAGGGATGCAACTGAAACTACAATGAGAACAAGTTTTCATTGGTAGAGTTGATTTCCAAGGCTTTTCTTCCATCCCAAACCCGATTTCGAATACTGTTAGTGTCATTTTCTTGGTCAAATGGTGCCACCGTATGAAAAAACTTCCCTCTATTTGTTTCTTATAGTTAAACGCTGCCATCGTTTGAAATATTTTTCCTATAGAGGGGCGTTCAAATACAACCCCTCCAGATCATACAACCCATTCATCCACCGTTCATTTTCTTTTTTTGATTTTTTTAATTAAGGGTAGTTACAACCGATTAAATAATAACCGTTGATGATCAAATGTACGCTCCTGATTTAGTTGTAAAGGTTGTAGGAATGCAATGGGTTGTATAATAACGGCCCTCTTTTCCTATATTTGTGTGCCACCGTTGAAAAAAACACAGACCTAATATCTACCCCAAGGAGTAGAGTGGTGAAGACCTCAACTTGTGAAAAATGTGCGAAAGAAAAACTTGAAAGACATTTGGCATTGTGGACTTACATTCTTTAAAGCAAGGAGAAAAGGTTAAATTGAGAAGGTTACGGTAACCCTCACTACATTCGCATTTGTGAGTGAAGAGGGACGTGGACTCGCATTTTCCTCCTCCACAGTCGGTCCAACGACACACTAGAAAAAGCAACCATTTAATGAAAACAAAGCAAAAAGCCTTTTAATAAATGAGTAGTGATGAAATTTGAAAGAATTAGAATTGTATACTAACCATCAAAGATTGATTCATTCCCTCGGTTATCCTTTTCTTGGGCAGGGGATGCTGCTTTCGAACATGAATAATTGAGTGTGCCTGCATCCATAAAATGGTTCAAATCTTTAACATTAAAACTAAATAATACCAAAGATATTTCTATTTCCTCCAAGTTCATTTGACAAACCCAGTGTGGCACTCGGGTCATCACTAAAACCTTTTTGCAAGTACTTTTTCACAAGCTTCGGGTATTCATGGAAACAACTGCTCTACTCTTTCTCTTTGTGGTAATGAACATGTCTCTGTACATCACACTCGAGTGAGATATACCGGGTGTGTTTGGTTTGGTTTGGTTTGATTTGATTTATAGGTTAATACAAGTGTTTGACTATTAGTTAAATGTCTTAAGTAGCAACAAAATGGAAGAGTTTAATGGACAAAAAGCAATGTGTGCAATTATTTCTAAAGATGATAATGGGTATGTGGAATGGATAACTTAGTTTGAAACTTTGCCATATACTTCCCTAGTCCTTCAGCACCAAAATAAGTTGTCTACAGTTGAAATGACGCATAGTTTTAGACATGCATAATTATTACACTTTTTAATTAACCAAATGACAATTTTACCCTTATTTAATTCTCTCACTTCACAACTCTTTAAGTATTTATGCATTAATTAAGGGTAAAAATCTGAGAATTAAGTTATCTATTTGTGAAACTAGACACTTATTTTGGGACAAACATAGATAGAAATATGAACACTTATTTTGGGACGGAGGGAGTAACAAATAGCTACTCCTTCCGTTCGAAAATAAATGTCCACAATGAAAATGGCACACCGTTTTAGAAATGTGCAATTATTACACTTTTAAAATAACCAAATGACATTTATACCCTTGATAGTAGAGAGAGAAACTTTCTCCATCTCATATTTAAGGGCAAAATGGGAAATTCGAAAACTTACTTTCAAAAGTGGACACTTATTTTGGGACAAACAAAAATAGTAATGTAGACACTTAATTTGGGACAGAGGGAGTACAATTTTATATTTGGCATCCCCCAAAACAGAAATTTATGTAACTTCATGTGTGAAGTAGATTAGTATACTCCAAGGGAGAGAAGCTCTCACAAAAGATATTTCAATAATTGACGATTTCAACTTTACCTTCAAATCTTTAAACCTTACATGCATCAATGAATGAACAACAAGATCCATATACAATTAAGATCTCAAAGATATTGGCAAAAAATAAAAGGTAACCGTGCAGATTAAAGTCAAATAGTAATAACAATTTTAATGATGCGGATTAAGGGGTCATTTGTTTACCTCTTAACAGTTCCATTAAGAGGTAGTCTCTGAATCGCTAAGAGGTCAATCCCGTTTGGCAATAAAATAAGTCTGCCTCTTAATGGTTCCAAAACCCTCTAAAACATTTTGTATTCTGGACCTCTCTTAACCATTAAGAGCCCTAATTACAACATTTTACACTATATCATAAGAGTCTATTAATCATTCTGACCACTTAATCATTCTACACCAAACCATTCAGCAACTGCCAAATAGCCCCTAATAGTACTTCCAATAGACAAAATATTTTTCCTCTTTTCAAAACAGTAAAAAAACCTTACATTTCTACCCGCCAATGCATTCCCACTGTGTCATGATATACTTCTCCTATCAAATATTATGAACGTTCGGCAATATATATGTATATATATATAGAGAGAGAGAGGAAAGTTCAAATGCAAACTCAAATTTGGTTGTGAACATGAGGACAAATGAGAGCGCGACACATGTCTAAATATAGATTATTCGGTCTGAATATTTCTTTGTATATTCAGACTGAATATATACTATATTCGGTCTGAATATTCAGACTGAATATAAACTATATTCGGTCTGAATATTTCTTTGAATGGGACACGTGTCGCACTCTCATTTGTCCTCACGTTCACAACCAAATTTGAGTTCTCATTTGAACCCTCCCCTATATATATATATATATATATATATATATATATATATATATATATATGGTGGAGGTTCAAACGAGAACACCTCCATTTTATGAGAACGCGAGAACACCCTTATCACATGTGATAATACACATTACGGGACCTGGTGGTGTACAGACGACGTGTCCTGGGACTTAGGTCACCCCAAAGGTTGTTTGCGCCAATGATTTAGTATCACATGTGATGGTCTTGATGGATTATAGTATCACATCAAGAACATCCTTATCACATGTGATAATGTATGTGACGGGGCTTAGTGGTGTAAGGGCGACTTGGCCCGCAACATAGATAGCGTCAAAAGTCGTCCACGTCTCTGATTTACTATCACATGTGTATCATATGGGATAGAATAATAGTATCACATGTGATTTTCTATAGTAAAAGGGTGTTCTCGCGTTCTCGTAAAATGGGGGTGTTCTCGTTTGAACCCTTCCCTATATATATATATATATATATATATATATATATTCAAGACGTTTTAGACTTACAATTGGGGATGACGCAAGGGAGAAACTTCAAATGGTGATCATCATCATCAGAAGCAGCTAATTGCTTCCACCCAGGTGAGCATTCACATTCATATGGAATAGTGATATTATCTGAAGGCTTGCAAATTCCCTTACCACATTTCACGTCATTGCACACATTTTCTGCACGATTTACACCCAAAAAAGAATAAAAAGGTAGATTTTTTTAAGTCAAAACTAGTTTTTCAACATACACCATAGATATGAATCCTGAACATTTCACATATAAGTATATGCATCATAGATAATGTGGTAACTAAACATGCATGGTTTTTTCCGATTATTTACATGTAGAGGTGGCCAAAAACCGGCCCGTTTAAGTTACTCCATAACCGATTATGGGTAACCGGTCCTATACTAAAAATATTGATAAATTTTTAACATTACTTTAATATATGTAATTGGGTCACTCAAATACACCTTAAAAATACGTTTTATTGTAGTTTGATAATTGGTTTTCAATCAAATACACTTAAAAAGTACATTTATTATAGTTTTATAATTGATTTTCAATCAAATACATTTAAAAAATACGTTTTATTATAAATTAGTAATTGATTTTCAATCAAATACTTATAAAAATACATTTTTTTGTAAAAATTGGGCTGGTCCCAATCGGTCCTATAACCGGTCCCGGGGCCATCTTTATTAATCATATGCCATCCTTAGAGTGCAGCAGGGACACCTTTAAAGGAGAGTGAGCCTCTGTTTTTGCTCTTCTTTTTGGCCTTTGGGCTTTTTGACTGTCCAACTCAATATCTTAAAATAGTTTACATGTACAAAAAGGTATAAACTATTGGCCATTAAGAGTTGCAGATGACACCTCAATTGGACAGAAATAATGATATGATTGTGAAAACTAAGTATATAATGTGATTAATAAATCTTTTCTAAAATGCATGTACAACAATCTTTTTATCAATTATGCTAACTGCATTTTATTTGATAATTAGCACCATAACATTGTTGGTGATAAATTAGTAACAATATCATAATATGGCAAATTTTGTCTTTGAAAAGTTTTATCTTAGAACTACCTATTTGCCCATTGATCATACTACACAAATAACCACAGATAAATTGATAGATTGAATACTTCTAATGGGGGAGTACTTTCTTTCTTAGGAAATCATCGTATTTTGGACCATCAATCAAAATATCTAACTGTAAAAAAAGTAGCCTTACGTAGCAAAAGAACAAGAAAACCTTGAAGAATAGAAGCAATATCATTAATATCATAAAGATAACAATCAGCAAACAAGTAAATTTATGCTGAAATTTACTGCCATAAAAAGAACACTTCACATTTTTTATGTATATCATATATAGGGTCAGGTTCAAGGGAAAACCGCAAAAAAATGAAAAACTGAGGAACACTTTGGTAACCTTTCATCCGGACAGTATGCACATGTGCATACAAGTAATTTCCAAGAAATTTGTCTGGTATGCACATGTGCATAACATGCATAAAAACCAAAAACCAGACCGTCCAGATGAATGGTTACCAGGTGTTTCTCAGTTTTTCTTTTTTTTTTAGTTTTCTCCTTAACCTCCCTCTATATCACGAATAATCAATCACACTGGTTTCAACCCTTAAACCCACTAGAGGCTTGGGTCTAAACCGTAACCCTGGGTAACTTCACATTTTCATGGACATATTGTAGCAATTTCCATGGGAAAACAGAGTAATAAAAAAGAGTCCCACCTCGGCTGTGGAGTTTCAATGCGATACTCTTTGTCGAATTCAAAATCAGATCCAGACATCCAGTTACTTTTAGGCGTTGTTTGTTTAAAAAAAAAACTCTTATCAGTCTCTTATGTCTGATTCATTAAGAGGTAGGACCAATCAGACTGTTTAGTTTTTCCAATTTTCCAGACACTTGTGTTGTGTCTTTTATTGGTAAGAGGTAAACCAACCTCTTATTTGCCTCTTATTGTTCTCCTGCTCCTCAACAACGATGTTTCTCAATCCATTAACCTTAATCGATTCTTTCTCACCTTTCTCAATTGATATATTTTGATAGGATTTTCGCTTAAATGAAAGCTAATTGTATAATTTAGATGTAAAATGAATAAGAAATATGTGAAATTGTATAAAATTTATGTATAAATTCAACACTATAATTTTCTAATAGGTAAAATAGACAATTCAAACAACAAATTTAGACATTTTTTCGGTTTACAAAAACAAACAGTTTTTCAGACTTCAAAACCATCTCTTATTAATCAAAATTCAAAAGTGAAATAAGACTTCCTACTTCAGCAAGTCTTACATTCAAAAATCGTTGTTATTTCAATATCTTTTCAAGAGCTTCATTGTGTTTATCAATTTTAGGGTTTAAGCATTTCCAATTCGAGACTGAAAAGCAAAAAAAAGAAGAAATGAATCTTAAAATTAAACAATAAAAAAGGTGTTTTAAATTAATAAACATACCAAAGATCGGGGAGAGAAGCGGAGCAAGAACATCAACGGCGCTAGTTGTGACAACACTCCATGGCTGCAAAACAAAAAAGAGGGAAAATAGAAGACCGATTGAAACAGCCATTTTTGTTTTTCGAAATGAAAATGATAAAATTACAGTAATGGAGAAGAAGAAGAAGAAGAAGAAGAAGAAGAAGAAGGATTACAATTAATGAATTGATCTTGAAAGGAGAACCACGTGGCTGAACGTTAACAAAATTGTTAAATGGAGTCGTTGGAAGTTGAAGTTGGACTTTGAGTTTTCAGTTTATCGATAACTGCAGTGCAGATTACAATTATTTTTCTAGTTCTACCTCCGTATGCAAATTTCACCAAATTTATTAATCAACTTTAAAGATTATTTGTAGATAAAAATTAAAAAAAAATTAATATGTTTATTGTAAATTTGGTTTTAATTTATCTTCATCATGGTTGTTTTAACTAATGCATCTGTTAATTCTGTAAAAATAAAGGATTATTTTAATCTTTTATTTATTTTGTTGTCTTTTTTCTGTAAAAGAGTAAATTATATATATATATATAATAAGATATTATTTTATAATTTAATTAGTTTAAATCAAAAATATTATATTAAATACGATTTTAATATTTTTGTCTATTTGAATATAAAAACCAGGTTGAAATTTATATAAGGATTTGTTCAATTGTAAATTATAAAGTTGATAAAAAAAATTAATAAGACCTTACGAACCCTCTATCGGGACGATATGCATAAATGCATGATAGTAGTTTGCAACATGCATTAGTGCATATGCAAAAGTTCATAACATGCACTAATGCATACATCTTTAATCGCTTGTATGCATTTGTGCATACCGCCCAGATGAATGGTTCGAGGATGTTCTTCAGGTTTCTTTTTAGGTTTCTCTGAACCTCTCTCTCTCTCTCTATATATATATATATGTATATATATATATATAGAGAGAGAGAGAGAAGTTCAAATGTGATTCAAATTTGGTTGCAAACATGAGGACAATAGATAGCGGGACACATGTCTCATTCAGTCTGAATAATGAAAGGCATTCAGAGTGAATAATGAAGGTGAAATTTATACATTATCTAGTATAAATAACATGCATTCCGAGTGAATAACATAACATTCAGTATGAATATTTCCATTTGTTATTCAGACTAATAGGACACGTGTCACGTTCTCCATTGTAAAAGAAGATACTATAAAGACTTGTTTATATTATAAATCTACAATTCACTCTTTTTTAGAAACCATAGTAAAAAAAGTATTAAAACACATTAACCAAATCCACAATTCACTCTTTTTTTTTGAAATTATAAATAAAAACTGATTTTTGAACATGGCGTTGCTATATTTATCTCCATCTATTTACATAAGAGTCAGCTAAATTATATATTAAAAATGTAAAAAAATTAGTTTTGAAAGTGGAGTGGTTTCAATTGTTTTGGAGGCTCTTGTTACACCTGTATAAAAGGTATAATCGGTTGAACAAGTAATAGATAAAATAGAAACATAAAAATTTATACTACATATTATATTAATATTAAAGTCTTACAAATTAAAACAACAAAGATGTTTTCAATAAAAAATTAACATATAAAATTCATTTAAATATGATCATTTTGCTAACATTATTGGAAACAAAATCGTAAATTAGTTTTTCATAATCAACATTTTCCAATAAAGTCATCAAATTGAATGATTAACGAGTTCTCCAAGTTTTATTTTGTTGGTGTTGATATTTCCACTCTTTTAAATATTGTTTTTATTTTTATTTGTAGAATGTGAATTGAAATATTTAAGTTATTTATTTTGTCTTAAAATAAATATCTACATTTTTATTTATGTTTCGGCTAAAAATAAGATTTCACTTTTAAAAATAAACAACTTAATTTTCAAATCTACTTTTAACTGATTATACTTTTTCTTTAAACAACGTACTAATATTTAAAAGTGGATAAAATAAATAAATTACGTACAAAATCATCATCTAATTAACTAAAAAACATAGTAATAATTATTTATATGTAAAATTGTTTGTTATTTTACCATGAACTTACTCTTAATGAAGGAAATATAAATTTTAAGTCACAGCTTTTCAAAACTTAAAATAATTTTTCATCAATTTTGAGGTTCTTTTTAGAAAAGATGGTTTTTCCTTGTAAATAAATATATATATATATATATATATATATATATCTAATATATATATATATGTATAATAAAGGGAGGTTCAAATAAGAGTTTTATAAATTTAAAGAAACACGTTATGAATCACGTATGATATGGGTCCTACATAATATTAAATAATATCTTATTTAAATACAAATAAAGTAATTTATAAAAATCGTACAAACTCTATTCAATCAATAATTTTTTATATAATATATACTTGATGTATTTTATTCGACATAAAAAGAGTTGTTTATATATAAATATTTCAAACTTTATAGGATATTATAAATTAAGAAATATAGAAATGTGGTTAATCATTTATTTATATTTGCGTATTTAATTGGAAAAGGAATGGCTTGCATGTAAAGAGCATAATGAAAAGCGGCCATGTGCAGTGCAATGTAGCCCCTCACATTTGACCGTTTATTTTCTATTTTTGTAAAAATAAATAAGTTTATTCATATATTTTATTTTATAAGTGGGAAATTCGAACCAAGTTGTACACATCGAATTTTAGGAAAATTTGACTCAAATATTTAAAATCCACTTTTGATTTTTCTTCTTCAACTATTTTCTTTCAATTTTACACAAATACCACTAGGTTTGTAATACTTACGGACTCCCAAAACTACATCGTTTTTTGATAGCTTCGTAAGTCAGGTCTGCAACTATTATGGACCTGACCAAAAAACCGGTTCCACTCACATCCGTCATATAATGTCAAGTCTGAAAACAACGTCGGGTTCAGAGGCGTAGGCAGGATTTTAACTTAGAGGGGGCTAAAAACCTTAAAACGTAGCTTGTCGATTGAAGTTATTCAAAGAAGAGGTTAAGTAGGATATGCAATTAACGTGGTTCTCAAATGTTTCATGAGATTTTGAGAGGAAATTTTGAGTTGAGTGTGGGGATAAGAAACGAAAAACGAACCATCAATATTCTGACTATTTTGTTTGTGAAATGTTATAAAATAGATGAATATTTTACTTTACACTGTAAATTGAACTCAAAGATTTTTTTTTTTTATCATTAAGTGAGTTATTACTTCACGAATTTATGAATATATTGTAAATGCCGTCAATATAAATATTTTTTATTATATGTGAAAAAAAAGAAAAATTCATAACTCAAAAGAGAAAAAACAAGATATGTTTGATAATTAATATGTAAAAATTATAATATAATATTTTTAAAATTTATATAATAATACCAATATTAAATTTAATTTATTATGAGTTTAGATGTAATAATTTTTTTATAAATGTTTGTAAAAAACAATAAAAAAGTTGTACGATATAAAAATTAAATTTAAGAAAAAATATAACTAATAAAACCTAGAATTTAAAATTTAAAACAAAAAAAATCAACTAAATGGGATCCTGGAGAGTCAAACCCTGGTCTCCAGGTTAAGAAAGCAGCGCCTAAACCATTTGTACTACCACAAGTTATGTTTTGTAATTTCCATCTACACTATATTAAATTGAACAGTTAGGGGCTGTCTCCGTCACTGGTTGGGTTTTGGGTCGGGTTGGTAAATATTGCGGATCTGGCCCAAAATAACGTCGCTTTAGGGGGTCCGTAACGGACCCAGTGACATTTAGGTAAAAATGGGAGAGAAATGGTTAGAAAGATAAATCATGTGTATAGTCTGGTCATTTGAGTCAATTTCTCTTAATTTTATTAGTCTTGAAGTTAACAACTAACCATATCTTCAATGCCTTTAAGAGACCCAAATTGCCTAGCTATTAGAAAGTAAATTCAATATCTTATCAGTTGAACTATTATAAGTATTTTATAATCATACGGATATTTATAAGTGTTTTATAATTATAAACTAGAAAGTAAATTCAATGTCTTATAAGTGTTTTATAAGTGCTTAATTTCAAGGAATTATAAATTTTTAGAAGTGTTTTATAATTATACGGATATTTGTCACATAAAAAAAGATAAGACGTTTGTGGTGACAACCATTCATTCTTGTTAATCCCAATCCCAATAAGGAAATGGGGCAATTTTCAGCAAAGTTTTAATTGTGCAATGTTTCTTTTCTCATATCTTTATTGGTACATAAGACTTGATATATCAAACATTTTGATATATAGGTAACTCGTTTAATGTACCGCCACAAAAATCATAACCCAATAAAAGGCATAATTCAAATCCAAAACCTTCAAATGATTAACCAACCAACGGTTAATTCTTTACAATTTTTAATTCAAATAAAACGAAACAACGGAAGTCTAAAAGTCTAAAGTGAACAGCTGAATATATAAAACTAAACAAGAGCTAAGCTAGAACATCCTCTAACCTTCACATCCTTCCCTTAGCTCTCTCACCTCTATCTATCGATCCCTTCCTGAAAAAGTTAGTTTTGAAAACGTGGGTTAGACCATAAGGTCTAGTGAATTCCCATAAAAACAGTTTACAATTTCAATAGTTCACAAATCATTTAAACATGCAGTGGTTTACAAACAAGTATTCCCATTTTCATTAAGAGAACAATTTAAGTATTGGAGAAACATGGCAAGGCGATTAGCAACTAGATATAAGATTTATCACACCTATATGTAGGGATTTTAGAGAACCACACCTATTAGTAGGATTTAGCACACCTAACTATAAAATTTTATAAATGACCTTACCAGTTAGCCCCAATTAAAACAGGTAATGCACATACCGACCCCAAAGCTTATAAAAGTGATCATGACAATTTTGCATATAAATAAACATTTAAAGAAAAACCATAATCGACAAATAAGCGTTTGAAACATTTCCACATTGCATTTTAAGTGATAGGGAACTCACCTGGATTGGACACAACCGGTCTGAAGCTTATACGGTCACAACCTCCAAACCGAAAACCTAAAATCAAAGACATAAAATGGGTGTTAACCCCAGCGAATTACCACAAAAGTCTTCTATTAAAGACCTAAGATAGACCCCTAACCCATAGGCCTAAACTCCAACTCGAAGTGGAAAATCAACCGAACAAGCTCACCACAAAAACAGTGAGTTACGCGGCTTATGCCGCGGCCTCAACCCGCGAGACTCTCTGTTTCAGCTGGTTCGAACCAGCAACTACAAAACAGCCCCAAACATCTACAAAGCTCAAAATATTGATTCCATTCATCCTCAAAACATCTATAATGAAGAATATACACCCAAAACCAACATTTAACCATATGGAATCATAAGAGCATGATTTACCCAACTAATCAAACAATTGAAACTTTGAGCTTGAGCTACCATGGAGGTTTTCATAAGAAATCTCCAAAGAATGATTCAAAGATCATTAGCTCAATAATAGAATCTCTAAACCCCCAAATACTTTGAAATGAATGGATTCAACCAACCAAATAAGGTTTGCTCATCTAGAGCTTAGGGGTTTGGAACCCTTGATTTCAAATACCATCACCATTAAAGCAAGATTGAATGAAGAAGAAGCAATATACCTGCTAATGAGATTTCCTTCAAGAATGAACAATTTGCTTTTCACTTTCGCCTTCTCAAGAACACACACAATACACACTGATATGAGAGTAAATGAGAGAAATGAGGAGGTTTTCCTCCCTTTGATTTGTTTATATACTTTGGGCCCTGATTCCAATAACCCTAGTCCATCTCATCTACTAATCCAGCCTAACTGATTTATTTAATATCCAATAATCAAATTAGTCTAAAATTAGGGTTATTACATTTAACCATTAATAAAGTATTATGATAATTTAGCAAATGATGTAAAATACAATTCCGTACTATATGTTAAAGATGCCACTTATGTTGATTTTTTATACAAAATTAGTTGTTAATTATTAGCTATTTATTTACATTATAAATTTTTATTATTCAATTCATTTATAAATTATTTATTTATTCTACAAGTACTAAGAGCAATTGATGCATGTGTTTGTTTTCTTTTTTTCCTTTTTCCATCTTTTTCAATCTCAATAGAAAACCTTAGGTCACTTCGGGTTGTAGGATTGTTTTTGATTGATTTGGATTTTATGAAGGTATTTGGATTGAAATAAATTTAAAATCATATGTGTTTAGTTTGTTGGATTTAGAATGGAATTAGATTTCATTATTTATAAATAATTTATTTATAATTTATGTATAAATAATTATAAAAATAATTAAATTACATTTTTATTAATCAATTATTACAAAACAAATCATTTTTTTAAAACATTATTTCATACAATCCTAAGAAATCCCGTGAAATCCGGAGCATTATCCAAAAATTTCAAAATCCTATGTTTGTAGGATTTCAATTGAATTATAGGATTTCAAATCCAAACGATCAAACAAACCAAACATAGAATTGGAATGAATTTGAAATCCAAATCCTTCCAAATCCATTTCATTCCTACAAACCAAACCGGCCCTAATGTTTTTCTTCATCCATTTCTTCAATCTTAATACAAAACATCAACATTTTCTCTAATTCATCAATTCAATCTCGACAAAGAAAAACTCTCTGGTGTCTTTAATGTAACGCAACCTAACTTTATAAAATATTTTAATTATGTAGGATCAACTAACTTGAGTACTATTCTATTAACCTAATGCAAATTAAAAGCCTGCAGTCTAGTTCTGTAAACTTGAACGGAACAAAATCGAGAAGATTTTGAGAAGATTCAAAATAAGTAGTATAAGTTTTCGTTTTGTACTAAGGATAAACATAATGTATCGAAAAGCGTTGAGAATAAGTAGGAAAAGGCCTACAAAGATGTTTCAACCTAAAATCTCCAATAACATTGCACTACTGGTGGAAAGATAAGTAGCAATAAGGAACTGAGGTAACTATACACGAAGTTAAGGAAGAGGTTGTCAAGTATATAAGAGTGGTGTGAGGCATGGATCCGTCTGTCTGCCAATAAAAGGAAAGGGTTAAGATGGAGCATACCGCCATAACCATGGTGAGAATCGGTTCAGAATCAGGATACCTGTCCCCGCTCGCAACAATCTAGTTAGTTCTCCGGGCGAAAAAACATTAGACATTTCGTCTTCTGAAATCAACACTTTATTGAATTGGACATTCTTTTACATCGACAAACAACAAGTAAAGCAATGTATTGGGGCCAATCCAATACAATTTAATTAACAATAACATACAATATTTTTTTTGTTGACACCTAAGTAGTTCTTTTCTATCTTTTCTTGTCATTGCTACCATAAAAGTGAAAAAGAAAGGAAGGAAAGAGATTTGAATTTGCAACCTATAGTATCACATACAATGATATTAATAATAGGTTGCAACCACTGGTTTTAACTTGGAGAATCACGCATCAATTAAAGCGGGTGTACCTTTAAGACTCTTAAAAAATCTCCATTACGTTGGGATGATAGATCGGATCCATACAATCAAAATCGGATTTGACTGGTCAAAATTTGCAGCTATGCCAAAAATAGAGGGACCGTTTTATAACTTTTATAAATATAGGGTAAACGGATTCATATGTGAATCCGTGTGATTCACATATGAACTATGTGGTTGTTTAACAATTGCTGAATGATCAAGTGGTCAGAATGATTAAAAGGCTTTTATGATATAATGAAAAATGATATATAATTGTTTGATAATTGTTCAGGATGTAATTACATCTCTTAATGGTTTAGGGAGATCCATGATACAAAATGATTCAGAGGGTTTTGAAACCATTAAGAGTCAATATTTTGCCAAAACTGATTTACCTCTTAGCGATTCAAATTCTGTCTCTTAATGGAACTGTTAAGGGTTAAACAAACATCCCCTATATGTTCATATGTGAACTCGTGTAATTCACAAATGAACTATGAATTAATTAAATGATTCACATGTGAAGTCGTGGGTCCATATATAAATCAGTTAAATAGTTCACATATGAACTAATTAATGGGTTTACATATGAACATATAGTTCATATGTGAATCAAACGGCTTCACATATGAACCCGTTTGCCACCTATTTGTAAAAGTTACGAAACTATTCCTCTATCTTTTACATACACATGCGAGGAATTATACGATGCTTTACAGTCAAAGCCGCAAATCTACAACTTCCTAAGTGAACCTCTCCATATATTATATATATCAATCAATAATTAGTTTGTTAACTAAAACCAAGTCAAACAAGCCCAATAAATGCCATTGAATGTTAGGGTCAAGGGTGTGATATACGTCTCTACCAAAAGGTAGGGATGATGTTTCCATAAAGTCCCCAACTTCCAAATAAAAATAAAAAAGAAACAAAAAATCCAAAACTACAAACAAGTGTGTCAAAACATATGACATTTACAAAAATGAGTTTATTAACTACTACTTATTATACAAACAAAAACATAAGCATCAACAAACACAACGACATTTTATTAACTAAATCACCCCAGAAAAAACAAAAACAAAAACAAAAACAAAAACAAAAACAAAAACTCGCATGATCCTTCTTATATATATATATATATATATAGAGAGAGAGAGAGAGGGGTTCAAACGAGAATATTAACTTTTTACGAGAATACGAGAAACTTTTTGCATGTGATTTTGTACTAACATCAAAAAATTGGACACGGACGAGTTTTCGTGGAAAAAGTCGCGGTTAATCATATATGATTTTGTACGTGAAAAAAATTTGTCGTAAATAGTTAGCGTTCTCGTATAAACCTGCCCCTCTCTCTCTCTCTATATATATATATATATAGAGAGAGAGAGAGAGGGGTTCAAAACGAAAATGAAACCTATTCAAGATAATACGAGAATTGTCATTCATGAACATGATTTTGTACCGTTCTCTTATCTCTACCAAAATGTAGAGATGACGTTTCCATAGAGTCCCCAACTTCCAAATAAAAATCAAAAGAAACAAAAAAAACCCAAAATTACAAACAAGTGTGTGAAAACATATAACATTTACAAAATGAGTTCATTAATTACTACTACTTATACAAACAAAAACATAAGCCTCAACAAAACACATTGACATTTTATTAACTAAATCACCCCAAAAAAAAAGCTCACTTTGATTGAGGTTTCAGTTGTTAATTTCAACTGAGAAAGGAGGAGGAGGAGGGCAAACACACCAAAAACAACCAACAAACAACCTCTCATCCATCCAATCCATTTCAAACAATCCAAAGTGGCTTTAAAATTTCAAAATCTATTTACACTTTCAAAATCAATCGAAACTCGATGATCGGCTCCACCGTCCTCGGAGGTAATCCTCGATCGAGATATTTTCCTCTATGCTGCTGCCCATCGAAAGAGATGAGTCCTCGATATCGAGTAACGCAAGGTTAAGATGTGACCTTAGATTCGATTGTGAAAACCCTTCTTCTTCTTCTTCGGATATGTTGTTAATATGTAGTTTAGGGTCGGACCCGCCTGTAGAATCGACTTCTAGCCTCGCCCATTTTGTCACTTCAACGTCACCTCGAAGTAGTTTTAAAATCTGCGTTTATTAACCACGTTGATTTAACTTCTAAAGAAAGAATAACAAAATATTTGTAAGGATGATAATGGTCATGTAATAATTCACGGAAACAAGTGAGGGTAGAGGTTATGTCTTCATACATTCCCGTACCCTCGTCTAGAAGTGAGCATAACCGGGTACCCGAGCAATTTTCATGGAACCAGAACCAGAACCGCTAACACCGGTTTTAATTTCTTTGATTTTTGTTTACATTGTATACGATAAAAATGTAATTATGAACTACAAAATACCGACTTAAAGTAATAAATACAACAAATGATCAAAATTAATCCGATAAGAACTAATTATTGTATAAATAAACTAGAAGGTCTGAGTCTTGATAGCAACAAAACAACTTCCATAATACTTCACATCAAGATCAAGTCGTGAACGCCTAATAGTCGTATGAAGTGGGGGACCCCATCTACAGGTGGGATATATAGGGATCGTTTGGTTTGGTTATAGGGTGATGGTGAACATAAAATAGCACCAATTCAACTAAAAGCCGGATAGGAAGCTATTGGTAGTCAATTATTACCGATTTGGCATTCACAATTCACAACACAATGTGGCGGGTCCCGTGGTTAAATGACCTTTATGTCATATCTTATTTTAAATCCATGACTTTTTGACAAGTTTGAGAATGTCACTTCCATATACAAGAATGCCGAAAAATCCGTCAGAAGATCACAGATTTAAAAAACACTTAAGGACTTATAAGGCATTTACGATTCATAAACCAATTTCTTCAATTTATATAATCAATAAGAACAAGACTTACAGTGGTCATTTGTGGGCGAGCACGTGGTGCACGTCTAATACATAGTGTAGAAGCAAGAGCCATCCTCTCCATTTGGTCGAAATCATAGTCATCGCCCAAACTCGGGTCCAACAATCGTGCAAATTTCCCGCTACTCAGAATCGGCTTTGCCTGAACACCACAAATGTGTCTATTAGCATATAGGAGAATTAACAAATAAATCAGAGGGCCAGCCGAGAATTTTCCTAGCCAGGGGTGAGCATCAAAACCGGGTACCCGCCTTTGAAACCGGAACCGCTATGAAACTGCCTGTTCCGGAACCGGAACCGGAAGCGATGTGATTGGTTCCGGTTCTAGTTTTCGTTCTCATTTTTTGGAACCGTTACCCGTTGGGTACCCAGAACTAGAACCGACGGGTACCAGCTACTTTTAACTAAAATTATTTTATATATTTATTAATAAAGTTATATTACCTTTTAGGTTAGAGTTAAACGAGTTATATATGTTTATAAAAGACTTAATTTTTTTTTTTGAAAGGCAGTTAACACACTCACACATTCTTTCCCGAGGTATCCGGGCTCCCGCTTAAGGATGCCACCCGACTAATCCCCAGCACCCATGAACCAGTTCATAAGCCCTATGAACTGGCCCATGAACTCGCCCATGATCCGGCCCAGAGGACCCCCCCACTAGCTAGGATACCCCAGAATTGTCAGCTGCGGGGTTCGAACCCTCGCCAACCAAGGATACGATCCACTGGCGACTTAGGATGTTACCTCCACCCGTTAGGCTAGACAACCTTTGGTTAATAGACTTAAAATTACACTTTTATTCGATTAATTTTGACCATTTGTTGTATTTATTACTTTAAGCTGGTACTTTGTACTCTGTAATAGTAATTTTTTTGAAACCGGGTACCCGGTATTGGAACCGGTTCCCAACGATTCCGGTTCTGGTTCTAAAATATAAAGAACCGATGTTAGCGGTTCCGGTTTCATGAAATTTGGCTGGGTACCCGGTTATGCTCACCCCTAGAGGTGTGTGCAAGCGGGCCCAGACACTCACAGTTACCAAAAAGAAACGAAATTACATACCCACATAACCAAGCTCTCTTCGCCCTTCGGATATCCACTGGCTATTGGTTTCCTTCTCGTAAGAAGCTCAAGAAGCACCACTCCGAATGCATAGACGTCGATTTTCTCGGTAACTTTCCCGTGCATAAAATACTCGGGAGCCAAGTAACTGAATCATGTAAATAAAAAAAAACATAAGCAACTTCCATTTTCGTATGTAGCCTTTGTTGAAAATTGAAGTTAAAAAAAATACGAACCCAAATGTGCCGGCAACATCGGTACAAGTTATATGTAATCCGGTAGGCGTAGCCCATTTAGCCAGTCCGAAATCCGAGAGCTGAAATAAGCAAACCAGTATCAACTTAAGTTATTATAACCATAAACCAAAAAAACAAAAAAAAACTCTTGAAATCAATAAAAAAAACAGAAAAACAGACTCTTGAAATCAATAAAAAAACAGAAAAAAAAACTCTTGAAAATCAACCAAAAAATCTCTTGAAATCAACTGAAAAACCGAAGAAGTCCCTCAAAATGGATAAAAAAACCCTGAAAAATTCCCTCGAAATCAAGCAAAAAACTTTAAAAATCCCTCCAAACGGTGGAATTAAGCTAAAAACACATCAAGTGATATTGAACATTTAGTAAAAAACATGACCACAAGACGACAAAAACCGTGCTTTTTGTAATTCTTTTTTTGTTTATATTATATGGTGCCATAGTATAAAAAGAGCGTTTTTTATTTCCGTTATTGTTTGTAAATGTTTAAATGAATACCTGTGGCTCAAAATCATCGGACAATAAGATATTTGATGATTTAACATCTCTGTGGATAACGGATTTATCGCATTTATTGTGTAGATAAACGAGTGCCTTAGCTACGCCCACAGCAACTTTATATCGTTCACTCCATCCAAATACCGTATCCTTCTTATTTCCTGATTTAACAAAGAACACAATGAGTAAAAAATTACCACAAAAATTAAAGAATATTCATATGTGAATAACGAGAAAAAAAACGAGCATATACCATGCAAATTATCTTCAAGACTTCCTTTTGATAAAAGATCATAAACCAAAAGGAGTTTTCCGTCTTCAAAACAAAACCCAAAAAGGGAAATGATGTTTTCGTGATGTAAAGCGGTAATAATCTCGATTTCTAACACGAATTCTTTTAATACATCCTCGGAGGTCTTCAAGATTTTAACGGCAAGTTCCCTGCCATCAGGAAGACAACCTTTGTACACTTCACTATTCCCTCCTCTACCGATCATATTCTCTGAAAAGTAGATCAAATAATTGCTTAAGAAAACAGTAAAATTTTCATAACTAAAACAAGCAAACACTACAACAAAATTGGGTTTATAGCACGCCACCAATAAATAAGCGTCCTAATAGACCACTTTATAGGACACAAATTATAGGACCAAAAAATAAAATGTACTATATAAAGATGTTGTAATAAGTTTATTTGGCGTCGTAAATTTTTTTAGGACACTTTAAATAAAAAGTGTCGCATTAGCTAGTTTATAGGCTACTTTTGAGACAGTGTCCTGTAAACCCATCTTTTTATAGGACACTTTTGAGAGAGTGTCATGTAAACCCATTTTTTTATAGTCCTTTTTCAAATTGTGTCCTATAAAATAGCTAATATGACATTTTTTTACAAAAGTGTTCTAATAAACTTGTTACGACGCCCAAAAGCGTTCTATAAACTTATTGCAACGCCTTTAGATAGGACGCATTATTTTTTGGTCCTATAATTTGTGTCCTATAAAGTGGTCTATTAGGACGCTTATTTATTGATGGCGTCCTATAAACCCAATTTTATTGTAGTGATTAAATAAACACAATGAAAAAAACATTGAAAATGGTACAAACCGGGCTTGAAGTTCATCGTTGCTGCTACAAGTTCTTGATATCTAAACAATCTACAACTACCCGAATATTTTTCATGAAGACCCTCGAGTTCTTCTGGTAAGCATCTCGAATCACCACTTAACGGAAAACCCGAATCTTGAATCTCGTCACCATGAACAACAACAATTGCTCCATTTTCGCCATTTAGTTCCAAAGATATATCTTTATCTTTATTAACAATATCATCACTCGAATCCGAGTTTGTAATCTGTAACAAGTTTCTACTGGGCAGCCTCATAGCCCACTGAACCACCGAGATTTGACGAACCGGTGACCGATCTTGGGAAAGTCGGTTCGAAGAAATGGCTCTACGAAGAAGCGGCCAACCGGGTCTCGGGTCACGTGAACTCGATGAAGGTTCGAGCTTTTTTACAGGTACAAGAGCCATGGAGTTTTCATCATCATCTTCATTGGTTTCCTCAAGAACACAAGAAGTGGTTGGGAGAACCGAATCCGGTGAACATATTGAACAATTGTATTTTATACTACTTGTAATGCAATCGGATTTGGTTTTTATTAAAGACAACTCCGATTTCTTGCAATCAATTTGATTGCATTTGTTATCCACATTTCCGTTATTTGGTAACTTGGGATTAAAACTCAGTGATCTATGAATCACGCTCAATAATCGGTTTTTATGATGATCTGCAAAATACCAAGAAAACGAATTAAAGATTGCACGGAAAGTTCCCACAAATTAAAATCATATTAACACGAGAATAAGTTAATAAGTTAGAAAGAGAGTATTAGCAGCTTAATGAGCTTAATGGGACTCGCATCTTATTTGGTCAGCTATACATGACTGTTTGGTAGTGGCTTAATGATATAGAAAGTGGCTTATTCAATTTTTTTTTTCATAACCTACCCCTCCCAATTAAAAAACACTCTTTTCATCTATGAAAAAATCCACCCAAACAAAAACCTTCCCGATCTATATAGACAGATTAATCCACACAGACAACTTTATCTATACAGGACTTGATGGAAAACCAACCAAACAGCCCCTAACTTATCAAAAACTCCTTATTACCGATGCCAAACCGGTATAAGTATTTCTTTTCTTTTTTTCAACCCAAACACTAAGAACTCCTTATTACTGGTACCACACAATAATAAGTTAATAAGCACTTTACATAAGCAATCCCAAACACCCCGTAAGTGTTCTTCATAATACCCATAGAAGAAAACAAAAATTAGGGTCTATTTGTTAGCAGCTTAATGAGCTTAATGGGATTCACGATTTATTCATTCAGCCATACATGATTGGTCGTGGTTGAGCATCTCCAACAACTTCCCAAAACGGTCACGATTTATTCATTCAGCCATACATGATTGGTCGTGGTTGAGCATCTCCAACAACTTCCCAAAACGGAGAAAATAGGAAAAATGGGGATTTTAACCCATGTTTAGCGCCAACAACTTCCCCAAAACTATCTCCAAAACGGAGAAAGTAGAGAGAGAAGGTTTTTTTTTCTCCAAATACGAAGAACACCCAAAAAAAATGATTACAAAGTGAGACCACCAATAGAAAATTTTGAAAACAAATAATTAGAGAGATATATATTATTTTAATATTATAATCAACGTTGGCTTCTATTGGAATGGAGATGGATGTAATTATTTTTAGAGATTTTGATTTTTGGTTCTCCAATTTGAATTATTTTTTGGGGAATCTGTTGGAGATGCTCAAGATATAAAAAGTGGCTTATGGGGGAGCTTTACGCAGAATACCAAGTTTTTTCTAAACTTGTCCTCTCAACTAAAAAACATGTTTATTTGGTTTATGAAAAAGCACTTCCAAACAAAAAAACCTTCCCAGATCTATAAAAACGGATTAATCCATGCAGACAACTGTATCACTTAGGGGGTGTTTGTTTGGGCTTATCAAAAACAACTTATGCTTTTCACAATAAGTGCTTATCAACTTATATGGTAACATACCAGAATTTTAAAAAAAGTGTTTGGATGGCCTTATGGCGGTTCCACACCGGAATAAGTCAATAAGTTGTTTTTTAGTGTTTGGCAATAAGGTGCTTATATATGCAAAATGGTAAAATACGGTAAAATAGATCCTAATATAAGTCATAAGTCATTTTTGATAAGTCACAATGTTTTGACTTATTGAAAACTCCTTTTCACCTGTGGGAACCGGTATAAGCTGGTTTTTTTTTTGCCCATCCAAACACTAAAATTAGTTTTTCACCGGTATAAGTTAATAAGGTGTTTTGATAAGCCCAAACAAACCAAACAGTAAAAGTATGTTTACCTTTTTCACCGACATTGGATGGTGATGAAGGAGAGTCCCTATGAAACACAATTTTGCTATTATTAACAGCAATTATTGAACAATTCTTGGAAAGTTTTCTAGCACAGTATTTTGCTACAGAAGATGATGATTTAATCGCATGATGAGTTCTTGCAGTCCCAACTATAACCTCATTGGCACCATAAGATTTTGCTTCTCGTACGATAATTTTTCGAGCTGAATTACCTCTACAGATCTTTAACTTAAGATCCACCTGCAAATCCACAATTTCATCATTATTCTTCCATTGAAATAGATTTCTTACAAAAAAATTGAAATGGAATCATGAATCTGGACCTGTTTGAGGTTACAAAATCCGTCGTAAACAGCGAGAATGGAATCAAAGGCTTTCACAAGAGATAGCAATGAAGACTTCCCATCAGGATCCACTATTTCTTCACACAAACAAAAACCCCAAATTTCATCAGAAATGATCAAACCCTAAAACCTAGAAAATAATTACATCAAAATTATCATCTTCTACACAATAATCAAAACAGTAACTCTTACCATTGTTGGTTAGAACATGAAGAGCGATAACATGATCACCAGGATGAGCTGCTTTGACCAAGGCCCATGTGAGTAATTCTCTGCTTGGTGAATCCAATTTCACTCCGACGACTATCGTCCGACCACCACCGACATTCCGGTCATTGTACTCTCCGGCGAGCTCCGATTGTGTCATCCTCACCGGAATCTCACTACTTCTGCTATTTTCTACAGATTTCGAAGCAATTTCAATAGTAATTCTGCTGCCAAATTCATCTCGTGATTATGAAATCTAAGAGTTGGGATGGGAGAAAGAGAGAGAGTACCAAATGTGTGGTTTATTGGGGGTCTGTTGAAGGGGATGAAGAGAGCTTTATGCTGCAACTTGTGGGTCCCACCAAGTCCATTTTTTATTCTTTAAAATGATTTTGGACATTTAATTTAATAATATTTATTAATTGGTGTAAAATAATTGAATAAAAATCTATAAAGTGTATGGCTACAAAAAGAAAATTAGAAAAAATGTTTTTCATATGATTCCAACTTTATGAATACTAATAATAAATACACAAATATATGAGTAAGTTCCACTTTTGGTCCTTAAGGTTTTATAGAAATCGTGGAATTGTTGATCCGGTGTGGCGACCGGGTTCCGGGTTAACTGGTTCAACCGGTTCAATTACCGGGTTAACCGGTTTCAATAATTTTTCTAATCCCTTATAATTTTTTCATTTTCCTGCGTACATACATATATATAAAATAATAATGTGATGTCAACAAGTTCCAACATTAAAAATACACAAATAACAAGTTTTACATCAATCCAAACATATTAAAAAAACACACATTACACACATTTTTAATTTTAATATAAAAATGGATTAACCGGGTTTGAGAAACGGGTTTACCACCGGTTTAACAGGGTTTTTGAGAAACCCGGCCGATTGAAACGACCAGTCATATACATTAACCCGACGTTAGTTAACCCGGTCACTACCCCAGGTCCCGATTCGACCTGCCGGATTAACCCGGGTTTTAAAACATTAGAATTGTCTTTGTGTTCTAATAAGTTTGATTGTAGGTTATTGCATTTGATTCTAAAACAGTTATTTGTCCTAAAACCACTAATGAAGATTATGTTGAACAAGGACTTTTTAGTACTTTTACTTTGTTCTTTACTAGTTATTATTATTATTATTATAATACAAGGTTAGAGTATACATATGTATAAGTGAGGATGCATTTAAGAAAAAAATTAAAAAGAAAACCTAAATTAATTAAACATCTACCACTTTCCACCCATATCACCTCCCATGCCCCCTTCTCTCTAAAACAAACTCTAGGATGTGTTTGGTACATAAAATGGAATGAGACAACATTCACCGTCCTACGTGTAGTGTGACATGGGACAAGAGATCAACATTACTAGTTTACCACCATTGGCTTATTGTCATGTCATGTGTCGTCCACTACCATTCATTGCCACCAACATTACCACCATGGACCACCTGACCTCCACCATAACCCCTACAATTGATTGCCACAACACTGCCCACCACCACCATTGGCTATCACTACCATCGCTGACTACCATCATTGGCTATCACTATCACCATCGTCCATCTTCACGTCCTCCACAACCACCATCGTCCATCTACACGTCCTCCACAACCACCATCGTCCATCTCCACCATCACTAGTACCATCGGCCACCATCACATCCACCTCAACCATAACCAACAACACCCTACCTCCACCATCACCACCATGGACTACCACAACTATTGCCCACAGTACCACTACCTCCACCACATTGGCCATAACTACCTGGTCCACCACTATCGACCGCCACCATCACCACTATCCACCATATTCACGTCCTCCATAGCCATCATCGTCCACTAATCACCAATGTCTCTACCTTCATAACCATTGTTGTTGCAACAATCTTCACCGTGCCTTCACCAATTGATAAGGATCTTCCAAATCGAATAAAACATAATTTCTTCTTTTTACGATTTGGGGTTTTTCAAACTACTGTCAATTATACCAATTTTTTCATTTAAATTTGGTACTATTATATATGTAGGGGAGCGATCAAATGCAAACCACCTTTATTTGTACAAACCATACTCATTCATCAATTTCATTGTTTAATTTAATGAAATTGTTTAATCTTATGAAATTGTTTCATATAATTCTTTTCTTGATGAAACTATTTCATATATGATTGTTTCTATGTAAAAACGAATTTGTTTCATGTATTTTTCTAACATTAATATAATGAGTTGATAATGTGTATAATTAACGTCTTTCACAATAAAAATGGCTAATCAACACCCATAATTAAAAAAAGTGAAAAAAATTTATGGTGGGTTGAATGAGTTTTGCACACTTTGTACAAATGATTTGATTTGCAAAGTAAACCACATCTATATATGTATGCATTTATGTATATGAATCATGTGTAAAAATGTTTATAAATTAAGTTATTTACTTCATTTATGTTTATTATAACTATTATATGATATAAACCATCAAATAACTTTTTGGGGCAACTTATCTAGTTCTGTCCTTGTAACACCCGCGATTTCCGTCTATTTTATTTATTTCAAATCAAGTCTTACGGGGGAAATCAATATCCTAATGGTTCGAATTTTAAGTTAGAAATTATTGTGGTAACTTGGGTTATTGATTTGGCTGGTCTATATTCATGAACATGCGTCCTGCTCCGCAACTCTAAGTCGCACATGGCGTCGCATAACACTCTATTTGTTGGTCCCCTGAGCGCATGTGCGGCCTGCACTGCGAGTTGACGTTGCGTGCCAGATCGCGTAAGGTACTGTTTGGGAGTAGTGAGGGCATAAACTTGGGATTTTCACCATTTTCACCCGAACTCATTTCTCACTCGTTTTTCTTCCCTCTCCCCTCTTTAACTCCAGATTTTGGAGCTTTTACTCCTCACCACCAACCAATCCAAGGCACTTAATGCTTATCTAAGTTATAGATTCAAGACTATTCTTCAAGATCCAAGTATGCTCATCTCCTTCCCTAAGTTTTCTTGTTTTCTAGGGTTTTCATCCAAAACCTAGTATTGTGAGTTTATCCTTTGATTTTACAAAACATATACATGTTAAAATGATGCATTTTACTTTCACTAAGTTTCCATTTCAAGTATTTATGCGTTTGGGTGACTTTGACTATCTAGGTCAAATTTAGGTAATTTGGTGATTTTATATTTTTTTTTGATAAAACAAGTATGAAGAATGGTTTTAATCACTTGGGAAAGGAACATTTCAAAGTATTTACGGATTTGGAACTCAAGACTATAATACCCTTATATTTGGTATTTTGTTAGTAAAATGGGATTATACTACTTGATGGGAGTTTGAGTACAAACTATTGTATTGGATAAATATTGATATATTTATATAGATGTATCTATACTTATGACTAGAATGCAATGGATTCATAGGCATAGAAGTCGGTTTCTTTTATGAGATGGTGCACTTTCGTTATTTGACTATAGACTGGATTAGGTTGATATCGATGTGTACTTATCTTTGAGCTTATTATATCATTTGACTATAGAAAGGGATGGGGTTGATGTCAATGTACACTTATTCATATGATTACTATTCCATTTGACTATAGACTGGATTGGATTGACGTCCATATAAGCTTATCTATAATTGATGCTCCTATAACATTTGTTTGTGACTTATTTATGTGTCCTGTCACATGAATGGTAAAGTGGGACTCCCCCGTCGTCTTCATATGTTTTATAGCCTTCCAAGGGTAAGCGTGAGTTATACTGTATAATCAACTTGATGTAACGCTACATTTTTCGTTTTAAAGTTTTATAGCTTTATCCAATAATTGTTTGCTATCACTAGGCGTTAATTCTAACACTTTTTCTCAAATGACATATATATTAGGCTTTGTTAGCAGTAGGCGCCCAAGGTTCAAGTGGAGCATGGTTGCCAGTAGAGGTATTTTTGGATTTACACATAGAGTGTAATTGTGGAGATACTAGACACAATATTTTTGAGGATTTTAGCGACCCTGAATGTAATCTATATTTAGATTTAATATGGATTAATAGGTTGTTGGCTAATATCCATTCTCAGTTGTAAACTCTCATACTATTTCCCCTTTGTTTGGTGATTTTGTTTTTTTTTATCTAACTCTCATTTCCATTTAAGTATTTGGTTTAAATTGTCTCATATTTTAGGGGGTGTTAAAGTTGGTATCAGAGCACTAGTTTAAGCGAACCGTGCACGAATTTAAGACGTCTAGACTTAAGTTAAGAATTTAAGTAATGATTTGGGGTAGAAACTCTTAAGATATGAGAGTTATAGAGTCGACAAATATACATTAATTATGACTTGTGACGATGGTGACGAGGATTCTAATGTATAACCTATTCAAAATTTCACTTACCTAATGTTATTTTGAGTATGTTGATACGTATGCATGATTAATTTTACTATTATTGCCATGAATTAACAAATGTTTCAATGCGTTTCTTATGTTAGACTCATTTTGCCTTAATCTAATTCTCGTTCTCTTGTTTGGCAGTCTGAGATGGTTAGTACGCTGAGCAGGCCGCTACGTGGTGGCGAGGGTTAATAGAACAACTTGACGACTTTGGGGCAACCTAGAAGGCCCGATATTTTGCAAACTTCCCCCGATTCCTCAAATGTTGATTGGTAGAGTTGAGCAAATACTAAGGGTAGACCTAGCCTCTTCTAACCATGTCCTTCGAGAGGCGGACCTATAAGCTAAGATGATGGCAAGTGTCATGCAAATGGTGAACTCGAACATGGAAAAACTTCAAGAATAGTTCATGAAGTTACTTGATGATAGCGATGTTAGTAACCGAAGGCATGAGGTGGTTACTAAGAATGCGGTAGGAGGTTCTAGGGGAATGTTCTCGTTGTTGGCACCGAAGAGAATCTAGTTGTCAATGTGAGACTTATGGATAAAGGTTGCTCATACAAGACCTCTCTTTGCAGTAAACCACATGGGTTCTCAGGATCAGATAATCGGATAGTTTGTATGAACTAAATTAGAGAGGTCGAGCAAGCATTTGACTCGAGTGAATGTGAGGAGGGACAGAAGGAGAGGTTTTTATCTCAAATGCTCAAACGAGAAGCTCTGGGTGGTGGAACATTACTAAGTCCACCCTAGGCACTGCCATCGTCTCACTTCTAACGTAGGAGATGTTCAAAGGGAAAGTCATGGAGAAGTAATGCAATGAACGGGCTATCGACCGGATAGTCGACGAGTTCCTGACTCTTTTGAAGGGGAGCATTACTGTGAGAGAATCTTCCCGGCTGTTTGTGGATAAGATGAACTTGGTGGGGTGTATGGCCCCAAATGAGAAAGATAAGGTTAATGCCTACATTAAAGGTTTGCCATCATATATGATAGTTATGGTACGTGTCTCCAAGGCCTCTACCCTTCGATAGGCTGTTGAACAAGAACAACTTTTGGAGGATGCTTATGCTTGGGGCATAGATGAGAAGGCCGCATGTGGTGGGAGGAAAAAAGGGAGGGCAATTCTATGCCTTCCAAGATGCCTGATCACAACAACAACAACCAAGGGGCCGATTCTAGGTGAAAGGCAAGATAGTACCCCAAGTTTCGAACCAAGCATCATAACCCATGCAAATCCTCTTCTGAGAGTTGTCACAAGTGTAGGAAGTCGGGGAACGTCCAAAGTGATTGCCTTATCAGAGGAATTCTTTGCTTTGAGTGTACAAAACCAGGTCATTTCAGAAACGAGTGCCCGAAACTAAAGACTAGGACTAACCGAGGTATAAAATAAAACCCTCCTAAGGTTCAAGATCGAGGTTTTCAGATGACCGCCGAGGAAACAAAGGCATCGGCTGACATGGTGTCGGGTACGTTTCTTGTTAACTCCATACCTACACGTATGTTATTTAATTTTGGTGCATCTTATTCTTTCGTATCGGATAATTTCTATTAGCGCTTTCTTGTGCCCATTAAGAATCTAGAGGATGCCTTTATAGTAGAAATAGCTAACGGTAGTCAGTTTGTAGTGCGAGATGTTCTTAGAGATTGTGTTATGAAGATAGAGGGAAAGAAGTTCCCGGTGAATCTCATGCCCATGTTCATTGGTGGGTTTGATGTTGTTATTGGTATGGATTGGTTGGTAGAAAACCAATACAAAATTCTATGCTCTAAAAAGTTAATATGAATTCCATTGTTGGATGGCGACGTAGTGCTTGTCTATAGAGAAAGAAGAAAGGGGGACGTCATGATGTTATCAATGGCGAAGGCACATAAGTGTCTAGTTAAAGGGTTTCCATCATATATCACTTATGTGATGGACGCCAAATTGGAAAAGAAGAAGCTCGAGGATGTAAGAGTTGTTAGCGAGTTTCTCGATGTATTGCCCGACAACTTGCTCGATTTGCCACCCGATCGGAAAGTGGAGTTTTGAATTGATCTTATTCCGAGGCGACTCTAATTGCTAGAGCCCCTTATCATTTGACACCACTTGAGATGCAAGAGATGATGTTACAGCTACAAGACCTTTTAGAAAAGGGATTCGTGAGACTGAGTTCGTCACCTTGGGGAGCTCCAGTCTTATTCGTGAAGAAGAAGGATGACATTATGAGAATGTACATCGATTATCGAGAAGTGAACATAGAAACTACAAAAAACAAGTATCCCCCTCCCTGGAATCGATGATCTCTTTTATCACCTTTGTTAGGTCTAAGATTTAGACCTAGTTTGTTGATGTTTTATAAATTAAGATTGTTTACTTTGTATTAGTATCTTCCATGTAATTGGGCTTTTAGGCTTGGGCTTACTGTTTGTAATGGACCCTATATAAAGGGTGCCTTGGGCTTAGATTAGAGTAATGAGAGTCATTTTGTATTGAGTGACATTATATATCAATCAATTCTGAGGCCGGCTAGTATGCTTAATTTTTACTATCATTCTTGAGTAGTAACTTGAATCTTGTTGTTAATCTAGGGTCTAAAAATTTCTAGGGTGGGTTATTTCTCGAAAGCCGACCTTTGTTCGGGGTATCATTATGTGAAGGTAAAGGTGAAGGAAGACGATATAGCGAAGACTGCTTTTAGGACTCGTTATGGTCATTACAAATTCTTGGTAATGTTATTTGGTTTGACAAATGCACCGACGATGCTCATGGATTTAATAAACCAAGTGTGACGACCTTTCCTTGACAAGCCAGTAATCGTATTCATCAACGACATACTCTCTTACTCCATAGACAAGTCGGAGCATGAGCAACATTTTCGGGAAGTCCTAAAACTGTTGCAAAAGGAGAAGTTGTATACAAAATTCTCCAAGTGTGACTTTTGGTTGGAATAGGTCCAATTCTTGGTCACGGAGTCATATGAAGTGGGGTGAAGGTTGATCCGTCCAAGTTCGAAACGATGATGAATTAGGATCCTTCCATTATTCCATCTGAAATGTGAAGCTTTTTGGGGTTTCGTGGGTTACTATAGAAGATTCATCCAAGATTTCTCCAAGATCTCTTATTCCTTGACGACGTTGACTCAGAAGAATGTGAAGGTCGTTTGGACCGAGAAGTAAGAGAAATCTTTTGGGACTCCCCAAAAGAAATTATGTGAAGCTCTAATTCTCTCATTGCTGGAAGGGTTTGAAGGTTTTGTGGTATATAGAGATACATCCAATATGGGTTTGGGTTGTGTCTTGGTGCAATAAGGCAAGGTGATCGCTTATGTGTCGAGACAACTCAAAGAGCATGAGAAATCTATCCTACCCATGATTTGGAGTTGGCGAAGGCGGTATTCGCTTTAAAGCTATGGAAACCCTATCTCTATGGTATTAACTGCACACTTTTTATCGACCACAAGAGCTTGAAATATGTCTTTGACCAAAAGGAGCTAAAAATGAGGCAACGACGTTGGCTCGAGTTGCTCAAAGACTACGACTGTGAGTAGCTCTACCACCCGAGTAAAGAAAACGTGGTGGCGGATGCTTTGAGTCGAAATAATTACAGCAGTGGAACACGAGTCGTGCTTACAAGAATTGACACAATATCTAGCTTGAACGTTCGGATCAAAGTGTCGCCATCATAGGCGTTGTTAGAAGAAAACCTCAAAATGAAGTGATGGTGAAGCAACGTTTGCTCTTGGCGGAAGAGAACCGTGGTTTAAAGTTGCTTTGGGGTCATATTTGGGTGCCCAAGATCAGGGCAACCGTGAGTTGTGTAATAACCCAAAAATTTATAAGGTAATTTTGTTGCTAATCTTGGGTTATTAGTTTAATGGTTTGGGCTTGGATCAGTTTTGCTTGTTGGGCTACGGTTTAATTATTTGGAAGCCCATAGTATATAAAGGTAAAGAGAAAGGAAATCCTTCATTTTCACATATCTGATTTCAAGTGTTGGTGTGTGCGACGCAGAGAGGAGGAAGGAGGAGCAATCAGTAGAAGCTTTTTCAAGGAAACCATTGTTTCAGGTATATATCTTCTTCTCCATTCTGTATTTCTTGATTGAAGAGTAAATGCTTCATGGGTTCTAAAACCCTAAGTTTTTATTGAGTAAATTTCTCATGTTGGTTCAACTCCATTGTTGGAAGTTTAGTGAGAGTTTTGAGACTGAAATGATGAGCTATTGATTGGTTAACCATCTATTGGTGCTTCCTTAACAAAGAACCACCATTTTAGCTCAATCTCAAATGGATATAGATTGATTTGTTGGGTAAATCTTGCTCTTATGATTCCATGTAGCTAAGTGTTGGCTTTAGAGCTTGTTATGATCATCATAGATGTTTTGGGGATGATAGGAATCAGTATTTTGGGTATTATTGTTGTTTGGGGCTGTTTCTTGGCTGCTGGTTCGAACCAGCTGAGACAGAGAGTCCCGCGGGTTGAAGCCGCGACATAGGTCGCGTAACTCACTGTTTCAAAGTGAGTTTGGTCGGGTGGTTTTCCGATTCAAGTAGGAGTTTGGACCTATGGTTTAGGGGTTCATCTTAGGTCTTTAATGGAATACTTTTGGGGTAATTCGTTGGGATTAACACCCATTTTTTGTTATTGATTTTAGGCTTTCGGTTTGGAAGTTGAGACCGTTTAAGCTTCGGACCTGTTGTGTCCAATCCAGGTGAGTTCCCTATCACTTAAAATGCAATGTGGAATGTTTTTAAATGCTTAATTGTTGATTGTGGTTTTATTTAAACATTTCTTTTATATACAAAATGCCATGATCACTTTTATAAGCTTTGGAGTTCGGTATGCGCATTACCTGTTTTACTTGGGGTTCAACTGGCAAGTTCTTTTATAAATCCTATCTAGGTGTGGTTAAAATCCTACGTATAGGTGTAACTAAAATCCTACATATAGGTGTGGTTAAAATCCTATGTCTAGGTGTGTTTTTGACTTGCCATGTTTCTCCACTACATAAATTAATCTCTTATGAGAATATGATTATTTATTCGTAAACCATTGCATGTTTTTAACTGATTTTGAACTGTGGAATTGTTTACTGTTTTCTGGGAATTCACTAGACCTTATGGCCTAACCCACGTTTTCAAAACTAACCTTTTTCAGGCACGGGAAAGGTAGATAGGGGAGAGAAGACAAAGGGTCGATTGTGAAGGCTAGAGGATGTTCTAGCTAGCTATCCTATGTTTTGTTTAGTAAATTCAGCTGTTGACTAGACTTCATATTTTTCGCTGCTTTAGTTTATTCGAATTCTATGGTTGTAATGAATTAATCTTTTAATTGGGTTAATCATTTGGATGAATTGGACCTTCAATTTATATCCATCTTGGGCTTTAGGTTTTGGGTCGTTACAAATTGGTATAAGAGCCTTAGTTTAAGTGAATTAGGTGACCGTGTGGCACCTAGTCTTAGACTTTAGGGCTAGGAGTCACAACTGAATTAGGATAGCCTCGATAGGGATAGTGATAATGGGGTAGGGAGAGGACCCTCATGTGCGGTAAATTGGGAATTACACTTGGCCACTGTAATTGCAAATTTATAGGTGCATGTGTGTGCTTGCATTACCTTATTATTGTTGAACTGTCATTTAAGTTAAGCTTGTTTTCACAGTAAAGAATCATGACAGCTCTAGTTACGAGAAGCCAATCCATACCTATTGCTAGGTCGGATTCATCTGAACATCGGGAAGAGGAACCGTTGGATATGGGAGGTGTTGTGTAACACCCCCAAAGCCAAAGTAATGGACTGGCCCAATAACTTCAAATCCAACTTAAAACCATCGTGGAGGTTATTGATAGCCCACTACTTGAGGCTTATAAGGAGCTTCCAAATTTCCTTTTCTACCAATGTGGGATGAGTTGTTACAAACTCCCCCACTTAAACTCCTGACGTCCTCGTCAGGTTCTGCCGAAAATCTTTTCTCCTTGTCATCGGCAATGTGGGATTCGCCTAAGATGTTACAAACACCCCCTCTCGAGGACTCATCATACCTGATGAGGTTTGCCCCACCATCCTGATGGTACAAGGATCGGCTCTGATACCATTTGTAACACCCCAAAGCCAAAGTAATGGACTGGCCCAATAACTTCAAATCCAACTTAAAACCATGGTGGAAGCTATTGGTAGCCCACTACTTGAGGCTTATAAGGAGCTTCCAAATCTCCTTTTCTACCAATGTGGGATGAGTTGTTACATGTTGTAAGTGCATCAGCTAGAGGAAGGGGCCGAGGTAGAGGCCGTGGAAGAAGTGCGAGTCATGCACCCATCCCTACTGTGGGGGGAAATAGGGGTCGTGGTCGAGGACGTGGCCACGGAAGGATTGGGCAAGCTAGTGCACCGGAGATGTCCGTGCAAGAGAGTTCGGTTAGTGCAAGGGGTCGAGCCCGAGGTGGAAGGCGGGGTCGAGGCACCACACCCGCCATTGGAGTGCAAGAAGCACTTGTCACTGAATTGGGAAAGATCCAATCCGCACTTCAAACTTTGTTGACTAATCGGGAAAGGTCGGAACCTGTAAGTCGGGAGAAGAATGAAGAATTAGAGCCTTTCGTGCATTCTAGTCTACCCAAGACCGTTGTTAGTGGTCATCCTATGGAAACACCATTGATACCTAATTCTTCTAAGGTATCCAAGGGGTGTAGCTACAAGACCTTTGCATTCTGCAAGCCTCCTACTTATGAAGGAGCGTGTGATCCCGTGATAGCATTGCGTTGGGTGCGGGAAATGGAATTGGCATTTGAGACTTGCCATTGTGCTGATGAGGATAAGGTGACTTATGCCATCTCTATGTTGAGATCTGAAGCGATCAATTGGTGGGATATTGAGTCGGGAGAAAAAAGGGCGAAAACCGCTATGACCATGACTTGGGAAAAATTTGTGGAAAGATTCCATTTGCAATTTTGTCCTCCGGCTACAATGAGGCGACTTGAGGAAGAGTTCATGGCCCTAGTGCAAGGGGATATGGCAGTCAACGAGTATGCGACTAAGTTCAATGAGAAGGCAAGTTTTGCCAAGATTTATGTACCAAACGAGGCCCGTCGAATTGAGCGATTCATTTGGGGTTTGAATGCTAATATTCGGGAATTGGTGATTAACCTACATCACTCTAGCTTTCAAGCGGCGGTGGATGCGGCTAGAAAGATCGAGAGAGAAATCCCGTCAAGTGGATGAGAAAGTGGGAGAAAAGCGGAAATGGAAAGTTCGGGGATGGACTCTAAGAAGTCCAGATTTGTCAATTCGAATCACAAAGGAAACCAAGGTGGAAATGGAAAACCTTGTGGAAAAGGTCAACGGGTGCATCGTGGTGAGTGTGCATCCGGGGTGAAGAGTTGCTCTCGTTGTGGGTCTGCAAGCCATTATGCTAGAGAATGCAATGCACCGCGAAGGTGTTTTCAGTGTGGGTCGCCAGATCATATCAGACCGGATTGTCCTCAGTTGAAGAAAGGGGGATCTGACTACCCTGGGTATCGAGGAGGAGATAAGGGAGCGGAAAAGAGGGCCGAGTCGGCAAAAGCTAAAGGGAGAGCATTTCAGATGACTACCGCCGAAGCAGAGGAGACTCCTGATGTGGTGACAGGTACCTTTTTGGTAAACTATTTACTTGCCAAGGTGTTGTTTGATTCTGGTGCTTCTTACTCTTTTGTGTCACCTTTATTTGTGAAATGTTTGGGAGTAAAGTCCAAGAGACTTGACCATGCTATAGAGGTAGAAACGGCCAATGATGGTTGCGCTTTAGTCAAAGAAGTGTTTGATGGATGTACGATAGAAATAGAAGGAAACCGAATACCTTTGTTACTTCACCCCATGTCTATGGGAGAGTTTGATATCATTGTGGGAATGGACTGGTTGGCACGGAACAACGCCCATATAGTGTGTAATAAGTAGTTAATCCATGCGAGCGTTCCGGATAAGGGAATAGTGGTTATCTATGGGAATCGTAGAGACCGGAAAACTAGTTTGATCTCGATGATGAAAGCCTATAGTTGTTTGAGGAAAGGGTGTCGTGGGTTCTTGGCATACGTAGTGGATGCTAAGATGGAAAAAGAGAGTGTGAAAGATGTTCCTATTGTGAGTGATTATCCCAAGGTGTTCTCGGATGATTTGACGGGAGTACCTTCGGACCGTCAGGTAGAGTTCCAGATAGACTTAATACCAGGAGCTGCTCCTATAGCTAGAGCTCCGTATCGTTTAGCGCCGTCAGAAATGAAAGAGATGATGTCTCAACTGCAAGAGTTACTAGATAAAGGTTTTATCCGACCGAGTACCTCTCCGTGGGGAGCACCGGTTCTTTTGTAAAGAAGAAGAATGAGACTATGCGTATGTGTATAGACTATCGTGAACTTAATAAGGGCACAATCAAGAATAAATATCCACTTCCGAGGATAGACGATTTGTTCGATCAACTTAAAAGGACAAGTTATTTCTCGAAGATTGATCTTTGTTCTGGGTACCATCAACTCAAGGTGCGAGAGGATGATGTTCCGAAAACCGCGTTACGAACTCGTTATGGACACTACGAGTTCCTAGTGATGCCTTTTGGATTGCCTTTTATAAGGTAATTTTGTTGCTAATCTTGGGTTATTAGTTTAATGGTTTGGGCTTGGATCAGTTTTGCTTGTTGGGCTAGGGCTTAATTGTTTGGAAGCCCATAGTATATAAAGGTAAAGAGAAGGGAAATCCCTCATTTTCACATATCTGATTTTTAATGTTGGTGTGTGCGACGCAGAGGAGGAAGGAGGAGCAATCAGTAGAAGCTTTTTCAAGGCAACCATTGTTTCAGGTATATATCTTCTTCTCCATTCTGTATTTCCTGATTGAAGAGTATTAAATGCTTCATTGGTTCTAAAACCCTAAGTTTTTATTGAGTAAATCTCTCATGTTGGTTGAACTCCGTTGTTGGAAGTTTAGTGAGAGTTTTGAGACTGAAATGATAAGCTATTGATTGGTTAATCATCTATTGGTGCTTCCTTAACAAAGAACCACCATTGTAGCTCAATCTCAAATGGATATAGATTGATTTGTTGGGTAAATCTTGCTCTTATGATTCCATGTAGCTAAGTGTTGGCTTTAGAGCTTGTTATGGTCATCATAGATGTTTTGGGAATGATACGAATCAATATTTTGGGTATTATTGTTGTTTGGGGCTGTTTCTTGGCTGTTGGTTCGAACCAGCTGAGACAAAGAGTCCCGCGAGTTACCCCGCGGGTTGAAGCCGCGACATAGGTTGCGTAACTCACTATTTCAAAGTGAGTTTGGTCGGGTGGTTTTCCGATTCAAGTAGGAGTTTGGACCTATGGTTTAGGGGTTCATCTTAGGCCTTTAATGGAGAATACTTTTGGGGTAATTCGTTGGGATTAACACCCATTTATTGTTATTGATTTTAGGCTTTTCGGTTTGGAAGTTGAGACCGTTTAAGCTTCAGACCCGTTGTGTCCAATCCAGGTGAGTTCCCTATCACTTAAAATGCAATGTGGAATGTTTTTAAATGCTTAATTGTTGATTATGGTTTTATTTAAACATTTCTTTTATATACAAAATGCCATGATCACTTTTATAAGTTTTGGAGTTCGGTATGCACATTACCTGTTTTAGTTGGGGTTCAACTCGTAAGTTCTTTTATAAATCCTATCTAGGTGTGGTTAAAATCCTACGTATAGGTGTAATTAAAATCCTACATATAAGTGTGGTTAAAATCCTATGTCTAGGTGTGTTTTCGATTTGTCATGTTTCTCCACTATATAAATTAATCTCTTATGAGAATTTGATTATTTATTCGTAAACCATTGCATGTTTTTAACTGATTTTGAACTGTGGAACTGTTTACTGTTTTATGGGAATTCACCAGACCTTATGGTCTAACCCACATTTTCAAAACTAACCTTTTTCAGGCAGGAGAAAGGTAGATAGGGGAGAGAAGACAAAGGGTCGATTGTGAAGGCTAGAGGATGTTCTAGCTAGCTATCCTATGTTTTGTTTAGTAAATTCAGCTGTTGACTAGACTTCATATTTTCCGCTGCTTTAGTTTATTCGAATTCTATGGTTGTAATGAATTAATCTTTTAATTGGGTTAATCATTTGGAAAAACTGGAGCTTGAATTTATATCCATCTTGGGCCTTAGTTTTTGGGTCGTTACAGGTTGTTGCTAGAAGTCACGCACAAGTCCAAATATTCTATTCATCTGGGTAGTACCAAGATGTATAGAGACTTGAAGTTGACGTATTGGTAGCCCGTCATGAAGTTGGATGTGGAAAATTATGTGGAGAGGTGCGTTACTTTTCTAAAATGGAAAGCGGAGCACCAACAACCTTATTGGAATCTTCAATCCTTGGAGATCCCGAAATGGAAGTGGGAACACATCACCATGAACTTCGTGACTAGGTTTCCAAGAACTTTAAGAGGCCATGACACGATATGGGTGTTGGTCGATTGTTTTATGAAGCGTGCACACTTTTTAGCAATAGGAAATACCTTGTCGATAGACAAGCTCACCAAATTGTAGATTTATGAAGTTGTCTCGAGGCATGACTTGCCATTATCTATTGTATTCGATCGGGATAGTTGGTTCACTTCTCATTTCTGGGACGACTTACAAAAGGAGTTGGGTACGAGGCGGAAGTTCAGTACGACTTACCATCCTCAAACCGATGGTCAAGGTCAAAGGACCATTCAAGTCTAACGTGTTACGCCGTAAAGAGATCGTCGTGATCAAGGTATAATGGAAGCATCACTGGGGCTCAAACGTGACGTGAGAAGCGGAAGAAGATATTAAGACGCGTTACCCTCACCTTTTTGTTTAGTTTGGGATTTCGAGCACGGAATCAAATTCAAGGTTGGGAGGACTATAACACTCGGGGTTTTCGTCTATTTAATTTATCTCAAATCAAGTCTTACGTGGGAAATTCAATATTCTAATGGTCGGAATTTTAAGTTAGAAATTATTGTGGTAACTTGGGTTATCAATTTGGCTAGTCTATATTAATAAATATGCCTCATTGGGAAAAATTTCCGTTCCACACGACACTCTATTTATTGGTCCCCTGGGCGTGTGAGCTGCCTGTGCCACGACTTGACGTTGTGTGCCAGGTTGCGTAAGGTACTATTTGGGAGCAATGAGGGTATAAACTCGCATAAGGTATTATTTGGGAATCAGGTCGCGCGAACAGCTATGAATGTTGGGTTCAATGGAAATAGGTTTCTATTTTTGCTTTTGTTTCAACTTCGATTATTTAGTAGGTTTATGAATAAAATTCAATTTTCCCTTTGTATTCCACAAAACAATTCTATTTGTAACTTAGTTTTCTTGTTTCTATGGGAAATGTTGTAAACTACATTCAATAAAATTGTTCTAGCAATAAAATTATCATCATCTTTAATTCTTTGTGTTCTTTATGACTACAACTTGTGTGCCACCTCAACCACCACCATCAACCCCTTCCATTTTTGGTTGGCATAATACATGAGAATAAACACTCATCATCCTTTTCATATTCTTTCTTGTTGGTGGTGGTGTACTTGCACAAAAGGAAAAAAATTATTCTTGTTTTTGTATATTTGTTATTTTTATCTTGTTTTTGATGAGGTAACATTTAATAAAAATAAATCAATTTATCAAATATCAGGTATCGTTTATTAATACATAACTATCGAAATTTAAGTTTATAATTTTTTATTGTATACATACAACAGCCGTATATTTGTACAATATTAAATGATAAATATTCAATTATATAACATAATATACTAATCCATAACTTAAGTTTTTGTCTATTGAGATATCATGGTAAAATTTTCATCCTCAAAAATAAAACTTTAAAATTTTCCTTTATGATAAAAAAAAAAAAATTGTCAACTTATTTGTTCCACTACAATAAGCAACACGTTTTAAAAGCAAAAAGAATATTATTATATGTTAAAGAGGATAATAAATTTGACTTGGAATACAAGTCAAAATAAGGAAAATTAGCCCACCACCTACACATTCCTTGGAATTAATTCCTTTATTTCCTTATTATAAAATAAATAATACTATATATAATAACGAGATAGATACATATTTGTTTTGTATCTATTTTTCATCTTGTATATGTATTTTATATTCATCTCGTATTTTCTTTTCCGGTATCATATACATGTTTCGACTTTAAAAAGAATATGTTAAACTTAGTTTATTATCAACTTGTTCTTTATGCTTAAAATACAATTTAAAATATTTAAAAATAAATTTAAAAAATATTACAAGTAGGACTTCAACATAAGGGTACGATAAACGGATATTAGGTGTTTTCATCGAAAAAGAGTAAATTATGGATTTAGGGTTAAGAACCTCTTATTATTATAATAATGAAAAATAAAATATAATTGTTTGGTATACTTGTTCAGAATAAAATTAGGTCGTTAAATAGTTAAGGGATGCCTAGGATACAAAACCATTCAGAAGGTTTTAGAACCATTAAAAGCCAGATTTTTTTTGACAAACAAGATTCATCTCTTAGTGATTCATATGATGTCTCTTAATGGAACTATTAAGAGGTAAACAAACAGCCCTTTGTTTTTTTTGTGATATGTGGATTTTTATGAAAATGAGCTTTAGGTTTCATTTATTTTATAGATTCTAAGATGATATACATTTTTTCATGGATTTAGTCATCTTCTTTGATGGTTGTCCATGAGCTCTGTAAAGTACGAGACCAAAGTCTATTTCGTTATTTTTCCTTATTTTACATTTTCCATTCATTTTTTATTATATTATTATTATTATGGATGAAGCCACCTACTCCGACGAAACCAGCTTCCTCCAGCGAGAACCACATCGTTGGTGAACCCTTAATCGTTGAAATCTTCATCTTCTCCCACTATACATCAACAATAAACCATAAAACCTAAACTGAAAACATAAAATCAAACATCTAATTCAACTAAATCTAAAACCGACTTCAACGTTATACACACATAGAAGAAGAAATTGATTTACACTATGGTGATGGTTTCAGCATCGCATACGGAAAAAAACATAGAGTGTCATGAACATTAAAGTATCTGGTTCACGACACCGACGGGGAACGCGCGGGGGGGGGGGGAGGGGTCCAATGGCGATGATCAAGTTAAGATTTTAGGTTTAGGTTTAGGTGGTGGTGTCTGATGGTGAAGATGATGAGTTTCTTGGTGTTCTTGACGAGTAGGGGAGGAGTTTCTAAGGTCTATAGGAGATTGAGTATGTAAGAAGAGAAGGGGAAGAGAGACAATAGGGAGATGGTGTAGTAAAGGGAGGATGGGATTTCACCGACGATAGGGGGAGGCCACAGTGACCGACGATGGGAGAGATTTTGGTAAGAGAAGAAGATAATGATGTTAGTCTTTGGCCCTCCAAGTTTTATTGTTTAATTATTGGCATTTGATTTAAAAATGTTAATTGAAAGAATATTAAAACACAAGAAAATTAACGAAAAGACTATTTTACCCTCAAGTTTTACAGACCTGGTTGATGGTTGTTTGGTCTAAGGACCAAGTCCATGAAAAAAAATGCTAACCACCGGGTTATCAATATAATAAATGAAGTCTAAGGATCATCTTCGTAAAAAATCTCATACTAGAGGACCAAATCCATAATATATTCTAAAAAGGACTCACATACGTACACATATATGTATATGCACATATATATACATACATACATCATACATACATACACACACATAGATACATACATACATACATATAGCACAAATACATGTATAGGGTAAGGCTACGGCTCAATTCTCCTGACATGGTGGAAACGAACTTAAGCATCTTAAAGTTGTCACCGTTTTGATTTGATGTGTGTCAGCATAGGGGATTGTCGCTAGAAAATTGGGAGGCCACAAAAGTATATCAAAGCTTAAATTTGAGTTTGAATAGTTAACAATGGTGTAACACAAAAACCATAGTTGTAAATCCTTGTAACTAGATCCGATTTTTAGTGTTTTCCACCTAGATCTAATACTTATTTTATATTACAACAAGTATTTTATGTCATCCGTCTATAGACATATGTATAAGGGCGACTATAAGCAGGCAACTATAAGGGTTTTGAGGATCAGTGGTGGATCCAATAGTTTGAGTGATGGGGTCATAATTAGGGGTGAAAAAAACCCGACCGGGCCGAATAACCCGACCTAACCCGACTGAAAAACCCGAAAATAATCGAAACCAGAGACCCCGAAACCCGAAAACCCCGAACCCGAAAACCCCGAATTATAAAGTAGGATCGAGTTGGGTGGGGAAATCCGGCCCCGAACCCGACCTGAATATCCGAATTTCATAACTTAATAAAAATTATTTTTTTAATTATTTGTTGTAGCCATCAGATCACTTTTGGATTTCCAAGACAACCATCTCTCTTCTTTCTTTCTTCTTCCTTTCTATATATTTGTTTTCTTTCTTTCTCTGTACGTTTCTCGTTTGCTCTTTTTCAATTTTGGTTTTCCCCCTCTCTATTTCATCATCCATCTCTCTAATGCTGCCTCAGTTGCCTCTCTTCTTCTCCACACCAAGAAGATCGATTTGGGTTTAAACATCTGGGAGATCGACAGCTTGAGAGGCAAGATCTGGTTAGGGTTTACGTTCTGCTCTGTGCAATTTTTGTTTCACCCGAACCACCCGAATGTCCGACCGAACTCCCTAAATATCCGACCATCCCAAACCCGAATATCCGAAATAATTTCGGTCGGTTTTCGGATCTGCCATCCCCCACCCGGTACCCGTTGGGGTTTTGGGTTTTGGCCCCAAACCCGACCCGATCCCCCCCCCCCCCGATGCTCAGCCCTAGTCATAATTTTGTGTTGAAGAATTTCTAATCATTAAAACCCAAATTTAAATTTTCATGTTGCTATAATCTTTCATTTTCTTCGAAACCCAAATTATTAAAACTAATGGTAATATAAAATGTATGGTAGCACCATTAAGGGTCCTAAAAAATTTCACCACGACAAAGAAAGTTAGAGGTGGGACAGATGGTAGATTCGGTCACCGTTTCAAGATCAACAATGAAAAGTAATTTGTCGTCCCAAATATTATCAACAAACTACAATGTAACTGACTCAATACAATAAATGTGGATAAATGAGATTTAAATATAGTACTCTATATTTACTAATCCACAAGCGTAAATAAAGTAGTAATAATCAAATATGCGAGAACGTATCAAAGTGATATGTAAATCAAGCATCATGATTTAACGTGGTTTTATTTATCGGGGTAATACCGTAAATCTAAAGAAACAATAGGATCATTATATCAATATATTACGAAGCTGGAGGATTACAACATGTTTACAAAGATCCTTGGATCTCAAATCAGCTCAAAAAAAGAAACCTACAAAGTTTCCTAATATGGAAAGCAATCTGATATGCAAGATTCCGAAAATGAGGAAATGAATCACCAAACAACTCAAAAGCCTAAGCCTTTCATGCGGCCAAGTACCCATGCCACTTTCGGTGCTACCTAAGCCGCCCGGAAAGCTCGCCCATGTTGGTTTGTGAGGGCATGGGCTCAAACCCCCTGCAATCTGCATGAGGGCTGCCCCCTCCCATGCCATGGCTCAAGCTTGTTGCAACTCATCTTATTTGAAATGCTACGGGACGCGGCTTGGGTACATGCGACCTAGAATGATCGAATCCAAACTTGGTGAGCTGTACAACATCAATAAAACTAAGTTTTGCAGATACCATCACTATGGTGTTACCAAATCTGTCCATGTACATATATTATATGTATAATATACCAACATACAAACATGACATATCAATAAAAACCACCCCTACAACTACATTGTAATTTTTGTATATGATTAATATATCAACATTTTTCTAGTAAAATAATAAAAGAATTAACATTTAGCCATAAAACATCGAATAATTATGCATCAACTAACAAACCTTAAACCTAAGAAGTAATAACAATTAGCATTTAACAATAAAAAATAATCAATGAACTAGGTTTTAGATTACTCAACTAACTTTTTGTCATTTTGATGGGCTTATAAAAAAATGGAATTGGACTAAATTTTTGTGACATCAAACCTTATTTCTTTCGGGAGTCAAACCAATATATATATATATATATATAATATACATAGGTGTTTTATATAATGTACATAGGTGTTTTAGTTAACAAACTCAACCATTAGTACATACATACAAACCAATCTTAATGAATGTCTGATTCAATGAATATCTTGATTCTTTCCTAATATAAACCGTTGATCATAGTAAATCAGCCGTGATAATCTTAGTTTAACCATGACTCACTTTACCTTTCTGTTATAACAATTTTTAGATGTTTTTTTGTATGGTCTAGATTCTCCAGAGGTGTACAGTCAGGATTGTTTGTTATTTTTTTCTTTTACTATAAATATTATTGTATTTACTGAATAACACCTAATTTTCTCTCATAACATAATATGGTAACAGAGAGATAGCTTTGCAGCAATAATGGCTTAAACCTCTTCCTCCAAAATTTCTTCTACTTCCCTATCCACATATGCCTCACTACCTAAACACATTCCCTCAAACCCTTTATCTCCGCTTTCTCGTTTAGTCTCAATCAACTTATCAAATGATAGCTATCTTCTCTAGAAACAAAAATGCTTCTTTATCTCTATGGACAAAATCTTTTTGTGTTTCTTGATGGATCTACTCCTCCACCCAATCAACAACTTCAACATGGAACACTAAATCCCAATTTTATCACCTAGTTTCAAAAAGACCAAGTCCTACTATTGATTCCTATTCCTTCCTTATCCAAATCAATTATTTGCCAAATTCTTCATCATCGCACGTCATTTGCTGTTTAGTATGTTTTGGAAAAGCATTTCACTACCAAATCCCAAGAAACAATCATCTAAATTCACACCCAATTGACAACAGTAAGAAATGGGGGAGACTTTGTATTGGAATATAAACAACAAAACCAAAAGCCTTGTTGACTCTCTCATTGTTGTTGGAGAAGGCCTCACCGATGAAGAATTTACAACATATATTCTTTCTAGTCTTGGGTTTGACTTTTATCTTATTGTTGCCTCCCTCACCACTCAATCGGGTTTCTATGACAGAACTTCTAAGTCATCTTCTAACTTTTTATCTCTACTCCGTCTACTCTAGCATCAAAGATCTCGACAAATTTAGCCATAAAGAGCTTCAATCCCTCTTGTGAAGATCGTAGCTATGGAAACCAAGGCTCACAAAGACGATTTCTAACAGATGAGGACAAGCACTTATTTTTCACCTGGTCGAGGCCTATTCACCGACATTACAAGGCCCATTCACCTATAATCCAAGGCCCATATCATATGGATAAATGTCCACATCCCAAGTCTGTTCTAAATTAGGTCACACTGCCCTCACATGTTGCATCATTTTAACTAGGCCTTCCAAGCCTTCCAGGTCTCACATCCATCATCTACAATAGAAGCTCACTACTCTGCTACCCCAATTCAGTCCTCTGATGCAAGCACGCCATATCCTATTATTGCATACATTTCAAGTAACCTATAGTATCTAGACACAAGTGCAAATCAACACATGACTAGTGATTTTAATCTCTTAGGCACTATCTTGACGCATAATGAATCTGATTCGCTTCGAGTAGACGATGAGTCCTCTTTACCCATTACAGACACCGTTTCTTCATACATCTCCATCCTAACTGATATTTTTCATCTTAATCATTTGTTGCATGTTACATCCATTACTAAAAACCTTTTTCTCTACCTCTCATTTGTGCTATGATAATAATGTTTATTTTAAGTTTCATCCTAACTATTGTTGGTGAAGGATTAGAATATTCAGGACACCTTAATCTAAGGTGAATCTAAATACAACTTGTATGTTCTTCCATCTACTAACCCATATGAAGCTCATGTTAGTGAACACACCTCAATCTCTCATTGGCACTCCTGCTTAGGACATCCTTCCCTTTGTTTTCTCCAACAAATAATATCGAAGCACTCTCTACCCATCCATGGTTTATGACCACCACACTAATGTTACAGTTGTTGCTCAACCACGTCTTACCGACTTCCTCCTCTGCCTTCGTCATCCATGTCCCCACTCCCTTTTATCTAGTTTTCTTAGATGTATGGGGCCCTTTACGAATTTTATCTTCATTAGGATGTAAATACTATGTCGTTTTTGTTGACGATTTCACTAAATATTCATGGTTATTTCCCTTATGAAGAAAATTCGATGTTTCACCTACCTTTTTATCCTTTCACAAAAAAACTAAAAGTTCGCTTAATCACCACATTTAGTATTTCCAATCAGATTTGGGAGGGGAGGTGAATTTCGATCATTATCATCCGTTTTCACCAAATTGGGTGTTCATAATAAACTAGTTGCCCTCACTCGCATCAGACTAGCATCACTCTTCTTTACCATTCATCCCTTTCTATTAAGTTTTGGGACTTCACATTTCTCACTACAACTTACTTAATCAACAGACTTCCATTGCCATTACAACACTGCAAATCTCCATTCTAACTCCCATCTCACCGATATTCGTCCTATTCCACCATCCGAAAGTAGGTTGTGCGTATTAGCTTAACCTCCATCCCTAAACTTGCCATAAACTTGAAGCACGATCTCATCGTTGTGCCTTCATGGGATACAACAACGATCATAAAGGGTATCTTTGTTACTATCTCACTACACATAAAATTTTCACCAATCGTGATGTAATCTTTGATGAAAAATTTGTTCCTTTATGCCTCGTACTGTTGGTCCCAATAAGGGTCTACAAGAGTTCAATCAAGAGAGAACAGTTTGTAGAAGGGGGTTTGAATACAAACACACAGATTTTTGATTTTTAAATGAGTTTATTAAAATATACAAATTTACAGTTACAAGCGGAACTAGAACAAGTTTAAAACCTATTCTATTGTAACTAAGAAACACGAAGTATGATGCACAAGAAGATGAAAGAAAGAATAAAGAGGGTATAAGTTAGATAGAAGCATGCATTAAGATGAAGAAGATATCTTCATCTTATTTATACTCGTTTGTCTTTGAAACAAGACAAAAGGTATATGCCACGTGTCAAGCTTGGATAGGAAGCTTGTCCTTGTTAATAAGACAACCATGCGTTTGGCCGAATATGAACAGTACCATATCAGATATGATGGGGACATAAGAGACAAGTCGTACGTCCTTTTCTGATATGGTTCTAGGTTTGACTTTGGTGCATCGAGGATAAGATCAATCTTTAATCTTGCAAAGGAAGCTTCATTTGATCGCTGATACTGAATCTTCAAGGATGAATCTTCAGTGTCGCTGAGGCTTCACAAGACTTCACACTTTGAGTAGACAATCGCTGCTATCGCTGAACCGCTTCAGTTCACTTAGCTGATTATCTCTTTCTTCAGCTAGAGTCTTCGACTGTCGCTGAATGGTCTTCTGGTGTGATAACTGATCTTCAGGTCTTCAGTGATAAGCTCGTAGTTCCTTGACTTTCAGCGATCGCTGATAGCAATCAGCGTGTGCTATCGCTGAATTTGAACAGAAGCTTAACTATGGAATTTCACTAAGTATAGTAAAGGAATCATATTCAAATCACTGAGAGGAGTTATGATCAACAATCTCCCCCTATTTGATTATGATTAAGCAACATAGGAAAATTGCTTTGAGAGACTAGTAAAGGACTTAGAAATTTTTTCTTAGTGCTAATCTGTAAAGTCTTTTTCAGCTGGTCTATTATCTGAATTGAGTTTCATTTATAAGGATATGAAAGCACAATTTTTACAAGTAGATAAGCTTAAAGTACATTCACTGATTGAATTTTTCAGAGTGAAAGATCAGTGAGTAAAAGATAGTGTAACGAAAATAGAACTCTTATGTTCATTGTCCCTTTTACTATTTTCAGGGATCTTTTCAGTACTAGGATGGAGTAAAGTACTTTGAATTTCATTAATTATAATCTGAAGAATTACAGCGAAATGAAATTACAATTATAAAGGTAAAGTACTTGTACACTGAAGAAATATTACAAAGGAAGTAGAAAACTATGACTAGTCAGAGATATTCTCATTTCTTCTTTGTAGCTCATTCTCATAAAGCGTATTCTGTCGATTCATCAGAGGAGTATCTGACCAGCAGCGCCAAAGCATAATCTTTTTGAGAGAGGATGGGGCCTTATGAATTTCTTGGTTTCTGAAGAGTCCTAAGAATCCTTCATTATCTAAGAATATCATACTGGGTTCAGGCAGTGAGATGATTTCGTCTTCTTCAAATCTTCGGTCTTGAGGGAGAGAGATACAAAGCATTGATATATCATGGAGCTCAAGGTGACCAAGAATGCTTTGATAATCAAACTTAGTTTCATGCTCATTTCTGGCACTTGAACTTCCTTCAACGTTTGATCTTTTCTTTTTGGAAGATTCAGAGAGAGGGGAACTTGCACATGTTGTGACATTCTTTGCAGCAACTGATTCAGCACACTGTCCCCACGTCCTTGAACTTGGATTTAGAACCCTGAGTGGCGTCTCTGATTTCTAGCCATTCAGTGTATCCATAGATTCCTAAGAATTTGGCTTCTTCTCTCTCTGTTCTGTTTGTCCTTGTCATTCTTACATATACCTTTAGACCACCTCTGTTGGAGTGTCGCCCTTGGATAGTTGCATGAATGATTTTGGATTCATATATTCGAAATTTCAGCCTGTCAGTGCACCAATCAAGCTCTTTGTCTTTCTGCTTAGTGGCTTCAGAGGTCAGTGCACTTAGGATCTTCTGTTGAGCGATAATTGGATCTACATTTATGTGCTCTTGTGCAAGTTCTTTTGTACGAGAGCTTCAGCGACCCTTTCACTCTTTTTCAATTGTTCTTGAGTCGCCTTATCTCTTGTAGAGTCTTCTCTGAGCAATTTTCTTGCTAAAGCAAGATCATTCTCAGTTTGCTTTATTTCCTCATCCCTTATTCTTTGTGCTTCCAATGCTTGTTCTCTCTCTTCTCTGGACAAGAAATAGAATTCATCCACCATCCTTATTGGTACGGCTTCAATGGGTTCAGTTTCAGGCACCCTTATTCTTCTTGATTCGAATTCCCTAAGGAACTTTATTCGCCTTTCTTCTTCTTCTTCAGGCTCGCTTATAATCGGCTTTTGAACGCGACGCCTGGGAATGAGGCCTTCTTCTTCTTTAGAGTCAGTTTCAATTATGTACATAAACTGCTCTTCAGAGAAAGGTTCCTTCCTTGAAGTTGAGTCCTTTGGGGGACGGGGATCACTGAGGGAAGGAGAGGAGGAAAAAGTATTGTCAGAGAAAGTTTTTGTGGGTGATGAGATTATGGGAGCTTCAGGGAGAGGTGCAGAGAAAGATATAAGAGGAAGAGATACCTCAATTGTGGTCTCCCCCTCAGATATAGGGATAGTGGCATCCAGATCTACCACTTCTTTTCCTTTGCCTGAGGGACCGGATTGTTCCTGAAAAGGTTGCGGTCCGTCCCCCAAGGGCTCTTGATGAGCGACATCAGGTCTTGACAGTCTGAAGTGCTCTAGTGCACTTCCAATGTCGTCATCATCTTCATCATCATCTATCCCCCCACAGTGAGGGATAGGTTCTTCATCATCTTCTTCATCATCCTCATCTTCTTCTTCTTCATCATCTTCATCAGCAGCCTCACCTTCAGGCCGCTGAATGTAAGGAGAGATTCTCTCTTCAGAGAACCTCTTGTTATGTTCGGAGATTAGCTCATCAGCGAAATCTTTGGCACATCTCTCCCCCTCAATGTTATCAGGAGGTAGACAATGCACCATCATAGTGCGAACGTTTGTCTGAACGTCCTTCAGCTTCTCGTCAGGACCTTGAAGCATGGTCCGATTAGCAGTATTGAAAGAAGAGGAACTTGCCTCAGAGAGCTTTGTAAGCATCTGCATCATGTCGGACGGAGTCTTTTGAATGGACTCAAGGACGGTTGCTTGAGCATTGGCCTTCTTCTCCAAGCTTGTCAGGGTCTGATGGAAGGCCCTGTTATCTTCCTTGAGACTGAAAATGTCAGAGATCAGGTTGCTGACATTTGTCTTGATCGCTGGGGTACCAATGATCCGTCTGAAGATCAGCTCCGCAGATGTATGAAGATTGTCCACCCTAGCTCTTGTGAGAGCACATTCTTTGACCAAATAGTCAATTGCAGGGAATGTGGGGTTGGGAAGGACAATAGGAGGCAGGTCGACGACTGTAGGAAGCTTGGGAGCAGCCATCTCTTGCTTAATCTCCCTGAGCTTTGCAGCAGTAGGATGGCCCTGAGGAGATTTTCCCTTCTCCTTGCTGATGGGAGGAGCGCTGGTGGTGGTGGTTGTCGTCGCTGAGGTAGGTACAGCAGCGACACCTGATGATGACATAGATAAAGATGCCAAAAAGATATCTGGATTAGAAGAAGGATGAAAATTTTTATTTGACTCCCTGAGAGTATCTTGAGGATTACTCTTAGAGACTACTTTTGCAAAGGTAGTGTCTAGAGGATCACTGACCAGTGTCTTAGAGTATCTGAGAGGGATACTGTTGGTTCCAGATTCCTTTAAACCGATTGTTAATTGAGAGTATTGAATCAAAGTGAAATGCGGAAGCAGATCAATTAACAATTTAAATCAATAGAACAGTAAACAGAATGAAGAACAAAGATTATGAAATGATAACTTTGAATCAAAGTAGACAAAGTTATGAATTACGCACAGTATTCTTCAAAATGTAAATGTATTGATCGACTACTTTTACAAACACAATATAATGCTATTTATACAGATACAAAAACAGAAAGTCAAAATGCTAGCCAATTACAAAGTGCCATGTGTCTAAAAGGGAGCGTCTAACAACAATTAGTTATAACAAGAAGAGTGTGTTGACTTTTGTAGACATCTCTTCTTTAACTCATACTTTAATTTCTAACATTCTCCCCCTAAGTATGAAGTCAAAAAAAAAACTTTCTTCAGAGAGGATCAACAGCAGCAATGATACTTGAAATATTATCGATAAGCTCTCTGTTCTTCTGAAGTCCATCAAGTCTTTTCTCTACTTTCTTTGCAACATCTGGATTTGTCGTGTCTAAGCCAGCATAGCACTTGATGATGTAGACTACCTCAGAAGAGTATTTGTGAGCTTCTTTGATGCGAAAGAAGCTCTTTCCATTTGGTCTTTTGAAGATGATTCCTCTTCTCGGTTCGAGAAGTCTACCCACTCGAATTTGCTTATCCCTTCAAGTTCTTCATTTGGTGCGAGAGATAGCCGATTATCCATTTTGAAATTTAAGCCAACTGAAGTCGACCTCGCCTTTTGTATCTAATGTATGATTTCATACATAGAATAATTCTAGTGTAGGCAACATGGTCTTGTGGATCTTTGCGTTCGAGAAAGTAGTCTTCATAAATTCTTCCGCAAAAATGAGATCAATTTGGATGGATGGACAACATCATTATCACATATGTAATAACTCTTGTTGTTTGATCTGACTACCTCGTAGATTGTGTACCAAATGGGTGTATCTTGAAACTCGCTTATGTTTCATGGCCGTGATCTTTGTAATTGGAGCAGTAGTGAAAACCGTTTTTCTGTCTTGTTTATGAGCCATGAAGTTATCTTTAACTTCATTGCTTACATTGTATTGGTTTGCGAAGTTAGGCATCATGAGATAAATCTTCTGATCTGTTGGAGCATACATGTGCCTTTTCTCAACTTCAAGTGTTGGAAGTTCAATGTTTCCAACTTTGTTTAATTTTTCTTCAAATTCTCCTCTTCTGATCTCTTTCTGCTTCTGAGCGGCCTCTGCTCTGACTCTTGCTCTTTCTTCAGCTTCAAAATTTTGTCTCTGTAGTTCTTCTTCAAGTCTAGCCTTCTCTCTTTCCAGATTCTCTCTTTCAGCCCTCTCTATCTCTATTTGTTCTTCAACAATTAGCCTCTGGCGTATTATCTCTTCTTCTTTTTCTTTTTCAGCTCTGAACACTTCCTCATCCTCCTCTCGGCCCTTTCTTCTTTTCAGCTTTAGCTCTTTCCTTTGCAGCTTTAGCTCGTTCTCGTTCTTCGTGAGCTCTGACTATTTCAGCCCTTTCAGCCGGAGAGCTCGGGATTCTGCTTTTTCCCATAACATCCAGAATGAACTTAGCTAGATCTGGATCTCTGGGTAGAGGCCCAGAATGCGTAGCCAGAGGTGTTGGAGTGATTGGCACTTGTTTTGAAGAAGAAGGTTGCGTGATGGTTTTGGAGTTGAAGAGTCGGCGGTGGTCGTGTTTGGTTACGGTGGTGTTTGTTTGGCTTGCTTAGGCTCGGGACCTTTCTCCCCCTTCCGAGAATCGGGGATCCCGATCGTCGAGAATGTTTTCTTTTCGACTCGCCTTTTTGCAAGCCCTTTCTTCCTTGGCTTTCTTCGGCATTAAACGCCTCAGCAATAGAAGAAACCAGAGGCACGAGTTGAGATAGAGTAGATTCGATGGCAGCAATTTTCTGGTCTGTTGAGGATGTGGAGGGCTTGGAAGAGTACTTTGAAGCGATGGTAGACATTCGCTCAAGAATAATCTTCTGGAAAGAGGCGAGATCGGATTTCTTCGACGAGCGTAGACTCGGAAGGGATCATCGAAGGAATGATGGTCTTGATAATCTTCTCGTATATCGGCCACCGCAGAGTAGTCGAGGCACGTAGAGATTCGGAAGTTGAGAGATTGCCTCTGCATTTGCTTGAAGACCATTATTCAATAGCAAAAATTGTTCAAAGAAATAGGCCTTCGATCTTCTTGAGAGGTACTCATTTGCGCCGAAGATCGCAGAGAGAGTTCGACTTTCAATTTTAGATTGAAGGCTCGAAGAAGAGAGTTGTTAGTGGTCACGGATAATTTTAGATCTTCCACGTATCTACCGAATTTGATCGGCAAATGCCAAGAACGCCGCATTTGTGACTAAATCAAAAGATGTAACCGGTGCATCTCCAACACATGGAGCCCCTTTACCCTCGCGTTCGAGAGGGGCCTTCTACACCTGTTTGACGTTGAGTGTAGAAGGACTTCCGACCCGATCCTTGAGGCTGCACATTGACCACGACTCCTCTTCGGTTGTTCCATGTTTCAACATTATCCTCGTCATCGGAAGGATGAGGTGCTGAACGGTATGCTTACCTTGGTGAAGTGTAAACACCTCGGTAAGAGGTGCATTCCTAGGTAACCCCTCGATGGGAATTCATTAGCATTTATCCTAGGAGAGGATGTGGACTCGTCCTCTGTGCGTATTGGTATGTCGATCGGAGACATGAACATGTGGTGAAGGAAGTGGCGAGTTACGGGGCGAATGAACTCTTATATTATCATCATCATCATCCTTTTGGGAGGATGATGAAGTGGAGGTGCTTTCCCCGGATGAATTTGATTCGAGGAAGAAGAAGTATCCTCTGAACGTTTGGTTCTTGGTGGTTTGAAGCGGGTGTTTCTAAGTCAATGAGTGGAGACGTGGTGACATCAACCTCGAAGTTGTGGTTGCCCTTTGGGAATAGGGAGAACACTCATATGTGTCTGCGAGGACATCTTCTGTAACTTCATTTAATAGAAGGTCGGCATGGGTAGAAGCACTCGGATGTTCACTCCTATTTTTCTCGGCTCGTCACCGGACCCACGACCACCTACACACGGCTCTAAGTGCTGCGGGGTAGGAATTCTGTTCGAGAAAACCATAGAGCTTCTATAGATTTGGAGATTAGAAGAGCTAGATGGGATTAGGTTTAGCATGTACCACGGATAATTCTGCGGGTGCGAGTAGCCGTCTTGTCGATGGTTGATCTATGGGAGCTCGTTGATGCAATTTTGCGGAATGGCTGAATCTCGGGGAGCTTCGATTGCCCCCATTGCGGGATGAGTGATGAGAGATAGAAATCTTGGGAACATGAGTGCTTGGTAGTGGCTTTCCACGACTACGATGGATCACCTTAGTGTGCCGAATTTGCTTTGATCTCTTGGAAGATGAGACTTGCATAGTCCGAGGGTCGATTGAAGAACATCCCATACATTATAGTCGAAATGTTTCGGTTGCACGATCCGGAAGAACCTATTTTGCAGGTTAGGCTCTTGTTGAGAATGGAGACGAGTAGATTCCACATTGGGGGCAACTTCTTCCTCTTGAATTTCGGACGGCCTTGTAAGAGGTTCATTGTAGCCCGTGAGAAGATTTATGAAGGCTAGGAGGGCTTCGTGGAAGGGTTTTCTTCTAGGGCGAGATTGGGAATGGTTTGCCCATCCACTTCGATCACGAAAGGGGAAGATGGAAATATTTGGCAAGTTTTCTTTTGGTGATGGGGATTTGAACGGCAATTTCCACTTGTTCGGGATGGGTGAAAGAAGGCGAGTGTTTCATCGGTTCGATGATCATTGTTAGCCAGTTCTTGGACATAGATTTCGGGGATGTTTGGGTTGGTTAGGGTTAGGGCTCGATTCAATTGTTGTTGTAGAAACTCGATCATGATGCGAAATTCGGTTGATAAGTGTTAGGGTTGAGCGATGCACATTGTTCGCCTTCAATGGCGCTTCACAACGGGAGTACTATCCGCGATTGAATCGATGATTCTTTCTTCATCATTGTTGGAAGGACGGGCGATTGGAAGCCATTTTGAAATTTCGAATGCTTGACAATAGAAAACTTTGTCTTTGCAAAGAGAATGAACACTGATTTAGGGAATTTTTGCGAGGAAGAAGATGAAGGTTGAAATTGGGGGTTTTATGTGAGAGAGAAACTGTAGAATGGGAAGGGGTTATTAAGTTTGGGGAGAAGAAAAAAACGGTTCATTTGAGCTGATGTAAGCACGCGGGTATACACATGCAGTGTTTCGATTGGGGACACGTGTACGACGAGACACGTATGATGATGATTTAGTAGCAGAGGCTGTTTTTCTTAAAAGCAGAAATAAACAAAAATAATAAAAAAATCTGTTTAATTAATCAATTAATTTTGAATTAATTGAATAAACACAGATTTTAATCTTAATTTTATTTATTTAAGTTTAAAAATCAGTCAAGTGAAAACAAAAATCACATGAGAGTTTAGTTTCTATAAAAGAATAATAAAGAAGAATTTGCATTAAACATATAGATTTAAACAACCTTGGAGGCAAGAGTTGATTGAATTTATATATTTAATGGAAATTATAAGAAATATCAATTTATAGAAAATTTAGTTGAAAAACATGTCGACTTGATTTATATTTAAATTTTTTTTGAAATGAATCAAAAGTCTAAGAGACCTTGGCGGCAAGAGAAACTCAGAGCAGATAGATTCAAATAAAATTTAAGTGAAATAGTAAATCAGAAGACAACTAACCAGAGTTAGACTTAGACGAATATCTTCTGCATTGTGAAACTCCCCCTTGAATGGTAAACTCCCCCTTGAATGGTGAACTCCCCCTGTAGTAGCTTCTTTACCTCGTTTCTCAATCTGCACTTTATGATTTCTCTTGAAAGAAAAATATTATTAACAGAAAATCAGAGTAACGCAGAGGCTTCTGAAGTGTTCTGAAGAGTTCAGAAAGCATCAGAGACTTCTGATGACTTCTGAAGTATCGTCAGAATAGTTCAGAGGCTTCTGGATGCTTCTGAAGAAATCATTGTTACATATTAAGCATTCCCGACTTGCTAATTAAGAAGTTAAAACGTCTCTCATCAAGAGCTTTTGTGAAAATATCGGCAAGTTGATAATCGGTAGAAACAAAATACATTTCGATTGTACCTTTTCGACATGATCCTTGATGAAATGATACACAGACATTGATATGCTTTGTTTTGGAATGTCGAATCGGATTTTCTGTAATGGCGATAGCACTTTCGGAATCACGAGAGGATGGGAATCTTATCGTATATCGAACCGTAATCTCGAGTTGGGTCTTCATCCAAATAACTTGTGAACAGCAACTAGCGGCGGCAACATATTCGGCTGCTGGCGTAGATGTGGATACGCGATTTTGTTTCTTGGATGTCCAACTTATAAGTCGATTTCCCGAAATTGACGGCTACACGATGTACTTTTTCAAATCAAGCTTACAACCGCATGATCGAGTACGTATACGCCATTAAATCAAATCCAGAATTTTTAGGATACCAAAGGCCCAACGATGGTGAACCTTTTAAGTACCTAAAAATTCTTTTTACAATACGACCAAATGAGACTCTTTAGGATTGGCTTGATAACGAAAGCACAAAGACAAGTGGCAAACATAATATCGGGTTACTTCTTTGTTAAATATAAAAGAGAACCAATCATTCCTCCTGTATTTGGTAATATCACCGATTTACCGGAAGGGAGTCAGGTCCTAATTTCATACCAGGAGAGATAGGTGTTTTCATGGATGATGAGTTTTGAAGATGAAACTTTTTAAGCATGTCAGAAACATATTTTGCCTGATTTATAAAGATACCAGAGGTGCTTTGTTTAACTTGAAGTCCTAGGAAGAAAGTTAATTCTCCCATCATACTCATTTCAAATTCAGTTTCCATCAACTTAGAAAACAAATCAACTTCTGTTTGATGAGTAGAACCAAATATTATGTCATCCACGTAAATTTGAACTATAGTTAACATACCTTTGCCTCTTTTGATGAACAGAGTTGTATCGATTTTACCTTTTTCATATCTTTTGCTGATCAGAAATTTCGATAGTCGTTCATACCGAGCTCTTGGGGCTTTGCTTTAGACCATACAAAGCTTTGTCAAGAAGATAAACATATTACGGATATCTTGCATCTTTGAAACCATCAGATTGTTCAACATACACTTCTTCTTTTAGACATCCATTAAGAAATGCACATTTAACATCCATTTGGTAGACTTTGAAGTTTTTGTATGCAGAGAAAGCCAAGAATAATCTTATTGCTTCTAGTCTTGCAACGAGCAAAGGTTTCATCATAATCGATACCTTCCTCGACAAGAACCTTTAGCCACCAAACGAGCTTTATTTCTGACAACAATTCCATCTTCATCCTTTTTGTTCCTAAATACCCATTTTGTGCCAATAGCAACTTTGCCTTTTGGTAAAGGAACAAGACGCCAAACTTTATTTCTTTCGAATTGAAGTAGTTCTTCCATAGCATCCACTTGGTTCAACTAAGGCTTCATGTACACGTTTAGGTTCGATCATACTAAGAAAATTAACAAAGAATGCTTCATTTGCAGTAGCAGATCGTGTTACGGCCCTCGGAAAGGACTACCAATTATAAGATGCGGTGTGTGAGATTTAGTCCATTTCGTCATTACGGGTTGAGAAATTGATTGGGTTGTTTTATTTGACGAAATGATTTCATGCGGAAACACAAAATCTTCTTTATTTTCTTGTATGTCCTTCGTATCTGTTTTGTCACCGTCCTGTGTCTCCCCCTCGGATGATGGAACGAAGTAGCTTCTTCGGGCGCGAGATGTAGGAGTAGTGGGAACTTCGGACAAATAGGACGTGACGGATGAAACGAGAAGAAGCGAGGACCGAGAGAGAGTAATGCCCGAGGCTTGGAGAATACGGTATCTGCAAATGTGGAGGTGACATAGCTTCGACACAACTTCGTCGCCGGAAAATCTTGAAAAATAGCATCAATCTCGGATTCTTCGGAACCTGAAAGATAGTCAGAAGTAATAGTATTAAGCTTGAGTTCTGAAGTAGAGTGTTCGGAAGTCAGTTGGGTGTTATCATCGAAGTCAATGTTGATGCTTTCCATAACAGTTTTTGTTCGTAAGTTAAAAATTCGGAAAGCTCTTGAATTTAACGAGTAGCCTAAAAATTTAGCTTCATCGGACTTCGGATCAAATTTGCCAAGATTATCTCTCGTTTAAGATAAAACATCTGCAACCAAAGATATGAAAATTTTTTACAGATGGTTTTCTTTTTATTAATCGGCTCATAAAAGGTTTTGAGATGCCTCTTGACAATAATTGAACGGTTTTGAGTGAAACAAGCAATAGCAACGACTTCGGCCCGAAGTGAATTGGGAGACCGAAGCTGCGAGCATCGTTCTTTGCTTCCAACCAAGGTTACACATTGCGACGTTCAACTACCGTTTTGTTGTGGAGTAACGGCGAGAAGTTTTGAGTAATTCCTTGTTCAACAAGATACGATTCAAGCTTGGCGTTCTTGGAATTCTGTACCATTATCACTTCGAAGCTGTGAATCTTCGATGTAGAAGAACTTGAATTACGGTCATCATATTACGTAGCACCACCGGGACTTCGACTTTTGACGAACGAAAGTTAAAGCCAAGTATATCCGGAAAATTCATCAATTAGTACCGAATATACTTTTACCGGATAGACTACGAATTGCAATTGGACCACAGAGATCCACATGTAATAATTGCGAGGTCTAGTACGAGAATGATCACTTTTTGTTTTATGAGATGCTCGTTTTAATTTTGCCCATTTCATGCAGGCGAGAGGTGATCTTTTTGAAAATGAATATACGGAAGTCCGAGATACCGGTTTGTTTTTAACAAGCATCTCAAGATTATTAAAATTTAAGTGAGACATTTTATGATGCCGGAAGCCACGCAACTTCACTCTTTTTTGGAGATGAGACATAAAGTTTCCTTACCATCCTTAGAGATAAAATTCATCATATACAAGTTACCTTTCTGTCGCTTTCTCCAAAGTTCTTCACTGCCTTAGAGAATAAATAACAATGTTTTCATCAAATACTACTAGTATTTTAGAATCACAAAGTTGACTTACACTAAGGAGGTTATGTTTCGAGCCGAAACATGAGCTACCTTTCGATAAGGTGATATTACCCTCTTGTAGAGTACCGTAGCCTTTTATTTGACCCTTACCATTATCACCAAAAGTTACTACTCCACCGATTTGTCCTTGAATTGGGATAGTAAATTTTTGGGATCCAGCTAAATGTGCCTCGAGCATCCGAAGTCAAGATACCGGATATGCAGCACGCCCGTTTACGCAATCAAAAATCGAATTTCTTAGGTACCCATCGCATAATGGGTCCTTTTATGTTAGCTTTTGGAGTATGCTCGTTTTTCGATTTAACGAAGGTAAAGACTTTATTTTTGGTTTTTGGTTTTTTTGAGTTTATTCTTTTTGTGACAAACATACTTGTGTGGAATGATCGAGAGGTTTGCGAGAAAAATTGTTTTAACTTTAAGAACGAGTGAAAAACATTCGAAGACCGAAACATAGAAGATTGAATTGAATTTTCATTGCGAGAATGGTAATTACAATTATTCTTTCTAAAGTCTTTTCTAGTATCAGTTGTTCTAGAGAACCTATCTAGACTAGACTTTTGTTTTAGTTCGGCTTTTTCTTCTACGTGTTCTTCCTCCGATCTACTTTTGCAGATCTCGTTATTTCTTGAAAAAGGAACATAAGAATTAGAGGATTTCCATTTGCCTTTTTGAATATTAGTAAACTTCGGAAGAGTAGAGTTTAAAATCCTTTGATTTTGCACTTTGTTTTTGAGTTCGCCTCTTTCTCAAGTTCAAGACATGTTTTGGCTTTGAGACACATATCTAAGAAGTACGGATGTATAGATGCGATTTTCTCGGTTGCGGTGAACAAACGGGAAGAATAGGTATACCACTTGAAAGTTTAGCACAATCTCTATCGAAGCTACCGATTTCTTGAGATTTATCGGTATACAAATAATCATCCTTTTTATCAATAATTTCTGAATTATTTTGTGATAACTTTTGATGATTTAAAAGAATTAATTTCTAAATTTGAAAGGTAATTTTCGCAGTTATCAAAAAATTCTTCATCATTATTGTCATTCTCCCATGGATACGTAATCTCGGCCAAGCTTTGCGAGTTTCGGAAAGATGTAAATCTTCAAATGAACGAGGGGAGAGATCTACTGGATGATTCTCACAAAGAGTTTCATTTCTAAAACACTTATCCGGAAGTAGAGAATATCGTTTTCAAACATAAGTCGTAGATCTTCCTGCGCACGACTTGGAACAAAAATATACGCTACGGATTCAAAATTGTATGTTTATTTGAACCAAAATTGAAAATATCATCTTTCTTACCGAACTTTATTTAGATCAACATTTGTTTTACAACAATATTCAATATTTTCGAATTTAAGTTTGCTTTTTTTTTGATGGTTTTCATATCTAGATTTTTTAAAAATAGATTTTTCATACAAAATTGGAAACTTTGGCTTCGTATTTGTCCAACACAAAAACGATTTCGGATCGACCTTTTTCTTACACGTGTAGGGATCTAGGTCCTCGAAACCAAATCCGGATCTTCCTACTTGTGTGTTAATTTTGTCATGAACCTTCTACATTGCATCCGGATATGTTATAATCGTAGCTTTTCTGTTGAAGTTCAATGTGTAAAAATTCTCTCTCTTTTACGAAAATAGTTTTTAAGTGCTACGGAGTTGAGTCTATCACTCTCTTTGTCTCGATTTCTTTCTTTCTTCCGAAGTTTATTGAGATTCAAAATTTCCTTTTTAAGTTTTTCTTGAAAGTTTTAAACTCATGGAAATCGTTTCCTTTGCGGTATTTAATTCGAGTTTTTCTTCTCGTAAGTAAATCCATTTCTCTTTTGAAAATATCTCTTTCCCTTTTGATTGTAGAAAGAGTTTTCTCGGTCTTTTTCGTAATTTCTTTTCGATTGTGAGTTTCGATTTTAGTTCCTCAAAATTGTTTGATAACATCACAATCGTTTGTTCAACTCGGATGATCCGAGAGAAATTACTAGCCGGTGACTCGGAGGGTTGATCCTGCGATTCGTTTGTGTTTGCCATTCCACGAACATGGCTTCATCACCCAGATTCATCTTGCACCCGATTTTCTTTTACGCAAAGTGTGCTCTTTCGGTGACATTGTACTTATATTTGTTTTTGTAATAAGTCTTATCCTTTTCCGGAAGCTCCTCTGCAATCTCTCGAGTAATGTCCGGGCTTGCCACATCCTGTATGAGACATCTTTCTTCCTTTTTAATTCTTCTTCTTTCTTCTCTTCTTCTCGTTTTCTCTACTCTCTTTCTTCTTGTTTAGGAACATAGAGACGATCAAATCGTTTATTTCCTTTCAAAGACCTATTTCCAAAACGATTAGTAAATTGCTTGGTTATTAAAGCCGAGTCGGCAAACGCTTTAATTTCATCATACGATTCGAGTCATCTTAGCGATCTCGATATGAAGGCCTTCGATTTCTTCCCCTGTCATCACTTCGTCTTCGATTCCTTTTGTTTTACGAGATCAAAGCCGAGGACCTCCGATGTTTTGTTCTTTTACGAACAACTTCTTTTCATGAGCTTGCGAAGCAGTACCGAATACATCATGCGGCGACCATTGTTCAAGGTCCCGATTGGCTTGTAGTGACATGGATAGATTTGACCATTCGGGGTTAACCTTTTGAGAAATAGAACATTGTTGTCTTCCTTTGATCTAACGATGTCACATCTCTTGCGAGATTAATCGGATTGTTGAATCGATGAAATGTTTGTTCCGAGAGATTCATCGATCGGCGCTCTGAAAACTATTATATTCATTTAGAGCTTGGGCTCTTATGTTCTTTCATTTTCGCACCACGCTTCCAGAGATTCTCCGATTGATCCCATAAATCTTTTCTTGTGTCACATGAGTCCGAGAGATTGAAAAATCTCATTTGGAATGGCCATTATCAACGGAGACTTAGCTTTTAGCTAATTCCACCTTAGCCTTTTCTTCATCGGTCCGAGTTATTCCTTGACTTCGAACCGGTCTTGCGGTACCTCATCCGTATTTCGGTCGTGCAGGTGCGGGAATAGTAGTGGTGGGAACAAACGGACCGTTTTGAATAATTGGATATAACTCGGCATCCAATCCCTCATAGAAGTTAACCATTCGAATCTTCCATTGTGGGTATTCATCACGTACAAGAGTTGGAGGTTTAGTCGGGGACCCGGACGTATAAACGACATTCAAGCTCGAATTTGCCATTTGAGTAGGATAGAAGAGAAAATTTGAAGATTTGAAAGAAATTTAGAACAATTAAATCTCAATTTGATAGAAGAACGGTCGATAATATCAACATTTCTTCAGATTACAAAATGAATGACTCAATTTAAGAGAAGATTGTTAACGATTTAACAAAATCTCGTAAAACGAGTGGATTAATAAACAAATTTTGAATGCGAGAAAATACCGTTCGATCGAAAGGAATTTCTTCAATGGAAGAGATCTAATAATCAATAGATTGATTAGAAGGCTCTGATACCAATTGTTGGTTCCAGATTCCTTTAAACCGATTGTTAATTGAGAGTATTGAATCAAAGTGAAATGCGGAAGCAGATCAATTAACAATTTAAATCAATAGAACGATAAACGAGAATGAAGAACAAAGATTATGAAATGATAACTTTGAATCAAAGTAGACAAAGTTATGAATTACTACGGTATTCTTCAAAATGTAAATGTATTGATCGACTACTTTTACAAACACAATATAATGCTATTTATACGAATACAAAAACAGAAAGTCAAAATGCTAGCCAATTACAAAGTGCCATGTGTCTAAAAGGGAGCGTCTAACAACAATTAGTTATAACAAGAAGAGTGTGTTGACTTTTGTAGACATCTCTTCTTTGACTCATACTTTAATTTCTAACAGATACTCTTAGGTCCTTTAAATTTGGCCTTCAAAAACTCAGATTGCCTAAATAATAATGAGGTTTGGACTGCGTGCATTTCAGCATTATCAGAGATAGGGACAACTATCGCTGAGTCACTTGCTGAGGTGAGGACCAAAGAAGAGGAGATAGAAGTAGAATAGAAGGCTGTGGAAGTAGTACCTGATCTAGCTTCAGCAGAGCTGGCTAAGACACCTTCAGTGACCGGAGTCGCTGTTGATGTAGGTAGAGCTGAAGAAGCAACAACGGATGTAAAGACCGTTGAAGTGGTTGTGGCTGCAGTTGGTGTTGGTAGAACACCGAAATCAGAGAGGGTGGTCTTTTGAGAGACCAACTTCTTTGGCTTCTTTGCTTTGGTTGCGATGGTCTTTTTATGACCATCAGTTGGTTGTTTCCTCTTAAAACCAGCAGTGTCTGGGTTGCTCGCTGTTGGGTTTGACAACGAGGTAGACACTGGAAGAGGTGCTCCAATCATCTACAGCATATAAGGTGTGAAAGGAGCATCACCTGGATGTTCCTCAATGTCCAAAGATTTCTTTCCTACGATAGAGAAGGAGTGACCGCCGACCTTCGAGTATTCTTCCCCGAAGGCAACTTCCATAATAGTTGCGAAGAAGCGAGGGTATGGGATGACGGGGTGTCTGGTGGCGGCATTGATACGACTGACCATGTCTCTGAAAAAGTAATTCGCGTAGTTCAGGTTGTGGCCGGTGCAGAGAGAGTAAGCAAGGTCTTGAAAGTGATTGCTTGCCTGATCATGAGAGCCAATCTTCGACCCCAGGCACTGGATCACCTGAGTGAAGATATACTGCCAACGAGCAGGAAGCCTTTTCTTCTCTAGCTTAGATCCCACGGTCTTCAGCGACGGATTCTCCCATGAGTATTCAATGGAGTCCACAAATGCATCAATTTGCATCTTAGTCGGTTCAGCGCCCCACTGTTGGTGCTTTGTGCGTACATGGAGACGCAGAGCCTTCCTGAGAAATCCAGCGGTGAAGGAGAAGGACCCTAGTTCTGGAATTTTGAACTCAATAGCAGGGAGTTGAGTTCCTTTGTCAGTTGTCAGCATGGTACAGTGAGCCGTGTACCACAAGGCTTGAAGATGGGAAGTGATGCCGACCGGGTTGTGAACGAATGCATGCATCAGAGGGCATGCCTTGATGAAAGTAGCTCCTTCAGTGAATTGGGGGCGATCTGCAGGGATTTCTACCAACGCTATGTAGTTGCAGGTCTTGAAGACTGCTCTTTCCAGAGGGAAGTGACAAGTTGGTGCAACGACCAGAGTCGTGTCTTCAGCGGCGAGAGGATGTTGCGGCGGTTTACTTGCGGATGCCATTCTTTGTGGGAAAGATAGGAACACCAAAGAGGTAAATCATGCTTTTATACATAAATGTATAAACCAGAGTTTGGTATAAAGAATACCAAATGTAAGATCAAAGAAAACAAATATTTTGATGAACAATATCAAAATGTTTGTTATAAACAATAATAAAAATCTAAGGTAAATGGATTAAAGTTTTTAAGAAAAAAAAATCTTCTGTTCTAAGGAAAGAACTTAGAACAGGGTTTTTATAGAGGAAAAAAAACTTTTTAATTTTTTTTGATCCAGATTATCTTTATTTTTATTTTTAGAGGTTAAGGAGAAGAAAGGTGAAACAAGATGTTTCCAGTCATAATATAAGGTTTAGATTAAACCTTAGTTGAGTTCTTACAGAAAAACACCCACAAGCGTGTTCTTCGTGTTCTTGAGAAACTTTGAAGATTCGAAGAATTTCTTTTGCCTTGCGAATAGTTATGAAAGCGGAAGGAGCAAAGTAAGGCAAAAAGAATGCTTAAATAGCAATAGGAGAGAGAAAGAGAGGAGTGCTAAACGACGGTTTTAGCTTTTTGAAAAAGAAATGATGACCTGGCGCACGTTCCAAGAAAGGAGTTGGAATGGAAACGTCGTGGTCTGTCGTGTGTCAGAAAAAAGGTCTGACGTGTCCTTTTCTTTATTTTTAAAAGATTATAATGATATTTATCCATAAGGAAGGTTTATCATTGATAATTTTAGAAAAATCTTCATCACTAATAATAAAGGATTTTCAGTGATGAGTTTTAATTTTAAGAGAGACATTCTTTGATGAGAAAATATATCAAAGAGTGTTAAAAATTAGAAGATAATACCTGAGAAGATGGCCTAGATATTGCTGAATCAGAGTTCAGAGAATGGAAAGTTTGAAAGCTTTATTTGTAATCCTTTGTTGGTCATTGAATAATAAATTATTCAGCGTTCAACATACCAAGTTCGCTGATGAGTAGATTGAATCTAGTTTCATCAAGAGGCTTGGTGAAAAGATCAGCGAGCTGATATTCAGTAGGAACAAAATGGAGCTCAACTTCACCATTCATCACATGATCTCTGATAAAGTGATATCGGATCTCAATGTGCTTGGTTTTGGAGTGAAGTACAGGGTTGTTGGCAATTGCAATAGCACTTGTACTATCACAATAGATAGGAATTTTAGAGAGCTTGAGATTGTAGTCTCTTAGTTGATTTCTCATCCAAAGGATTTGAGCACAACAACTACCAGCGGCTACATACTCAGCTTCAGCGGTGGAAGTGGACACTGAGTTTTGCTTTTTACTTGTCCAACTAATTAACTTTCCACTTAGTAGTTGACACCCACCAGTGGTGCTCTTTCTGTCTATCTTACAACCTGCAAAGTCACTGTCAGAGTAACCAATAAGATCAAATCCTGAGCCTTTGCGATACCAGAGACCAAGATTTGGAGTTCCTTTCAGATATCTGAAGATTCGCTTTACAGCGATTAGATGGGATTCCTTCGGTTCAGCTTGATACCGAGCACAGAGACAGGTAGCGTACATGATGTCTGGTCTACTCGCTGTAAGATATAGCGGAGACCCAATCATTCCTCGATAGGCAGTGACATTTACTGGTTTCCCATTGGGATCCTTGTTTAATGTCAGAGGAGGCGCCATAGGAGTCTTCATAGCTGAGCATTGATTCATGTCAAATTTATTCAGCATGTCTTTAACATATTTGCTTTGACAAATAAAAATTCCTTTGTCAGATTGCTTAATCTGCAAACCTAGAAAATATGTTAGTTCACCCATCATACTCATTTTATATTGTTTTTGCATTCTTGCAGCGAAACGAGTGCAAAGTTTGGGTCTTGTGGATCCAAAGATAATGTCATCAACATATATCTGAGCGAGAATAGTATAACCTTTGTATTTTCTTAAAAATAGAGTTTGGTCAATTTTTTCATGAACAAATTTTTCTTTAAGAAGGAATTTAGAAAGGGTATCATACCAAGCTCTAGGAGCTTGTTTTAACCCGTAAAGAGCTTTTTCAAGTTTAAAAACATAACCAGGATGGTTAGAGTCTGAGAAACCAGGGGGTTGTTCAACATAAACTTCCTCGCTGAGTTTTCCATTTAGAAAAGCACTTTTAACATCCATTAGAAAAACTTTGAAGTCTTTATGGGCAGCATAAGCTAAAAAGAGTCTTATGGCTTCTAAACGAACAACAGGTGCAAAGGTTTCATCATAGTCAATCCCTTCTTCCTGTCTATAACCTTGAGCAACAACTCTAGCCTTATTGCGAATTATAGTCCCGTTTTCACTAGCTTATTTCTGAAAACCCATTTGGTTCCTATGACAGTTTTACCAGAGGGTCTAGGAACAAGATTCCAGACTTTATTTCTACAAAATTCAGTCAGTTCTTCTTGCATAGCTGATACCCAGCTAGGATCAGAGATAGCTTGATCTATCTTTTTTAGGTTCAGAAAGAGAGATGAAATTAACATAGAGACATATATTACCTGTACCACTACGCGTTTTGATACCTGCATTGGGATCACCAATAATGTGATTTCTTGGATGATTTGCAGTCCATCACTGAGCTGGAGGTTGAGGAGAGAGATCAACAATAGATTCAGCGACCTGTTCTTCAGATTCTGGAATAGGACTTGTTTCAGCAACAAGTACTTCATTTAGAATCAATTCAGGGGATTGATTTTCAGAAGTTGTTTGGTTGTTCACAGAGGAATTTCCAAGAGAGGAATCAGCAATAGGAATCTGATTTAGAGGAATAACATTCATCCCTGAAGATGGATGATTATTACTTGTTGGGTTTACAGGGATTTCATCATCACTTGCTTCAGCTTGAGTCTGATTGCTGAAGTATGTTTCAGGTTCCCCATAATGAGATCTCATCCAGGCATTCAACTCTTCATCATCATCATGAGAGTGAGACGTATGAATGAGACGAGATTCATCAAAGTTAACGTGCATGGATTCTTCAACATGTTGTCTTCTTTTATTGAAGACTCTGAAGGATTTAGATATAGAGGAGTATCCAAGAAATATACCATCGTCAGCTTTTGGATCAAATTTACCTAAATGATCTCTGTCATTCAGAATGTAACATCTACATTCAAAAATGTGGAAATATTCCAGAGTAGGTCTTCTTCCATGAAATAATTCATAGGGGGTCTTTTTAAATCGTTTAACTATTAGGGATCGATTTTGAGTGAAGCATGCTGTATTAACTGCTTCAGCCCAGAACTGAGTTGGAAGATGCGATTCACTGAGCATTGAGCGAGCCGCTTCAATGATAGTACGATTTCTTCTTTCAGCAACACCATTTTGCTGAGGAGTTCTTACAGAGGAGAAGTTGTGAGAGATGCCTCTTTCGTCAAGGAAGTTATCTAGAGTACTGTTTTTTGAATTCAGTGCCATGATCACTTCTTATGGAACGAACAATTAGATTGTTCAAAACTTCCATCTTTTTGATAAAAGAGATTATCATAACAGGGGTGTCACTTTTGGATCGAAGAAAGAATACCCATGTGTATCTGGAGTATTCATCAACAATTACTAAAGTGTATTTATTTCCAGAGATCGATTGGACATTAACAGGTCCGAATAGATCCATGTGAAGTAGCTGAAGAGGAGTGGTCACTGAAGAGACTTGCTTTGACCTGAAGGAGGCTTTTGTCAGCTTTCCCTTCTCACACGCTGAACAAAGAGATTCCTTTGTAAAGGTATGATTTGGGAGGTCTCTGACTAAATCTTTTTGAGACAATTCATTTATTGTCTTAAAGTTAAGATGAGAGAGTCTTTTAATAACCAGTTTATGTCAGTGGATGCTTTAGAGATAAAGCACATGTTCTTAGAGTGAGAACTATTCATATTTATGACATATACATTTTCCACTCTTTTGCCTGTGAGAGCAAGCTTATCATTTCCGTCAGTGACAGCACACCTATTCTTCAAGAATAGAACTTTGAAGTCTTTGTCACATAACTGACTGACGCTTAAGAGATTGTGTTTTAGTCCCTCAACGTAAGCAACACGAGAGAAAGATGTGGCTCCGTTGGACAGAATTCCATAACCTTTAGTGTATCCTTTGCTATTTCCACCAAAGGTCACTGATGGACCAGCTTCTTCTTTGTAATCAGAGAGCAGAGATTTTCTGCCTTTCATGTGCCTTGAGCATCCGCTATCAAGATACCAGATACCTTTGGCACTCTGCATACAACAAAAGATTAATTGTTTAAAGGTACCCATACTACTATGGGTCCTGCTTGGTTAGATAGAAGATTGGCGGAGGAGCTACTAGCTGAAAAACTCTCTTCAGTGGATATCTTCACCTTTGATGGTTTTGCAACCTTGGTGGATTTCACTCTCGCTGATTTATCAGCTTGAGCTACTTTCTTTCCATGAGCTAGTTTATCAGCTCTAGTAGCATTAGGACATTTGCTTGCAATGTGGGTAGTTTTACCACAGTGATAGCATTTCCTATATTTATAGGGTTTGGAAATCAGAGAGGGAGCAGGAAATTTCTCAGGGATAGGTCCAAGAATTCCTTTATCCATGGTTCTTGGAGGTATAACAACCTTTTCAGGAGTAGGAGTTAGATCGATTTTAATTCTGGGGGTTGGTCTCTGAGAAAAGTCAGGGACCTTCTTCCCAGTTTTAGAAACTTTTTCTGAGGATTTCTTGTTCCTATCTTGAGTTTTCTTATTCTTAGGAACTTGATTTAGAAGCTCGTTCTTGATCACTTTCTTAGAATTAAGAATAGAACGCTTCTCTTTAGAAGAGGAGGAAGACGAGGTTGAAGAGGAAGGATCAGGGATAGAAGAGACAAACATTCCGAATTTAAGCTTGGAACGATCATTGTCTGGTTATTCCTTTTAAGGGTTATAGCCTAACCCACTTCTTACTTTCATAGGTATTTGAGCATTGATGATCTCATTGACTTTATCAGAAGCCTTACACCATCCTTTGATGGTTGCCTTTTCAGACTTGAGATTAGCGATGGCCTTTTCCCTATCAGCGATAGCTTGTTGTTTCTCGACGCTTATTGTTTGATTTGCAAAGACTTGGTCTTTGAGAGATTCCTCAATTTTAGAAAGTTCTTTGATTCTTATATGGCAATTTTTTAATTGTTCAGATAAGTCGGTGTTAATTCTCTCGGCCTTTATTTTTCCATTTAAAGCATCGTAGAAATCAACAGTCATAGCATCGAGAGTTGACAAGTTATCACTTTCAGAAGGTAAAGAGAAAGAGGGAATAGTTACCTGAGTAGAAGGAGACTCAGAGGAAGAAGTCTCAGTGACTTCTTCAGCGTCTTCAATTCTTGCCATCAGACAGAGGAAGGCAAGATCTTCTTCATCTGAACCAGACTCTTCAGAGGTCTTGGCCTAGTCATCTTCAGCATCCCAGTCAACTTCTTCAGCTACAAGGCCTTTGCCTTTTTGCTGGTTTTTCTTCATATCTTTGTATTTGTTTTTCAGTTTCAAATACTTCTCCTTTTTATCAGAGGTATGGGAGGTAGTGGGAGCAGCAACTTTCTTTGACCTGCATTCACTTGCGAAATGACCCTTTCGCTGACAGTTGAAGCAAATCGCTGAGGCTTTTTGAGCAGGCAACGATTTCTGCTTTTCAGCGTCAGAGAGGTTGGAAGGTTTTCGAAAATTGCTCTTTCTAGCAAATCTTTTAAAGTTATTAGTTAAAAGGGCTAGAGAGTTATCAAACTCAGAGATGTCTGCATCAATGAGTTGATCTTCTGAATCAGTTTGACCTAATTCAGTAATGGAGGTGATAGTAGAAGAAGGAGCATTTTTAGAAGAAGTTCCCTCAGAAGTCACAAGTGCTAAAGAAGTACTTTTAGCACCTTTGAGTTTATTAATTAGGTTCTTCCTTAGAAGTTGGGATTGTTCCTCATTTAAGAGCATACCATATAATGCACTTAAGGACAAGGTTTCAAGATTCTTTGACAGTTTAATACATGTAGTGTACACTGCCCATTGATCGGGCAATGCCTCCATGAATTTTGTCAGAATTTCAGCGTTTGAATAAATTCTATTGACTGATTTGAGATCAATCAATAGACAGTTAAATCGCTGGTGAATTTGAGAAAGAGATTCACCCTTTTGATACATAAAACTCTCATATTTTCTTACGAGATTTATGCATCTAGTTACTTTCACTTCAGAAGTTTCTTCATATTGGATACATATTGTATCCCACATGGCTTTTGAAGTCCTCATTTTCATGACAGAATGATAGACCTCATCAGGTAAAGCCATTGCTATTATTGATCTAGCTTTAGAGTCAATAGCAATTTCTTTCTTGTCTTCTTCAGTCCATCTGTTAGGAGTTTTAACAATACTCCTCTCAGGAATGGCTGGAGTAGTAGTGGTGGCAGGAACACTAGCAACTATAGTTGTAGGAACAAATGGTCCATTTTCCAGATAGTAGGGAATCTTGGGGTCAGATCCCTCCAGAAATAGAGACATTCTTTCCTTCCATAATGGAAAGTTATCATGGCCAAATCTAGGTGGTTTAGCTAAAGATCCATTATCGTTATAGTTTGTATTAGGGTTTGACATTTTAAAATAATTTTTAAGAGAAAATATTTTAAAGAGATAAGAAGCAAACACTTGTTGGTCCCAATAAGGGTCTACAAGAGTTCAATCAAGAGAGAACAGTTTGTAGAAGGGGGAGTTGAATACAAACACACAGATTTTTGATTTTTAAAGGAGTTTATTAAAATAAACAAATTTATAGTTACAAGCGAAACTAGAACAAGTTTAAAACCTATTCTATTGTAACTAAGAAACACGAAGTATGATGCACAAGAAGATGAAAGAAAGAATAAAGAGGGTATAAGTTAGATAGAAGCATGCATTAAGATGAAGAAGATATCTTCATCTTATTTATACTCGTTTGTCTTTGAAACAAGACAAAAGGTATATGCCACGTGTCAAGCTTGGATAGGAAGCTTGTCCTTGTTAATAAGACAACCATGCTTTTGGCCGAATATGAACAGTACCATATCAGATATGATGGGGACATAAGAGACAAGTCGTACGTCCTTTTCTGACATGGTTCTAGGTTTGACTTTTGTGCATCAAGGATAAGATAAATCTTTAATCTTGCAAAGGAAGCTTCATTTGATCGCTGATACTGAATCTTCAAGGATGAATCTTCAGTGTCGCTGAGGCTTCGCAAGACTTCACACTTTGAGTAGACAATCGCTGCTATCGCTGAACCGCTTCAGTTCACTTAGCTGATTATCTCTTTCTTCAGCTAGAGTCTTCGACTGTCGCTGAATGGTCTTCTGGTGTGATAACTGATCTTCAGGTCTTCAGTGATAAGCTCGTAGTTCCTTGACTTTCAGCGATCGCTGATAGCAATCAGCGTGTGCTATCGCTGAAATTGAACAGAAGCTTAACTATGGAATTTCACTAGGTATAGTAAAGGAATCATATTCAAATCACTGAGAGGAGTTATGATCAACACGCACACATATACATCTCGATCGACGAATTCCACCACCATATTACCTATATTTATGTCTCCTAACTTTGTATCTTCACCTGCTGATTCAACTTGTTCATAACCTTCTTCTCATCTGAATCATTCCCAACCCTCCACATCTTCTCTACACTTATTACCGATTCTAAGAACTCACTCCCCCTCTTCCCCATTCTCTACCCCTCCAACATACACATGCGTTAATTACATTTCCTCGGAGCAGGTGCAAGTTTCTTCTTCCTCATCAAAAGATAGTCCTCCCATCCTGACCTAATGATCCCATAATGATCAGATACGATGTAATTCAACAAGAATGATCAAGAATCAAGATGAACAAATTGCACTATTCATATGTATTAAATATTCTCTCTCTATAAACTCTCTCTCTACAATCTATTATAATGAGTGAATGAATAAGCTTCTAAGATCTAATTACCAAGCATATTGAAAAAACCACAAGGGTTGTGGCGTACTGGTTGAGACCCTGGGGATGTGGTGGAATATCCCATCCACCCAAGGTTCGAATCCAGACGTACACAATAATTGTGGCCACTGAGTTTATCAGGGCTAATGTATTGCAGTCAGAATTTGCCAGGATTAGTCCAGGTATAGCCTGGGACACCCTTCCAAAAAAATTACATTGACAAGCTATTTATACTCTACAATACAAAGCTTGTAACATTGACCTTAATGTCTTCAATATTGTAATCTTTGATACAATATATTTAGACCTAACAATCGCCCTCTTTGTATTCGAGATAATAATTCAACAAATTAGCGCTTTAACAATCTCTTTCTTTGAAGACAATCGAACTTTGTCAACAAACGGTATCTCCAGCAATGAAATAATCTTCCCCTTTTGTATTCAAGCAAATCTAATCTGAAGACAAACAAACACCCCTTTTAAACTAAATAGAATCTTTTGATCAAAATCTTCAGCTTGAATCAGTCTTTAGAATATTTGGGAGACTTTCCATTTGAAACTTCAACAGTCAACAATCAAACTTTAGACAATAAGGCTCGAAACTTTGATAGTATATGTACTAAGCTTGTCTCCTATATATCATGAAAATATCAATCTTCAATATCAAACATCTTCAAATAACTTTATCTTGAAAACAAACAATCTTCGCTCTTTTATTCCCTGTACATATATGAAAACTTGATAATGTCTGTCAGCTCTGTTTGTTTCCTCTCAACATCAACATTAAATCTTTTCTTCTTTGTTCTCATCATTTCTTTGCATGTGTCTTTGTGTTTGCGTTTGTCTTTGACATATATAATCTCCCCTCATGATGATTGAAGTGCGAATACGGGAAAAAATTCCTTTTATTTTAGTATTCAAGTCTTTCAAATAAAGACTGAGTAGATTATGTGTTGCATGCCCGTAAAAAATTGAAACATCTCTTTGTTAAGAAAGAAATGAGTAGCAGGTGGGGTTAAATCAAGAGTTGGCATGGACGAACTGCCTCTTTCAATAATGGTCATCAAAGAATTGTGAACTAGCCAGTAGATGTGGTTGCCCAACTTAGAAGTGGTTGGTGCAGAGTTTTATGTTTCTTTTAACTCTGTTCTCATACCCTCTATCTTTTAATAAAATCCTCACTTCTAACCAAACTCTCATTTCCATTTTGCTACTCAGCACAGTGAGATTACTCAAACGTATGAGTTATCTCCCCCAATCTTTGATGTAATACCCATCACCCCTCAATCACTCAGGGATTACTTCTTAGGTAGGGTTACCGGTTCAAGTAGTCCATAGAAGTATATTTAATCTTACACATTGTTCCCATGAAATATTTCCTAAAAAGTATCAAAGATGTTATGCTTTGAAATTCAGAAATCAACATCTGAAATACGAGTTCTAGACTGATTTATCTATAAGTCAAAATAAAACACAGGTTTTGAACTGACATGTTTAGAAAATAATACATGAATGTTTCTGTTTAAGAATGTCAATGAACAAATACGAATGTTAAACAGAATGACTTTTAGTAAGCACAATGTTTCGAAAAACAATGAGTAGAATGTAAGTGTTACGAACAATTCACAATTATAATTTCGAATAAAAATAAAATCATTGAAATGAATTAAAGGTGAACATGAGATAAATCAAAGAATATCAAGCGAATGTATTTCCATCGATTTCCATCGAATATCTAACAAAGTATGTGACGTGGAAACAACTTTTTCAAGATAATATCACACGTGGGAACCCAAGAATCGAATTGAACTACCATGGTTTTTGTGAAATACAACTTTTCAAACAAGATAATATGGTATAAAATCTTTTCCCTTCAAAGATAAAAAAAATACTTACTCCCCCTTAAACCAAGCATAAGTATGATAATGTGTTTGAATAATCTGAATTCAGCATGATACATGATAACATGCAAAACATATTTAGTAGATTTTGGTACCTATACCTTCACGGGTCTTTGCATGTTAGCTTTAGTCTGAGGTATAGTATAAGATCCGAACCATCTATTTTGATTAAATGTTCTAACAATAGATCTTATCATTGGGGAATTAGGAATAGAATACGTACCGTGTAAGCTATTCACATACCTCTTATTCACAAAGCCATCCATTCCACATGTTGAACAACATATCTTGGTTTACCTCATAATGATCAGCTCATTGATTGATCTGACAAAGTAAGGTAGATCAGTCCTAGAAGCAAATGACTTTGCATCAACTATAGAAGATTCATATGACTTGCTTCCAACATGTTCATATGCAGTTGATTTCCTTTTCCAAAACATCTTAACCTACTTAGATTGGTTAGTATTTGAACCAGAAACATAAAAATTATATAAAAGTTTAGAAGGACAAATCTGATCTTGTGAGAAATCATTTGATTTGACGAACGTTGTTGAAGGAACCTTTGCGTGTATAGATCTTGAGGTAGTCTTGAATGAAGATAGACTCAGCTAAATCACCATATGGTGAGTGAGCAATAGTATCGGCAATAGCTCTGTTAGATAATTCAACTTTGAAGTTTATGTCTTCAACCTCCTTGACTTTAGCCCTCAGAACATTTCGTTTTTCAACGATCAAATCAACTTCTTCTGTATTTCAGACTTCATAATCTACTGTTTCATAACATCTGTCTGAAGTCCAAATAACTTGTGTTTAAGATCAACAATCTTTATCTCAACCGCTTCTTTATCAATCTCAAACACCTTTTCTATCTCAGCATCAGATCTCTTTTCAGCTTTCTAATTTATCAACTTACTTTGAAAGCTTTTCTTTTCATCGTCCACTTTTTTTCGAGCCTGGAAATCTTCTTTGAAAAAACAATAACCTTTGCTTCAAGAATTTGTCTTTCAGCATCGAAGTTACTCTTCTCATTCTCTAATCTACTTCTAACCGTTTATTCTTATCTGATAACTCTTTGACAGTTCTAGTATTCTTCTTCATAAGAATCTTCTTGTCAAAAGCAACGATCTTTCTTTCACTTTCTAATGTTGTCAGAAGTACAAAAATATGCTTTGAAAGCTCCAAACACTTCTGATACTTCTTATCAGACTTCTTTCTCTCAGCTTCTAAATCACAATTACCTATTTAAAATTAGAAACTTGTTTTGAAAGTTTAGCAATAGTCATCTTAGAAGATTTAAGCTTTCTTTCAAAACCTCTCTTTTCAGCCTCAAATACGATTTTCTCATCAGTACATATCTTTCTTTCTTTCTCAAACTTCTCTTAAAGATCACTCATATTTTATTTCTGAAGTTCAAAATCTGTAACCTAGCTTGTTCTCAAGAACAAGATTTTTCTTTATCAGCACAATATTCTCTCTTAGTTATAACCTCTATGGAAAGTATCCATAGAAATCTCACTGGGTTGTGCTTGCAATGCCTTCTTTTCAGCTTAATCCTTTCTCAAAGAAGCAATCAGCTCTTCACCTGCAAGACAATCGACTTTTAAGAAATAAATCTTCTTCTTTTGTTTATCGACTAAAGCTTGCAGTGAGGACATAATAGAATTCAAACTAGATGTAGACATCATTATCTGAAGACTTGAAAAGTCAAAGTCAACTCTCGAGAAAAAGTCAACCAAAAAGTTACTTTTGACAACGGAATCTGAAACCCAATCCAAAAAGTTAAAATTTGAAAGCGCAAAATTGGAAATTTCCAAAAAAATTGGATCTTATGCGAAGACTTTTTGTGCGAAGCTCGCAAGGTCTCGCACACACTTTATGCGAAGGTAAGCGAGGCTCGGGTATGCCTTGCGCGAGGATGAAGCTTGTGTGAGGAACGGGTGCCTTGTGCGCGACTCAAGTTACTTCGGACACGTATTGTGCGAGGGTTATATAGTAAGCCTTATGAACACTTGAAGATATCCTTGTGCGAGGGTTATGAAGGTTCGCAGATCTGATTCCAGAAATCCAATTTCAAGTCAAAGGTGGCGTTTGTTTTTTAAGAGGTTCTGAAGTCTGAAGTCTTATTTCACTTCTGTTTAATAAGAGATGGTGCTGCAGTCTGAAATCTGAATCAATAATACTGTTTGTTTTTGTAAACTAATAAATGTCTGAATTTGGTTAAAATTGTTTATTTTACCCATTAAAAAAAATCATATTGTTGAATTTATAGATCAATTTATACAATTTCACATATTTATTCATCATCATTACGAAATTTACATCTAAATTAAATAATTAGCATTCATTTAAATGAAAGTATGTTATTAACGATATTTAACACATTTAAATCCTATTAAAATACATCAATCGAGAGAGGTAAGGATCTATTTGGTGATAATCAATTGAGTGAAATGATCGATTAAGATTAATCAATTGAGAAACGTTGTTGCCGAGAGTTTGTAGAACAATAAGAGGCAAATAAGAGGTTAGTTTACCTCTTATCAGACAAGAGGACAATAAGACATAAGTGCCTCTGAAAAATTGGAAAAAACAAACAGTCTGAATGACTCCACCTCTTAACGAATCAGACATAAGAGGCTATTAAGAGCCTTTTTTGAAAAAACAAACAATTGTCCGATTGATCTGAAATTTCAGTATGTTGCTCTAAATCCCATTCCTAAGACTTTTAAATCTTCAAATAATACCAAAATCAGCCTAAAACAAGAACTTTTGAACCAAAACAGTAACTTTTTCAAGAACTTCATAAACGCACTAAATTTTCTGAAAATCGATCCTAGTCTGTTCTAAACCTCAAATTGTTGATCCCAATTCATTACCTTATAAAAAGCGAACCTATAGCACCAATTCTTATAGATCAAAACACACTAAGGTCTGTTTGGTTCAAGTAGAGGAATGAAAATGGGAATGAAAATGAAAATGAAAATGATAGGGAATAAAAATGAGAATGAACATCGCATTGATGTTGTTTGGTTAATATGAGAAGTCATCATCATTCCCCCACCAACTTCTGAACCTTCCTCTCGCGGCCCTCACAGTCCATCGCAGAGACATATTACAACACCCATGATTTTGTTTGTTTAGTGTATGTAAGTGTGAAGATGAGATTATCCAAGTTATGGTGGATTGGAATTGAAAGATGTGGGGTTAAAAATGGTAGATCTATGAGGTTGGGCCACGTGGATCTTGAATCATCCATCAGGTGCTGGAAACTTCATGTTATCATTTCAGGTCTCACTGGATTGCATAGGCGAAAATGGAGAGTGCAAGAAGAGGACGACCCGCTGATTTGGGATAGAAAGCAGGAGTGAAATTTTCATTCTCCCCATTTTATCAGGAATAAGAAAATTGGCTTTGAGAGGAATGGGACCACAATATTATATAAAACCAAACACCTTCTTTTACATTCAATCCCATTAATTACTGGTTAAACCCTCTAACCAAACACCCCCTAAATCTCCCAAATTCGATCAAAATCGCGTTTCTTTAAAAAAAACCTAAAAAACTTCAAAAATTGCTTCAAATCTTCTTCAAATCAATTGATCATCTGCTCTGATACCAATTGATCCCAAAATGACCAGATAATGATGTAATTCAACAAGAAAGATCAAGAATCAAGATGAACAAATCTCACTATTCATATGTATTGAATATTCTCTCTCTCTACAATATGTTACAATAAATGAATGAATAAGCATCTAAGATCTAACTACAAAGTACATTGACAAGGTATTTATACTCTACATACAAAGCTTGTAAGCTACAACTAACATTTTTATGTTGACAAAGTTGACTTTATGCATTAACCTTTACGTCTTCAATATTGTAATCTCGAATACAATATATTTAGACCTAACATGACCAGATCTCCCCAAAACATTTTCAAACCCAATGTTCATATTGTTCATCAAATAAACCCACCAATTTCACTGTTGAGAGCTCTGTTTATATCCCAACGAGTGTGATTGCGGCCTTACGTGACCCACAAAGACTTAGGCTTTCATTGACGAAATGTAAACATTATTAAGAAATGGGACCTGGGAATTAGTTCCAACTCTCCCCTCATATAATGTAGTTGGTTTCAAATGGATTTTTCATCCAAATTACAAACCTAATGACAAAAGCTATCGCTAGAAACCATAGTTGGTAATCGAAGGCTTTCATTAAATGGAGGGTCTTGACTATCAGGCCACTTTTTTCATGTGGTTAAACAAGCCACGATATACTATCTATTATCTATTATTGTTTCCTCCGACTGGTCTATGCAACAACTTGACATACAAAATGTGTTTTACATGGTTTCCTTGATGAAGAGGTTTATATGGTACAACCTTCGTGCTTCACTCACTCCGATTATCCTAATCATGTGTGTCGTCTCAAATGAGCCATCTACAACCTAAAATAAGTACCACATGTATGGTATGCAAGACTGTTAAGAAAGCTTATTGAGCTTGATTTTCACTCATATTAAGTCGACCATCTCTCTTTTGTTATACACAAAAGAATATTTTTCTTTCTCCCTCTCCCCCCTCTCTCTCTATATATATGGTTATCTATATCGATGACATCATCATAACAGGTTGTTTCATTTCTACGATTAAAAAATTGTTTATCCTACTTGTTTTTGAATTGCCTATCAAACGATTAGGTGAGCTTTCATACTTTTGAGAATCAAAGTCTCTAAGTGTTCAGATGAAATTCATATTTCCCAAAATAAATACACTAATGATCTCAAGGAGTCCACTCGTACGATTAATGCCAAATCAATGAAAACCACCAAGGCTATCCTCTATGGTTCTGTGTGCCTTTAAGTACCATGACTTTTCTGACCCAAAATTGTATCTTAGTGTTGTTGGCATTCTCCGGCGTATGTCCATTATAAAACCCGATGTCTCATAGTAAACAAAGTCTGTCAATTCATGCACGCCCCTACACACTCATATTGGTCGGTGGTTAAACGTATCCTTTGGTACCTCAAGCGTATTATGCATCATGGTCTAGCTATTCGAAAATCTGGTACTCCTCACACTTCATGTTTTTTCGCACACAGAGTCACCTCATATTGTTACCTTTTCTGACGTAGATTGGGCTAACTATCTCAATGATTGCAAGTCCACTAGTGGTTTTTGCATATTTTTTGGAGACAATCTTATCTCCTGGAGGTAAGAGCATCTCCAACAACATCTCCATAATGGAGAAAATGAGAAAAATAAAGATTTTTGATGAAAATTATGCTCCAACAACATCTCCATAAGTTTCTCCAAAATAAAGAAAGTATGAAATAGGGTGCTTTTTTCTCCATGTTTGGAGATTTCCCCAAAAATGATTACCAAGGGAGATAAATTAATATTTTATTCATTATTTCATTTTCCCACCCAAAAAATCAGTTAAAAGTTGCCACTCTATAAAAAATTTATTGAAAATTATCATTTTATAAAAATCTGTTAAAAAACACAATTTTATATAAAGTCTTGTGAACCTTATTATTTTATGAAAAAATCGTTTAAAATTATCATTTATAAAAAATATGTTTAAAAGTTATCATTTTATAAAAAGTTTGTTGAAAATAATATAAATATGTCTAAAAGTTAGTTAATGTATTGAATATTTAAATAATATAATTAATGTTGATTTCTCCAAAATGGAGATGTTGTTGGAGATGAGTGCATATTTTTTTTAAAGATTTTGACTTTTTAAGTCTTTATTTTGAAGAAACTTTAGAGATGTTGTTGGAGATGCTCTAAAAAAAAACATATACCATCACCAGATCAACTGCAGAGGCAGAATACAAAGTCCCTGCTTTAATCACGTGTGAGGTTATTTGGATTCAATTTTCAACTTTTACCACAGGAGTTGGGCATCTATCTTCCCCTCCTACTCTATATTGCAACAACATTGGCGCCTCTTACATGGTAGCTAATTAATTCAATCATCAACTCTTGATTGAAGCATTTGGACTTGGATTACTACTTTGTCAAAAATCGAGTTAGTGCAAAATCACTCAATATCTATGTTTTTTCCAGCAAAAACCAACTAGCGGAAATCTTCAATAAACCTCTTCCATCAATACGATTCAAATCGCTTCCTTCGAGCCTCTCGCTGTCTATACCCTCCCATTCGATGTTAAACCATGGCCCACTTTACCTTTTTGTTCTAACAAATTTTTAGATATTTTTATATGGTCCAGATTCTCCTGAGGTGTACGGTTCCTTTTACTATTAAAAAAATCCTTGTGTTTGTCTCTTTAACAAATGTAAACTGAATGAATAAAACCTAATTTTCTCATACCATTATAATATTCTATAAATACCTAAATCATAACAAATAAACTTTCATCATTTCTATAAACATCTCAATTAATTAGTTTGTGTGGAATGTATTAATGGTTAAGTGTGTAAAAGATCTTCCCCTGCTTATAAAAGATCTATTTATGTATTAATAAAACCTATAATACAAATAATATATACATATATATATATGTAGAGGGGGGTTCTGGCGAAAACGCTAAAAAAGAAAACTGAAGAACACCCTAGGATCCCTCCATCTGGATGGTATGCACAAAAGCATACAAGCGATTGAAACTGTTTTTTTTTTCTATGCACTAGTGCATATACATAAATGCATGTTACAAATTATCAGTATGTATTTGTGCATACCGTCCAGATGAAACGCTCTCAGGGTGTTATTCAGTTTTTTTTTACGTTTTCCCCGAACCTGACCCTCTATATATATATATATATTATTGCTCATGTTATGGATAACCCTAAATCTGTGTGCTATCCAAATTAGCTAAGATTCACCTCAATCTTTGTTCCTTGCAGAATTCTATACACAATATGTATCACCAACCATGTAGAATGGATTAAAGATGAGATTAGGGATGGTGACGGGGCAGGGATTGGGCAAGGAATGCAATCCCCGGCCCTGGCCACGGTTTCACTATTTTATCCTCGGCCCCGGTACTCGGTGGGTACGGTGAATCGAATCCCATCCCCGGCTTTTTTGTGTTTATCCCCGGTCAATCCACGATTGCACAATAAATTATTCAAAAAAGGTTAAAAATTCGTTTAAAATATATGTTTTTTAGTTAATATATACATAAGGGGACAGGACGGGTTAGGAAATACATTATCCGGCCCCAATTTTCAACATTAAAGGGATCCCCGGCCCCGGTCGTGGTACCCGTTTTTACGGAAAATCCCCGACACTGATCGAGACAGATGAACCGGATTCCTCAACGGAACGGGGCAAATCACCATCCAGGTGACCTTAATAAAAACATGTCATCAAATCATGCTAAGTAAATTATTAATGTAATGTTTACTAAGTTTTAATATAGCATGACACATGTGACTTTATTTAGATGTGACAATTTTTGGTCTTTTAATGATTTGGTCATCATATTCTTTTTCTTTTATGATTTGGTTCATTTTATTTTCAATTTTTGTTATTTTTAAGGGTATTTTTTTCTTTTTATTAAACATATAGATATATAATCTTTAATTAAGATAACAAAAATGAAATATAACATTGAAAAAGCTAAGTCCTTGAACAAGATGTTCGCTCTTTTTATTTCTTTTAAGATGAGCTATTTTTCTTTTTAGCCAATTTACTATAGCAAAACTTGGATGTTAGAAACAATTTTACATAAGAAGTTTTTTAAAAATCGTCATATATCAGATGATTTAGGTTTTGAGTCCTCTCAGGTTATCCGGTTTAATTCTAATAATTTATTGTTTCAGTGTTAGACTGTCAAATGGTTATGGGCATCCAAACATATAAACTACTTTTGTTGTAGTGATTGATGATTAGATGGATCTTGCTTCGAGGTTGAAAGAAACAGTCGGTTAAGTTGCTCAATAGTTCCTCGAGATTTGCAAAACCTTCCTTTTTTATGCAAAAATATTATCGAGTACTTCCAAGAGGATGAGGGATATCAATAAAGTTGAAGACTCTCAAATCAAGTCTAAATAGGGATATATTTAACTTGAAATATTTGACAACTCAACTACAAAAGAATTAGTAGCATATTCTTCTTTTAGTGGTACAATAACAAAATCGGGTTTATGAGACTTCAAAAGTGTTTAAGGAGCCGTTTACCAAACGCTTACTCGGGTAAGCGCTTACCAAGCCATATTACCTTATCGACGGAGTATGACAAGTACCAAAAATTTTACCAGGTAAGAGTGAGGACAAGAAAAACAAGGATCAATAATCTTACCCGGTAAGAAATGGCGACTACTCTTACCACGGTAAGCACTTACCGGGTAAATTGTTGCATACGATGTCGTTTTAGTGGACTTTAATCTTACCCGGTAAGTAAGTGATAGTGTTGAATTTTACCGGTAAGCACTTACCCAGGTAAGATTTGGTAAACGGCCCCTAAGTGTCCTAATATAATGGTTTATAGGACTTAAGTATATATGACCAAACAATTGTGTGTGATATGTAAAAGTATTACAATAAGTTTATAGAATGTTTTTTGATGTCTTAACAAGCTTTTTAAACCATCTTGGAATAAAGTGTCCGATCAGATTTTTTATTAGAGAGTTTTGAGATGTGTCCTCTAAAACCATTTTTACAAGACATTTGTTTTTATAAGACGTTTTTTTTCAAATAATGCCATAAGTTTTTTTATAGAACACTTTACTTCAAAATTGTTCTGGAAAATTTTGTTAAGACATCCGATTTGTCCTGTAAACATATTGTAAATATAAGTCCAATAAAGCAGTCTATTTAGGCACTTCGACAATTTTATCATCCTTACACCCGATTTTATTGTAGTATGAGGATACTTTCTTATTTAAATTGGTTGTGAGAATTAAGCATTCTTCTTTATTCGAGTAGGTTTCCTACACTCTACTCGAGTTCAAAGTATTGTATTTGGATAAATTTTACTATGGCTGGTCAATGTCAAACCCATTGTCGCCATCGAAAAGCAAGTATATCAGATCATTTTTGGGCATCATAGGTACATTGATGTTAAATATAGTAATGATGTTCAATGCTTATATTTATTATGTTATTTCGATTAGAACTATCACTATCTTAGTTCTATAATGTTTTGATTCCGAGTTTTTTGAGAGATGTTATACTCAATAAGAACTCAATAACAGCTCAATGTGCTCAATATATGTAGTAAACTAAGTTTAAAGATGATATTTGTTGCGTACAGATGATGATCGATGCCAAATGAGGAATAAGTCGGGTATATATGTTTTAAATTCCCCAATCTCTATTGACTATTTGACTAGCTTCCAACTAGGATCGGTTTCTTATAGAAAGATTGATAGTAAAAGCCACTATGGTATGAGCCATTACACTAATAAGTTATTTACTAATTTAAATCCATAGTTGATTATTAATAATGTGTAAGAACTACCTGAGAGAATCTAAATTTACAAGATTGCAACTAAAAAGTATAGATAATTGCCCAAATTTTGATATTGCATATAATGCATACGATATGCAGGTTTTATTACCATTGGAGAAAATTACACTTTTAGTCTTTGTAGTTGCCACTCACTATCAAGTATCGTCTATATTTTGTACTAATTACATTTTTCGTCATTGTGGTTGCCACTTAGTTTCATATTTGGTACCTCTAACTAACTCTCGTTAAACAAATATGTTAATTTTGGGGTTTTATGGACATTTTACCCATTAAAGACACCCACCCTAACTCCTAAATCCTTCCCCATCCCCATCCCCACCACTACCACCTCCCTCCTCTCTCCTCATTCGAGGGTAACTCTCCTCTTTTCTCAACCAACAATGAACTAACCTCTGCCCCTCCAGTCTTCTTCTCCGATGATCAAATCTAACTCCAAACAAAAGAAACCCAAATCCCGTCTACACCCACTGTATGATATTAAAAAACCGCAAGCCAAACAAAGTTTTAGAACCTATACATTCAAAACCTAGAAGACTAAATCAATCTAGAATCCCTGAACGGATTTAAGATGATGCAATCCGAACAATGGGTTTTTAGAAATAGGGGCTCCCAAACTAAAAACCCAAAATGGACACCCACAGGTTTGATGATCAACCCAAAAAAAATGGATTTTCAGAGAGAAAAAGGAAGAAGTGTTGGTGATTATAGTGTCACCAGCCATTTAGGTGTAATTGGAAGTAACACAAGTGTCAATGGTTGGGGACTTAGCCTTTCTACAATCATGAGAATATTAGGGTACATGGATTTATAATTTTTCATGTTTTATTTTACTATACGAGTATAGAAAACTTGTCTGTATTTTATCCTTAGTATTTAAATGAGTTGATGGGTAAAATCTTTGGGACATCTTGATTCTCGAATATTTAGAACGTGTAAAATACTAATATGGATTTTAAGTCGATTTGATATTTTCATTTAAGGTGTTATTTCATAGGTTACAATAAAATAGGGGAGGATTGTCGGTGATTTTAGTGTCATCGGTCATTTAGGTGTAATTGGAAGTAACACGAGTGCCAATTCAAATTGTGTTTTAATACAAACAAAGAGGTGCAGAGTGCACACTTGTATATAAGGCGAATTTAATCCCAAACACGATGAAATGGCGAGGGTCAAGGGGGTTGCGCCTCATTGCGGGTGTCAAAGGGCAGAGCGCCCGAATAGCTCTACAGAATTTTGGACTTGGAATGTAATGGAAAACATGACCAGACCTGGTACTAATCAGAGTTAGACTAGAGCTCTGGTTGGTCCATGGACTATCTCTGATTGGTAAGACCAGAGTTCTGGTTGTTCGGACCAGAGGCTCTGACTGGTATAAGTTTCTCTACCAGAGGTTCTGGTTTGTCATACCTCTAGTCGGGACTATCTTTGGGCTTACGAAAGAGGTACCAGAGCTCTGGTTAGATGCTTATAGTTTTATGTAACCAGAGCTCTGGACCTACACGTCCAGAACTCTGGAGCAGTTATTACCAACCCATTATCTTAGCTAAAACGGTTGTAATCGTCCATTACTAATAATAATTAGCCATGACTGTCATGTTAGTTATTTTTCTTCCTATGGAGTTGGTAGATATAAACCTTATATACTTATGCTTTAGGACTCATGATTTTTATTTTTCTAACAACCTTCATATATTCTCCTGTAATTTTTGCTCTCGATTTGTGCCTAAAATCGATGGTGGTCTTGACTCTTATCCCATATTGAATTTCATGAAACCCATGAATAGGGTCAAAAATTTAATTCGGAAAGTGAATTCACACAATTATCAAATAATCCGTTTACCTGATCGACAGTTTTACCCTATTTTTCTTATTCCAGATTTCTAACAAAAGGTGGTGTTTTAGTGGTTTGTAATGGTTCTACGAGGGTTAACAATGGTGTTTTGGCGGCGTCGCTACTTGGATTCCTAGGGGAAGCATATGAAGGCGAAGGCACATAGAGGGGATGAGGGTATCCCTAAATCTTTTGTCGAAGAGGGTTGGGGGCTTTGAGAAAAGGGGGAGTGGAGAAGTGGCCATGAAAGGGAGAAGGGTTGAGGGAGTCTTCGTGGAAAGATTTTTGGGTTCGGTATGTTTATACAAGAATATATATATATATATATATATAAGTTTCTCTTATTCTAGTAAATAGTTAGTGTCTCGTATGAACCTGTCTCTCTCTCTCTCTCAATATATATATAGAGAGAGAGAGATCGCACCATAGGTTCATTTGATAAGTGATAAGTATTTGAGTTATAGAGAAGTGATCTGACAATTGCGGCTTTGACTGTGAAGCATCAGATAATTCGGTTGCATGGTATGCGAAAGATAGAGGGATAATTTTGTAACTTTTACAAATAGGCGGTAAACGGGTTCATATGTGAACCCTTATGATTCACATATGAACCATCTATACATATATGAACCCTTGTGATTCACATATGAACTATTTAGTTGATTCACATATGAACCCTTGTGATTCAGATATGAACTATTTAATGGATATGAACCCATGTGATTAGTTATGATTCACGTATGAACCCGTTTGATTCACATATGAACTATTTAACTAATAACACAGGTTCATATGTGAATCAGTTAAATAGTTCATATTTGAATCTCAAGGGTTCAAATATACACAAATAGTTCATATGTGAATCACGCGGGTTCACATATGAACCCTTTTGCTGTCTATTTGTAAAAGTTACGAAATTACCCCTTTATTTTTCGCATAACAGCAATTGTTGACCAATCTTAATCGTATGAAGGGTCAGGTACACTTCTCTACTTCTCAACTACGTATCACTTCTCAAATGTACCTTTCCCTATGCATTATATTATATTATATCTTATTATTTAATTCTTTTGATTGAAAACTAAAGAAATGATAATAAGACCAAAAGACATCTAAGTTAATGGACTTGTTTTCAATACTAAGAGGGATCAAAAGTGTAATAAAAAGTGTAATTAATCCAAAATAGAAACGAGACTTAATAATAAGTGAATCAGAATATGTACTCTAACCCATTGTATTTAACACATGCTTTTAGAATAAATTATTATATGGGTTACTAATTTCTTAGACCATTTTTAATAGATTTAAAAAAAAAATTAAAATGGAGAATCAAAAGTTAAAATCTTTAAAAAAATTTGAACTCATCTTCAATAGATTTGCTATTTTGGAGATACCAATATTAATTATAATATTAAAATATTAAATGCATCTATTAAAATATTATTTCCTTCTCTCCAAATATTTGTTTTTAAATTTTCCTATTGGTTATCTCATGTTATAGTAATTTTTAGGGTGTTCTCCAAATTTGGAGAAAAAACTTCCTCTCTCCTACTTTCTTCATTTTAAAGATAGTTTTAGGAAAGCTTTTGAAACTAAATATTGGCTTAAAATTAGGGGTGGCAATCGTGCCTGTTCGGGTTGGCGTGTCGCGGGTTGGCGGGTTGGCGTGTCATGGATGCTCAACCCTAAACCAACCCGTTTAGCTAATCGTGTCGAGATACACAACCCTAACTCGCACACGTTCGTGTTGGCGGGTTGGCGGGTCAACCCGCGTGTTGGCGGGTCAACCCGCGTGTTGGCGGGATGGTCGCGGGGTGGCAGGTTGGCGAGTCAACTTGCGTGTTGTCGGGTTGGCATGCCGCGGGTTGGCGGGTTGGCAGGTCGTTCGCGGGTTGAGGGGTCATGAAATCTCTTGTTTCTAGGTAGAGCGCCGTCGTAGCTGCTGTTGAGTATTCTGAGTTAGGGTTAAGGTGTTCGTGTTTCACATTTCTACGTTGGAGTTTTGACGGACGGGATTACAATTTACACAACAAAACGAAAGAAACTCTATTGATTAGACTTTTAGATTTTAAAATAAAACATAAAATATATATATATATATATATATATATTTTTATTTTTAATAAATTTTGACGGGTTGGCGTGTCAACCCGCGATCCGTTCGTGTTAACCCGAACCTGACCCGTTTATTTGACGGGTTGACGGGTTGGCGTGTCAAAAAGTTTAACCCTAACCCGTTTATTTTCGTGTCGGGTTCGTGTCGTGTTTCGTGTCATGTCGAGAATTGTCATCTTTACTTAAAATCTTTATTTTTCTTCATTTTAAGGAAATTGTTGAAGTGTCTCACTCTGAGTATAGATTGTGAAAATCTTGCAATCTGAGTATAGATTGTGAAAATCTTGCAATCTGAGTATAGATTGTGAAAATCTTGCAAAAACTTTTAGAATTTATTTTTGATCCTCACCTTTCCAATCCAATAATCTAAAAAAAATAATGATTAGTAGATATTCTTTTATAATTATTTGCTAATTATTTTAATAAGATTATTCCATTGCTATAATATATACAAAATATCTTTACAGTAGTAAAACAAAAATAATTTATTCCTTTGAATAATACAATTTGTTTTCATGTAACCATGACAAAGTTGACAAATTATAGGGTGGCTTCAAATGAGATCTTAAATTTGATTGTGACCGTAAGGGTAAATGAGAGCGTAACACGTGTTTCATTTAATCTGAATAATGCTTATTTGGACTGAATATATACTATATTCAGTCTGAATATATACTATATTCAGTCTGAATATTTCTTTGTATATTCAGTCTGAATAATGTACATTCAGAGACGTATCGCGTTTTAATTTGTCCTTACGTTCACAACCAAACTTGAGTTCGCATTTGAACTTTCCTCTCTTTCTCTCTCTCTCTCTCTCTATATATATATATATATATGGAAAAGTTTAACGAAAAGTGATAAATATTTGAGAAGTAAATAAATGATCCTAACTCTTCATCTGATCAACATTTGAGACTTTGATCGTGAAGCACCGAATAATTCCTCGTAGGGGTTTGCGAAAGATAGATGGGTTGTTTCATAACTTTTACAAATAGGCGTCAAACGAGTTCATATATAAACCCACGTAATTCATATGTAATTCACATATGAACTATATGTTCATATATGAATCCGTTAATTACTTCACATGTGGACTATTTAACTGAATCATATATAAACCCACAAATTCATATATGAATCAGTCAATTAGTTCATATGTGAATCACATGGGTTTATATATCGATCAGTTAATTAGTTCATATGTGAATCAGCTAAAATAGTCCATGTGTTAATTACACGAGTTCATGTATGAGCATGTGAATCACATAGGTTCATATATATGAACCCATTTGGGAAAGACTACCGACTTTTTGTGAAACCGATGAGATCATTTTGAATTTGTTAGATGAGCAAAGTTTCCGAACTTTCATAAAAATACAAATACCATCACAAATTCATAATGTTGTTCCTTTGAAGGTTCGGTCATTCAACGACTCAAAAACCGTCGCATGGTCTCACGAAAAGTGAGTAGTCTTACACGATCTCAAATCTACATACATACATGTAGACAATTTTAAAATTAATACACTTGTTGTCCATGTGACTTATTGGAAACTTTGGTTATTCGTTCATTACTTCGTTTATTGCAAATTGTTTGTATTTGTTTTTAGTTTCCATCCCTCTTTTTAATGTCCGTTATGTTCATTCTATTATGTGTCCCATGAGCATTTTACATGAGGGAAGCTTGATCATTTTACTTTTTTTAAAAGATTATTTTTATTGTACAATTATGTAAGATGTATATATAAGAAATCGAAGATATGTGATTTGACTTTTAGAAAAACTCTAAATCAATCCGTGATCAAAAACCTCAGCACATCCTTCTAGGATTTTCGATGGTGAATTTTATTTCTTTGATAAGTGGTGATGGTGGTGGCTGAGGCATTATGGTTAGTGGTTACCATCTTCAATCCCGTTTCTCATTACCTAAGCATTCATCTACCATCTTCGCGAAGAACTTAAGGTCCATGCTATCTTCACTACCATGAGTGTCATCGACCATTTCGACTTCGGCCTCTTGATACAGTACTTGTCTAAATTCGTTTTTTTCTTGTTCGAAATAGATCTTGTTGGTGGTTGTCTTGAAAATTGATTATTCTGGTAATGGGTTTTATGCATCGCTTGATCTTGTCCAACAAATTTTCAGGATGAATTTGCATAAATTTTTCGTATATGTTCATAGTATTTGTTCTTTAATTCGTAGCTTTTCCCACAAAAATATAATGTCACATTTAAGAAGCAAAACTATCAAAAGACCCTCACTTAAAGAGGCACATATGAGCACTTAACCAAAGGTAATTAGGTATCGTTTATTAAACACTAATTGTATCTTATAGGGTGTGTCTTACCTAGAAAGAAACGCTTACTCAGCCAGAGAACACAATACCACAACAAAACAAATGACTTTCACCCACAAAAATTATCTAGAGAAATTTCCGTCTAGGATTACCCAGGAAATAATAATTAATTGTTCCTGTAAATTCGATGGTTTTAAGAAAATACCAACAGATTACCCATAAATTTTCTGCGTAATCTGTCACTGATTTGATTTACTCACCAACATTTTAGCCAGCAACTTTTGTGACAACCTTGTGATGAATCACCTTTTAAAAACGGATTTTCCAAGGAAATTTTCTTAACTAAAAGCCTACCATTTTAGTAGTAGGTCTTTACATCAATCATATCGTTTCATTTTAATAACCGAAAATCTTATCCCCCTAAATAAAGATGGTGATTCTTACTTAATTAGCACTTCAAGTGATAAGTGTTGGTAAATGACCACTTTAACCTTTGTGAGGGAGAGATGAAACCATGAAACAAATGCCCACAAATTTCATAAAAGCCAAAGGAAAGGAAACTATAATTGACTAGATATTTTATGTATGAAAAGGTTGCTATCGAAAAATATAGGTGCATTTGTGATTTTATGTATAATAAAATTGAAAGCAACACCTTACCTACCCGTGTGGCTTGTGACCTCCTTTCTTTTTTCTTTCTTAAATCATTCTATAAAATATAATTTTATTTTGTATACGTTTAAAATTATGTAATCCACCGGGTCTGACTGCTTTGCTACCTACAAGCTCATAAGTTACATTAAAAAAAATGTCTCGTTAAAGCCACACACATCCACACATATACATACATATACATATAGAGGGTTAGGTTCAAATGTGAACTCAATTTTGGCTGTGAACGTGAGGACGAATATCAGCCACACATCTTCGGTTATGGTGGACGCGATCACGAAGGATTGAAGCGATTCATGGGAGGGTGGAGATTATTAAAGGAGTGAAGGTCGAAAGTTCGCATTTATTGACCGGATAAGTGGCTGAGATTCGTTCTTACGTTCACAATCAAAAATGAGTTCACATTTGAACTTTTCTCTACATATACATATACATATGGATTTTTTTTGGAAAAACTATCACTACTAAACGAAAGGCTTTGCCTACGGACTTTTTCCTAGGAAATCTGACGCTAAAGGATGATTCCTCATAAAACTGTCACAAAAGTTGTGGGTAATGCAAATTAGTGACAAATTACTTAGGGTCCGTTTGGTTTGAGGGATTTGGATTTTATGGAAGGATTTGGATTTGGATTGAAATTGATTTGAAAATCATAGGTGTGTTTGGTTTGTAGGATTTGGAATGGAATTGGATTTCCATTATTTATAAATAATTTATATAAAAATTATAAAAATAATTAAATTACATTTTTATTAATCAATTATTACAAAACAATTTTTAAAATATTATTTCATAGAAATCCTACGAAATCCCGTGAAATCTCGAGCATCCATCAAAGATTTTAAAATCCAATGTTCATGGGATTTTAAATGAATCCATGGATTTTAAATCCTTACCATGAAGCAAACCAAACACCGGAAAGAATTGGATTTGAAATCCAAATCCCGCGAATCAAACGCGCCCTTAGGGATTCTCTGGGTGATCCGTTGATATTTTCTCAAAAAACTTTGAACTTTACTGAACCATGGGTATTTTTTGGGTGATCCCACGAAAATTTCTCTAGGTAATTTTTGTAGATAAAAACCATTTGTTTTATAGTATACGAAATTATGGTTATTTTTGTAATTTAATAACTTGAGTTGAGTGAGCATTCCTCAAAATAGTGTAAAGTTTGCTTTCACGATTTTTTACTATACAAATCTAATAAAAATAGTCTAATCCGATCTCAAATCATAAAATCAATAATATTTTTTTAAGTTTATATATAATAAAATTTGTAATACATAGATATAAAAAGATATAGGGTTCATGTGGGATATATTTTTTTTAATGGAACCGACAGACACGTGGCGATCAGCATCATGGTCCCACCACCCACATCCATTTTATTTCACATGGGGGTTGGTTATTTTTGTGTTCCTTGGGTGACGACGATCTCCATGAACCAATATTTTTGTTTTTGTCTTGTCTTTTTCTTATCTCTAAAATCTCACCGACACTTTGTATTAAATCATTATTCAAAATAATTACTTTGATAAATATTGATGGTTGTCATTGATTCACCCAATAGAATCTATTATACAATGGCGGACCTGTAGTGTAACCAACGGTGGCACGAGCCATCATATTATTTTTTCGGTGAAAGGTAAAAAAATTAGGTTTATGAAAGGTGCAACTATATTATTTTTAGGTTTATAGGGTTATTAAATCTCTATTAGCTAGTGCGTGGCACCATGCGTTGCATGGCGACAAATTGTTTTTGTAGGAAATATGTAAATATGTTAAAATAAATCTAATTCACTAATTTGCAACGAATGAAATGTAATGTATCATTGTATTGGCATGATTTATGTAAAGTATTTTTGTAGACACTGAAAGGTTAAAAAAATATGTTATGTTGAAGTTAATTAAGTTTGTGCATCCATATTAACGTCATATATCATCTATAAAAGATTGGGGAATCCAATATATCTTTTTCAATCCATCCATATACGTTTGTTTTTAACTTTTAAGTGTTTATAGGATGGGGAGAATGTTTTTGTCTTCTTGCTAGCAAAAGTAAAATGTAAAAAAGGAAGAATCATGGGTTGCAATGTCACACAAAAGTATAAGTGGTACGATCATAAATCCAAAACCAGAATAAATATGTCACACCTATGTTCGGAGAAGGTGGATTGAAATGATGACTGTCACAAAGAGAGAAGTAGTTTTCACAAAGTTGCTAATTTACACCATATTTTAAAATCGAAGGTTTGTGTGCTTGTTCAAAAAAAAAATGAATATATATATATACATATATATGTGAATGATTTTTTTTCACATTGAAATTTTGATCCGTAGAAACCTTTGGGTTTTAATGAAAAGTTAAATACTTTGGCCCTAAATGTTCTTCATACCCTACTTCATTCCCCTGTTTTATTTTCTTAGTTTTAACCATTTTAAAAATTCGTTTTATGCTTTTTAATGTAACACTACTGAAATAAGCTGGCTAACGGAGCATTAGCAGTTTAGCACCACCTAAATGAATTCCGTTATGAATTAATTCAGTTTTACAAATCGACCCCTTAAATTTTAAACCTCTATATGCTCCCCCAAAATTAATTCAAACATATCATCTGAAATATACATATGGCTAATAAAATAATAAATAGAAATATTACAATTGAAATGTAGTTTAAGTAAGTGATTGGTTACACGTTTTAGTATTTTTGTAACAGGTCCAACAGTCCAAACAAAGAATAACGCCTCTAATGGATGACTTGATTCTAATTCCATAGATTTATATAGACTATGTAACGTTAAGACGATTGGGACAAAAATCAAAAATTCAAGCCGTAAACATGAAAATAGAAACCATATTTACGTCATCTAAAGAGTAAAAATAATATCCAATTCTAACGCATTCAAACCGATTAAATGTATTGAACCCGACTAATATATAAATTGAGATACCTATTAGAGATGATGATTTTAACTTCGGAAACAAAAATATAAAAAAAAAACATACTACTAAAATCAGTACTCAAGATATAAAATATTACCAACGTTCATGAATCCATATACAAAATGAAAGAAATCATTCACCTCATTTTTTAGGTTGTCGTAAAAACCAAGAAACCCTCTATTATTAAATTCTTGATGGCGTCCTTCAAATCGTTATCTAACAACTTTAAAACCTAATGGTTTTAGTCTCTTGCTACTGTTAGTTGTCCAATATATCAAATCTCAGACGAAACCAAATTAAATTGAGAGAAAATACTCACCTGGTTTCTATATGAGGTTGTCGTAAGACCCAAGAGACCCTATGTTGTATGTGGTTGCTATAAAAACTAAGGAGCCATATGTTTCTGCCCTCTAGTCTACAAAAAAACCAACGATGAAAAACAAAACCGAAAACCTATAAAAACTGTAGAAGACAGATTTTAAAACCCTCTAAAATCTCAACGAAGCGAAAAAAGGACTACCAGTATTTGTGAATTGAAAAAAACATCAATTGGGATGTGTCGAGAATTGATTCTTAACAAAAATGCAACAAAATCAAACATGATGAGACATTCCTCCAGGCCAAATTCACATGCTAATATCATCTCCTTATCTTCAACATGTTAAAAGTGGAAAAATTGAAAACCAAAACCAAGAACAATGATTTAATATTTTGTGCAATGCCAAATTACCAAAATACCAACATGAGTTAAAAAAAATAATCTTAATTTGTAGGGTAAAGAGGAAGATGAATAGTTTGGAATTAAAATTTAATAAAAGATGAGAAAGAGAGAAAGGCATAACCGAAGGAGATGAATAGTCTGGAATTAAAAGTTTGGTTTGATTACATCAATTTAAAAAAAACTAAGATTGAGAAAAAAGAAATTTAGAATTGAAATATTTAGAAGATGCCATCTCATTATTGAGGTTTTTGCTTTTATATATATATATATATAGAGAGAGAGAGAGGAAAGTTCAAATGTGAACTCATTTTTTGTTGTGAACGTGAGGACGAATCTCAGCCACTTATCCGGTCAATAAAGGCGCTTTGGCGCGGATTCCTCCTTTAATAATTTCCACCCTCCCATGAATCGCGTCAATCCTCCGTGATCGCGTCCACCATAACCGAAGATGTGTGGCTGAGATTCGTCCTCACGTTCACAACCAAAAATGAGTTCACATTTGAACCTACCCCTATATATATATATATATAAGATATGTACATTAGAAAATTACATCATCACGTATCCTCTTCATATACATATATTTCCAATCTATTCTCCATTTCAATATAACTTTCGTACATATGTTCAATAAATGTGAACATATATATATATATATATATAATATATGCAAATTGAGAAATGTTGTTTAATGTAATATATTTAAGAGTTAAGGAGTATGGAAAATTTGTACCAAATGATTGTTGATGATAAAGGATTATAAGTAGAAAAAACAACATATTTAAGACTAGAAATATATTTTAATGTATCAAAGTATCAACCCTTCAACTTGTTTGACAAATCCATTGAGATCATTAATAATCTTAGACATCTTTTTCAAGAGTCCAGATAACATTTTACCCCAAATCAATCCAATATCCAAGAAAACTCATTTGAAACAATAAATATCATTTGGTGTCTCAAAACACCCATTAAACACAACATAAACATTCTTTAAAGATTTCAAGACTCAAATATGCCCAAATGCACAAATATTCACAAAACTCATCAAAAGTGAAATAAACCCATAAAGGTGTGTTACAAAACTCAAAATAAAGATATTTTTGACATGTATATTTTTTTGCAAAGAAACTGTAACTCACTTTGCTAGATTAATGTTAAATGTAGGTTCCAAACCAAACCTTAAGCTCCCTTCAGTAAAAACTCGAGATCTACTAGAAAATCTTCTAAAACTTAGCTCCAACAATCCCAAAAGATCCGTTCCATCTCAAGGAACCCAAAACCTAGGAACAAGATGGAAGGAGAGGGGTAGGGATGAAGAAGACACACAAAACCCTAGCTTTTAGAGTTGAGAGATGAGAAGGTTACCTTTCCCAACACTCTTGAATCTTCCAAAGTCCAAATACTCTTCCAAGGCCCCAAAAGCGGATCCTAAGCCCCCAAAATGCTTCAGATGAGAAAATGATGGAAGAGAAGAATGGTGGGAAGAAACGAGGGAAAATTCCTAAAAATTGGACTTTTTACGGCTGTTCAAGACTCCCGCGACCCCACATAGCGGGCCAACTCATGCCTCTTGTAACACCCTCAAATTTGGAAAGAGCGACTAATTTAAAATTTTCATCAATACAATAAATAAAGAATAATTCTTCTCTTATAAATCAAAACTCGAATTTCCTTAATAAATATTTTAAAGGAACTTCGACGAAAGTTAAACCAAGCCTTATACAAGACCTACATATGGTCGGGTGTTACTAAACAAATAAGAGTCGCTATCTCCGAATGCAGAAAACGTCACTCAAGCTAGATCTTTAATGTGCTACTCTCTAGCACTCAAGTGAACACGTGTCGCTAGTACCAACCCCAACGAGAACATGATGAACATGCCGACAAAGAAAAATGTTAGTCTTAACACCTAGTGAGCTCAAGAATTTATAACATATTTGTAATCGTTTGAAATTGAAAGATTGCTTGATGAAATAGTAATTTCTCAAATAGAACGATTTCATTATAAAAGCAACATCTTTCTCAAATTCATTATTTTCATAATAAAAGTTTTAAATCAAATACCGTAGAAATGAAAGCTTTAAAAAGAAATACCCGTTCAAATACAAACTCTAAACCCTTTGCTCACTCAAGATGGGAATAAACTTAAAGACTTCAAATACCGAAATATGGACAAAGCTCCATTACCTAAAATGCCAAAACACGATTAAGCCTCAAAGATCCAATAATATAAATTATGGATAATGTATCATACTCTAAAATGTAACTGAAAATAATGGATAAGACTCTATACCAAAACAACACCTTTCGGTGATGAGGGAGACCCGTGTTACCATTAAAAGTGACGTGACACTTAAGTGGGTCACCATTCAATGATGTATGAGCTAGATTAACCAAACCCGTTCGTTGGAAATTATACCTTAGTGGTCAATGGTCGATGCCCGACTATAAAAGCCACACCTTAATGCCTATAAAGACCCGATGCCTATTTCAAACTACAACATGCTAGGGTTTACATCTTAATGGTCAATGGTCGATGACCGACTACAAAAGCCTACACGTTAATGCTTAAAAAGACCCGATGCATATTTCAAACTACAACATGCGAGGGATTACATCTTAATGGTCAATGGCCGATGCCTGACTACAAAAGCCCACACCTTAATGCTTATAAAGACCCGATGCCTATCTCACAAGGTTACATTTTAATGGTTAATGGCCGATGCCCGACTGCAAAAGCCCACACCTTAATACCTATAAAGACCCGATGCCTACCTCAGACAACAATATAGGACTGACCATCTCAATCAAAACTGACTTATATGCCTATGAATCCATTACATTCTAGCCATAAAGTTACATGATACTAAATGAGTGACTAACGCACCCGAAACGTGTAATATATCAAATAAACATGTCATAACTGCATATAACTTTAAAAGCTCGACATATAGTCATTTAAATTGGACAAATGTCCATGAGACGCATCTTAGTCAAAACCGAGCAAAATCTCTATAACTCAACACTTATGTGATTACTCAAAACAGTGATTGAGACAAACCATTTTCCCAAATGAAATCATATTCATATATTCCCAAAATGTCTCGTAATTATAATAATATGTAATTCCAACGATTTATAAATCAAATATTCTCACGATGCAAAAACAACCAATTGATCTTTATTTAAAAGATAATGCCCCCAAACAACTCACACTTATACTTCATTTATCAAAATGTCTAAAAACTCAAGTATAAGCTTCATGTATGATCTATAAACCCTTTCATACCAAATATGCAAAACTTACCCAAATAATTACACATTTGATAATAAAAAGTAAAACATATTAATACTTCAAAATGGACTTTTTTGGCATGTACACCATTTTCACAAAGCAACTTGAATTCACCTTGCTAGATTTAGGCTAAATCTAGGTTTATCCCAAACTTGAGCTCTATTTGGTGAAGACTTTAGATCTTCAAGATAAACCTATAGATCTATGAAGTAAATCCTTCAATAACACCTCGTTGTCTTCCAAAACATATAGAAAAGAGAACCTATGAGAGAATGAGAGTTGTTGGTGCAAAATGACCAAACCCTAGATTCAAAAATCAAAGAGGTGCTCTTACCTTCCACTCCTATGAGCTCCAAAATCATCAAATAACCTATAACCATCTTTGTTTCCATGTTGAAGAGCTTCAAGATACAAAACCGTAGCAAAAAAATCGCTCAAATCGGTTGAGAAATGAGAGAGATATGACCAAATAAAGAAAAACCTGATTTTATGCACTGTTGGTCGCGCGCGATAGTGACATGCGATTGTGCCATGACACTATCGCATGGCACAATCGCCCAGATTGATCGAAAATCACTTTTCCCCCTTTGTGTGATCCTGACAGGCGATATCGACATGTCACTATAGCATAGCACTATAACATCAACTATACCTAGGTGTTTTTCCTACTTTTCACCCGTTTTGATCATGTCTAGAAGATGATACCCAATATAATTAACTTCAAAAATACCTATTTCAACTATTCTAAGGTGAAATGCAAAGAGGACTTAAAGATTTCACTTTACCAAAGATCCGGTTGTTACATTGTTCCATTGTTACTGTTGGCACAAGTGTCCAGACCACCAACCACTTGGTAACCGGTGCTCTTGTGACAAATGTCACAACCGCATGACATAATATTCGAGACGACCATACTCTAAGTACCATCGATGATGTTATGACAGGTGTCACTATCCCCATGGCACCACTACTCAAACTCTGAAATTAACTCTTCTTTACTAAATCGTTTGGTTCAACAATTCCTTCATCTGGGACAAAAATCAGGAGGCTACTGTTGATCAAAACTCCTCTAGTTATTTGAATATGATTTCTTTTACACTTAGTGAAATTCCTTGTTTAAGTTTAAAGTTCAAATTCAGCAATAAGCATACGCTGACTGCCATCAGCGATCGCTGAAGATCAAGGAACCTTAAGCTTATCTCTGAAGATCAGCGATCACACCAAATGTCCATTCAACAAGAGTCGAAGACCAAGATGAAGAAAGAGATAATCAGCTACGTGACCTGAAGCGGTTCAGCGATAGCAAAGATTATCTATCCAAAAGTGTGAAGTCTTGTGAAGCCTCAGCGATACTGAAAGTTCATCTTTGAAGATTCAGTCTCAGCGATCAAGTGAAGCTTCTCATACAAGATTAACGTTGACCTTATCCTCGATGCACAAAAGACAAACCCTATACTGTGCCAGAGAAGGACGTACGAATTGTCTCTTATGTCCCCATCACAGCTGATATGGTACTGTTCAAATGCGGCAAAAAACATGGTTATATTCTGAGCAAAGGACAAGTCTCCTATGGATGTTTGCCACGTAGCATATACCTTTTGTCTTGCATTAAATGCAAACGGGTATAAATAAGACGAAAATATCTTCTTCATCTATGTGCATGCTACTTTCTTTCTTCAACCTTCTGTATTCCATCTTACTTCTTTCTTGTGCATCAATCTTAGTGATTTCTTAGTTACAATAGAATAGGTTAAAACTTGTTCTAATTCTGCTTGTAACTGTAAATTTGTTTATGCAATATAAACTCATTTAAAAACTGAAAATCTGTGTGTTTGTATTCAACCCCCCCTTCTACAAACTGTTTCTATATCCGAGAACTCTTGTAGACTCCTTAAGGACGAACAAGTGGTATCAGAGCAGTGTGTTTTCTATCTTTAAAATATTTTCTTTCAAAACTATTTTAAAAATGTCAAATCCTAATACAAACTATAATGACAATGGATCTTTAGCTAAACCTCCAAGATTTAGCCATGATAATTTCCCATTGTGGAATGAAAGAATGTCTCTGTTTCTAGAAGGATCAGACCTAAAGATCCCTTACTATATAGAAAACGGATCATTTGTTCCTACAACTATAGTAGCTGGTATTCCTGCCACCACTACTACTCCAGCCATTCCTGAAAGGAGTATCATTAAGACTCCTAATCGATGTACTGAAGAAGATAAAAAAGAAGTTGCTATTGACTCAAAAGCCAGATCTATAAATAGCAATGTCCCTCCCTGATGAAGTCTATCACTCAATATATGAAAATGAGGACTTCTAAAGCCATATGGGACACTTTATGTATTCAACATGAAGGAACCTCTGAAGTACAAGTCACTAGAAGTATTAATCTAGTAAGACAATATGAAAGCTTAATGCATCATAAAGGTGAAACTCTTTCCCAACTTCACCAACGTTTTAACTGCCTGTTGATTGATCTAAAAACAGTCAACAGATACTATTCACATGCTGAAATCCTGACGAAGTTCATGGAGGCACTACCCGAACAATGGGCAGTGTATACTACATGTCTGAAATTGTCAAAGAATCTTGAAACTCTTTCTTTAAGTGCTTTGTATGGAATGCTTTTAAATGAAGAGCAATCCCATGTTTTGAGGAAAAACCTCATCAATGAACTCAAGGGTGCCAAAAGTACTTCTTTGGCACTCGTGTCTTAAGAGGTAAATCCTTTAAAAAATACTTCCTCTTCCACTATTACTTCTATCACTGAATTAGGTCAAACTGATTCAGAAGATCAACTCACTGATGCTGACATCTCTGAGCTAGATAACTCTTTGGCTCTGTTAACTAATAACTTTAAAAGATTCGCCGGAAAGAGAAACTTTCGAAGAACACCGACTCTCGCTGGCTCTGATAAATTAAAGACTATGCCCGCTGAGAAAGCCTCAGCCATATGCTACAATTGTCAGCGAAAGGGTCACTTCGCTAGTGAATGTAGATCTAAGAAAGTTGTAGCCCCCACCACCTTGCAGACCTCTGATAAGAAAGAGAAGTATTTGCAATTAAAAAACAAATACAGAGATCTGAAGAAAAACCAGCCAAAAGGCAAAGGTCTTGTCGCTGAAGAAGTTGATTGGGATGATGAAGGTGACTAGGCCAAGACCTTTGATGAGTCAGGCACAGATGAAGAAGATATTGCCTTCTTATGTCTTATGGCAAGAATAGAAGACAGCTGAAGAAGTATCTGAAACTTCTTCCTCTGAGTCTCCTTCTACTCAGGTATCCATCCCTTCTATCTCCTTAATATCTGAAAATGATAACTTATCTGCGCTCGATGCTCTGACTGTTGATTTTTACGATGCTCTAAATGGAAAAATCAAAGCTGAGAAAATTAACACTGATTTATCTGAACAATTAAAAACTTGTCATCTAAAAATCAAAGAACTTTCAAAGATTGAGGAAAACTTAAAGAACCAAGTCTTTGTAAATCAAACGATTAGCATTGAGAAACAGCAAGCTATCGTTGAAAGAGAGAAGGCCATCGCTGATCTTAAATCTGAGAAGCCTACCATCGAAGGATGGTGCAAAGCCTCTGATTAGGCTTTAACATTGAAACGGAAGAATCAGAGAAAGATCGTTCCATGCTTAAATTTGGAATGTTTGTCTCCTCTATCCTTGATCCTTCCTCTTCTTCTCAGAGACCTCACTCTAATGAGAAGACTCCTGTGTTAAAATCTTTCGATTCTAAGAAAATGGGAGAAAAATCTCTGAATCTATTCAGAGGTCAACCCCCAGAATTAAGATTGACCTCACTCCTGTCCCTGAAAAAGTTGTCATACCTCCAAGAACAATGGATAAAGGAATTCTTGGTCCTATCCCTGAGAAAGTCCCTTCTATCTTTCTGAAACCTTTGAATTCCAAACCTTATAAATATTGGAAGTGCTATCACTGTGGTGAAACTACCCACATTGCAAGTAAGTGTCCTAACGCTACAAAAGCTGATAAACTAGCTCATGGAAAGAAAGTAGCTCAAGCTGATAAATCAGCAAGAGTGAAATCCACCAAGGTTGCAAAACCAACAAAGTTGAAGATATCCACTGAAGAAAGTTCTTCAACAAGTAGCTCCTCCGCTACTCCTCTCACTAACAAAGCAGGACCCATAGTAATATGGGTACCTTCAAAAAATTAATCTCTTTGTTGTATGCAGAGTGCTAAAGGTATCTGGTATCTCGATAGCGGATGCTCAAGGCAGATGACTGGCAGAAAATCTCTACTCTCTGACTACAAAGAAGAAGTTGGTCCATCTGTGACTGACGGATGCCGAGTCCACCAAATAATAAATTCCAACTATTGGCTATTTACAAATAATATTGTAGTAGCGATAAGTCGGGTCAAATCCACAGAGACTTGGCTAAACTTATTATGGCTAGACAATCCAAGTACAAGAATGAAAATTTAAAAGTAAATACGAGGGGGGGGGTTTGGATTTGATTAACTAAACTATACATGCAAACTAAAAACTTATAAAAAATGCAATAAATTAAAAACCCAACATTAGACCACTCTCGATAATGATGTTGAACACCTATCATTGATTTCACCATTTATAAAAAGAATAGGACAAGATTAAGCCGATTATAGTTGTCAATAAGCTCTGACAACCTAAGTTTTCACTAAACTAGACATTAGCTAAAATAAGCTCTTTAGCTAAATTTTAACTACAAAAGGAACAATGAACAAGCTCTCAAAATTCCCGGTGTAATTAGCATTAACGAACTAAGAAAACACGACTCAAAGAATTAAGCTCATAAGCTCGGCTTAATACCACTTTGATTATAAGATTTCAAGAACTCATTTCAAAAACCTTATTGAAATTGAAAGAGTTCAATTGCCACTTCATCAAAACCATTAGACAATTACGTATCTAATATTTTGACTAACACTCATTCACAAGAACATCAAATAATTGGCCAAATTAATTAATATTCAAAGTGAAATTGACATTTAACCTAGAAATCTAACAAATAAACTTGTCCCAAACAATTACAATGAAATCTCAAGGTAGAAAAACATCAAAAATCTAAAATGACTAATGTTGGAATGAAGAAATTAGCCACGCATGGCTAAACTAGGGTTAACAAACTAAGAAAATTAAGAAATTACCAAAAATAGATGAGAAATTGATGGTGAAATCCTCCCAAATTGGCTTCTTGAGTTTCTCCAATCGGTCTCTTTTTTCTTCAATCGAATCCCCCCTTCAATCGACAGTTATGAACCTCCCTTTATACCCAATCGAACAAACCGCAAGAGTAGGAACGTGAATTGGAATTTGGCGAACGCCACTTGGGTTCGAACTAACCCACGGGAGCAACCCACGCGGCTGAGTTTTTGCAAAATCGAACAGTAGCTTACGCTACTTGGCACGTTGGTTGAGTGAAGCAGCAAGTGGCGAGGCTGATTTGGGCAATCGAACAGAATCGGGCGCTGGTTGTGGCGCTGGTTAGTCTTGGCAGCAAGTGGCGATGAAGATGGAAGTCTGATGCACCGTATGAAACTTGATTTGGGTCTTGTGTTCTTTTATTGGGCTGATTTTTTCTTCTTCTCATGGGCTGCGATTTCAAATGGGTTTCCAGCACCTACCAACATTAACCAAATCAAAGATTTAAGCAAACCTAAAAAAATGGATTGTGTAAGCCGTGGGTTTTTTTTTATAACAACATTTTATTTTTATGTTCACCCCATGGACTATTTGAGATATATGCCCAACATAGAAAATCTACTAAAATATGATCTATTATTAATTAGATTCATTCTTTTTAACACCTCTCAAAAACCAATATCAAAGGGATCAATTAATAATTAAAACATGGCTAAATGCAAGGAATTTGATATAAAAATATGTTCAAAAATGCGTTTATCAAATATCCCTACACTTAGATCATTGACCGTCCTCGGGCAAACACTAAGGTTTTAGCACAAAGCAAACTCCACAAGTTGACTTTCAAGAGAGTCAATAAAAAAATACATAGCATTTCATGAAGGCACGATTTAACCGGCATAATAACAATCGACACACAAAACAAACCAAAGATGAACTCTTGCTAATTTCACAAACACCTCACAAAGAATATAAATCTACTCTAATCTTTCATTCACACAAAGGTGTAGGTGTTTTCTCTCTTGGCATCAATTCACATGCACATATACTACCATAAGCTTGCATCAAGTCTCAATTCTCCATTGCTAATGGTCAATACTAAGTGTGGATCAAACGGTCTATAGAAAGGGTTGTAACTTGGCTAAGGGTTAAGGTAGGCAAAGTTTTGGTAAAGTGGCTAAAATTGGACTTCGGAAACTAAACTAAGAATCAAAGTGCATACTCCCACATATTGCACACCCAAACAATCACATAATTTCTCAACTTTTGAGCTCTTATTTGACTAAGCACTTTATGGAGACAATTGAATTTTTTTTTCTTTTCAAGCTTGGTCTCCATTTATTCATATAAATATATGTACTCTTTTTCTTTTTTTATATATATATATATATATTTTTTCTCTCTTGTATACATATATACATAGATTTTTTTTTCTTTTCTCTATATATATATATTTTTTTGACATCTACCGATCTAATATAAGCATTTTCGATCAAGTAGATGGGTTTTTTTGTATATATATAAGCCCAAGGAGTCTAAATAAAACATAGTCTCATTCCCAAAGTCCGGTAAGTGGAATGTATGGTTAGGGGTTAAAATGTGGTGTAATAACAAAGATATGGGTAATTAGGCTCAAAATGGGTGATCAAAAAGGACATAAGTGTAAGGGTTGGCTTTAGGCTAAATGGTTAAAATTAAAATCAAGAATGGTCTTTCTCATTTCCACACACTAGTATTGCCTAAATGCAACCTCGAAGAGTCAAAATGCAAGTTCTAGAGTGAAATACACATGGAAGATGCAATGCACACAAAAAGAGAATAAGATTGAATATAATGTTAAATCATGGCTCAAAATCTCACCGGTGCATTTTTGTCTATAAAATTAGCAAGACTCACAAAGGTTGTCTCAAATGTGTTAATCATGACTACACAAGCAAACCGCACAATCATTCACGCTATGGTTTTCATGGCATTACAAGCAGAGAATTATCAACTCATGCAATTTACTTAATAATTGCCCAAAAACAAGTCAAAATTCAAATTTTTTTTGCCCTTAATCATGCAATCCCCACACTAATTCCCTCCCCACACTTAAATCATATATTGTCCTCAATATAAGCATATTGTGGCAAAGTCTAAATCATTGAAAAGCAAAAGGGAACAAGAAAACTCCCCTGAATATGTAGACGATTGCCCAATACATGATCCAAGTTGGTGGCGGGTGTCTCTTTGCGCTTGGGGGGGGGGGTCTAGAACTCCAATAATCAACGAAAACCATCCTGGAAAACAAACTCATCAACTCAAAGACAACTAGAAAAATAAAAATAAAGCGGTAAAATTGGGTTGCCTCCCAATCAGCGCCTTTCTTTAACGTCTTTGGCTAGACACTCTCCAAACTAATTAATAATGGGCGGTGGCTCAAGAGCCATAACATCAATATCCTTAGACTGAAAACCTTCATAAAAAGGTTTCAATCTATGCCTGTTCACTTTAAACGACTTACCCGTTTTCGGGCTTTCAATATCCACCGCTCCGTGAGAATAGACTTTAACAACTATGAAAGGACCAACCCACCTTGATCTAAGCTTACAGGGAAATAGTTTTAGGCGTGAATGAAAAAGTAAAACCTTTTGCCCGACCACAAACTCTTTCCGTGAGATTAGCTTGTCGTGAAAAGCTTTGGTCCGCTCTTTGTAAATCATGGAACTCTCATATGCATCGTTTCTGATTTCCTCCAACTCTTGCAACTGCAACTTCCTTTGAACTCCCGCCTCATTCAGCCGCATATTACATTTCTTGACAGCCCAATAAGACCTATGCTCTAATTCAACAGGTAGATGACATTGTTTACCATAAACTAACCGAAAAAGGGACGTACCTATAGGTGTCTTATAAGCCGTATGGTAGGCCCACAAAGCATCGTTTAAACGCTCGTTCCAATCCTTACGGTTAGGATTGACGGTCTTCTCGAGAATGGATTTGATCTCCCTATTAGAGACTTCGGCTTGCCCATTGGATTGGGGATGGTATGCGGTTGAGATCCGATGAGTCACATGGTATTTCTTGAAAAGTGCCTCGATCACCTTGTTACAAAAGTGTGTTCCGCGATCACTTATGATAGCCCTCGGAGTCCCAAATCTAGAGAAAATATGAGATCTAAGAAAAGCTGAAACAGTACGAGCATCGTTAGTTTTTGTAGCTTTGGCTTCCACCCATTTCGACACATAATCAACACATAATAAAATATAGGTGAAGCCGGAAGAGACGGGAAATGGTCCCATAAAGTCAATGCCCCATACATCGAAGATTTCACAAACCAAAATTGGGTTTTGGGGCATTTGATTATGGGGGCCTATATTCCCCGTTTTTTGGCACCTATCACAACTTTTACAAAACAAGTATGCATCTTTAAAAAGCGAGGGCCAAAATAAACCACAATCTAAGACTTTACGAGCCGTACGCTTTGGACCAAAATGCCCCCCACAAGCATATTCATGACAAAACCGAAGTACATTGTGTACTTCGTGTTGGGGGACACATCTTCTGATAATTTGATCAGAACAGTGTTTCCAAAGATAAGGATCATCCCACATATAATATTTAGCATGACTTCTAATTCTATTCTTTTCAGTTCTAGTCAACATACCTGGCAAGGTGTTTGTAACTAAATAGTTTACAATATCCGCATACCAGGGTGTGGTCTCTTGAATGGCTAGAAGATGCTCATCGGGAAACTCGTCCTTCAAGGTAGAAGGATCCTCACCATTTAGCAATCGGCTCAAGTGATCGGCCACCAAATTCTCCGATCCGCTCTTATCCCGAATCTCAAGATCGAATTCTTGTAGAAGAAACATCCAACGGATAAGGCGTGGCTTGGCGTCCTTCTTTTTCATCAAATATTTAAGAGCTGCATGATCAGACTAAACCATGACTTTAGTACCAAGTAGATAAGAACGAAACTTTTCTAAAGCAAATACTATGGCTAAAAGCTCTTTCTCGGTCATTGAATAGTTGCTTTGGGCACTATCCAACGTGCGAGAAGCATAGTATATAACATGTGGGTCCTTACCAAACTTCTGTCCCAAAACAGCCCCGACCGCGTAATTACTCGCGTCGCACATGATCTCAAAAGGGGGATCCCAATTTGGGGGCTGAATTATTGGGGCAGAAGTTAACTTATCTTTCAGCTCATTCAATGCTTTCTTGCACGCCTCATCAAAGTAGAAGTCCAGGTCCTTTTGCAAGAGACAACAAAGTGGTCGGGTGATCTTCGAGAAGTCCTTGATGAACCTTCGATAGAACCCTGCATGACCAAGGAAAGAACGGACTTCCCTAACACAAGTAGGGTAAGGTAAAGTCTTAATAACATCAATCTTAGCTCTATCTACCTCTATACCCTTGTTTGAAACAATATGACCCAAAATAAGACCGTGATTAACCATAAAGTGACATTTTTCATAATTTAAAACAAGGTTAGTCTCGATGCATCTTTTCAAGATTTTGGTCAAATTATTCAAACACTCATCAAAAGAATTACCATACACAGTGAAATCATCCATAAACACCTCAATTATATTCTCTACATACTCGGAAAAGATACTTACCATGCATCGTTGAAAAGTAGCGGGTGCGTTACATAGGCCAAAAGGCATACGCCTATAAGCAAACGTACCGAATGGGCATGTAAAAGTAGTCTTTTCTTGATCCTCCGGTGCTACAGCAATTTGATGGAAACCTGAATAACCATCAAGACAACAATAGTGAGATTTTTCGGCTAATCGCTTAAGCATTTGGTCAATAAACGGAAGTGGAAAATGATCTTTACGAGTAGAAGAATTTAACCTCCTATAGTCGATGCATACTCTCCATCCATTTTGGACTCGAGTAGGCACCGACTCACCTTCGGCGTTTTTGACCACAGTGAAACCCGTCTTTTTTGGTACTACTTGAACCGGACTTACCCACTTGCTATCCGAAATTGAGTAGATAATACCTGCATCAAGGAGTTTGAGAATCTCCTTTTTCACTACCTCCATCATAGGTGGGTTAAGACGACGTTGAGCTTCTCGAAAAGGTTTGTAATCGTCCTCTAAAAGGATCTTATGCATACAAATCGAGGGTCTCAACCCTTTGATATCGGCTATGGTCCAACCTTCATCAAGGTCATCAAGATCATCAAGATCATGCATCACTACTGCTGGTCAGATGATTCGTTGATGAATCGACAGAAGAGGCTCTAAATGAAATACGAAGAAGACATTAAAATCTCTGATTAATATATAGTTGTCTTTTCTTTGTATTACTTTCAATGTATTGTACTTCTCTCTACTTACAAATTTGTAATTTCATTGTTCATGTAATATCTTCAGATTATTAATCAAATTTCAAATGAAGTACTCTACTCCAACTGTGTACTGAAAAGATCCCTGAAAACAGTAAATGGGACAATAAACATAAGAGTTCTAACTTCTTTACATACCTCCTTACTCACTGATATTTCTCTCTGAAATTTAAATCGGTGAATGTACTTCAGGCATCTATTTGTAAAAATTGTGTTTTCATATCCTTATAAATGAAACTCAATGGCTATAATAGATTAGCTGAAAAAGATCTCATAGATTAGTACTTAGAAATTTGTACTTAATTATTTCTTAAGTCCTTACTAATCCCATAAAGTAATTTTCTCATATTACTTAATCATAATCAAATAGGGGGAGATTGTTGATCATAACTCCTCTCAGTGATTTGAATATGATTCATTTTTACACTTAGCGAAATTCCTTGTTTAAGTTTAAAGTTCAAATTCAGCGATAAGCGTACGCTGACTGCCATCAGCGATCGCTGAAGATCTGAAGATCAGCGATCACACCAAATGTCCATTCAGCAAAAGTCGAAGACCAAGCTGAAGAAAGAGATAATCAGCTACGTGACCTGAAGCGGTTCAGCGATAGCAAAGATTATCTATCCAAAAGTGTGAAGTCTTGTGAAGCCTCAACGATACTGAAAGTTCATCCTTGAAGATTCAGTCTCAGCCATCAAGTGAAGCTTCTCATACAAGATTAATGTTGACCTTATCCTCGATTCACAAAAGACAAACCCTATACTGTGTCAGAGAATGACGTACGAATTGTCTCTTATGTCCCCATCACATCTGATATGGTACTGTTCAAATGCGGCCAAAAAACATGGCTGTATTATGAGCAAAGGACAAGTCTCCTTTCGATGCTTGCCACGTAGCATATACCTTTTGTCTTGCATTAAATGCAAACGGGTATAAATAAGATGAAGATATCTTCTTCATCTGTGTGCATGCTACTTTCTTTCTTCAACCTTCTATATTCCATCTTACTTCTTTCTTGTGCATCAATCTTAGTGATTTCTTAGTTACAATAGAATAGGTTAAAACTTGTTCTAATTCCGCTTGTAACTGTAAATTTGTTTATACAATATAAACTCATTTAAAAACTAAAAATATGTGTGTTTGTATTCAACCCCCCCCCCCCCTTCTACAAACTGTTTCTATATCCGAGAACTCTTGTAGACTCCTTAAGGACCAACAACTACACCTCTCACTCAGAAACTTTTACGGCCAACAACCTATTTTCTCGTCTCTTTTTCATTTTTACGTCGTTGGTTCTCAAAGATCCTACTATGATTAATATTGGAACCTTCAAGATATAATATATTAGACGACCATGGATGCGGTGCTTAGCTATGGAAACCCGAAATCATGGGTGTTATATAATTGCTTCTGTTGGTTGTAGTTATTTGTTTTTTCTTCTATAGTTGGTATTCTGTAATTGTTTATGATTACATTGATTTGTTGTTTGACAACCCATATATTGTTATTATGACTTAATGACGCACGTATTTCATGGTTTGTGATTGATTAATAGATTTTCTCAGTTAAACGATTCAACCAATTCTTTTATGTCCATTATGTTTCATAAAGTTTTAATTAAAACATCTTATTTTGGCAGAGCAAAAATGATCTTAAATCTTTCCATCTATTGCTTAAATTCTTCATCTTTTATTGGGACTCCACTATATATCAAGAGATTCCATTTATGTGATCAACCAACCATTCATAGAGCTTACAGATCACGGGTCCCACTATTATTTTTCTTCATGGACCTCAATGAGACATCTTTCCTCCCACATTTCTAGTCATCCCCATTCTTTTTAATGCCTTAAACCTTGATAAATCTATTCCATTATTCATCTCCCACTGACCCTTAATTAGTTCATCCACACTAGTCTTTTTTTAATCAAAATTGGGGGTGCTCTAAAACCCAACCAAACACAAAACAACTCAACCCGAAGTAACCCGATGTCTAATCAAGTTGTAAAATCTTTAAATTGTAGGTATTGAGTTACTTTTATTTGAACCTAATCCAACCCGATGAAGCCAATATCCTTTTATTTTTTGGATTTAATATAACTGTGGAATCCCTATTAATATGTACATTAGACAATTACACCAGTATGTATCTTTTTCATATAAATATATTTTTAATATATTCTCCATAACTTCTATATATATACATATATATAGAGGTCAGAGTCAGGTTCAGGGGAAACTGCAAAAAAAAGCTAAAGAACACCCTACGAGCCCTCCATCTGGATGGTATGCACAAATGCATACCGGTAATTTGTAACATCCACTCGTGCATAGGAAAAAACAGCTTCAACCGTTTGTAAGAATTTACGTATACCGCTTATGTACAAATGCATACTAACCAGATGGGAACTTCTAGGATGTTATTTAGTTTTTTTTTGAGATTTTTCCCCTGAACCTCCCTCTCTCTCTCTCTCTCTCTATATATATATATATATATATATATTTATATATAGTGGCGGGTTCAAATGAGAGCTAAAATTTGGTTGTGAATGTGAGGACAAACGAGAGCACGACACGTGTAATATTCAGACTGAATAATGAAGAAAAATATTCAGGCTGAATAATGAAGGAAAATATTCAGACTGAATGCAGTATTATTCAGACTAAATAACATTCAGTCTGAATAATACTACATTCAGACTAAATAATACTACATTCAGTCTGACTAGTACAACATTAAGTCTGAATATGACACGTGATGCGCTTTAATTTGTCCTCATACTCACAACCAAATTTGAATTCACATTTGAATTTTCTATATATATATATTCAGTAACTGTGAACATATATAGATATATGCATTTTGAGAAGATTAATTGAACGTGATATACTTAATATTTAAGAAGTATGGATAATTTGTACCAAATGGTTGATGATGAAAAAGAAATTATGACTAGACTAGAAAAAACGACATATTCAAGGTTAAGAGACTCTTTTTATGTACCAAAGTATCAACTTGTTCAACCCAACCAACCCTACCAACATGTAAGGTTTAGGTTGGGTTGGGTTGCACTTTGGTTTTAGTCGGGTTTAGATTTTTTCAAACCGCAAGAATTGGGTTGAGTTGTTCACATGCCTTCAACCCGATCAACCCAACACATGAGCACCACTAATAAAAATAACGCACATTTGTTGTTATGGACTAAGGAATTCATACATTTTAATAAATTACCAACCATGGTAGACGGTCCAACTTATATCTATATATAGAGTTTTTAAATTACCCTTGTTTTTCATTCAATCTTGACTTCTAATTACCTTAACGTTGAGTGTTTGAATCTTAGGTACTCCCATATCTATAGAAAACAAAAATTGTATCATGGGCTTTTGATTATGAAATTGAATAGTCCAAGCAAATTGTTTTAATCCTAAAAGTTTGATAAATATGATGAAAAACATTAACATGATGTAAGATAGAAATCCAACTGATTTATATTGTTTCACATAAACTATTACTTCGAAGTCCGAACTATCAACACTATGACCCAAGAGGAAGCCAATAGAAAGAATATGTATCATTTTAATCATTAGATCTCTTTGATGGTGAAACGGATAAACGATGCTATATATTAAAAAACAAATGCTATATGATGTTGATTTAAAAACTATTATTGATTGATTTGCATATATGAGTACATCGAAAATTGATTAATGTGAATGATTAGTATTTCTTGTATTTAGTTTGGTTTTTTAATAATAAAAACCATTTATTGAAGATTTTTTGTACTTTTCAGGGGTCCTATTTAACTCACATAAAAAACATATAGATTGTGAAGGTTTTGTGTGTACTTCTTGTTAGAATTGGTATATTTTTTCTATTAACGTTAGATATGTTTTTGATGTTCTTAGTTAGAACTTTTGGTGTTTGTTTTTCATTTGAAAGTTCGTTTTGTTTTTATGTGAAGACTTGATCCCGTGAAAGTTTAATGTTTTCCTATGAAGCTTTGAAACGATCTAAAAGAAATTCATCCAATGGCTCAAATTTCGTTTCACTTGTCTCATGAAACTGAATGGCCTTACATAATGCCATGTATATATTTGTGAGATCAGCTTAGAGCCTTGGATGATTTTTTATCTCGTCAAACCTTCGCTACAAAAAAACGAATCATTTACAACAAATCACAAGGGTGGTGCTTCAATGGGTTTAAGCTTGGACTCCAAAGGTCAAAAGTACCAGGAGGTCCCTGGTTCAAATCCAGGAAGGGGTAAAAAAATTTCCTTGTGGCCACGGAGGTTCAAATGCGGTGACTCTGAACTACCCGTGAAGCGGGTAGTCGCCATGGGATTAGTCGGCTCGCATAGCGGGTTAGATATCCAGGTTAATAAAAAAACATTTACAACGAAACTTCGATCCTTCACATAAAAAAAACTTTTAGATTAAAACTACAACGGATATTCATAAGAAAAGCACACCAAAAATCAACGGAATGTAGTTGAATATATTGAAAATAGTTGAAGAAAATTTAGTTAGATTAAACTTTCTTAATGTGAAACAAAATATGGAAATGGATTCTCATATATATAAATTTTTTGTGGTTCTCATTTGATTATTCCCTTATATATATAAATCTTTGATATGTGCACTATATATATACATCGTATATGACAAATTACGTTAAAATTCAACGTGTTTGATATAATTCTTGTTTTACATAACGTACTTTTATAGTATTTATTTTGGTACCTCAAATGTAACATGCTTTTTAAAACATGATACGAGAATATATGAAAATGCAATGTCATTTGGTATAGCTGTTATTTTGTGTAATGTATTTTGGTACACGTGTTTGTAGTTATTGAAATGTCAAAATCAAAATTTTAAAAATAAATTAAATAATTAAAATAGAACAAGTTATAGTTTTTGTCCCCGTGATTTGGTGAAAATTTGGATTGGGTCCTTGAAGTGAAATAATTGCAAAGACTTTCATTGTGGTTTCAAATTTGTTAGGGATCAAGTCCTTTATGTTAACACTTGTTTAAAATCTTCATTAACTTAGAGACATTTTCATTTTTTTGTTGTATTATAAAATATGTAATAGTTAAAGGGGTCTGTTTTACCAATTTTAAAGCTGAAAAAACTCTCTTTCTTTCCTTCCTATCTCTTAACCATATTCCCATGATGAAAAATCAAACCCGAAAACCTTACCCAAAATCAAACACGAACAGAGCAACATTATATAAATATGCATGGGCAAACACATTCAACTGAAATAAGATATATTTTATATCCGCAACGACCCATTTAAACAAATCCTAACAAAATTCAAACCTAGAAGCTATAATTGTTTATTATCTCAAGATGGTTCCCTTTTTTTGTAAGTTCATATCTAGTAAAGTTATATTGATGAATCCGCAAGAAAGTGTATATATGTATGTATGTATGTCAAACTTTGAAGAAAAACATCTTTGATAGCATGGATTGTTGGACCAATAATTAGACATAAACCCAGCCTACATAAGGTCTTACAATATAATTTCAAATTCAGAACACAAAAGATGGAGAATTTGTTATGTTTTTTTCCTTTTTCTGGAATAAGCTCATGTGCTTCCACTACAAAAAAATATATATTTTACCTACAAAAAACACCCAGGAAAATTTCCATGGGTGATTACCACGGATCATCCAGGAAATACTAATGGTTCCGATGAAATCCGATGCTTTCAAGAAAATACCAAAGGATTGCCCAGGAATTTCCTGGATAATCTGTCACTTATTTGATTTACCCACTAACAAATTAGACACCAACTTTTGTGACGGTTTTGTGACGGATTATCGTTTAGCGACGGATTTCCTAGGGAAATGGTTGTAGGTGAAAGCCTTCCATTTTAGTAGTGTTCATGTTCTACCTACTTCTAATGCATGTACCTACTTCTTCCTTCAGACCTACTTCAGGAAATGACGACGTTGGAGACTATTGAAGAAATGGAAAAAGTACGCGACAACTGAAATTAATGATAGAGATACATCATATCTCACCAAATCACCCTCTTAACTAACTTGATCACCAAATCATCCTCTTAACTACAATTGATCACAATCCCTTGATTTACTATGTAATCATATCTCTAATTTTATTCATTGTAATTATTAGTGTAATCCTCTAAGATAGTTTCAACCTTTAATTTCTATTCTATTTTGATTCTCAAATTGTATATATAAATATGTACTCTTGTAAGTTGATCAATACAAGCTTTTTAATTCGATTAATATTTCTTTCTTATAATTAATTGGTCAGTGACTGGGTTGTGTTGAGAGATAGTGATATTGTCATGTGCCTCTATGGATGGGTTGTAGAATTTGAGTTGAGTGTTCGTTGTGCCACAATAGTCTGGGTATCTATCAGCATGACATCGATTTGGATATACAGTTTTTATTTATTGTTTATTATTTGTATTCTTTTATGTTTTTTAATCCAACTTTGGAATTTGTTTATTTTTACTTTTATTTGTGAATTTATATTTTTGTGTTTTCAAGTAACAATGAAGACAAAAGACCAAGACCATAAGATCACCAAGACCAAAAGATGGATGGTGGCTTGGTGGGAGATGGGTGGTTGCCTGATGGTTTGACCGTTTGCGACGAATGGTAAAAATAAAGAAGAATAATTGCGATCAAAAGAAATGATATTGATTAATCTTCAGGTCAAGTTTAATAACATAAAGTAGTTTATAAGAATTTTTAAAGGTGTTTTTGATCTTAAAACTAACGTAAATGTTTTTTTTTTTAAATAGAGAAAATTAAGATTTTATTTTGGTATAACGGATTTTATATATCATTATCAAAAATAGAAAAAACAAGAGAAATTTAAATTTAGATAATTTTCTAAAATTTGAAGGAAAGAAAGAGAAAATGATTTCTTTTGTTTGTTCCCACCAATAAAATTTTATTAATTTCATTTCACATAAATTTTTTAAAATATATATATATTTACTGAGAAGATAAAATTATAGAAAAATTTAATTATATAATCAATGAGAAAATCACAGAAATAAAAAATTTGTTGAAGTTAAATATAGTTATTTTTAAAAAATTTAACTTTTGATTATTATCTTTAGAAAAATTATAAATAAGTTGTTAAAGAGGCTCTAGTTGATAAATTAATCAATAAACTAGCTATATTAGTTAAAAATGTTATGGAAATATATATATAAGGAATGGATGTCAATCACTTTATTATTGGTAAATATATGTATTAGATATGTATTATATTTCTTGCAGACTAATCCATCTATAACTACAAATATGTATCGCATATGGAATAAGAATACAAGTTTTTTGGCTCTCATATCTCCCAATTTCTCTTATCGTTATATTTATAACACGTTATCAGCACGATGCTCTGCTAAAAGATAATTTGCTCAAGCCATGAAGCTACATTTTTACGACATCATCATCATCGATTTAAGGTACGCTTTTATGCTCAAACTAAATTGTTATTGTCATTGTCGTATTCCGTTAAACAACTATGTTCTCGATCCCCGACCTTGTTGAATGACTTACTTTTCGCTACTTCAATTCAAGTAAGCATCTCTATGTCTTGATCTTTATATTCATGAAGGCGATATATTGTTTGTTGTTTGCATTATACTACTTTGTTAACCATCGTTTGTTTCTACGTTTATCATAAATTTTAGTAAGTTTTCTATCAACTTCTTCATATATAAGTTTTCCTTCATGATTTGATCTATATAATCTTTTTGTTATATTTTCTATGTTAAAACATAATTGAGTTTATAATTATTTGGTTTTGATTGAATATATATATATATTGACGGTAAAAGAAAATTGATGATTTACACTAAAAGAATCCTTTTTAATCCATATGCGATTTCATATATGATTTTGATTTAATTATTTAAATTAAACAATTATTTGTTTTTATATATTTTAGCCGTAAAAGGCAATTAGAAAGAAATCAAATACTTAGTTAGATAAGTTATTTTTCTTCAAAATTATTGTTTATTTAAACATACTTAATTATCTCATAATATTGACGTATTTATCAACGATATTTACTTATTTAAAATATTAATTCGTTTTATTAAATTGGACTAATATATTGTTGTTAGATATCACAATTGATTTATTCAAATATTTGTTTAGTCTTAAATTTATTGTTCTATATAATATTCAATTGCTTATGTTATTTATAAGTCATCCAAATCTTATAAATAAATAATTTATTTCCCTACTATAAATAGTTCAAAAATAAACAAGAAATTTTAGATAAACAAGCTTGAAAATTTTCTCAAGATTTATATGTTGAGCTTTCACAATTATTTTAAATATTATCCATAATTTTTTATGGCAATAGAGATATGTATACTTTTATAAAGATTTCTTGGTCTTCAAGTCATATATTATTATGGTTACATTAACCTATTTGATAGATAGATCTAGAAAAATATGGATGAATAATCATATTTGAATGAAATTATCTTAGTATTTGATTATTTTATTAGTTTTTGAATTGATTTATTCATATTTTATTCATGTGTTTATCATAATTATAATTTATGATTAATTAACCATTTTTGGAAATTATTTTTCCAACTCTCATACATTTTGGCCTTTAACAAAAAGCTCCAGAACAATAACATGCAAATGTTAAAATATTATACAAATATTTTTTTTGATAATGAGTTCCTACTCATTTTTCGATCTTAATTAATATTAGAAGTTACACTTCCTATCCACATATTTTTGGTCTTCTACCAAAAGCATCCAAAATACTATTGATGTATTAAATCATTGAAATTGGCTTCATCTCCTATTCTTTTTGGTATCATGCTAAAAACTTTATAATCAGCAATGTTATCTTCAAATTAAATAAATTGCAAAATATCAATTTGATTTTGTCAAACGGGTGTAAATAGCGCTAAGGTTTATAGGGACTTAAGAAATCCATGTGATTCCCCTACTACCTGGAAATCCAATCTATTGAATGATTTATTTTCACATATTGAAATATTGATGAAATGCTATCAACAAAAACCAAACATATAAAAATCTAATATTACTATAATAATGATATTTCATGCATAATATAATGATTATAGATCATAATTTTTAGAAAATCATATATTGATTATATTCTCCATTATTTACGACATTATGGATTCGGGACAACTTGAGTACCTGATAAAAATATAGACTGCTTAAAACAAATAGACATTGATGACGAGGACATATGTCTGGTAGATATTGCATCAACACACACAATCCTCAAGAAAATTAGTTATTTTTCTCATTTAAATACACAAGAGGTAATCAACACAATATTCGGAAGTATGTAAAAATAATTGAAGGCTTTGAAAAAAAAACACATGTGCTATTACCAGGCGGAACTATTTTGAAAATTGAAAATGCACTTTATTCCCCCAAGTCTCAAAGAAATTTTCTGAATTTTAAGGATATCCGTAAGAATGGATACCATATTGAGACTACAAGTAAAGAACATTTGAATACATTCACATTACCAGTATGATGACAGGAAAAAAACAAGTGTTGGAAAAATTACCTGCGTTTTCTTCCGGTTTATACTACACTAAAATAAGTGCAATTGAATCAAATATGGTCATAAACCAGAAGTTTATGGACCAAGAAAGCTATATCCTTTGGCATGACTGGTTGGGTCATCCCGGGTCAGTAATGATGCGAAAAATAATATAACAATCATGTGGGCATACTTTGAAGAACCAAAAGATTTTTCAAGCTAATGATATTTCTTGTGTTGCTTGTTCACAAAGAAAGCTAATCACCCGCCATCACCAGCCAAAGTAGGGTTTGAATCCCTCAATTTTCTGGAAGGAATACAAGGGGATATATGTGGGCCAATACACCCGTCTTATGGACCATTTAGATATTTTATGGTTTTAATTGATGCATCAACCAAATGGTCACATGTGTGCTTATTATCAAGTCGCAATCTGGCGTTTGCATAATTATTTGCCCAACTAATACGATTGAGAGCACATTTTCCAGATACAATTTATTTAGACAATGCTGGTGAATTCACTTCCCAAATATTTAATGATTATTGCATGTCTATTGGGATAAAAGTTGAGCATCATGTAGCCCACGTTCACACACAAAATGGGTTTGCTAAATTGCTTATCAAGCCACTACAAACGATAGCACGACCAATGATTATGAAAGCTAAACTACCAGTTTCCGTCTGGGCCACGCTATCTTGCACGCAGCAACACTAATTCACATCAGGCCAACAAGTTATAATGCCTCCTCCCCTTTAAAAATGGTTTTTGGTCAGGAACCTAATATTTCCCATCTAAGGATTTTTGGTTGTGCGATTTACGTCCCAATTGCTCCACCACAACGCACAAAGATGGGAACTCAAAGGAGGTTGGGAATATACGTCGGATACGAATTAACATCTATAATCAAATATTTAGAGCCATTAACGGGGGATTTATTTACGACTCAATTTGTTGATTGTCATTTTAATGAAACATAATTCCCAGCATTAGGGGGAGGGACTAAACAGCTGGAAAATCAAAATAAAATAAGCTGGAGTGAATTATCATTATCTAATCTTGATCCTCGTACTAAACAATGCGAACTAGAAGTTCAAAAGATAATTCACTTGCAAGGACTTGCAAATCAATTACCAGACACATTCCATGACCCAAAGAGAGTGACAAAGTCACATGTGCCAGCTGCTAATGCTCCAGTTAAAATTGATATCCCAAAGGGGAAAGACAACTTGAGTAATGAGTCTAGAGCACGCCAGAAGTGTGGTAGACCAATCGGTTTCAAAGATAAAAATCCTCGAAAGAAAATGGGAGCTAATAACCAAGATGATCAAAACGAGGTAAGAGAAATGCCAGAAGAGTCTCCTGATGAGACACTAGACATGATGGTTCCAGAAGAACCTCAGGTACCTGAAAATAAAGAGATCTCAATAAATTATATCATGTCTGGACAAGTATGGAATCGAAATGAAACCGACGTCGATGATATTTTTGCATATAATATAGCGCTAAATGTGATAGAAAATGAGGAGGATCAAGAACCAAAATCTGTCAATGAATGCATGCACAGAAAAGATTGGCCAAAATGGAAAGATTCAATGCAGGCAAAATTGAACTCACTAATGAAATGGGAAGTTTTTGGACCTGTTGTCTGTGCACCCGAGGGTATAAAACCCGTCGGAGATAAATGGGTCTTCATAAGAAAACGTAATAAGAAAAATGAAATTGTGAGATATAAAGAACGACTAATTGCCCAAGGATTCTCACAAAGACCAAGAATTGATTATGAGGAGAGTTATTCTCCCATGGTGGATGCAACAACTTTCCGATACCTAATAAGTCTGGTAATACAAGAAGGTATTGATATACGTCTAATGAGTGTTGTGACAACTTATTTATATAGGTCACTTGACACTGATATTTACATGAAACTCCCTGAAGGATTGAAATTGCCTGAATCATGGAAAGTAAGTTCTCGAGAACATTGCTCGATTAAGTTGAATAAATCCTTATGTGGTACAATCGCCTTAGCGAATATTTGCTGAAAGAAGGTTATAAGAAGGATTCGATTTGCCCATGTATCTTTATAAAGAGATTTGGACCCGAGTATGTCATAATTGTCGTGTATGTAGATGATTTAAATATAACAGAAACTCCCGGTGAGCTTTCTCTGGCAATAGAATATTTGAAAAAGGGTTTTGAAATGAAAGATCTTGGAAAGACAAAGTTTTGTCTAAGGCTACAAATCGAATATCTTAAAGATGAAATTCTTGTGCATCAAAAAAACTTATATAGAAAAGGTGTTGAAAAGGTTTATATGGATAAATCACATCGAGCACACCTATGGTTGTGAGGTCGCTTGATATTGAGAAAGACCCTTTTCGACCTCTAACAGATAATGAAGATATCCTTGGTCCTGAAGTACCATATCTAAGTGCGATTGGGCCACTAATGTTTCTCGCCGGCCATACGAGACCAGACATATCATTGAATCTATTAGCGAGATATAGTTCGTATCCAACAAAGAGACACTTGAATGGAATAAAACAAATATTCTGATATCTCCAAGGTACCAAAAATATGGGTTTATATTTCGCTAACCAATCAAAGGAAAGTTTAATTTGTTTTGCAGATGTTGGATACCTGTTAGATCCCTATACTGGTCAATCACAAACCGGACATGTATTCACTATTGGTGGAACAACGATTTCATAGCGCTCCATGAAACAGACTATAGCAGCCACTTCGTCGAATCATGCAAAGATCTTAGCTATCCACGAAGCTAACAAGGAATGTGTTTGGTTGAGAAATGTAATATAATATGTTCGCGGATCCTGCGGTATTATTTCAGATAAAGAATTACCAATGTCTTGTATGAAGATAATGCGACATGTATTGCTCAACTCAAGGAAGGGTACATTAAAGGAGACAGGACCAACCATATTGTAACACCCCGCCTTACCACGACACAATATTGTCCGCTTTGGCCTAAGCCGCACGGATTTGTTTCTGGCGACCTGGTGAGGACTTCCCAGGGGGTCAGCCATCCTGGTACTACTCCCACCCAAGGACGCTTAACCACATAGTTCCAAGAACCTGCCTTGCATGTGGCCCCAAAACGCGTTGTGTTTAGGAAGCCAAGGTTTACTTATGAACCCAGCATCACTCCTGTCCACGGCCGATATGGGATCTACCTAAGGTGTTACAAACACCCCCCCTTAGGGACTCATCATCCTCGATGAGGTTTCCCCACATCCAGAACGACACAGGAGCGGCTCTGATACCATTTGTAACATCCCGCCTTACCACGACACAATATTGTCCGCTTTGGCCTAAGCCGCACGGATTTGTTTCTGGCGACCTGGCGAGGACTTCCCAGGGGGTCACCCATCCTGGTACTACTCCCACCCAAGCACGCTGAACCACTGAGTTCCAAGAACCTTCCTTGCATGTGGCCCCAAAACGTGTTGTGTTTAGGAAGGCCAAGGTTTACTTATGAACCCAGCATCACTCCTGTCCACGGCCGATATGGGATCTGCCTAAGGTGTTACACATATAGTTCCAAAATTCTTCTTCACACATGATTTGCAGAAAAGTGGTGACATCAGTGTTCAACAAGTGCGTTCGTGTGAGAACCTAGCTGATCTATTCACCAAGTCCCTTTCGAACTCAACGTTTGAGGGACTGGTTCATGGTATTGGGATGCGCCGACTTGAAGAACTCAAGAGATGTGATTATCAGGGGGAGAAAATACGCGTTGCACTCTTTTTCCCTTGATCATGGTTTTGTCCCACTGGGTTTTCTTGACAAGGTTTTTAATGAGGCAACAACCCCAAGCGTATTTGGAGTGACTATGTACTCTTTTTCCTTCACTAAGTTTTTTTCCCACAGGGTTTTACTTAGTAAGGTTTTTAACAAGGCATAGTACTCTTCATCGACATCCAAGGGGGAGTGTTATGGAAATATATATATAAGGAATGGATGTCAATCCCTTTATTATTGGTAAATATCTGTATTAGATATGTATTATAGTTCTTGGAGACTAATCCATCTATAACTATAAATATGTATTGCATATGGAATAAGAATACAAGCTTTTTGGCTCTCATATCTCTCTCCCAATTTCTCTTATCGTTATATTCATAACAAAAAACCTAATTGATAAAGTAAATGACAATGCAAATTGCAAAATAAGCTAAAAATGTAAGGGTTTATTTGAAAAAAAAATACCAAATAAATTATTTGAAATGGGTTTTCAAAAATTGCCTCATGATATATAAAATGAGAGTTTTGCAATAAGTTTAGAAATTTTAGTCTATAATTGTCAAACATGATCCGAATAAATAATCATCTAAACATAACATCAACTTTCTTACAAATTTTCAATTACAAATTTCAAAACCAAACCCTCAATTTTTACTATTAGAATGTATTAGTTTTATTGAAAAAAGTTTATTTAGCTACACACATTTCCAATCTGTAAAACATGGTTAATTAAGTGTGTGTGTGTGAGAGAGAGAGAGCGCGAGCGCATATTTATCGGTTATTGAAAATATTCTGAAAATATTATGAAAAAAGTGTGTTCATTGAAAATATTCTGAAAAAGACATTTAACAACCGTTATTTATTGTTTCATATATGTATTTTAAGTGCTGGCTTATTTGAAAGATTACATATATATATATAGAGAGAGAAAAGTTCAAATGAAAAATCAATTTTCATTGCGCACCTGAGGACGAATATATGTTTCTTCATCTTTATTGATTCAACAACTCATTAAATTGATTTTTTAATTAAAATTATTAATTATAATGATTAGGATAAAAATTTGTGGCAACCCAGAATCCGAAATAGCAATAACCGGAAACATTTCATAACGGTCCCAAATTATACCAAACCTACTAATCAATACAACCAAAGTTCGCAGCGGAAAACACAACAACAGCTGAGAATTTCTAGCTAACTAAGCCATCAGATCCATCTCTACCGATCGACTCAAAATCTTCCCTGACCCTTAAACGAGCACTCAACAAAACATTACCTGAAAATGGTTTTAGTTTTTGAAAAGCGAAGGTTAGACTACAAAGTGAATTCCAAAATACACTGCAGTTAAAATCCATACTTAAATCGGAAGAAATAAGTTGTAAAATAAGGAAGCGAGTAATTCAAATATGGGACCGTGTACAAGAACCGTAGAAAAGCCAAAGCTAGTCACACAATTCCACATGTAACTTAATAGTCATGTTCCACACAATTCCACATGCGGATACACTAAATGGTCCCAAGAAGGGTACCTATCCAACGTACACCCAAAACGGATTTGAGATGTACGTGATATAACTCCCAAGAGATCTGCACTATCTCGAGGTATACACACTCACCTATGTACATGTCCAATTTAGTTAGGCATATCGCGATATTTAGGCCAATTCATCATCCAACATTTATGTAAACCGAAATGAGTATAAAACATTTAGCATGCTTTCAATCTAGATCACCATAACCAGTTTGTAAAATAAACATTTGATAAAAACTGTAGTTTAAGTCAAGGGAACGCATATGATTCGCGACAAACCGCTCTAAGGCCTAAAACGGCTAATGTTTCCCCAACCGAACACCTTAGAGATGAAGATTCCACAATAAGAATTCCAATCCTTGCCAAGATCCAACCAACATTTCATTCCTAGCATTCGATTAGAGAAACCCAAAATTTAAATCAAACAAAACCTCCATTGGAGGAGACCTCAAGCAAAGAAGAAGAAGATACGTACCTTTGGTTACTGATTTCTTCAAGCTCTTCTTCTTTCTTACTAGAACTTGTTGGATTTCCTTCTTCTTCTTCAAGCTTGCTTCACCAAAAACCTTCCTCTTCTAAAACCTTCTCACCAACACGTTTCACACACACACACACACACTTACAAAATCTGATTATGAGGCTAAAACAAGGTGAAAACCTCCTCCTACAGTATTTATATACCTCGAGCTTACAACCCTAATTGTCATCGACCCATGGATTTAAGATTAAGGCCCAAATCTTGGTTATTAAGGTATGGGTTATTACTACGCTCCCCCCTCAATAGAACTCCGTCCCTGGAATTCATTCAGCAAGGAAGTGCGGGTACTTAATTCTTAATTCAGTCTCCAATTCCCAAGTGACCTCTTGTTCTTTTTGAAAAACGCCATTTCACCTTAACTAAACTAATTTCTTTGTTCCTTAATTTCTTCACTTTGCGATCCACAATTGCCTCTGGTTCCTTAACAAAGTTCGACTTCAAATCGAATTGAACATCATCCATTGACACAATCGAATCCACTTCGGCCATACACTTCCTCAAATTGGATACATGAAAGGTGTTATCTATACCCTTCATCTTTTCCGGTATATCAAGCTAATAAGCTACCTGATAGATATCAGAAGTAGCTTCAAAAAAAGACTGGGTTCTGAAGAGGAAGGTTCAGAACTCAGAAGACAAGTGAAGTAAAGCCTAAGGTATAACTTCTGAAGTGGCTACTTCAGAAGTTCTGAAGATTCTGAAGAAGTTCTGAAGATGGTTCTGAAGACACTTCTGAAGAAGTTTTGAAGAAGTTCAGAAGCAGTTCTGAACTTGTCTGTCACTTTTGTACTGTATCTTTAGCATTTCCATTTGTATATAAATAGATAGTTTGTTAGACTGTTAAAAAAACGTTGATAGATAAAGCTTGTAAAGATACACATTTTGTAATACTGTTTCATAATCAATACGACATACAACTTCAGTGATACATATCTTGTTCTTATTCTTTAAACTTTCTACATTCTTGATATTTGGGATCTAACAATTGGTATCAGAGCTAATTCATCTGTTCTTGACAATTTAGAGAAGAACTTGTCAGATCTGACAGTTCTTGGTGTTCTTGATCGATAAATTCAAGATTCAGTTTCAGGTGAATTCTCGATCTACTTCAAATCAAAGATGTCGAAAGAAATCGTCTCCATCAGATCATAAACTAAACCACCAACTTTCTTTTTGGGTGAATATCATCAGTGGCGAATCAGGATGATTCAATTATTGGACAATATCGATGAAGCTCTAATGCAATCGATTGTAAATGCCCCTCTGGAGGTCTATGTGGAAATTCCGGTGGTCCCAAGAACTGAGTCTATTCCTGAGATTCCTACATCGCGAATCAAGAAAAGCCCAAGTATGTACAGTACAGCTGAAAAACTTCAAGCTGAGGTTGACAAAAGGGCATTAACTCTACTCACAATGGCCATTCCTAATGAAATATGGCATTAACCTTTTGAACTTGTTCTCAGAACTTTTCTTCCCGTTGTAAAGACTAATCGTGCGCCACGTGTTTTAATTTCATTGGTCAATCCTTAAACACGTCGATTAAACGGTTCATTTATCAGAATAAATGATGATTACTACTCTAATCACCATTACTTTCGGCCACATGTCCATCCACGATTATCCAGACATTTATAATCCATGGATTCATCTTCGTCTTCATTTTTTAGCAATCTTTCCCTCCAAAATCTCTCTGTGTTCATTGATCTTCAATCAAACTCAAAGTTTTCCTCATTTTCAACTATGTCAACTTCGAATGTTCAATCTGCAAAGTCCTGTTTTAGTGACAGTGATGGATCCTCAAGTGATGATTCATTCAAAATCGTTCCTAAGAAGATAATGGTTGGATCAATGGAGATCAATCTAGAAGATGAACAAAACCTGAAAGACACTGCTACTACTGTAATTTCTAAAGCTGGTACTTCGAATCCAAACCCTAACCCTAACCCTAGCCCGCGCACTGACAAAATATGGGAAACTCAAATTGAGCCTATTGAAGTGGCTTCTGAGTCGAATGTTGGTGTTGCTGACTCTTCCTCTTGTGCACAAAGCAGTGATGGCACTGAGTTGTCCAAATTATATGTCCCTGAAGAGAAATTACTTGACATCAAGAAGAACAACTGCACCCTGAACCTTAAGTCTACTGATTTCAATGAAGATCAAATGATTTTGATTGAAATTTTGAAGAAACATCCCCTTCGATCTTTGCTATCCAGAAAATTCTTGGTTCCTGCTTCATATCTGCAACAATGGTGGTTTCATGCTGAAGTCGATGAAGAGGCAGATGATATTTCCTCCTATGTACACGGCTACAGAGCCTGTATCTCTGTTGAAGATGTTAGAAGTATTCATTTTCTTCCAAAGGATTATGAAGTTGTTGGGAAAACTTCATTTGATCCCATTCCGTCCTCTTCTGAGATGATCTCAGATTTTATGAAGTTAGGATATTCTGAACAATTGAATGTTTTAAGCTCATTCAGAAGGAAGGGTTTACCCCCAATCTGGTATTGTTTATTCAAGTCTGGATCAAGCATCAACAAATGGGAGGATCATTTTTCATGGTGTGGCGTTCAACAAACATTATGATTATTCTTCACTTATTTTTGAAGAACTCAAATTTGCAGTTTTGAAGAAATCTACTTACAACTATATACCATTTCAGAGATTTTTTCTAACCTTTATCAAAGGGGCCATGAAAGTTGTTCCTGCTATTCCTGTTTTAGCTCATGAGGTACATGTTCCCCTTTTCTCTATGGATAATCTCAGGCCACCAAGTGCTAAATTACAATTTCCCAATGCTTTACCACTACCAGATTACTTACTTGCATGTGTAAAAACATCAAATAGAGTTTTGAATGAGTATTGTGAATCAATGGGACTACCAAAACCAGTAGTCTCTTCCCCTGATTCTAACAAGAGTGGTGAGCATCATGAGGTGTCTAGAATTCCTAGGGAGAGTGGGGAGGCTGTTCATGGGGGAGAACAACCTCATGGTGTGAAGAGGAAAAATGTAAATGAGAGGTTGGGTAGAAGATTAAGAAAAAGAACTAAAGAGGGGAGAACACAAGTAAAAGATAAAGAAACTTGTGAACCAATGGAAAATCTAAGCCGGGCACCCACATCATCTATTACTCCACATTTTTTGGTGGGTAATATTGAAAAAGCCAGTGAGCCCATGGAAAATCTTGTTAACCCCTCCAACCACTCACCCATCTCTCAACAGAAGGGTGTTTCACTAACACATATGGGGCAAGCAGCTAACTTACCAATAGGTTCCCATTTGGAAGAACCTATTGTTAAAAAAGAAGGACATATGTCCCCCCTTCACAGTTTTGAGCACATTGAGTCTGAGAATCCACTCAACATTGGGCCTTCTGAACCACTAAATGTGGATTTTCTTCACACTAGCACACATCTTTCAGATGTAAACAAGCAAAGTGTTAGTCATATTGCCAAAACAACCATAAATATACCTATTGCAGGATATCAAGGATTGGTTGGAAGTCCTGGTGGAGTGAACATCATTAAAGCTCCATTTACAGAATCATATGTGGTTCATGATGCTGTGGCATCTACAGGCCAGCCTTCTTCTGATGGACTGCAAACAAGACCATTTGTTGGTCTTGGACCTTTTCCCACATCTTCTGAATTCTCATAATTCAAAAGATTTATGTACTTCTGAATTTGCTAAGATTCAGAAGGACATAAAGGATTTGACAGATAACTCTTCTAAGGTGTTGCAGGATACGTTGGATAAGCAGGAGGTAACATTGGTAAATAAGTTGAATGATTTTCAGCTATCAACTTCAAATGATCTACAATCTTTCAAGCAGGCAATTCTGAATGCTTTTTCTGAGGTTGTTTCTACAGTGGCTTCTCTGAAAACTTCTATGCCTTCTACTTCTTCTACTCAGCTAGACTCTTCCCAGTTTGCTACAAAGGAAGATATCTCTCAGATTCTTAATCAACTGTCTTCAATTCAGAATTCTCAATCATCTTTGAATAATAAACTCTCTGTCTTAGAATGTAAGCCTCAAGCAGATACTTCCAAAAGGAGTCTTGATGATCAGGATCCTGATAATCAAGAGGGGGAGAAGAGACAGAAAGTATCTGAAGATGTTGAGATACCACAAAATCAATCTTCTGAAAAATCTTCTGAAGAAACTCATAATGTTATTGGTGAAGATGTTAAAAGAGTTTCTGAAGCTATTGATGACATTTTACATGCTGAAATAGAAGGACAAGAGGCTGAACATATTACTTCTGAAGAACTGGTTGAAGAAGGATATGAGACTAAAAAGGTGTCTCATGATTCTGAAAAGAATGTAAGCTCAGAAGATACAGACATTATTCCAGATTCTAATGAAGAAATGCTGAATGAATATTTGGCCTTTGAAAAAACACTTGGAGAACCTGGTGATCTTTCAGATGTGATAATGTTTGAAGATGATGAAGAGAAGAATGTTGATGAAGAAGAAAATGTACAGAGAGAAGTGATAATTTGGAAACCACAAATTCTGAGCAGATTGGATAGTGATGAAGTTTCTGAAAACCTTTGGAGGTTAATATGCCAATTCTGCTGGGTATATCTAATTCTGAATAGTCCAAGAAATCTGGAGTGTAGATTCTTGAATGACAAATTGGTTGTTTTCAAAGAATTTATAAATCAACCATCTGAGTATTTTGACATAGAAATAGACTTATGTCATATGCATGATGTGGAAGTATCAGATGAGATCTTGATGGCATTTTCTGAGAAGTTGGAAGTAAGATTTAGACCCTGCATCAGTATACCTTTGATCAATTTGCCTTTACTTGATGAACCTGTCATTGATAAAGTGTATGAAAAAGAAAATCTGTATGATTTTTCTGAAGCCAGCCAACTCATCTTTCCAGAAGATTCTTATAGCAATCTGTACAAAAGAAGTTTGAAGCATGCAACCCTTGAAGATTTTCTTAATGATGAATGGTCTGAAGATTATATTTCAAACGTGAAGGTGTTTATTCAAAAGTATGGAATTCAAGACCTACATGATTCTACTTTGATTAAGAAGATCAGATGTTTTTCAAAAACATTTATAGATGATCTTTATATTGTGAAGTTTGGAGCTGAAAGAAGAGATGGTACTCTAACTACGTTCTCTTTATTTGACTTTTATAAGTTGAGATTACAAGACAAACTTGTACTTCTGGCTTTCTGTGTTAAAAGAGAAGATTCTAAACTTGTTTCAGAAATTAGAAGAATCTTGGGAATTTATATCAGAAATCTTATCAAGCATGATTTTTAGTTAGCTTTGGAATTCAGATTACATAAAGTGAATCTTTTAGAGCCAGTTAGTATTGAAAGAACTGGGCTAACTAAAATATTTACAAAAACCAGATATAGGTTTCATGTATGAAGTAGAAGGAACCTATAGAACTTTTATTGTATATGATATACCAAAGTACTCTACTTCTACTCTGAATTGGCTTCTGAAATATGCTGAATGGTTTGTCCCTGCATCTGATATAAAAGAAGATATTGTCTATCTGATCAAGGAAAGAATAAATTTCAGAGAATTTATCAGAAAAAATTATCTTGCTGGGCATAGAAAAATAAATCAAATTAAAGGAGCTGACTATATTTTGAGCAATGTATATGACTTTCAGATTCACACCAAGAAACAAGATATAGAAGAAATCTTGAGGATTCAGAAGATTGTAAGTTCAGAAGAAAGCCTTAAAGAGAAAGAGAAAGGAAAAGAAAAGGTTTCTGAACATATATCTAAAGAAATAGCTCCTGTTACACAAGTTTCTGAATCTGAACATCTGCAAGAACAAAGAATTGAAGAGAGTGCTTTCACTATGTTTCTTGGGTACTTTCATCCAGAAATGTTCATGGAGTATGAACAGAAATTCAATTATATTGATTGTTGGGTCAAGAAATCTTTTGGATGGAAGCAATGGTACTCAGATATTATAAGGAAGATCAGAATTTCTGTAAATATAGCTAGAAAAGAAAGTCCAATTGTGAAAGTGATTACAGCAAATTTAAAGACAAGAACAAATTACAAGTATGCTTTCTTCACTGTGGAAAGAAAGAATGGTGAGATCTCCACATTCTCAGAAGCAGATTTTCAGAATGTTCATCTTAGAGACTTACTCAGAGTCTACAGAAGTCTCTATCCTTTTCATGACTCCATTGCTAAATTTAGAACATCTTTCCCAGTTCTCAGAGATGGCCTCTATAGAGAATTTATTTGGGCTGCAAAGACTGATTTTCAAGTTGCATATGTTCTAAATCAAGAGAAAGTTCATCTAAGCAGCCCAAACTTCAAGTTGCCAAATATAGATAATCTCAAAAGAAGAACACTGGTTATTCAGCCTCTAGGATTTGTTTGCAAATCTTTTGAAGAGTTGCTGTTTATAAGGTTTGAAGAACTTCATAAGTGTTGTAATGGAACTTTAATGGCCATAAGAGACAGGTTGGTAAAGAGATAAAATAAAAGACGAAAAATTAAGTGATGAAGAATGGGAGAAATACAGAAAGCTTGCTCAGGAGATGCTTAGAATCATTGAATCCTTGCTTGAATACAGAAGTCTTATTCTGAAGGATGTCAGACAAATCTTAAACTTCTGGAGTTATGATTTGAACTTTTGAAGCTAAGGGGGAGATTGATAGATATCAGAAGTAGCTTCAAAAGAAGATTGGGTTCTGAAGAGGAAGGTTCAGAACTCAGAAGACAAGTGAAGTAAAGCCTAAGGCATAACTTCTGAAGTTGCTACTTCAGAAGTTCTGAAGATGGTTCTGAAGACACTTCTGAAGAAGTTCTGAAGAAGTTCAGAAGTAGTTCTGAACTTGTCTGTCACTTTTGTACTGTATCTTTAGCAATTCCATTTGTATATAAATAGATAGTTTGTTAGACTGTTAAAAAAACGTTGATCGATAAAGCTTGTAAAGATACACATTTTGTAATACTGTTTCATAATCAATACGACATACAACTTCAGTGATACATATCTTGTTCTTATTCTTTAAACTTTCTACATTCTTGATATTTGGGATCTAACACTACCTCCCCAACTCGTTCAATTATTACAAATGGCCTGACATAGCGCATGCTCATTTTTCCCCTCTTCGCAAAACAAACCATGCCCTTCCAAGGTGATATCCTCAACATTACCATATCTCCCGCCTGAAATTTAATGTTCATCCGTCTCATATCCGCATAACGTTTTTTTCCTGACTCGAGCAACAATCAATCTTTCTCGGATTTGCACAACCTTAATTGTATTCGATTAACCAAACGATTCTACCTTTGTCACTTTCTATCCTTTGAATCCCTTTCACCTCAAAGAGGTATTCCACCAACTTGGTCATAGAACCTCATACGAAACTAACTGCATATCAACCATCTTGCTACCATCGTTGTAAATGACAATATCCACCTAGCTGACACTCTCACAAGACATTGGAATTAGAGCGTATCTAATCTCAATTTTAATTTACGATAGGTCCACCTACTAACCTTTTCATCGACTACATTTCATGATCTGACAAAACCGGGTCAATCTAATTTCGACCAAAGATTACCCACCTAACAGCAAAGTCAATGAAGATCTAGGAAACTTCGCTACCAAATTCACCGTAACACGAGTTCGTTTCCATATAAATATGCTAGAAGGTTGTGGACTTCCCACGACGATGATTGATCCATGATTGATCTCTTCTAAAAAAACTAAAACCATTTACCACGATAAGTTATCAATTATTCTCTATATAAATCGTAACCACTTCATCCCTCTAATAACAAGCACTTCTTGCAGATAATCAACCGAAAATTGATAGACACAATGTCAACAGTATCGTTTACTAAACTCTACCCACCTTCCGCGTTCGAACAACATCCTTGTACACGTACCGACGATAAATTGCAGGAATCAAAGTTTTCAACAAACTAATCGGCAAACACCCACTGCCAATCCAATTCAGAGTCAAATCAAACATTCCTATCGACACTACGCATCGAAACCATAGTAGCCTGCTCTATCCTCATAAACTTACTTCAACTGATTCCTCTTTCCAGATTGTACCACGTACTCCTCTATCCCTTTCCACCTTCTTTACCATAACATTTAATAACATTTCGCTCATCTTAATGAGCTTGCACAGACACATCAGCTTAATAAATTAACATGTATACATTGGCGAAACATTTCTATGATGACATTATTTTCAACAAACACATATGCCCATTTACGAAGTCTCACAACACTGCATCTTTTCCATGGATGACTACATCTTTTCCACTTCATTATGCCCGCACTGTCGTTCTAATAAAATCTTAATTTCAGTCGAATTGTTGTAACTACGTGAAACAAGCTCAGGTAGTCCCAAGAAAATTACTTTTTCAGGAAGGTCACAACCACTCATACACCTGATGTCTTCGAGTTGGATACGTAAATTGATATAGATAACTCAAACTGTCATATAATTATACAACTTTGTCCCACAATTCCACCTGCGACATAAAGCTTTGTATTTCGCACAATTCCACATGCGAATGTACAATATTAATTCATATATAATCCATCATCCCCCAAAAGAAGTCGCTTCCCCAAAATCTACTTTGCATAAAACTTCCAATCACAAACACCAAATGGGTCAGTCAAAATGTTTAAGTCTACAACGTTTCCGAACACTCATTTATCCTAGAATAATCTCCGCCAATAACCGCACCGTGTTTGCCTCTAAATTCCAAATTACATGCAACATTTAACAGAATTAACAACAATCATACCAACCAATCTCTAGCTACAAAACTCATAGCCAGACACGTTTGATATCTTACCAACCTCATGGTTCATAAGAACACTTACCGAAAACATCTCACATGCACGAATCCCTTCACATCTTAGATGGATCCAATGTTGGCTTGGAACGAGAATTGAAACAACCAACTTCGCATCACCTAAGTAGGTTACGCGGCTTGTGCCGTTGCTTAGCCCGCGTGAAAGGTCGCGAGACCTACTGTTCAGTGCAGTCCATCTCTACTGCACAAAATATATTGAATATTGATAACAATTCCCAAAACTTACCCAACACATTTCTAAGTAATTATTATAACTCGAACAATGATACCAAGTATGAATCTAGTATCTCATACTTCACTATGCGCCACCCTTTTTCCAAACTAAGAACAACAGTCATCACTCAACCACCACCTACTCAAGTGACGAGTCCCATCTCTCAAGATCCTTCATTGTCCGTATGAGAATTATTTTCCGAAGGCTAACTCTCTAAGATACCAGTGAGTTCGTGACATTCATGCATGACGACACAGTACGTTGATACTAACAGAAATCGTTTTGTAACTCAAAATTTTAACGAATACAACAATCGTACAACAAACCCGTGTGTGCATGACACACCATCTCCACATATGGTATTCTTACTTAAAGATTTCCAAGGTCATTCATATATGACCAAAAGACAAAACATTGATCTGACGATCCAAACGATGTTGGTATAAAGTGATTTTGTCAAGAAAAATCCCTACATGTGGCTATGAAAACACATGTTTATGTACTCAAAATAGATGACTCAATAATAATAGCATTCTCATGCGAATTTCGATAACAAAACTTATGTAAAAGTATTTTCGTGATTTTAGTACTGGCATAAAATTAACAGGAGATTTCACAAAATCTTTTACACGATACAATGTGCAATGAAAATAAGTTCATGGATTTCAAATATGGACTATATGTCTACGTGCAACAACTTGTTCTTCAAAAACCGTGAAACCCAACATCCATGAATACCACTTGTAACAACCCATAATCCGAAATAGCAATAACCGGAAAAATTTCACAACGGTCCCAAATTATACCAAACCTACTAATCAATACAACCAAAGTTCGCAACGGAAAACACAACAACATCTGAGAGTTTCTAATCAACTAAGACATTAGATCCATCTCTAGCGATCGACTCAAAATCTTCCCTTGCCCTTAGACGAGCGCCCAACAAAGCATTACCTGAAAATGGTTTTAGCTTTTGAAAAGCGAGGGTTCGACCACAAGGTCTAGTGAATTCCCAAATAAACCGCAGTTAAAATCCATACTTAAATCCGAAGAAATAAGTTGTAAAATAAGGAAGCGAGTAATTCAAATACGGGACCATGTACAAGGATCATAGAAAAGCCAAAGCTAGTCACACAATTCCACATGTGACTTAATAGTCATGTTCCACACAATTCCACATGCAGATACACTAAATGGTCCCAAGAAGGGTACCTATCCAACATATATACACCCAAAACGGATTCGAGATGTACGGGATATAACTCCCAAGAGATATGCACTATCTCGAGGTACACATAGTCACCTATGTACATGTCCAATTTAGTTAGGCATATCGCGATATTTAGGCCAATTCATCATCCAACATTTATGTAAACCGAAACGAGTATAAAACATTTAGCATGCTTCCAATTTAGATCACCATAATCAATTTGTAAAATAAACATTTGACAAAAAGTGTAGTTTAAGTCAAGGGAACTCATCTGATTCACGACAAATCGCTCAAAGGCCTAAAACGGCTAATCTTTCCCAAACCGAACACCTTAGAGATGAAGATTCAACAATAAGAATTCCAATCCTCGCCAATATCCAACGAACATTTCATTCCTAGCATTACATTGGAGAAACCCAAAATTTTAAATCAACCAAAACTTCCATTGGAGGAAACCTCAAGCAAAGAAGAAGAAGATACATACCTTTGGTTACTGATTTCTTCAAGCTCTTCTTAACCGAAAAAGGATGTTATCCAGGTGCATTTCAAGTAATTGTAGTAAAACCTGACCTGTCAGAACTTATTGGATTTCCTTCTTCTTCTTCAAGCTTGCTTCACCAAAAACCTTCCTCTTCTAAAACCTTCTCACCAACACGTTTCACACACACACATACACACACACACACACTTACAAAATCTGATTAAAGGCTAAAATGAGGTGAAAACTTCCTCCTCCGTTACTTATATACCTTGGGCTAAGAACCCTAATTGTCATCGGTCCGTGGATTTAAGATTAAGGCCTATATCTTGGTTATTAAGGTTTGGGTTATTACAAAATTGAAGATAACTTAAACTCACGTCTACCATATTTGACTTTTTATTTTCTATTTTAATTAAAAACTTTTACCTACTTAAAGCTTAAAATAAATTATATTAAAAGTTACTATATTTTAATCAAACAAATTACATAAAAAAACAAGAATTTCATGCTCTTCGATATGACATCCATCTTGATATAGTTTTTGTTGTTGTTTTAACCGTTTTTACATGAGATTCCATATATGTGTTATATTTATTATCAATATTTATGCACATTCAAGTGTGTACAACACCTCGACACCATTAGTCTGTAACTCAACATCGCCTTCTTCAACATTGTAAGGCGTCGTGTTCTTTATCACTATAACCCAACACCATAGAGACGAATCGAGAACCTATCAATTTTAGGTTGAGAACTGGGGAACAAAAGAGAGTGTGTCACGTCTCCACATCATCACGAGTCATTCATGTATAATTCATCCTGAATATTGTATTATTCATCATGAATAATGAATGTATGTTTACATTTGTTATTCATACTGAATGTGATACCCGGGGACGCGCAAACATATTCATAATAAGTTAAACCAAACTTCGGTTATGAGTCGAGAAACAAAAGAGTATGCGTCATGTGTCAACACCTTCACGAGTCATTCATATATTATTCATCATGAATAATGTATCATTCATGATAAATAATACAGCATTAGGGCTTGTTAAATAATACATGAATTATGAATTCGTGTATTATTCATCCTGAATGTTGTATTATTCATCATGAATACTGTATCATTATCATGAATAATGCATCATTCATGATAAAAATACAACATTAGGGATGATAAATAATACATGAATCATGAATTCGTGTATTATTCATCCTGAATACTGTATTATTTATCATTAATAGTGAATGATGTTATTCATACTGAATGTGGACACTCGTGGACATGCATACATATTCATAATGAATATAACACATATATACCATTTCACGTGGAAAACTATTAAAACGAAAAAAATATATCGAGATGAATGTCATATCGAAGAGCATATTTTTTTTTGTTTTTTAGTGTAATGTGTTTGATTAAAATATTAGTAATTTTAAGATAATTTATTATAAACTTTAAGAAGGTAAAAGTTTTTTAATTAAAATAAAAAGTCAAATAAGATAGGCGCTGATTCAAATTTATAGTTTTGTCCCTAATTACTTCTCAATTAATCTTATTATGTTTAAATCATTGATTAGTTTTTTATGTCTTGATTAATGGCTAACATTGGTCCTCACGTCACATACCCAATGAAAAATGAGTTTTTATTGGAACCCACCCCTATCTATATATATATATATATATTATAACATAACAATTTAAATAATTTATATAAGATAAAAAGATGTTTACAAAAATGACCAAATTTGAAACCAAAAATAATAATTCAAATAATAATACATCAAATAGATATAAAATCAAAGACCAATAATTCTTTATCAATATAAGGCAATAATGCAATGTAGTTTTAGAAAGAAATAAAATAAAAGAATAGAATAGAAACGAAAGGAGTAGAAAAGAAAAAAAAAGGAAAGGAAACGAAATAATTTTTTTATTTGTGTTCTTGAAAATGAAGAGAAAAGAAAATAATTAAATTTTTATGTTCTTGATCATGAAATAAAGGAAATAAAATATGTCATTATTATTAATATACCCTTTTTTTTATTTTGTAATGTAGTTGATGGATAAATGTGTAATTTTATTCATTTTTTTAATTGTTATAATTTTTTTTTCCTTTCCTCTCACATTTGAGAGGAAAATCAACCTAATTTTTCTTACCCTTCCTTCCCATTCTCTCCTTAAAAAAACTCTAGAACACAACATTTTTTACTTTCCCTCTATTTTCCATCCTTTTTCTTTTCCTTATCTTTCCTTCATAAAAATCTAGAGAACACAACATAAATAATTAACACATTTTCGTTTTGCTTTTAATATGATTAGTAATATTTAGAAAACAATTCCTAAAACCATTATGCATATGTTGTTTTGGGTAATTTGGATATAAAAAACTTCTAACATATTAACGAACACAATTGTTTCAGTTAGTGACGGATATAGAATTTTTGTTAAACGGATGCATCCTTAGGATGATCAAAGACCTGTAAATCTGATTATTTTAACTGAAATATTTTCGGTTATTTTTGTTTAACTTTTTGAGAAACTTTTCAATTTTTCAATTGATATTTCTTATATTATCTAATATCCAGACAATCTCTCAAAAACTTTCATGTCCAAAAAGATTCTATTCATGAAAATCGCTTGAGTGGAGTCGAGCCTTCATAGACCCACTCCTTGATTCAGTATTAATTTAATTTAATACAAATTAAGAACTATTTATTTAATAGCACATGTGATCAAATCATATTTTTAAAATACGAATAAAAATAAAGGTTTTTTTGTTTTTGTTTTTATTTTTATTAAATAAAAAGATTTAAAAATTGGCTTTTAAAAAATATAGACAAAAATAAAATCCATTTTGTTTTTAGTATTTTGATAAAAAAAACAAAGACGTCAATAACGAAAAAAGGAAAAAATAAACAAACCATGTGAAACTAAAGCGTTGATATGATGGATAAATAGTGTCTATCACTCACTTATATAATAATTGAGTCATTGTTATAATATTATGTTTGAAAAACCAACGGATAACACAGTTGATAATTAATTAATTAATTGGTTGTTAATTAATTAATTGATGACTAATAAACTAACTAATGAATTAAATATGTTTGATAAAAACTAATTAATAAACTAGTTAAAAAATCTAAAATGATCAAAAAAGATATGTTTAAAAATTGATAAAATTTAACATTTCATAATATGATTTAAACACCTAAATAATAATGTAATATGTTAATTAATGTATACATTCACATTTTAGAAAATAAATAAGGTAAATGATGATTTTAAATAACCATTATATATAACAAAGTTGTTCATCCTTACATATTTTAGTTAATTAATAATTATTTAAAAAATAATCATATTATATATATTTATCAAAGTTTTATTATTTATGAAAAAAAAAGAAATATATATTTGATTTTTATTTAATTTACAAACTCGTTTTTAAAAACTGTTATATTTATTTTTCAATGACTAAATATATTAAATAATTAATAATATAAAATTGATAAAGTAATAATAAATCTAAACATCAATAATTAGTACATAATTAAATAAATTAACAATTTGAAATTATATTAATTGAAAGACTGAAATTAATATTAATTAATAAATATATATTAACAACTAGTTAAAATTAATCAATAAACTGTAATTAATAGTAATCAAAAATTAATAATAATAAATAACAATTAATATTAATGAATGTATAATTAGAAAAGATATCAATAAGCTACTAAAACATTATTCCAACTAGTGTTTCAATAAGTTAGTTTATATGCATTTAAATATATACATCAAAATAAGCTAGTTTATAAACTAATTTTTTTTTCAAATAACGCTTAAGCAAAGTTAAATAAACCATCCATAAATTTTTGTATCTTGAATAGATGCTCTATATTTTTTGTAAAATAAATAATCAAAAATAAATTATCTTAAAACAAATTACATTCAATACTAATAGCTATTCCATTTTATAGATTTCAACATATTATTAAAATATTCAATAAATTTAATAAAATATTAATTCTATTTTCTAAATATTTAATTTCAATATCTAATGTTGGTGATAAATAATGAATTTTATTTCTCTTTTAAATGTATAGTTTTAGAGGTTTCTTTAAATTTGTAGATTTTCGCATTCTCTCTCTTTTGTTTTCTATTGTGGCGTACATAATAGTTTATAACATATATAGTTATTCAAACAAAAATATCTCTAAAATCTTTAATTTAACATAGTTATTACGCCAATTTGACATAATAATAAATGAAATTAACCCTAATGTCTAGAAAGACGATAGTACCCTCTTCATTCTTTCTTTTGTTCTTTTGTTCTTTTGGGTTTTTGCGTTAATAGTTTCATATCAAAAATCTTAATAACAATATTTATAACTAGATTAAAGATCAAATTATATGGTTTAATTGAAAATATACTATATGATCGTATCGAATAGGGTTTTCATGTGGGCTAAGACCAAGATTATGGTACAAAGATATGCTTGGAGGGTAACTGGGTAAGAAGGTTTCACAATGTCTAAGAGAAAAATGAGATCCACCGCAGTCAAAATAAATTTAGATATATTCTGATAAAAGATAACCATTTTAAAAGAAATGTAAATGAAGTGGTCCAATGATATTTTGCTTTAGATATTCGGGTCCTAGCAAAAATATTTTTTCAGATATCATTGTTGACATAGATCTCGATCATTTTGTATGGGATTATGAAATAGGAACTATCTTAGAACTGTATGCTTTAGCAGTCTTAAAATTGTTCGGGATTAGTCTAGGCAAAATGTCTAGTATACCCTTTAAAAAAAATATATATATATATATGCTAAACAATTGCTTCTAAATCTTAGCACCATTGACAATAATAATCTTAGCACCATTGACAATAATTCCATTATAACCATTGACATAATACTCTAAAATTTCGGGTGTTTCAATTAGGTCGCGAGAGGCCATTTCTTGCTCTTTTTCGCTATTTTTCGCATTTTTCGACCCGATTCGAAATCCCAGCCTTTCCAACATGTTTTCTATATGAGAATATTCATTTATTAAGTTTAATACACTTAGACGAAGAACTTATCATAATGTGAAGTCTGAAGTTACGGGTGTTACATATTGCTTCTTCGCTCTTGTTTATTTCAGACTTATAAGTCCGGTTAAGCTTCTGATATCCAATTGGAGTATTATTCCTTGAGGTTCTTGCCTTCTCCTTTTCTTTGGATTTCTTTATTTATGTAAATATTCACAAGTTAAGAAATCAGGAAATCAGTTATTTGATCCTCTAATAAACTCAATTCACTCTTCATTTCTTCATTGTTTACATAATTTCTTTTGTTGATTTACAATCAAGTATTAGTAAGAATTTTTTTAATTAATTAAATCACTTTCAAAGTTCTAGATACATGATACAATATATAGTATTTCATTTTTAATTGTAGAGCAATTAACTCTAGGACCTTTCCAAATCTCTGAGGTATATCTAAGTATCTAACTAGAGATTCTTTATTGTTTATCCTTTTTTTAAAGACACCACCATAACCCACATCACATGTCATTGTTTTAACAATCTTGAAAGCACATGGATGAACTATTGCTAAAAAAGGATATTTCTTTAATTCCTAATTTTATTCTTTTTACAATTCTAATACTCTAAACAAAAACCTTTATTATCATAACCCAACTCAAGTTGACACTCAGGTTAATAATTTTCAAGGAGAGTCTTTTGATGGTAACTCCATCACTTAATGGAATATAGATGAATATTTTGAATATCAAGTTTTATTAAAATTTCATTATATAACTGTGTATGTTATTGTTGGTCCCTAATTAGAGATGGCTTAGTTACAAACACACATAATTTTTACTCTTTTTAAATTTTTTTAATATAAATATTAAAAACTTTACATACAGAAGATTGTTGCGGAAAAGAATAGATAACACTCTATTCTAACAATCTTAACACATGAAACACATAGTAACAGTAATTAACTTATAACACTAAGAAAGCTAAAATAAACTGTTAAAACACTCAGGATGTCGGAATCAAACAAACGATCACTTAGAGGATTTGTTGAAAGGGTGAGATTTATGGGCAGGGCTTCATCTCCTTTTATAGTGTCAATGCATTAAATGCATGGGGACACCTGTCAAGATTTCATTTGCTTGCAGTATCTCTGTTGGACAAAAGGTGATGCCACTCCCTTTTGTATTAGATAAATGGTTGAACCATACGTAATGTCAGATTACTGTAGCCCCTTTTCTCCATGCCATCTAAAGTCACGTCAAACCTTTTAACTAAAGACATTCAAACCTTTTATAAGAATAAAAGAGAATGTCCAAATTTAAGGTTTGATGCCCACGTTCTTGCTGCACACGTTTTGCATTTATTGTGACACAAGAACTTGTCTTCGAAAATTGCTAAGTGATACATACAAGTATGTATCACATCGGTTAGTGCATCCTAGGATCGACAACTTGTATAGATGCTGAAATTGGCAACTGTATTATCACTTTAATCGGCAACTGTACAAGAGCATTAGATCGGCAAATGTATGCCAACCTTAGGATCGACAAGTGCAAACTTTCGTAGACTTCAACTTCTTTGATTTCGGCAAGTGGTCTAGATTTTAATGTTGGTTGGTACATCATGATTTCCACATTTTGATATACTACCTTCGATCGGATAGTCATCGATTCTCCAATACTTAAAGTATTTTCCAGACCTCCAAAAGAACCTATAAAAGATCAACAATCAAAGAGAGAAGGTTCATCACCAAATCATCGGTGACCCAACAATATCCCCCTATTTGATGATGATACCTGCATGTTAGAAGGAAGTACTTTTGACCCTTTCTATTTTTCTTTTGGGTTCTTTTCCCTCAGATATTTTTTTTAACTGAGTATGTATAATATAAGTATAAGTATAAGTGTAAGTATAAGTATGTGCAAAAATTTAAAATATGAACAAGTATAGAATGAAAATAATATGAACTTTTATTAATCATCACACAGGATAAATACATCACACAGAGTACATGATTAAGAAAGTTCATATTAAGAATAAGTGACTAGGGATCGGCCGGTTCTCTTCTTTTGAGTTCATCCAAGATGAGTCGGCACATTCCTTTGTCTTCTACAGGAGGCACACCCAAAATGGCAGTAAGAAAGGAAGTGTGAGCCCTTGGAATGTCGGAGGCTCTGAGGAACCCTATGTTTCCGAAGATGTATTCAAAGAACACTCCAAGTTATGGTTCGGAAAGCATAGTTTGCTCCGCGTAAGCAACCGGAGTCGCAATGGAGAAATTTATGCCTGAAGCATCTATCTTAATCCCTTTCTCATGAAGCGTAGCCAAATGACCCTTTTTCTTGTTCTTTGGAGCTGTAATGACTTCTCCTATAAGGCCTTGCTGAATGAGAAACATCTGTTGTCCTTCTATGGCTGTAATAGCTATGTTATGCTCCTTTTGAATTTTAACCATTTGGATGAATAATTTTTGGAGAGTGTTGAGCACAAAATCTTTGTGTTTTCTCTTACTCTTGGAAATGTGGTTACCGATCTCCATCCATTCAGTGATCCCCAGAACTTCCAACCACTCAATCTCATTAGTTTTGTTGATGGAATCTGCTCTTTTAATAGTGATAAGTAACTTAGGAGATTTTATGGTTGGAGAATGAATAGAAGCACCAATGATCTTTGAATCATCTTTCCGATTTTTGAGTCTTCTCTTGAACCAATCTACTTCCTTGGCCTTCTTTGCTTCTGCAACAGTCTTCATTGCTTGAGACTTTTTCTTTAAACTTTCAAGCTTATCTTTCTGAGCTTGGGGAGGATCGACGACTTTGGCTTTGATAGATTCATCTTGAGCCAATTTGAGTACATTTGTTTGATCATACTCAAGTTGAGCCCTGATTGCATTTTCCCTTTCAACTTTGGAAAGTACAATCCCAAGAGGATCTTCGGTGAGTTTGGAGGCAGGTTGCAATCGGAGAGAGTCAGCTTCAAGATGTCTATTTCTTTTCTTCTTTTTCTCAGCTAATTGTTGTTCATAAGTTAGAGGTTTCTTTCCTTCAGCTCTGGCTTTTCTTCTCTTTTCTTCTTCAGATTCTTCAAGGGTTCGGGCACTGACTCCCTCCCCCTGGTTTGATGCTCCAGCTTCTTTATTAGCCTCATCTCTAGATGACCCAGTGTTACCCGGTACTAGAGATTCATTGGCTTGTATGTCGGAGACCAATGGTGTTACCTCGGTGACCATAGCCTCGGTGACCACGAGTGGTGACACGTCGGTGGCTGTGGCTTCAGTGGCTACGTCCTCGGTGACTACAGGTGGTGGTACATCGGGGACTGTTTTGGGACTGTTGCTATTGTTGTTGATGCTTTCTTGGTTTTCTCCCCCTCAGTGGTTGAGTCCTTGAAACCAATTGAAGAAAGAAAAGACTTGATCCCTTCAACGTCGGAACATAAACTTCCCAATTTGCGTTCAATCGGTTGAACCATAAAACAATCTTCATCTTTGAAAAAGGCATCACCTACATCAATTTCGAAGGTTGGGAGAGAAGTCTGTACCTTTTCAACCTTTATATGGAGGGAAGCAAGTGATTCCAAAATTGCTTCTTGATTTTTAAGAATAGAAGCAATGTCGGAAGCTTGCTTGGCAGAGTCCTTCTGTAGATCATTAATGGTTGAGGCCACCGCTTCATGACTTGCTTTCAACCCCTTTTTGGAAACCAGTCACATTAAGATGAATAAGGTCTAAACAAGTCATAAGAGTAGGATGAGTAACCGATAGTTGTTCAACACTTGTTTTGAGAAGTGTAAAAATATGTTCCACTGCATTAACCAAGGTGTTCATTCTATCCATATCCCTATTGGCATGCTCTTCCAACAGTTCAACTCGATTAAGGGTATCGCTGGCAAAAGAAGATATAGCTTTGAGAAGAGCATCGGCATGTTCTGAAGTCATGGGACATGAAATCTTTGGCTTTGGAAGTGGTTGATTATCATCACTTGGAGAGGAAGAAGAAGAATAATCCACCAGACCTGTTTTATTTACTAGGGGAGATTTCGGGGAGTCCGATAGATGGATGGGAGATGGAGGCTTTGTTTTGAGGGGAGACCTCATATGCTCCGAAGGTTGAGAGTTTGTGGGGGAGACACTGTGAGGGGAGTGTCTAGGAGGGGATTCCTCAATAATGTGTTCCTCAACTTCCCTGTGAATTTGTACGGGAGGCGTACGCATCCAAGGTGTAGTATCGGAGAAAAGAAAATCGGTAAAGTGGGTTTCTCCTTAGGATGCACCTGGTAGTGATGCATCTTTATTTGGAGATAGGGAAATGAGTTGAGAGAACTCAAGAGGTGGAGTAGATGCACCTTGGATGGGAGACTCCAAGTCATGTTCATCAACTAAGAAGTAAGTTGGTGAAGGCATAGTTTGGGTATCCCTATGTACAACCATGTCCTTTTGTGAGGGAATGAAGGAGGTAGGATGGGTTTTAAGTTGTTCCCTAGGTCTACTGGGGATATCTTCAACACCCACCGACTTTTGGGAATCGGTGGGTGGTTTTTGTGTTGTGACCCTTTTGGTTCCCTTGGACTTCTTTGAGGAAGTCCTAGGAGGGCTTTTTGAGTGTCTCCGCTGTTGGGACTTTTTCTTTGCCGGGGTAGAAGCCAAAGGTTCTTTTGGCTTCGTGGCATCGGAAAGTGCGGAGGTAGATTTGCCCAACTCCTTGGATCTCTTGCGAGATTTGGGCACATCGGTTATTCTCGGTTGAGATGTGGCAGAGGTGGTGGATTCGGTGACTGTAGGTCCCCGACTCCTTGGCTCATTTTCGCCCCAAATTGAAGTTGCATTTTGGGCAAAATCGATCATACCTTGTCTAAGAGGGTTATTGGAGGCCAATGTTCCCTTTGACATAAGTTGCTTGCCGACTTGGTGAAGGGTAAGATCATATGCAATATCATATCTCTTTTCAAGCTTATCGGCAAGCTTGGCATTGATGATAAGAGAGAAGAGACGTTGGAACGGTACTTGAGGTCGCCGAATGGGAGAAAAGGATGAGACCATTTCCTTAAAGAAATAAGCTGCAAAGTAGATCCTTCTTTGAAATATCAGTGCATGAGCCAACTCGGTGACCTATGATGGGGATTGATCTGGACCACCTGTCTTCTTACTCAAACATAGAATGAGATGAGAGAAGAAGAATTTCAAGATATTACCCATGTTCTTCCTTACCAAAGTACCTGGACCTTTGGATTTTGGAACCCTTTTGTCTTCAAAATAGTTAAGAGTAGTAACCACCTGTTGATGTTCATTCCAAGAGGGAAGACTTCATATGAATCGTATGAAGGAATGTGAAGAATGGTACGAACATCATTCACATCGAAGATCACGTCTGGTTCATCATCACTAAGAATAGATGCACATATGCTTTTGGAGGAATCATCATAAACACATGTTAACCAAAAGTTTCCCAAGAGAAACTTGCTCATCTTAGGTTTTGCAGTGATAGCATATTGGAGAGGCACCTTTGAAGAAACCAACAAACCACATTATACTCCGGATGATATTTGTCGACACCAATGCGACCATAGTGGTTGCATGCAGGGAATGTGAGAGACCTAAAGGTGAGTGTTTGTTCATCAGATGCCTTGAGTGATTTCGATGGAGTGTTTGAAGATGCCATTGATGAACTTTGAGAGCTTTGAGAGAGTTGCAGGTTTGAATCGTAAAAGTGGAGGCGGTTAAAGAAGAGAAAGTGGGGTTATGGTTGAGTTTTTATAGGAGGCAAATAAGGGAAATTTGAAAATCAAGGGAATGATGAAAGAGGTGATTGAAAGGTCAGAAGTTGAAAGGTTAGCAGGGTAAATTCGGCGCATGCTCTGACATGTGTGATGTGTATGACGTCATTATGGATAGATGCGTTGAATACTTAGTCACCAAGATTGGTAACTTAAAAATTATCCTTTAAAAGATAGAATTTGAGAGGTGATCGGAAAGTGTATAAGGAAAGGGGACATCGGAAAGTGTGTAGAGAGGAAGAGATGTAGGTTAGTGGAAAGAGAAAGACGTCGGAAAGTCGGAAGGTTTATAAGAGAACATCGGTAAGTCTAGGGTTGGAAGGTTAGTGTCGGGTAGTGTGAGTAAAAGGTAACTGTCGGAAAGTGGGAGTAACGTCGGAAGGTGTAGAAGGAAAGAGGATGTCGGAAAGTCTAGGGTTAATGCGACGTCGGTAAGTATAGGGTTTAGGGAGACGTCGTCGGAAAGTGTATGGTGAGAGTCGGTGAGTGTATATAGAGATGTATAAGAGAGACACGCCGGTGAGTGGGTAGAGTACCTGCTCACTGATTATATATATATATACATATCTATTTTTTTTTGACTTTTCGATATATAGTTATGTTTATATATTTATATTATATATATATAGAATATGTTTATTATTATTATCTATTTACATAATATTAATCTATATTTATCATACCTAGTTCACCGACTAGAAACTTGAATCTTGCTTCATCAAGGGGCTTTGTGAAGAGGTCAGCTAATTGATAATCAGTTGGAATGAAGTGAAGTTCCACATCACCTTTAGAGACATGATCTCTTATAAAGTGATATATGATATCAATGTGCTTAGATCTTGAACGAAGCAGTGGATTATTTGCAATGGCTATTGCACTTGAGTTGTCACATAGTATTGGGATCTTTGAGAAATTCTGATTGTAATCTTGTAACTGATTTTTCATCCACAATATTTGAGCACAACAACTTCCAGCAGCCACGTATTCTACTTCAGGGGTAGAAGTAGACACCGAATATTGCTTCTTACTTGACCAACTCACAAGCTTTCCACCAAGAAGTTGACAACTTCCTGTTGTACTCTTTCTATCTATTTTTGAATCTGCAAAATCAGAATCAGAGTACCTGATGAGATCAAAACCTGAGTCTTTGGGATACCAAAGACCCAGATTTATGGTACCTTTCAGATACCGAAAAATCCTTTTCATAGCAGCTAGATGTGATTCCTTAGGATTTGCTTGATATCGAGCACACAGACAAGTAGCACACATTATATCAGGTCTACTTGTAGTAAGATAAAGAAGAGATCCTATCATGCCTCTATAACTTGTGAAATTGACAGACACACCATCACGATCAGAATCAAGTTTAAGAGGAGGAGCCATAGGGGTTTTCATGGTAGAACAAGTATCAAGTTGAAACTTTTTGAGAAGGTCTTTAATGTATTTACTTTGGGTAATGAAATACCTTCTGGAGATTGTTTTACTTGTAAACCAAGAAACAATGTAAGCTCCCCCATCATGCTCATTTCATACTTCTTTTGCATTAGAGAGCTAAACTCATCACACAGAGATTCATCAGTGGCACCAAAAATAATATCATCAACATAGATTTGGACAAGAATGATATTACCTTTAGACTTTTTGAAGAAGAGAGTATTGTCAACTTTTCCTCGGACATACTCATTTTTGAGAAGGTAATCGGAGAGAGTATCATACCAGGCACGAGGAGCTTGATTCAGTCCATACAAAGCTTTATCTAACCGATACACATGATATGGATGGATTGGATCTTTAAATCTAGGTGGTTGCTTCACATAGACTTCTTCGGCTAGATCACCATTCAGAAAGGCACTTTTGACATCCATTTGGAATACCCGAAAGTTCTTGTAAGCAGCATGGGCAAGAAAAATTCGGATAGCTTCCAATCTGGCAAAAGGAGCAAAAGTTTCATCATAGTCAATTTCTTCCTCTTGCCGATATCCTTGAGCTACTAGCCTTGCTTTATTTCGTATGACAGTTCCTTCCTCATCCATCTTATTTCTGAACACCCACCTTGTTCCAATGATGGTTTTATTGGATGGACGAGGAACTAACTTCCAGACTTTGTTTCTCTCAAATTGTGAGAGTTCTTCTTGCATGGCAATCACCCAGCTAGGATCATCTAGGGCTTCATTTATCTATTGCGGCTCAACAATAGATACAAAGTTTACATACAAACACAGATTACTGATGCCTTTTCTTGTTTGGACACCGATTTGTGGATCACCGATAATTTGATCTATTGGATGATCCATGGTCCATTTTAAAGCAGGAGGCAATGGAGGAGGTATAGAAGAAGGTGATGTTGAGATTTGAGATGGTGAGGGTAGTGTTCTCCTGAAGAGTCAATTTCAAGAGATGGGGAAGAAAGAATGGGTCCAGGAGATATGATGGTATTATTTGGAGGCTGAGAAGAGTTATTATCTTCTTGACTTGGAAGATGAGGTTGAGTGGGTTGTTGAGTAGAATGAGATGAAGGTTCCCTAACATATGAGTTTATCCATTGATTGAGTTCTTCTTCATTACAAGATAATGAAGATGTTTCAAAATCATCAAACTTTACATGCATAGATTCATCAATGCATTTTCTTCTGAGATTATAGATTCTGAAAGCTCTAGAAGAGAGAGAATAACCCACGAATATTCCATCATTAGACTTTGGGTCAAATTTTCCAAGTTGTTCCCTGTCATTCAGCATATGACATGCACATCCAAATACATGGAAAAAGTCAACTGCAGGTTTTCGACCATGAAACACTTCATAGGTAGTTTTGTTATGCCTTTTGACAATAATAGACCTATTTTGAGTAAAACATGCAGTATTAACTGCTTCAGCACAAAAATAGGTTGGCAACTTGGATTCACTCAGCATTGATCTTGCAGCTTCACACAACGTCCAATTCTTTCTTTCAACAACACCATTTTGCTGAGGAGTGCGTACAGCAGAAAAGTTCTGAGAGATTCCTTTGATGTCAAAGAATTCTTTTAAAACAGCATTCTTGACTTCAGTGCCATTATCACTTCTGATAGACTTCACAAGTTGACCATTCATATTTTCAATCTTCCTGATAAATCGAATGATTTCTTTAGCAGCATCACTCTTGTGTTTTAGAAAGAAAACCCAAGTATATCTAGAATATTCATCAACAATTACTAGCATATACTTTTTACCACCTAGACTAGGAGTGCTTACTGGTCCACACAGATTCATATGAAGCATTTGAAGAGGTTGAGAGATAGATGAGCATTGTTTTGTTTTAAAGGAGGTTTTGGTAAGCTTTCCTTTTTTACATGCTCCACACATCTTTTCTTTCTCAAAAGATATTTTTGGCATACCAACAACTAGATATTTGCTGGAAAGCCTATTCAAGGTTTTGAAATTTAGATGTGAAAACTTTTTATGCCATAGCCAACTTTGTTTAGCTAATTCTTGAGAGAGAAGACACATAGCTTCACCAATTGCACTTTCTTTCATGTTGATGATGTACACATTGTTCATTCGGATACCTGCCAGTGCAACTTTATTCTCCACATCAAAGACCAAGCAAACACACAGTTGAAACATGACTTTATATCCCAAATCACAGATTTCACTGATGCTCAGTAAGTTGTACATTAGTCCCTCAATATGCGCTAGTTTTGAGAAAGTGATGGTTCCATTTGATATGGTACCATAACCTTTTGTAACACCTTTTCCATTTCCTCCAAAGGAGACAATGGATCCTCTTTTTTTTGAGAAGTTAGATAGAAGAGATTTGTTTCCAGTCATGTGCCTTGAACAACCGTTGTCCATGTACTATATATGATCTTTGTTTGGTAGCTGCACCCATAAACAAATTTAGACTCTTGGTACCCATTTTGAAGGGGGTCCTTTGGGATTAGAAGGCATTTTGTTGTTTCTATGAAGATCATTATCTTTTGGGCAATCTCTTGCAAGATGAAGAGTATTGCCACAGTTGTAGCATTTCTTGATGGTGAAAGTCCTTTTGAAATCCATATTGTCAAAATTTTGAGACAACATCGGTGACTGGGAAGAAGAGTGACCGACTCCTGGTCTAGGGCCAAGAATTCCTTTTTCAGGATTTCTAGATTTCTTCAGATTTATAGAACGAGGAACAAAATCGGTGACTATATGAGATTTTCGTTTGGAACAGAAATTTGTTTTTGAAACATTTTTCTTTTGAAAGGAAGGAGTTCTTTCTGGGACAGGAAGTTCAGGAGTTAGAGATCCAACAGAAGAGTACCTTGACTCATGAAGACTTAGAGAATTTAAGATATTTTGAATGGGTTTTGAAGAAGAGCTTGGAAGTGTTGGATCATTTGAAGGCTCAGGAGAGTGATCTTTAGCTTTCACGACAACTCCAAACTTTTTAACATGAGACTCTATTTTAAGCATATCTAACAAGTCTATAGAGTGAATAGAAGTAGAATCTTCAGAAGAGTAGTCTAAGAGATCATCTAAGAGATCATCATTGGAGAGATGAAAGCCATCTGAAAAACCTTGACATTCAAAAGATGGATTTTGAGATTCAGAAATTTGAGGATCATTTTTTCCATATCCTAGGCCAGTCTTATCATTACAAGAAATTTGATCTTGAAGAATCTTTTCAAGATTTTTGGAAGACTTGGTCAATTTTGAGAGAACTTCTTGTTCCTTTTCAAGAGTATAAGAAATCTTGTTTTTCTCTTTAGAAAGACTATCATTTAAGTACCTTAGATTTTCTAAGTCAGCTTTCATTTTATCAAAGTCTTTGAGTTTTGAGAAACAAGAGAGAAATTGATCATTCAAGGATTTTATATGCAAGTCAGCCTTTTTCTTTTGTTATTTTAAGTTACAGAAGTCAACAGTTAAATAACGAAGGCATCAATTTTTTGATCATCACATAGAAAAGTAAAAGGATGTACCTGAGGTTTGGTTCCCAAAGTTGATTCCTCAGTAGAGACAAGAGCAGTGATGTGGAGTGATCTCTCCATTTCTTCAAGTTCATCAATCTTGGCCATGAGACATTTTTTCACATACTCACTCTCACTCTCTGATGTTTGCTCATCTTCCCAACAATGGGCTTTAGCAACCAAAGTTTTCCCTTTATTTATATTTTTCTCTTTTTCTCTCCTATACTTGGCTTTATAATTTTTATACCCTGAGATTTCTTTTTATTGAGAAGGTTCAAGACTTTCCTTAGAAGATCGGCTACTTCTCTCTTCAGGCTTTCTAGTAGCCGATTTAGAGAAGTCATGGCCAGAAGAAGAAGACTTGTGTTTTGAGAAAAATTTAGACCTACACTCAGAGGCAAAGTGACCTTTCTTTCCACAATTAAAGAATTCCTCATTTGTTTTATCGGAGAGAGGTTTTTGAGACAGTATGTCAATGGCAGATTCTTCACCCTCATCGTCAGCAGCACTGTAGTAAGCTTCTGACAAATGAGATGAATCTTCCTTAGTTTCATTTTCAGATTCTGAGGAAGGATAGGTGATTCTAGGAACACATGAGGAAGATTTAGATGCACCTACTAAAGCAATAGAAGAGGTTTTAATGTCTTTAATGAGGAATTTTTTTTTATTTTTGTAGTTTGCTCATAGTTCATAAGAGTCTCATACAAAGCAGTTAAAGGTATTTGCTCAAGATCCTTGGTCTGTTTAATGTAATTGCATCTGGTTTCCCAGTGGAAGGCAGTACATAGACTTGCATAAAACTTCCTCATTGTCGTATACTTTGCCTAGAACTTTGAGATCATTAAGAAGACAGTTAAAGCGATTGAAGTAAGCAGGAAGAGATTCTCCTTTCTCATAAGAGAAGAGTTCATATTTTCTTACAAGACAAATTTTGTTAGATTTTCTAACTTCTTTTGTTCCTTCATATAGAACACTCAGAGTATCCCACATTTCTTTAGCAGTAGAAAGATTTAGAAGAGAATGGTACACTTCATTAGGAAGAGATACAGCAAGAGCAGATTTGACTTTTATGTCTAGAGCAACTAGGCGTTTATCATCCTCATTATATTTATTTGAAGGTTTGATAATGTATCTGCCAGTTTTATCACTCATTTCATCATCTGACTCTATATCTTTTCGTTCAGCGTCTTTTTGTGGGCCAAAGCGAGCCCAGATTTTAGGAACAATAGGTCCCTCACTCAGAATGTTAGGATACCTGCAATCAATTCCTTCAAATAATAGTAGCATACGATTTTTCCATAACCCAAAGTTACTTGGGTTGAACCTTGGGGGTTTGGTTAAAGAGCCTAAATCTTATGTACCATTGAAAAAAGTTTGCAGAGCACCATCAACATTTGGAGGAGTAGTAGCCATCACAGATCTAGTTTATTAGTTTAAACCAACTGCTCTGATACCACTTGTTGGTCCATAATTAGAGATGGCTTAGTAAGTAAAGGTTTGTAGGGGGGGGGGGGGGTTGAATACAAACACACACAATTTTTACTATTTTTAAATTTTTTAATATAAATATTAAAAACTTTACACGTAGAAGATTGTTGCGGAAAAGAATAGATAACACTCTATTCTAACAATCTTAACACATGAAACACATGAAACACATACTAATAGTAATTAACTTATAACACTAAGAAAGCTAAAATAAACTGTTAAAACACTCAGGATGCCAGAATCAAACAAAAGATCACTCAGAGGATTTGTTGAAAGCGTGAGATTTATGGGCAGGACTTCATCTCCTTTTATAGTGTCCATGCATTGGATGCATGGGGACACCTATCAAGATTTCATTTGCTTGTAGTATATCTGTTAGACAAAAGGTGATGCCACTCCCTTTTGTATTAGATAAATGGTTGAACCATGCGCAATGTCAGATTACTGTAGCCCTTTTTCTCCATGCCCTCTGAAGTCATGTCAAACCTTTTAACTAAAGACAAACAAACCTTTTATAAGAATAAAAGAGAATGTCCGAATTTAAGGTTTGATTCCCACGTTCTTGTTGCACACGTTTTGCATTTATTATGACACAAGAACTTGTCTTCGAAAATTGCTAAGTGATACATATAAGGATGTATCACATCGGTTAGTGCATCCTAGGATCGGAAACTTGTATAGATGCTTAAATCGGCAACTGTATTATCACTTGAATTGGCAACTGTACAAGAGCATTAGATCGACAACTGTATGCCAACCTTAGGATCGGCAAGTGCAAACTTTCGGAGACTTCAACTTCTTTGATTTTGGCAAGTGGTCTAGATTTTAATGTTGGTTGGTACATCATAATTTCCACATTTTGATATACTAATTTTCATCGAATAGTCTTTGATTCTCCAATACTTACAGTATTTTCCAGACCTCTAAAAGAACCTATAAAAGATCAACAATCAAAGAGAGAAGGTTCATCACCAAATTATCGGTGACCCAACAGTTACATCATGCCACGTCAAATGTAACAATGATGTTTAAATAGTTAAAGCCATTATTCAAGGATTTACTGACCAGCTAAAACGTTGGTTGGATTTTCATTAAATAGAAGAAGCTAAACAACATATTATAAAACTATAAAAAAAGAAAATAATGTAGCAATAGTGTTGATACACTAATTTAGCATTTTTGTGGGAAAAACGTCGTTCGAAATTGATAAATATCAAGGGCAACTTATGAATCCTAACTATCATAAATTATCTCAGTTTAGATGTTATAAAGATGTTTTCCCTAGCTTAGATTGAATAAATGTAACACACTCAAATTTGGAAAAATCGACTAAATTAATATTTTCGATAATACATCAAATAAGGAATAAATCCATGTCTATAAATCAACACTTAAATTAATTCGAATTGCAAAACTAGATTTAACATCGACAAATGATAAACCAAGTCTTACAACAATACCAAACCAAGGTCGGGTGTTACTAAAACTCAATAACAGGCACTACCAACCAGTACGGAATACTTCATCAATTAACTAGATCCTTCTCGTGCCTCTAACTAGCAATCATCACATCAAAGTGTCGCTAGAACCATTACCGCCAAAGACCTGATCCACATGACGACAAAGAAAAAGGTTAGATTTAATGTGTACCAACCACAATTTTAAATTAAAGATATTTCATGTCATTGCTCTAAAAGTAGCAATTACAAAGGCAAATAGGTCCCAATATTTGAACTTAATCTCAAAGCTTTGTAGTGGAAAATAAAGTAGCTACTGAGATTATTACAAAACTTAATTTAAACTAGGCAATTATCAAATCACGAATAGATCCCGCTTCTCTAGCCTCCACACTCACATCTTCCCTTTTCCTTTACTAGAACTCTCTATACTATGTGGTTACCTGAAAAGGTTTTCCATTTTATAAAAGAGAGGGTTAGACCATGAGGTCTAGTGAATTCCCTCAAAACCACAACTAAATATGCATGACATTTATAAGATGAAGAGGTTAATCATGAATATTAACTCACACATAAACACACTTTAAAGATACTTATTGCAATGGTAAACCACACTGATAGTCACTTACACTTGTGACTATTTAATCAGGCCCACAGTTGGCCATTGGTACGCTTCTCGTAAATATATGATTCAAATAAATGTAAAATAAAACATTCATTTGTTAATTTAAGTACATGAAGAGAACTCACCTGAATACCAAGTCTAGAATGATTGCCTTGACTATACTAACCGAACACCTGATTTAGATTAATTAAACTATAAGTTATTGACCCAATTATGCTCTTAAACATCCCACTAATAAGCCCCCAAGGCTAGGACAACATATAACACTCTTAATTGACCCTTAAGCGGAAACCCGAAAATGACCAAACACCAAACCCCACACGGCTTAGGCCACGGAAAAGGTCATGGGACCTACTGTTTCACCTGCACTTTCCTGCTCGAACACCAAACCCAGAATCACATATTCTACTGATTTCCAGTCCAAAATTGATATGTAACTAGCTCCAAACTTAAATAAATCAACCCTCAATAACAAACAACTCACTTATTCCATTGATTCAATGAATTTGCACACAAATGGATGTACGTTGAGCCATCCATGAAGGCTTGGGTTGATTTCATTCCCAAAATGAGAAGAAGATATCATCCAATATGAAAGAATCTTTACTACAATAGTCTCACATTGCATACTTAATGATTTGAGAGCTTTAACCTATCATTCGTCAAGAGTCTAAGCCACAAAATGAACCTTAATCACCCAAAAGGGTTCTCGTAGAGAAGAAGAACATTGAGAGGGATGATTATACCTCAAATGATGATTGCTCCTTTGCCCACTTCATATTTTCTTCTCTTCTCTTCACCTCATCTCCAATTCCACACCATATTAATTCACCTCTACAATACCGAGATGACCATAATGCCTACACAAGCATTGGTTACAAAGTAAGGACATCAAGACTCCTCACTTATCAAACACAACTGAATTATATGCCTATGGATCCAACGCATTACAGCTAAATTACATGGCTCTAAATGAATAACCATGCACTCGAAACATGTAGTTCTTACGTCAAAGTGCAATAAATGCATAACATGTCCGACGCTCAACACTGAACAATTAAACTAGACAAATGTCCCAACACTCAAATGAGTTAAAAACAACTCAATGACTCCGCACCTATTTAACTCCGCAACAAATTTCAACATAAGCAATTAAAATGCATTTAACCAAGTTTATGCAAACACATGCTCCCAAAGTTCGAATAACTCAAAAATATCCATCATTTTTCTTTCCCGAATGAAATCATACTATTCAAAATACCATATAACACAATAATGTGTATTTTCTAAATGGTTTGTAAACCAAAGACTCTAAGAATGCATTAACATTAAATAATATTTATTTATGCAATAAGACATCAAAATGGCACACTCTTATGATTTGTTTATCAAAATATCCTAAAGCCTCCAATGTAGACATTTACAAAATTTATAAAATCAAATGTACCACACATTTGATATATGTAAAGTAAGATATCTTAAGAAATCGAAATGGACATTTTTTTCATGTACGTAGTGTTCATAAAGAAACTTGAACTCACCTTTCTAGGTTAGGTTACACCTAGTTGTTGGTCCCTATGGAGTCTACAAGAGTATATAAGTATAGATGCAGTTTGTAGAGGGGGGGATGAATACAAACACAACTTTTTAAGTTTTAAATGAGTTTATTGGATAAATAAATTTAAAGATTGTAAGCGGAATAAGAACAAATATAAATACCTATTCTATTACAATCTAAGAATCACTAAGTAATTTGATGCACAAGATATGGAAGAGAAATAATCAGAGGTTCAAGAAGAGATTAAGCATGCATGAAGATGAAGAAGAGGTTCTTCATCTATTTATACACAATGCATTAAATGCAAGTCAGCGGGTACATGTCACGTGTCAAGCATCTATTAGAGGCTTGTCCTTTGTTCATAAAGCAACCATGCTTTTAGCCAAATATGAACAGTGAGCTTATCAGAGTTGGTAAGATCATCTCCGTACGCACTTTCTGACAAGGGTATGGGAGGTTGACATTTGTGCATCGATGATAAGATCAACTTCAAACTTGTTGAGTACACTTCATTTGATCGCTCATACTTAAGGGCTCAAAGAGGATCCCTTTGGGTATCACTAAGGCATAAACAAGATCTCACACTTTATGTAGACGATCGTTGCTATCACTGAACTACTTCAGATCATGAGTTATCTGACTCTATCTTTAGCTAGGTCTTCGAATATAGCTGAAGGTTCTTTTGATGTGAATGTTGTCTTCAGATCTTCCAGGTCTAGATAATATCTTTGATGGTTTCAGCGATCATTGAGTGCAATCAGTGTTTGCTCTAGCTGAACTTAAACAGTAACTAAAACTAGGACACTAAGTACAAAGAGGAATCATAATTAAATCACTGAAGGAGCTTGGATCAACACTAGTTTCCAAACCCAAGTCTTTAGTTTCCGTTGATGAAGGTTTGAGATTCCTAGCTAAAGAACTCTATAAATCTTTCCAAAATTACCACCCAAGTCTAGAAAGGTACCAACAACAACCAAAATAGCAGATCCACAACAAACCCTAGTTAGATCTCAAAATACCCAAAACCTTACCTCTTCTACCAAAATATCCACAATGAAGCACTTCCAATCCTCAAAACCATGGTGAGATACTCCAATCTTGCTACCAAGTATCCCAAAAATTGCCACCATAGAGTAGAGAATGAAGTGGGTGAGCAAATGAGAAACCTTTGGTCAAAATCAGATTAAAAACTTATTTGGGTGTAAATGTGGGGTTTCAGGCAGCTAAAGTCGAATTAAAAGTCACCCTTATAAAAAAATTCCTGCAAACGACCCTAATGTGGGTTTTCAATCGGCTAAACCCCGTATTTTAACCCGATTTGGCCACTAATTTGACTTTCAACTGCCTTTCTCTTAGAACTTAGCATAAATTTCACACAATATGGATCCTAACATTGCAACTTGATAAAAAAAAGTATATTTTAAGGTCAAAATATCCAAGGGAACACAAATGCAACATAAATGTCCAATATTTTCGGTGTTACAGATTATAATAAATGATGAAAAAAGGCTTTATATAAATTCAAAATGGGTAGTGAGTTTGGTAATCCTACATTTAGGAGAATATGATTTTTTTGTGAAACATGCGAGTTTGTATCGACAAGAGGAGAGGTTACTTATTTGTGGTAACTTATATGGTTGGCTAATTATAGTCAAACCATTTTTTTGGACAAAAAATTATCTTCAAACTCCTTCATAACAACAATAGTGATATGATGTCGCATGAGTTCTAAAACAACACATATTTATCAATATATGAAAATGAATCACTTATGGAAATTCATTCTTCATTTTAAATTGTATCTCATTAATTATTAACTGAAGAATTATGTTCAATCAATTACTTATTTATCGCTTCCGCACCCACACTAGTATATATTAAAAAATAAAAAACATATGATGTGACACTATGAGGTTATTTTAAAATCTTGATATGTGGTGTGATTTTGGTTATTCTATATTAATAAGATATATTTAGTTTGAAAATAGATGTAGGTATATGGAAAATGATGATAGTTTCTTTTGAACAAGATAAGGTTAATAACTGCTTTCATTTTGCCAACCAAACTTATTTATATGAAATGTTTATGTATATCAAAGAAATATGATGTGACATTATTAGTGTTAATTATTTTAAAAGTTAATAACTTCAAGTGATCTCAGTCGTTGAGAAATGAAACCAATGATATGAAGTGTTTTGCAAAGTTTGTACCAATAGATAGGTTTGCAAATGAAACACATCTCTCTTTCTATTTGTATATATATGTATATATATATATAGGGTTAGGTTCAAATGTGAACTCAATTTTGGCTGTGAACGTGAGGACGAATCTCAGCTACACATCTTCGGTTATGGTGGACGCGATCACGGAGGATTGACGCGATTCATGGGAGGGTGGAGATTATTAAAGGAGGGGAACCAGGTCAAAGCCGCCTTTATTGACCGGATAAGTGGCTGAGATTCGTCCTCACGTTCACAACCAAAAATGAGTTCACATTTGAACTTTCCTCTCTCTCTCTCTCTATATATATATATATGGAAATGTTCAAATAAGAAGTGGTAAATATTTGAGAAGTAAAGATGTAATCCTAGACCTTCATTCAGTCAACATTAGCGGTTTTGACCATGAAGCACCGGATAATTCCTCGCATGGTTATGCGAAAGATGGAGCGATAGTTGCATAAGTTTTAGAAACAGGCATCAAACGAGTTCATATATGAACCCATATGATTTATATATGAATTATATGTTCATATATCATGTGAACTATTTAACAAATTTATATATGAACCTATAAACCCTATACAAAATGAGACATGTAAGGCTTTCTACCAGTGACACTTTCTGACATCCTCATCCTACCTCTAACCAACCAAGTGACACAATGTATGCTACCTTTATGGTTCTAGTAGACACAATCACACTAGTAGCCATCTAAAGTGGTTCAACTTCCAAAAACTTGAGCCCTACAAGAGCTTTTCAAATCAACGTGTAATTGATCGCAGTATGTGAATCAAATGGGTTTGTATATAAATTAGTTAATTAATTTATATGTGAATCATAAGGGATTCATATATGAATCCGTAATTAGTTCATATGTGAATATGTGAAAATAGTTTATATGTAAATTACACGAGTTCACATATGAACATATAGTTCATATGTGAATCATATATGAACCCATTTGCCGCCTATTTATTAAAGTTACGAAACCATCATCCCTATTTTTCTCGTAGCCGCAATTTTTGACTGGTCAAAGTCGCAATTATTGACCAGTCAAAGCCGCAAAACCAAATCTGATATTGACCGTATGAAGGGTTAGGATCATATCTTTACTTCTCAAATATTTATTACTTCTTAAAATAAACCTTGGCTATATATACATAGGACAATAATCAAATAAAAAGCATAAAAATGTTACAAACTCGTGAAAACCGATATAAAAATAAATTTTTACATGATTTTTTTTCATCAAAACCTATAATTTAATTAAGATAGAGTTTCACATATGTTTGGGTTCACCTTATGAAATAATTACATGTAAATTTTTTTTGGATTCACCTAGTGAAACAAAAAATATGCGTAAAAAATATTTATATGGTGAAACAAATACATGTGAAGGTCTCATGTTATGAAACAAATATATATATATATATATATGTGAAATAATATCTTAACTCCTAACATTTTATGAAAATAAATCATGAAAAAAATTATTTTTATATCAGTTTTCACGGGTTTGTAACGTTTTTGTGGTTTTATTTGATTATCGCCCTATATATATAGTGTGATAATCAAATAAAACCAAAAAAAGGTTAAGAACTTAAGGACTAATCTTAAACATTCAAGAGTTTTAATCAATGATTATTAAAAAAGATGGCATTTTTATAATATTAACAAAATACACATCCAGTCTCATGTCTAATCTGAAAAGTTAATGACAAACATGTAATTTCAACCATTTGCTTCAAACTTCATCTCAATCCTATACGCCGCCATCACCAAAATGAATTTTTATGTTTTATCTGGTGAATCTTGTTACCAAAATGACGATTATGCATTGAATTGATTAAAAATAGCTTTAAATTAAGATCATAAGATTTAAGGCTGAGATCTGTCCTCACAGTTTTCAACTTTTTTTGGATTTTATTTGATTATCATCCTATATATATATATATAGAAAGTGGTTCATGCGAGGACGGTAACAATTTACGAGAATGCGGGGACAATTCTCAGCCAATCATTTTGTACATGAAATTGTTCATGTACAAAATCACATATGATTCATGTACAAAATCATATATGATTAGCCGCGGCTTTTCCCGCAACTAGCCCACGGGAAAACTCGCACGTGTCATTTTTGATGCTTACAAAATCACATATGATTTTGTACATGAAATCATATATAATTTTAAACATGAAAAATTTCATGTACAAAATGATTGGCCGAGGATTGTCCTCGTATTCTCGTAAATTGGTATCGTTTTTGTATGAACCTGCCTCTATATATATATATACATATATAGGACGATAATCAAATAAAAACCACAAAAAAGTTACAAACTCGTAAAAACCGATATAAAAATAATTTTTTACATTATTTTTTTTTCATCAAAAACTATAATTTAAGATATTGTTTCATATATGTTTGTGTTCACCTTATGATTTATGAAAATGCAAGAACAACCGTGAGCCTCTAACATTTTTTACTAATATAATAAATAAAAATAAATCAAGAAGGGTAGTAATGTAATTAGGTATTTTTTAAATTTTTATGTTATTTTAATTAATCATAATTATCCCATTATTTTAGATTGAAATATGATCACGTAGAATCTCACGTCCTTATTGTTTTCTCGACCCCAATCGTTTTTTGTATCAGAAGATTCGATCTTTATGATATTCAAAGTTTTAAATTCCATTTTTGATCGAGAATGGAAGATTCCAATGATTTTTGTAAGGAAGTTATCCATGTTTGTACATGATCAAGTGATCACCATGATGATTCAGATGATAATTAGTGTGATAAACTTGTGATAATCGTTTATATTGTGTGATTAATCAGTGTGATAAACTTGTGATCAAGGAAAGTGCAGAGATAAACTTGTGAAATCGAATGTGATAATCGTGATAATTGTTTCTATGGTGTGATTAATCGGTATAATAAACATGTGATAAAGGAATGTGCAGTGACAATCTTGTGAAATCGAATGTATAAATTGTGATAATCAACATTGTTGTAATAATCGTTTATATCATATGATTAATCGGTGTGATAAACATGTGATACATGAATTCAGTGACAGTCTTGTGATAGCAAATGTGATAATTGTGACAATCAACATTGCCGTGATAATCGATTCTATCGTATGATAAACATGTAATAATCAAATTTTAACGTGTGATCATCGAACGTGTAGTGATGTGAGCGTGTTATTAATGTTACCACTTCAATTTCCAATTTTACCCTTCCACGTCCGAAATATTTTTGAAAATTTTATATTAATTTAATTTTAAAAAATCCCTTAACATTGATTTAAAATACATTACTTGGTTTACTGGTTGTTCTCGCGATCTCGTAAATCACGGGGTTCTCGTTTGAACCTTTCCCAATATATATACATATATATATATGGTTGGGTTCACGTGAGACCAACATATTTCTGTGAGACCACATTCTTATACTTATAACTTCACAACAAAATACTGTGAAGGTAAAAAAAAAATCCGAACGCTCACAGCAAAAACACTGTAAGGGTTACCTTCACAATGTTTTCTTGTGAAATTTCAAGTATAAAAAAATGATCTTACGGGTTTCACGAAAACAAACTGGTTTCACGTGATCCCACATATATATATATATATATATACATACATAATACGCATATATATATATACTCTTTTATATATTATTCAGATCCGTAGTCCTAGTCTCCTAGATATGTATTTGATATGGACGTTACAATTAATGCAATTACTTTTTAAAGAATCTGAAACTTATGATTTATTATTAGTTTTATAAAGTATTCTTATGTTATAGTAGAATGCAACATTTATACTATAGTTGAATACATTTATGGATTACTTTTATGTAGATCAAATATGACATTTTTAAACTAAAATATATATTATAATATAGTAAAAATAGTCATGTTATTTATATAATTAGATTAGATGTATATAATTTGTATATTTATTATTTAGTGATTAGATTTTTAAATAAAAAAATATTTCATAATATCGTAAAAATAGGTCGTGTCATTTTAAAAATTAATATAATTTGTATATTTATTATTTAGTGATTAGATTTTATAAAACGTGAGTTTGGAAATAATGATTTGATATGGACATACGGTAAGTTTAAGATCTAAGATGTAATGTCAAAATGATGATTGGTGGGTGCTAAAAATGGTGTTTGGAAAGCCAAAACGACACTTTACCTTAAATGGTTGTTAATCTTTCCTATGTCTCACATGTAAACGAAAATGAAACTAAATCAAATATTTATCTTTAAAATAAATTAAAGAAGAGTAAAATTTACTTTTGGTCCCTAACATCTATCAATTTTAACGTTTTTCGTCCCTCAAATTTGTTTTAACAAATTTGTTTTAACAAATTTGTCTCTCACGTTTGACACCTTGTAACGGCTTTTGTCCCTCCCTAACGACCGTTAACTTTTTCTGTTGAGTCCAATTAAATGAGGGGTATTTTAGTCATTTTACATACTTTTTTGTTTTTCTTATTTTTATAAAGACCAACATAATATAGGGACTTGTTATGTAATTAACTGTAACATGCAATATATTTTAGATATATAATACATACATACATACACACAGGGACCAAATCGGCAGTCTCTAGGGACGAAAATGCAGGGGCGAAACCACAAGGACCAAATCACATCGCCTCGGTCACCAAACCTATCACCACCAAAACCCACAAAAACCCACAAAAACCCAAAAATCCAGCCACCAAACCCACCGTCTTTCAGAAACCAAACTTGCAACTCGGTCCACCTGTTTGGTTGTGTTGTTGGTGGTGGTTTAAGGTAGGGGAGGGTTGCTTATTGGAGGAGGTGATGAAGTTTGGATAACATCCAAATCGTTGGCACAAACCATCGGTCGCGACCACCGTGAAATCACACCGGCAAGCACCATGAAATCACAGCAGCAACCAAAAGAACACTTTACCTTAAATGGTTGTTAATGTTTCCTATTTCTCTCATCTAAACGAAAATGAAACTAAATAAAATATTCATCTTTAAAAAATAAAAGAGTAAAGTTCACTTTTGGCCCCTAACATTTGCCCATCTCAATAGTTTTCGTCCCATTAGGTTTATGTCAACAGATTTTTACCTCACATTTGACACCTTGCAACGATTTCCGTCGCTTTCTCTAACGACGTGGCACCCCGAAACAACTGCATATCGTCCATGTGTAAACGATTGTCCATACATCATCTTCTTTGTTGCTTCGCGGGTCAGATGGGTTCATGGTGGTGGGATCGTCCCTGTTTAGCCGACGATGGCCAACCACGTGGAAACGGGTAAGAGGGTGAGCAACGGATGTCATTGACGGGAAAGATGGTCGGCGGAGGTCATCAACGGGGAAGGGGTGACGATGGAGGTCATCGACGGGGTGTGTCTATGTAGCATATATATAATATAAAATATAGTATACATAGTATGTATAATTATATAACAGGTCCCTTCATAAAAGTAAGAAAAAAATGTGTAAAATGACTAAAATATCCCTCATTTAATTGGACTTAACAGAAAAAGTTAACGACCGTTAAAGGGAGGGACGAAAATCATTGCAGGGTGTCAAATGTGAGGGGCAAATACGCTGAAATAAACTTGAGATACGAAAACCGTTGAAATAAATAGACGTTAGGGACCAAAAGGGAACTTTACTAAGAAAACGCATTCTTTTGTTCATATTTAAGGGTGATTCTATATAAAGATCTCTCTATTTGCTATCTAGACACCCCTCTGTTTTTAATTATTATGTATTTATGTTTTTACTCTTTTTAATCCACTAATCATCATAACTTAATCATTGTTGTTTTTATTAATAGGTAATAATTATATTAATTTTAATATTTTTATTCTTTTTGTATTTTTAAATAAATATAATGTTATTAATATCAACTTTGTTCTTCTTATTTTTTAGTTAGTCAATCACTATACTATTGTTGTTGTCGTCGTTACTATAATTAGTAATAATACTAAAAATCAAATTATAAAATATAAATATAAATTATTATGAAAATATCAAAGTCAATTAAACTTCAGGGGCTTAAGGTGTAATAACTCAAAACCTTGCTAAGTTCGTTTATGTTGTTGTAATGTATGGATGGGTTGTAATCCTCAAACTTTAGGGGCTTAAGGTGTAAATAGTGGTCAATAAGGGTGAAAACCCTCCTCATTTTGGGTGAAAAATGGCTGGTAGGTTGTGTGTATTCCATGGTGCGATTTTGAAGTGAAGGAAAGAAAAGAGAAGAAATTCTTGAAGACGCAAGGGTTTAGCAACCAATTTTAGGTACGAAACTTCATCTTCTTCATCTTCTTGCATTGTTGGGTCATTTGGATGATTAAGGGTTTGGGGTTTTATAGTTTGAGTTGTTGAATGTTAGTTAAAGTTATCAAATCAGTAAATGTGAAGTATGTGGGTATTATTGAGATAATTTCTTTATGCTTGGTATTGTCTCCTTTCTATTTGAGTTTGCAATCAAGGAAAACCTCCATAGATGAACCTTAATCATCAAATGAGGCTTTTAACCCATGGATTCGCATGATTGGAATGGATTGATAAGACTAGGGATTGTTCTTAAGTGATTTGGGTGGTTTCAAGTCATAACATAGAAGGAAATCGATTTGGGTATTGGTTTTGGCTTCTTCTTCATGAGATGGGTTTTTGCAAAAAAAACAATGAACAAAGCGGGTTTGTGGCGAGTTACAACTTGCTTGATACCCGCTTTATCGGCTTTTGTGTTTTTGTTAGTTTTTCGTTAAGTTCGGTTTGGGTCGTAGCTTGGGTTCTTGTTTGAGGGGTTTGTAAATGAATCTTTTAGGGTTACTTTGGGTTTATAAACTCATAATTTGGTAACCTCAACTCAGGTGTTCGGTTGGTGAATCCTTAGGACAAATGTGTGCTTAGTGGCTTGGCAATTCAGGTGAGTTCCCTTCGTGTGCTTAACTTAACAAATGAATGTTTTAAATTTTCATATCTTTAAATCATTCAATTATGGGAAGTGTGTAACCGACATTTGGGTACCTGTGGGCCCGTTTAATGGTCACAAGTGTGGGTGACTATCAGTGTGAACTACCGTTGCAACAGGTACATGTGGTTTTGAGTTAATATTCATGACTAACCTTTTTATTTTATAAATATAATGCATATTTAACTGTGGTTTTGAGTGAATTCACTAGGCCTTATGGTCTAACCCTATCTTTTATAGAACTGAAAACCTTTTCAGGGAAGCAGATGGTTGAGAGCTCGGGTAAGGGCAAAGGGAAGTGGTGAGCTTGGGAGCTAGAAGTGAGGCACTATTTTGGTTAGATAGTTGCCTAGATTGGTAGCTGAAATGCAATAAATCTCAGTTGAGTATTTTTATTCCGCTGCAACTCTTCAGCTTTTGTCGAACTATAGACTACTGTGGTTAGTTGTAAATGCCGGTTCGGGCAAAGGTTATGTAATACCGATTTTGAAGTCATGGTTGTTACAAGTGGTATTAGAGCTCCTAGTTTAAGAGATTTAGGTGTTCGAGGAGCATCTAGACTTAAATTGAAGAGTGAGATGGGGTGAGATTTAAGTAGAAAGGGTAGAGTGTGGTTTTAACCGGTGAGGTTAATGATAGTGTAGAAAGGACTATCTTGTAAGGTAAATTCAAAATCACATCTGACCAATGATATTATGAATTTACATGTGCATGTGTGTGCTTATATATCTTGTTATGATCTAACTGGTTGTCATTTAGTGGTTCGTATAACTTCAGAAATGTAAAAATTTATCTTGTCGATTACTGAGGATCGTATCTTTGATGTCTAAAGGGGAAAATCCTTTTGTTGGAGTGGTATCAACAGAAAGAGTGGAATCTGAGGGTGTTGCTAACACCCGTGCTTGAGGAAATGGACCATCTTGTCTGATCTCTTCGAGCTCGTTCATTTGCAAAAGACGATGTCGTCCCGACGCTTGTGGATCCATAGTTAATTGATTTATCGCCCAATATGCTCGATGTTCAAGCTCCATCCGGTAGATGGAAAGATTTTCCGAAGACGAGCTTATATGGTGTAGTACCAACTGGCCTCTTGTATGCCGTCCGGTAAGACTATAATGCATCATCTTGACGTGATGACCAATCTTTCGAGGATGAACTCACCGTCTTCTCTAAGATCTTCTTCAATTCGCGGTTTGACACTTCGGCTAGTCCATTGGCTTGCGGATGATATGGGGTGGTCACTCGATGCTTCACAGAGTATTTCTTCAGTAACGTGTCAAGGTACCAATTACAGAAGTGACTACCCCCGTCACTGATTAGTGCCTTTGGAACTCCAAATCTTGTGAATATATTCTTCTTCAGAAAGTTTATTACCACCTTTGAGTCATTCGTCGGTGTAAGCATGGCTTCCACCCACTTTGATACATAGTCGACGGTGACAAGTATATATATTCATTTAGGTTAGACATCGGGAATGGGCCCATAAAGTTGATGCCCCAAACATAGAATAACTCCCCTTCCATGAAGATATTCATAGGCATTTCGTCTCTTTTGGTGATATTTCCTACTCGTTGGCACCGATCACAGTGAGCTATGAAAATCCTTGCTTCATTGAACATATGAGGCCAGAAGAAACCGGGATTGTAGCACTTTGGCTACCGTTCTTTCAGTGCTGAAATGGCCACCGCATTCCAAGGTGTGACAATGGTTGAAAATACTTGCTTTTTCTTCATCAGGCACGCACTTCCTTATCATTCCGTCCGCACACAACCTGTAGAGAAACGGTTCATCCCAAAAATAATTCTTTGCGTCGGATATGAACTTCCGGTTTTGACGAGAAATTACCCCGCGTGGCACGATCGATCCAACCAAATAGTACACGGTATCTGCATACCATGGCTCTGCGTGACTTACCCAAAATAGTTGCTCATCCGGGAAGGAGTCATTGATGATGGTCTCGTCGTTTTTCTGCAACTCATCCCCTTCCAATCGCGATAGGTGATCAGCGACCGTGTTCTCGGATCCCTTTTTGTCCAAGATTTCCAAATCGAACTCTTGAAGTAGAAGGACCCATCGGATGAGTCTTAGTTTGGCATCCTTCTTTGTCATCAGGTATTTCAAAGCTGAGTGATCTGTGTATACTATCACTTTGGCTCACACCAAATATGATCTGAATTTCTCACAGGCATACACTACTGCAAGTAGCTCTTTTTCCGTGGTTGCATAGTTGAGTTGGGCCTCATCAAGTGTCTTGTTGGCATAATATATAACATGTAGCCTCTTTTCCTTTCTTTCCCCCAAGACAGCTCCCACAGCCATGTCACTTGCATCACACATCAATATGAACGGAAGATTCCAATCGGGTGCGGTGAGTATGGGAGCCGAAGTGAGTTCCTTCTTTAACCTGTCAAAAGCACCGGCACATTCATTAGTGAAATCAAATTTAGCTTCTTTAAGTAATAATGAACACAAAGGTTTAGTGATTTTCGAAAAATATTTAATGAAACGCCGGTAGAACCCAGCGTGTCCTAGGAAGCTCCTAACTGCCTTGATGGAAGTCGGGTAAGGTAGATTCTCGATCACCGCTATTTTTGCTTTGTCCACTTCGATCCCTTCTCGTGAGACTTTGTGACCAAGTACAATTCCTCCCGTCACCATGAAGTTACATTTCTCCCAATTAAGTACCAAGTTGGTCTCTTGACACCTTTTCAGAACTGCTTCCAAGTTAGTCAGGCATGTGTCGAACGACGGTCCAAACACGGAGAAGTCGTCCATAAATATTTCTATCGTTTGCTCGACCATATCGGAGAAGATCTCTATCATGCACCTTTGGAATGTTGCGGGTGCGTTGCACAATCCGAAGGGGATCCTCTGGTATGCGAATGTGCCATACGGGCATGTGAAAGTCGTCTTATCTTGGTCTTCGGGGGCTATCGGTATGTGATTATACCCCGAATACCCGTCCAAGAAGCAATAATATTCGTGGCCCGCTAGTCTTTCCAACATATGGTCAATAAACGGTAGAGGGAAGGGGTCCTTCCGGGTGGCGTCATTCATCTTACGGTACTCTATACAGACTCTCCACCCAGTCACTGTCCGAGATGGAATGAGTTTGTTGTTGTTGTTTCGGACTACAGTTTACCTTTCTTTGGCACACATTGAACTGGGCTGACCCATGGGCTATCTGGAATAGGATATATGATCCCCACATCAAATAGCTTTAGCACTTCTTTCCGGACTACCTTTTTCATATTTGGGTTATGGCGACGTTGATGCTGAACGGTCGGTTTGTGCCTTTCCTCCAAATTGATCCGATGTGTACAGAAAGCAGGACTTAGCCTTTTTAGATCGACTATGGTCCAACCGATTGCTGATCGATGTGCTCTCCATATTCTCAACAGTTTATCCTTTTCTTCAGCCGTTAACTTTGATGAAAATGATGACCGGTTGTGTCTCGCTCTCCCCCAGATATGCATACTCCAACTGAGAAGGTAATGGTTTCAGGTCAAGCATGGGTGGCACCTCTAAAGATGGTCGTGACTTGGCAATCGATTCTCCCAAGTCTTCAATAAATGGTCTCTTGGGTCCCTTGAATGATGGTAATGAGTTTAATTGCATCGCTGTTTCACTTTCTTAATCGGAATTGAGAGCCATAAACGTTTCTTCTAGTTGGTCTCCCATGCCCATTTGACTGTCTCTCAATATACTTTCAAGAACATCAATTCAGTATATTTCATCGTTCTCTAACCGATCTTTTGTTGTTCGGAATACATTGAACACAGCTTTCTCTTCGCTGACCCTCAAAGTCATTTTCCCTCCTTGAACATCAATAAATGCACCAACGGTTGCCAAGAATGGCCTACCAAGTATGATTGGTATGTTTTTATCCTCCTCCATATCAACCACTATGAAATCCACTGGAAAATAAAAGTTCTTCACTTTCACCAATACGTCTTCAATGATCCCATAAGCATATTTGATGGAGCGGTCCGCTAGTTGGAGTGTCACATTAGTCGCTTGCACCTCTGCGAGACCGAGTTTCTTGAAAAGAGAAAGAGGAATTAAGTTAATGCTGGCACCAAAATCACATAGTGCTCTACCAAAATCAGAATCTCCAATATTAATAGGTATAGTGAAACTCCCTGGATCCTTAAGCCTTTGTGGATGCTTATTCTGTATGATGGTGCTACACTCTTCAGTAAGTGCAACTCTTGCATGCTCCTCAATCTTCCTTTTGATGGATATGATATCCTTCAAGAACTTCGCATAAGACGGCATCTGAGCAAGAGCATCTGCGAAAGGAATATTAATGTGTAATTTCTTAAATATTTCAAGGAATTTGGAAAACTGAACCTCATCCTTGTGAGCCTTCAAACGATTTGGATATGGAACTTTCGGTATTACTTGTTTGACCGGTGGCTTCACAGATATGTCTACCGATGTGTCCTCCTTCTTCTTGTTTTCTTCACTTAGGTCAACATCTTCAACTTCCACCTCTTCTATGTCTATTACCTCTTATTTAGTTTGGTTAGTAGCTACTTTCTCTCCCACCGGTTCTCGGGTAGGGTCTATAATTAGCTCCTTGCCACTCCTCAGACGAATGGCTTTACAATCTTGTCTTGGTTTCTTTTCCGTCGGACTAGGGAATTGACTCGGTATTTTAGATTGAAGGGCGTCAGCGATATGCCCTATTTGCCTTTCCAGGATCTGAATGGATGCAGTATTTTGGTCGGTTGCTGCTTTCACAGTACCAACAGTTGATGCTAGTGTGCTCACTAAAGAGGTCAACCCTTCGACTGTTGTATCCACATTTGAGACAAATTTCATCACCATCTCTTCCAAATTGGACTTTTTCTCTTAGGATTGCCCTTCTTCAAATCTCTTTTGTGAATAACCTGGATGACGATATGCATTGTTAGATTGGGAAGGAGAAGAAAAGTTGGAATTGTTACCGAAGTGTTGTTCCCCACTGCCATATTTCTGATTATGTTGTGGTTGATTCCATGACAAGTTCGGGTGCTTCGTCCATCCCTCATTGTACGTGTTAGAGAATGGATCGTTCCAAGGCCGATCGTTCCGGTTTTGCATGTATTGGACTTGCTGCAGTTGTGATTCATAAGACGAAGACTGAAATTCTGGTGAGTTCGAATAATATGGAGGTGATGATTGGATGGTACTTACCTTTAGTTGGTTGCTTATGGCAGCTAGTTGAGCCTTGATAGCCATTAATTCTTCAGATTCTTGAACACTGGATACCCGTTTCATCAAGGATCTCGGCATGGAATAGTTGTGAGCAGCTAAATTTTCAATGAGTTCATTTGCTTCTTCATAAGATTTGTTCACTAGACTCCTCCAGTTGCAGCTGTGAGATCATTTTTATATTGTTGGTGTAACCCTCTATAGAACGTTTGAATGACCATCCATCCATGGAGTCCATGATGGGGACACCTTCTAAGCATTCCCTTACACCTTTCCTAGGCTTCATAAAATGATTCTTGATCCCATTATGCAAAGTGAGTGATCTCTGTGATTAACCCAACAGTTCGGCTTGGGGGATTTTTTTTCCAAGAAGGATTTCTGTAGGGCAGCCCATGTGCGTATAGGGCCAATATTCAAGTTCTCTTCCCACGCCAATGCTTCACCTTTTAAAGAAAAATGAAACAGTCGGCGCTTGGTAGCATCTTTAGATACTCCATTGGTCATGAAGGTGTCGTACATCCTTTCAAATGCACGAATGTGAGTATGAGGATCCTCAGCCGGAGACCCTCTAAACTGGTGCTGTTGTGACAATTGAATGATACCAGACTTAAGCTCAAAGTTATTCACGGCGACCCTAGGTGCCCGGATGCCTTTATTAGCACGTACCACTGCTGGGTTCGTAAAGGATTTCATGGGAACGCGAGCATTTAGGTCTGGTTCCTCATTCTCATAATCGTCTTCCTCTTATTGCTGCCTTCGTAGTTCCTCTTCTTGTTATCTCAATCGTTATGCTTCTCGCCTCAATCGTTCCTCTTCTTGTTGTCTCAATTGGTCGGCGTCCATTGCTCTTATTTTTTCGGCTTTAGCTTCCTTACGGTATCGTCGTGCGGTTTTTACAATTTTTGGATCAAATATTAGTAACTTTGGATTACCGGTTTTCCTTAGCATAAGCTATGAATTACCTGTAAACAAAGGTAAGGTTCAATGAACCAGAAATTGAGAGTGAAATAAGAAAAACTTGATAGGCGATTTTACACCCCCCCCCCCAAATCTAACCGTAGTGTACGGGTCAAATCAAGTAACAGTGTACTGGAAGTACGGGATCGAACCAAATGAACTAGGGACCAAGTAACACAATAACTATAGTAAATATTAACTGAACGATCGAAATTTGAATTGGTTGAATGATTAAATCACTAATTAAACTAAAATAAATCTTAAAAAATTTAAAGAACGAAAAAGAAGCTGGAAACTTTGTAGGAGAAAAGCAGTTAGGAGCTGAGGTCCTAATGGTTTCCACATAGAACACTTTCAGTTACAATAATTATCAGGTAATTTCTAATGTTATGAACACACAATCACAAAAGTCACTGTTACTTCTTCTCGAGTTATAACAGATTAATCTCCAAAAAGTATGTATTTTATCTCTCGATCTCAATACATAAACCCATAAATTTATAAAACAAGATTGTACAAAAGTACTAAGATTTAACTGATATATCTCTGTCCAGGTTTTCACCTTAGGCACATGAATCAAACATCTGATTGAAAATTACTTATCTCAAACTAATTTATAATAATGGAATCAGTTTGCAAGTTGATCAGGCTTACGAAAGCTTTAAACACAAACTCATATGCTTCATTGTTAAAAAAGAAACCTATTAAAAATCACAACTTTGTGTGTTCATATGCTTCAAACCAAAAGTAATCCAACCCCCAACATCTAAAGATTAGTTCATATTGGGGATGGTTGAAATCAAAACTAAAAGAGAAGAAAGTTCTAATCTAGACATGGAAATCAAACAAAAGCTAAATAAGGATAAAAACCCCTTTTTCGGTGATGAATCTCCACGATACGATGATGAAATTCGCTTTAGATCTTCAATCCTTTTGTGTTTCTCCCCTTTAATCGCTCCGAAAGTGCCTTGGAAATCGCCCTCTTGAAACCCTAGGTCGTGCGTTTTGAGAGATAAGAAGATAAGTCTTGAAAATCTGATTTTTTCAGCTTTTTATATGATGAGAGCAGACTGGGAGCGGGTAACCCGCTTTCTGACCCGCATTCTTGATTTTCCCTTTCAAAACAGCCGCATAGGCGGGTAACCAGGCGGGTAACCCGCTTTCTAACTCGCCTTCTCCATTTTGGCCATAACTTACTCGTTTTAGCTCCGTTTCGACTCTAGAAAGGCTTGTTGACTTCGTATTTACATCCTCTATCACATGAAGACATCAACTCTTGGATTTTACCCGAAAACATCAAATTTTTTTATTTTTCCAAATGGGTCAACTTCTGTACAACTCACACAAAATCGTAAGAAAATACGACCCATCTGTTTGGAAACGTGCTAAACGACATGGAAATTGGTCTGATAATAACGCCAAAAATTGGTGTTATCATGATTAAGCAACATAGGAAAATTTCTTGAGGAGATTAGTAATGAATTAGAAAATTTAAAGTTAAGGTTTCTAAGTACTAATCTATGAGATCTTTTTCAGCTAGTCTGTTTATCTAAATTGAGTTTCATTATAAAGATATGATAGCAAAAAAATTTACAAGTAGAGGCTATAAAGTACATTTACTTATTAAATTACAAAGTGTAATGTCAGTGAGTAAATAGGTTTTTAATGAAATTGGAACTCATATGTTCATTGTCTCCCATTTACTATTTTCAGGAATCTTTTCAGTACACAGATTGAGTAGAGTACTTTATTGTATTTCATCTGTAATAAAGATTTGAAGAATTACATTGAAAAAATGAAAGTACAATTTGTTAGAGTAAAGTACAATACACTGAAGTAAATTACAAAGGAATTGAAAAACAACAGAGACTAGTCAGAGAGTTTTTCTTTTTTTCTTCGTAATTCTTTCTCATAGATCGCCTTTTGAATGCATTTTTCACCATAGGTGAAAAAGCAGTTATAATACATGATCTTGATGAGTTTTGAAGGAGCCTTTTTGATCTTCTTTGTTAGAACCCAGATCCCTACTTAACTCAATTAATCGATAGATCTAAGAGAAATATAAGAGCAGAAGCAATTTAAATCTATGATTAAAGCTAGAACAGTTAATAGAACAATAAGAACAGTAATTGAAGATCAAATGAGAAATTGTATTCAAAAACCTGAGGAGCGATTACAAATACATTGAATGAACCCTAATTCTATCTCAAAGATGGTCGACTTCTTTTAAAGTGATAACTAACTCTATATATACTAGTACAAAAGAGAAAGTCAACAAGCTAGCTTATCACTGAGTGACACGTCACTCATACGACTAACAAAATTAGTTACGCACGGAAAGTGTGACCGACCATGTCATCAAGAGCGCGTGAGTGATGTACTTGATATCCAGAGGTCTTTAGAGGTCCCTGGGCGCTTCTGATGAGAGAGAGATCAGAGGATAAGTCTTTGAGTTTGTTCTCTGATGCTTGAGACTTATCCACTTCTGGATCATACTTTCATAACAAGTTCTAACAATCTCCCTCTAAGTATGAAATCCAGAACTAAGAATTACATGACAAAACAGAAGTTCATTTCATTACATTTAAACAAGTGCAATAAAGAGATTTACAAGATAAAAATCAAAAAGCAGCATCAGGATGAAATGTAGTGATCTTGTGAAATTGATCAGTGATATGTCTTAGCTTTACAATCAAGTTCAGTTGTTGATACATCCTTTTAGCGGTAATTCTGATGTGAGCTCCTTTTCCTGTACCTTCCATTTGAAGGGATGCAAACCCTTTGACAATATCCACAATTCCAGAAGCGTATTTGTGAGCAGGGATATGCTCGATCCCTTCTCTTTCTTCATTAGGTGCAAAGATACTTAAGATAGTCGTTTTGAGATCCAGCCCTGTTTGAAAGTCTACCTGCTTCCTGTATGTCACAAAAGCTTCCATACACCTTATGATTCTGAAGAAGGCCACTTTGTCTTGAGCATCTTTCCTTTGATTCATCTTGTTCTTCGTAAATCTTCCTAAAGGTATTAAGTCAGAGGGAATGATCGATACGAGATCATTATCTCAGAAATAATGTTTCTCTTTATCTTCCCTATCCACCTCATAAATGGTATACAACAACTCTGTATTTTCAAACTTTATATGTTTGATCCCTATTATGCGTCTGATTGGGGAAACAGTGTAAGCTTCTTTCCTCATTTGCCTGTGGCACATAAATCTTGTTTTGACTTCATCGCTCACATTGTAGTCATTGGCAAAGTTTTGAAGCATCAGAAATACCTTGTGATTAGTTGCTGCGTATATATGCTTGTATTCAATTTCTGTTGAGGTGGGTACTTTGTACGCATCAAACTTCTTGATATCCTCCTTTAATTGTGCCTTCCTTCTGTCTGAATTATCTTTCTTCACCTTTTCTGCTTCAGCTCTGAGTTTGGTTGCTTAAAAGATAGGGGGTTGTTTAGGGATAGGTGGCTTAGAGATGGGAATTTGTGAGCTTGAGCTCTAACCTTTGGGATTTAAGGTTGCAGAATCAGAAAGTGTGGGATCAGTTTGGGTTTTAGGTTTTGGGGGTTGGCTTGTTTGGCTTGGTTGCTTCTGGGTTTGACCTTCTGGCTTTCTTTTGTTTCCTAAAAGATCGAGAATGAACTTAGCCATATCTGGATCTTTGGGAAGTGGGCTAGAATTGACAGCCAGAGGTGTTGGTGTAAGAGGTGTTTGTTTGGATGATGGTGGTGGATCAAAAGGTGTAGAGACAGAGGCTTTATCTTTACTCTAAGCTGGAGTATTTTCAACACCATCGGTTTTAGCCTTTTTTGACATGTTCTTCCCCTTCTGAGAATCAGGATCCTAATCCTCAGATCTTTTTCTCTTCATTTCTGCCTTTTTACAAGCCTGGGCCTCTTTAGCCTTTTTCTTCGCTTCAAAGTCTGCAGAGATAGAGCTTACCAGAGACGTTAGCTTTGAAACAGAGGTATCTAAGGTAGATACCTTCTGAGCGAAGTCAATTGAGCTTGTATTGTTATTGGATACGAACTTGGCACTTATTGCATTGAATCTGTCCATCATTGCCTTCTGGAATTTTCCCAAATCTGATTGCCAAATTAAGGCAGAAGTAGTTGAGGCAGAGGATTCTGAGGGAACCACTGCATTGATCAACTTCTGTATGTCTGCAACGAAGGATCCATGTTCGCAAACCGAGATGGTGACTTATGGAGAGGGGATGGCGGCTGGAATATTGAATATGGCTTCTTAGTTAGCTTCAATTCCAGCGTCCAGCTTATTGAAGTGATTAGAGGCAGAATTCCTGTGTGTTTCAGCATTGTCAGAAATAAGCTTCTTGAGAGCTTCCAGAGCTTGATTCTGTTCTCTTTGAGTATTCTGGACACTGCAGATTAGAGAATTTTGGGTTTGAAGGGATAGTTTTAGATCCTCCATAGATCTCTGAATTTGGTCACCAAATGCCTTAACCCTGCATTGGTTACAAATTCAGAAGAGGTAACCGGTGCATCCCCAACACATGGGGCCCCTTGTCTCTCGCGTTCAGAGAGGCCCTCATTCATGCCTGTTTGGACGTTAAGCATGGAGGGACTTCCATCCTATCTTCGAGGGCTATTAAAAATAGGCACCTCTTCGAATGTTCTAACGTTATTGGCTTTTTCTCCAACATGAGAGGGTGGAGAGTCAATTAAAGTGTGCTTACCCTGAAAAAGTCCGAAGACTCTGGTAAGTGGTGCAACCTCTAGCCTGAACCCCTTTGATAGTATTTTAATAGGCATCTACACTAGTAGAAGGCTTGGATGTACCTTCTGTATTTTCTAAGTTTGCGTTGGTCATAGAGACATCAACGAGTGTAGGAGGTGGCGAGTTCTGGGGCGATGGAACTATTATATTTACATCATCATCCTTTTGAGAGGATGATGAAGATGATGTAGTTTCCCCAGCAGTGCTTGAGTTAGAGGCAAAAATACCCTCTGTTTGGTTAGTTTCAGGGTGGTTTGGACTGAGCTGTCCTGTTTCAATGAGTGTCGATGTGTTGGCATCTACCTCAGCAAATGTGGTTGCTCTGGATGGACTCGGCGAGGAACTCACAAATGTGTCTCTATGGACATCTTCTTGGCTTTCTCTTAACAAACGCTCGGCATGGTTAGAAGCGTTCGGTTGTTCACTCGTATTATTTTCAGTCTCAAGCTCATTCGACCCCTCACCATCTACTATAGGCTCTAAGTGCTCAGGGGTAGGTACCCTCTGTTCTGAGACTACCATAGAGCTTCTATAAGAAGTAAGATAAGAAGCGGTTTGAGGAACCAGATCAAGCATATACCTGGAAAGTTCACGTTGTACAGTGTAGCCGGCTAGGTCGATGGTTGGTTTATGGGAGTTCATGATTGAAATTTTGCACAATGGTTGAATGATCGGGGCATTAAGTACAGCGATGGCTCGATGTGAGAATAGGGCAAGAAACCTAGGAAACATGATTGCTGGGAGAGTCTTACCATTTGTTTGATTCAGAACTTTTAAGTGAACTGCTGCACTTATTTTTTGGAATATAAGACTTGCGTAATCCAAGGGTCGGTTGAAGTACATACCATACATGATGGTGAGAATGTTTCTGCTCGCCTGATCCAGACCCTATTTTGCAAGTGAGGCTTTTGTTGAGTATTGAAACTAATACATTCCACATTGGAGGTAACTTTTTCCTCTTGAATTCAGAATGCTTGGTGAGATTTTCATTGTAGCTCAGAAAATTGATAAAGGTTAAGAAAGCTTCTGTGGATGGATTTTGTTCAAGATCAGGATTTGGTACCATCTGGCCTTCGACTTCAATGAGAGGTTAGGGTAAATGAAAATATCTGGCAATCTTCTTCTTGGTTATGGGTATTTCGACAGCATTCTCAGTGTTTTCAGGATGACTAAAACTTCCAGATAAAGTTTCATCGTTCTTGATATACAAAGTCTGCCATACTTCTTGAACATATACCTCCGGAACATTTGGATTTGCAAGAGTTAGGGCTCGGTTCAACTGATGGTGTTGCAAAAACTCTATCATCACTCGATAATCTGACAGATGCGTGTTGGGATCCAAAAGAACTTGAACGTTGTTGGGCTTGATGGGCAATCGAATGACTGGAGCATTGTCTGCAGTTGAATCAATGAGCCTGTCTTCTTCGTCGTGAACATTCATGTTTGCACTTGGGTTTACCATTTGTGAGATTTAGGAAGTTTGAGAATCGGAAATTGCAGGTTTGCAGGTTTGGGTTTCGTATGAGCACAGTAAAAGCTGGAGGTTGAAGACGGTGAAAAGTGAAATTGGGGATTTACTCGAGTTTATATAGTAACATTTGAAAATGCACTAGAGTATTTTTGAAGATTAAGGGTTTAATTGAGATTTGGGAAAGGGATTAAAATGGGAAGGGTTTAATTGGGAATTCGGGATTGGAAACGGTTTTTGATGGCTGACGTATGCCTAAAAGGCTTGCAAACATGCAAACCGTTGATTTATAACACGTGGAGGTTCAATTGCGCGTGTATAGAGAGATGAGGGACGCGTGTTTTATCAGCACAGGGCACTTAAACGTTTTTCATAGGTTTTTGATGAGAACCGGTTCCTCTTTCATTATTTTAAATATTCCCTTGAAAAATTAATAATAAAAGTTATCAATTAATCAACAAGAAATGTGGATTAAAAGAATAATTTTAGAAATTAGTTTTGATAAAAAGAATATTAAAAATAGTTATTGAAAACATTTTGAACTAATAGAAAGCGTTGCATTCTATAAATATTAATTTTTTTTAAGAAATTTAATTAAATAAGAAAATTCTAAATAAACTTGACGCCAAGAGTTAGTTTAGAAGAAGTAATCTTATTAAGAAAATTTTCAAAAGAAAAGAAAATTTATAGAACATCTAACATGAGTTCGATGAAAGCATTGTTAAAAATTTGAAGAAGAAAAAAAATCATTTGGTCTATTGAAAACATTTTGGAACCTAATGAAAGTTTTATGTCAAGTGAAAGTCTTTTCAGAAGAACTTTGATTGAATTTGAGAATTTTGAGTAACGTTGACGGCAAGGGTTAAATCAGAAGTAATAAATTCGCAAAACTTTCTAAGGAAAAAAAATCAGACGACATATAACATTTTTTAGATTTGATTTTGAGAATAGAAAATTCTCCCCCTTGAATCATGCACGAGTCTCTGCTCACCATTGATATCTGCATTTAGTGCTCCCCCTTGACCTGTGCTTGGAACATGAAATGTAAAACCAAGTATATTTTGAGAACGATAGAGACAACCAGAGACTTCTGATGACTTCTGTAATGTTTGTTAGAAGCATTCAGAGGCTTCTGACCTGTCCTGGGGTAATGAATTTATGCGACCAAGTGTAAGATTAAAAAGACATGCTAAATAAATAATCATATAAAAGCTATAAGAAGCTTATAGGTTATGTATATATTGCATGTTTAACATGCCCAACTTGCTGATCAGAAAATTGAATCTTTTCTCATCCAAAGCTTTTGTAAATATACAAGTTGGTAATCACTGGAGACAAAATACATTTCAATTGTCCCTTTCTCCACATGATCCTTTATGAAATGATACCTAACATCAACGTGCTTGTTCTTTGAATGCTGTACTTGATTTCCTGTGATGGCTATAGCACTTTCTGAGTTACAGAGGATGAGAATTTTGTCATACACCAGACCATAATCTCTCAGTTGAGTTTTCATCCAAATAACTTGTGAAAAACAACTGGCAGCAACAACATATTTAGCTTCTGCTGTGAAAGTTGAAACACAATTTTGCTTTTTGGATGTCCAACTGTTTAGCCTGTTTCCCAGAAGTTGACAGCTACCAGAGGTACTTTTTCTGTCCAACTTACATCCTGCATGATCAAAGTCAGTATATGCAATTAAATCGAAGCCAGAATGTTTTGGATACCATAGGTCTAGCGACGGTGTTCCTTTTAGGTATCTAAAAATTCTTTTGACAGCAGCCAAATGAGATTCTTTTGGATTGGCTTGGAATCTTGCACAGAGGCAAGTGGCAAACATTATATCTGTTCTACATGCTGTCAAATACAAAAGTGATCATATCGTACCTCTATAGTTCGTAACATCAACAGACTTGCTAGAAAGATCTGGATCAAGTTTTGTACTCGGAGAGATAGGAGTTCTCATAGTAGTGGAATTTTGAAGTTTGAATTACTTTAACATGTCAGAAACATACTTGGCCAGATTTATAAAAATGCCAGAGGTAGTCTGTTTGACTTGAAGTCCTAAGAAAAAAGTTAGTTCTCCCATTAAACTCATTTCAAATTCACTTTCCATTAACTTTGAAAACAAATCAACTTCTGCTTGATCAGTAGAGCCAAATATGATGCCATCTACATAAATTTGAATCACAGTTAACGTACCTTTTCCTCTTTTGATGAACATGGTAGTATCGATCTTACCCTTTTCGTATGAGTGCTCAATCAAATATTTTGACAAACGTTCACACCAAGCTCTGGGAGCTTGCTTTAAGCCATACAGAGCTTTGTCCAGAAGATAGACGTGATCTGGATGTCTTGAGTTTTCAAACCCAGGTGGTTATTGGACATACACTTCTTCTTTCAAGTCTCCATTTAAGAAAGCACATTTAGCATCCATTTGGTACACCTTGAAGTCTTTGTATCCAGAGAAGGCCAGAGATAATCTTATTGCTTCAAGTCTTGCAATTGGAGAAAAAGTTTCATCGTAGTCGATTCCTTCTTCTTGACAATATCCCTTGGCCACCAATCTTGGTTTGTTTCTGATTACAATACCATCTTCATCCTTTTTGTTTCTGAATACCCACTTAGTACCAATGGCGATCTTATCTTTAGGCAGAGGTACTAACTTCGACACCTTGTTCCTGTCAAATTGAAGCAGCTTGGTTCTTGTAATGCTTCATGAACCTTTTTTGGCTCTATCATGCTCACAAAGTTTACAAAGAAGGCTTCCTTAGCAGTTGCATATCTGTTTTAGATTGATCTCCAATAACTAGATCTGGAGTATGAGACTTTTTCCATCTCTTCATCCTTGTTTGAGGTATTTTCTGCGCTTGAACTTCGGTATCTTCTTCTTGAACTTCCGTATCTTCTGGTATTTGAATGGGTTATGGTTCTAGAGACGCACCTAATGTCTCCCCCTCAAATGAAGGCACAAAGGTTACCTCTGGACTGTCATTTGGTGATACGGGACCAGAAATAGTTATCCCAGAAGTCTGAAGTACTTTAGGAATATTCAATGGTGTGTTATTGGGTATTCTTTCTGAAGGTATTTCTTCTCCCAGAAAATCATCAAATAGAGCATCAATCTCGGATTTTCTGGAACCTGAAAGATAATCAGAGGTAACAGTGTTAAATTTGAGTTCTGAATCAGAATATTCAGAAGTTAGTTGAGTTTGATCATCAAAATCGATGTTTATGCTCCCCATTACAGTCTTGGTTCTTAAATTAAAAACCCTAAAATCTTTGGAAAATTTAATGAATATCCCAAGAATTTGGCTTCATTAGATTTCTTGTCAAACTTGCCAAGTTTGTGTCGATCATTTAGAATAAAACACCTGCAGCCAAAAATATGGAAAAATTTAACTGAGGGTATTCTTTTGTTAATAAGCTCATAAGAGGTTTTAAAATGCCTCTTAATTATGATTGATCGATTCTGAGTGAAACATGTTGTGGCTACAGCTTCTGCCCAGAAGTTGGTGGGTAGCCTAGAAGCTGCAAGCATTGTTCTTGCTGCTTCAACTAATGTTCTGTTTCTTCTTTCTACAACACCATTTTGCTGTGGAGTGCGTACAGTAGAAAAGTTTTGAGTAATGCCATTTTCAACAAGGTATTCTTCAAGCTTGGCATTCTTGAATTCAGTACCATTGTCACTTCTGAGTTGCTGTATTGTCTGTTGCAGAAGCACTTGTATTCTTGTCATCATATTTTTCAACACTATTGGAACTTTTGATTTTTGTCGTACAAAAGCAAGCCATGTATACCTGGAAAATTTATCTATTAGTACCAAGATATACTTTTTGCCAGACAGACTATAAATTGCAATGGGACCACAGAGGTCAACATGTAGCATTTGCAGAGGTCTTCTGCACGAATGATCACTTTTGGTTTTGTGAGATGCTCTTTTGATTTTGCCCATCTTACAAGCAGGGCAGAGGTGATCCTTCTAGAAGTGTACCTCTGGGAGACCCTTGACAAGGTTATGTTTTGCAAGAAGTTCAAGATTTTCAAAGTTTAAGTATGAAAGTTTATGATGCCAAAGCCATGCAACTTCACTCTTTTTAGAGATAAGACAGAGAGTTTCCTTACCATCATTGGATATAAAATTCATCATATATAAGTTACCTTTTTTGTCAGCTCTCCATAATTCTTCACCTGCCTTAGAGAATAAGTAACAATGTTTTTCATCAAATACAACTAGCATTTTAGAATAACAGAGTTGACTTACACTTAACAGGTTATGTTTCAATCCTGAAACATGAGCTACTTTGGATAAGGTAATATTTTCTTCTTGAAGAGTATCGTAGCCTTTTATTTGACCCTTACCATCATCACCAAACGTTATTGCTCCACCAATTTTTTCTTTGAATTTGGAGAGTAAGTTTTTTGTTCAAGTCATGTGCCTCGAGCATCCAGAGTCAAGATACCAGATATGCACATGCTGTTTCTGCAATCAAAATCAGAGAGATTTAGGTACCCATCTCATAATGGGTCCTTTAATGTTAGGTTTTGGTTTCTGACTTATCTTCCCCTATGAGCAGAATTATGCACAGGTTTTCTAGAGATAGCAAATTTACCTATTTTGTTTGGATTATTTCTTCTGTTTTGATTTTTAAAGTTGGAGTGCTTTTGTTCGTCAGAGAGAGAAGCATTCAGATTTCTGTCACATAAAAGAAATCCTTGAATTTTCATTGCTAGAATGATAATTACAATTGTTCTTATTTCTGTCTATTATAGCATCAGTTGTTCTATTGAACTTCTTATCTAGTCTCGACTTATGCTTTTGAACATGTGAATTCTTCTGTGGAGGCTGCTTCTGATGAGACTTCTCTGGAACTTTGGGTTTTACTGAAATAGAAGTATAAGCGTTAGCTTTCCATTTTCCTTTTTCAAAACAAGTAAACTTATGTGACGGAGATTTCAGAGGTTTGTGCTAAAATTTTTGTTTCCTTTTAAGATTTGCTTTTTTTCAAGTTCAAGACAGGTCTTAGCTTGTAAACACATCCCAAGGAATTTGGATGCATGGGAACCTCTTTTCTTTGTTCTTTAGGAGGAACAGAGATTATTGGTATTCCACTTGAAAGTTTTGCAATACTTGATCCAGCAGCTCTAATTTTCAAAGGTTCATTAGTGTATAAAATTGGAGCATTTATGTCCTTTATAATTTCTGGAACCTTTGTATAATCAGGAGGTTAAAGATTTTCAAGACTTGAGATATATTTTTCTGAGTTTTCAAAAAAATAATCATCATTTTGATTATCATTTTCCCAGGGATAAGTAACAAACTCATCGTTGTCTTCAACTCCACAAAGATTTAAATCCACAAAAGTACATGAATTTTTTTTGGATGGTTTTCAGAGATTTGTTCAAGATTTGTAGTATTTGATTTAAAGCATTCATCCAGAATTGTGAGAATCCCTTTTTGGAACTTGAGTCTAAGCTCTTCTTCTGCTTGTATGGGTATGAACTCAATAGCCTCTGGATTTAAAGTTATATGAGTGAATGAACCAAAATTAAAAACACTTTTCTTCTTCTAAATAAGCTTAAGATCAATTTGACTTGCTTTTTCTGAAGAATATTTAATGTTTTTGTACTTTAGTTTTCTAACTTGATGTCCATTCTCATATTTTGATTTTTTATAAACAGATTGTTCATATAAAACGGGAAAACTAGGTTTCTGTTCTTTGCCCATACAGAACACAGAATCAAGAGTAGATCTCTTTTTACACGTGTAAGGATCCAGATCCTCGAAACCAAGGCCTTTTTTACCTACTTGTGTATTTATCTTTTCAAGCACCTTCTGAGCATCGAGATATTTTTTTAATCTGTAGCTTATGTTTTGAAGTTCAATGTGCAGAAATTCTCTTTACTTTTGAAAATAATTTTTATGTGCTACAGAGTTCAGTCTGTCACTTTCTTTAACACTTAACTCCTTATCTTTAGTTTCCAGAAGTTTACAGAAGTTTTTGTTTTCTTATGTGAGTTTGACTTTTGTTGAATTTTGACGTTTCAAAATCTTTTCATATTCAACAGAGAGTTCATTTTTCTCATTGGTCAAAATTTTCATTTCTCTTTTGAAAATTTCTCTTTCCTTCTGAACAATTGAAAAAGTTTGTTCAAGATTCTTTCTTAATTTCTTTTCTTCAAAAAGCTTTTGCTTTAGATTTTCAAAATCGTTTGTTAGAATCAGTATAGTGTTTTCAAGTTCAGAGGATTCAGATAGGGTGTAAACCGGAGTTTCAGAAGGCTGATCTTCTAAGCCATCTGTCATAGCCATTCCACAAAACATGGCTTCATCTCCACTTAACTGGTCATCCAGCCAATTCTCTCTTTCAGCATAGTGAGCTCTTTCGACTTCGTTGTACTTGTATTTGTTCGTGTAATACTGTTTAGCTTTGACAAGAACACTTTTACAGTAATTAGAGTAATGACCCGGCTTTCCACACCTATAACAAACATCTTTCTTCTTGTTCAACTCTTCTTCCTTCTTCTCAAATTCTGATTTCTGCTTCTATACTTCATTCCTTGGAACATAAGGTTGATTAGGGCGTTCACTTATGTTGTCAAATCTTCTATTTCCTTTGAATGAGCGATTACCAAACTTTTTGGTGAACTGTTTGCTAATGAGCGCTAATGATTCGGCAAACTAATTGATCTCATCATCTTCAGAATCAGAATCTTCTGGATTGGTCTCTGAAATAAGTGCCTTACTCTTCTCTTTCTTTTCTGTCTCTCTGCTTCTTCTGCCTGACCCTCTGGATTCAGAGATGAGGGCCAGAGGTCCACCTACACTTGCCTTTTTCTGATTAACCTCTTTCTCATGTGCTTGAAGCGTTCCAAACACATCATGTAGTGACCACATCTCCGGATCTTGATTAGCTTGAAGAGACACAGACAAATTTAACCATTCTGGATTCAAGCGTTTTAGAAACAGAGCATTGTTCTCTTCCTTTGATCTGATGATATCACATTTCTTACACATATTTATTAGAGTGTTAAATCTGTGATAAGTCTGTTCCAGAGTTTCTTCTAGGAGTGCCTGAAAACTGTTATATTCATTTAGAGCTTGAGCTCTTCTGTTTTTTCCATTTTAGCATCTCCCTCCAATTGATAAGCAAGTTGATCCCATAGTTCCTTTGCTGTCTCACAAGAATCAAGAGATTGAAAACTCTTATTGGGAATTGCCATGATAAGTAGACTTTTTTCCATTTTGGCAATTTCTACTTTGGCCTTATCATCATCAGTCCAATTTTCCCTTTCCTTGGGAACATGACGAGCAGGAATTTAATCAGTGGTGGCAGTAGGAGGTACTCTAGGAATGATAGTCATCGGTACGAAAGGTCCAATTAAAATGGTAGGATATAGATTTGCATCTAACCCTTCGTAGAAATTTATCATACGAATTTTCCATTGAGGAAATTCGTCTCGAATTAGAGTAGGAGGTTTGGTTAGAGATCCAAATCTGTAAATAGCGTTCAAATTTTGATTCACCATTTTTGCAGAAAACAGATTTTCAAAAATTTGCAGGAAATACTGAGGAAATTTAGAACAAATAAACTTCAAATGAATCGAAACGAAACGATTTGCTTACTGGTCTCAGAATTAAACTAAAACTACCACTAGTTTAGAGAAAATTGTATGAAATTAACAAAATCTCGAAAAACAGGGTAGAATGAAGAACGGTAGTTTAAAGACTGAAATTAACTGCTAGTTGAGTAGGGATTTCTCCAAACTGGACGAGATCGAATAATCAATAGATTGATTATGTCGCTCTGATACCAGATTTGATGATTTGATGATTAATGTTCTTTAATTCTCTATCTCTTCTCTACATTATATGAAGTTTTCTCAATTGTTGCTAGTTTGGGATCTAACATTTGGTATCAGAGCCAATTGAAAAAACTTTTCTTCAATTCGATCATCTATGGCAACGATTGTAGACATTGGTGAATGATTTTGGTGTTTTGGTGCTTCGATTGCTTCAATCACATGAGCCTAAACCGAAATATCATTTCTATGATTTGTTTTTCTGTTTTGAACTTATTTGAGATCTAATATTTCATCTAGATGAGATTTGGATGATCATTCATGGAAGATTTTATTGATTCTAAACCCAATTTGATTTCTGCACACCACATGTTTGATGAAATGTGTCCGTGAAGATTTAATTTTAATAAATTAGATCTGATCAGTTTTACTACATGTGCGTATGTGTTTTTTATTAAATTTGATCTCCCTCCTTTATTGGTCTAATTTTTTCAGCACTAGATAGGTGGTTGATCTTAATTTGATCTTACCTTGTTGTGTGCTTGAGTTAATTGCTTCTAAGCATCTTGGTAGTAGGGCTGTTGATCCTTGATCTGGCCTTATATTAAACCGAGATTGAACTTTTTTCTTTCTGTTGGGTTTGATTAACAACAAATCAATAATTTAGATTAGATTTGTCGCTGCACATGGTTGATTTCGTGTAGCAAAAGGTTGGACACAACCTTAATATTAAAATATGTTGATTCAACATTGTTCGGAACTTGACGTTTCTGATGTTTATGTTAAAATTCCAAACATAAGTTTTTAACGATGGTTTAAAACATAAAAGAGACTGTCCATAATACTCAAATGAGGCAGATGTTTTGTCTCATCCCGAGCACCATTGCTGGAAGGTTAAATTGCAGAATATCTGAAATGGGCCATATCATGTTATGGAGCTGCAACTGTATAACGAGATTCCAGCAGAAATGTCTCATGTTGATGATCAATTTTGTGGCAAAGTTTACCACCCCTCCACCTCTACCTCCTCACGTGGTTCCACAATCTTTATATGCTAATAGAAGTCTGCAGACAAACTCGTCTGGAGATCATTGAGTTTACACTCGAAATTAGCAACTTCTTGAGTAGGCTTCTTGCATGATTGACACCCAGAATTCTAGTCATGACAGACCAGAAGAAATTTTTTGTTTTGTGCTCAAACTCCAAGTAACGCAGAGCTTAAATCAGAAGTTACTCTGACCAGAAGCTTTGTTCTGAATTAGAAGATATTGCTTTCCAGAAGATATTGCTGTCCAACCAGAAGGTATCGTGATCAGAAGGTATCATGATCAGAACCCATATAGAGCTTCTGAAATCTGTCCATTTGAAAAGTACAGCAGGGTGGAGGCTGTTGAGTCATACCGCAAAGCTCTGGAGACACATCCATCTTATAAACCAACAGCAGAATGTCTGTCCATTGTGTTAACAGATAACGAAACCAGTTTAAAGCTTATTGGGAACACACAAGAGGGAATTCATTGTGGTTATACAGCTGTTGTGAAAGTTGAAAATGTGGCAGGTATAGATGGAAAATGGTGGACACTCACAGCAAGGTGTGAATTTGAACCACGGGATGCATATCGATCCTTTTGTCAATTTCTAATGCAAGCAAAGAATCTCTGGTGCATCTTCTGATTTCATCCCTCAAGAAAGAAATCTCGGAATCGTGTTGTTGAAGCTGAGACTGAAGCTTATCCACTTCAGACAAAAGAGTTTCAGAAAGATGATGAAGTTCATCAAATTTGCTCACGGTGACAGAAAGTTTCTTCAAAGCTTTCCCACAAGCAACTTCAGCAGATTCCAAATCAATGATCTCGTTGTCCTTACGGTGCTCTTCTGTTGTACTATCCAAGAATAATTCGGATTAGAAGAAATCAGAAGATGTCCACAAGTTTTGTTTAATGTTCTTAATTCAGAGCTTAATCGATCCAGTAGCTTAATCGATCCAGAAGTTGCGATCAGAAGTTGTGGTCTCAGTTTCAAAGCACATCTGTATCGGCTAAAGTGGCGGCGATCTTTTCTTGATGTATCTTTTTGAAGTTTGCTACGATTCAGAAGCATTTCTCAGAAGTCGATCAGAAGAATCCATCTTTCAGAAGGAATTTTTTATTATAAGCACTTTTCAGAAGCTGCACATCAGAAGCCATAAAGAGCCTCTGAAAAACTTGTTCAGAAGTGATAGCTTATTCAGATTCAGAAGTTGAATTCAGAAGGGGATGGCACTGCGTAGTCTGCTCTGATCATACACATTCAGAATTTAAAAAAAGGAGGGGAATTCATACAAAAGCAATTTTTTATGGTTTTCTGTGGTAGACAATCACCTGGAAAACATAATGTTGAATGGGGATTATTTGATGCTCTTAAGATTAACTATTCTGAAAGTATTTTGCTTGGATTTTTGAGTGGTTCTATTTTACTCGAAACCACAGATTATGTTCTTGCAACCTACAAAAATCAAGGTGGTTTTGATCTTTTGGGATGAACGAAAGATCAAATAAGAACAACAGAACAAGTGAATGTTGCAATGGATGTGTGTCCTTCAACTGAGTACTATTATTTTGTTCGCCTCATGAGTCAGAAGACCTCTCATGTTGCGTTGGAATGCAATCTGCAGTCGCATCCTAACATGGTTATTCCTGTTGAAGAAGTTGTTGCTACAATCGATTTCTACAACAAGATTGAAACCGAGATGCTTCTTGTCACACACATAGAAGCAGAGATGAACAAACAACTGGATCGATGGCATATTGGTCTGAGGTTATCCAGAATAGAAGTATGATCAGAAGATTATCCAGAAGCAAATTCATTTAGAAGCTTTCAGAAGCTATTTTTCAAAAGCATAAATTTTACATGTGCATGAATTTATGAAGTTTTCAGAAGCTTTTCAGAAGCTCAATCAGACCTTAATAAGAAGCATGAGCAGAACCTTCTCTTAATAAATCCGTTCCATCACAAGGCCAACTGGCAGATTTTTTTTCCCAGAGCTGTCAGCTTAATCAGAATTTTTTTTTCAGAAGTTGTCTGGGTTCTGAAACTATCATTCAGAAGTTATGCAAACCAGTAGAAGAAATCAGAAACGATCAGAAGCCGTACAAAGTTTCTGAAAGCCATCCAGAAGTTGTGATCAAACGTTGTTCAGAATCTTTATTCAGAAGCGGTGCAACATTTCTGTATGGGTTAAGGCAGTTGATGAAGAAGATGCACAGAGCATATTCAGAAGCTTCAGAGCTTAATCAAAAAGCCTTCAGAACCTGTGCAAGCTGTCCAGAAGTTAAACGTTTCAGAAGCTCAATCAGAGCTTAATGAGACAGCTTAATAAGAGCTTAATGAGACAGCGTAATAAGAGCTTATTCAGAAATATTTTTCAGATCAAAAGATGCAATCAGAGATTTTATTCAGAAGCATTGCTCAGAAGCTTATTATCCAGAAGTTTCTGAAGAATCTCTTAATGGCGCTTTTTATGGCTTTTAGTGCAATCAAAACCTTCTAACCAGAGCTCACAAAGACCAAACTCCATGATGGACCAGAGATGGACCAGGGGTAGTCCAGAGCATTAAAATCAATGTACGTTGGTCCAGAACTCACAACGAACCAAATCCCATAACCCGATTATTTTTCGGTTTTCTGACAGCAATGCGCTGTTTCATAAACACACGCACATCTATTTACTCGAAGCTCCAATCTACATGAATCCAGTTGCGTTGGAAAGATAACACACAGATGCACGACTTTGAAATTTTGAGTTTTCTCAAGTTCAGTGAGATGATGTCTTATTCACTGTCAAAGTCTCCTGACTGATGCTGGAACGAAAGCGTTGATTTTCACTCATACTCCTTCCGATTTCAGATGGGTGTTCGCATGTCCGTTCTTCATGGATTCAAGATGCATGTGTGACATATTTATTGTCACAATATCCTTTGTTTTTCAATCTAAAGCTCGGAGCTGAACTCAACTCAGCGAGGTCTAAAACGTCAAATTCTTTGTTTTAATGACTGTTTGGCGCAGCTAAGGGAAAACTTGCACAACTTACTCCATTTTCTTCCAAATTGGTTGCATCAAAGCTTGTTGATAAGCTAAGAGGTTGGAGTTCAATGTGTATGTTTTATGTTTTCTCTCAATAAGGCTCCTTAATGATCAAAAACAACGATAAAGTTGAGTCATGAAAGCTGGATAAAATGTGAAAAATGTCTCGGTTTTTCAAGAATACAAGCCTACATTTGAGGGGAAGCTTGTAACGCCTTGAAGACTTGAAGAATGGCACATAAGAGCTTCTAAATAAAGCAAGGGGGAGTTTATTTGTTGATGCTTTCTTTATAAAACTCTAGGGGCAGATTGTTAGATCAAATTAGCCCCAATTAGATAGAAAGTTTTATAAAGAATTGTATTTTGGACTTTGTAGTGTTTTATGGGCTTGGGCTTATCATATGTAATAGAAAACTATATAAATGGTGTCTTGGTCATTTTATCATGGTGTAACTTGGGGGAGAATACACTTTTTACACACACAGACTTATGAGAGTCGATTCATTCCAATGTGTGGTATTCTTCTCATTTCCCCTCCATATTGTGGAATACATGAATATGATTTGATGATTAATGTTCTTTAATTCTCTATCTCTTCTCTACGTTATATGGAGTTTTCTCAATTGTTGGTAGTTTGGGATCTAACATTCTTATTTCTGAGAAACCTAGTTTGCCCATCATTTCCTTGAAAGGTCATTCTTGCTTCAGGGAGAGTAGAGATTTCATTTTCTTCATACTTTTCCGCTTCAGGAAGGGATGTTTTGAGCATTGATATGTCAGAGATAATGAGGTGGACTAAGATACTATCAAGGTCGAATTTAGTCTCATGTTCAGTTTTGGAAGATGGACCTTCTTCAGCATCGGACTTTGATCTTCTCTTATTGGTTTTCTCAGGGAAAGGAGGAATGCTGACATGTTGTGATATCCTTTGCAATAGCTGATCAAGATGCCTTTCTACTACGCCTTTGAATTGAGATTTGGAATTCTGAATGACATCTCTGATTTCTAGCCATTCAGAGAATCCATATAACTTAAGGAATTGAGGTTCTTCTTCTTCGCTTCTGTCACCTCTGATCATAGTTACAGTTATCTTTAGACCTCTTTTTCGATTGCGTCCTAGGATAGTTGCATGTGTTATTGTTGTAGAGCGAACACGAAAATCAACCTTCTTCATACACCATTCAAGTTCAACATCCTTAGGTTCTTCATTTTCTCTATTCAAGGCTTGTAGAATCTTCTCTTGAGCTACAACAGGATTAACTTATAGGTTATCTCTAGTCAGTTCCTTCTCAACGATTCTTGTAGCTACTCGCTCACTCTTTTCTTCTTCTTGTCTTTGACGCTTGTTTCTTATTGTTTCTTCCCTTGCCATCCTTTGAGCGACCTTTAGACATTCTTGAGCTTGCCTAATTTCTTGATCTCTTAATCGCTGAGCTTCAAAGGCTTGTGCTCGTTCTTCAGGTGACAAGAAGTAGAATTCGTCATAGACGTTTATTGGGACAGGAGCTTCAGGCACAGAGGTACGAAGAGGATTCTTTACTCTGGCCAGCTCGAGGTCTCTTATGAAGTTTTCTCGTCTCTGTTTTTCTTCAGGTTTAGAGATCGTATGCCTATTTACATGCCTGTGAATTATGCCTTCTTCCTCCTCAGATTTAGATTCGGATATGTACAAGAACTGATCTTCAGTGGAAGTTTCCCTAAAAATGGAGAGTCCTTTGGGGGACAGGGATCACTGAGAATGGGAGAATCAGAGAGAGGTTCGTCAGAGCCGAAGTTTGGAGGAGAAAATGAGGGGTAAGTTTGATTTTTAGTGGGAGGAATATAAGTAACTAGAGGAAGGCATACCTCTACAGAGTGCTCCCCCTCAGAAGATGTCGAAGTGGGATCGAGATCCATCACTTGCTTATTCTTCTCTGAGGGATCAGACTACTCCTGGCTAGGAGGTGGCCTGTCCCCCAAGGGTTCTCTAAAAACTATTCCAGGTAGAGAAACTTCTGGACGATTTTGAGCGAAGAATCTTGAATAGCCTTCCATATCATCATCATCATCTTTAGAAAAATGAGGGATGTGAGGAATATCTTCTACTTCTTCATCATTTTCTTCTTCTTCTTCTTCACCATCTTCAGGGATTGGATCCTGTTGAGGCGGTTGCTGATTATAGAGAGGTAAGGGTTCTCCGGGTATCATTCTATTTACTTCACCTGTTAGCTCATCAGCGAGCTCTCTGGCGAATTTCTCCCCCTCTTTATTACCAACAGAGAGAGTGTGCACAAGAAAAGTATGCACATTCGAACCCATGCTGGCAAGAGTCTTTGCCTGCGATGTCTGAGTCTGAACGGCCATACTCAGATTCCCTCCATCAGCTACAGTGAATGAGGGGGCTCTGTCAACAAGACATTGAACGAGACACAGAAAATCAGCTTGTGTCTTCTGTATTTCAGCGATTGTCTTTGCATATTCTTCAACTGCCTTGGCAAGACGCTCAATGGCCCGTTCTTTGGCAAAGATTTCATCCTTCACTGTCTGAAGATCAGTGTGAATGTTATTGATGGTTGCCTTCAAGCCAGGGACGGCACTGACTTTCTTGAAGATGATCTCTGATGCCACCTACAATGTATCTACCATGTGCCTTGTTAGGGCACACTCATGAACCAAGAAATCATGGCTGGGAATGAGGGAGGAGGCAGAGATATCTTTGGGATTTCAGCAACAAAAGGTGGAAGCTGAGTTGAAGGCTTCTTAGTCTTCACGCTCTTAAGATCAGCAAATTTTCTAATCTTGGGAGATGGAGAAGAAGTTGGGTTGCTGGAAGGGGCAGTGGAGACAGACGGTCCGGTGGTCGTGGCAGCGACGGAGGCAATAGTTGTGGTTGCTGATGAAAAGACAGTAGAAGCGACACCTGTTGAGAATAAAGATAGAGCAGCCAGAAAGAGCTCAGGGTTAGAAGATATATGACGGGAGGTAGTATGTATAACCAAGGGTTCCTTGAGAGTATTGTGAGGATTACTCTCAGGGATGGTACATGCTACGACGGTTTCTTGAAGATCACTGATCTGTATATGAGAATCTTTAAGAGAAACATTTTCAGGTCCTGTGTACGTGGCTTTCCAAAGTTTAGATTGTCGAAACAAAACTGACTCTTGTATAGCACACTGTTCAAACCTCATCAGAGATAGAGACAACTATCTCTGAATCATGAGTTGATGTGCGGACCAAAGAAGAAAAGATGGAAGAAGAAGAGAAGGTTGTGCACGTTATACCTTTTTTAGTGACCGAAGTCTCTGAGAATGGGGTAGTGCTGATGAAGAGGAGACGGCAACAGACGTAAAGGCCGTTGTCGTGGCTAGGAAGAAAGGAGGCGTTGGATGTTTATTGAAGCTAGGAGGAGTAGATTGCTGAGATATACTCTTCTTTTGCTTCTTTGTAGGAGGCTTTTGAGCGACAGTCTTTTTATGATCGTCAATCGGCTGTTTGCATTTGAAAGAACAAGAAATGTCGATGTTAATCACTGATGGGTTTGTCAGTGATTTGGACACAGAAACTACCGAATTGGTAGGATTTGGTGCAGAGGTAACAACGGGAGCAGCATTCCTGATGAGATTCAGCATATAGGGGAGGTAGGGGGCATCTCCTGGTTGTTCATCAAGTTCCAGGGGCTTCTTCACTACCTGAGAGGAGGTCTGATTTCCAACCGTAGGGTATCCTTGATAGACATCTTCCAAGATTGTTGTATTGAATCTTGGAAAAGGGATAGTCTTCTCCCTCTTGGTTGATTGAACCCTGTTGTAGAGGTCGCTGAAGATGTATTCAACGAAATTCAGCTTTCGACCATGGCACAGAGAGAAAACCATCTCCAAACATGGCTTGCTGGCCTGATTCTGAGAGCCACACCTGTGTGAAGATGTATTGGTACCTAGTTGCAATTCCTTTCTTCTCCGTTTTGGTGATGGTGTTCTATTTGTAGCCAATGACGTCAAGGAAGGAGATGAGTTATTCCTTGGTTGGTGTAGAGGCCCAAGTCTGGTTCTTACCTCTTGAAAGGAGGCGAAGAGCAGAACGAACAACACCAGAAGTAATGGCATATGTTCCTTTGTCAATGGTGAACTTCACAGCACGGAGTTCGAATCCCTTTTCATTACGGTGGTGGTGTGAGCAGTGAACCAGAAATGTTGGATATCAGTAGTGATTCCAACAGGAGAATGGGTGAAGGTGTACTTCAGAGGACACTTCATGATAAACTTCGCACCTTCAGCGAACTATGGTTTGTTAGAGGGGATATCAACCAAGGTTATGAAGTTTCTTGGCTCGATGATCACTTGTTCAGGGGTGAACTTTGCTTCTGGAGCCCAACGAAGTTTGTCACTGGCAGAACTTCATCTTCGACATACATGAACTTGGAGCTTGAGGATGCCATTGCTGTGTCCAAGATAAGAACACCAAATAGGAAAATCATGGTTTTTTATAAAGAAATTTTTTTTTGGTATGAAGAATACCAAATTGATAAGAAGAACAAGTGTTTTGATGAACAAAATCAAAATACTTGTCTTTTTTGGCCGAATTTTAGAAATAACATTTGAAACAAAATGTTTATTTATGGTATTTAGATATACCATAAACAGTTTTGAGAAAAAGTTTAGGTAAATTTTTGGATCAAAATAGACCAAAATGTCTTTTGTTCTTAGATGAAACTTATAACAGGTTTTATGGTTTAAATAAAACAGTTCTGAGAATATTTAAAGCACAAATATTTATAACAAGGCGTTATAGAAGATGAACAGAAGCAGTATTGCGGGTTGGTTATTCATCAGCATTGGTTTAACTTACAATGTGTTTGGAAGCCCTCGGCCAAACAAGTTGTTTGAGCATAAAAGATAATAAGAAAGATCAAACCTTAAGAGAAAACTTGAAAACTGAGAAAAAAACAAACAAGTGCGTGTTCTTGGTGTTCTTGAAGGTTTGCAGAGAGAAAGAAGTTTCCTTTTATAGTTGGATGAGAGAGAAGAATGCTAAACGACGATTTAGCTTTTTGAGAAAAGGTGATGATGACCTAGTGCATGTTCCTATCGGTCGATATGATAGGAAACGTCAAGGTCTGACGTGTCCTTTTCTTTTGTAAAAATGATAAGATTATCATTTAAATAATAAATGTTAATCATTATCCTTTTAAATCCCCATCTTTTAACATTAAAGGAATGTCAGTGATGCGTTTTCTCTTTTGAGATCCATTCCCTGAATAATAAAACATTCAGGAAGGATAAGGAATAGAAGTACCTACCTTGAAGAGATATATGTATCACTGAATCAGAGTGTTAGTGATAAGTAGGTAGATTGAAGAACATTTTATTACTGAATAAGATGAATCACTAAGAATTTTTTTCATTCTTCGGCGTTTAACATACCAAGTTCGCTGATTAACAGATTGAATCTGGTCTCATCAAGAGGCTTGTAAAAAGATCAGCGAGTTGATATTCAGTAGGTATAAAGTGAAGTTCAATCTCACCATTCATGACATGATCTCTGATAAAGTGATATCCGATCTGTGTATGCTTGGTCTTTGAGTGAAAAAAGGGTTATTTGCAATAGCAATAGCACTTCTGCTATCATAATAAATAGGGATTTTGGAAACCTTAAGGTCATAGTATCTGAGTTGGTTCCTCATCTATAGGATTTGGGCACAACAACTTCCAGCGGCTACATATTCAGCTTCAGCGGTTGATATGGACACTGAGTTTTGCTTTTTACTTGTCCAACTTACCAACTTACCACCTAGTAGCTGACAGCCACCAGTGGTGCTCTTCCTATCAATCTTACAACCTGCAAAATCACTATCAGTGATGGGAATAGAATTTCATGAGCGAGATGGATCAAAGTTAACATGCATGGTTTTTTCAACATGTTGCCTTCTTTTGTTGAAGACTCTGAATGCCTTTGATACTGAGGAGTATCTAAGGAATATACCATCATCTGCCTTCGGATCGAATTTTCTGAAATGATCTTTATCATTCAGAATATAACCTCTACATCCGAAGATATGTAGATATTTGAGAGTGGGTCTTCTTCCATGAAATAATTCATAGGAGGTTTTCTTGAATCGTTTGACTATCAGGGATCGATTCTGAGTGAAACATGCAGTGTTAACTGCTTCAGCCCAAAACTGAGTTGGTAGCCGTGATTCACTAAGCATTGAGTGGGCGGCTTCAATGATTATTCAGTTTCTTCGTTCAGCAACACTTGCTGAGGGGTTCTCACTGAAGAAAAATTATGAGTGATTCCTTTTTCTTCAAAGAAGGTAACCAGAGTACTGTTTTTGAATTCAGTGCCATGATCACTTCTCATGGAGCGAACAGTTAGATTGTTCAAAACTTCCATTTTCTTGATAAAGGAGATAATTTCATCAGGAGTATCACTCTTAGATCGAAGAAAGAATACCCATGTATATCTGGAATATTCATCAACAATCACGATAATGTATTTCTTTCCAGATATGGATTGGACATTGGCTGGTCCAAATAAATCCATATGAAGTAAATGAAAAGGAGTAGTCACTGAGGAAACTTGCTTGGAACTGAAGGAGGCTTTAGTCAGCTTTCCATTTTCACACGCTGAACAAAGAGATTCCTTTGTAAAAGAGTGTTTAGGAAGATATCTGACAAGTTCTTTTTGAGATAGATCATTGATCATCTTAAAGTTCAGATGAGATAGTCTCTTAGGCCAGAGCCACTTGATGTCAGAGGAGGCTCTTGAAAGAAAACACACATTTTTAGAATGAGAACTATCCATATTGATGACAAATACGTTCTCTGATCTTTTGCATTTGAGAGCAAGTTTATCATTTTTATCAGTGACCGCACATCTGGTCTTTGTGAATAAGACTTTGAAGTCTTTGTCACTGAGTTGACTAATGCTTAAGAGATGCTTTAGCCCTTCAACATAAGCAACATGATTGAATGAAGTTACTCCGTTGGATAGAACGCCATAAGCCTTGGTGTATCCTTTGTCATTTCCACCAAAGGTCACTGAGGGACTAGTTTCATCCTTGTAGTCAGAGAGCAGAGATTTTCTGTCTGTCATGTGCCTTGAGAATTCTCTATCGAGATACTAGATACCTTTAGCACTCTGCATAAGACAAGAGGATTAATTTTTCATAGGTACCCATACTACTATGGGTCCTGTATTGTTAGTGGAAACATCAGGTTTGGCGGATTTGCTACTTGCTGAGGAATTATCTTCAGTGGTTTTCTTTACTTTGGATGTTCTACCACCCTTAGTGGGTTTCGCCCTTAGATGATTTTTCAGCAAGAGCTACTTTCTTACCATGAGCCAATCTTTTAGTTTTAGTAACATTAGGGCATTTGCTAGCAATGTGGGTAGTCTCACCACAGTGATAGCACTTTCTATATTTAAGAAAAGGTTTTGAACTAGAAGCATTCAGAGAGGAGGTGAAAACAACTTCAGGAATAGGACCAAGAATTCCTTTTTTCATTGTCCTAGGAGAAACAATAAGTTTCTCAGGATCAGAAGGAGTTAGGTCTATCTTAATTTTGGAGTTGATCTCTGAATAAATTCAGGGATCTTTCTTCTAGATTTAGGATGACCTACTAAAGGAACTGAGGAGTCCTTTTTCTATTTTTGGAAATCTTGATTTTAGGAACACGATCAAGAAATTTGTCTTTGATATCCTTCCCTGAGTCCTTGAAAGAGGTTTTATAAGGTCTTTTCTCAGAGATATGAGCTTTCTACGAAAAGGGGCCATGGATAGAAGAAACAAACATTCCAAATTTTAATATGGAACAGTCATTGATTATTTCTTCTTGGTCGGACAAATATCCTAGACCACTCTTGACCGTTTTAGGGATTTGAGCATTAATGATCTCGCTGACTTTGTTAGAAGCCTTACACCATCCTTCGATGGTAGCGTTTTCAGCCTTGAGATCAGCGATGGCCTTTTCGTGGGAAGTGATAGCTTGTTCTTTCTCGATACTGATTGTTTGATTTACAAATATTTTATCTTTAAAATCTTCTTCGATTTTAGTAAGTTCCTTTATCCTTAAATGACAAATTTTAAGTTGTTCAGAGAGATCTATATTTATTTGTTCAGCTTTAATTTTTCCATTTAGGGCATAGTAAAAATCAACAGTCATAGAATCGAGAGCAGAGACACTATCATGAATAGGATTAGAGGAGTTAGAAGGAATATGTACCTGAGTCGACGGAGATTCTGAAGAGGATGAATCAAAAGCCTCTTCATCTTCTTCTATTCTCGCCATAAGACATAGGAAGGCTATGTCTTCTTCATCTGATCCAGATTCATTAGTGGTTTAAGTCCAATCTTCTGCTTGATCCCAGTCAACTTCTTCAGCAACAAGACCTTTGCTTTTACGCTGGTTCTTCATCAGATTTTGATATTTCTCTTTTAACTTATAGTATTTTTTCAGATTTAGATTTATCAGAGATCTGAGAAGATGGTGTAGCAGCAACCTTTCTGGCAAAGTGACCTTTATGCTGACAGTTGTAGCAGATTGCTGAGGCCTTTTCATAAGAAGCAGTTTTTGACTTATTAGAGTCAACGATGGTAGGTGTTATTCTGAAGTTGCGCTTTCTAGAAAATCTCATGAAATTGTTAGTAAGAAGAGCTAGAGAGTTATCGAATTCAGAGATATCATCTTCAATGATATCTTCTAAGTTAGAGTGTTCTAACTTAGTGATCGAGGTAATAGAAGAAGAAACTAGTTTGGGAGATTCTATCTCTGAATATACTAAAGCCAAGGGAGTACTTTTGGTCGTCTTAGTGTCTTTTAAGAGATTTCGTTTTAAGACCAGAGATTTCTCTTGATTGAGCAATATTCCATAGAGAGCACCTAAATAAAGAGCTTCATTCTTTGTCAGTTTAAGACAACTAGTGAACACTTCCCAATGTTCAGGAAGAGCTTCCATAAATTTTATCAAGATTTCAGCATTAGAGTATTCTCTATTAACAGTTTTCATGTCAATTAGAAGACAGTTAAATCTTTGGTAGATTTGTGGAAGAGTTTCATTTTTGAGATACATGAAACTTTCATATTGTCTTACCAAATTTATTCTACGAGTAATCTGAACCTGAACGGTTCCTTCATATTGGATACAAAGAGTATCCCATGGACTTTGAAGTTCTTATCTTCATCACAGAATGATAGATCTGGAAGAGACATGGCAATGATACATCTAGCTTTTGAGTCAACAGCTAGCACTTTTCTATCTTCCTCACTCCATTGATGTGGAGCTTTGGGAATTCTTCTTTTAGGAATAACATGAGTGGTTCCAGTAGCTGGAACTGCTGGAACTCGAGCTGTTGGAACATATGGTCCATCTCTAGATAATAGGGGATCTTAGGATCTGACCTTTCTAGAAATAGGATCATTCTTTCCTTCCAGACTAGGAAATTATCACGGCTAAATCTAGGAGATTTAGCTAAAGATCCATTGTCTATATAGTTTCTGTTTGTATTAGCCATTTTAAAATAACAAGATATAAGTTGTCTTAAAGATTAGAAAGCAATAAACACTACTCTGATACCACTTGTTGGTCCCAAAGGAGTCTATAAGCGTTTAATGGATATTGAAACAGATTATAGAAGGGGGTTTGAATACAAACACAAGCTTTTTTAAAGTTTTTAAATAAGTTTATATTGAATAACCAAATTTACAGTTGTAAGCAGAATTAGAACAAGTATAAAACCTATTCTATTACAACTAAGAAATCACGAAGATGATGCACAAGAATGAGTAAGAAAAGCAATAGAGGTTTAGAAAATAGAAAGTAGCATGCATACATATAGATGAAGAAGAGTTCTTCATCTATTTATACCCGTTGCATTAAATGCAAAGCCAAATGTATATGCCACGTGTCAAGTTTCTATTAGAGACTTGTCAAGTTTCTATTAGAGACTTGTCATTTGAACAGTAATCAAATCAGATTTGATGGGAACTTAAGGAACAATCCGTACGTCCTTTTCTGACAAGACATGGAGGTTTTTGAATTTTGTGCATCGAAGATAAGATCAACTTTGATCTTGCTGTATGGGCCTCACTTTGATCGCTGAACCAGAGACTTCAAGGATGAAGACTACAGGTGTCACTAAGGCTTTTGTAGGATCTCACACTTGTATAACTGACTCTTCCTATCGCTGAACCGCTTCAAGTCATTTACCTAATCATCTCTTTCTTCAGCTTTCGTCTTCGACTTTCGCTGAAAGGTCTTGTTGTGTGAGAGTTGTTATTCAGATCTTCATGGATAGGATATTATTCCTGATCAGTAGCGATCACTGAACACAGTCAGCGTGTGCTATCGCTGATTTCTGAAAACTATCCTATATATGGAATTTTCACTAAGTATAAGAGTAATCATATTCAAATCATTGAAAGGAGTTTGGATCAACAAAGAGCGATGGTAGGGGCCAACAGCGTGTTAGGTGGAATGGAGAACACAAACGTTAGGTTAATGGGGAGTGACTAGGGGGAGCGAGTTGTTTGCTAGGGTTTTAATTGTGTAGGGCTTTTTGAACGATAAAACCGATTTAAGTATATTTTTACTTAAAAAAATTTGGTGAGTTATAGGTAATTTATTTAAAAAAATATATGTAGATAACTAATTTTTTAAAAATCGATGATTTATTTATTAAAAAAAGTTAGGGACTTAATCATTCAAAATGAGAAAGTTTGATACGTTTTTCATTCAAATCAATATTTCAGGGACTTAATCATTCAAAATGAGAAAGTTTAATGGTTTTTTCAATCAAAAAAGTAGTTTAAGAACTTAACCATTCAAAATTGGATAGTTTCTTGGGTTTTTTTGAACTTTTCCCTTGAATTAATGGCTCATGCAAGCATTCTTAGAGTATCTCCAAGAGCTATACTATATTTTCTCTAAAATAGAGTAAAAAAAACCCAAATCTCTAAATAAAATTACTCACAACTTCAAGAGCTATGCTATTTTAGATGTTATATTATTTATTATATTATTAAATAATCAATATATTAATAAAATATTAATTTCTCTATCCTATACATTTTATTTCGATGTCTCTCATTGGGTGGAATGATTAAAATAATATTTCTCTTTCTTCAAAAGTAGATTTAAAGATTTCTCCAAATTTGGAGATTTTTATCTTATCTCTCCTATTTTTTCTATTTTAGCATACAAGATAGCATAACTCTTGTAGCAAAATTTTTACAAAAATCTCTATTTTTTTCATTTTAGCATAGCTCTTGGAGATCGATCCTCTTAGAGCATCTCCAATAACTTCCCCAAAATGGGGGAGATGGAAAAATGAGGATTTTGAGCAACTATTTTGCTCCAATAGAATTCTCATAATCATCTCTAAAATGGACAAAGTAGGTGAGAGTATGAGTTTTTCTCCAAATATGGAGTTAACTCCAAAAATGATTACCAAATGAAATGGCCAATAGAAAAATTTTTAAAAAATATTTAAAAAGAGAAATTAATAGATGATGCAATATTTTAATATTATTTTGGAGAAATTATAGGGAATTTTAGGAGAAGAATGCAATTTATTTTAAAGATTTTATCTTTTGATTCTCTATTTTGAAGAAATTATAAGGAATTTGTTAGAGATGTTGTTAGATACTCATGCCTACAAAACTTAAAAGCAGAAATCAGGCAAGTAATAATGTGTGGAAGTGGAACCAACAATGTTGGGGTGTTAATTTAATGCTATTTTTTGTACAAACTACAGGCGAAAGCAGGTTTGTATGGGTTGTGGTTGCAAGAAGAACTTTCCATAAAATAATTGGATTGAACTTTTAAAGCTGGATTAGCATGGAGCACCTTTCCGTTTCAAGAAATGTAAAGGAAAAGTTTAATTCATAATCTACAATTTATTTATAGTCTTTCCATTATAAAATTATATTCGTCACAAATTTATCTGTTATTGGTTATGTATTGGATTTTAAATGTGTAAATGTAGTGCAGAGCATTTTGTTTTTTAGGATTGAGATAAAGATCTATGTTTATTACATCGAGATGAAAATACGTATCGTTGATTGAATTACTAGTATTTGAGGAATTGCCCTATTTGACTAAATTTAGTATTTATATGATTTAGCAGTTTGTATTCTTTCCCCTAATTCTTATCCTTTTATTTTTGTGTTTGTTTATAATTACGGTTACCAAAGCAATGCTTTAGTTTGGGTATAAAATCATTCAACATTTCATTAAGTATTATCAAACAATTTCTTTTTCAAAGAAATTTTATGTCATTATGAAGATTATTGAGAATATTTATGAGACAGTTACTTTTCATTCAACACTCCAAATAGATTTAAATTTATACAAACCTTTTGTTTATATATCACTTATTTGTTCAGTTTCATCAAACAGGTCCAGATTTGCACTGCCCACTACACAAACAAACCAAATACTTTCCCTTCCATAAAGCCCTCCCAAGAAGAGTTGTAAAGTGTCAATGACGTGTAGCTTAGTTGGTAATGGTTCGGTATTAAGTTTGTCCAAAATTGAATTGTTCCGGGTTCGAGCTGGACACCCTCATAGCCACAACCGCTGAGGGAGTCATGTATTCCCCCCATATTATGGAATTGACAGTCGATTGTGTGTCAGTTGGGGTTACCGGTATCAACCTTTTGACGGAGAAAAGAGAGTTGTAAAGTACATCCTTGTTACTTGGTTTAAGAAGAAACAGTTTTACTATTTTCCAATTTTTAATCTACGATAAAAATTTGCATCTCACTGCATAGCGCGGGTTCACAACTAGTATATATATATATATGTTAGAGTCTGGAGTATGTTGAATAATTGTTGAAATTATTTCGATAATGGAGGAAATTTATGTTGATTTGAGGTGTAGTTAGTGATCGAATGATTTTCTTGTTTTGCGGAAAAAGAGTTTGGTGTGTGCATAAGTGCTGTCACATTATTCCTCCGAACGTTGCGGATCATTAAAGAGTTACGTCAATGTTAATTGTTGTCTGGGTACAACGGAAGTATAACTCAATGTCAACTAGTGCTTGTCTTGGTTACAAGTGAAGTTGACATAATATCAGCTTTGTAGGGATCTATAACTGGGGTATTGTTAAGCGAAGACGAAACTATATTATGGAGAAAATTCGTACCAAAGTTTGAAAGATCTATAGTGGATCTCGTTGTAAAGTGAATATTGCGTGCCAACCTTCTAAATCGGCCATTTATGGCAATTTGATGGCCATTGATATTAAACTAAGATAATCAAATATCTTTTCCATTTGAAGAGTTTCAGCAAGTGGTGGAATCTCAAGTTAATTGGGGCTCTATGTCTTGCATTCGTGCGGTCGGTGGGGAATGAGACCTATTCCTTCATTAAAGGTATATTGAACACGTTTACTATGGATTTTGAGGAATCGTGGGAAGAGTAACGATCATGGAATGAATTAGTGCCTAACAACAAGTACCATACAAGGATACAAGTGGTACCTTGCGGAGTATTGTCTAGTTGTGGACGTAGAACTCCGTTGTGTGGAAATAAAGTGGCATGCAAGTGTTTCGCAGATGTAGTTATGTCGGTACCATTAGAGGATGTTTGAGTGGATGAAAGGTTAGACTATGCAGAGGAACCGGAAGCGATCATGGATTGAAATATTAGGAAGTTAAGCAATCGTGCTTATAAAGGTGCCTTGGAGGTTTCATAAAGGGCAATATGCAACGTGGGAGCCCGAGTTGGAGATGAGGGACAAAAACCCTCAACTTTTTGCTTGATGAATTTCGGGGACGAAATTCTGTTAATGGGGGTGACTTGTAATGACTCAAAACCTTGTTAAGTTCGTTTATGTTGTTGTAATGTATGGATGGGTTGTAATCCTCAAACTTCAGGGGCTTAAGGTGTAAATAGTGGTCAATAAGGGTGAAAACCCTTCTCATTTTGGGTGAAAAATGGTTGGTAGGTTGTGTGTGTATTCCATGGTGTGATTTTGTAATGAAGGAAGGAAAAGAGAAGAAATTCTTGAAGAAGCAAGGGTTTAGCAACCAATTTCAGGTATGAAACTTCACGTTCTTGCTTTGTTGGGTAATTTGGATGATTAAGGGTTTGGGGTTTTATAGTTTGAGTTGTTGAATGTTGAGTTAAAGTTATCAAATCAGTAAATGTGAAGTTTGTGGGTATTATTGAGATGATTTCTCGATGCTTGGTATTGTCTCTTTTCCATTTGGGTTTGCAATCAAGGAAAACCTCCATAGATGAACCTTAATCATCAAATGAGGCTTTTAACCCATGGATTCCCATGATTGTAATGGATTGATAAGTGTTTGGGGATTGTTCTTAAGTGTTTTGGGTGAGTTTCAAGTCATAATATAGAAGGGAATCGATTTGGGTATTGGTTTTGGCTTCTTCTTCACGAGATGGGGGTTTATAGGAAAAACAATGAAGAAATCGGGTTTGTGGCGAGTTAAGTTCAGTTTGGGTCGTAGTTTGGGTTCTTGTTTGAGGGATTTGTAAATGAGTCTTTTGGGGTTACTTTAGGTTTGTAAAATCATAATTTGGTAACCTCAACTCAGGTGTTCGGTTGGTGAATCCTTAGGACAAAGGTGTGCTTATTGGCTTGACAATTCAGGTGAGTTCCCTTCGTATGCTTAATTTAATAAATAAATGTTATAAATTTGCATATCTTTAAATCATTGAATTACGGGAAGTGTGTACCCGACTTTTGGGCAAGTGTGGGCCCGTTTAATTGTAACACCCGGAATTTTTATAAAGTTATTTTATTTTAGTGAGATCGTATTCTAAAAGTGTAAATGTTGGTTGGTTTATTTCAGAAATAATTTGGTATTTAATTGGAGAATTATTATTAGAAATTATTTTATATAAAGATGGTTTGATGGAGAAACTTATATTATAATGATACAGCCCTTGGGAAAATCGAGTTTCATTTGATGAGAAATCGAGGTCGAAGATATCAAAAAAAGTTGAATGAGAAAGAAAGAATAAAAGAATTATTGGTGGTATTTTAACACAAAACCAGGCTGTAGCCTAGTGGTAGGGGCGTGTTGCTGCATTCAGTTGGTCATGGTGTCGAATCTTGGTAGCGACTCCTAAATTTTTAAATAGAAACAGTAACTCCGGCCCATGTGTTGTATGAGGCTTTAGGCCCACATATTTATCTTTATCAATTTAGGTTATGAAAAAAAATGGAAATGGGAAAAAAGAACGGAAGTTTATAGAAAAGGGGAATAAGCTGCTAGAGTGAATCAGCCGCACAATTCACAAAACCATGGATATTATAACTCATTCCCTCACACTTCTTTTTCTCTATTTCTTGGGTTTCAACTTGGAGAAATTTTGAGAGTATTTTAGAAGGAATTTAATCGATATAAAGGTTTAACTTGGGTTTTTCAAGATAAGAGGTAAACTTTTGTATTTTGAGGATTTTTATATATTTAGACTTTGTGTTAATATTTGGTATCTTCTATCTTGGTTGGTGGTTATGAAGAGGTTTCTTTAAAAAGTTTTGCTTGAAGATCTCAACTCGTCAACTTTGGGAAGCTAGATTTTGAGTTGGGAATCTAGGTTTAACTTAACCTAGCAAGGCGAGTTCAAGATACTTGGTGAAAACTTTGTACATGCCAAAAATGTCTATTTTGATATATTAACATGTTTTACTTGCTATTTGTCAAGTATTTGAGTATTTTGATAATATGTAATTATTTGATATAAATGGTTTTATAAATCTTACAAACGTTATTTGATATAAATGGTACATTTTGTAAAAATACATGAATATGAGTTCATTTGGAAAAAGGTGCTTCTCAACTAGTGTTTCCGGTTATTACATAAATGTTGAGTTATAGAGCAATTGCTCGGTTTTGACTAAAATGGGTCTCATGGACATTTTTCCGAGTTGAATAATATTTTACACGTTTTGGATGCGTCGGTCATTCATTTAGTGTCGTGTAATTTTATGCTTTCTCAACCTTGAGAAATAATTGATTAATAGAAAATAACTTTTGAGCAAAGAGTTGGTGTTGAGAAATTATCAATATGTCTTGCTTGACGTATTTGATTTATAGACTAGAATGTAATGGATCCATAGGCATATAGTCGGTTTTAAGGCGGGATTGTTGTTCCTTTTGGTCGCGTAGTAGTCTTGAAGGGCCTTGCATAGTTGTGTATTATGCCGGATCATTACCGGATGCCATTGACTCTATGTATGCGCTAGTAGGGGTCTTGGACGGCCATATACAGTTGTGTATATATCCGGTAGTCGCCGATTGCCATTGACCCATTGAGCGGGATTTTGTAGGAGTCATCGGGGGCCATGTACTTAGGTGCATAGCCGGTAGTTGCCGTTTGCCATTGATTCCTATAGTTCTCTTGAACATTGAATAGTGACCTACTTTTGTATCTGTCACTAAAGATGGAATATCGGGTCTCCCCCGTTATCTTCGGATATTGTTATCCCTTTGAAAGGTACGCGTGAGTTAACAGTTTATAAAACTTGGTTAAAGTTGTGTTTCTATCTTTACGTTTATAAACTTATTCATGGTCGTGTGAGTAATTGGGTTTGAATCACGTCAAATGAGTATTTCTACTTTTAAAGCTTTTATTTCAAATGTCATTTTGGTCTAAATCTTTTATTATGGAAGTAATAAAATTCGGAAAGATGTTGTTTTTATAATGAAGTTACGTCATTTGAGAACTATCTTTTTTCAAACAAATCTTTGGTTTCAAATCAATTATAAATATGTTATAAACTCTTGAGCTCACTAGGCGTTAACCCTAACCCTTTTTCTTTGTCGGCATGTGCATCAGGTTATCGTTGGGGCAGGTACTAACGACACGTGTGGACTTGAGTGCTAGGAAGTGGCACAATAAATATTAGACTCTTGGTGACGTTTTCCGCATTCGGAGATAGCGACTCTTATTGGTTTAGTAACACCCAACCATATGTAGATCTTGTATAAGACTTGATTTATTTGTTGTAGAGGTTTATTACTAATTGTGGTCTGAGGAAACTATATATTGATGTAATATTAGAAATTTCAAATTAATCGTTGTTTCCAGATTTGAGGGTCTTACAAGTTGGTATCAAAGCATAAGTTTGAGAGATTTAGGTATTGATTTTAAATACCTAGACTCAATCTAGCGTATTGAATAAGTGATCGGATGTGAGATTTCACAATTAGACACTTTAAGATAGGATGTTTGGAGGTTAATAGATGCACTAGAATCGAGAATCATGATGATGGTAACAAGGATCCGCATGTGAGGTAAGTTTGTAGTATTATCCGGCCGGTGATAATATGAATTTACAATTACGTTTGTATGCTTGAGTGGCATTGTCGTGATGATCGATGGGGGTAGTGAATGAATTCTCATGAGTCAACCATTGAAAGAATTGGTATTTGTAGCATTGTCATTTTGGGTGACAACTAGGTACGGCAAATGTGTAATTTCGATTGTTTTAAGTTCGGAGTGAATGGTTAGTTATGAATCATAAGCTTTTTTAATCAACCATATTTCCAAGAAAAATTGTAAATCAATGGATTTAGTTGTGGATGGTAGTCTTAAGATATGAAGCTCTCCAATGTCGGTCTTGTGGATTGGTAGACTAGGCGAGCGTGATTTAAGACTTTGGGTCCCAACCGGATGCATGCACGACATTTGTTTTAGAAAATAAATTGCAAAAATTATTTCGGATTTGTCAAATGAGTAATTATTCCGAAAAATGTTTTGGGGCACACTCAAGAGTGTAGCCACGTCTTGGGGTTTGTTAGATCGTTTTAGTTGCATGAGAATTGCATAATTATTCACTAAGAATTTAATTCGTGCTATTTTGTTAGAATTGCAAATTTTGAAATTTATATCTCAAGAAAGTTTAAACTTGAAACCAACCTAAATTGTTTCGTTGTTTCCGAAAAACGTACACATGTCGTTTTTACGAGTTTTGAGAAATTATTTTGTACGTGAGTTTTGGGTCAAGATTGAAATGCATGAACTATCGTACCTCCTATGATTTTCATTTGAATTTTGGGTGCGTACCTCCTATGCATGAGTCAATTTTGAGATTTTGGAATTTTTGGATTCATTTTAGTGTCGGTTTTGGGGTATGAGAGTTTATTGAAATTTTATTTCGCGTCATCTATTTTGGGTATAAAGATTTTGAAGTCGTCAAAAATATAAAGTTCCCATCTGTATCATTTTAATTTTATGGAAACCATTTGTTGCATAGAGTTTGCATACATTCTATTTGTAACATCTTTAGTTTATGTGGCCAGCATTTTGGAAAAGTGTAAGCATTTTGTTAATTGGCTTTGAATTTGAAATCCAAATCAAGTTAAGTTCATAATGGGACCAAGATGCATGCATTTAACATTTTACTAGTTTTGAGAAAGTAAACACATGTTTTTATTGTTGGATAATCTTACTCCATGCCGTTTCTACGGTTAAAGGTCGAAATGTTGGAACATTTGGCACAATCGTTTTGTAGCACACTATTTTAGTGCATAAGTTTATTTTGCATCCATGGCATAAATAAATATATGTCGGGACCATATCGATTCATTTTAAAAGTTTACTAATTGTATCCTCGTTATCATCATTATTAGTTTAAATAATGATTACATAACTTTTAAATGATTTTATATACCGACGTTGGTCATTTTCACGGTTACCGATTAAGGTAAAAATCTTTAATTTTGCATAAATTGAATTATAAAGATTTTATGTTTATTAAACCTTTGATGAAAGAAATTGACACATTTTTTTAGTCTTATAACTGTAAACCTTGAACTCGGTAGGAAACCATGGATATGAAAGATATTCTTTTGGTGTTGAGCATTTCAAGTGAGGATCAAATGAGTCCGCGAGATTAAATAGCAGATAATCGGGTTTGCGGTAAGTTTGCTAGAACCTAATACGTAAATCCTTAAGTTGCTTAAGATGTAAGTAGGTGATCATGCTAGGTACTCTTTTGGGTAGAGGTCGGACCTTGTCAGCAGGGAACCTTTTATTAGACCTCATGGTTATTTCGGTAATTTGAGTTTTTAGGGATGATGCATCTCATGTAGAAGTTATGGATATCTTGAAAACTTGTCATCAAGTTGGGTTTCTGAAAGGTTCTCAATATGAACCTATGTAACCTTGATGAGAGGCCTCGTCTGAGTTATGGTTTAAATTTTCTTGTGAAATAATTAGCGTTCGTGTCTGGTCGAGAATGGTCGTAGATGGTAGAATTTTCCCTAAGAATATCTCGAGTTGGAATTATGTGGAGGGTCGTTCCTTGGCTAGTTGCTCGTATGTTTTTATATATACCAGAATTTAAGTTATTAACGATAAGATGTTTGGCAAGATAAATTTCTTTGGTAGGAGATTTGAGGAATTGGTCGAAACGAATGAATTGGTCTGGAGTTTTACTAGAGCAAGTTCAATTTTGGGACTTCAGTTGAGCGTCCGATGGGTATAGGGACGTTTGAGTTATTGAATTTCCGGGTCATTTCGAGTTATTTGCGTGGTGACCCTCTCATTTCATTAATATTTGGATTAGGATTTGTGTGATCGTGTGTCAATCCCGATTGTCCTTGAGGACGTTTGGTATTAGAGCAATTGGAGCACTTCTGTTGAATTCCAAGAAAGGCTCGAAGGCGTTATGTAGTGGACTTAAGAAGAACAGATGTTAGTGATGGATAATGAAGGTTAGCAATCACTTTGAGTTGTCTTGCAATTTTGAGTGTTCTTGGAAGCTCAGTGTACTTATGATAGTCGAAGTATCAATCTAAAAGTTTGATTTAGGGTTATCATGGTTTTGTTTGGAGAGAGTTTATGGCAGTCAAAGTAAGCTTTTTGAAACGTGGAATTTGGTTGAATGAGTCCCTAGAATTCTTTCGATGAGGTATGAAGCTTCTAAGGTTGGGAGACATCTAAGCTCGTAGGGGTAGACGTTAGCGGATCGATGGGGCGGTGACTTGTAGTATTTGTGCTTTGGATCGACACTTGATTTTGAGGACGAAATCATTCAAAGGTTTGGAGGATTGTAGCACCCGAAATTTTTAGCAAGTTATTTTATTTTAGTGAGATCGTATTTTAAAAGTGTAAATGTTGGTTGGTTTATTTTAGAAATAATTTGGTATTTAATTGGAGAATTATTATTAGAAATTATTTTTTATAAAGATGGTTTGATGGAGAAACTTATATTATAATGATACAGCCCTTGAGAAATCGAGTTTCATTTGATTAGAAATCGAGGTCGAAGTTATCAAAGAAAGTTGAATGAGAAAGAAAGAATAAAAGAATTATTGGTGGTATTTTAACACAAAACCAGGCTTTAGCCTAGTGCTAGGGGCGTGTTGCTGCATTCAGTTGGTCAGGATTTCGAATCTTGGCAGCGACTCCTTATTTTTTTAAATAGAAACAGTAACTCCGGCACATGTGTTGTATCAGGCTTTAAGCCCACATATTTATCTTTATCAATTTAGGTTATGAAAAAAAATGGAAAAGAAAAAAAAAGGGAAGTTTATAGAAAAGGGGAATAAGCTGCTGGAGTGAAGCAGCCGCACAACTCACAAAACCATGGATATTATAACTCATTCCCTTACACTTCTTTTTCTCTATTTCTTGGCGGCAACTTGGAGAAACTATGAGAGTATTTTGGAAGGAATTTAATCGATATAAAGGTTTAACTTGGGTTTTTCAAGATAAGAGGTAAACTTTTGTATTTTGATATTTTGAGGATTTTTATATATTTAGACTTTGTGTTAATATTTGGTATCTTCTATCTTGGTTGGTGGTTATGAAGAGGTTTCTTTAAAAAGTTTTGCTTGAAGATCTCAACCGTCAACTTTGGGAAGCTAGATTTTCAGTTGGGAATCTAGGTTTAACTTAACCTAGCAAGGTGAGTTCAAGATACTTTGTGAAAACTTTGTGCATGCCAAAAATGTTCATTTTTATATATTAACATGTTTTACTTACTATTTGTCAAGTATTTGAGTATTTTGATAATATGCAGTTATTTGATATAAATGGTTTTATAAATCTTACAAACGTTATATTTGGATCTTGACACTTTGATGAATAAAACATATTGCATGAGATGTGTTGATGTTTTATTTATAAATGGGGATTATTTGGTGTCAACAATATTTTGAGGATATTGGATTTATAAACCTACGGAATTTACATGTAATGGCATTACGGTACATTTTGTAAAAATACATGAATATGAGTTCATTTGGAAAAAGGTGTGTCTCAACTTCCGATTATTACATAAATGTTGAGTTATAGAGCAATTGCTCGGTTTTGACTAAAATGGGTCTCATGGTCATTTGTCCGAGTTGAATAATATTTTACACGTTTTGGGTGCGTCGGTCATTCAATTAGTGTCGTGTAATTTTCTGCCTTCCCAAACTTGAGAAAATAATTGATTAATGGAAAATAACTTTTGAGCAAAAAGTTGGTGTTGGGAAATTATCAGTATGTCTTGCTTGACATATTTGATTTATAGACTAGAATGTAACGGATCCATAGACATATAGTCGATTTTAAGGCGGGATTGTTGTCCCTTTGGGTCGCGTAGAAGTCTTGGAGGGCCTTGCACAATTGTGTATTATGCCGGATCATTACCGGATGCCATTGACTTTATGTATGCGCTAGTAGGGGTCTTGGAGGGTCATGTACAGTTGTGCATATAGCCGGTAGTCGCCGGTTGCCATTGACCCATTGCGCGGGATTTTGTAGGAGTCATCGGGGGCCATATACTTAGGTGCATAGCCGGTAGTTTACGGTTGCCATTGATGCCTATAGTTAGCTTGAACATTGAATAGTGACCTACTTTTGTATCTGTCACTAAAGATGGAATATCGGGTCTCCCCCGTTATCTTCGGATATTGTTATCCCTTTCAAAGGTACGCGTGAGTTAACGGTTTATAAAACTTGGTTAAACTTGTGTTTCTATCTTTACGTTTGCAAACTTATTCATGGTCGTGTGAGTAATTGGGTTTGAATCACGTCAAATGAGTATTTCTACTTTTAAGGCTTTTATTTCAAATGTCATTTTGGTCTAAAGCTTTTATTATGGAAGTAATGAAATTGGGAAAGATATTGTTTTTATGATGAAGTTAAGTCATTTGAGAACTATCTTTTATCAAACAAATCTTTGGTTTCAAATCAATTATAAATATGTTACAAACTCTTGAGCTCACTAGGCGTTAAACCTAACCCTTTTTCTTTGTCGGCATGTGCATCAGGTTATCGTTGGGATTGGTACTAACGACACGTGTGGACTTGAGTTCTAGGAAGTGGCACGATAAATATTAGACTCTTGGTGACATTTTCCACATTCGGAGATAACGACTCTTATTGGTTTAGTAACACCCAACCATATGTAGGTCTTGTATAAGATTTGATTTATTTGTTGTAGAGGTTTATTACTAATTGTGGTCTGAGGAAAGTATATATTGATGTAATATTAGAAATTTCAAATTAGTCGCTCTTTCTAGATTTGAGGATGTTACATTAATAATGGTCACAAGTGTGGGTGACTATCTGTAACACCCGTGATTTCGGACTCCTTTTTAGGTCGGTCCTTTTCTGAGAACAAATAACTTGCTTGGTGTGTGTTTTTCGTATAGAAACCATGGGATTAAGTTTGGGATAGCTTCGGTGATTTTCGAGAGGTGGAGGGGTGCTAGTTGTGTCTTCAGTGAAGAAAGTGGGTTCTAGGCGGCTTTAACCCACTTGAAACCCACTTGAGATCCTTTTTGGTTGGCCAAATAGTGGAGAAATTGGCTTCTGCATGACTTAAACCCACTTGAAAACCCACCCGAAGTCTTGGTGTGCTCAACTTTCTGCGCGGCTTTAACCCACTTGAAACCCACTTAAGCGACTGTTTGGTCTTGGTTCTTCATAAAAATGGGATTTTCTCCCCATTTCTCATATTTTCTTCTTCCTCACTCGTTTTTTTCCCATCTCTTCTCCATAGCTCCGATTTTTGGAGCCATACTTCATTTTCCCCAACCAATCCAATGTGTTGGTTCATTTTCAAGATTCAAGATTCATGATTCAAGCTTCCTTTGGAGTGTTCTTCAAGTGTTCTTCACCATTTCCACCATTTTAGGAGATTTTCTAGGGTTTACCTAACCCTAGCTACGTGAGTTCAAATCCAAACCTTATAAACTCAAATACTTGTTATAAATGTTGTATTTACTGATTTTAAACTTGGATTTCAAGTATTTATGTATTTGGGTAAGTTTGGAGATTTTAGGTCAAAATGAGAAGTTTGGGTATTTTATTGTAGATGATGAAATGAGCATCATGAATGGTTTAAAATACTTGGAAAGGTTATAAAATGAAATAGGCTTTGGTTTTGAAACTCAAAATAATTTGACCTAGTTTTTGGTAAAACTTGGATTTGAAAGGAAATGGTTTATTGAAATGGGTTTTCAAGGTTGGAAAACTAGTAATACGTCTCGTTGATGTATTCGGTCGTAGGACTAGTATGTAATGGATCCATAGGCATATAGTCCGTTTAAAAGCGGGATTGTTGTCCCTTTTTGGTTGCATAGCAGTCTAGTAGGGCCTGGTACTGTTGGGTATTATGTCGGTTCATTACCGGATGCCATTGACTCTATGTATGCGCTAGTAGGGGTCTAGTAGGGCCGTGTACTAAGGTACATATTCGGTTGTTGCCGGTTGCCATTGACCCATTCCGCAGGCTAAAGTAGAAGTCATCGGGGGCCGTGTACTAAGGTACATAATCGGTCGTTGCCGGTTGCCATTGGCTCTTACGGTTATCTCAAACATCGTGTAGTGACCTACTTATGGTATCTGTCACTAAGGATGGAACACCGGGTCTCCCCCGGTTGCTTTTAAAGGATCCTTGCTCATCAAGAGTAAGTTATTTCAAGTGAAGTTAAATGGGATAAATGCACTGTACTTTATCTTTTAAATGTTTTAACTGCTTTATCCATTTAACTTTTTGTTCTCACTAGGCGTAAGCCTAACACTTGATTTTCAAATGTGGTTTAGCAGGAAAGCCTGTTGTTAGGGCTCTTTAGAGAAGAGCGGGATGATGTGTCGAGAGAGAGGACACCTTTTTGGAGATATGCTCATAGAGTATATATATAGTTGGAGGCATAGCATAATTTTTTGAGGATATTGTTAACAACCAATTGTGATCTATATTCTGAATAGTATAGATTAATAGGTTGTTATTTTAATGCCCATGTTTAGATGTAAACTCCCATACTCTATCCCCACTTATTGGGTGATTTTATTTATATTACGCATTTTATTTTGGTCCAATTTTACTCTAAATTTTAGGGTGTTACAAGTTGGTATCAGAGCCGCTCTTGTGCCGTTCGGGATGTGGGGCAAACCTCATCGAGGACGATGAGTCCCTAAGGGGGGGGGTGTTTGTAACACCTTAGGGAGATCCCATATCGGTCGTGGACAGGAGTGATGCCGGGTTCATAAGTAAACCTTGGCCTTCCTAAACACAACGCGTTTTGGGGCCACATGCAAAGCAGGTTATTGGAACTCTGTGGTTAAGCGTGCTGGGGTGGGATTAGTACTAGGATGGGTGACCCCCTGGGAAGTCCTCGCCAGGTCGCCAGAAACAAATCCGTGCGCACACCTCTGCGGGAGGACAAAGCGGACAATGTTGTGTCGTGGTAAGGCGGGGTGTTACAAGTGGTATCAGAGCCTTAGTTTAAGCGAACTAGGTATGAACCTAAGATTACTAGACTTAAGCTAAGACTTTAAGTGATGTTGTGTGAGAATGGGTAGACACTATTGAGATAGTAGAGCTTTAGAGTCGACGGAAATGCACTAACTATGAAATGTGACTTTGGTTATAAGAATTCTTATATGTATGATATATTCAAGATATCACGTAGCTAATGCTATTTTGGGTATATTGTTATGTGAGTATACTTATTACTATAGTTACGATGATTGGTGAATGTGTTATACGTATTTATGTTAGCCTTGTCTTACTCCTATTCTATAATTGTGACTGACTAAGACGATAAATACGCGTACTAGATCGTGTAACGAAGATGAGGACGCGAACGACAGTATTTCTACTCCGGATCTACAAGTGACAGTGGAAGTCACTCAATCACCTATGATCCCTCTTGTTCCATGAAGAGATGTGCCAGAATGGATCGTCTGCTTGAAGTCAACCTTGATCGGGGTAATCCCTTAATGGTAGAAGCGGGCTTACGAAATGAGTTCTGACTCAGTATGTTGCAGGCAGTCAATTTCGTTATAGCACAACAACATGAAAATGTCCTCAAGATGTTCTAGGAAAGGGGTACCAATAACCGAAGGCATGAGGCAACTACTCAGAACATAGTAATGGGTTCCGGGAGTAACGGGACTGGTTCCATTACTGAAGAGGCATATGTGAAAAAAGTGAGCATAACAAAATGGGTTGTTCATACAAGACTTTCATGTGTATTAGACCACCCGAGTTCTCGGTTCAGATGACCCGGTAATGTGCGTTAGGTGCTTGCGAGAGATTGAGCAAGCGTTTGGTTCGAGTGATTGTGAAAAGAAAAAAAGGGTGAAGTTTGCTTCACAAATGCTACGAGGCGAGACCCTAACTTGGTGGAACGTCACCACGGCTACTCTTGGGTCCTTCATCGTTTCTATGCTCACTTGGGGGATGATCAAAGCGAAGGTTTGGAAGAATATTGCAATGAGGGAGCTATTGATGGTATGGCGGAGGAATTTTCGGGCTCTCAAGAAAGGGAACAAGACGGTGAGAGGGTATACTTGTTCATGTTCTTTGTTTTCGGTGCTACTTTTCCTTTTGTGTCTTCTTCTTTCCATCCAAGACTTTATGCACCAATTAGCATTTTGGAAGATGCTTAAGTTGTTGAAATAGCCGATGGGAAACGAGTCTTAGTTCAAGATATTCTCAAAGGTTGCACATTAGAGGTTGAAGGGAATAAGTTTGGGTTAACCTCATGCCTACGGAAATAGGAGGTTTTGATGTAATAATAGGGATAGATTGGTTGGCCGAGAATCATGCCGAAATTGTAAGCTCCAAGAAATTGATTTGAATCCCGTTATCGGATGACGACGGTATGGTGGTAGTCTACGGGAAAGAAGAAAAGGGGAAATTGCATTGTTGACTTTGACAAAGGCACGAAAGTGCCTAACCAAAGGATGTCCTTCATTATTAGCGTATGTTCTGGATGCTAGGTTAGAAAAGAAAAAGCTTGAAGACGTTAAAGTTGTTAATGAATTTTCGGATGCTTTTCCCGAAGACTTGCCCGGTTTGCCACCCGATGGACAAATAGAGTTTCAGATGGACCTTACCGGTTAGCACCATCCGAAATGCCAGAATTGATGTCAAGACTACAAGACCTCGTAGAGAAAGGTTTTGTGAGATCAAACTCATCGCCATGGGAAACACCAGTGTTGTTTGTAAAGAAGAAAGATGGCACAATGAGGATGTGCATTGATTATAGTTGAATTAAATAAATTTGGCATAATTGCTTGGACATACCGGTAAAACCTTGAACTCATTAGGAAACCTTGGATGTAAACACTTTATTGCAGTGAGTATGGCGGATGTAGAACCACCGAGTCTATGCGAAATTTAGTGTCGAATACGTTGTCTGGTAGTTGATTTTGAAAATTCGGGACTTCAGTATGAACAGTCGGTGTAAAAAGGAGATTTTGAGGAATCAAACTTTGAGTTATTCCGAGTTGTGTTATTTGAGGGTCTTCTTGTTTAATTAACCTTCGGGTCGAAGTTTATGGGATTGATTGCTTCAAGGAGTTGTCTGGTTGGTGTTGGTGGTTGTGTGATAAGGATGTTTCATCTTGGCGAGTTTTAGTCAATGAGGACGATTTGTTGGGTTGTCCATTGGGGAGTATAGCTTGGATGTTTCAGCGCGATTGGAAAGAATCAAGGAATCAAGTACTAGGGTGTGGTAATTATGGGATTCGACTTCTCATATTAAGTGTCAACTTTGAGATGACAATGTCGGTCGAGGCATACTTGTGGTACTGACCTGTTACAAACTCAGGTGTCAACTCCAACTTTTCTTGAGGTCAAGAATCATTGATGTATTTGGGGTAACTAAGTTGAATTCTAGTAAAGGTTCAAAAGCTTTACACGATGAACTTGAGGAGAATCCATTATAGTGAATGGTGATGCTTGATAAGGATCAATTAAGTTGCTAAAGAAGTTTGATAGTTTTTAGGGATTGTCATGCCTTGTATTATTCTAGTTTTAGTTTACGGTGGAGTTGACCTGGATCGAACTCGTGAGTAGTGTTTCGTCATGGAAGTGACGGTAAATATTCTACGGTAATTTCTGTTGGAAAAATTGAGTGTGAATGTAAAGGTAGGATGTAAGAGGAAAGTATATTTTGTAAGGAAACTTTGTTTTGATTGAAGTTAGAGCACCTATGTGGTGCTTATCCGTTTGGAGTTGTTGTGCGGGATTTCTTTACCATCCCAGTAAAGCTAATGTAATAGCGGATCTTTGAGTCGAAAAGAGTATGGCAGTAGAACACGTGCCATGCTTACCCGAATAGACGTGATGTTAAGTTTGATTGACCGAATTAAAGTATCCCAAATGGAGGTACTTTTGGAAGAAAACCTCAGGAGTGAAGTGATGGTGAAGCAACACTTACTCTTAACGGAAACGGTCGTGGTTTGAAATTATTTCAAGGTCGTATTTGGGTGCCCAAGTTGGGGGGCAACCGTGAGTTACTTTTAGAGGATGCTCACAAATCGAAATATTCCATTCATCTGAGTAGCACCAAAATGTATAGAGATTTGAAGTTGACTTATTGGTAGCCCGTTATGAAGTTGGATGTGGAAAGATGTGTGACGTGTTTGCAAGTAAAAGCGGAACATCAAAAGCTGTATGGAAGTCTCCAATAGTTAGAGATACCAGAATGGAAATGGGAGCACCTTACCATGGATTTCGTTACTAAGTACCAAGAACCTTGAAGGGTCATGACGCCATATGGGTAGTGGTGGATCGTTTAACCAAGAGTGCTCACTTCTTACCTATGCGTGAAGTCGGTCCCGTTGATAAACTTGCAAACTCTAATCTCACACAATCTATTTGTTTTTGAAAATCATTGTTTCTAACGAAACTCTCATTTCCATTTCTCTTCTCAGCACAATGAGATTACTCAACCGTATAAGTTATCTCCCCCGCTCTTTGATGTAAGACACTACTAAAAAATTGAGTATTTTCAACGGAAATTAATTTTCAACGGAAAATGTCGTTGAAAATTTTCTACGAATTTTAGAGGATTATTGACAGAACATAAATTTTCTACGAATTTTCAACGAAATTCCGTTGAAAATCTCTCACAAACATATATGCATTTTCAACCAAAATTTTTTCAACGGAATGTCTCGTCAAAAAGTTTTTGGTTGAAAATGCATTTTGTGAGAGATTTTCAACGGAAATTCGTTGAAAATTCATAGAAAATTTATGTTTTGTCAATACTCCCTTTAAAATTCATAGAAAATTTTCAACGACATTTTCTGTTGAAAATTTTCGTTGAAAATACTCAATTTTTTAGTAGTGAGAACCCTCTCCCCTCAATCACTCAATGAATTACTTCTTGGGTAGGGTTATCGGTTCTAGTAGTTCATAGAAGTTCATTTAATATCACACATTGTTCCCATTAAAATATTTCTTATTATGATTCGAAGATTTAATACTTTGAAGGTCAGAATTTTTTTTGAAATCAAATATCTTAAGCACGAGTTCTGAACTGATATGTTCAGAAGTCAAAACAATGAAGTACAAGTTCATATTTGATATACTATGAAGCTAAATCAAGTATGTATTTGTTTTAAATTGTTAAAGAATAAATTCAAACGTTAAACAAAATGACTCAATAAACACAGTGGTTAAAAAAACAAATATTAGAATATTTAATTGTGACAAAAAATTCACAATTATTATAGCGAATAAGAATCGAATCACTTATGTCACTATTGAATATTAGTGATGAATTTTCAAAGGAGTGTATTTCCACCGAAAATTTGAGACGTTAAAATAACCAAACAAGAAAGTATGACACATGGTTATTCAAGAATTAAATTAAAATCAGAGAAGAAACAAACACAAGTAAGTTTTTCAGATTGAACTACCATGGATTGGTGAAAATTCATTCACTTACAAAAATATGGTACTACCCTTCAAATGTAGCATAACCTTTTGAAAGATAATGCCATGTGATGTGAATATTTTGAATAAGCTCACACACGATATTCCTGCAAAACAAATTATCATTTTTTTGGTACCCAACGTTTAATGGGTTCTTGGAGGTTAACTTTAGCTTTGAAGCTATGAACAGGTGGAATAATGAATACTATATGTATCGTACCTGTTAGGTCTAAAATTATGTTGTATCTGAGATCACCGATAATAAAGACGAGATTAAAGAATGAGGAGGTCAAAGTCTTAAAGTCAAAGTCAACGTAGTTAACATATTATATAAAGTCAACATTTCATATTAAGAAAGTCAAAGTATGGAGCTTAATGTTAGATTACATCGTAGTTTGACTTTGTAATTAGTCAAGAGTATAATACTCTTGTATCAAGTGAGAGAAAAAGAGATAGCTCATTTGTAATATTCTAGGGAGAGAAGTTAGAGAGAGAAAGTGATTCTAAAGAGATATTCTTAATCAATACATATGATTTGTTCTTAATTGTTGTTCTTAATTGTTTTTCATAATTGTATAGAATACCTGTTACTTGGTCTAAGTGGGATTAACAATTGGTATCAGAGCGCGAATCATTTGATTTGAAGAAGAAGATTTGAAGTAATTTGAACTTTTTGAAGTTTTTTCTTGAAAATTTTGATTTTGATCAAATTGGGAGATTTTATTGATGGATTGATGCGAATTTAAGTGTATTAGACTCGTTTTTTTATAGGAGATTGATTTGTGATAATCAATTTTAAAATTGAATCAGATTAGATTGGGTTTTAGGATCAAATTCATAGTTTTTGGTATATTTGAAAAAGCTACTGTTTTGGATCGAAAGATGAATTTCTTGGTTGATTTTGGCATAGATCCATAAATTAAAAGTGTTTCTGATAGTTGTCCGAGCAACATATCAAAATTTCAGCTTAATCAGATAAGTCTGAGGTCAAATTCGATGATTTTGGGTTTTTTTTTGTTCGAAAAAGTTCAAAGTTCATGTTCTTAGCCTTCAAATAGGCAAAAGTCATAGCCTTCGAACGGATAGGCAATCTTCATAGCCTTCGGATAGGCACAATTCATAACCTTCGAATGAAGTTGCGAGTGAACAATAATCTTCGCACAGAGCTTGTGCGAAGGTATCTGAGCTTTGCATAGTACCATCGGAGCCTCGCACGTCTTATCTGAACTTCGCACAAGGCTCTTCTAAAGCTACCTTCGCTCAAAGTTTTATCCGAGCATTGAACAATAACCTTCGCATCAAGCTTATCTGAGATCCATCTGAGCCTCGCATAATCCGAAGCCTCGTATAGCTTCACACGAGCCTACCCTCTGATAATTACAGATATATTTTAAATTTATCTTCAAAAAAATATTTCAAATTTTGAAATTTTTTCTTGGGGTTTGCTAGTCAAAGTTATTCAAATCTTCTGCAAATCATTTGATTAATGATCATCATATCTGATAACGATGACTACTGTTGATTTGAATTCACATGTATCCTCTCTACAAGCACAGGTTGAAAGCCAAAAGAAAGAGATTTATAATCTCAAAATTGAATGTGTTACAAATGACAAACTGATTGGATCTTTAAAATCTGATTATGCTAAACATAAGGCACACTGCAAGCACAATTCGGCGAGTTTAAGAATATACGTATTGGGCAAGGTTATAATGAGCAATGGAAATATGGGAACATTGACCTGATAAAGAGAAATAATGATCTTGAGTACTGGCTTAGAATTTATCAACTACAAAATAAGATGTCTGAATACAACATTGAAGCTGATTTTAAAGTTCTTATGGATGAGAAACTCAAATTGGAGACTGAAAAGAATAATCTTGAAAGCAAACTCAAGTCTTGTGAGTTGATAAATATGAAGCTTTTAAAACAAATTGCTGATTTTGAGCAGATTATTGTTATGGAAAGGTATAAGTTTGAACTCGAAAGTAAATCATTTGAAAAGAAAAGTGAGAATAGTTTGGTAGTTATAGAGAAAATTTCTGATTTTTTAGCAAAGATTAGAAAAACAACAAAAAGGTTTTGCAAGTGAAAGAAAGCTGATTGAGAAGAAGAATGCCGCATTAATCAAAGACTCTTGTGGGAAGAGAAAGTGGTTAGAAATCTCCTTAGAGAATGAGAAGAGCAACTTTGAATCTGAACGAAAAATTCTTCAATCAAAGGTTGCTATTTTATCAAAGAAGCTTTCTGAACTAGAAAAGAAGTTAGAAGATGACAAAGCAGCATAGGAAAAGGTTAATGACATCTGAATTGATAAGTTTGCTGAGATAGAACAGGAAGGGTTTAAAAAAAAAATTGTTGAGCTTTTAAGTCAGTTATTTGGATTACAGACAAACATTATGAAAGAAAAGAATACAAGTCTGAAATACAGAAGAAATTTGTTGTGATTCTTGAAGAACGAAATACTTTATCTACAAAAGTGAAGGAACTTGAAGAGATCAACTTCAAGGTGGAATTATCTGACCGACCTAGCGTCGATATTATTTCTCAGTCCCCATATGATGATTCTGTTATTTGTGAGTGCTCGTACAAGACAGCTTCAAGTTTATTCACAAGAAGATTCTTTCAGCAAAGTATTGCAAATCAAGTGATTTTTCACAAGATCATATTCGTACTTCTAATTTTTTCTATAATCATTATGTTTCTAGTTCAAATACTAATCATTCCAAGCAGGGTAAAATGATATGAGAAAGTAATCACCTGCAGATGAGCATGCTAGAAATAGGTCATATGAATCTCCTATAATTGATGCAAAGTCATCTGCTTCCACGACTGATCTTCCATACTTTGTCAGATCAATCAATGAATTGATCAGTCTAAGCCACAACAAGATATGTTGTTCAACATTCGAAACAAATGACTTTGTACATCAAAGATATGTGAATCGATGGAATGGTACATATTCCATTCCTGATTACCCAGTGACAAGATCTACTATTAGAACATCTAGTCAAAATAGATGGTTCAGAACTTACACTATACCTCAGACCAACACTAACATGCAAGGATCCATGAAGGTATGGGTACCAAAATCTTCCTAATTTGTTTTGCAGGTTGTCATGTGTCATGTTGAATTCCGATTATTCAAACACATGATCAGACTTGTTAATGGTTTGAGGGGGAGTAAGTATTTCTATCTTTGAGGGGAAAATCTTTTATACCATATTATTGTGTTTGAAAATTTTGTATTCTACAAATCCGTGGTAATTTAATCCGAGAAACTTACTTGTGTTCGTTTCTTTCTGATTGAAAATTTGTTATTGGATTACCACGAGTAATATTTTCTTGAAAAAGTTATTTCCACGTCTCACATATCCGGTGGAAATTCACTCGTTTGAAATTCATCACAAATTTTTAAAATGCCAAATAAATTACTCGATTCTTATTTGAAATAATAATTGTGAATTGTTCATCACAATTAAATTCTAATCATTGTTTTTCGAAACATTGTACTTACTGGGTCAATCTGTTTAGCGTTCGTATTTGTTCATTGGCATTCCTAAACAGAAACATTCATGATTTGTTTTCTGAACACATTAGTTCAAAACATGTGTTTCATATTAGCTTCTAAACATCTCAATTCAAAACCCGTACTTTATTTGTTAGAGTTCTAAACAAGTTTAGAACTCGGAATTAATTGTTTATGCTCCTGACAACATCAATATTTCAGCATAGGATATTCTTGCATGTGAGATAGGAATTTTAGAAGTTTATATGGTCAATCCAGAACCGGAAGGACCTACCCAAAAAACATACCCAAGGCTAGTCATTGGAAAGGGGTCTAGAGGCTAGTTGAGTTTCTTGATCATTGGGATGATCTTAAAAAAGGGTGTGTTGAGTTAAAATATAAAAGAGAGGGAATTCGAAAGGGTAGAGTCTCAAGCTGAAAAGATTATTTCTAGATTAACAATCATTTTCAAATGTGATTGAATATGAGACTAAAATGAGGGAGTTTTAGTTGAAATTTTTTGCGAGATGAGTGCTAGTGAGCTAAAAGAATATGGTGAGTGTAAGATAAGTCAAACGAATAAAAAGATCCTCACCAAACCGAGTCGGTAAACCGGGTTGCCACACAATCTATTTATTCTCATTCTTTAGAGATGAATATTGAAAAAGACATGGACCCAGTGTCTACTGCTCGTGTAAACCCACCTAGCCACTCAAGTATCTTACAAAAGATATTTGTTTCATATATCACGGAGAATGAGCATATATGCTATCTATTTTTCACTCGGAATATTTAGATATTGAAAAAGGAAGACACACATCCGGTCTTCGAACTTCATATTCAATGCACATCGGGTCTTTCACATTTAGAGCTTTAAAATAGCATTTAATTCTTCATTCTATCTACACATTGCACGAGTCTTCGTGATTCCAACACATATCTTTGTGGTATTGTTGGGTCACCGATGATTTGGTGATGAACCTTCTCTATTATTTGATTGATCTTTTACAGGTTCTTTTGAAGGTCTGAAATATACTTCAAGTATTGAAAAATCGAAGACTAACCAATCAAGGGTTGTACATCAAAATGTGGAATTTTTGATGTATCAACTAACTTTAAAATTCAGATCACTTGCCGAAATCAAGATTGGGTCACCGACGTATATTGGGTCACCGACGTATATTGGGTCACCGATGAAGGTACATATGGTCACCAATGAATTGGGTCACCGATGCATGTATTGGGTCACCGATAATGTATTGGGTCACCAATACAGATGAGGTCACCGATTGTGTACATAGGGTCACCGATACAGATGTGGTCACCGATGGTATACATGGAGGTCACCGATGGTATACATGGAGGTCACCGATGATGTATATATGGTCACCGAAAATTGTAAATGCCATTCTTTAAGGTTGTGATAACAAGTCACCAATACAAGTATATACACTTGCCAACACTTAGTGAAAAATGAGGATCACCAATCCAAGCAATGTGTATACTTATCAATTCCATCCTTACAAGGCACTAACCGATGTGATACATGGTTCCATATATCACTTAGCAATTTTCAGAGATAAGTTCTTGACTCACAATAAATGCAAGATACGTGGACAGCAAGAACGTGGGCACCAAACCTTAAATTCAGAAATTCTCTTTTATTCTTATAAAAGGGATATTTGTCTTTAGCTAAAAGGTTTAATGGGACTTCACAGAGCATGAAGAAAAGAAGATAAAGTTATCTGACATTGCGTGCTACAAAGAATGGTTCACCCATTTAACTAATACAAAAGGGAGTGGCACTACCTTTTGTCCAAGAGATATACATCTATCCAATGAAGTCTTGACAAGTGTCCTCATGCATTCAATGCATGGGCACCATAAAAGGAGATGAAGTCCAACCCATAAATCTCACGCTTTCAACAAATCCTGAGTGATCATTTGTTTGATTCCGGCAATCCTATGTGTTCTAACAGTTTTATTTTAACTTCCTTAGTGTACAAGTTAATAACTGTTATCATGTGTTTCATGTGTTTAGTTTGTTAGAATAGCGTGCCTATTCTTTTCTGCAACAAACTTCTGTGTGTAAATTTTTAATACTTTTGTTAAAAAATTTAAAAGAGTAAAATTTTGTGTGTTTGTATTCAACCCCCCCCCCCCCCTTCTGCAAACCCTCACTTACATAGCCATCTCTAAACAAGGACTAACAAGTGGTATCAGAGCAGTTAGTTTAATTCAATAAACTAGATCTGTGATGGCTACTACTCCTCCATCTATTGAAGGTGCTCTACAAAATCCTTTCAATGGTACATACGATTTAGGCTCTTTAGCCAAACCCCCAAGGTTTAATCCAAATAACTTTGGGTTATGGAAAAGTCGTATGTTACTATTCTTGGAAGGGATTGATTGTAGGTATCCTAAAATTCTGTGTGAGGGAACTATCATTCTAAAAGTATGGGCTCGCTTTGGCCCACAAAAGGATACAGAAGAAAAAGATATAGAGTTTGACGACGACAGGAGTGATGCAAACGACAGATATATCATCAAACAACCAAACAAATATAATGAAGATGATAAACGTTTGGTTGCATTAGACACCAAAGTAAAATCACCTCTAGCATTATCTCTTCCTGATGAAGTATATCATTCTCTTCTAAACCTTTCTACTGCAAAAGAAATGTGGGACACTTTGAGTATCTAATATGAAGGTACTACAAAAGTTAAGAAATCCAACAAGATCTGTCTTGTTAGAAAGTACGAACTATTCTCCCATGAAAAAAGAGAATCCCTCTGTGTCTATTTTAATCGGTTTAACTGTCTGTTAAATGATCTCAGGGTTCTAGGAAAAATTTATGATAATGAAGAGGTTCTCTGCAAGTTTATGGACTGCCTCCCAGACTTCTGGGAAACCATATGCACTTGCATTAAGCAAACCAAGGATCTTGAAATAATGCCTTTAACTGCTCTTTCTGGAACTCTTCTTCATTATGAACAAACCAAGAACCAAAGAAAATCCCTCATAAAAGACATTAAGTCTTCTTCTACTACTTTAATAGGTGATTTTAAATCTTCTTTATGTGTTCCTAGAATCACCTATCCCTCTTCTGAATCTGAAAATGATATTAAGGAAGATTCATCTCATCTATCAGATGCGTACTACAGTGCTGCTGATGAGGGAGAAGAATCTGTCGTTGACATATTGTCTGATAGTATGGCAATGATCGCTGGAAACCTTAAAAATAAAAGATTTTCTTCCAATCGCTCTAAATTTCAAAGAAAACCTTTTTCTCAAAAACCCTTTTCTGACAAAGCAAATGAAGAATGCTTCAGTTGTGGAAAGAAGGGTCACTTTGCCACTGAGTGCAGATCCAAAGTTTTCTCAAAACTCAAGTCTTCTTCTTCTTCTGTCCATGACTTCTCCAAATCAGCTTCTAAGAAGTCTGAAGAGAGAAATAGCCGTTTTTCTAAGGAAAGTCCTAAATCAAAAGAAACCTCTGGATATAAGAAATACAAAGCTAAGTATAAGAGGAAAAAGGAAAAGAACCAAAGTAAAGGAAAAACTTTGGTTGCTGAGACTCATTGTTGGGAAGATGAGCAAACTTTTGAAAGTGAGAGTGAATATGTCACAAAGTGCCTTATGGCCAAAATTGATGAGTCAGAAGATATGGAAAAGTCACTCTACACTGCTCTTGTCTCTACTGAGGGATCAACTTTGGGAACCAAGCCCCAGGTACATCCCTTTACCTTTCTCTCTGATGATCAAAAGGTTGATGCCTTTGATTCTTTAACTATTGACTTTTGCAACTTAAAGGATCAAAAGAAAAAGGCTGACATGCATATAAAATGTTTAAATGATCAACTTCTATCTTGCTTTTCTAAACTCAAGGACTTTGACAAAATGAAAGATGATCTAGAAAAGCTAAGGTATTTAAATGACAGTCTTTCTGAAGAGAAAACAAAGATCTCAAATACTCTTGAAAAGGAACAGCAGGTTCTCTCTAAATGGACTAAATCTTCTAAAGTTCTTGAAAAGATTCTTCTAGATCAAATCTCTTGCAAAGAAAAGTTTGGACTTGGTTATGGAAAAGATGATCCTCAACCTTCTGACCCTTCACTTCCATCATCTGAATGTCAAGGCTTTTGTGCTGGTTTCTTCTCCGATGACGATGATGATCTTTTAGATTACTCATCTGAGGATTCCACTTTTGTCCATTCAATAGACTTGTTAGATATGCTAAAAGTAGAGTCTAATGCCAAGAAGTTTGGAGTTTTTGTTAAAGCTAAAGAATCCTCTCCTGAGCCTTCAAAAGTTTCAACTCTTCCAAGCTCTTCTTCTCCTTCTCCCAAACCCATTCAAAGATTTCTAAACTCTCTAAGTCTTCATGAGTCAAGGTACTCTCATGAGTCATCAAATGTTCCTGAGTACCCTGCTAAAAAATGTTTTCCCCCTTTTCAAAAGAAAAATATTTCTAAATCAAATTTTTCATCCAAAAGGAAATCTCAAATAGTTACTGATTTCATTCCTCGATCAGTGAACTTGAAAAAATCTAAAAATCCTGGTAAAGGAATTCTTGGACCAAGACCAGGTGTCGATCACCCTTCCTCTTCTCAGTCATCGACTTCTGCTCAAAGTGTTGATAATATGGATTTCAAAAGGGCCTTTACTATAAAGAAATGCTATAATTGTGGCAACACTCTCCATCTTGCTAAAGATTGCCTAAAAGATTTTGACCTACTTAAAAACAAAATGCCTTCTAATCCCAAAGGACGCACCTCAAAATGGGTACCAAAAGTCTAAATTTTTTTATGCGTGCAGGTGCCAAACAAAGATCATATATGGTACATGGACAGCGGCTGTTCAAGGCACATGACCAAAAAAAACTTCTTCTCTCTAACTTCTTAAAAGAAAAGGGACCCACGGTTTCCTTTGGAGGAAATGAGAAAGGTGTCACCAAAGGTTATGGTACCACATCAAATGGAACCATCACTTTCTCTAAAGTAGCTCATGTTGAGGGCTAATGTACAACTTACTGAGCATCAGCCAAATATGTGATTTGGATATAAGGTCATGTTTCAACTGTGTGTTTGCTTGGTCTTTGATGTGCAGAATAAAGTTGTACTGGCAGGTACCTGAATGAACGATATAGACATAATCAACATGAAGGAAAATGCCATTGGAGAAGCTATGTGTCTCCTTTCTCAAGAACTAGCCAAACAAAGTTGGCTGTGGCATAAAAGGTTCTCTCATCTAAATTTTAAAATCTTGAATAAACTTTCCAACAAATATCTGGTTGTTGGAATGCCAAAAATATTTTTTGAAAAAAAAAGCTATGTGGAGCATATGAAAAAGGAAAACTCACCAGAACTTCCTTTAAAACAAAACAATGCTCATCTATCTCTCAACCTCTTCAAATGCTTCACATGGATCTGTGTGGTCCAGTAAGTACACCTAGTCTAGGTGGTAAAAAGTATATGCTAGTAATTGTTGATGAATTCACTAGATATACTTGGGTGTTCTTTCTAAAACACAAAAGTGATGCTGCTGAAGAAATCATCAGGTTTACTAGAAAGATTGAAAACATGATGGTAAACTGGTGAAGTCTATCAGAAGTGATAATGGCACAGAATTCAAAAATGTTGCTCTAGAAGATTTCTTTGACTTAAAAGGAATCTCTCAGAACTTTTCTGCTGTACGCACTCCTCAGCAAAATGGTGTTGTTGAAAGAAAGAACCGGACACTATGTGAAGCTGCAAGATCAATGCTAAGTGAATCCAAGTTGCCAACCTATTTTTGGGCTGAAGCAGTTAACACTGCATGCTTTACTCAAAATAGGTCTATCATTGTCAAAAGGCATGACAAGACTCCTTATGAAGTTTTCAATGGTAGGAAACCTGCAGTCGACTTCTTCCATGTATTTGGTTGTACTTGTCACATGCTAAATGATAGGGAACAACGTGGAAAATTTGATCCAAAGTCTGATGATGGAATTTTCATGGGTTACTCTCTCTCCTCAAGATCCTTCAGAATCTACAACTTCAGAAGACAATGCATAGATGAATCTATGCATGTGAAGTTTGATGAGTTTGAAACATCTTCATTAGCTTGTAATGAAGAAGAACTAAATCTATGGATAAACTCATGTGTTGGTGAAATTCCATCTCCCTCTCAACCTAATCCTTCAAATCAACAAGATAACAACTCTCTCAGCCTCCCATCAACACCACCTTATCTCCAGAACCCTCTCTTTCTTCTCCACCTCCTGAAACTGACTCTACAGGAGAACATACCCACCTAAACACCATATCTCCCACTAACCTACCCTCACCATCTCAAATTCCTACCTCATCTTCTTCTATATCTCCTCCCTTGTCTCCTGCATTAAAATGGACCATGGATCATCCAATAGATCAAATCATAGGTTATCCTCAAGTTGGTGTAAAAACAAGAAGAGGCATCGGCAACCTGTGCTTATATGTCAACTTTGTCTCTATTGTTGAGCCTAAGCTAATTAACGAAGCCCTAGCTGATCCTAGCTGGGTAGTTGCCATGCAAGAAGAACTCTCACAATTTGAGAGAAACAAAGTCTGGAAGTTAGTTCCTCGTCCATCTAACAAAACTATTATTGGAACAAAGTGGGTGTTCCCAAACAAGATGGATGAAGAAGGAACTGTCATAAGAAAAAAAGCAAGGTTGGTTGCTCAAGGATATCGGCAAGAGGAAGGAATTGACTATGATGAAACTTTTGCTCATGTTGCCAGATTGGAAGCTATCCGAATATTTCTTGCCCATGCAGCTTACAAGAATTTTCAGGTATTCCAAATGGATGTCAAAAGTGCCTTCCTAAATGGTTAGCTAGCTGAAGAAGTGTATGTGAAGCAACCACTTGGGTTTGAAGATCCAGTCCATCCATATCATGTGTATCGGCTAGATAAAGCTCTGTATGGACTGAAGCAAGCTGCTCGTGCCTGGTATGATACTCTCTCAGACTATCTTCTTAAAAATGAGTGCATACGAGGAAAAGTTGACAGCACTCTCTTCTTCAAGAAATCACAAGGTAATATCGTTCTTGTACAAATCTATGTGATGATATTATTTTTGGAGCCACAGATGAATCTCTGTGTGATGAGTTTAGATCCGTCATGCAAAAAGAGTATGAAATGAGCATGATGTGGGAGTTAACTTTTTTTCTTGGTTTGCAAGTAAAACAGTCTCCAGAAGGTATTTTCATTAATCAAAGTAAATACATTAAAGACCTTCTGAAAAAGTTTCAACTTGATACTTGCTCTACCATGAAAACTCCTATGGCTCCTCCTCTTAGACTTTATTCTGATCCTGATGGTGTGTATGTTAATGTTACAAATTATAGAGGCATGATAAGATCTCTTCTTTATCTTACTGCAAGTAGACCTGATATAATGTTTGCTACTTGTCTGTGTGCTCGATATCAAGCAAATCCTAAGGAATCACATCTAGATGCTGTGAAAATGATTTTTCGGTATCTAAAAGGTACCATAAATCTGGGTCTTTGGTATCCCAAAGACTCAGGTTTCAATCTCATGGGGTACTCTGGTTCTGATTTTACAGGTTTAAAAATAGATAGAAAAAGTACAATTGCTTGGTGGAAAGCTTGTGAGCTGGTCAAGTAAGAAACAACATTCGGTGTCTACTTTTACAGCTGAAGCAGAATATGGGGCTGCTAGAAGTTGTTGTGCACAAATATTGTGGATGAAAAATCAGCTGTGTGATTACAATCCGATTTTCTCAAAGATCCCAATACTGTGTCACAACTCAAGTGCAATAGCCATTGCCAACAATCAGGTGCTTCATTCAAGATCTAAGCATATTGATATCAGGTATCACTTTATAAGAGATCATGTCTCTAAAGGTGATGTGGAACTACACTTTATTCCCACTAATTATCAATTAGCTGATTTGTTCACAAAGCCCCTTGATGAAGCAAGATTCAAGTTCCTCATCGGTGAATTAGGTATGATTAAAATATAGAATAATATATATATATATAAATAAATAAATAAATAAATAAATAAATAAATAATTTATATATATATATATATAACATCGGTGACTTACTCACCGACATCCTCTCTCTCCCTCCTTTACCCTAGCCGCCGCCATACAAGAAACCCTAAACTACCCATCTTTCCCTCTCCTACATCTATATAAACCATTCACCGATAAAACCCTAAAACCACATACACACTCGTAGCCACCGACGCCACCTCTCTCTTTCCATCCACTGACGCCATCTCTCTCTTTTCATCCACTGACGCCACCTCTCCTCTCACCCACCGACGACATCATCTCACCCATCGACGATATCATCTCACCCACCGACGGTCTCACTCCCACTTCACCCACCGACGGTCTCACTCCCCTACCCACCGACAGATTGTTTCATCCACCGACGTCTCTTCTATACCTACCGAGATTGGGTCTCTCTGTAAACCATTTAAAGGATAACCCTTAGTTTACCATTCTTGGTGACTAAGATTCGTTGAACCTATCCATAATGACATCATCAACGTCATTAATGTCAGAAGCATGCGCCGATTTCAGCCTAAAACCCTTAGAATTCTAACCTTTCAATCACCTCAAGTCATCATTGATTTTGAAAATTGGAATTCGCTCTCATATATAACCGTTCCCCCCACTTCATTCCCCTTCTTTATTGTTTCCTTCATCTTCTATTCTCTCTTTCTAGAATTCAAACCTGCAACTTCTTCAAAGTTCTCAATGGCGTCTCCATCAAAATCACCCAAAGCTTCTGAAGAACAAACCCTAACCCAGGATTCACTTACCTCCCCTGCATGCAACTACTTTGGTTGAATTGGAAATGATAAAGCTCATCTAGAATACAATGATGTATGTTGGTTTCTTCAAAGGTCCCCTCTTCAATATGCTCTCACTGCTAAACCCAAAATGAGTAAGTTTCTTCTGCGTAACTTCTGGTTGACTTGCACATTTGATGCTTCATTAGATCAAATATGTGCATCTGTTCTCAGTAATGAAGAACCTGATGTCATCTTTGACGCTGAAGATGTTCGTACCATTCTTCGCCTTCCATCATATAAGACATATGAAACCTTTCCACTTGTGAATGAACACCAACAGGTGGTGTCAGTTCTGAATTGTATTGAAGAAAAAAGGGGTCCAAAATCCAAGGGTCCAGGTACAATGCTAAGAAAAAATATGGGAAGCATTTGGAACTTCTTCTTTGCTCATCTTATTCTTTGCTTAAGCAAGAAGACAGGCGTTCCGGATCAAGCACCATCTCAGATTACCGAGCTAGCTCATGCCTTAATCTTTCAAAGAAAAATAGACTTTGCGGCCTATTTTTTCAATGAAATGATCGATTCCTTCTCCAACTATTGGCGACCTCAGGTACCATTTTAGCGCCTTTTCTCCCTTATTATTCATGCCAAACTTGCTGAAAAACTTGAGAAAAGGGATGATATTGAATATAATCTCCCTCTTCATCAAGTTGGCAATCAAATTATGAAAAAGGGAGTCTTGGCCACCGACAACCCCCTTAGACCTAACATGATTGAGTTTGCAAGAAATGCAACTCTTGCTTGGGGTGAAAATGAAGTCAGACTTCGGGGACCCTCAGTCACCGATTCCACCCCCTCTGAACCACAAGTCACCGATGTGCCCAAATCTCGATAGAGATCCAAGGCGTCGGGCACATCTACCTCCGCACCCACCGATGCCACGAAACCAAAAGAGCCTTTGGCTTCTACCCAGGCACAGAAATCCCAAAAGCAGAGACACTCGAAAAGCCCCCCGAGGAGTTCCTCAAAGAAGTCCATGGGAACCCAAAGACACAAAAGCCACCCACCGACTCCCAAAAGTCGGTGAGTGTTGAAAATATCCTTACTAGACCCAAGGAACACTCAACCCTTCCTAGCTCCTCCATGCCCTCACAAAAGGACACGGTTGTACACAGGGATATCCCAACTAGGCCTTCATCAACTTTTTCCTTAGTTGATGAAGATGACATGGAGTCTCCCATCCAAGGCGCCTCTTCACCACCCCTGGAGCTCTCACAACTTCTTTTGCACACTCCACATGAGGGTGCATCACAACCAGGTGCACTTGATGGGGATTCCCACTTTACTGATTTTTTGTTCTCCGACACTACACCTTGGCCACGTACGTCTCCCGTACATGACAAGGTTGTTGAGGAACCCATTGTTAAGGACTCTCCTCATCGACACTCTCCTAAACGTGTCTCCCCCACATCTCCTCATTCTCCGAGGTCCCCCCCAATTAAACCTACAGGTTTGGTGGATTACTCCTCTTCTAGTGATGATGATGATCAGTCACCAAAGCCTCTATCAGTTGCTCCCATGACTTCTCAATAGGGAGATGATCTTATCAAGGCTTTCAAAGATTTTTCAAGTGATACTATCCGACGGGTGGAAGTTTTGGAAGATCATGCAAATAAAGATATGGAAAGAATGGCCTCTCTTGTAAATACAACCTCCAAGCTTTCTACTACTCTCAGATCTAGCATTGAAGAGTTATTGGTGAGTCACCCAACTCTTATGACATGTTTGGATCTCTTGCACATGGATGTCCTTGGTCTTCAGCAAGGGTTAGTTACAAGTCAAGAATCAGTGACCTCTTCTATCAGGGACCTTCGAAGTGCCTCTGACAAACAAGCCATCGATATTGCTTCTGTTCTTCTGAATCAAAAGGCAATTTTGGAGTCTCTTGCCTCTCTTCATACAAAGATTGAAAAGGTACCAACTTCTCCTCCAACTGTTGAGCTTGATGTAGGTGACACATTCTTTAAGGATAAAGATAGATTCGTGCTTCAAAGAGTTGAGAAGAAATTGGGTGTTTTGAGCTCAGACGTTGACAGGGTCAAAAATTTTCTCTCTTCAGTGGGTTTCAAGGGATCAACCACTGAGGGGGAGAAAATAAAGAAAGTAGAAGCCCCAGCCACTGATGCCATGGTCACCACCACAGCCACCGATGCCATGACCATAGCCACAGCCACCAAGGCCACCGAGGCCATGGTCACCGACGAACCATCACCACCACATTTAGCCACCGATGTACAGGTCACCGAAATTCATGCCAGTGACCTCTAGTATCGGGTAACACTAGGCTATCTAGAGATGAGGCTAAAACTGGAGCAACATTTGAGGGGGAGAGTGTCAGTGCTCGATCCCTTGAAGAGACTGAAGAGGAAAAGGAAAAGAGAAGACAAGAAAAAGCTAAAGGAAAGAAGCCTCTTTCTCATGAAGAACAGCGTGAAGAGCAAAAGAAAAAGAAAAGAACCAGAGGTCCTGAAGCTGATTCTCTCCGATTGCAACCTGCCCTTTCACTCACCGACCCCCTTGAAGTCATTCTTACTGAGGCTGAAAGAGAGGAAGCAATAAGGGCTCAACTTGAGTTTGATCAGACGAATGTACTCAAGTTGGCTCAAGATGAGGCTACTCGAGCCATGGTCACCGATGCCCTTCAAGCTTAGAAAGATGAGCTTGAAAATATAAAGAAAAATTTTGAAGCAGTGAAGACGGTTGCCGAAGCCAAGAAAACCAAGGAGGTTGATTGGTTCAAAAGGAGATTCAAGAATCGAAAGGATGACTCAAAGATCATCGGCGCCACTATTCATCCTCCAACCAAAAATTCTCCTAAGTTACTTATCACCATAAAAAGAGCTGACTCTCTCAACAAAACTTATGAGATAGAATGGTTGGAAGTTCTGGGGATCACTGAATGGTTGGAGATTGGTAATCATGTTTCCAAGAGTAGGAGTAAGTACAAAGACTTTGTGCTTGACACTCTCCGAAAATTCTTCATCAAAATGGTCAAAATCCAAAAGGAACATGATATAGCAGTGACAAGGTTAGAAGGGCAACAAATGTACTTCATTCAGCAAGGTCTCACTGGAGAAGTCATTCCAGCCCCAAGGAACAAGAAAAAGGGGCATTTTGCCATGCTTCACGAAAGAAACATCAAGATAGATTCTTCGGGTATAAATCTCACCATTCCGACTCCAATTGCGTACCCGGAGCAAACCATGCTTACTGAACCTGGACTTGGGGTGTTCTTTGAAGACATCTTTGGAAACATAGGTTTCTTCAGAGCTTCCGACATTCCAAGGGCTCACTCTACTTTTATCACTGCTATTCTGGGTGTGCCTCCTCTTGAAGACCATGGAATCACAAGAGTCATCTTGGATGAGCTAAAAAGAAGAGAACCCACCGATCCTTAAATATCCTACTCATAGTATGAACTTCATTAATCAAGTACTCTGTGTGATGTACTATCCTGTGTGTTGATTAATAAAAGTTCATACTTTTCTTCATCTTAATACTTGTTCATACCTTAAATTTTTTTGCACATACTTATACTTGTACTGTACATACTCAGTTAAAAAAAACATCTGAGTGAAAAGAACCCAAAAGAAAAATAGAAAGGGTCAAAAAGCATTTCTTTCTAACATACAGGTATCATCATCAAATAGGGGGAGATTGTTGGGTCACCGATGATTTGGTGATGAATCTTCTCTATTATTTGATTGATCTTTTACAGGTTCTTTTGAAGGTCTGAAATACACTTCAAGTATTGGAAAATCGAAGACTATCCAATCAAGGGTTGTACATCAAAATGTGGAATTTTTGATGTATCAACTAACTTTAAAATTCAGATCACTTGTCAAAATCAAGATTGGGTCACCGATGTATATTGGGTCACCGATGAAGGTACATATGGTCACCAATGAATTGGGTCACCGATGCATGTATTGGGTCACCGATGATGTATTGGGTAACCAATACAGATGAGGTCACCGATTGTGTACATAGGGTCACCGATACAGATGAGGTCACCGATGGTATACATGGAGGTCATCGATGTTATACATGGAGGTTACCGATGATGTATATATGGTCACCGAAAATTGTAGATGCCATTCTTTAAGGTTGTGATAACAAGTCACCAATACAAGGATGTACACTTGCCAACATTTAGTGAAAAGTGAGGATCACCAATCCAAGCAATGTGTACACTTATCAATTCCAACCTTACAAGGCACTAACCGATGTGATACATGGTTCCATATATCACTTAGCAGTTTTCAGAGATAAGTTCTTGACTCACAATAAATGCAAGATACGTGGGCAGCAAGAACGTGGGCACCAAACCTTCAATTCGGACATTCTCTTTTATTCTTATAAAAGGGATATTTGTCTTTAGCTAAAAGGTTTGATGGGACTTCACAGAGCATGAAGAAAAGAAGATAAAGTTATTTGACATTACGTGCTTCAAAGAATGGTTTACCCATTTAACTAATACAAAAGGGAGTGGCACCACCTTTTGTCCAAGAGATATACAGTTATCCAATGAAGTCTTGACAAGTGTCCTCATGCATTCAATGCATGGGCACTATAAAAGGAGATGAAGTCCAACCCATAAATCTCACGCTTTCAACAAATCCTCTGAGTGATCATTTGTTTGATTCCGGCAATCCTGTGTGTCCTAACAGTTTTATTTTAACTTCCTTAGTGTACAAGTTAATTACTGTTATCATGTGTTTCATGTGTTTAGTTTGTTAGAATAGTGTGTCTATTCTTTTCCGCAACAAACTTCTGTGTGTAAATTTTTAATATTTATATTAAAAAATTTAAAAGAGTAAAATTTTGTGTGTTTGTATTCAACCCCACCCCCCCCTTCTACAAACCCTCACTTACAAAGCCATCTCTAAACAGGGACTAACAGTATTGCCGGAACAGTCTGAGAATAGATGTTTATAATTCAAATTTAGTGATTACTGGAAGTCCTATCAGAAATTCATCATTGCCAACTCTGAAAATAGGCAACTCAATTGAATAGTTTTTAAATGCGATTATATGTTAGCCGATTACCAATTTGTTCTACCGAAGCAATTTGTTCGGGGGAGCAATTTGTTCTGATGGAGATATATTTCTGAGGGGTAGCTAACAGTTGTGTTCTTATACAACATGATTTAGTCTTTGATCGTTCATGATGCTCAAGATTCTCCTAATCATCATGAGGGGAGAAATTATATATTTAAGACATATGCAAACATATGAAGTCACATGCAAAGAATTGATCACGAAGTCACATGCGAAAAGATATTCAAAGATTTAATGATGATGTTGAGGGGAGCAATCAGAGCTAACAAAGTTTACAAATGTTCATATGTGTAAGGGGAGTAAAAAAAATCAAATTCTTTTGTTGATGAAGAGTTGATTGTTTAACTGGTATAATGTGTTGGATCAGTTAATGGAAAAGAAAGTTTGAATCTAAATCTTTTAAATCTAAGGTTGAAAAGCCATTGGATTTAAAGATTGTAGATGTGTTGAAGATTTTGGAGCTTAACTGTTGAAATTTCTTGATGGCAATTCTAATAAAGATATTTGAAGAAATTTGTTCATAGAGATGGATTCTTTCATGGCATATAGGTGTTGAGCTTAGTACACGTAGTGTCAAAGCTTCAAGCCTTATTGGCTAAAACGGATTTGTTGACTGAAAAAAAAAGATTTGTTTGAAGATTTGTTGACAATTGACTTCTCAAAGGATAATTTTGAAGACTAAAGATGCGTTCGTGGTGAAGATTTTGATCTGATTTTATTTGTTGAAAAGGGAAGATTCTTATTTACTAGATCTTTGTTGTCCAAAAGATGACAACTTTCTGATCGTCTTAATAAAGGGGAGTTCATTAAAAACTTATGATTTGGAGGAGATTGTTAAAGTCAAACTCTAACGAAGACAAAGGTTTAAAGATCTTTGATGATCGTTGTTTTGTGATCTCGAATGCAAAGGAAGAGATTGTTAGGTCTAAAACTATGTTGTATCCGAGATCACCGATAATAAAGACGAGATTAAAGAATGAAGAGGTCAAAGTCTTAAAGTCAAAGTCAATGTAGTCAACATATTATGTAAAGTCAACATTTCACATTAAGAAAGTCAAAGTATGGAGCTTAATGTTAGATTACATTGTACTTTGACTTTGTAATTAGTCAAGAGTATAAATACTCTTGTATCAAGTTAGAGAAAAAGAGAGCTTATTTGTAATATTCTAGAGAGAGAAGTTAGAGAGAGAAAGTGATTGTAGAGAGCGATTCTTAATCAATACATATGATTTGTTCTTAATTGTTTAGAATGCTTGTTACTGGATCTTAATGGATTAACAATACCATTCATTCACATACCTCCGGATGACAAAATCATTTGTTCCGCTTCCACTTCCACCATTTAATTAATCTAAATGGTTTAGATTAATGGTTGTCCCAACTTATTTGCATGGAGGAACTACATATGCAATATCAGTTTTGTGTTATTAAATGTAGTGCATTTGAGCTTCTTTTCTTTTTAATTAGGCTATTGTATGGTAGTTGCGTTGATGCATGTTGTGGCCCAAAATTTCAAAATTTCTAATTTGTTATAAACCTGGTTAAAAAGGATCTAACTTTTTGTCATCAAAACATTAACAAGGAACATATATATAACATTTAACAATCGTCTAAATATTAATAAAACTAAATAATGGATCAGCTCGATTTTTTTGGGTTTCCATAAGTAATTGTATTTCATACTACTTTTGAAGTTCAAACTAAATATTTTTCGACCTTTTGCTTTTTTAATCTATAGTTTTTCCGTACATGTTTAACACTGGGTTTGATGAATGTATAAAATGTTTCAAATCAACAAAAACTCAAACCTCAATTCTTTTTTGGTTTAATTTGTTTAACAAAACTTAATCAAACAAAGAGTTGATAAATGGTTTTGAGATACACAACAGCAGCGACTGTTCAATAATTAACATCGACCATCTAGACATTTACCAACTGTTTGAAGGTAGATATGAGAATAAGAAGAAGAAGAAGAAGAAGAAGAAGAAATGATCTAAATCAATAAAAAAATGTTGGAGTCATTGCTGAAGCAATAGAATGTCTAAGTTATTGAATTATAATACCCATCGTTAGGTTAATTTGTATATGCATTACGAGTTGATAATTGTAGCTCATAAGTCTAGATTGGTAATCATGTGTGCATACTCACAGTTTCTTGCTCCTCAGACATCTTAAAATTCTTCTATGCATCGTGTCGTGACCGGTGAATCCATAATCTCTTCATTTTCATGACAATTAAAATTTTACCTGTCAATGATCTCTTGTAAAAATGTAATTTTTTATTTGTTTTATAGATAAACTACAAAAAAAATTACTTTTATCTAATAGTTGCATGAATGTTCCATTATCAATTTATAAAACAATTAACATCCCGCCGCATTACACGGATACATAACTAGTACAAAAAAAAAGATGAGATATGTTAAAGAGCAAACTGCAAATTTGGTCCCTTTCGTTTGTTGTTTTTTGTGGTTTTGGTTCCTACAAAAATTTTATTGCAATAAAACCACTATGGTATGCAAAACTTTGTAGTATGGCTCCCTCACACTAACACCTGTTAAACTCCATCCGTTAAATCCCCTCAGGTGCTCTGCACATTAGGGCCTTTTTGTCCTTTTACTGAAACAACATAACAAAGCACACGGACCAAAAATTGCAATTTACTTTTTTAATTTCAAGAAAACATTATATATATATATAAATATATTAAATTATAAATATTTATATATTGTTTAATCTATATATTTTTAGTTATTTAAAATATAATCATCAAGTACATTGATAAATACTAATTTTAATCTATATATTTTTAATTATTTATGTTCAAAAATATCATTTACAATATAAAAATAGTACCGAAATATAAAATTTCAAACAATTAAATATTAGAGTAAATTACATGATTGGTCCATGTGGTTTACACTTAATAACACTGTACATCCCTATTTTGAATTAATTATGGATTTGGTCCCTGTGGTTTATACTTTCTCATTCCTTTGGTCCCTTAACACTAACACTGTTAAATGGATCTGTTAAATGTTTTCAATTATATCTAGAGGGACCAAAAATGCAATCTATTAAATCAAGGTTTACCTCTCATATAAACCACAGGGACCAATCATGTAATTTATTATTTTATAAACATGTAGAACTATTAATTTTATTTTAATTATACATATATATTAATATTAATTATTTAGAATTATTATTAATCATATCATAAATTAATGTAGATTTTTTAAAATTTGTTGTAACAAGTTTAAATTTTATAATATATATAATAATTAATTTAATTAACATATTCTATCATTTATTTATTTTTTTACTATTTTGTTTATATTAATTAACGTGTTATATTATTAGATATTTGTTTTAATTATTTTATGAAATGTTGTAATTATATTATGAAATGTTTTAACCGACTAATTTTTCATATAGTTTATCAGCTAGTTTTTATAAAAAAATGACTTACTCATGAGATAATTTATCAGCTAACAACTAATTAATCAATTAATTTATAAACATAGCTTCTAGAATTTGTTTGATATAACAAATGGTATTGATTGTTAAAAACTATCTTTTCCAATAAAAATTACACTATTTCAATATCAAAAATTTGTTGTAGGTATAAGAATTGAGGGTTGGTATCTATTAACAAAATATAAATTTTTTTATGTTTAATAGTTCTACATGTATATAAAACAATAAATTACATGATTGGTCCCTGTGGTTTATATGAGAGGTGGACCTTGATTTAATAGATTGTATTTTTGGTCCCTCTAGATTTAATAGAAAACATTTAACTGATCCATTTAACGGTGTTAGTGTTAAGGGACCAAAGGAGTGAGAAAGTGTAAACTACATGGACCAAATCCATAATTAATTAAAAATAGGGATGTATAGTGTTATTAAGTGTAAACCACAGACACCAATCATGTAATTTACTCTAAATATTATATACTATATACATTCCGGTTCGATTCGGTTCGGGTACCCGCAAACACAAACTTTTTAGAACCGACACGTGAATACCTGGGTTCTTTTGGTTTTTAGTTTTTCTCTTTTTGGTTTTTGGATCTTTTAGCTTTTGAAAGATGCAAAAAAGATTATTCGTAAAAAGTAAAAATACAAATTCTGGCTCAATCTTATTGGATCTAGTTGATGTGATTAATTGAACGGTTACAATATTGTTTGCAATTAAAACAAACATCTCCTGTGATATAATTTTTCAACAAATGTGGTTAATTAGGAGGTTACTCTTTTATTTTTTTTAATTAAAATGTGGTTCAATCATACTTTTCTAGTTAAATTGACATCCATATTGATATACTTTTCAATCATTATTTCATGATTTTCCAGTTTCTATTTTACGGTTTTCCTTTGTTGGGTTCTGAGCAACAACTATAAATGAAAAACCAGAAGACCACGAAAAAGATAATGAAAATATATAGATGTCATTGTGACGAGGAAAATATAATCGTTATTTTGGTATAATTAACTTTGTTTATTTTTCGTTTTTTTTCAAATAAAAATAAAAAGGATAAGAATTTTAATTTAATATTTATTTTAAACATAAATAATTAAAAAATATATTATTAAAAATTAATATTTAAAATATACAGGTTAAACAATATATCAATATATACAATTTGAGATATGTATAAAATATGTTTTCCTGAAATTGAAAAGTAAATTGTAATTTGGTCCTTGTGTTTTGTTGTTTTAGTAAAAGGACAAAAATATCTTAATGTGTAAAACGCCTGAGAGGGTTTAACGGGTGAAGTTTAACATGCGTTAGTGTGCAGGATCCAAACCATAGTTTTACATACCATAGTGGTTTTTTTACATAAAATTTTTATAGAGACCAAAATCACAAAAAAAAAACAACCATGGGAGCCAAATTTGCAATTTACTCTATGTTAAAGCTATTTTGCCAAAAATAGCTGATAAGGTAGCTTATAACTGTAAGGTAGTTTATGACTTATAAGGTAACTATTGACTTATAAGATAGTTAATGACTTATGAAGAAGATACGTTTGACAAAAACTAACTGATAAGCTAGTTGACATATGTAAAATGACCAAAAAGGACATGTTTAAAAATTATCTAAGTCTAACATTATATAACTTAAACAAACAATTATTAAAGTTACTTAATTCTAACATTATATAATTAAAATAAACCACTAACGTATTTTAACATTATATAATCAAATAAACCGTTGACATGTTTTTAACATTATAATATTATAACTAAAACAAACTCATAATTAAGTAAACCAATTTCTGTGTATTTCTTTATTTTTATTTTCAAGAAAATGGAGGTTTATGGATGAGGAGTTGTAAAAGAAATTTTTAGGATTCTATTTATGGGTTAAATGCAAAAAGGTTTTGTTTGTTTTGATGAGTGTATTAATAATTGAAAACATGCATATTGAAACATAAAAGTAAGAAAAAAACATGCTTCCACAACGTCCATCAGCTCCAATTCTTGTGAATTATGCTTTCTGTGAGAAACCCAAAGTCTTTGTAAGTTGAAAAACATTGATTAATTATGATTTGTGATATGGTGAAATTTCTTGATGGTTTAGGTTTATATAAAATTTGGGATAGTGGTATTGTGGTATATTGCAGCCACGAATGGAGTGGATAAATTTTTGCGTGAGTTTTGGTTTAAAGGAGTGGATAAATTTGTTATTTGTGTAAAATAGCAAGGGTATTTTTGGAAGAAAAAAACTAAAAAGTTCCTTTATTTTTCAAAACCTTACTTTTAATACCTTATCAATAAGCTACCTTATGGTCATGCAAACAACTTAACAAATACACTAAAAATAAAATAACTTATAAGAGCATCTCCAACATCATTTCTAAAGTTTCTCCAAAATAAAGAATTAAAAAATCAAAATCTCTAAAAAATATGCATTCATCTCTAACACCATCTCCATTTTCGAGAAATCAACATTAATTATATTATTTAGATATTCAATACATTAACTGACTTTTAAACATATTTATATTATTTTCAACAAACTTTTTATAAAATGATAACTTTTAAACATATTTTTTATAAATGGTAATTTTCAATGATTTTTTTCATAAAATAATAAAGTTTACAAGACTTTATATAAAATTGTGATTTTTAACAAATTTTTATAAAATGATAATTTTCAATAAAATTTTTATAGAGTGGTAGCCTTTAACTAATTTTTTTGGTGGGAAAATGGGATCATGAATAAAATATTAATTTATCTCTTTTGTTAATTATTTTTGGGGAACTCTTCAAATATGGAGAGAAAAACACTCTCTTTCATACTTTCTTCATTTTGGTGAAACTTATGAAGATGCTGTTGGAACATAATTTTCATCAAAAATATATGTTTTTCTTATTTTTTCCATTATAAAGATGCCGTTAAAGATGTTCTAAGCCTTTATTTTTACCGAATTTTTTTGTTTTGTTAATATTTCAAAGTAATCAGATATGAAGGAGGGGACGTGGGGTCCACAACTTTCACCGACCAATGGTGGATCCAACCAATATTGCTACCATCATTAATGGATCATACATATCGGTGGGGTATAAACTTTATTTTATTTTTAAACCTCTTTTTTGTGTTTTTTGTCACCCCACCGACTCATAAGTTAAAAACTCTTTAAAAAGCCTACAATAATAATTTTTACAAAAAACTTTTTTTATAAGCTTTGTTAGTTTTTCAACATTAATAATTATATATTATAATAATCAAAAAATTAATAAAATAAAATCAATAAATAAATAATAAAATCAATAAAATAAAATATAAAATAAATAAAATATTATTTTATCACAAACTTCATGTTAAAAATTAAAGTTGTTCTTATTTAAGTACATTAGGTTCTTACAAGACAATACATTTTTGCTAACAAGTACCTTGCATTGAAGATGCTCATTTTGGCAAACTAGCTGATAAGCTAGCTTATGACTGATAAGCTAGCGTATGACTTATAAGGTAGCTGATGACTTATAAGCTAGTTGGTAGCTGATAAGCTAGCTGATGAATAAGTTATGTTTGGCAAAAACTAGCTTATGAGCATGTGAAATAGCCAAAAAGGATATGTTGAAAGTAAATAAATAATATTAGTTAAGGGTATAATTGGAAAAAGTGTCAAAAAGCTCCTCATAAGCTACTCCAAGTAGCTTATCGATAAAAGCTTATAAGGCGACTTATAAAGGCTAGGCATGTGCATCCAAACGATTACTCAGAAAATAAGCTAGCTTATAAGTCAGTTTATAAGCTAGCTTATTTTTGCCAAACAATGCCTAAGACTATATTTGACAAGCTAGCTGATAAGTTAGTGGATATCTGATAAGGTAGCTGATGAAAAATTCATGTTTGGCAAAAGTAACATATAAGAATGTAAATTGATCAAAAAAAGGTATTTAAAAAATAAAAATAAAAATAAAATGAATAATTAATATTAATAAGCGTTATAATTGGAAAAAATGACAATAATACTCCCAAAACACTACTCTAAATAGCGTTTCAATAAGCTAGTTTATGGTTTGTCAAATGTATACACTAAAAATAAGTTAGCTTATTTTTACCAATAAAAACGAAACATGTAATATATTCTTACAATTAAGTATGGTAAACTATAGGGTATAATTTTTTTTTTGCGAAACATAAAATGAAAAGATACAACCAATTTTCAAAACACGTAAAAGAAAATCCACAAATTTCAACAAACTGTAAGGACGAAAAATGTAATTTACTCTAGATTTTAAGAAGCCAAATCATGAGGCATTTTCTTAATTTTACTGGTGATAATGTATAAAATAATTATTTTAACTTAAATTAAATATATATCTTCAAGATTTATTATTTAAAAATAAATTATTAAATATGATAAACTATTTTCATTTTTGAATAATTGTTTTTTTTTTAAATCTCATAAAAGCAAGATTTAAAATACGTGAGATTTAAACATGAAGTATTTTAAATCGAGTATAATGTATTAATACATTTGATTTAAATATCTCATACAAACAGGAAAAAAATTCCCCAATTCTCCGTCGTAGATCTCCACATTGTGGACGGATATGGGAATGATCATATTCTCCGGTGGGGACGAGGACGAGGAGGGGATGGAGATTGAGGATTAGGGACGAAGATGGGGATTGGGTCCTGCAGTAATGGTCACGGTGGCACGGGCCACCGTATTATTTCTCCGGTGAAGGGTAAATTTTTTAAGGTTTATGAAAGACGTAACTGTATCATTTTGGACCATGCACCTGTATTGTTTTGCAAACTTCAAAAGGATGCATCTAAACTCTTGAAATCAACCAAAAATCAGTCTAGATATCAACCAAAAATTCCGGAAGAAAAACTCTTGAAATAAACCAAAACAACCAAAAAAAAAACTTTTGAAATCAATCGAGAAAACCGGAAAAATCCCTTGAAATCGATAAAAAAAATTCCGAAAAATTCCCTCGAAATCAATCAAAAAACTTTAAAAACTCTCGAAACGGTATTGAACCTTAGTAAAAACATGAAGACACGACGACAAAAACCATTTTTTTGTAATAATTTTTTGTCTATATTATATGGTATCACCGTATAAAAAAATTTATGGGTCTTTCCCTATCTTAACACATAGTAACACACACGCGTTTTACTACGTGTTAAGGTTTTCACACTTATTGTATGTCAACGCGTGCTAAAGTGTGTTAAGATTGCATGTGAAAATGTGTTACTATTTTCATGTTAATGTATGTTAAGATTGTGGATTATGGTAACCCATATCCATGAATGTTCACAGTTGTATGGTATATTACCGTTGACTATTTAACGTATGTTAAGACAGTTTCAGTTATGTTAACATATTTCATGAGGGTTTATATATGGTAAGCTCTGTGTACGACCCAGATCGTTGCCATGGAAATTCATCTTTATTACAAAAATACCACCATGCCATCCAAACCTTCGAATCTAGTGCATGATCTCATCCAATACGGTCATGGGGGTCCTACTAATCTTACAAAAAAAAAGCTTCTGCCCAATCCCAAGTATCTTTAATAAATTCTCCAAAATAGAAAAAAAAAATGGAGTCTTTGGGTTGGGTAAAATTTTCCTTCAATTGATTTTTCAAAATAGGACAAATAGGAGAGAATGTGTGAAATTATCCAAATTTGGAGATTTCAAAAACATAATACCATGAGAGATAAATAATTTTCTAATATATCCTTTCCAATAAGAAATATTGATATTTGTTATGGAAATAGATATATATGGAATGGATGTCAATCCCTTTATTATCGATAAGTATATGTATTTGATATGTATTATATCTCTTAGAGACTAATCCATCTATGACTATATATATGCATTGCATAATGAATAAGAAAGAAGCTTTTTGGCTCTCATGTCTCTCTCCTAATTTCTCTTATCGTTATATTGATAGCACGATTCTCTTGAAGAAAAAGGGAGAAACAAGGTGACACTAAGGAGAAACGAGCAACAAAGCAAGAATTCAGGAACAAAGGTATAAATCTCGATTTTCCTGTTCTTATCGATTTAAACTTTCTGCTTTATACCCGATAAATCTTCTTATCGATCAAACCCATATTTCTTAAAAATTTTAATACCCTCCTCTCGAATTTATCTGTATTATGAAATATGGATTTTTTCTTTTCGAATCTCTCATTCATTAGTATCTGTTAGGGTTAAATAGTTTATTGTATTAAAATTGGGATAATTAAAGTTGAGGGATTAAATATGTAATTACCGAAAGGTATATAAGGTTAGTTTATTTTATGTTTAACCTAGAGTTCAGATTAGAAAACCTAATAGCCGTTCTATCATTGTAATCGCACGTTCATTCTATTTGATTAATCAATTTTTTCACGTTCAGCCTTATCAAGCTTAGATGATAGTTCAGATAATTTATTTATCAAAGTAGTGTTAGAGTCAGCAAGTTTGGCGTTGTGCTCTTGTAAACCTTTGGCCCGACAGGCGCGATCAGCACATTCTTCATTAATTAACAATAATTCTTTGTAGTTATCGCAAATCGGGCTTCTAACTTACTTACAAGATTCATTTCTACTTTCACTTTAGCATTTAAGTCATCTAATTTGAGCATCATGGTTTGCATCTGATCAATTAAAACATTATGAGTTGGAGAGCATACCTGACATTCTGTTTCAGAGTGAGTATTCATCTTGAAAGCACTTGTGTGATCGTGAGACAGTTCAGAAATAATCCAAAGGTATGACTGAGCTTTGAGTGTTCTTGGATATGAATTATCCAGGGTTTGGTGTTTATGGATGCAGTGTATTCGGGGTGAGAGATATCATTGATAAAGTATATCTTTGAAGAACTGGGTCTCTCTGCTGCGACTTAGCACGGGAGTCCTGCTAAGATGAGGATATCTGGGTGTGAGAAAAACTGATGATGATTGAATGTGGTGAGATTCCGATAGTGATCGAATAAAGTGAAATATGATAGTAATCAGATGAGGGTGGATCCGATAGTAATCGGATGAGAAGAAAAATCTGTTGGGTCTTATAAGAAATCTGATGACCACTGTCAATCTGGATCAAATCTCTGTCTCTTGACTCTGATACCAATTGTGAGTCCAGTACAAGTGCAATATTAATTAAGTCGACGACTGTGTGTCAATCAATCCTTTATCGTTCGTGAAAATAGAGATTTTTCCACTAAAATCGAATTTTTAAATATTCAACGGGAAGACTTGTTAGAAAAGGTAAAGGATCTTGAACTCAAATTTATCAAACGAGGTCAAACTGATCAAACCATTCATTTGATCAAACCTTAGGAGTTCAAGTCCTATAGATCAAAGGAAGATTTAGGTGCTGACAATCCTCATTATCTCGAAAAAGCCATAGCTGACGTCCCTACTCTATACAAATTTGAATATCTAAACCTTGGTCCGGATTTTCAAATTGAGTTCATGGAATCACAGTCATTCCCAGGTGATATCACGTTATCACTGGAACAGGTTAGGGAACAGGAAGACATTAAACGTGCTAGAACTGATCAGGGTCAAGTTCCTTTCGTATATGCTAATCTCAATGCGGGTTATAGTAGCAAGGAACCTAAACCCACTCTCTCGAATGATTCTTCTAGTAGCTACTCTAACGTTGAAATTCAAGCAAAGCCACCTGAATTTAAACCATACGTTCTCCCATTGATTTTAGAAAAACGTATCGTTCAGCTGAAACATGATAATGAAGTAGCTACGAACGCTTTTGATCTCGAAAGAGAAATTTTAATGTCAATTTTCCAAGAAAGTCAATCGCAAATTCCTATTAATTCATACATGTCAGACCAGACCTACTTCCTGATTATGAAAGATTGGAATTTCAGAAGGAAATTCGTCGTCTAACTAGTAAACTCGCTGTTCTAGCGACAAATGTTCTACAAGAGCAAATTTCAATGTCTACTTTGCAAAAAAATATGACACTCTTCTTAAAGGCAAAAATGCTCAGTCTAAACCTTCCTCGACACACTCGAAAATGTCTTCTTGTAAGGCCTTTTTAGGTGATTTGTCGACTGACAATCAAAAGAGTTGTAACAAAAATACCTGTTCCTCAAATACTCACTGTGAGACTCCTAAATTTGATAAGGGGCGTAAGTTCTCAATTTTTTCGCGCACTGATGATTGTTATACAGATGAGTCCAATTTGATCGATTTTTTGCCAATTCTTCCAAGATAGATTGTTATACAGATGACTCCAATTTGATCAATTTTTTGCCAATTCTTCCAAGACACTTACATTTTCTTCCCAACAAAGCTATAGTTGAACCAGTGATCATGCATAAGGGTAAATGTTCCACATCCGCTCCCAAACCAATTTCTGTGAACAAACCCGTTTTTCAAAATAACAACCTTAATCGTTCATAGAAACACCGACACACTGGTACTTATAAAGCTCATCATCCTTACAATTCTAGTGCATCTGACTGCGAACTCAATGATTATTCAGATAAACGTTTTCAAAGAAAAGATGTTCGATTCAAACAAGTTTAGGTAGAAAAGAAGTCTAAGCAGGCCATTAAGAAAATAGAGTCATTTGATTCTTTTTCGCATGCTAAGACAAACAGTATGAATCATGATGATTTTTATTCAAGTACTTCTGCTGAACAAAGTTTAGTGCTTCCGCTTAAAGTTTATTCTATTCAGCAGTTGCTTCAACTCTCTCATGATCATATACGTTGTTCTACATGTGGTTTAAATGATTTTGTTGATCGAAAATCTGCATCTGATTGGTTTGGCACATACCATGTTCATAAGTCTAATCTTGTTTCCCCAATGACGATATCCACAGCTAGAACATCTAATCGAGATAGATGGTTCGGAACTTACAACATTCCCCAAACCAAAACTAACTTTCAAGGACCTAGGATGATATGTGATAGGACCAAAAGTCCTAAGTTAGGAAAGTTTTATAAAGAATGAAACATTTGATTGTAATATTCTTTATTATGGTAAATATCTTATGGGCTTGGGCTTACCATGTAATAGACAACTAGTATATAAAGGAGTCTAGGGTAGAGGATTCGTTAATGAGAGTCGTTTAGTTACATTCACGTTTCTAATTCTTTAATGCTTTCATCAATAAAACATACGACTCGATATGATTCCTCTTTTGATCTTGTTGAATCGGACCTAACAAGTGGTATCAGAGCTTTGTCATTAATAGGATCCTCGAGAGTTGGGAGGCTAAAACACATTCCCTGACACATTCTGTGCTTGTCGGACTGACGACGTTTTTTTGTGCGATAATGGCGGCTACGCGATCAGAAACCTTGGCTGATTCGCTATGCAACTTCTTCCTGTTTGATTTGTTCTTCTTTCTTATTATTGCATCTTCTCCTTTAGGCATTTTTCAAACTCAATAGGCAGGTATCAATGGAGAAACCGATTAAAGAAATCGTAGAGAGCTTGGAAGACCGACGACACTAAAGTTTTTCCAAAGAAAGCAAGGGGGGGAAGATTTGAAGATGCTTCCTTTATAAAACTTTAGGGGAGATTGATAGGACCAAAAGTCCTAAGTTAGGAAAGTTTTATAAAGAAGGAAACATTTGATTGTAATATTCTTTATTATGGTAAATATCTTATGGGCTTGGGCTTACCATGTAATAGACAATTAGTATATAAAGGAGTCTAGGATAGACCTGTTGGAGATGCATTGGAAAAGATAGTTTCAGGGTTTCAAATTATATATGGCGGTCAAGTTAATGAAGATGATGATGGAATGCCATTAGCGCTGTTGAAAAAGTGGACAAGTAAATCGGTGGGGATATTAGATCTGCAAAAGTAAATGGGCCAGGTGTTGCGGATGAGCTCAAGGGGCAGCATGCTACATTGGGGGATTGCATTGAGCAACTTACAGCCGTCGAATCATCAAGAACAAATCTTGTGTCTTATATGAGGGAGGCTCTTCAAGAGCAGGAAATGAAACTGGGCCAAGTCCGTAGTCAACTTCAGGCTGCACATACTCAATCAGAAAAAGCCGATAATTTCTGCAGGCAATTGCTTAAGAATCCTAATGGCATCCAATCCACATCTGAACATGGTCGGAAGGAAACTCACCCATAGAAGCTCCATTCTAGTTCCAGTGGCATTGTTGGCCCTACGACTTCTGCTGACAACTTTCCATCAAATAATCAGTTAGCACCTAGTGTTGTTGAAATTGTTAATAATTCAAGACTTGAAGCACATAAACTTGTACATACTGTCGTGCAGGCAATGTCTAAAATAAAAGTGGTATTAGAGCCGAAATCAAATCTATCTGATTTGATATGATCATCATATTCATCAAGATCAAAGTACTATCGAGCATTATTATTTTTCTCTCACTGTGCGTCGTTCTTGAAATTCGGGACTGCAAAATCGTTTTTCTACTTTAATGATGTTTTGAATCTGGAAGTTTTTATTATTGTGTTCGAATTGAATATCCATCTGTTAGATATCGATTTCACCTTGCTGCATACAAACTTGATTCATCGGTTGTAGTTTCTTGCTTATCAAGTTCATATATTTTATATTGGAAAATCGATTTGTTTAAGATCTGAAAATCGCTGGTTATTCGAAGTTATCAGGGATAGAAGCAAAGGTCCAAGCAACCAAAACTGATCGAATAATTCTATGAGGTGTTGCTAAGTTTTTCTGGGTTTATTATTCTTCAAAGTTCTCGGACCCAACAGATTTATATGTTCTTTATCGATTTCTTGGAGATTAAGGTACCATCGTTTTTCTTTTCTCAGATATTAAAGCATATCGTTTCATTCAACATCCATCTGCTTGTATTCTTGCCGGACCACTTGAACACTTAGAAGAATTGTTTTTGAGTTTTGCTTGAAGTCTTGTCGACTCCCTAAGACCCGACATGATTTTTTGTCGAGTCTCGAAGAATCGACATGTTTGCCTATTTTTTCCTTGAAAAACTTCTTAGAGCTTTTATCGAGTCCCCTTGGCCCGACATCTGAACTTATCGACTCAATAGGACCCGACATAAATTCTTATCGGACCTATAGGACTCGACATAAATTCTTATCGGACCTATAGGACCCGACATAAATTTCTTATCGGCCCTATAAGACCCGACATAAACTCTTATCAGATCTATGTGACTCGACATGCTCACTTGTCGCATCTTGAATACCCGACATCCATTAATGTCGCATCCATACAACCGAGAACTTCATGCAGATCCCGACCAAAGCGTATTTCATCGACCACAGTTGAGTTTCAACCCAAGATTCCTTATGGTGTACAAAGATAATATTCAAGTTTCAACCCCGTGCTGAGTCTTAGGAGGGGGATCATTGTTCATGGATTTCATGAAATGTCGGATTTGAAAATTTTTCAAGACAAAGGTGATTAGATTCTGCATCTGGTTGGATTAATCAGAAATCTGACTCTCTGCACTCATCATTCTGGAGTTTTTATTTAGATGCCAGTTTCAGTAAATGTATGCTGTTATTATGTGCTAATTCTTCCTAACCATTTACTGTCTGGAGGTTTGATTGTGATCTAGAATGTTGAATGACGATATTCATTCATCTGATTAAGAAGACTGGATTTGAGTTGGTTGCTTTCTGTTTTGGAAGTATTCTGAAAATCGGCTATATTCTGAACAATTATTTGTTAAAGAAGCAATGCTTATCAAGAAATATCATCTCCCAGTTCGTCATGATATATTTTGCATCGGTGATCCAAGTTCCTTGAGCTTATCAGATTAAAGCTCTCTACACTTAATTCTTATTCAACTTGCGGCTAAAGACAGATTCAATGTTTTTCTTGCTGATTATGCACTGAGTGTTGAAGCTACTCGCACATGTATCTTTGATTTATGCGGCTAACAGTTGTGTCGAGTTGTCTACAAATTCTGTATTTTGTGCAATCAGTGGCGGTTATAGCACATTGGATCTGGTATTTTTCAGTTGAAACCAAAGACTAAGAGCTTATTTCAAGGGGGAGCTTGGAAGACCGACGACATTAAACCTTTTCCAAAGAAAGCAAGGGGAAGAAGATTTGAAGATGCTTCATTTATAAAACTTTAGGGCGAGATTGATAGGACCAAAAGTCCTAAGTTAGGAAAGTTTTATAAAGAAGGAAACATTTGATTGTAATATTCTTTATTATGGTAAATATCTTATGGGCTTGGGCTTACCATGTAATAGACAACTAGTATATAAAGGAATCTAGGGTAGAGAATTCGTTAATGAGAGTCGTTTAGTTACATTCGCGTTTGTAATTCTTTAATGCTTTCATCAATAAAACATACGAATCGATGATTTCCGTATATTTCCTTTTTGATCTTGTTGAATCGGACCTAACAATATGGGTACCAAAATCTGTTTAATCTGTTTTGCAGGTTTATCATGTGTCGTACTGAACTCAAATTATCTAAACACATAATCAAACAAATGCTTGGTTTGAGGGGGAGTAAGTACTTTCTATATTTAAGGGGTAAGTCTTTTATACCAGATATACACTCTGCTTACTGAGTCATATATTGTTTTATGCTAGCAGTTTGTCTTTTTCAATTTCTTTTTGAATTATGACTTCTAAACACAGCAGTTTAGAACTCGTGGAAACTTTATGACTTCTGAAAATATCAGTTCAAGACTCGTACTTCAGATATTTTATTTCTGATTTTTTTTCTACACTTCAAAGCATTATATCTTTGAATGATGATAGGAAATATGTTCACGGGAACAGTGTGTGAGATTATATGAACTTCTATGGACTACCAGAACCGGTAGCCCTACCTAAGAAGTAATCCCTGAGTGATTGAGGGGTGACGGGTATTACATCATCGAGTGGGGGAGATAACTCATACGGTTGAGTAATCTCATTGTGGTAAGTGGTAAAATGAAAACGAGAGATTGGTTAGAAGTGAGGACTTTTTTAAAATATAGACGGTGAAAGAACAGAGTTAAAAGAAAAATAAAACTCTGCACCAGCCACTTCTAAGCTGGGCAACCACATCTACTGATTGGTTCATAATTCTTTGATGACCATCATTGAAACAGACAGTTAGCCCATGCCAACTCTTGATCTAACCCCACCTGCTACTCATTTCTTTCTTAGCAAAGAGATGTTTCAATTTTCACGGGGATGCAACACATCATCTATCTAGTTTTCATTTGGGAAACTTGGATATTGAAATAGAAGGAAGTTTGCCCGCCTTCGCACTTCAATCATGCACATTGAGTTTGTGGAATATATTTCACATTTTGAGCCTTCAATAACATACAATGCTTAATTCTTTCTACACTTGCACGAGTCTTTGTGATTCAAAATGCATATCTTTGTGTTTATGCCGGAACAGTCTGAGAAGTTAGTTCTTTAACTTTACTTAAGTGATGACTGGAAGTCCTATCAGTGCTACCCCGTTGCCAACACTAAAAATAGGCCACTCAATTGAATTTATTTTGATTGTGGGATAACAGTTGCTAAACGTGCTTCTGTATGTTAGCTGATTACCCATTTTTCAAAGAGGAGATATTTGTTCGGAAGAGATCAATTTTTAAGGGGGAACAAATGATTCTAAAGGCGATATATTTTTGAGGGGGAGCTACCATTTGTTTTTTAAAGGATGTTTGATTTAGTCTTTGAAGATTCATGATGTTCAGGATTCTCCGAATCATCATGAGGGGGAGAATGTACAGTAAAGACAAATCAAAGGTTCATGATGCTAATGTTGAGGGGGAGCAATTAGAACTTAAAGAAAAGATATTCAAAGATATGATGCTAATATTGAGGGGGAGCGGTCAGAACTGGAAAGTTTTTTGAATCTAAATATGTTGATTCTAAGGTTGAAAAGCCGTTAGATTCAAATATTGTAGATGTGATGTAGATCTTGGTGCTTAACTGTTGAGATTTACTGATGACAAAGCTACTTGAAGAAGTTTGGTATTGAAGATGGATTCTTTCATATATAATTCGAAGCTTATTGTTTAAAGTTTGTTTGTTGACTGTTGAAGTTTCAAATATATTCCGAAAATACTAGAGATTAATTTCAAGCTGAAAGATTTTGTTTTGAAGATTTTTTTGATAAATGGGGAAATTGTTTGTTCTTCATATTCTGTTTTACAACGTTTAATAGTCTTCAACGGAAAGGTTGTTTTTTGTCAAAGGTTCGTTGAAGTGAAGATAAAGTTCATTGATATTCTGAAGATGCCATTTTTCAAAACTGGTATTTGTTGAACTTCAATTCAAAGAGGAAGATTGTTAGAGCTAACTTTGTTATATTTGATGTACGCAAGACCAAGAAATCCGAGCTACTTTACAACTTTAATACAAAGGGGGAGATTGTTAGGGTTAAATAGTTTGTTGTATTAAAGTTGGGATAATTAAAGTTGAGGGATTAAATGTGTAGAGGCGGGTTCATGCGAGGACGGTAGCAATTTATGAGAATGCGAGGACAATCCTCAGCCAATCATTTTGTACATGAAATTTTTTTCATGTACAAAATCATATGTGATTTTGTACTGACATAAAAAATGACAACCGTGACTTTTGCTGCAGAAAACATTTCGGCTAATGATTTTGCACATGAAAAATTTCATGTGCAAAATGATTGGCTAAAGATTGTCCTCGCATTCTCGTAAATTGTTACCGTCCTCGCATGAACCTATTTCTAAATGTGTAATTACCGAAAGGTATATAAGGTTGGTTTATTTTATGTTTAACCTAGAGTTCAGATTAGAAAACCTAATAGCCGTATCTATCATTATAATCGCACGTTCATTCTATTCGATTAATCAAGCCGACGACTGTGTTTCAATCAATCCTTTATCGTTTGTGTTTGATTAATATTGCACTTGTACTGGACTCACAATATCTCTCGATAAGATTAGCTATTACTATTCTTAAAATTTTCTTTTCTTAACATTAATCTAATTAAATTTTTTACCGAGTCCTTATCAGCCGATAAACCTTCAACAGAAAACAAAGGTTTTTACAGTTAAATCACAAACAACTTTCGTTTGTGATTGCGTTACTTCTGCTATTATTTTTCAAAAGAAAACTTAGGATCTTTGACTCTTGCAACTTTTCTGGACAAAGAATCCTCAAGTAAACATCATAAACCTTAGGAAGTTTGTGTTAACCTTAAATTGAGAAAATTTGAAACACAAGAACTTAGCTGTTCTTTTCCTTAAAAAGACTAGATAACTTTGTTACGTTAGATCTTTTGGTTAAGAATCTTTTGTTTTTTTGGCTTTCTGGACCATCAATTAAAATAAAAAATAGTTTCTTTTTATCGCATCTGCTAAATCGAGATTTAAGAGTTTATTTTTTTAAATTGCAAGTATCATTCGATAAGACATAACCTAGTGAAATAAGAATTCTTATCAAATCCCTCAGATTCGACATCTCTAGATTTTATTGAGTTTTGTTACCCGAATTTTTTTTTATCGCGTTCTTGTTACCCGACAAGAAATCTTATCGCGTTCTTTGTTAGTCGACATAAATCCCTGAACTAAAATTTTAAATCTTTATCGAATCAATTGAACTCGACAACTTTTTCGTCGGGTCTTCAAGATCCGATATAAGAGGATGTCGAGCCTTGCAAACTCGATATAAAATTTTTCGGGACCTTCTTACCCGATATTGCATATTTCAACTTTTAAATCATTATGTCATGAAATTTAAAAAAAAATGATTAATTTTATATTTTATGATCGTTAAACATGACAAATCTTGCAAAACTTGAGTTTTTGGCTTTGGATATCACCGGGAAAAATTATTTATTCAGTTAATACAATTATATCGATGATATTTATTTATTTAAAATACTATTTCGTTTTATTAAATTGGACTAATATATTGTCTAACAATTTGATTTATTCAAATATTTATTTAGTTTTAAATTTAAATTGTTTATGTTATTTATAAGTCATCTAAATCTTATAAATAAATAATTTATTTCCCTACTATAAATAGTTCAAAAAATAAAGAAGAAATTTTAGATAAATACCTTTGAAAATTTTCTCAAGATTTATATGTCGAGATTTCACAATTATTTTAAATGTTATCCATATTTTTTTATGGCAATAGAGATACGTATACCTTTATGAAGATTTCTTGGTATTCAAGTCATATATTATTATGCTTACATTAACTATTTGATAGATAGATCTAGAAAAATATGGATGGATAATCATATTTGAATGAAATTATCTTAGTATTTGATTATTTTATTAGTTAACGATTTTTTGGAAATTACTTTTCCAACTCTCATACATTTTGGCCTTTAACAAAAAGCCCAAAAGAATAACATGTAAATGTTAAAATATTATACAAATATTTTTCTTGGTAATGAGTTCCTACTCATTTTTCGATCTTAATTAATATTTGGAAGTTACATTTTCTATCGACATATTTTTGGTCTTCTACAAAAAGCATCCAAAATACTATTAAGGTATTAAATCATTGAAATTGGCCTCATGTGTCAAACTCCTATTTTTTTTGGTATCATGCTAAAAGCTCTATAATCAACAATGTTATCTTCAAAATAAATAAATTGCAAGATATCAATTGGATTTTGTCAAACGGGTGTAAATAGCCCCAAGGTTTATAGGGACTTAAGAAATCCACGTGACTCCCCTACTACCTGGAAGTCCAATAGACTGAATGATTTGTTTTCACAAATTGAAATATTGGTGAAATACTATCAACAAAAATCAAACATACAAAAATCCAAGAGAAGGAGTTATTTTTCTCATTTGAATACACAAAAGGCAAATATCAACACAATATCTGGAAGTGCAAAGATAATTGAAAGTTTTGGAAAAGCACATGTGCTGTTACCAGGCGGAACTAATTTGAGAATCGAATATGCACTTTATTCCCCCAAGTCTCAAAGAAACTTACTGAATTTTAAGGATATCCGTAAGAATGGATACCATATTGAGACTACAAGTAAATGGCATTCTGAATACATTCACATTACAAGTATGATGTACAGGAAAGAAACAAGTGTTGAAAAAATTGCCTACGTTTTCTTCCGGGTTATACTACACTAAAATAAGTGCAATTGAATCAAATGTGGTCATAAACCAGATGTTTATGGACCAAGAAACTTTTTATCCTTTGGCATGACCGGTTGAGCCATCCGCGGTCAGTAATGATGCGAAAAATAACATAACAATCATGTGGGCATACTTTGAAGAACCAGAAGATTCTTCAAGCTAATGATATTACTTGTGTTGCTTGTTCACAAAGAAAGCTAATCACTCGCCTATCACCAACCAAAGTAGGGTTTGAATCCCTCAATGTTCTGGAAAGGATACAAGGGGATATATGTGGGCCAATACACCCCTCTTATGGACCATTTGGATATTTTGTAAATTGATGCATCAAGCAAATGGTCACATGTGTGCTTATTATCAAGTCGCAATTTGGCATTTTCACGATTACTTGCCCAATTAATACGATTAACAGCACATTTTCCAGATACCATTCATTTAGACAATGCTGGTGAATTCACTTCCCAAATACTTAATGATTATTGCATGTCTATTGGGATAAAAGTTGAGCATCATGTAGCTCATGTTCATACACAAAATAGGCTTGATAAATCGCTTATCAAGCGCCTACAAATGATAGCCAGACCAATGATTATGAAAGCTAAACTACTAGTTTCCGTTTAGGGCCACACTATCTTGCACGCAGCAACACTAATTCGCATCAGGCCAACAAGTTATAATGCCTCCTCTCCTTTAAAAATGGTTTTTGGTCAGGAAACCTAATATTTCCCATCTAAAGATTTTTGGGTGTGCGGTTTATGTCCCAATTGCTCCGCCACAACGCAAAAGATGGGACCTCAAAGGAGGTTAGGAATATATGTCGAATACGAATCAACATCTATAATCAAATATTTAGAGCCATTAACGGGGGATTTATTTACGGCTCGATTTGCTGATTGTCATTTTAATAAAACAGAATTCCCAGCATCAGGGGGAGGGACTAAACAGCTGGAAAATCAAAATAAAATAAGTTGGAGTGAGTTATCATTATCTAATCTTGATCCTCGAACTAAACAATGCGAACTAGAAGTTCAAAAGATAATGCACTTGCAAGGACTTTCAAATCAGTTACCAGACACATTCACTGACCCAAAGAGAGTGACAAAGTCACATGTTCCAGTTGTTAACGCTCCAGTTAAAATTGATATCCTAAAGGGATGAGTCTAGAGCACGCCAGCAGCGTGGTAGACCAATCGGTTCCAAAGATAAAAATCCTCGAAATAAAAAGGGAGCTAATAACCAAGATGGTCAAAACGAGGTAAGAGAAACGGCAGAAGAGTCTCCTGATGAGACACTAGACATGATGGTTCCAGAAGAACCTCAGGTACCTGAAAATGTAGAGATCTCAATAAATTATATCATGTCTAAGACAAATATGGAATCGAAATGAAACCGACGTCGATGATATTTCTGCATATAATATAACGCTAAATGTGATTGAAAATGAGGAGGATCAAGAACCAAAATCTGTCAAGAAATGCATGCACAGAAAAGATTGGCCAAAATGGGAAGACGCAATACAGGCAGAATTGGACTCACTAATGAAACCGGAAGTTTTTGGACCAGTTGTCCGTACACCCGAGGGTGTAAAACCCGTTAGATATAAATGGGTTTTCATAAGAAAACGTAATGAGAAAAATGAAATTGTGATATATAAAGCACGGCTAGTCGCACAAGGATTCTCACAAAGATCCGGAATTGATTATAAGGAGACTTATTCTCCCGTGGTGGATGCAACTACTTTCCGATACCTTATAAGTCTGGTAATACAAGAAGGTATTGATATACATCTAATGGATGTTGTGACAGCTTATTTATATGGGTCATTTGACACTGATATTTACATGAAACTCCCTGAAGGATTGAATTTGCCTGAATCATGCAAAGTAAGTTCTCGAGAACATTGTTCGATTAAGTTAAATAAATTATTATATGGTTTGAAACAGTCAGGGCGTATGTGGTATAATCGCCTTAGAGAATATTTGTTAAAAGAAGGCTATAAGAATGATTCGATTTGCCAAAGTATTTTTATAAAGAGATCTGGACCCAAGTACGTCATAATTGTCGTGTATGTAGATGATTTAAATATAATAGGGACTCGCAGTGAGCTTCCTCGCGCAATAGAATATTTGAAAAGGGGTTTTGAAATGAAAGATCTTGGAAAGACAAAGTTTTGTCTAGGGTTGCAAATCGAACATCTTAAAGATGGAATTCTTGTGCATCAAGAAACTTATATAGAATAGGTGTTGAAAAGGTTTTATATGGATAAATCACATCCAATGAACACACCTATGGTTGTGAGGTCGTTTGATGTTGAGAAAGACCTTTTTCGGCCTCCAACAAATAATGAAGATATCCTTGGTCCTGAAGTACCATATCTAAGTGAAATTGGGGCACTAATGTTTCTCGCCAGTCATACGACACCGGATATATCATTTTCTTTGAATCTATTAGCAAGGTATAGCTCATGTACAACAAGGAGGCACTGGAATGGAGTAAAACAAATCTTTCGATATCTCCAAGGTACCAAAGATATGGGTCTATACTTCACTAATCAATCAAAGGCAAGTTTAAATTGGTTTTGCAGATGCTGGATACCTATCAGATCCCCATACCGGTCGATCACAAACCGGATAAGTATTGACTATTGGTGGAACGACGGTTTCATGGCGCTCCACGAAACAGACTATGACAGCCACTTCATCGAATCATGCTGAGATCTTAGCTATCCACGAAGCTAGTAGGGAATGTGTTTGGTTGAGAAATGTAATACAACATGTTCGAGGATCTTGCGGTATTATTTCGGATAAAGAATTACTAACAGTCTTATATGAAGATAATGCGGCATGTATTGCTCATTAAAGGAGATAGGACCAAGCATATACTTCCAAAGTTCTTCTTCACACATGATTTGCAGAAAAGCGGCGACATCAGTGTTCAACAAGTTCGTTCATGTGAGAACCTAGCTGATCTATTCACCAAGTCACTTCCGAATTCAACGTTTCGAAGAATAGTTCATGGTATTGGAATGCGACGACTTGAAGAACTCAAGTGATGTGATTATCAGGGGGAGAAAATACGTGTTGCACTTTTTTACCCTTGATCATGGTTTTGTCCCAACTGGGTTTTCCTGACAAGGTTTTTAATGAGGCAACAACCCCAACTGTATTTGGATTGACTATCTACTCTTTTTCCCTTCACTAAGTTTTTTCCCACTGGGTTTTACTTAGTAAGGTTTTTAAAGAGGCATAATGCTCTTAATCGACATCCAAGGGGGAGTGTTATGGAAATAGATGTATGAAATGGATGTCAATCCCTTTATTATCGATAAGTATATGTATTTGATATATATTATATTTGTTAGAGACAAATACATCTATGACTATATATATGCATTATGCTGAGAATGAAACAATATTTAGTTAAATGTATTAAATATTTTAGAGTAAACTACGATTTTCGTCCTTGTAGTTTGTCATCTATAACTATTTTCGTCCCTGTTCTTTAAAAATTGTTTTTTAGTCATTGTGGCGTTCAATTTGTTTCCTTTTTCATCCTTCAGGGTAACTCTGTTAAAGTTTAACAGTTAACTAAGGGTTATTTGGGTCTTTTCATAATTTTAATTTATTTTTTATTAAAAGTCAAAAATATATTAAATGAGGTACCAGTAAGTTTCAGCATTCTTTTTTGATGATGATGCAAGAGGAAACATAGGATAATTCCAAGAAGAACCGTGACTAACTACTTAGTGGAAAACTGGAGAAGTTCCCCATCTCCATATTGTTCATTAACATACTAGAACAACAAACATAAACTAAATCCCATTTCTCGAAAGTGGTATCGATTCACCACAAATTTCTTCCACACCAAGTTCATTGTTCAGATCAAAGTCCCTTGAAGAAGTTTGTTCCAAGTCAGAAACCTACCGGACAGGAATGAGTGAGTGACCATGGAGGTAATTGTAGGATGGCAGGTCTACTAATGCCAACCGACATCCGACAGATGACCAACATCTTCAAATCCGTTCAGATCAATACCAATTCCACCATTAGGGCCGTTGTTGTCGACAGCCTCACCAGCACAAACATTCACGTCAATGTCCAAAAAACCACGGGCATGTTTATTATCAGGAACCAAAACATATATGACCTTTTGAGGTTCTGCTGGACGAAACGCGCTAGTAACAACAGATCCCACCTTACCTCCCCCGGTCGCAACCCCTTTTCGGTCTGTCCCATTCCTCAGGTTCACCACCTACAAAAATAATGCAACCCCATCCCGCACAACGTTAACTTGAACCACGAATAGAAACCCCCCGAGTTATAACCAGAATTTTCATCTTACGTGTGAACCCAAAACCCCATTTTTGTCTACTCTTATGGTATTTGGTTGTGTTAGTACCTAAGGAGTCCACAAGAGTGTATAAGTATCACACAATTTGTAGAAGATGGCATGAATACAAACACAAACTTTTAAGTTTTAAATGAGTTTATCATGAATAAAAAAATAAATAGATTGTTCACGGAAATAAAACAAGTACAAGTACATATTCTAAAACAATCTAAGAAACACTAAATATTGATGCACAAGATAAGGAAGAGAAATAAGCAGAGGGTTGAGGAAATAAATATGTATGCATGAAGATGAAGAAGAGGTTCTTCATCTATTTATACCTAATGCATAAATGCAATTCAGAAAGTATATGCCACGTGTGAAGCACCTATTGAAGGCTTGTCATTTGTTCATAAAGCAACATGCTTTTCAGCCAAACATGAACAAGGATCCTATCAGAGTTGTTAAACATGTGGGAGGCAATAAAGTAACTCCGTACGTACTTTCAGACATGGGTTATGGGGTGGTTGTCCTTTGTACATCAAGGATAAGACACTATCTAATCTTGTTGATACACTTCATTTTGATCATTGATACTAAGGGCTCAAGGAAGATCCCCTCAGCTATCACTGAAGCATACACATGATCTCACACTTTATGTAGGCAATCTTTGTTATCATTGAACCGCTTTAGATCATGAGCTAGTTGCCTCTTTCTTCAACTCAGTCTTCAACATTCGCTGAAGGTTCCTTTGTGTGAACTTTGTCTTTGGATTTTCTAGGTTCAAATATCATTTCTGATAGGTTTCAGCAATCACTACGTGTAATCAGTGTTTGCGTTCGCTGAACCTGAATAGTATATAATCTAAGATTTTCACTGAGTATGGAAAGATCGTAATCAATTCACTAAAGGAGTTTGGATCAACGATCTCCCCCTATTTGATTAGAATTAAGCAATATAAGAAATTTGCTTTGAAAATATGAATGAGGAATTAAGATTTACAAAGTATAAATCCTAAGTACTGATTTGTGATATCTTTTTCATCTTTTATACTATCTGTATTGAGTTTCATTTATAAGAGTATGAAATCACAATTTATTACAAGTGTTTTAAACTAAGAAAGCATATTCACTGATAAGTGTAAGACAAATAGTTATTAGTGAATGTTAGATTGTATAACAAGAAGGACTCATATGTGCCTTGTCTCTTATTACTATTTTAGGGATATTTTTAGTACTAGATGGTTTATAATACTTCATTGAATATTTCATTAATGATAAAATTGAAGAGTACATTAGATAATGAAATTACAATAAGGTAAAATACAATACACTAAAGGTTACGGAGGAAAAAATTTAAGACTAAGTAGCATGGGAGGCTATGATGTCTTTTCTTCTTTTAATTTATTTTTGTAACCTTCTTACCATCGTCTTAAAACGATCATTATCATCTGTGCAGTAATATTGAAGGATTTGGAGGAATTTGACAGGAGCGATCATGATATCCATGTTTCTGAAAAATATGAGCTGCCCTATGTTGTCAATGAAAGTCATTCCTAATTTAGGGACAGTGACGATTTCATCAAAGCTACATTTTCTGTTGGTAGGCAGGGATGTACCGAGCATAGAGATGTAAGGGATCTCAAGATGAGCAAAGAGGTTTGTAACATCGAATTTTGTCTCATGTTCATTTCTGAACGATGGACCTTCCTCAGCATCAGAGACACTTTTTATTCTTTTAGTCGCTTTGGAGGGAAGAGGAGGAATCGCAACTATTTTTGAGATCCTCTTGAGAAGTTGGTTCCGGTGACCTTCAACTACGCCTTTGAACTGAGACTTGGGTTCTTGAATTCAATCTCTGATCTCGAGCCGTTCTGAAAAACAAAGAGTTTTAAGAATCGTGGTTGTTCAATTCTTACCTTTGTTCCTCTGAAGACGTTGACAGAAATCCGAGGACCCATTCTTGAAGATTGTCTGGAGATAGTGAAGCTTGTGATCATCTTATCCTGATGCGTGTGTTCACCTTATTTCTGAGCGTTTCTTCAGCAATCTCTTGGCTTGTTAGGGCTTTAGAGACTTCAAAGTTGGCTTAGGTTTCTTTGATGTGAGCTTCTCTGATTCTTTCAGCTTCAAGCGCCTCTTCTCTTTCTGAGGGAGAAAGGAAGGAAAATTCGTCTAGTTGTTCTTCTGTATTTACAGGGATAGCGTCCTCCAAACCAAAGGTATGAAAATTAATTTTTACTTTGGTCCGGTCTAGCTTCTTTTTTAGTTGGTCCCTTCTAGCTTCTATTTCAGCTTCAGGGATTATTCTCTTATTTACACGCCTTTGTACTAGGCCTTCTTTTTAAAAGTCCGAGTCATATACATACAGGAACACGTACGCTTTAGTAGGTTCGCTCAGAAATGGAGTAACCTTTAGGGAAAAGGTTGAGCTATGAGTAGAAGGTGAAGGTTCAGGGTCAGGAACTTCTTCAATATTTTTTATCGTAGAAATATTGGTGGGACTAATGAGGAATGGTAGAAAAGCAAGAGGTTGGGGTTTAGAGATGGTAGAGGTGAAGATAATGAGAGGAAGACTAACCTCGGGGTTATCGAGCTCCCCCTCTTTATTTATAAGAATGGTCAGGTTATCATCAGCCCTTCCTTTGTCTTTTTCAGTGCATGGAGGATCCAAAGTCTAAGGGGCCCTCTCCCCATGGGGTTCATTGAATATTACTCGAGGCATTGTAGGTGGCCTGACTGACATGAAGAAATAGTCAGTACTGATATCATCATCGTCGTCATCTTAATTATTACCTGGATGAGATGGTCCCTCTTCTTCACCATCATCACCATCATCATCATCTTCTTTTTCTTCTTCATCCCCACCAGCATCAGGATGGGACAATCACCCTTTACCTCAGCTGAGGGAATTTCCTTTTCAATTTCATCAACGAGAGCTTCAGAGTTTCGATGGTGCTTAGCTTCAGGGATGTGAGCAATGATGTTGTCTTCAACCTCCTTGGCGACCTTCTCCCTCTTTTTGTTGTCGTTAGGGAGAAGTTGGACAAGGAGAATGTTTAGCTTGTCCTTTAGGGCATCTAATGCCGATGAGTGCTCCATCTAAATCATGCCTAGCTGATTCAGAGCATCTCGATCCTCCGAGGTGAAGGATGGAGGATTGACAGGGACATGTGTTTTGAGAAGATTGAGGATCTCTGAAAGAGTTTCCCCCTGTTTGTCAAATTTTGTGCCAAGGGAGGTTATGGCAAAAGTGTTCTGAGCGACAACGCTCCGGAGAGTATAGATATCCGTTGTCAGCTCAGTCTTCAAACTGGGTACCCTAGCAAACTGTTTGTAGATGAGCTCAGCTAATATCTAAAGGTTATCCGCCTTCTTATTTATGATGTCACTTTCACCCACAAGGTGATCCAGGGTTGGCGTATGGAAGATTGCAGAAGGGGATGCCAGGAACACTTTCTAGACTTCGGTCTTCAAAGAGGGCAAAGTTTTTCCTAAGGCTCTCTTAGGTTTGTCCTTCTTTAGAAGGTCCACCTTCTTCAGTGGCTCGTCCACCTTCAAACCTATGTGCAACAAAGACAAATGAGGCAAGAAGAGCTTAGTGTTAGAAGAAAGGAAAGGGGTAGGAATGTGTTTAACATTTGGTTCTTTGAGAGTATCTAAAGGATTAGTCTTAGGGTTGAAACTTGAGATGTTTGTGTCCTGAGGATCATACCTGTCTCTGAGGTAGTTTCTTAGAAACATCCTCAACTCCTGTGCGCATTCCTGCCTAGTTATCAGATTGTTGAAACAACTCTGATAAGAGAATAACACGCTGATCAACCTCATAAGGTGTAGGGACAACCATACTTGATTCATTGGTTGATGTGTAGATCAAAGAAGAGTAAGTAGAAGAGAAAGATTTAGTAAAAGTGGCAGTGATAGTATTACCTGATCTAGCCTCAACAGAGCTAGTAACTATTGGCTTAGGGACCTTGGTCACCAGAGGAGGAGGTAATGCTGAAGAAGCGGCAACGGCTTTTGGATGCCGTTGTCGTGGTAGTGGCTAACGGTGGTGTTGGTGTTACACCGAAGTCAGACATCAATATATGTTCAGAGACGAACTTCTTTTGCTTCTTGAAAGGGGTTTTGTTTGCTATGGACATCTTGCGTCCGTCAGCAGTTGGGTTTTTTCTCTTCAGGAAAGGAGAGTTGGTATCTTGGATAACCATTGTATGGTTTTCCAATGGGTTGGATACCTGGACGTCTACCATGATGGTAGAAGAACACGAGGTTGCAGCATCAGTGATAGAGGGAGTGGTCGTTGGACATAGAACTATCTCCATCAACGTTGGGAATATTGGAACATCGTCATCCTTCTGTCGGTGCTCCAGGATGCGGTTTCCAATGTGAGAGAAATTCTGATTACCCGTCTTGGGTAATTAGGGTAGATGTATTCCATGAACATTCTCATGAAACATGGGTAAGGGATTCCCTTCTCTCTCTAACGCTTGTCTACGCGTTTCCTCAGATCTTCAAAGATGATCTTCACGTAGTTGATCTTGCGTCCGTTGAACAGGGACTAAGCCATGTCTAGGAACTTTCAACTTGCATGTTCCTGACCTCCTGTCTTGGTACCCAAACACTAAATGATGTGGGTAAACATGTATTGCCAAGGAGTTGATCGGGGCTTTTGAATCCTTGTGTTTTGGACAGTCATATTCGATCTGGTCCAAGAAGTCGCTTACTTCATCATCTATGGACTTAGATGCCCAGGGCTCACCTTATTCCCTCAGGGAACTTCAAAGCACCTATGATTGTGCCTACAATAATGGCAATGGTGCCTAGGCGAATGGAGAAATCCACAGCAAGAACTTCATTTCCCCTTTTAGTGACCTTCACGGTGTTGTGGGCAGTGTACAAGAATTGATGGAGATACTCCTTCACTCTAACAGGCTTGTGGCAGTTGGCATAGCTGCGAGTAGACCTGGCAAACGTGTCGTGTCAAAAAAAAAATAGGGTTCGTGTCGGGTTCAAAGTTAAACGGGTTGAAAATGCTTAACCCGAACACGCCCCGTTTAATAAACGGGTCAGAAAATCTCAACCTGATTTAACCCGCCTAACCCGACACGACACGATTAACCCGTTTATTCTTTTAACCCATTAAACCCGCTAACCCATTTGACCCACTAACCCGTTTAACCCATTTAACTACGGCTATAAACGAACCAAACAAACACGAACAAAGTCAAGTTCATGTTCGTTCGTTCACCAAAACTGAGTTAAAATATTATTTGGTGTTTACATTCACTCGCTTAGAAAACATAGACGTTCACTTTTCGTTTATGTTCATTCAATAAAAATTAAACAAATATAACAAAAAGTTTAAAATAACTTCAGGAGCACCTTGTTTTATAGGGTACTCCAACCAAAACAATCACATACGATCAAGTCAAAAAGCTCAAATCCTAAGGCTTAAGCCACTAAGCAAAGAAATTTGATGGTAAAAACAAGGGAGGGAAAAGGCCTATATATAGTGGAGTTCAAAGGCATTGTGTTCTATTTTCACCAATGTGGGATGGGTTGTGCTCATACTTTACTTTCCATCCTAAAGAAGAAAGAGTTAAAACATGATGAATATGAGGCTTTCATCCTACATTGAAAGTATTAGAAACATAAAGGCATATAAGCATCTATATATGAGAAACAATGACATTGTTTATACTACTAGTTTTTATTATAGTTAAATTTCTATAATATCAGTTTGTATTATATATTATTTCCAAAAGACTAATTTGTTATTTTTTTTTATAATATCAGTTTTCATTATATATTGTTATAATTAATTATAATACTTAAACGGGTTATTCGGGTCATTTTTTAGTTGAAAATTTTGACCCTGACCTTACCCGTTTAATTTTCGTGTCGTGTCGTGTCAACCCGTTACTTAAACGGGTTGAAATGTCTTACCCAAACCCGTTTAATTCGTGTCGAGTTCGTGTCGGGTTAGCGTGTCGTGTCAGTTTTTGCCAGGTCTAGCTGCGAGGGTATTTTTGCATAAAGAGAGCCGTATTTTTGAAGTAAGAGCATTCAGATGGAAGAGTAAGCAATGTAAGATGGTTACAGGGTTTCACGATTCCTTCTTCAAGCTTGAAATTAGTGAAGTCAGCGGCCTTGAATTCTTTGACGATGGTAGTTTCAACGTACATGGTTTCGTTAGTGTTGGACATTTCTGTTAAGACAATTAGGGATCCAAACAGAAAGAACATGGTTTAATAGAAATCTATAAACCAAGAAGTTTTTGGTACGAAGAATACCAAAAAGTTTAAGAAAAACAAGTGTTATGATGAAAAATTATCAAAATACTGGTTATTTGGTAGATTTAAAATAAATGTTTTGAAAAAGTTCAAGTTAAAAGCTCCAATGTGTTTTATTTGGTACAAAAGTGTACCATAAACAGATTTTAGTTAAGTTTCTTAAGTTATTTTGAATCAAAATATCCAAAATAGTCTTATGTTTAAAGAAGGAACCTTAGAACAGGTTTTTAGGGTCTTTGAAGTTTAAAATCACATAAAATAAGTAGAAAACATTTTAACTAGAAGTTAAAATGTGTTGGGTAGAAGTCGATGACAACTTAGAAGTTGTTTTCATGCATTAAAAATGACTAAACCAATCTTTTTAGTAGAGTTTGAGAGAAAACACGCACAAGTGTGTGTTCTTGAGTTTACAGAGAGAATTCGAGAAAGCCTTTTCTTGCCTTAGAAGATTTGAATGTGTAAAGTATGAAATGAATCGGAAATTACCTTTTATAGGGAGATAAGAGAGAAAGAGACTAAACGACGCTTTACTTTTTGAGAAAAGATAATTCTGGCACGTCCTTTCAAAATAGAGACCTTTGCACGCTAGGGTTTAAGTGGATAGAGAAATGTTATGGTCGACGTATGTCAGAATAATGCTGACACGTCCTTTCAAAATAATAATAATGATATTATTTAAATTTATAAATGTTAATCATTATCCATTACATCCTCTTATCATTGAAAATAAATGCATTTTCAGTGATAGGTTTTTCTTTTAAGAACCATTCTCTGAATAAGAAAGCATTCAAAAAGTGTAAGGATAGAATTTTATATATTGGCAAGATTTTCATATCTTTCATAAGAATTCAGGGTATGATTGAGAATATTAAAAGTTTGCACTTCATTTTCACTGATAATTATTAATCACTGAGAGTATCACTCTTCAGCGTTTAACATACCAAGTTCAGTGATCAACATATTAAACCTTGATTCATCAAAGGCTTTTGTAAAAAGATCAGCGAGTTGATATTTAGTAGATATTAAGTGAAGTTCAATATCACCATTCATAACATGATCCCTGATTAAATGATATCAGATCTCAATATGCTTGGTTTTGGAATGAGTACAGGATTATTGGCTATTGCAATAGCACTTGTGCTATCACAATATATAGGGATTTTGGATAGCTGAATGTCATAGTCACTGAGTTGATTTCTCATCCAAAGGATTTAAGCAAAACAACTCCCAGCAGCTACATATTCAGCTTCAGCGGTTGATGTAGACACTGAGTTTTGCTTCTTGCTTGTCCAACTTACAAATTTACCACCTAAGAGCTGACAGCCTCCAGTGGTGCTCTTTCTATCAATTTTACATCATGTAAAATCACTATCTGAGTAACCGATTAGATCAAACCCTTAGTCTTTGGGGTACCAAAGTCCCATATTAGGAGTTCCTTTCAGATATCTGAATATTCGCTTTACATCGATAAGATGGGATTCCTTGGGTTCATACTGATATCTATCACACAAGCATGTTGAGTACATGATATCTAGATGACTTGCTATAACATACATCAATGATCCAATCATTCCTCTATAGGTAGTTATGTTAACACGTTTCCTATCAGGATCCCTGGCCAAGGTTAGAGAAGGTGCCATATGAGTTTTCATTGAAGAATTCTGAGTAAAATCAAATTTCTTTAGCATTTCTTTAACATACTTACGCTGGCATTTGAAAATCCCTTCCTCGGATTGCTTTATCTAAAGGCAAGAAAATATGTTATTTCACCCATCATACTCATTTTATATTCATTTTTCATACGATTTGAAAAACGAGTACAAAGCTTAAGTTTTGTCGAACCAAATATAATGTCATCGAAATAAATCTAAGCAAAAAGGATGTGACCCTTATGTTTTCTAAAAAACAGGGTTTGATCAACCTTTCAACGAACAAAATTCTCTTTTAAAAGAAACTTTGAGAAGGTGTCATACCAAGCTCTGGGAGCTTGTTTTAACCTATAGAGAGTCTTATCAAGTTTATACTTTACACTACTAAACAAATGGCTAGTTCCGACGGCCAAATCCGTCGAAAAAACATGGTTTCCGACGGATTTGGACGTCGGAATAACCCTCGCCGGAAAATCACGTTTCCGACGGATTTCCGACGGATTGCGGCGGATTTGACCGTCGGAAACTATATTCCCCATTTTTGACAAATTAATAATAAGAAGGTATTTTTATTAATTAAAAAATCCGTCGGAACTTTCCGACGGAATATATTTTACCTTTTTTTAAAATAAAATATATGTCGGAAACCCGTCGGAAATTTCCGGCGGATTTGTATTATTAATTTCTTTTTCATTTATTTTGGAAATATATTTTCGACAGAATATCCCCTGAAAATCCGTCTGAAATGAGTTGGACATTTTCGAAAAAGAAATAGATTTAACATCCTATAAATGCTAATAATTATGCTAAATACAAAAAATCACAATATTATATATTCATCAAATCCCCATCAACAATTGTTCGGACACATACATAAATACGATTGTTCAAATTGTATCAATTCAAAAAAAGGATGAAAATACGACCCGCGATAGTGATTCCATCGACAAATGATTACCAAACTCACAAGAAACAACTTGTAGGGGTCAGACTTGAGTTTGCATCCCACTATTCACCAAGTCGAGTTTCCTCGTGACGACCGGAGGTTTTCCTAGTTACCTTCATGGCCATGGAATTCCGCCTGCTAGAAAGAAGAACAAGCACAAGTTAAATAATGTTGAACCTACAGTCGAAATGACCTCAATTGTCTTAAATACCCTTATATAAAACTCCAAATTTCTTATGAATTGCCTCATGGTTATAGAATAAAATATTTAATTAATATTGTAGTTTTATAATATATATGTATATATATACACAATTATATATTCACACCTGTTGCAACTCAAAAAGCTTCCTTTCTACTTCTCTTACTGCATCATGGCATTCTTAGATCTCGGCAAGGGTGTCAAGTACCTAAAACAAATACCAAAAGTAACAATTAAGACATGATCCAGTACAAATACACAAAGAACTCAGAAAAGTTTGAAGGAAGATCCCAGAAATACTAACTTGTCCACGCACCTGTTCCCGAATTAGATACCTAATTTTTCAAAATCTTAATGTTGATACCCAAATTTTCAGTAGCTTTATATGTGCCATCAGAATGACAACTCCCATATAAGTTTGAGCAAATCTATTAAGATTGAAAACTCAAAACAGTTAACTATAATAACAAATCAAAATTCGATTATGTGACTTCCTCGAATCGTAGATATGTATAAATAATTATATATACATATATAAGGTATTTCTACAGCCGATGTAATAAGTACCAATTTGGTGTCTTAAATTTGAAATCGAAAAGCAGTTAATTACCTGAGAAGAACCAGAGAATGATAGCACAAATTAGCAAGAGAAGAGGGATGAGATGATTAATCGAACCTGCAGATCAATATATGATGATTAATCGACCAACAACCCTCAGATCGGCAGTTAGCGCCTACCAGACAACTTGTTGCACACGATTCCGTTTTGGTGTACTAAAATCTTACCCGGTAAATAAATGATAGTGTTGAATTTTAACCGGGTAAGTGTTAGGTAAACGACCCCTAAGGCTCCCAATAAGTTTATTGAATAGATAAGAGGCAGGAGATTCGGAAACAAAAGTTGGTAATGCTTCTAACATTATTAAGGCTCCTAATATCAACTTGTTTGACTAGGATTTGAGACATTGATGGCACAATATTAACCTCCTTAAAGTGATTGTTTTTGTCGCGATATGTTTTACCAATATAATAAAGTTCATGGGATTTATTTGGAACTTTATGTTTTAAGTGACTTTAATGTTTGGTTTAAATCTGCATACAAACTCCTTTGTGAGCTTAGCATTTGGTGGTATCATATGAGTTTATGTTTTGAGGGAGACGTGGCTCAATTCCTGGGCTTTCAAACCATCTTTCTTTTTAAGCTTGCATTTATTTAATTCAAGACTCCAAAGAGTTGGTTCATTTAATGTAGTGTTTAAGAGTTTGTACTTTTAGTCAAAACTCCCATCTTTCCTAAATAGCAATGACAGTATATAGACCAAAACATACAAAAATGCAATATATTGGGGGAAACTACTTTTACCTACATAAGATGGCAAGTATGAACGTAAACTTCAGATCGATACAAACCATTTTTTTAGAAAAACTCCAAAATCGACGACCTAATCAGCTATAATCGAACAAACTGAAGTAATAAAATAGATTAGAAGTAGAAATCGACACCCAAACAAACATTTGGAACAAAAAATTCGATCCCCAACTCACCCCTATGAAGAAAACGGCGGCTAGGTAAAAAAGGGAGGCCGGATGAAGACGATGGTGGTGAGGCCGGATGAAGACGATCGTGGTGGTGAGGCCGGATGAAGACGATGGTGGTGGTGAGGCCGGATGAAGACGATGGTGGTGGTGAGGAAGGAGGAGGAGGACGGTGGTGGCGATTTCTGGTGGTGACGAGGGGATGGGGTAATGGGGTGACGGCTGGAGTTAAAAAAAATAGTCTAACCATAGATGGCCTTTTGGAAAGTAAAAGGAAAAGGGGAAGGAGGCAGGAGTTGAAAAAAAAGGGGGAAGGGGGGGAATGAATATTTTTTGTAAAATTAGTGAATATTTTTTGTAAAATCAAGACAATCATTAATATTTTTTGTAAAATTATATTTGATATACAATAAATTATTTATCATTAAACTTAATAATTACCGAGGTTTATCACATAAAATAACTGATGAAAAAATATATATCAAAATGGATGTAAAATCAAAAATATATATCTTGGAATTGTTTGTGTCTGTGTGTATATATATATATATATATATATACGTTAAAGTCCGGTTGAACCGGTTAAGGTCCAACATATTCATTAAAATCCACTAAAAACCGTTAAAATCCCAATAGTATTATTTAAACTTAAATTGAACTTATTAAGATCCAATGATTTAATTAAATTCCATTAAGAACCGTTAAGGGTCAATACAAGTCAATAAGACCAACTACAAACCACTATAGCTCAACTAAGGCACAATAGTATACGTCAAAGCACAATTGAACCCATTAAGGCCCGATAATATACGTTAAAGCCCGGTTGAACCAGTTAAGGCTCAATAGATTCATTAAAATCCACTAAAAACCGTTAAAACCCCAATAATATCATTTAAACTTAAATGGAACTCATTAAGACCCAATGATTTCATTAAAGTCCATTAAGAACCGTTAAGGCCTAATACAAGTCAATAAGACCAACTACAAACCACTATAGCCCAATTAAGGCCCAATAGTATACGTCAAGGTCAGGTTGAACCAGTTAAGGACCAGTAGTATACGTTAAAGCCCAATTGAACTAGTTAAGGCCCAATAGATTTATTAGAATTCACTAAAAACCGTTAAAATCCCAATAATATCATTTAAACTTTAATTGAACTCATTAAGACCCAATGGTTTCATTAAAGTTCATTAAGAACCGTTAAAGACCAACTTAACCGTTAAGGCCCAATACAAGTCAATAAGACCAACTACAAACCACTATAGCCCAATTAAGGCACAACAGCATACGTCAAAGCACAGTTGAACTCATCGAGGCCCAATAATATACGTTAAAGCCCAATTGAACCCGTTAAGTCCCAATAGTATACGTTAAAACCCGGTTGAACCAGTTAAGGACCAATAGACTCATTAAAATCCACTAAAAACTGTTAAAACCCCAATAATATAATTTAAACTTTAATTGAACTCATTAAAACTTAATGGATTCATTAAAGTCCATTAACAACCGTTAAAAACCAATTAACTCGTTAAGACCTAATTGATTCATTAAAAATAATTAAGGATTGTTAACGCCCAATTAACTCTAAGGCCTAATTCATTCATTAAAAGTCATTAAGAACCGTTAACGCCCAATAGTATACGTTAAAATATAATTGAACCAACTAAGACACAATAGTATACGTGAACACATTTTTATTGAAGTTAAAAATTTGAATAAATGTCAAAATATTTATTAATTAAACAATTTTGATGAAAAAATTATAAATAAAAACAAATTCCGTCGGAAATCTGTCGGAAATTTCCGACTGATTTCCGATAGATTTTAATTATATCGATTTTCTATTTATTTTAAAATATAAATACTTCCGACGGATTTTAATTATATCGATTTTCTATATATTTTAAAATATAAATAATTTCCGCCAGAAATCCGTCGGAAATTCGTCGCAAATTTCTGACGGATTTCCGACGGATGCTAATTATATCGATTTTCTATTTATTTTAAAATATAAATACTTTCCGTCGGAAATCCATCGGAAATCCGTCGGAAATTTTCGACGGATTTTCGACGGATTTTAATTATATTCTTAAAAATTCTTGAAAATGTTTAATAAATTAATAATTAGTGTAATTAATTACAAATTAGATGAGCTAATTGGTTTAATCAATACCGTTCCTATGGATTTCCGGCGAAATAATAGTCCGTCGGAAATCCGTCGGAAACTTATTACAATTTTATTTATTTATTTTTATTAACTCAGGGTTCCGACGGACTTCCGACGGATTTCCGAAGGACTTTTGCGATTGTTGACTTTTGTTGACTTTATCGAATCCGTCGGAAATCCGTCGGAAATTTTCCGACGGCCAAATCCGTCGGAAACTGTCTGTTGGAACTGGCCATTTGTTTAGTAGTGTTATATATATAACCTGGACGCTTAAATTCAGTGAATCCTAGAGGTTGTCCAACATAAACTTCCTCATTAAGTTTGCCATTCAGGAAGGCAATCATAACATCCATCTGAAGGACTTTAAAATCTTTATGAACATAGGTTAGGAAAAGTCTAATAGCTTCTAACCTGGCCACATGAGAAAAGGTTTCATCATAGTTGATGCCTTCTCCTGTCTGTTTCCCTGGGCAACCAGTCAAGCCTTGTTTCGAGTAACAGTGCCATTTTCATCTAACTTGTTACGAAACACTCATTTGGTGCCAATAAAAGTTTTTTTATATGGACGAGGGACAAGATTCCAGACTTTATTCTTTGAAACTTAGTCAGTTTTTCTTGCATAGCACTGATTCAATCAGGGTCAGTGATAGCTTCATCGACTTCTTAAGTTCTAGACAAAAATAAAGTTAACAAAACAGACATATATTACCCATACCCCATCTGGTTTTAATACCTGTACTTGGATCACCTATTATCTGATGGATGGGATGATCTCAAGTCCATCGTCGAGCTAGTAGTTGAGGAGATGGATTAAAAATTTGGTTCAGCGACAACTTGTTTAGGGGTTAAGGAAGATGCTTCAGTAGTAGATTCTTCAGCATTTTCTATCATCCCTGGTAGAGATCTAGAAGAACTATCATGCTCTTAAATAGGTTCCGAGTTTGATACTTGATCATTTACTGAGGAATCGTTGTTCAAGGATTCTAATGGAGAAATATGGTTAATGGGAGTAACACTGACACCTGAGGAGGATGTGTGGTTACTATTAATCATATTTGGGATAAAATGAGGTTCTTCTTCATCATATTGTCCAGTGCTTGAAGGAGGACTAAAGAATGATTCAGGTTCCCCACAATTAGACTTCATCCAATTGTTCAACTCTTCGTTATCTTCAGGGATGGGGATAGAATTTGTTGAACGAGATTTGTCAAATGTGACATTGATGGTTTCTTCAACAACTAGTCTCCTTTTGTTGAAGACTCTTAATGCCTTAGATATTGAGGAATATCCAAAAAAAAAACATCATCTGCCTTGGGATCGAACTTTCCAAGATGATCTCTATCATTCAAGGTATAACATTGACATCCAAAAATGTGTCGAAAGCTCAGAGATGGCTTTCTTCCATGGAAAAGTTCGTAGGATATCTTCTTGAACCTTTTGACTATAGGGATCGATTATGAGTGACACATGTAGTGTTAACTGCTTCAGCATAGAATTGAGTTGGTAGATGAGATTCGTTGAGCATCGAACGGGAAACTTCAATGATTGTTTGATTTCTTCTTTCAACAACACCATTTTCCTGAGGAGTCCTGACTACTAAAAAATTATGGGAATTCCTTTTTCTTCAAAGAAACTAATTAGGGTACTATTTTTTAAATTCAGTGCCATGATAACTTCTTAGAGAACGAACAGTAAGAGTGTCCAGGATTTCCATCTTTTTGATGAAGGAAATCATTTATTCAGGAATGTCACTCTTGAATCTGAGAAAGAATACCAATCTGGAATACCCATCAATGATGACGAGTGTATAATTCTTTCCAGCTATGGATCTAACATTGACAAGTCCAAAGAGATCCATATCACTACAAAAACGGAAGGCTTTCACCTACGGCCATTTCCCTGGGAAATTCGTCGCTAAACGGTAATCCGTCACAAAACCGTCACAAAAGTTGGTGTCTACTTCGTTGGTGGGTAAATCAAATCAGTGATAGATTACCCAGAAAATTCAGGTCAATCCGTTGGTATTTTCTTGAAAACATCGGATTTCGTCGGAACCATTAGTATTTTTTGGGTGATCCGTGGTAATCACCCAGGGAAATTTTCCTAGGTGTTTTTTGTGGGTGAAAGTCATTTTTTTGTAGTGTATGGAGTAAGTGAAGAGGAGTGGTCACTGAAGACACTTGTTTAGATCTGAAACTTGCTCTTGTCAAGTTTCTTTTTTCACACGCTGAGCAACGAGATTCATTTGCAAAGGAGTGATGAGGAAGGCTAGTAACAAGTTATCTTCTTGATAAATCGTTTATCTTATTGAAGTTCACATAACTTACATTCTCATTGGAATCCACCCGTAAGCACAATTGTTACAGATGGTAACTTTCACCTACTCCTAAGAACTTGTATCCTCAAGTAGTTAAGTTTCCATAAATTTTACACTATTATGTAAGAGTGCAGATACTAATTTAAAAAAAATTAAGGCAGGTAATGAGAGTATAAAAACATCACAATTTTCCAAGAAATAGTACACCTTAAACTTTTACATTGTCTTACCCTTATAAACCAAATGTTGTTAAAAAACTTGGTTTACAACAACCCATAGTTAAAAAAGAGGGACAACAACGAACATAATTTCAACCATAGCAACCCAAAGGCATCAAACAATACAAAATCATTTCAGCTAAGTATATTATTGTGCATATTGATACCATCACTTAGAAAGAACAAAAAGAATACGAGAAACACCTTACTTAAAGAATAACAAAGATGGAGAAATTCAAAAGTAAGATTGGTGTTCGATTTATAAGAAACAAACAAGTCCTTTTAACCAAAATGCTTTTAATATAGGAAAACATTGAGTTGATACTCAATAATAATGAAACATATCTTACTTCTAGTGAACTCCATAGGCATACAAACTTGCAAGTGTTGGACCTGTATGATGGACTGGTTATGTGTACCATAATTTGAACCTTGAAATGGAGGATGGGTAAGGGTAGCTTGTATATATACATATAGCCTAAAACCCTGGGGGGTTTTGCCCTTGTAGGTCTCAAGTTCGAGCCTTGCAACGGACTTTTCCTCAGACGAATTTTGGAGAATTATGGTGTTGGAAAGGGAGGCGATTGCGGGCCGCTAGGGGTACCTGACCCGCTCTAACGTGCCCGAGTACAAAGCTAACAGCTAACTTTAACTCCGCTGGTCCAAAAAAAAAAGTATACATTTAGATGTAGAAAGATGTAAGTTGCAACAGTTGATTTTTTTAAAAGATGTAAGTTGCAACAATTGATCTTTCCCCTCTTTTTATTTCTTTAACTCATTTTGCCAAACTGTAAATGAAACAAGTATAAACAAACAAAATGTAAGTAAAACAAATATTGAATTTATGATTCCAAAATATTGAATTGAGTATTTGGGCTAAAACATGTAGCATAAAAATACAAGAAAACATAACCAAATAGAAAACAAGAACGTAAGGTGTATAAAATTGTATTCATAGGAAAGGGTAGGAAGAGAAACCTATAAATGTGGTTTTAGGAGTCATACCTTCTCAGGTCCTATTGTCCAAATCCAGAATATGATGACTATACCCATAGTTAGAAATAAAGGCCCCTTCTAATCTGGCTCTAGCTTTAAAACCAACACCAACAACTGAGTAGAAAATGAGCCATATAGTGAGTCAGTAAAACTGCAAAAAGAAGCAATATAACAGTTGATGATTAAAGAAGAAACACAAACAAAGGTTAAAAAAATGCCCATATGGGTTGGACTACCCAAGAAAATGCAATGCCATAAGTGGAAGATACAATGAAAACTACAAGGTCTGTAAATTCAACATTAGTAAATTGTTGGATGAAACATTGATATCTCAATTATGCTACAAAACAGTATTTTAAACAGATTTCAACCAAGTAAGATAGATACACGTTGCTGATTAAAAAATGTAACATTTCGAACTTCTAATATATCTTTAGGTCAAATTTCAACCAAGATACACTAAGTGCGATTTAAAATACAACCCATGAAAAGACATGTAGATCAAGTATAATGAGAAAGCAAAGATAGATGTCATAATAAAATATTTGATTGAATAAAATGAAAACTAATGGTCAATCAATACATCCACTCATAAGGTTGAAGTTTACCTTGAAAGAGAAGCAATCGAGGTTTGGGGATGAGAAACAATCAAGCTCTGGGAAAGTGTTAGGGTTTAAATTAAATTGCGTCAAAATAAGGAAATTGTGCTCTATTGTAAATATGGCAAGTGTATAATGTCATTCTCTTTTTTTCCTCATATCGTTTAACCCTATCATATAAATATGAGTCTTAGGGTCATTGTTTGGAGTGCGATTATCGTTCTAGAGAGAGAGAAACGATATCTTAAGCTTATGTTGTATTGAAATCTACAAGTGAGATATCCGACTTAAATAATCGTTCTTTATATCGTGTTCTTCATATTCTTCGCATATTCATAATATTATTCTTGTACTTGATGCTTAAGCTAGGATCAACAATTGGTATCAGAGCCTCACGATTTGAGTTTTGATCTAATTCTGGTTGAATTCAAAAATTATAAGGTACAAATCTCAATTTTTTTTCCAAATACTTATCGATTCAAGCTTTCATAGCCTGAATTGACAAGAATTTATATCGCACCTTAGTATTTCGATGAAAATTTATATCGCACCTTCATATCTCGATAAGTATTTTTATCGCACCTTATTAAATCGATAAGATTTTTATCGCATCTATTTATATCGACAAGCTTATTATATCGCACCTTTCATATCGACAAGTTTTTATTCTTCGAAAATCTTGTGGTTAATATACTCTTAATTACTTTAGTTTAATCTGTAGTACTTTTGATTCACTTTTAATAGAAAACTCAGGGTCTATGACTTCTGCATCTTTTCTGGTTTAAGGGTTCTCAAGGACACACCTTAAACTTTAGTAATTCCCTTTTACTTTATTTTGATTCGTTTGGAGACTCGGGGTACTTACATCTACTCTTCCATAAAAAGACTTGTTCTTTTTTGTCGATAAAGGCTTCCTGCTCTTCAATATTTCAAAATAAAGAAAAAACGGAATTTCGATATTTTTTTTATTTTTATCGCGTCCTTTAAGACCTGATAAGAAGTCTTGTCGCATCCTCTTTACCCGATATAAAATCTTGTCGCCTTCGTTCGCCCGATATAAAATCTTGTCGCCTTTATTTCACCCGATAAGATTTCTTATCGAGTTATCTTAACCCGATATAAATTCTTATCACACCCAAAATCGACATTTTATTTTTATTTTAAAAAGAACTCTTAGAATTTTTTTCAAAACTCGTCGATTGAGATCACTCTGTCAAGTACAATGACTACATGCGAAGCCATGGCTATTGGTTCCGACACCAAACCGCTGATTCTTTTCAAAGGAGAATACTCTCAATGGAAAGACCATTTCCTCGACTTCATTGATAGACATGACTATGCCGAAGAGATCACAATGTCTATCAATGAAGGTCCTCCTCCAGTTCTCTATCACGAATGTCCAGCCATGCCGAATAACAATCCTCCTATGCCGGCAAGACAAGAAGTAAAGTCGAAGTCTAAGTACACTACTGAAGAAATGAGAAGACCAAAAGGTGATCAACTTGCTCGATCTTAGCATCCCAAATGATATCTATATGAGCATAGATAGTCACTGTCGCACGGCTAAGGGGATGTGGGAGCAAATTCAGAAAACTATGCTTGGAACTAAGATCGGCACACAATTGAAGATAACAAATTGCATCTCACAATATGAAGAGTTTAAAGCAAAGGAAGGAGAGAGTCTTACGGACACGTATGAGCGGTTTGTCCAACTTCTTAATGAACTTAGCAAGAATGATATCCGCAAGACTAAAATCGAAAACAAGATGAAACTAGTTAGCAACCTTCAACCAGAATGGCGTCGGTTTGCTAATCAAATCAAACATAGCAAATCTCTCGCTGAGCTTGATCTGCACGAAGTCTATGAAACACTCAAGCAAGACGAAGATGAGGTTCTCGAAATTATGGAGAGAAACAAAAAGCGGAAAAAGCCTTCCGATCCAATTGCTCTAGTGGCGAAAGACGAAAGTGTTATGTTTCGAAGCACACCGCACGACAAAATTTCTGAAGAAGAAGACGTTGAATTTGTTGATCCCGTGATAGCCCTTCTTCAACAACAATTGGCTTTTCTCACACAGTCCTTCCAAGGCAAATTCACTCGTCGTCCCAATCCTAATCAACAACACTTCAGGACCAAAGAATTTTGAGCGAAAGAATGCTTTCGAACAAAGCTCTAATGGCGGAAGATAAATTCGAGAAAACCGGAAGATAAATTCGAAGGTGAAAAGAGCCTGTGCTACAACTGCGGGAAAACCGGGCATCATGCAAGAGAATGTAGGAAGCCGGTTGTCAAAGATGCCAATTACTTCTCATATAATCTCATGCTAGCTAAACAAGAAGAAGCGGGCAAAGCTCTAATGGCGGAAGATGATAACTTCTTACATCACGATGATGATGAACTGGATGAGGAAATTCAAACTCACTTCAGTCTGATGGCATACACTGATCCCTCGAGTGAAGATTCTTCTGCTCACGCTTCCGACTACTCACCCGAGGTAAGTCCATCTGACTATAAGACTTCTGTTGCTCAAGTGAATGATTTGATCATACAACTGAATGCATTACAATCTAAGTTAAAAACTGAAAAATAATTAGTTTCTAATTTAGAGACACGGTTAGAAAATAATCATGATCAATTATTATTTGCCACATCCGAAATTGCCAATCACAAAAGTGACATTTTGAAATTACAAACGGAAAAGACCACTTTGAAAGATGAGAATTTAATTCAAAAGCAACAAATCTCCAATCTCACAACACAAGTTAAAAAATTCGAATGTGAGAACGAAGATCTTTTGTCCAAATTTAATATTGCCACTATTCAAAGGAATGATCTTTTAGAAAAGCTCAAGAATTCAGAACTTAAACTGTACAAATTGGGTCAAACTGAACAAACAATACATTTAAATGCACCTAAAGACTTATGTTCAAAAGTTGGCTTAGGTTTTGAAAATCCAAAATATCTAGCAAAATCCTTATACAATACCCTAACTCTATATAAATGTGAATATCTCGACCTTAATCCTGATTATAGAATTCAATTTATGAAATCTTCTCTCAAAGTCGAGAGGCGGGAAGATTGGAATAGGAAAAACAAAAAGTTTCATCAAATTCTGTTTTGCTATCCCACTTATATAGAAAAGGAATCATCAAAAGGATCTCTTCCAAATGACTATTTTCCTTCCTACACCGATGAGGAAATTCACACCGAACCACCCACGTTCAAACCATATATTCCCACCTTATTTTTAGAAAAGAAAATTGTTCAATTAGAAAAGGTCTTGGAATCCGAACGTACTTCATCAAAAAAAGAAAAAGAAGCTTTAATCACTAAAATTCAAACATTAGAAAACAATGCTTTACAAAATCCCGACAATGACACAACTTCAAATATTTCATCTTGTAAAGCTTTTGTTAGCTCTTATTTGGATGAATGGGATGAAATCCAGTTTAAGATAGATCCTAACTATTGTCCTCCTACGCACAAATATTCCCCATCTCCCGATGAGATAAATGACGAGTTGGATGATTTTGAAAACATAAATGTCTCACAACATAACTCTAATCGATGTTCCAATGTGTCTGTTGTTGACTTTGATTTCAATCCTACTCTTCCAGGTCATGAGACATGTTTAGATAAATGCAGAAATCCCATAGAATCGGTTTACATTCCAATTTTTGAAAATGAATGTTCAACAAGTTTTTCAAAACTTTCTCATCTCAACAAAAGGAGCAAACCAAATTTTTCGAAACAACTAAATGTCATCAAAATGCTAATGTTCATCCGTTTCGTGTTTCAGCTTTACGCCCTCTAAAGCAAGTTTGGATTGAAAAAGGCGCAAATCCCACAAAGTCAACATCCCGCAATAAGAGAGAAAATTTTAATTTTTCAAATTTCAAAAACTCCGTTTCTAGCTTTAAATTTCCAGTTTCCATTAATTTTGTTAAACATTTAATTTAGTTTTCAAGAAATAAAATTTGTTGCTCGAATTGTGGTGTGAATGACTTTGTCAATTTAAATTATTATGGTTATGATTATTCTTCTAACATGCACAATTCCTTCAATAATCATCAAGTCAATTACTTTTCCAATTATCCTGTTTATAGATGGGTTCCTAAAAGGCCCTTGGCTAATGCATCTAAGTCCCACTATAAATGGGTACCAAAGGGTGCAAAGCTAACTAACCCCGAAGGACCCATTTACAAATGAGTACCTCTGATTTCTTTCAGGACGGTTATGTGTGGTACTTAGATTCTGGATGCTCCAAACACATGACTGGTAAAAAGGAGCTTCTCACCAATTACATAGAAAAACATGGCGACACTGTGCGGTTCAGGAACAACGATTTTCTCCAATCCGAGGATTCGGCGACATAGTCAACAAAAACCTCACGATCTCACGAGTATCATATGTTCAAGGCCTTAGTCACAACCTACTTAGTATTGGTCAATTCCGCGACAAAGAACTCGAGGTGAATTTTCTAACTGAACGGTGTTGTGTTAGAAAATACGACGGTGATGAACTTTTGGCCGGATCTCACAAGTCAAATTTATATTCTATTGATCTCTCAAAAGTTAAACCACCATCAAGTCTTTGTCTCGTTTCTCAAACTTCAAATGATAAATGTTGGTTGTGGCATCGCCGACTCTCTCAATTAAACTTCAAGAATATAAGTAAACTCACAAGTGGAGGGTTGGTCACCGGGTTACCAAAGATCAAATTTGAAAAGCCTCATTTATGTAGTGCATGCGAGATGGGTAAAATGAAGAAAGTCTCTCACAAGCCCAAAGTGGAACATCGCACTACTCGTCCTCTTCAACTCATCCACATGGAATTGTGCGGCCCCATGCAAACTGAAAGCATTCACGGAAAGAAGTACGTTCTCGTCATGGTGGACGATTATTCTCGCTACACATGGGTTCGATTTCTTGGAACAAAGGATGAGGCTCCCGAGGTCATTATTACATTTCTGAAGAATATTCAAGTCAAACTTGAATTGTCTGTCCGATCAATTCGCACGGGTAATGGCACTGAGTTCAAGAACCACACGCTTGATTCTTTTCTATCTTTTGTTGGTATATCACATAATTTTTCTACGGTTCGAACTCCTCAACAAAATGGTGTAGTCGAACGACGTAACCGTACGTTGGTTGAAGCTGCTTGCACCATGCTTGCTCTCTCTAGATTACCCCATTATCTCTAGGCAGAAGCTATCAACACCATTTGCCACACGCAAAACCGTTCCATCATCAACAAGCGCTTTACCAAAACACCGTATTAGCTGATCAACAAGTGAGTTCCTTCACTTCATCATCTCCATACGTTTGGTGGTCATTGCTCCATTCTAAACGACAAAGAGGAACGTGGCAAACTTCATTCAAAAGCTGATGAAGCATATTTTCTCGGTTATTCACCTAACGCTTCTGCTTATCGTGTTTATGTGAAACATGCTAGGTGCGTAACCGAAAGCGCGAATATCCAATTTGATGTAAAGGCTGAAATGGCACCCGAACTCACCAACCCTGCACATACTGGCGTATTAGCTTCCGAACACCTTAGTTCGGAACCTGTTCAAAACCCATCTCAACCACTTCAAGCTTCCACTTCCAAATCCGCGAACTCAGAATTGGATGATCTGTTTGAACATTTTTACACTGATTATTCTGGATCATTCATTCTGATGACTCGCACCCCAACTACCTTGGATGTTGTCGAGACCTCAAATTCTTCTGGATAGCCACCTTCTACCAAACCGTCTCAATTGCTGCAAATCCAAGTTCATCCCCAACATCGGAAACAACTCAAATCCCTAAAATTCTAACCCAAGTTGCTCCCACACATGCACCCCTTACGGTTCCACGTACTCAAGTTCCCAGGCAGTCACCTACTAATCCGGAACTGGCATTCTCTTCCCCACCATCGAATCCCACTCAAACGGATGCTTCAAGTTCCATTTGCACTTCCGGTATGACTCCTACCTTGGAATCTGTTCAAGATCTTCCTCTCGGAACCTATATGGATAACAATCCCGATCTTGCGGCAATCCAACCACTTCTGCATACACATAAATGAATCCGATCTCATCCACGTGAACAAATCATTGGAGATCCATCTAATCTAGTTACCACTAGATCTGCATCGGCTAATGATTGTTTATTCTCATCTTTCCTAAGCAAAATTGAACCCAAGAAAATACATGAAGCCATGTCTGATCCTGATTGGATTGTGGCTATGCAAGAAGAGCTAAATCAGTTTTAAAGCTTGACAGTATGGCGTCTCGTTCCACGACCGCAGAATAAGACCATCATCGACACCAAATGGATTTTCAAGAATAAACAAGATGAAGACGGAATTATTGTACGCAACAAAGCACGACTTGTCGCGAAGGGTTATCGTCAACCAGAAGGCATAGATTATGACGAGACATTCGCACCGGTTGCTCGAATTGAAGCCATTCGCATGTTCTTGGCACACGCGGCTCACAAGAACTTTGTTGTTTTCCAAATAGATGTCAAGACTACTTTTCTGAATGGTGTTTTACACGAAGAAGTATACGTCTCTAAACCGGACGGATTTGTCGACCCAAATAAACCGGATCATGTCTACATCCTTGATCGAGCACTTTACATCGTGCATGGGATGATAGTTTATCCAACTATTTGGTAAAAAAACGGTTACTCCAAAGGTAAGATCGATCCTACTCTTTTTATTAAAAAGTACGGTAATGAAATCATGCTTATTCAAATTTATTTAGATGACATCATTTTTGGTTCGACTAACCTAAATCAATGTAAAGCATTCTTCGAGCTCATGATTGCCAAGTTCAATATGAGCATGATGGGTGTGATGAATTTTTTTCTCGGTCTTCAAGTAAAACAATATTCTACGGGAATATTCATCAACCAATCAAAATACATCTCAGATATGTTGCGTAAATATAATATGATGACTTGTACGGCTATTGGAACTTCCATGTCTATGGGCTCAAAACTACACGATGATCCCTTGGGAAAAGCAGTAGATGCTAAAAACTATCGGGGAATGGTTGGTTCGTTAATGTATTTAACGGCTAGTCGTCCAGTCATAATGTTCGCTACGTGTCTTTGTGCTAGATATCAAGCATCTCCCAAAGAATCTCACTTTAGTGCCATTAAGCGTATTTTTCGTTATTTAAAAGGTACTACTGATCTTGGCCTATGGTATCCTAAGGATACCAGTTCCGAGTTAACTGCTTTTTCAGATGCTGATCACGCCAGATGCATGTTTGATCGAAAAAGCACGACGGGCCACATTCAGTTCTTAAGAGGTAAATTAGTGAGTTGATCCTTGAAGAAAGAAACTTGCGTCTCCACATCCACTACGGAAGTTGAGTACATTGCTGCCGCAAGTTGTTGTTCCCATGTCTTATGGATGCGCACACAACTCAAAGACTATGGCTTCTGGTTCAATAAAATTCCAATTTATTGTGACTCCAAAAGCGCAATCGCCGTATCAAGCAATCCAGTTCAACATACCAAGACAAAACCCATCGATGTCCGATATCATTTTATTAAAGACCATGTCGAAAAAGATACGATTGAACTATATTTTATTAATACAGAACTTCAGCTTGCCGACTTGTTCACAAAAGCATTGGATGAAAAACGCTTCCAATTCCTAGTGTCCAAGTTGGGCATGCTTAATCTCAAAACCTGATTCACAATCAGTGTTCTCTAAGTACACAAAAAGCCCATTCAAGTATCAATGCACATTCGCCTTTTGGAGTGAATATTCATTATTCTTGAATTCTCGTTTTGTGGATTTTGAGTTTTATTAAGTTTTCTGTATTTTCAATTTATTTTTGTCTCGTACACCTTTCGTCATGTTTGTATTTTTTTCTGTTTTAAAAATCAGTTTCGATATTTGTTTTTTACTAAACCATTCAGCATTCAAGGGGGATCGATCAGGTACTTTCACAATTCGAGGGGGAGCACTTATAATATTTTTCAAAACTTCTCATTTTCAAAATAAGTTCAAACTTATCGGCCCAGTAACACCCGACAAGAATTCTTGTCGAGTGCCAAAGGCCCGTTAAACGTCCTCTCGTCAACTTTGGCCCGATGAGATTTTGCCACGTGTCAATTTCTAATGATTTCACTATTTAAACCACGTGCCCCACTTGCACTATTCACAATTTCAAAATTCCTTTTCATATTTTTTCTCCCTCAAAACCACCCGAGATTCAGCTGTTGCACGATTTCTTTTTCTCAAATCTTCGAGTTTTTCAAATCAAAGCACATCACCAGGTTCGTAATCACTTCTAGATCAACTTTAATTCTTGGTTTTTTCGATTTAGTTCGTTGCATGAGTGCTAATTTTGAGTCTAACTGTTCGGTTTCCAAAACCCTTGGATTACCGATTTTAAGTGATTTCTGTGTGTTTTACGAGTTATTGGAACTTAGAACAACTTTTAATCATGTTATACGAACCCCATCGATCATAGATATAGGCTTGAATCTTGTTAAAACTCAATTTTTGATGTGAGAAAAAAAAGTTGGACTTATCGGCCCTGAGGAACACTTAGAAAATTCTTAGAGTTATTTTTTTGCAATCTTGTCGACTCCCTAAGGCCGACAACTTTTCTTGTCGGGTGATAAAGTATCGACAAGATCATCTTCATATGTTCTAAGTGTTTTTCTCACCCTTTACCACCCGATAACATTTCTTGTCGCATCATATGCGTTATTTTATCTTCATGCTACAAGTTTCACTCTAAGTCTTTAAGTCGCATATCTCTTCTCGACATGTTTGATATGGGCTATCACAGGTTTTATCTCCCAAATTTTATCTAAGTGTTTCTAGTAGACCCGACATAAATAGTTGTCGACACTTAAAGAATCGATATCCTTACTTAAGATTCTTAGAAAACTCTAAGTGTCCATGTCGCCTCTTTGCAGCCGACATACTTTTATGTCGACTCCACAAGGACCGACATCCTCACTTAGCATTTCGAAAATCCTCCTAAGTACCTATTTCGATCCTTTTGTCACTTGAAATACATTTATATCCCGTCTCTTGCACCCGATATCCATACTTAGCTTCTTTTTTTTGAACCTGTGAACTTTTCTAACTTATCATCTATGGTTTCCTAACACCTCTTTCAGTTTCCAATGGCGGCTATTCCTGATCCAAATCTATCTGATGATGAAATCCCAATGCCATCTGAAAGATCTATTGCACCAAGCATTAATGCAGTAAACCGAGATGAGATTCTAATGCCCCCATCTGAAAAACGAGACTTCAAAGCGAACAACCATCTTCTAAATGTCAACATGCCACTAACACATCATGTTATCATGGAGATACTGCAACGTCATCCGCTTCTGTTCTCTTTCATTCTTGAACATCGTGTCCCAACATTCTATCTGCAACAATTCTGGCATACAATGGAGTATCATCTAGTAGAAGGCAACCACCACTTCACTGCCCAAATTGATGAATTTGTCACCAAGCTTTCACCGGCCAGACTCCATCGTATCCTACAACTTCCTGCTGCTAATTCAGTCCCCGGTCGAGACACATTTGAAGACCTACCTACCAAGGAGGAATTATGCAATGACATTCGTGCTCTAGGATACAATGACACCCTCAACTCATTCGGCCAATTCAAGAGAATGTTTCTTCCTCAAATACACCACATGGCCCAACTTACTCTCAAAAGTACTTGAAACTGAATGACCGAGACTTCCTATTCATCATGCCTCTACCTGAAGCCTTACTGTCCATCGCTGATCAGAATGCACCAAGTGTGATAGCCTATAGGGAGAGTATCGGCTTAATGGCTCCCCAACAACCGGGACAGCCTGCCCAAGAGCCAAACCAAGAGGTACAAAATGAGTTGGGCGAGGGTCATAGGATAGATAAGTAGGTTCAGGATCACGGGGATCCTGAACAGGGCGTTGAGAGAATAGATGGTTGTGAGGGGACATGACGAGGGTGGTGCATCTGATCAGCCTGTCATTACCACTTCTGCACCCACTATCCCCATTCCACCTCCGACCGGTACATCAACGACTTCTTCCTATCAACCTACGCAGCGTCAACCCCGAATGAAATTCCTGGTAAGTCGTCGTCGCGTTCGCCCTCGACCATCTTCATCCGACTCGGACACAAACTCCGATGATCAACCATTACAACGTCGTCGAAGGATATCTACTGCCGAAGCAGCACTATAAAGAATTGGTCCTCAACCATCCATTCAAGAGTCTTCATCCGATGCTACTGCTTCCGATGACGCTGATGGCTTCTATAATTTTGATTTTAAGTCTTTTACTGAACCACAATATGACCCATTCTTTGAGCCGAATTTTGGAGATATAAGGAGTGAGGAGGGAGTCTCAATCGAAAATGAGAATGTAAGCATGAGTGAAGGAGAGCAAAATATACTGAGCTGAGGTACCTACAGCCTCTAGCCGGGTAGCCGCGTCCCTTGTTCATACTCATTCGTTGGGTACCGACATTGGACAAGACGTTGTGGACTCAACAACGCAAATGCACGCCCCACCTAGCCACTCTATAGACTCACAACAGCTTACGGTTTCATATATTCTTGTGAGTCTAGCTCCTACTCTAGTTCCCCTCCTTTCGGGAGGCATAACTATTGAACCAAGAGGTAGTATCTCACCTACTTCGATTTCAATTCTGCACACATCGAGTCTAGAGCCCTCTAGGGAACACGTGTCTTTACACACTATGAGTCTTCGTGGCCCAGTCGGAACTTCCATAATGATGTCCATTCCGGACATTCCACGAGGATTGGAAGGAAATCCTACCAGCGCTACATCATTGGCAATGTTGAACGTGGGTCACACAGTTGATTCAACTGTGATGTCAACGGGCAATCTAGGTGATCCCGGTGTTTCCCATACAGGTACCTTCACAGTCAACCCCGAGACTCAAGCTTACATTGATGCACAATACAAAAGAGCTCAGGATTCTTTAAATGCTCACGAAGTTCGCATGACTGCTCAAATGAAAAAACTTGGTCAAGAGGTGATTGACGCCTCTTGCTCACAACGAACAGATCCGAATCAAGCTAGCTCTTCCCGTCCCAGCTCTAGTTGCTCTCCACCTCCACCACCTCGATATTCCAATCCATATCCAGATCCTCATAATCCACCTCCATCACCTCTAAGATATCAGTATAACAATAATGAGCTCATATCTATGTTATATGCAAATCTGCTTGCTGAAGCTACCGCTCGTGGTTTTCCTGAAGACGAATTAATGGGTCTTCTTTGCCGAAATCTTGTGATTCCCCATGTCACTTGCCATGAGTTTGATCTTTTTAGAGCTGATATGGAGATGAAGCTCCTTGAGATGGAGAATAAACAAAAACAATACTCTAAAAACATTCTTGGTGCCATTACTGCTCTTCGTACTGAAATCCAACGATCTTGTCGTCCCGCTGCATCTGTCCAACCGCGTCGACCTAATCAGGACGATCTGGCCTCTGGTCCTAATCGCCCTGAGGGGGAGACACGACGCCAGATTACAAGAGCTCAAGCTCAAACCCGACCATCTGCTGCTACAACTTCTGGTCCATCTTCTACAGCTCCGTCGTCTCGACAACAACAACAACCTGCTCCATCTTCCACGCAACAACAAGCTAATCAGCCAACGGTTGAAAAGCCCACGACAGATTTTGAAATTGGAAGTGGATCACATGCTGTTGAACCGGAACCAGAGAATGAAGAAGTGGTCAATGTTCAGAATCTGAGAGGCTCCGTGAGAAACTGGTTTCGAGATCCGTATGAACCTGTGCTGAAAGAAGAAGATTATGTGAATCTAATGCACGCAGAAAAGAAGTTTCTACCAACCAAAATGTTAGTCAAACACCGTTGTTGCATCACCAAATTCGTTGGGAAAGAATTCTTTCGAATAACAAATAGGTAAATCCACAAGTCAGGACTCCGTACCTAGAAGAAACGAGAGGACCTGTCTCGTATACATCTGATCATGGAAATGGATCCGCTATAAGTGACTGAATATGTGACCATACTGAAAACTAAAGCAAAGGATTCTAAAGAAGTTGTTTCAAGACACAGGATTGTAGCTATCATGGAGATCGGATGTGATAAATCCTTTCAAGTAGAATTTCCGACATTTAGAGTAAGAAGATTTGATGGAAAGGTCTACTGTTTCTCTGAGGCAGACTTTGCGAGACTAGATGTGTTGGATATCGAAACACTATACACGGAGCTTAAAGACAAAACCATAATATCTGAAGATGAACAAAGAGCTTTAAGAGTAGTTATAAGGCCTGTTTAGAAAGAACCCAGATACAATTACCTTCATGATTTTCAAAGAGCGATTGAATGTAAACAAAAGAAGGTGTATCTACCAAAACCTGCTAAAGTATCCCTGGTTTGAAGTATATGAGAGTTACTCAAGTGTTAACACGACCAGCACACGAAGTTGTTTATATGAAGACTAATGGAGAAATGAGGTTCTTAAGATTCGGTGAAATAGCTTCTTATTCTGATGGAACATTATTGGGGAATACGAAACAGACTAGCTGCAGAAGTATGTGCTGACCAGAAAAGAGAAAAGAAGAATCAATTAATGGCCAATGAAAGAGATAACTTGTTGAATGCGATAGGGTTGATTAACAAACGCATTGTCTATCGCCAGAACCTTAGAAGATTCGAAAGCTTGTTCGAGCTCAAATGTTGAAGACTTATTTTGCCCCAAAGGGGGAGATTGTTAGGGTTTAAATTAAATTATGTCAAAATATGGAAATTGTGCTCTATTGTAAATATGGAAAGTGTATAATATCATTCTCTTTATTTCCTTATATCGTTTAACCCTATCATACCCTCGTTCTTAACGGAGAAATTAGACGTTCGCCAGCTCGAGGAACCACTTTCTCAACAAAATGCATACCTGGAGGGACCAAATTCGTAATTTACTCTAAAATTAATAATGTGACTTTTATTAAGTAATTGATTAAATTACATGATTGGTCCTTGTGGTTTACACAAAATCACCCTGTGCGTATTTAATTTGAAATAATTATGGAAAACGTCCCTGTGATTTACATTTTCATACGTCCTTGGTCACTATCCTTAACCCCGTTAATAAAATATCATTTTACTTATTTTCTTATTTTTCTTTAAAAAATAAAAAATAACGTAAACCACAACAATTGTTCCACGTGTCCTTCTCCTTATCACCTTCCCTAGACCCCCACCCCTATTTTTTTTCTCCGTCTCCGACCTTCTTACTTCCGACCCTGTCTTTCTCCCTCGGTGAATCATACACACACACAATACCATGTGTTGTAACTTCCACCGAGCTTCATCACCTTCCCCTTCACCTCTCTCTAACACTTGTTGATGAAAACCCTACCCCTTGTTTGTTTCCGTTTACCCAGTTCAAATCTGGTTGTCTACCATAAACTACCACCACCACCCTTCTCCTTCTTCGGTAATACACCCACTGCACCATAGTTACCATCTAAATTGTTCATTGCATTTAAACTAGATGCTAAGTTCTCCTTTTGTTAATTTGACAAACACGCTTTTCTTTCCTTTCCTCGCCTGCAGCAACCACCAACCTCTCCAATCTGTCGATTAATCAAACCCAATTCCCCATTTTTACCTTGAAAAAGGAAGATTAAAAAAAGAAAAAGTATCATCCCGGTTTTCCATGCATAAAGTATTACCAATATTCAAATTTGGTTGACTTTTTGAACTGCCACACGTTGGATCATCCTCCATGCTCATCTAGTTATTGTTAACAAGAAAAACTCCATGAATGGTTTTAGTATATATATACATATACACATATAAATTAACATTAAAGATATCCTCTCTATTTCTCTCTCTCAATAAATTAAGAATCAAGAAGAGATAGAGGGCGGAGAAAGGATTAAGAGGAAAAAAGCTGATTTTCAAAAAAATAACAGGCTTCCAATATTTCGTTTCAAAAAAAAATTCCTATCCATAGATTCGAAACCCATATATGTTTTATATAGGATGAAATACATAACAAACAAGCCACCGTCACTTTTTGTTTAAAAGGTTTTATATTATTTTATTTATGTTCAAAATGGTGTATGTTATTTTAGACGATGTAGAAACGGACCTTGTATTTTTTTTATATAGTGACACCATACAACATAGACAAAAAGTAATTTTAAGAATATGATTTTTATTGACGTGCCTTACGTTTTTACTAATGGTCAATATCTTTTGTTAGTTTCCAATGTAGCAAATCAATCTAAACAATATAATCAACAAATAAAATTCACACACAAAATGCGCCAAATGTCATATGATATTCAATGTCAAAATGTTTACAATGAAGAACTTACAACAAAATGAAATACAAATTAGTATTTATACTAGGAGACAAAAGTTACAAAAGAGCCCTTCTACTTTCAACAATTACAATATCTATCAATCTCCCCCTTTGGTGAAAGTAGACTATATCTTGAAAAATGTTCAAATAAAAGATTCAAATATGAAAGACGAGAAGTCGATGTAGATTTGTGATTCAGATTGACAGTAGCTTTTGATGGATTTGGGCGAATATGATCTGAATCTCGAACACCAGTTAGTACGGGTGTTATCCAAACAAAAGGGCTTTTATCCTTTCCTTCAAACCTACAAAATATAAACTCTACTAACTTGAAGACGAGTCTTCTTCTTCAATATCGTGAGTAGGTGGAATGTTCCCGACCAGATTCAGCTTCAAATTCATCTTCCTGCAAGCTCCTAAATGAGTAGCATCTCAAATTTTCCAACGCAACTCATTTTCAGCCTCCATTTCTTCAACATCAGGATCCTTTTTTTGGGACCGCCGATCTTTCCAACGATAATACAGTGGTATCCCAAAGCATATAGAAACTATCGAAGTAAACCTTATTTTTTTCAAACTCAAGATCATCCATTGTAAATATGGAGAAGGTTACCAGAGATTCTCTGTATTTGTAACAATAAACAGTGGCGTATCCAAGGGGAAAAAAATCACCTCTTAAGCTTCCTGTCCTCCAACCAATTTTTAACACATCAATTTTTTAATGTTAATTAAATGAAATGAAAATTACTAACTTTATTCGGCCCTCTTCCTCTCTCTAAATTTATTCAGCCTATTTATTCCCTCACGTAATTTGTTTTTTTGTTTTTTTCTTAATCATTGTCTTAATCATTTTTTTAATCCAATATTTTATATCCTTTCTTTCATAATTAATCTTAATATTCTTCAATTAAAATCCTAATTTTATAATGTAAATGAAGATCAAAATTTTATTTTAAATTAATTCTATTATTTGACTATTTACAAACATGTACATTTTTCATAAACTTTATACATAAACTTAAATTCGAGCATCCTAACACGTTATTTTCATACTAATAAAATAAGAGTCTTAATAAAAATATTTAATAAAAGTTCTTACAATCTTACTTTTCATTTTTTTGATTTATAAATGTAAGGGGCTGTTTGGTTGGTTTTTCATTAAGTTCTGTATGGATAAAGTTAGTTGTATGGAAAAAGTTGTCTGTGTAAATAAATAAAAATCTTGTTTGTTTGTCGTGCTGAATAAACTGTCTGAATCGTTCAAACTAATATTTTACCCTTATATGTATTTTTTTGCTTTATTGAATCATCAATTCTCTTTTTACAGTAGCTTCCATGGAATCCAGGACCAATGTTCACCCTCACATTCCACCATCAATGTTCAAACAACAATGTTTAATTTGCAAATGAAAAACTCTTCTCAAGAACCACTGTATGTTCGTAAAAGCCATCTCAAGAACCCATAAAAAAAGTTGAAAAAAAAACTATTTCAAAAACCATTCTAAACAATTGAAAAAAACCCATCTCGAGAACCCATCTCAAAAACCAATATAAATAATTGAAAAAAAAACCATCTGAAGAACCAATATCTAAAAAATTGAAATAATATGAAACTATGCAAGAGGAAACAAGTATTGATTCTATGCTACATAGAGAGGATGCAGACCCACATGCTTGCAATTTTAGGGAAATCCATCATAGCCACGTGAAAAAGGAGGAATAAAATTAAGATAAAAAAACCCATTTATTACCATATATCCATCCTCACACAAGAAATAATCCCAAATACTTGCAGCAACAAAATAAAAAGGAAGAATACGAGTTCGAAAAAGGTGCAGAATCGAAGAGCAAAAACTCATTTGAGACTTGATATGAGTTCGATTTTGAGAGAGATAGAGTGAATCTGAAGATGGTTGTTGGATATATATGGATTTTGAGCAACAGACGAGTTACGATTTAGGGTTACAAAAGAAGGTGGGGAAGAAGATTTAGGGTTACATCAGACGAGTTACGATTTCGTTTAAACTGCTGGGTTTTGAATCTCAAGATCATTGTTGGAGGATGCAACGAGAGCTCCAAGGGTTGGAAGAGAACAAGGGTCAGTTTGGTGGAGGGGTATGTGAGGGAATTTCATGGCTGAGTGCATAAAGGAAAGGGTTGGAAGCTGAGCGAATAAGCAGTGGCCTTTCTGAATAAGCCACAAACAAACACATTCTTATGGCTTATCGAATAAGCCATACAGGTTATTAAGCCCATCAAGCCACTTCCAAACATGCCCTAATTCTATTTATACATTATATCAGAAACGAACCCCATTTTTTTTATACGTTGACACCATACAACATAGACAACAAATAATTTTAAAAATACTATTTTTATCGACGTGCCTTTAAGTTTTTACTAACGGTCAATATATTTTGTTAGTTTCCAAGAATCTTAGGACCGAAGATCTTATATCATGCGACAAACTAGGGACCCGAGGACCATTTTTGATGCGAGAATCATATGGATGCGATAACCTATGGATCCGAGAACCAAAATGATACGAGAACCCATATGATCTGATAACCAAAGTGATTCGAGAACCCATATGGTCCTAGAACCCAAGGGTGCGAGAACCAAGTTACGTAAAGAACGAGTTTCTGGTTTCTGATCAATATGAATAAAACATAATCATAAGCAACAAATCAATCATCCAAACATAAACGTTAAACGTAAAACGAGTCAAACTGAAACAGAAATTCATCTACTCAACTAGAGTAAAACAAAATCATAAGCAACAAATCATCCAGTTAGTACGGGTGTTATCTAAACAAAAGGGATTTTATCCTTTCTTTCAAACCCACAAAATATAAACTCTACTAACTTGAAGACGAGCCTTGTTATACTTCATTTTGTGAAAAGTATGAACCAGAATATTACAAGTATCGAAGATCAAAAGTTAATTCAGAAGCTCATCTTCTGACTTAAGTCATCTCAGAGGCGCCTAGAGACTTGAAGAACCTCTGGATCTTAACTGTTATCCCACACGCACTTTTGATGACGTGACGATCACACTTTCCGTGCGTCCCTGTACGTAACTGATTCTGTTACGAGTATAGCTGACGTGTCAAATCCTGATAGGCAAGATCGTTGACTTTTCCTTTGTAATTGTATAAATAATTCAGTCTTCACTGTAACAGATGACGATCTTTGAGAGAAATTGTGCGATTCATTCCTACGTATTGTAATCAATTTCCAGGTTATTAATACCTTTTCTCATTTGATCTTCAAACTGTTCTTACTGTTATTATTACTGTTTAGTATTAATCATAGATCTGTATTGCTTCCGCTCATACTCTGTTATTATGGTCTATTGATTTATTGTAAAGAAAGGGATCTGGGTTCCAACAATTGGTATCAAAGCTAGATAATCAATCTATTGATTATTAGATCTCGTCCAGTTTGGAGAAATCCCTACTCAACTAGCAGTTAATTTCATTTTTAAAGTACTGTTCTCAATTGTACCCTGTTTTTCGAGATTTTGTTAATTTTATACAATTTTCTCTAAAGCAGTGGTAATTTCGGTTTAAATCTGAAAATCAGTAAGAATATCGTTTCGTTAAGGATTCAAAACTTTATTCTTCTTACAGCCACCTTCCCTAATGGCGAGGACGGGAGCAGTTGAGTAAGCAATTTGGGTCTTACCCATACTTGCTTCAGTAGATCTCAACATGCCATGGAGCTCTATCAAGGTCTTGTCCATATTGTTCATATTGAAGTTCACTATGAACTACTTATGCCCCACTAAGAGAGTTTAGCACCATGTCAGTGGCAAGCTCTCTTGGGAAATCAACACCTAGATTGCCCAACCTGTCAATGTACGCTTTCATCTTTTGCACGTGCGTACATACAGGGTGTTAGGTCTAGTATTTTATTGTGACAAAATAAGGAATGAATATGCTTAAATGTAAAAGGAAGTTTATAATTCCTTAAACTCTTTCCTTCCTTAATTAGAATAGACCTTTCAATATAAATAGGAGTCTAGGTATTCATTAGAAAGAGTCGATTATCATAGAGCAGATTCTGATTATTATTCCCTTGTAATCGATACATTCATCAAGAGATATACGACTACGGTATTCATTCAATTCACATTGTTCGTATTGCTTACTTAATATTACGTTTATACATCATTGTGCTTGTTAATCTGGGATCTACAAGTGGTATCAGAGCCTACGATCTGTTTTTTTTACGACTTTCTGAGGATACCCACGAAACAGAAGGTACTTTTCTCGATTTCTGCGTTGTTCTCTGAATTTTGTCGATTCCTTCTTATCATTGCTTTACCCAACATAACTTCATAATTTTTCATCGATTCACACTCATATCTGTTATCTTTTTGATTCTTATATCTGTTTCTGTGTGTGTCTATCGATTATTACTTCTGTGTGTTTTTCTCGATTCAATCATCTATTACATAAATTTTTATCGACTCATACACAAAATATTTAATCTGTTTTAGTTAAAATTACTTTAGTTTATTTTAGTTACTTTTGAATCTCTTTACATAAGAAAACTCAGGAACTAGTGACTCCTGCAGCTTTTCTTACTAAAGAATCATAAACTCAGGAACTAGTGACTCCTTGTAAAATCATAAACTCTCGTAATCTTGATTTTTTTTTCAGTAATTGAACGAATAAGAAACTCGAGAACTTAGACATTCTTGTCCATAAAAAGACTTGTTATTTTTAGTCAAGAAACCTTTGTTCTTGTTTTCTGGTTTATCAATCACAGAAAACTCAGATTAACATATTTGACTTTTAGTCGAGTCCTATTGAGTTGATAAGATTTTTTAATCGAGCCATCAAAATTCGATAAAAAAAAATTTATCGACTCTTTTTTTTATCGAGTCAAATACCTTTATTATCGAATAGTGTCTAATCGAGAAAAACAAAGTTATCGATCAATAAAACTCTGATTATCGATTCAATTTATTTTAAAGTGTTATCGAGTTTCCTTCACTCGACAATAATTTTTATCGAGTCTCAAACACCCGACAAAATCCTTAACATTCTGACCCATATCATAATTTTATTATCGATCCTTTGTCAATCGATAAAAACCCAATGTTTCACGAGACAACTCAGAACATCTTAAAAACTCGCTAATCGAGATCAACTAGTGAAGTACAATGACAACCCGCGAAGCCATGGCAATTGGTTCAGACACCAAACCCCCTATTCTCTTTCCGGGTGAATATTCTCAATGGAAGGACCGTTTTCTCGACTTTATTGAACGTAATGATTATGCCGATGAGATCATGCGTTCAATCAAAGAAGGTTCTCCTCCAACTTTCTATCAGGATTTTCCGGCCATGCCAAACAATACTCCTCCGGTGGCCGCACGAAGGGAAATAAAACAGAAAAATGGATGGGATGCAAATGAAAAGAAAATAATGAAAGGTGATCAATTAGCCCGATCTTATCTACTTATGAGCCTCCCAAATGACATCTACATGAGCATCGATAGCCACAAGAAAACGGCTAAAGAAATGTGGGAGGTAATCGAAAAGTTCATGCTAGGAACTAAAATTGGCACGCAACTCAAGATCACTAATTGCATCTCTCAATAAGAAGAATTCAAGGCTAAAGAAGGTCAAATTTGTTAGCAAAAATTAAATTCGTAAGACTAAGATCGAGAACAACGTCAAATTTGTTAGCAATCTTCAACCGGAGTGGCGTCGGTTTGCTAATCAAATCAAACACAGCAAATATCTGGCTGAACTCGATCTGCACGAAGTTTATGAAACCCTTCAGCAAGATGAAGAGGAGGTCCTTGAGTTGATGGGGTCAAACACTAAGAAGAACTCTGATCCAATTGCATTGGTGGCAAAAAACTCTTCTTCCAATTCTCAAGAGACGTTTCCTGATTTAGAAGAAGAAGACTTTGACTATGATCCTGAAATTGGCAAACTTCAATAACAGCTGGCATTCCTTACGAGATCTTTTCAACAAAAGTTCTCGCGTCGCTCAAATCCCAATCAACAAAGATATGTCTCGGGATCAAAGAATCATGAGCGAAAGGCCATGTTTGAGCCCAAACAAAGAAGAGAAGAACCTCGCTCGACACCCAAACTCGAAGATAAGTTCAAGGGTGAGATGAGCCTATGCTATAACTGTGGAAAATCCGGTCATTACGCACGGGAATGCAAGAAGCCGATAGTCCAAGATTCCAACTACTTCACATACAAATTGATGTTGGCAAAACAAAAAGAGGCTGACAAAGTTCTTTTAGCTGAAGATGAACAATGGCTCAACCAAAATGATGATGATGATATGGAAAAGGATACTCAAGCACATTTCAGTTTGATGGCTTATTCCGATGACAATCCTTCACACGCTTCCGACTACACGCCTGAGGTAAGCCCTTCTGACTATGATGCTTTTGTATCTCAAATGCATGATCTGATGTATAAATTAAATAAATTACAATCTAAGTTGAAAACCGAGAAACTCTTGGTTTCCGACCTAGAAGCACGCCTAGAAAATAATCATAATCAACTGCTTCTTATTCAATCCGCACTTGTAACTTCTAAGAGTATAGCTCACAATCATGAAACGGAGAAAATGATTTTTCAAGAAGAAAATGATCTTTTAAAACAACAAAATTCTGATCTCACACTTCAACTTTACAAATCTAAGGGTGAGACTGCAGAATTTTCATCCAAGTTTGACTTTGTTAGTTTTCAAAGACAAGACCTTTTAGAAAAACTCAAAGATTTGGAATTAAAACTATAAAAAATCGGTCAAACTGAATATACAATTCACTTAAATGCTCCAAAAGATTTAAGTTCTAAAGCCGGGTTAGGATTTGAAAACCCGAAACATTTAGAAAAGGCAATCTATAATACTCCGACAATATATAAATTCGAATATCTGAACCTTGATCCGGATTATCAAATTCAATTTATGAAGTCGGATTCTAATGTCGAAGAAAGGGAAGATTGGAAGAGACAAAACAATTTTTTTTTCAAATTCCTTTCTGCTATCCTCAAATAGTAGAAGAGGAATCTTCAAAAGAATCTCTTCCAAACGACTACTTTCCATCTTATTCTGCCGAGGAACTTCAAAATAAAATTCTTGAATGTAAACCCTACATTCCCACTCTATTTTTGGAAAAGAAAATTATTCAACTTGAAAGAGTGTTGGAATTTGAGCGTTCTCTGGCGGAAAAGGAAAAGGAATCATTTTTAACAAAAATACAACAACTTGAGAACAAGACTTTACAATTCACCAAAAATCATGAGAATGATACTATTTCAAATATATCCACATGTAAAGCCTTCGTTAGCAATTATTTAGATGATTGCGAAGAGTTGTTTAAACGTGATCCAAATTACATTCCCCCAAAACAAAAATGTTCCTTTTCTGACGACCAAATCAATGATGAATTAGATGCCCTTTCTAATCAATCTTCACTTGAATCGGACGAGTGTTTAAAAGACATGTGTGTTGGTTTTGACTTCAATCCTGTACTTCCAAATCACACTGAGTTTTTGGACAAAGGCAAACAACCAATGGAATCGGTTTCTATTCCGGAGAAACCAACGGAGTGTTCCACGAGTCAAAATCACAACACTCCCAAACAAACAACTCCACTCATTTATTCAAAATCGTACTAACCGTGTCCCTCTTAATGTTTCAACGTTTCATACTCTAGAAACCAAACAAGTTTGGGTCAAAAAGGGCACAAGTACAACAAAGTCATCCTTCCGTAACGAAGACAATTTTTCTGATTCAAATGTCAAAAGAAACCATAATCGTTTTAGATTTCCTTATAAAATTCATTCATTTCGACATTTAATTAAATTTTCTAGTAATCAACTTTGTTGTTCAAATTGCGGTGTGAATGATTTTGTGCGCTTAAATCCAATTGATTATGGCTATGGTTATTTTCCTAACATGCATAATTCTTATAATTCTCATCATATCGTTTATCCTTCATCGCCGATTTATAAATGGGTTCCTAAACATCGCATGACTAATGCCACTAAGTCCCACTACAAGCAGGTACCCAAAGGTGCAATGTCAACTAACCCCAATGGATCCATTTACAAATGGGTACCTAAATCTGTCTGATTTTATGCAGATCGGTCATGTGTGGTACTTAGACTCTGGTTGCTCCAAACACATGACCGGACAAAAGGAGCTGCTTGCCGATTACACGGAGAAAAAGGGCGGCTTTGTTAAATTTGGCAACAATCACCTAGCACCCATCAAAGGATATGGTGATATAATCCAAAACAACATCACCATTTCTGACGTTTCATACGTTCAAGGCCTGAGCCACAATCTGCTGAGTATCGGAAAGTTCTGTGACAAACAACTTGAAGTCAATTTCCGACCCAAAAGTTGTTGTGTACGCACATTTGATGGCAAAGAGTTATTAGCCGGCACACGCAAGTCCAATCTGTACACCATCGATCTTTCTCAAGTGACAGCACCATCAACTTTTTGTCTAATCTCAAACGTCTTTAGTCCGAATACTTGGTTATGGCATCAACGTCTATCTCATTTGAACTTCAAGAACATCAATCGCCTCTCCATTCACGGACTAGTCACCGGTCTTCCCGCCATGAAATTCAACAAACCACACTTATGTGACGCATGCGAGATGGGAAAGATGAAGAAGGTCTCTCACAAACCCAAGGTGGTTCATAGCACAACTCGGCCTCTTCAGCTCCTACATATGGACTTATGTGGCCCGATGCAGACTCAAAGCATACATGGAAAGAAGTATGTTCTAGTGATGGTTGATGACTTTTCTCGCTTCACATGGGTGAAATTTCTTCGCTCGAAGGATGAAACTCCCGAAACAATTATCACATTCTTAAAACCCATACAAGTCAAGCTGGAACTTACTGCTCAAACCATCTGCACCGACAATGGAACCGAATTCAAAAATCGTACCCTTGATGGCTATCTCGAATCAGTTGGTATTACACACACGTTTTCTGCGGGTCGAACTCCACAACAAAATGGGGTGGTCGAACGCCGAAATCGCACTCTCGTTGAAGCGGCTCGAACCATGCTCACTTTCTCCAAACTGCCACTATATCTTTGGGCCGAAGCTGTTAACATTGCGTGCTACACTCAAAACCGGTCCATCAATCATCTTCGAACCTTTGGCGTTCGGTGCTTCATTCTAAATGAAAAGGAAGATCGTGGAAAACTCAAGCCAAAGGCCGATGAAGCCTATTTTCTCGGTTACTCTTCAAACGCGTCAGCATATCGCGTCTACATCAAACACGCACGTTGCGTCACGGAAAGCGTCAATATTCAGTTTGATCCTAAAGCCGAAATGGCTCCTAAACACGACATTTCTGGACCCGCACTCACCGGTATCTTAGTTTCCGAACACATCCGTTCGGAACCTGCCCCAAACCCCGCTCAACCGTCAACTTCCAAATCTACTTCTTCCAATCTGGATGAATTATTCGAGTACTTTTACTCGGATTATTTTGGATCTCCCACGGATACATCTACTCAACTTTGCCCACCTATCTTGGAGATTGCCGAGACCACTGAACTTTCCGGCCCACAAAATACAACGGAAACCGTCTCAACTGTTGCAACTCCAAGCTCATCTACATCCGCTCCTCCCACACCAACGGATACTCCTCCCATTCCACCTGAATCTCAACCGGATGCTCAACCAAGTCCTACGGAACCGACATCCTCTCCCCTACCATCAACTTCGGCCCCTAAGGATGTCACAAGTGCTACAAGATCCTCTGCCGTGGCTCCAACCTTGGAATCACTTCAAGATCTTCAGCTAGGCTCTTATGAAGATGATACCCCGGATCCAAATGCATTTCATCCGCTTCCTCATACAACCAAATGGATCCGTTCTCATCCCGTTGATCAGATTATTGGCGATTCAACCAAACCAGTCACTACACGAGCCGCCTCGGCCAGCGATTGTATGTTCTCTTCGTTCCTAAGCAAGATCGAACCCACATCCATTCACGACGCAATGAATGATCCTGATTGGATTGTGGCAATGCAAGAAGAACTCAATCAATTTGAAAGCTTGAAAGTTTGGCGCCTTGTTCCCCGTCCTCGAAACAAAACCATTATCGGCACCAAATGGATATTTAAAAAATAAGTGTTGATCATAACTCCTCTCAGTGATTTGAATATGATTCCTTCACTATATTTTAGTGAAATTCCTTAGATAAGCTTATGTTCAAATTCAGCAATAGCATACGCTGAGTGCTATCAGCGATCGCTGAAGATCAAGGATCAACAAGCTTGTCTCTGAAGACCTGAAGATCAGCTATCACACCAGAAGAACATTCAGCGACAATCGAAGACCGAAGCTGAAGAAAGAGATAATCAGCTAAGTGACCTGAAGCGGTTCAGCAATAGCAGCGATTATCTACTCAAAGTGTGAAGTCTTGTGAAGCCTCAGCAACACTGAAGTTCATCCTTGAACATTCAGTGTCAGCGATCAAATGAAGCTTCCTCTGCAAGATTAAAGTTTGATCTTATCCTCGATGCACAAAAGTCAAACCTAGAACCATGTCAGAAAAGTACGTACGACTTGTCTCTTATGTCCCCATCATATCTGATACGGTACTGTTCATATTCGGCCAAAAGCATGGTGTCTTATTTACAAGGACAAGCTTCCTATCCAAGCTTGACACGTGGCATGTACCTTTTGTCTTGCATTGATTGCAAGCGGGTATAAATAGATGAAGATATCTTCTTCATCTTCATGCATGCTTCCTTCTAGCCTATACCTTCTGCATTTCTTTCTTTCATCTTCTTGTGCATCAAACTGTGTGTTTCCTTAGTTACAATAGAATAGGTTTTTAACTTGTTCTAATTCCGCTTGTAACTATAAATATGTTTATTATCAATAAACTCATTTAAAAACTAAAATCTGTGTGCTTGTATTCAACCCCCCCCCCCTTCTACAAACTGTTTACTTAATATTTAACTCTTGTAGATCCTTAGTGGGACCAACAAGTGGTATCAGAGCGGTGTTGTAATCTTTCTCTTTAAAATATTCTTATTTAAATCATATTTTAAAATGACAAACCCTAATGCAAACTACAACAATAACGGATCTTTAGCTAAACCTCCAAGGTTCAGCCATGATAATTTCCCTTTATGGAAAGAAAGAATGTCACTTTTTCTAGAGGGATCTGATCCTAAGATCCCATACTATGTAGAAAATGGACCTTTCGTTCCTACAACCATAGTAGCAGTTGTTCCTGCCACTGCTACTACCCTAGCTGTCGCTGAAAGGAGTATTGTAAAAACTCCAGATCGATGGACTGAGGAAGACAAGAAAGAAGTTGCTATTGATGCTAAAGCACGATATATAATAGCAATGTCTTTGCCTGATGAAGTATATCATTCTGTAATGAAAATGAGAACTTCAAAAGCCATGTGGGATACTCTATGTATCCAATATGAAGGAACTTCTGAGGTTAAAGTAACTAGATGCATAAACCTTGTAAGAAAATATGAGAGTTTTATGTATCAAAAAGGTGAATCTCTTTCGCAAATTCACCAGCGATTTAACTGTCTGCTGATTGATCTCAAATCAGTCGATAGGATATATTCAAACGCTGAAATTCTGACAAAATTCATGGAGGCATTACCCGATCAATGGGCAGTGTACACTACATGCATAAAACTGTCAAAGAATCTTGAAACCTTGTCATTAAGTGCATTATATGATATGCTCTTAAATGAGGAACGATCCCAGCTTTTAAGGGAAAATATTCTTAATGAACTCAAGGGTGCTAAAAGTACTTCTTTAGCACTTGTGACTTCTGAAGAAACTTCTTCTAAAAATGGTTCTTCTTCTACTATCACCTCCATAACTGAATTAGGTCAAACTGATTCAGAAGATCAACTCACTGATGCTGACATCTCTGAGTTTGATAACTCTCTAGCTCTTTTAACCAACAACTTTAAAAGATTTGCTAGAAAGAGCAATTTTCGAAAATCTTCTAACCTCTCTGACTTTGAAAAACAGAAAACGTTGCCTGCTGAAAAAGCCTCAGCGATCTGTTTCAATTGTCAGAGAAAGGGCCATTTTGCAAGTGAATGCAGGTCGAAGAAAGTTGCTGCTCCCACTATCTCCCATACCTCTGATAAACAGGAGAAGTATTCGAAAATGAAAAACAAATACAGAGATATGAAGAAAAACCAGCAAAAAGGCAAAGGCCTTGTCGCTGAAGAAGTTGACTGGGATGCTGAAGATGACTGGGCCAAGACCTCTGAAGAGTCTGGTTCAGATGAATAAGATCTTGCCTTTCTATGTCTAATGGCAAGAATAGAGGAGGCTGAAGAAGTCTCTGAAACTTCTTCCTCTGAGTCTCCGTCTACTCAGGTAAATATTCTCTCTGACTCCTTGCTCTCTGAAAAAGATAACTTGTCGGCTCTCGATGCAATGACTGTTGATTTTTACAATGCTTTGAATGGAAAGATAAAAGCTGAGAAAATTAACACCGACTTATCTGAACAATTAAAAATTGCCACATAAGAATCAAAGAACTTTCCAAAATTGAGGATTCTCTCAAAGACCAAGTTTTTGCAAATCAAACAATAAGCATTGAGAAACAACAAGCTATCGCTGATAGGGAAAAGGCTATTGCTGATCTCAAGTATGAAAAAGCAACCATCGAAGGATGGTGTAAGGCTTCTGATAAAGTCAATGAGATTATCAATGCCCAAATACCTATGAAAGTGAGAAGTGGGTTAGGCTATAACCCTGAAAAGGAAGAATCAGAAAATGATCGTTCCATGCTTAAATTTGGAATGTTTATCTCTTCTATCCCTGATCCTTCCTCTTCAACCTCTTCTTCCACTTCCTCTAAAGAGAAGCTTCCTGTGGATCATTCTAAGAAGATGATCAAGAACAAGGTTCTTGACCATCTTCCTAAGAATAAGAAATCTCTAGATAAGAACAAGAAGTCCTCAGAGAAGATTTCTAAATCTGGGAAAATGGTCCCTGATTATTCTCAGAGACCAACTCCCAAGATTAAAATCGATCTCACTCCTACCCCTGAAAAGGTTGTAATACCTCCAAGGACCATGGACAAAGGAATTCTTGGACCTATCCCTGAAAAACTTCCTGTTCCCTCTCTTTTCTCCAACCCTTTTAAGTATAGGAAATGTTTTCACTGTGGTGAAACAACCCACATTGCAAGCAAGTGTCCAAATACTACTAGAGCTGATAAACTAGCTCATGGAAAGAAAGTAGCTCAAGCTGATATATCAGTGAGAGTGAAATCCACCAAAGTTGCTAAAACAACTAAGGTGAAGATATCCACTGAAGAGAGTTCTTCAGCTAGTAATACATCCGCCAATCCTGTATCTAACCAAGCAGGACCCATAGTAATATGGGTACCTTTAAACAATTAATCTTTTGTTGTATGCAGAGTGCCAAAGGTATCTGGTATCTTGATAGCGGATGCTCGAGGCATATGACTGGCAGAAAATCTCTGCTCTCTGACTACAAAGAAGAAGCTGGTCCATCAGTGACCTTTGGTGGAAATGGCAAAGGATACACTAAAGGTTATGGAATTCTGTCCAACGGAGCCACATCTTTCTCTCGTGTTGCTTACGTTGAGGGACTAAAGCACAATCTCTTGAGCGTTAGTCAGTTGTGTGACAAAGACTTCAAGGTTCTATTCCTAAAGAATAGATGTGCTGTCACTGACGGAAATGATAAGCTTGCCCTCTCTGGCAAAAGAGTTGAAAACGTATACGTCATAAACATGAATAGTTCTCACTCTGAGAACATGTGCTTTATCTCTAAAGCATCCACTGACATAAACTGGTTATGGCATAAAAGACTTTCTCATCTCAACTTTAAGACAATAAATGAGCTGTCTCAAAAAGACTTAGTCAGAGACCTCCCTAATCACACCTTTACAAAGGAATCTCTTTGTTCAGCTTATGAAAAGGGAAAGCTGACAAAAGCCTCCTTCAGGTCAAAGCAAGTTTCTTCAGTGACCACTCCTCTTCAGCTACTCCACATGGATCTATTTGGACCTGTCAATGTCCAATCAATCTCTGGAAAGAAATACACTTTAGTGATTGTTGATGAATACTCCAGATACACATGGGTATTCTTCCTTCGATCCAAAAGTGATACCCCTGAAATTATAATCTCTTTTATCAAAAGAATGGAAGTGTTAAACTCCTTACTAGTTCGCTCCATAAGAAGTGATCATGGTGCTGAATTCAAAAATAGTACTTTGGTTAGTTTCTTTGAAGAAAAAGGCATATCTCACAACTTCTCATCAGTAAGAACTCCTCAGCAAAATAGTGTTGCTGAAAGAAGAAACCGAACTATAATCGAAGCAGCTGGCTCAATGCTCAGATAATCACGTCTTCCAACTCAATTCTGGGCTGAGGCTGTCAATACAGCATGCTTTACTCAGAATCGATCCCTGATTGTTAAGCGATTCAAGAAAACTTCCTATGAATTATTTCATGGGAGAAGACCCACTTTGAAATATCTTCACATTTTTGGATGTACGTGTTACATTCTGAATGACAGAGATCATTTGGGTAAATTCGATCCGAAAGCTGATGATGGTATATTTCTTGGATACTCCTCTGTGTCCAAGTCTTTCAGAGTATTCAACAAAAGAAGACAACACGTTGAAGAATCTATGCATGTCAACTTTGATGAATCTCGTCCCATTTATCCTTCTCATAATCTTGATGATGATGAAGAATTGAATGCTTGGATGGAATCTCATTCTGGGGAACCTGAAACATACTTCAGCAATCAAACTCCAGCTGATGTATGTGATGATGAAATCCCTGTAAACTCAATAAGTAACAATAATCAATCTTCAGGGATAAATGTTACTCCTTTAAATCAGATTCATGTTACTGATTCATCTCTTGGAAATTCCTCTGTGAATAACCAAACCTCCTCTGAAAATCAATCCCCTGAATTGATTCTAAATGAAGTACCTATTGCTGAAACAAGTTCTATTCCAGAATCTGAAGAACAGGTCGTTGAATCTGCTGTTGATCTTTCTCCTCAACCACCAGCTCAGCGATGGACTGCAAATCATCCAATAAATCAGATTATTGGCGATCCCACTGCAGGTATCAAAACACGTAGAGGTATAGGTAATATCTGTCTTTATGTAAACTTCATTTCTCTCTCTGAACCTAAGAAGATAGATCAAGCTATCTCTGACCCTAGCTGGGTTTCAGCTATGCAAGAAGAACTAACTGAATTTCGTAGAAATAAAGTTTGGAATCTTGTTCCTAGACCCTCTGATAAAACCGTCATAGGAACCAAATGGGTTTTCAGAAATAAGCTAGATGAAAATGGGACTATAATTCGCAATAAGGCTAGACTTGTTGCTCAAGGTTATAGGCAGGAAGAAGAAATTGATTATGATGAAACCTTTGCCCCTGTAGCTCGTTTAGAAGCCATAAGACTCTTTTTAGCTTATGCTGCCCATAAAGACTTCAAAGTTTTTCAAATGGATGTTAAAAGTGCTTTTCTAAATGGAAAACTCAGCGAGGAAGTTTATGTTAAACAACCCCCTGGTTTCTCAGACCCTAACCACCCTGGTTATGTTTTTAAACTTGAAAAAGCTCTTTACGGGTTAAAACAAGCTCCTAGATCATGGTATGACACCCTCTCTAAATTTCTTCTTAAAGAAAAATTTGTTCGTGGAAAAATTGACCAAACTCTGTTTTTAAGAAAATATAAAGGTCATACGATTCTCGCTCAGATATATGTTGATGACACTATCTTTGGTTCCACAAGACCCAAATTATGCACTCGTTTCGTTGCAAGAATGCAAAAACAATATAAAATGAGTATGATGGGTGAACTAACATATTTTCTAGGTTTGCAGATTAAGCAATCTGACAAAGGAATTTTTATTTGTCAAAGCAAATATGTTAAAGACATGCTGAATAAATTTGAGATGAATCAATGCTCAGCGATGAAGACTCCTATGGCGCCTCCTCTGACATTAAACAAGGATCCCAATGGAAAACCAGTAAATGTCACTGCCTATCGAGGAATGATTGGGTCTCTGCTGTATCTTACAGCGAGTAGACCAGACATCATGTACGCTACCTGTCTTTGTGCTTGGTATCAAGCTGAACCGAAGGAATCCCATCTAATCGCTGTAAAGCGAATCTTTAGATATATGAAAGGAACTCCAAATCTTGGTCTCTGGTATCCCAAAGGCTCAGGATTTGATCTTATCGGTTATTCTGACAGTGACTTTGCAGGTTGTAAGATTGATAGGAAAAGCACCACTGGTGGGTGTCAGCTACTAGGTGGTAAGTTAATAAGTTGGACAAGTAAAAAAGCAAAACTCAGTGTCCACTTCCACCGTCAGCCGAATACGTAGCAGCTGGTAGTTGTTGTGCTCAAATCCTTTGGATGAGAAATCAACTCAGAGACTACGATCTAAAGCTCTCTAAAATTCCTATTTACTGTGATAGCACAAATGCTATAGCAATTGCTAACAACCCTGTACTTCACTCCAAAACCAAGCACATTGAGATCCGATATCACTTTATCAGTGATCATTTGATGAATGGTGAAGTTGAGCTTCATTTTGTTCCTACTGAATATCAGCTCGCTGATCTTTTCACCAAGCCTCTTGATGAAACAAGATTCAATCTACTCATCAGCGAACTTGGTATGTTGAACGCTGAATAACTCTTTAATCAGTGACCAACAAAGGATTACAAATACAGCCTTCAAACTCTCCATTCACTGAACTCTGATTCAGCGATATCTAGGTCATCTCCTCAGGTATTATCTTCTAATCCTTAACACTCTTTGATATCTTTTCTCATCAAAGAATGTCTCTCTTAAATTAAAACTCCTCACTGACAATCCTTTATTGTTAGTGATGAATTTTTTAAAATTATAAAGGATAAACCTTCCTTATGGATAATTATCTTTATAATCTTTTTAAATATTTAAGAAAAGGACACGTCAGACCTTTTTCTGACACACGACGGACCGCGACGTTTCCATTCCAACTCCTTTCTTGGAATGTGCGCCAGGTCATCATTTCTTTTTTCAAAAAAGCTAAAACCGTCGTTTAGCTATCCTCTCTTTTTCTCTCTCCTCTTGCTATTTAAACATTCCTTTTGTCTCACTTTATTCCTTCCGCTTTCATAACTTCTCTAAAGGCAAAGGATAAACTTCGAATCTTCAAGCTTTCTCCAAGAACACGCACTTGTGCGTTTTTCTTCCTCACACGGTTAAGGTTTGATCTAAACCTTATATCAAGAACTGGAAACAACTCGTTTCACCTTTCTATTCTCTTTTCTTTCTTAAAATCTATAAAAAAAATTGAAAAGTTTTTCATTTTCAAAACCCAGTTCTAAGAAAAAAAAAATTTACGTTTTATATTATTTTATTTATCTTTAAATTTTTTAATTGCCAACAAGCATTTTGATATTGTTCATCAAAACACTTGTTTCTTTGACCTTACATTTGGTACTTTTAATACCAAACCTCTGGTTTATACATTCATGTATTAAAACCATGATTTATCTCTTCGGTGTTGCCATTTTTCCTACAGAAATGGCCTCTGCTTCCAACATCGCTGAAACTGCTGCTAACCAGTTGGTCGCTGCACCAACTTGTCACTTTGAGATGGAAAAGTCAACCTTCAAGCCATGCAATTACATTGCATTGGTGGACATTCCCTCTGAACGCCCTCAGTTCAACGATGCTGCAACCTTCTTAAAGGCATGCCCGCTGATGTATGCCTTCGTCCACAACCCAGTGGGCATTGCTTCTCACCTTCAGGCCCTCTGGTACACGGCGCAATGTACCACACTGAAGACAGACAAGGGCACTGTCCTCCCTGCTATCTCCTTCACAATCCCTGACCTTGGTTCCTTCGCGTTCACAGCAGGGTTTGTACGAAAGGCGCTCAGACTCCCTCGGCGCAAGAAAAATGAACAATGGGGTGCTGAACCAACAAAGCAGCAAATTGATGCTTTCTTGGATTCCATTGGTTACAAGTGGGAGAACCCCCTTAGTGAAGACGGTGGGTTCGAAGCTGGAAAAGAAGCGACTCTCTGCTCGCTGGCAATATGTTCTCACCCAGGTCATTCAGTGCCTAGGGTCAAAAGTTGGCTCCCACGATCAGGCGAGCAAGCATTTTCAGGACCTTGCCTTCTCTCTCTGTACAGGTCATCCTCTGAACTATGTTGATTACATCTTCAGCGATATGTGCAGCCGCCTCAACGCCTCCACCAGACATCACGTTATTCCTTACCCACGATTCTTCTCCATTATTCTTGAAGAAGCTTTCGGGGAGAGCTACCCGAAGGTTGGTGACTTCGCCTTCTCCATGGTAGGGAAGAAGTCCCTGGACCTGGAAGAACGTCCAGGTGATGCTCCTCTCACTCCCTATATGCTCCAAATTATAGGAGCACCTCTTTCAGTGTCCTCCTTGCTGCCCATCCCCTCAGCGAGTACCCAAGGCACTGCTGCTGCAAAGAGGAAAACCCCAGCTGATAGTCATAAAAAGACCATCGCCTCAAAGAAACCCAAGAAGGTGGTCTCTCAACAGACCATCCTCTCTGATTATGGTGTACTTCAATCACCACCCTCATCCACAGCCACTCCAATGGTTCTGCTGCCGTTAAAGCTTCATCAGCACTACCACCACCATCAATGACTAAGGTCTCTGAAGGTGTTATAGCCAGCTCTGCTGAAGCTGGATCAGGTATTACTTTCACTGCCTTCTCTACCTCTTCCATCTCTACTTCTTTGGTCCTCACATCAGCAAATGACTCCGTGATAGTTGTCCCTATCTCTGATAATGCTGAAATGCACGCAGTCCAAACCTCAAAATTGTTTAGGCAATCTGAGTTTTGGAAAGCCAATTTAAAAGGACCTCAGAGTATCTCTTTCGTATACTCTAAGACATCGGTCGCTGATCCTCGTGACACTGCCTCTGCAAAAGTAGTCCCTGAGAATAATCCTCACGATACTCTCAAGGAAAATAATTCTATTTTACATCCGTCATCTGATCCGGATTCTTTTCTCGCCTCTTTGTCAATGTCATCAGCTGCTGCCCCTGCTCCTGTCTACTCAGCAACAACAACAACCACCATCACCACTTCGAAGCCAGCAATGAAATCTCCTCAGCGCCCTCCCAGTGCCAGAAAGCTCAGGGATGTCAAGATGGAGCACCTTGCCCCCAAGCTTCCTCCTAGGGTCACTGAGTTGCCTCCTGTGTTACTGCCAGCTCCCACATTCCCTGCCATTGACCATCTGGTCAATGAGTGTGCTCTCACCAGAGCCCGGCTGGACACCCTGCAGACTTCTACGAAGTTGATCTTCTGGCAGGTCGCTGGCACTCCAGGGATGAAGACGAATGTCAGCAACTTGGTGTCTGATGTTCAGACTCTGAAGGACGATCACAAGGACCTTCACCAATCCCTCCTCAACATTGAGCAGAAGGTTGATGCTCAGGCCACTGTCCTCGAGTCTATTCAAAAGACTCAGTCTGACATTCTGCAGGCTCTCTCAAGGCTCAGTGGGACTGGTCCCTCCTTTGCTGCTGCTGATCGGACCATGCTGGAAGCCATGAACACAAATGTTCGCACTCTGATGGTTCACGTCTTACCCATGATAACATTGAGGGGGAGAAGGTGGCCAAAGAGTTCGCTGACGAACTTATCGGCGAGCATAATCGTCGGTTTCCAGATGAAAGGATCTCTCCCTACATCCAACGACCAGAACCTTCCTCAACTGCAAGAGTTGATGATGATGATGATGATGAGGAAGAGGATGATGAAGAAGAAGAGGAACGCATCCCTCACTATGAGGTTGATGATGATGATGATGATGATGACTTGGGTTTTGCACTGGAGCATTTCAGATTATCCAGACCAAGTACATCTCAGCTAGAGCCCTTGGGGGACGAAGCTGGACCCTCAGCCAGAGTGGTCGATCTTGAGGCCACCATCCCAATATCAGAAGGGGAGACCGCTGATATGGTATCACTTCAGCTTATCCCTTATATTACTCCTCTCTCTGAATCTCCCATACACTCCTCTTCACCCACTAAAATTCCCTCTGGCAAAACTATTTCCTCCTCTCCTTCCCTCAGTGATCCCCGTCCCCCAAAGGACTCATCCACAAGGAAGGAACCTTCTCCCAATGAGCAGTTTATGTACATAGAGGAAACTGACTCTGAGGAAGAAGAAGGCCTCATCCCTCGGCGTCGCATTCAGAAGCAGATAATAAGCGAGCCTGAAGAGGAAGAAAGGCGAATAAAATTCCTAAGGGAATTCGAAGCAAAAAGAATAAGGGTGCCCCAAGAAGACCCAAAAAACGCTGTACCTATCAGGATAGTAGATGAATTTTACTTCTTATCCAAAGAAGAGAGAGAACAAGCTCTGATAGCTCAGAGGATCAGAGACGAAGAAATAAAGCAAACTGAGAATGATCTTGCTTTAGCAAGGAAAATTCTCAGGGAAGACTCAGCAAGAGACAAAGAAGCCAAAGAGCAATTAGAAAAGAGTGAACGGCTCGCTGCAGCTCTGGCTCAGAAAGAACTTGTACAAGAAAAACTGAATGTAGATCCCATTCTCGCTCAACAGAAGATTCTCACTGCACTAACCATTGAAGCCACAACTCAGAAAGCAAAGAACTGGATTGGTGCACAGAGATGCTGAACTTTCGAAGATCTGATGACAAAATCATTCACGTAACTATCCAAGGGAGACACTCTAACAGAGTGGTCCAAAGGTATATGTAAGAATGACGAGGCCATCCAGAACAGAGAGAGAAGAAGAAAAATTCTTAAGGTTATATCGATACACTGAATGGCTCGAAATCAGAGATGCCATTCAGGGTTCCAAATCCAAGTTCAAGAATGTGGTAGAAGATGAGTTGAATCAGTTGCTGCAAAGAATGTCACAACATGTACAAGTTCCTCCTCTCCCTGAACCATCAAAGAAGAAAAGATCAGTTGGTGAAGGTGGCTCAAGTTCGAAGAATGAGCAAAACTAAGTTTGATTATCAAAGCATTCTTGGTCATCTTGAGCTCCCTGATATATCAATGCTTCGTACCTCTCTTCCTCAAGACCGAAGATATCAAGAAGACGAAATCATCTCACTACCTGAACCTGGTATGGTATTCTTGGATAATGAAGGGTTCTTAGGACTCTTCAGAAACCAAGAAATTCACAGGGCCCCTTCCTCTCTCATAAAGATCATGCTTTGGCGCTGCTGGTCAGATACACCTATGATGAACAGACAGAAGACTCTTTATGAGAATGAGCTACAAAGAAGAAACGAGAACATCTCCGACTAGTCATAGTTTTCTATTTCCTTTGTAATATTTCTTCAGTGTACAAGTACTTTACCTTTATCATTGTAATTTCATTTCGCTGTAATTCTTCAGATTCTAATTAATGAAATTCAAAGTACTTTACTCCACCCTAGTACTGAAAAGATCCCTGAAAATAGTAAAAGGGACAAAAAACATAAGAGTTCTATTTTCGATACACTATCTTTTACTCACTGATCTTTCACTCTGAAAGTTCAATCAGTGAATGTACTTTAAGCTCTTCTACTTGTAAAAATTGTGATTTCATATCCTTATAAATGAAACTCAATTCAGATAATAATTTAGCTGAAAAGGATTTTACATTGTAAAGTACTTAGAAAATGTATTTTAAATTTTATAAGTCCCTACTAATCTTTTAAAAGCAATTTTCCTATGTTGCTTAATCATAATCAAATAGGGGGAGATTGTTGATCATAACTCCTCTCAGTGATTTGAATATGATTCCTTCACTATATTTTAGTGAAAATCCTTAGATAAGCTTCTGTTCAAATTCAGCAATAGCATACGCTGATTGCTATCAGCGATCGCTGAAGATCAAGGATCAACAAGCTTGTCTCTGAAGACCTGAAGATCAGCTATCACACCAGAAGAACATTCAGCAACAGTCGAAGACCAAAGCTGAAGAAAGAGATAATCAGCTATGCGACCTGAAGCGGTTCAGCAATAGCAGCGATTATCTACTCAAAGTGTGAAGTCTTGTGAAGCCTCAGCAACACTGAAGTTCATCCTTGAACATTCAGTGTCAGCGATCAAATGAAGCTTCCTCTGCAAGATTAAAGTTTGATCTTATCCTCGATGCACAAAAGTCAAACCTAGAACCATGTCAGAAAAGGACGTACGACTTGTCTCTTATGTTCCCCATCATATCTGATACGGTACTGTTCATATTCGGCCAAAAGCATGGTTGTCTTATTTACAAGGACAAGCTTCCTATCCAAGCTTGACACGTGGCATGTACCTTTTGTCTTGCATTGATTTCAAGTGGGTATAAATAGATGAAGATATCTTCTTCATCTTCATGCATGCTTCCTTCTAGCCTATACCTTCTGCATTTCTTTCTTTCATCTTCTTGTTCATCAAACTGTGTGTTTCCTTAGTTACAATAGAATAGGTTTTTAACTTGTTCTAATTCCGCTTGTAAATATAAATTTGTTTATTATCAATAAACTCATTTAAAAACTAAAATCTGTGTGTTTGTATTCAACCCCCCCCCCCCTTCTACAAACTGTTTACTTAATATTTAACTCTTGTAGATCCTTAGTGGGACCAACAATAAGCAAGATGAAGATGGGGTCGTCATACGCAACAAAGCACGACTTGTCGCAAAAGGATACCGCATCAAACGTATTTTCCGATATCTAAAAGGTACTACTTTTCAGATTCGGATCACGCCGGATGCATGCTTGATCGCAAAAGCACTTCGAGTCACATTCAATTCTTAGGAGATAAGTTGGTAAGTTGGTCCTCAAAGAAGCAAACTTGCGTCTCCACTTCTACCGCGGAAGGCGAATACATCGCTGCCGCAAGCTGCTGTTCTCAAGTTCTTTAGATGCGCACTCAACTCAAAGACTATGGATTCTGGTTTGATAAGATTCCTATCTACTGTGACTCCAAAAGCGCCATAGCCATCTCAAGCAATCCTGTACAACACACGAAGACTAAACACATTGACGTTTGATATCACTTCATCAAAGATCATGTCGAAAGAGGTACAATTGAATTATACTTTGTAAATACGGAACTTCGGCTTGTCAACCTGTTCACCAAGGCACTGGACGAAAAACGCTTCCAGTTCCAAGTATCCAAGTTGGGAATGCTTAATCTTAAAACCTGATTTTCACTAAATCAGTCGGTTTCAAAATACTCAAAACATCTAACCAAGAGACTACGCACATTCACCTTCTCTTAGACGTAAATCTGCATCTCTCTTGGGTTCTCATTTTGTGGATTTTGAACCTCCTTACAATTCCGTATTTTCAATTTATTTTCACATTTTCTGTTAGACTCGTCTTGTGTGTAACGGTGTTTCAGCTTTCGAGGGGGGGGCGACAACATACATTCTTTACTTATTCACGTTTGTAGGGGGAGCACATAATTTTATGCACATGTTAAGGGGGAGCCTTATCATAATTTCATTCTTCACAAAAAAAAAATAAAGTGAGGTTCTCGGCCCCTAAGGGCCCGACAACAATGGATTGTCGACCTCACTTGGCTCGACAACCTCCCCAATCGACCTCTCGATAAAGGGAAGTTTTTTTCTCGGCCCTTTCAGCTTCTGCCACGTGTCATCACCCGATGACAACTATTTATAGAAATCGGGGCCCTCACTGAAAGAAACTTTTCACACAAGTTTTTTTTTTTTGAATTTCCCTCTTTCTCTCTGAAAAACCCTTCGAGTTCTTGACCATCCAAGATCCGATTCTCAAATATTCAAGTTTTTCAGATCTGAAAGCATCACCAGGTTCGTCTTTCTCCCCTTATCATCTTTAATTCTTGAACTTAGTCTTTTAATCCACAGCATGATGCGTCGTTCAAGTCTGACTGTTCGTTCCCTTTTCCCCCTGTTTATGTGTTTTTCCGACTTTGACCGTTCAACAGTCGATTTTGTGGCTGTTTAGTGTGTATTAGACCTAAGTGCTTTATTAAAGACGTTCCCTATCACTAATCGCACCTAGACATAGAATTTGCCTTAGTTTTCGGCCTTTTTTCGGAACTGAACACTTAGGATCGTCACTGAGTACTTATGCGTTTTTATCGAGTCCGTCTAACTACTTTGAGTTTTTATCGACCCTAGTTAACATGCTAAGAACACCTTCGTCCTCACTAAGGAATTTTATCGAACCCTTAGGACTCGATAACATTTGTTATCGACTCACAAAGGATCGATGAAAATCACTAAGTGTTTTTATCGAACCCTTAGGACTCGATAACATTTGTTATCGACTCACAAAGGATCGATGAAAATCACTAAGTGTTTTTATCGAACCCTTAGGACTCGATAACATTTGTTATCGACTCACAAAGGATCGATGAAAATCACTAAGTGTTTTTATCGAGCCCTATAAGATCCATAACACATTCTTAAATTGTTCAAATGTTTTTCATCGAGTGCTTAAGGATCGATAACATGGCCTTTCAATGTCTAAGTGTTTTTTTATCGAGTCCCTTAGATTCGATAACATGTTCTTAAAACTTCAAAGTCTTTTCATCGAGTCTCAAAGGATCGATAACATGTTCTTCACAATTTCCTAAGCAACTTCATCGACCCTTTAGGACTCGACATCAATTGTTAAGTTTTTTTGTTTCACTCAATAACTTGTGTTTCTCGATTCCCAATGCCTCGACATCTATCATCAAGGTACACAGGTTTGCTCTTTTCAATTTTTTTTAACAAGTCAAATTTGTCGCCCTACTTCACTCGACATCTGTTGATTCTCGATCCCATTGCACTCGATAACTTTTGTTATCGGCCCAATAGGACTCGACAATAAGACTTGGATTTTTTTCTCTCTTTCACCCTCAATCAGCAAACTAACTATTCATCTGTTTTGACTACTTTTTTTTCAGTATCAATGGCGGCTATGAATGATCCCAATCTCTCTGATGATGAACACCCAATGCCTTTCGAGCGATCAACCGAACCAAGTACCAACGCGGTCAACCGAGATGACCTCCTGATGCATCGAGACAAACTACGATCACTCAAGCCAAACAATCACCGTCTCGATTTTGGCATCACCATCGAACACCAAGTCATCATCGATATCCTTCAACGCCATCCACTATGGTATGCCTTTGCTTTGGACCATCGAGTACCCCTGTTCTACCTACAACAATTCTGGTATGCGTTAACATACCATCCTGATGACGGTGACCACCACTTTACTGCCAAAATTGACGATTTTGTCACCCGCTTAACTCCTTCTCGAATTCGTCGCATCCTCCGCCTGCCAGTCGCCACAGACGAACACACGTACGATGCCTTTGCAACCGAACAACAGCTTTGTGCCGACATCCGAGCCCTTGGGTACAACTCCCCCGAACTCCTCACAAGCCCCGTCTAGTTCAAAAGAATGTATCTGCCTCAGATCTGGTTTTCGCTATTCACCATCGTCAATCGATGTCTGACTAGCATGCACACTGGCATGGACAAGGCCAGTACTGCGGCCTTACGAATATTTCACGGCATCGCTTTCAACGTCATTATGATTACGCGATGCTAATCTGGACGGATTTCGTGGAGCTAGTTGAAGACAAGTCAAACTATCGCGATCGTGCCTTCGTACCATTCCAACGGTTCCTTCAACTCTTTATCCATGCCATGCTATCTTCCAAACCTGACAGCCCAAGACGCACCGGATCACCGTTGGGACCAACCAACTCCCTGAAGTTCCTCAAGCTCAATGATCGCCAGTTTAACTTCATCATGCCAATCCCTGAAGCACTACTTGCCTATGCTGATCAGACTGCACCGAGTGTGATAGCCTATAGGGAGAGACACGGCTTAATGACATAACCACCTCTGGTTGTGCCTGCCCAAGAGCCAATCCGCGAGGAACATCTTGTGCAAGGAGAGGGTCCTAGAATAGATGAGCAGGTTCAGGATCATGGGGATCTTGAACAGGGTGATGAGCGTATTCAAAGGGGAAATGACGAGGGCGGTGCACCTGATCAGCCAATCCCGACAACTTCTGCCCCATCCATCCCAATACCACCACCCACTAACCCATGAGCAGCGTCTACTTCACGATCTACTCCATGTTTCAAATGCTCGTTAGAGTAACCGTGTTCGCCCCCGATCTTCATCATCTGATGAAGATGAATCTGACTCTCAACCCCTATCCCGCCGTCCGCGAACTATTTCTATCGAAGAATAAGCTCTAAGTCGCATTGGTCCACAACCACCCCCTATCCGATTCTACATCTGACTCCGAAGACCAACATGCTGCAACAACTGATGAACCTGATGAGCCAAATGAGCCCTTTGACTTTGAAACCGATCAAGTATCTGGCTCAATGTCCGACATGTTCACCGAGCCCTATACTGGAGAGATAAGGAGAGAGGAGGGAGATTTAGTTGAAAAAGAAAGTGTAAGCGTAAGCGATGGGAAGAGAAAAACTATTGTGAGCGCGAGATCAGACTCCCCCATCCAGGTAACCACGTCTACTAGTCCTACTCATTCGTTGAGTATGTCGAGTGGACAAGACACTGTGGACCTAGCAGCGCAATCGCACGCCCCTTCCAGCCACTCTAAAGGCTCCCAGCCGACAGTTTCAAAATTACTTGTGGGATTAGCACCTTATCTAGCTCCCCTCCCCTCGGGAGGCATAGCTATTGAAACCAGAAGCAGTAGCCCACCTGCTTCGACTTCATTTCAAAGCACATCGAGTCTAGAGCCCGCTAGGGGTCATGAGTCAGTACACACTGAGAGCCTTCGTGGCCCAGTCGGAACTCCTATAGTGATGTCCATTCCAGACATTTCACGAGGATTGGGAGGAAATCCTACCAGTGTTACACCTATGCCAACAGTGAACGTAGGTCATACAGTTTTCTCAACTGTAATGTCAACAGGTAATCTAAGTGATCCCGGTGTTTCCCATACAAGTACCACGATTCCCACATACTTAATTCCCCCCGAGACTGAAACGATCATTGTCGCACACTTACAAAAGGCAAGAGACTCCCTAGCTGCTCATGCTGCTCTAATGACAGCCGAGAGGGAAGCCTTCGTAAGAGAATTTCGTGAAGCTGCCCGCCTAAAGCAACCGGTTCCCCAACAAGCAAGCTCTTCATGCCCAAGCTCCAGTCGCTTACCTCTGCCACAATCCCAATATGAAGATCGGCCTCCATCACCACATCGATTTGAGTACAATAATGACGAGCTAATGTCGATGTTATATGCGAACCTGCTAGCCGAAGCCACCGCAAGAGGTCAACCGGAAGATTCACTTATGGGTCTTCTAAGAAGAAATCTGGAAATCCCCACCGTCACTCGCCATGAGTTTGACGTGTTCCGAGCCGACATCGAGCAACAGCTAAGCGACCTGAAATCTGCTCAAAAGCACTAAACCGATGACATTCTGGGTGCTATCACTGCTCTGCGTACTGAGATTCAAGAGTCTTGCCGCCCGGCTATTTCTGTGCCTACTTCACGACCTCACTAGGACGACCCGGGCTCTGCTCCAACTCGTCCTGAGGGGGAGACACGCCGGGCCTCAAGATCACAAGCCAGAACAGTCGCTGCCACATCTTCAAGATCATCTACTCAAACAACCCAACAGACAACACGCTTCAACAACTCAAGAAGCCGATACACCAACGGTTGAAAAGCCTGCAGCTGATATCGAATTCGAGAGTACAACTGAACCTGCCGAACCGGAACCGATTGAAGAAAGAGTTGATGTTCAAGGTCTACGGAATTCAGTGAGAAACTGGTTCACAGATCCATATGAACCAGTCCTTCAAGAACAAGACTATGTGAACCTAAAGCATACGGCAAGGAATTATGCTTTGAGGAATCAAATGAACCAAGACTGTTGCCTCATCAGATTCGGTGGCAAAGGATGCTGACAGAAAGCAAGTCGAAATGGGTGAATCAGCAAATACGTGTGCCATACCTTGAAGAAACAATGGAAAAGATCTTCAGGAAGGACAAGAAGTCTGAAGATTTGGCACACATTCATCTAGTGATGGAAATGGACCCAGCCCAAGTCAAAGAGTATGTCCATATCTTGAAGATGAGAGCTCAAAATCCTACTGATGTGATTTCAAGGAACAGAATAATTGGGATTCTGAAGATCGATACAAATAGAGTCTATCAAGTCGAATATCCTACTTTCAAAGTCCAAAGAGAAGATGGTAAGGCGTATTCCTTCTCTGAAGTTGATTTCGCTAGCTTGGATATCATGGACTTTGAAACTCTATACAATGACTTGAGAGAAAAGAAGAACATAAATGAGCACGAGCAAAGGGCACTAAGAGTAGTGGTTCGGCATATACAGAAGGAACTAAGGTACAGCTATCTTCATGAGCTACAACGTGGGATTGAAAGTGAACAAAAGAAGATTCACATCGCCAAGCCTAATTAAACAATTTCCTGAGTTAGATAAATATGAAGTTACGACTGTTTTGTCATATCCAGCACACGGAGTTGTCTGGATGCATGTGAAAGGAGAAAAGAGGTTTCTCAGGTTTAGTGAAGTGGCTGCGTATTCAGATGGAACATTATGGGGGATCCGAAGCAGACTTGCATTAGAGTTGGCTAATGATATGAAGAGTATTACAAGGATGAGCAATGGGCGAAGAAATTCTCTCCTAGAAGCTGTCAGGTTAATCGACGAAAGAATCCTATACCGACAGACTCTAAGAAGATTCGAAGGCATGTTCGAGCTCAAGAAGTAAAGACTCATTTTTCCACAAAGGGGGAGATTGTTAGGTCTAGTATTTTATTGTGACAAAATAAGGAATGGATATGCTTAAATGTAAAAGGAAGTTTATAACTCCTTAAACTCTTTCCTTCCTTAATTAGAATAGACCTTTCAATATAAATAGGAGTCTAGGTATTCATTAGAAAGAGTCGATTATCATAGTGCAGATTCTGATTATTATTCCCTTGTAATCGATACATTCATCAAGAGATATACGACTACGGTATTCATTCAATTCACATTGTTCATATTGCTTACTTAATATTACGTTTATACATCATTGTGCTTGTTAATCTGGGATCTACATAGGGGCACCGTCCTGTTGCTTACATTCCACAAGCGATTTTACGACTTGGAACCTTTCTTGCCTCACTTGCTCCTGAAACATTTCACGAAGATTCTCATTTAGTTCAAACGCCCCCATGTTCTCGAAACTCTTTTGAAGCTCAGGGCTTGCATCACCATTTAGTATAGGAAGATCCTCGTCAAGCAAATACTCTATGTTTTCGTACCTCAAGGCAATTCTCAAGGCACGAATCCAATTCAAGTAGTTTGGCACAGTCAGCTTATCTTTACTAGGATAAAGAGTAACGTAAGGTTGGATGTTGAGTGAGTAGGAGGGGGAGGAGGAGGAAGATTTTCAGTCATCTGTAGATATAGTTTTTGTTAGTTTGATATTTAACCCTTTAAAAATAATTACCCGTAACAAAAATTATTTAACAAGCCTAGGATCCATAATTTACCTTATGATGTGGAAAGGAATGTCGTAATCACATCACAAAGTTATTTAGGTAAACAAATGTTATTTGTTAATTTCATTCACTGTGAAACTCCTAGGTCTTTTGAGATTCATTGACTTATGTCAATGGCATGTTAATCTCGATTATGCTTATCTTCTATTTGTGACTGATATGCCGAGGGTCACAAACTAGATGGTGATCGACCATGAAAAAAAGACATGGACCCCTCGGCTCAAGTACGCTTGAGAATTGTGAGCGCCATATCATTTTCGACTATAGTTTCAGATTTACGAGCTGGCAAACCGCACACGCTCTGTTAACAAACTATAAGAATATGTATGTTCTTTTTATGGGTAGCATAAGACTTTCACATTTCTTAGTATATGTATAATGGGATTTTGTTTTATATTTTATAGTTAATACTTTTAACTTGTCACATTGACCTATCAAACCTTTTCGGTAATTCCACTAGTCCACACAAGAGGCGATGAATATAGTAATGCGGGGCGTTTTAAAAAACCAATGACTCATTCGGCAACCATATTATAGGTAACCACCACAAACCCCCTTAGGGTGCTTATAGTGAGTACGCCTAGTCTCGGGTTGACTATCAATGTATTTATAATGTAATTATATATATATATATATATATATATATATATATATATATAGGGGAGGGATCATACAAGAACACCCCTCATGTAAAGAAAACAAAGGAACACATTTAGGACCACATAAGATGTGGGTCCCACACAATATAAAATCATATTTGATTTAATGGGGCCCACCATTGAATCAGATATAATTTATATTGTATGGGACCCACATCATATGTGGTCCTAAGGGTGTTCCTTTGTTCCTTTAAAAATGCAAAATTCTCATTTGAATCTCCCTATATATATATATAGGGTGATAATCAAATAGGAACCACAAAAAAAGTTACAAACTCGTGAAAACCGACATAAAATATTTTTTCATGATTTATTTTCATCATATGTTAGGATTTAAGATATTATTTTACATATATTTCACATATATTTGTTTCATCATATGAATATTTTTTACGCATATTTTTGGTTTCACTAGGTGAATCGAAAAAAAAATATTCACATGTAATTATTTTATAAGGTGAACCCAAATATATGTAAAATACTATCTTAAATTATATGTTTTGATGAAAAAAAATTATGTAAAAAATTATTTTTATATCGGTTTTCACGAGTTTGTAACCTTTTTGTGATTTTAATTTGATTATTGCCCTATACATACATACATATATATATATATATATGCTCTTTTATGTCTCTCTGCATATATAGGTAAAAGGAGGTTTATGCGAGGACGGTAACAATTTACGAGAACACGAGGACAATTCTCAGCCAATCATTTTATACATGAAAATTTTCATGTACAAAATCACATATGATTCATGTACAAAATCACATATGATTCACATACAAAATCATATATGATTAGCCGAGACTTTTCTCTCGCCAAAAGTTGTGCGTGTCATTTATTATGCTAGTACATGAAAAAGTTTTCATGTACAAAATGATTGACTGAGGATTATCCTCGCATTCTCGTAAATTGTTACCATTCTAGCATGAACCCGTATCTATATAGGTATATATATATATAGAGGAAAGTTCAAATGTGAACTAATTTTTGGTTGTGAACATGAGGACGAATCTCAGCCACTTATCCGGTCAATAAAGGCGAGCGCTTTGACCTGGTTCCCCTCCTTTAATAATCTCCACCCTCCCATGAATCGCGTCAATCCTCCGTGATCGCGTCCACCATAACCGAAGATGTGTGGCTGAGATTCGTTCTCACGTTCACAGCCAAAATTGAGTTCACATTTGAACCTAACCCTATATATATATATATGTAATGTTTGCGGGTATAATAAAAGAATGAGAGAAAGAAAGAGGTAGGGTTAGGGTGTTGCCTAACACTCTTTTGGTCCCTGTGGTTTCAATAGAAAAAAAAAAGATCATAAAAGGCTGATATATCCTTAAAGTTAACATATTCATCTAAGGTGTTAAGGTAGACGATCAAAGGCATGTGAAATTGTAAATCACAAGAATGATTTTTATAACTATTTTGATTTAGGGAAGCACGATGTGATTTTATGTAAACCACGTGGACAAATCATGTAATTTACTCTTGGTTTTGTTAAATGCTTTATCACTATTATAATTACTTAATAAAATATAAGAAAAGCAAAAAAAAAAGTTAAAAATACCAAATTACCCCTGACTTAACATACCTTTTATAAGAGTTACTGAAAGGGACAAAAACAAAAACAAATTAGAAACCATAAGGACGAAAAAAGCAATTTTTAAAGTTCAGGGACGCAAATAGTTATTAACAATAAACCATAGAGATGAAAATAGTAGTTTATTCAATATTTTAATAATGAAATAATTAATGATTCAATCCAATCTTTTAAACTCAGGTTTTTAGTTGATCCGGTGTGGTGAGCGGGTCCCGGATTAACCGGTTTCCATAACTCTCTTAATCCCTTATATATATTTTTTTCATTTTCCTACGTACATACATATATATATATAAAGTAATAATTTGATGTCTACAAGTTACAACATTAAAAATACACAAACAACAAACTTTATATCAATCCAAATACATTAAAAACACATGTAACACACAATTTTTTTTAATTTTTTAATTTTTTTTAATTTTAATATAAAAACGGGTTAACCGGGTTCGAGAAACGGGTCTACCACCGGTTTAACCGGGTTTTTGAGAAACCTGGCGGGATTGAAACGGGCCGGTTATATGCATTAACCCGGCATTAGTTAACCCGGTCACTACCCCGGGTTCTGGTCCAACCGGTTCGACCGGTCGGGTTAACCCGGGTTTTAAAACATTGATTTAATCTTTAAAATGGAAATTCTTGGAGTTGATTGTGCTTTTTTTGTTGAGATATATTTGATTTTTTTAACGACACTAACACATACATGTTCTTGAGGTATTCAGGATTTATTTGGGCACCCGACTAATCCTCGGCGATCAAGACCCACCACAGAGTGGTAAGTCAAAGTCTGGATATAGCCACATGTAGCCGTGGGGATTCGAAAGAATCCATAAAAAGTTATACCGATATTAGTATTAGCTTAACAATCTAAAAGTTTTCGTTTTTGTAAAATAATTTTTACAGTTAAATTTTTTTATGTAATTTAATTTGAGTTTAATAACGAAGTAATTTATTGTAGGTTAAACAATATAATGTTTTTCTATAAATATAATATTTTAGTTATTCTTTTTATTATAATTTAGTTTAGGTTTAATAACAAATTAATTTATTTTAGGTTTAATAATGTAATGTTTTTTTAAGAGTTTAGTCCAAATATTTTATATATAACATAGTTAGACTTAGCATTACGTGAGATCAAACTGTTTTCATGAAATCTGTGAGACCACCTTTTTTTATACTTGAACTTCATAACAAGATACTGTGAAGATTCAGATCTTTTTTATGTTCACAATGTTTTACTATGAAGTTTCAAGTATAAACCACAATGCTTGTGGTGTATTGGTTAAGACTTGTGGAGGATGATGCTAGATAACCCATCTACCCCATGTTTGAATCCAGGCGCAAACAACTTGTGGCCATTGAGGAATTATCTCGGGGCTACATGTTTTAGCAGTCTTAAAATTGTCAGAGATTAGTCTAGGCACGACTAGGATACCCTTTCCAAAAACTTTTAATTATAAAATTATGATTTAACGAATCTTAAAAAAAAAAAAAGACTAGTTTCACATAAACCCAACCCCATATAAATAATATAAATAGTATTTAGAAAAAGTTACAAACTTTCTCACATTTGGTATAAACACACATATTAGGAAAGAGATTTTACAAAATGGTTTGAGGTTGGATTCTTCCTCATTCAAAATCCACCAATAAACTTGTACCTTATGCTATAGAAACTTGTACATTATAGTTTCTTTCCCTTTCCAACACCTTCTTCGCTAGAATTCCACATTCTCTGTCTCTTTCTCCCTTTACACACACACACACACACGCACACTCACTTTCGCATTTTCCTTCTCTAAAAACTCTCACATCAATCTCCATAAACCCACACACAATTCAACTTGCAAATCATCACTCAAAAACCCTAAATAATATTCAGGTAATTCTCGTTCGTATTATCGTATACACACCAATTCATCATTTTCTCTTGTTTCTTTTTCTTGAATTAAACACAAAGGTGATCTATGCAGCTATTATAATTGTTTGATATGCGTATTAATTGTTGATTGATTGCCTACGTTTTCCCCTGAATTTTAATTTGATTTTTGGGTGTTGGTTGACTAGTTGTTGGTTGACTGTTCTTCGTGTTTTTTTTATCTGTGTTTGTTTTATGGTTTGGGAATTGAATTCAATCAATTGTATATCATCTTATATAAAGTATTTGCAATCGATTTGGGTGGGCAAAAAGGAGGATGTATGGTATTTTCTTAATCTACTCCCCCTTTTTTTCTTAATTTTTATGGATTGAATTCAAATGATTCAGCTGTAATCGTGATTCAGTCATACAGCAAACCCAGCAAGTTTGGGTCTGTTTGTTTACCTCTTAATGGGCCGCCTCTGAATCGTTAAGAGGTTGAACTTGTTTGGTGAAAAAGAAAGTCTCCTCTTGATGGTTATACAACCGTCTGAATGATTTTATATCTTGGCCCTCCCTTGACCATTCAACGTCCTAATTTCATACCGAACAATTATATTTCATTTTGCAGTTATAAGAGCGTATTGATCATTCTGACCACTTAAGAGGCTCTTATGATATAGTGCAAAATGAAATATAATTTGAATCATTCATGATGTAATTAGGGCTCTTATTGATTAAGGGAGGTCCAGGATACAAAATGATTCAGAGGCAAACTTATTTTTTGCCAAACAGGATTCACCTCTTAGCGATTCAGAGGCTGCCTCTTAATGGAACTATTAAGAGGTAAACAAACAACCATTAATCATTCTGAAATCTGAACCAAACCATTCAGCAACTGCCAAACAGCCCAAAATTTTATTGAACTAACTAGTTAAGCCTTGGGTTTGCTTCTCATTGGTGATTAATTCGAGTCCCTCCGGGCCATTGAAGGTTTTCCGGCGGTTAACTTTAAAGCCTATAGGATTAGCCGAGGCTAGTTGAATGAACACCCACCTGAGGTTATCTAAATAGGTCAAAGGGGTTTCGATTTTAACTTTCAGTAACTAAGTTTTCAAGGGAAACCTTTGATGTATGTTGAGACTTTAAAAGGGTGCTTCAAATTGGAAACTTTTGTTTTAAAGATGTAACCAAATCAAAGGGTTCTTATTAAGAACCAAAGGGCCTTTGGCCTAGCAGTATCGTAGCCCTTGCCCTCTTAGTAGGTCAGGGGTTCAAACCTTACCAAAGGTGAGGAGGGTGTGTGAGTTTATTTGTTGCATTTGCCGTATATAAATATTATATACTTCAAAAAGAAAAAATCAAAGGGTTCTTGTTTTTTTTGGAAGGGTGTCCTAGGCTATACCTAGAGTAATCTTGGCTAATGGACCTCAAGAAATCAGCCCTGATAAACTCAGTGACCACAACTGTTGTGTACGTCTGGAATCAAACCCTGGGTAGATAGGATATCATATATGGGATAAAATCCAATAGACAAAAAGGGTTTCATTTGGGTGGACTAGTTGGGTAGATGGAAGCCTAAAATACCATTTATGCATATAATACTTTATTTTATTCCAAAAAGGGTTTACCGAATAAATTAGCGAAAAGTGATAAAGAAAAGCCTTTAGATTATTCCATCTCTTTTCATTTTCAATTCCAATTCCAATTTCTAGTTTACAAGAAGCATCTATGGAATGAATATATCTTATTCTAGCAGCTTAATTTCAAAGCTGAATTCGATTTCTTTTGGTTTCTAGAACTTGTGGATCACACATTTTCATAGATGTTAATTGTTTTTGGTTTCGTGTTTTTTGATTTTTCAGATTTTGACTTTTGGTGTTGACCCGGAAGCTCGATGCAGCTTTATCATCACCCATTTTCGTTAGAAAGCCAGAAAGTGAGGTTGGCTTTGGAAGAACGGAATGTTGATTACACTTCGTATCATGTTAATCCTGTTACAGGGAAGAACATGGATCCTTGGTTCTTCAGGATGAATCCGACCGCCAAACTTCCGGTTTTCCAAAATGGGTCTCATGTTATCTTTAACGTTATAGAGATTATTCAGTAAGTTTTTTTACCCGTTATGTTTATATTTTCACTTCAATACTTTTGCGAAATGGATATAATATGATGCATAGTATACACCAAATATGTTCTGTTTCTAGTCTTGTTAACACTGAACCTGTGAAACTTTTTGTTATCGGAGGTAAGGATTAACCCTTTAATCTCATTTATTTTGAAGGGGGTGGGTGTATATATATATATAATATATATATATATATATATATGTGTGTGTGTGTGTGTGTGTGTGTATATATATATATAGAGAGAGAGAGAGAGGGAAGTCAGGGGAAAACCCCCCAAAAAATGAAAAACTGAGGAACACCCTAACAACTATTCATCTAGATGGTAATGCACTTGTGCATACAAGTAATTGAAGTTGTTTTCCGATTTCTATGCACATGTGCATACCGGACAAGTTGCTTACAAATTACTTGTATGCACATGTGCATACCGGACAAGTTGCTTACAAATTACTTGTATGCATATGTGCATACCGGACAAATTGCTTACAAATTACTTGTATGCACATATGCATACCGGACAAATTGCTTACAAATTACTTGTATGCACATGTGCATACCGTCCAGATGAACAGTTACCAGATGTTCCTAAATTTTCTTCTTTTTTGCGGTTTTCCCCCGAACCTGGCTCTATATATAATCCGAAAAATTTGAAACGAGAGTTATTTAGGAGAATAACCTTTTCACATCTTTTAAATGCACGACTTTTCGACAGATTTTGAGGAATTCTTGAGTTAGGAAGATGTATTCTTTTTAAATCTATCATAATACAATGCATTTAAAAATAATCGGTTAGAAGGTTATTCTTCTAAGTAACCCATTGGTTATCACCTTCCATACCACAAAGCCTAATTCTCTTATTTGAAGTTATTTGTATCATTTTGCTTCATTTATTGACAATTATTTCATAGTTTCTAGGGACCGATACTTTCTCTATCCCGTAAAAATTATAGCTTGGCCGCCTTTTTTATCGATCAAACCATCCCAATGGTCTTTACATGTTGAAATATGTTTTTTTAATAAGTAGTAAATTTACCGTTAGAGAAAATATTTACGTGTTGAATTCTTTCGACAATTCTTAGTATTTGGCTAAGAAATGCTTGTTTTCAACAACCGAAATGAAATTTCTTACTCACCCACTTGGATTGCTTGATGCTAAACAAAACCCGCCTTCCTTTTTACATTTTATTCATTATTTAAATTTTATTTATTGTATTTTATGCTCTATAAACTTTCACTTTACTGTCCTCAAAATGTTATTTTTATATGGTTTCTATATTTTGATTATTTATGTAATTAATTAAATATTAAAAATGAAAAATAGTATAGAAAAGGTGTAAAACATAACTGGAAAAAAACAAACTTTTTATTTTGTTGTCATTTTAATCGTCTTGACAAAGACTTTCTAATGATATATTTTGTTATAAAAAATAATTTTTTATTATAATTTAATTAATTACATAATTAATCAAAATGTATAAACAACTCGTTAGGGGTAAATTGGTTATTTTATCCGTTCTGTCCTGTCTAGTTCTATCTTTGTTAGGTCTAAGATTTAGACCTATTAGTTGATGTTTTATAAAGTAAGCATTATTGTAAAGCCAATGTAATTGGGCTTTGGGCTTGGGCTTTGACTTGTATATGGGGCCATATAAATACTAAGTCATAGGCTTAGTTGTTCGTTGAATTCATTAATGAGAGTCGATTAAACAAGTTAAGTGTGTGTTTCTCTCCATTCATTTCTAATAAGATGAGGATCAATTGAGCAATCTTTACACGAATTTGTTGATAATCTGGGATCTACAATCTTACCAAACGTTCAACGACTGTTCTGTTATGTTCTATCTTGCCTGTCTCTTTACCAAACGCACCCTCAAAAAAAATTGATATGGGTTGAATTCTTTCGACAATTATATGATTATTTGCCTAAGAGATGCTTGTTTTCAAAATATATAAACAACTCATCAGGGGTAAATTGGTTATTTTACCGGTTCTGTCTTTTCCAGTTCTATCTTACCATTACCAAATACTGAACAACTGTTTTGTCCTTTCCAGTTCTATCTTACCATTACCAAACACTGAACAACTGTTCTGTTATGTTCTATCCTGTCTTCTCATTACCAAACGCACCCTCAAAAAAATATGTTTACGGATTGAATTCTTTCGACAATTATATAATTATTTAGCTAAAAAGATGCTTTTTTTCAACACGAAAAATTGCAGGTATATAGAGAGGATTGCGCTTGTCTCTTCCGGCAACGGAATGATAACACAAAGTAGCAAAAAAGTTGTGGAATGGATGTACAAAATCCAAGAATGGAACCCAAAGTTTTTCACTTATTCTCACATCCCGGAAAAATACTACATTTCGGTATCAAAGTTCTTAAGACGAGTAATAATCGCCCGTATGTCAGAAGCTCCGGATCTAGCAACCGCTTACCACACGAAACTAAAAGAAGCTTACGAAACCGAAGAGAAAATGCGGGACCCACAAATGCTACAAAGGAGCGAACAACATCTCGTGATGCTTCTTGATGAAGCGGAAAAGCAACTTGAAGAAACTTTGTATTTAGCGGGTGATGAGTTCACGTTGGCTGACGTTATGTTGGTTCCGATATTGGCTCGGTTAGCCGTTTTGGATTTGGAGGATAAGTATATAAGTGGGAGACCGAAGTTAGCCGAGTATTGGATAGTGGTTCAGAAGAGGCCGAGTTATAAGAACGTTATTGGGAAGTATTTTAATGGATGGAAGAGACGGAAAACGTTACTTAAAACATGGTGCATTGTTCGAATGAGGTGTATGCTTAAACGCTACTGATCTAATTGTTCTCACATGATCCCAACTTTCTAGGATATCTGGATTTTATTGGCTTCACTTGTCGGTTTTGTTGTATGCAATTTTCTAAATAGACACAGTTGTTCTACTCTTTTAAGGTAGAGTTTAGGTTTATATATATATATATATAGAGGAGAGTTCAAATGTGAACTCATTTTTTGTTGTGAACGTGAGGACGAATCTCAGCCACACATATTCGGTTGTAGTGGACGCGATCACGGAGGATTGACGCGATTCATGGGAGGGTGGAGATTATTAAAGGAGGGGAACCAGGTCAAAACCGCCTTTGTTGACCGGATAAATGGCTGAGATTCGTCCTCACGTTCACAACCAAAAATGAGTTCACATTTGAACTTTCCTCTATATATATATATATACGAGGAAAGTTCAAATGCAAACTCAAATTTGGTTGTGAACGTGAGAACAAATGACAGCGTGACACGTGTCAAAATAAGCAATATTCAGATTGAATATACAAAGGAATATTCAGTTTAGTATATATTCAGTCTGAAACTGAATATATACTATAATATTTTTTTGAATGGGACACGTGTCGGGCTCTTATTTGTCTTCACGTTCACAACCAAATTTGAGTTCTCATTTGAACCCGCCCCATATATATATATATATATATATATACACACGGGAGGGATCATACGACCACCCTTTTTAAAGGAATAAAGGAACACTTTGTGGATCATATATGATGTGGGTCCCACATAATATTAAATCATTTTTGATTTAATAATAAATCATATTAAATCAGAAATGATTTAATATTATGTGGGACCCATATCATATAAAGTCCACAAGGTACTCCTTTAAATTTATAAAGTTCTCATTTGAACTTTCCTCTATATATTTATATATATATATATAGAGGGAGATTCAAATTAGAACTTTGTAAATTTAAAGAAAGGAACACCTTGTGTACCACATATGATGTGGGTCACACACATTATAAAATCATATCTGATTCAATGGTGGGCTCCATTGAATCAGATATGATTTTATAATGTGTAGGACCCACATCATATGTGGTCCACAAAATGTTCTTTTAAATATGAGGTGTTCTCGTATAATCCTTCCGAGTCTTTTTGCAAAAATAGGGTGTTTTTAAAAATGCTTTGTGAAAATAGGAGAGTTTTAATTTGTTTTGTAAAAATAAGGTGATTTTAATTTGTTTTTGTAAAAATAAGGATGTAGACCTCACAACTATTTTAAATTCAATTCCTTTTACTATGATAACAAATTCTAATTACACCTTACATTCTTTTTAGTTATCATTTTACACCCTCGTTATATATTTTGTATAAATTTATTTATTGTAAATACATAACCAAAACTAATTTTTTATATTTTTATAAAAATTGTCTCATCAATATTTTTTATGACACCCCTTTATTTTTTATTATATTTTTGTTATATTTTATGTATAAGTTTAATTCTTATAAATATATAGTTGATACGAATATTGAATATTATTTACAGTGTATTGTTTTTAGTTTTATTGATATGTAAAATCAAATAGCATAAAATATTAAAAACTTAAGATCAAACCAACATAAAAAATTAAAAATTGTATAAAATTAAATGAACAAAAAAAAATATAAATAAATATATAACTTATAAAAAATTATGTATAAAAAATTTGTTGCACTATATTTAATTTTCTTAATTCTATATTTTATTTTTTAAAATATATATAAATTTATAATTCATAAAATAGAATAATAAATATGAAAAGGAATAAAAAAAATGCTAAAATATAGTATATTACTAAATCAATAGTACAAGTAAAATACTGTGTAATCAAATCAAAATAAATCGTTAAAAACTGTGTGTAATCAATTTAGGTGAAATTTTTTTTTCCTTTTTATCAACTTCTTGTATTTTTTATTTTGTTTATTTGAATGAAGAATTCTTTATTTATGTTTTATTTATATCCAAATAAGTTGTGGTTTATATGTTTTCAATTCAAAATAAAGTTAAAAATAAAATTAAATTCAATATTGGTATCAATTTGAATGAATTGGTAGAATCTTTTAAATAAAATAATTTGTTAAAACTAATAAGAAAAAAGATAAAATTGTATAGTTCTAGCTTTTTATAATGGTAAAAGATTTATTAAATTGTTTAATATAATGATGTAATAATAAAGAATTATGAAAATGGAATTTCTAGCTTTTTACAATGCTAAAAGATTTATTAAATTTTTTGAAAATGCAATATACATATAATAGGTCTCGATATATTCGCCATTATTTATCCCAAAATCTACTAAATATTCACGTAAACTCATTTATGCAGTTCAAAATTTAAATTTATAGTATTTTGTATTTTTAAAATAAATGTCTTGAATAAAAGTTTTAATTGAAAAATAATAATAAATTATGTAATTGAAAAGAAAATTATGTAATTAAAAAAAATGATGTATAAAAACGGTCTAATTAAAAAGAAAAAAAAATTAGATATGTAAAAAAAATAAAACAAATATGCAATATAAAAAAATAAAGAAAAGAAAATGATGTAATTAAAATTTGTTTAAAACCTAAAGGTTGAAGTTGTAAAAGTATTTAACCTTTTGGGAGAACACTTCTATTTTTACAAAAAAAATTAAAACTACCCTATATTTACAAAGCATTTTTAAAACCACCATATTTTTACAAAAAACTCAATCCTTCCCCTATATATATATATATATATATATATATATATATAGGAAAGGGTTTATACGAAGACGGTAACAATTTACGAGAATGCGAGGACAATCCTCAGTCAATCATTTTGTACATTAAAATTTTCATGTACAAAATCATATATGATGCAGGCTAGTTTCCATGCGATTTAAGTGTCCCAAAAAGTCGTCCGCTACAGTTAGTGCAAAATCACATGTGATCTTGTACATGAAAAAAGCTCATCGCATTCTCGTAAATTGTTACCGTTCTCGTATGAACCCGCCCCTATATATATGGGGGTATTATCTGTTGCAAACTGTACATTATTTACAAACTTCGTAAACTAATCCACACCCTTAAAAATAAATTGATCTACGTTTGATAATGAACGGTGGCGTGATTGTAATTAAGATGAATTTGGTCATCCATTGTTGACGTGTGTTGTTTGACCTGTTGGGTCACCGATGATTTGGTGATGAACCTTCTTTATTATTTTATTGATCTTTTACAGGTTCTTTTGAAGGTCTGAAATATGCTTCAAGTATTGGAGAATCAAAGACTATCCAATCAAGGGTTGTACATCAAAATGTGGAATTTTTGATGTATTAACTAACATTAATATTCAGATCACTTGCCGAAATCACCAATGTAGATTGGTCACCGACCTGACAGATTGGGTCACCAATCAGGTCACCGACCTGACAGTTTGGGTCACCGATCTTGGATGAAGGTCACCAACGTGACAGATAAGGTCACCGATGTATATTTGGGTAACCGATGAATTGGGTCACCGATTCATGCATTGGGTCACCGATTCATGCATTGGGTCACCGATGATGCACACATGGTCACCGAAAATTGCAGTTGCCTTTACTTGAGGTTGTGGTAACAAGTCACCAATACAAGGATGTACACTTGCCAACACTTAGTGAAAAATGAAGATCACCAAGCAATGTGTACACTTATCAATTCCAACCTTACAAGGCACTAACCGATGTGATACATGGTTACATATATCACTTAGCAATTTTTAGAGATAAGTTCTTGACTCACAATAAATGCAAGATACGTAGGCAGCAAGAACTTGGGAAGCAAACCTTAAATAAAGACATTTTCTTTTATTCTTATAAAACGGATGTTTGTCTTTTAGCTAAAAGGTTTGATGGGACTTCACAGAGCATGAAGAAAAGGAGATAAAGTTATCTGACATTGCGTGCTACAAAGAATGGTTCATCCATTATCCTAGTACAAAGGGAGTGGCCTCTTCCTTTGTCCATCAGATATAATTCCAGCTAATCAATCCTTGACAGTTGTCCACATGCATCCCATGCATGGGCACTATAAAAGGATATGAAGTCCTTCCCATAAATCTCACGCTTTCAACAAATCCTCTGTGTGTTCATTTGTTTGATTCCGGCAATCCTGTGTGTTCTAACAGTGTTATATTAACTTCCTTAGTGTACAAGTTAATTACTGTTAAATTAACTTCCTTAGTGTACAAGTTAATTTCATGTGTTTAAGTTTGTTAGAATAGTGTGTCTGTTCTTTTCCGCAACAAACTTCTATGTGTAAATTTTTAATATTTATATTAAAAAATTTAAAAAGAGTAATTTTATGTGTGTCTGTTCTTTTCCGCAACAAACTTCTGTGTGTAAATTTTTAATATTTATATTAAAAATTTTAAAAAGAGTAATTTTATGTGTTTGTTCCAACCTTACAAGGCACTAACCGATGTGATACATGGTTACATATATCACTTAGCAATTTTTAGAGATAAGTTCTTGACTCACAATAAATGCAAGATACGTAGGCAGCAAGAACTTGGGAAGCAAACCTTAAATAAAGACATTTTCTTTTATTCTTATAAAACGGATGTTTGTCTTTTAGCTAAAAGGTTTGATGGGACTTCACAGAGCATGAAGAAAAGGAGATAAAGTTATCTGACATTGCGTGCTACAAAGAATGGTTCATTCATTATCCTAGTACAAAGGGAGTGGCCTCTTCCTTTGTCCATCAAATATAATTCCAGCTAATCAATCCTTGACAGTTGTCCACATGCATCCCATGCATGGGCACTATAAAAGGATATGAAGTCCTTCCCATAAATCTCACGCTTTCAACAAATCCTCTGTGTGTTCATTTGTTTGATTCCGGCAATCCTATGTGTTCTAACAGTGTTATATTAACTTCCTTAGTGTACAAGTTAATTACTGTTAAATTAACTTCCTTAGTGTACAAGTTAATTTCATGTGTTTAAGTTTGTTAGAATAGTGTGTCTGTTCTTTTCCGCAACAAACTTCTGTGTGTAAATTTTTGATATTTATATTAAAAAATTTAAAAAGAGTAATTTTATGTGTGTCTGTTCTTTTCCGCAACAAACTTCTGTGTGTAAATTTTTAATATTTATATTAAAAAATTTAAAAAGAGTAATTTTATGTGTTTGTATTCAACCCCCCCCCCCCCCCCCTCTTCTACAAACTCTCTCTTAGTTAGCCATCTCTAAACAGGGACTAACAGGACCCAAAAGCATTTTCGGCATTAAACAATTAATAGATAGACATTCAAAATACGACAACTTTTCATTAACAATATCTTCCAGAAATAAACTCCGTTTGTTTTGGTAGTTTTACGATTACACCGGGATATTCAGAATCATTCATCGAAAGCAATCCTACATTGTTGTGTTTTATATTGTTCTTTTGAACATCAGATTTGATCATTAAAGGGGATTATTGTGGTTCATCAATCTGATTTCAGCTAATTTCATGAATATGATTGCAGATTCAACTCATAAACATAAACAGTTTCATGAACATGTTTCTAGGTTGATGAATTGGGATTAATGTGGTTCATGAATCTGAATACAGTTAGTTTCATGAACATCATATCAGAAGACGAGATTGCCGTAGAAGATGATGACAGCTCGTCGAAGAAGATGACGAGAGCTCGCCGGACATGGTAGTCATTCTCCAACAGAGTTTCATTTGTTATAAAACAATTGAAAGTTCTAGTACCGTTTACACGATTATCATCATCTTCGTCGACATACGTTTCATATGATTCTGCTTCAGGAACGTCATTCGTTTCACGTACATGGCCATTTTTTCAAACACAACAATCGCAGACGAAAAAATGAAACATGTTTAATTTCTTCAATTATTTAGATATGCATTATCATGAAATACGTATAACAAGCAACAGAATCAATTTGGTTTCATTGTTACCATAAATCTCGCACTTACCATTGAAGAATAATTTATATATTAATTACTAATATTTCATATATTTTTAAATTAACTATACGCCCCCATTAGTTCATTGGTTCATGTCGGTTTACAAAGTTTGCAAATAATGTACAGTTTGCAACGGATACGTGGCCTATATATATATATATACTAATATTAGATTAAAATTTTAATTTGTAATAGAAAAAGTCAATTCAAGTCAAAAGACCAAATTACCCTTAAGTTAACGGACTTTTTCTAAGAGACGAAAATAGAAGCAAAATGAAACCATAGAAACGAAAAAGGCGCGCAATTTTTAAACTACAGAGATGAAAATTGTAGTTTACTCAAAATTTTATAAAACTAAAACTGATCAAATACAGAAAAAAAAACCTATAAAAAACAAGTGGTACAATTACTATGACGATTTTTTTTCAAAACAAAACCTTTCCACTTTGGGAAAAACCTAAAAATGAGCTTTTTGCTTTTAAAAAAACTCTCAAAAACCACATAAAAATCACATAGTGGATACTTTAGTCGTGTTTTGCTACTATGATGACTCATTTCAAACACAAAGGTGCTATACTTCTATGGTCTTGTTGGAGTGCTCTTTTGTTTGGAAAACTTGGAATTTTTTTTGGAAGATCTGGATGGATGATAGTTGGTGTAGAGATCTAACATCTATTACTTGAGAACGGTATGATTGGTGTATTAAAAGCTTACAAATATGGAAGCAAATGTGGGGTTGTAATACTTTTATCTCTAATGCCTAAAATAAGCTGGTTGGCTTATCATGAAAGGGTAGGGAGTGTAATCAAGATGTGCCAAGTTCAGTAGTAACTTATTCGGCTTAACTTAAAAAAAATAATACTAGGCTTGAGCTCGAATAATTTTTTTTAAACTAGGGTCGAAGCTCAAGTATTTTTTGAGTTATCGAGCTCGAGCTCGATGCTCGTTTATGGGCTCAATCTCGCAATCGATTAACTTGTTTATTGGTTTAAGATCGATAATTTTTATTGTATGATTTATGAACATGTTTGGCTCAAAAAAAGTGCATGCACAAATGGCTACACTTGAATTGACTCGACTTGAAAAATTTAATCGAGTTTTCGAACGAGCTGCATTGAAGATTGATATTATGAAGTTCGGCTCGTTTAGTTAAATGAGTTCTATTTGGTGTTCGAGATTGACTCGAGCTCGAGAATTATTAAGCTCGAGCTCGAGATAATCGAGCCCAAGCTCGAGTATGGGTGTAAATGATGCAAGTCGAGCTCAAGTATCAATATACTCGACTTGAACTCCATAGCGATTTTTCAAGCTCGGACTCAACTCGAAAGCTCGCGAGTAGTTAAAACTAAAACTCAACTCGATTGCAATTTTTTAAAATCAAACTCGAATCTAGCTCAAACTCGAATCTAGCTCATTAATTAATTTTTTTCCCTCGTTTGGTTCATTCTTTTTCATAGAAGGAATCTTCAAGTTTCATTGAATTCCACAAAATAATGGAATTAAACATTTCGTGACAATAAGGTGGTGTTGTAATGAAATAGAATGTTCAAATTTCATAATCCCAAATATGCTCTTTTAACCCTATTATGATAAAATAGTCGCACATCTCCTTCTCAATCTGAACCACCGCCGACCACCACCGATCTAAACTACCGTCGACCACCGCCAATCGGAACCACCGCCGACCACCACCGATCTAAACTACCGCCGACCACCGCCAATTGGAACCACCGCCGACCACCACCGATCTAAATTGCCGCCGACCACCGCCAATCGGAACCACCCTCGACTACCATCAGAACAACCTCCGACCACCACCGATCTGAACCGTAGCCGACCACCACCGACCATTACCGATATGAACCACCATCGACCACCACCAATCAGAACCGTCACCGACCACCGTCGATTTGAACCACCGCCGACCACCATCGATCTGTACCACAATCGACCACCGCCATTTGTACCACCTTCGATCTGAACCACCGCTGACCTAAACCACCATTGACCACCCTCAATCTGATCCACCACGGATCACCACCTATCTGAACCACCACTAATCTGAACCATAGTCGACCACCGTCGACCATCGGCGACCACCACCGAGTTTAACAACTGCCGACTACCACCAATATGAACCACCCCTGACCACCATCGATCTGAACCATAGTAGTTGGATTTTATTTCAAAAAAAAATTCAAAAAAAGGTATTTTGGTCATTTACCAGCATTTCATTCCAATTCCAAAGCTACATTATGTGAACCAAATATACATATTACAATTCCTTTAACATATTAAATTCCAATTCTGCCAACCAAGCAAGTGGTCAAACCTGACAACATTTCCATTCCAATTCCTTTAAAATCAAATTTTTGTGCCAATTCTATTCCATTCAAAAACATTATGGAAACCAAACGCCACCTAAAAAGTGTCCCTTAAATTTTATAGAACTAAAGGGATGTACCTCAAATTTCTTCATCAAAATACAAAGTTACAAACTTCATCCACCCCCTCTCTTTTTATAACACCTCTTCAGCCTTCTTTTACTGTCTCTCTTCCAATGTGGGACAACTTCACCAACACCTCTATAGTTTTTTTTGTCTTTTTCTAATTATGATTTTAATACAAAAAAAAAATAAGAGATTAGTTTTTATAGTTAAAAAACGCTCAATTTTGATCAAATATCTAAAAATATAAGACATTTTCATTATATTATATTTCACAAGTTATATTATAAAACTGATTATATATATATATATATAATCGAGTATCTCACAAACTTTTCGAGTCGAGTATTGGGTAGCTCGACTCGACTCGTTAATATGACGAGTCGAGATCGAGTTCAAGTCGTGCGTATTCGATTCAAGTGTTGACCGAGTCGAGATCAAGTTGTCTCGTATCGTTTACACCCCTAATTTTGAGTAGCTCATTAAAAACTCGAACCATTTATAACCCAAAAACAGGGTTCCTACATTCATTTCCAGTTCTGTTGCTTGGTTTGTTTCTTCATGAATCGAAAGTATGCTTTTGTCCATAATAATCTTTTATTTTGTTTTTGGATAAAAATATCAATTAGTCATATGCTATTAATGTTAGTATTGTGAGTACTTTGAGCTTTCTTGCAAGTGATGAAGTCCATTTTTTAAATCATTAGGTCATTTTTAAAGTCGACATTGGCTTTAATATTGGCATTAGATGGTTGATCGGATTAGTGGGTTGTTTTTTCTTTCTTAAAGTAATGAAGTCCATTTTTTATACCAATAGGTCATCTTTAAGACTAAATTGACTTTATATAGGGAAATTAATTAAAATAACCATTAAGGATGGATGGATTCATCTTTTAGTCGTTTTTCTTTAGATCTTATCACAAAGTTACTACCTTTGCAAGTGGCAGGTCCATAACTGGCAGAAGTAGGTAAACGACAAATTTTTTTACACTTACTACTTAGGTCTGCAAATGACACATCCACAATTATACATAGACCTAGTCATGGATTAAAAAAACATACATTTTCTACCCAGGTCCGCAAGTGATACCTCCCTAAGTCGGTCCAAGAAGAAACCCTAATTTGGAACTTTTGTTCTTATGCTTTATAGTAAGTTACAATTTCGGTCAATGTTTTTATAGTAATTTACATTTTAGTACGTGTATTTAGTACATGTATTTAGTACAATGTAATTTTAGTCATTACAGTTTTGATTTATGTATTTAATAATTTACAAATTTGATCCTTGTATTTAGAGTAATTACATATTTGATCCGTGTATTTAGAGTAATTACAAATTTGGTCCCTATAATGAGAGTAGTTAGAAATTTGGTACATGTACTTAGACCTTACTATTGTTAACTTTATGTACAGTAATTACATTTTTGGTAATTGTAATTATAGAAACTAGTGATGGAATCGCGCATTGCGCGGTTGCATGAATAATTTGGGTACTAATCAGTACTAGGGGTAGCCATCGTGTCATGTTCGGGTTGGCGGTCAGGAAGGCTTAATCCGGACACGACCCGTTTAACCAATCGTGCCGTATTGATCAACCCTAACCCGTATATGCTTAACCCCTTATACGACCTATAATAACCCTCACCCTATTAGAATTGTTAACATTTAAAAGTTGGGTTTAAGAATGTAAATACTCCCTTATTTCAGGGACTATCTAGTAAATATAGGAATAAAGGGTGTAAGCCCTTGTATCCTCCTCATTTCCACCTGATACATTTTTATGAAAGGGTTTTAGAGAGGGAGACATTTTGGAGAAGAAGAGAGATTTTCGTAAGTTTTGGAAAGGATTGAAGGGAGCTTGAAGACATCTCTAAGGTATTACTATTCCTCTTCTAAGCTTGTATCCTCCATCAATGAAGTTTTGGGTTGATTTTGGGGTTTGAATCTCTATTTTGTGTCTTGAAATGGATGAGATGAGTGGGTTTTGATGGTAGAACATTTTAGATGGATTCAATCAATGAGTCCATCTAGAAACCTTCCATTTTATGATGTTAATTGGTATTTTTTTTCTTAGTAGTTCATTCTTTTGAATACTTATTGGTTTTGAAATGGTAGATTAATCCATTTTGGGATAGGATTTAGTGTTTGAATATGTTTTGGATAAGCTTTAGAGTATTGGTAATGAGTTTGATTAATTTTAAGCATTTAGAATCAAAGATTTGGAACATAGGATTGGAGTTTTGAGTATTTTTCAGAGCTGGGCAGGCTACAGGACGTACTAGTGTATAGTTGCACGGGCAACTCAACGTCCTGCCCACGACTTATACTCATTGTTTTAAGCACGAATCGGTTTGGTCTAATTCTCGTTCTGAGTTAGATGTGAGGCCTAGTTTAAGGGTTTATCTTAGGAATTATAATGGTTGACTTTTAGGATGTGTTAGATTTTTTAACACCATTTCTATGACGTTCAATTCAGGTGTTCGGTTTGGAACTAAGTAGCCGTTTAAGTGAAAAAGTGGTGTGTCGTATCACACATGGGTTCCCTTGCTTTCATAAACTTTATGCTTGTCATTGGATTTTTAAATTACACTGATTATGTTACGTTGAACTTGAAAGCATGTTGTATTTCATACCCAAATGTTTTATAAAATGCTCGGTTGAATTACTGGATTATATCATGATATATGTATGTGGTTTATTGGATATGCACAATAGTAGTAGTGTACCTTGAGATAGTGCAAATATCTTGGGAGTTATATTTTGTGTACCTCGAATCTTTTTTGAATGCACATTGGACGAATGCCTTTTTGGGCCATCTATTGTATCGCGTGTGGAATTGCACAATACATTTAACTTAAGTTGCATGTGGAATTTTACGATAGGTGGTGGATTTCTTCGAATATTGTGCATGATCCATTGTTGGTTTACTTGGATTTCGTTTAAATGAACTTCTTACCGTCAACTCTTATATTTCTTGATTCAAGTTCTATAAGTGTGATTTAATTAAGAATTCAGTAGGCCTTATGGTGTAACCCGCGCTTTTTGAAAACTAAAACCATTTTCAGGTAAGGCTTATGTTGAGACCTCGTCTAAGGGCAAGGAAAAGCTTTGAGTCGTTAGCTATAGTTGGATCTGAAGACTTAGTAACATTGATTTAGTTAGAATATTCTCGTTTGTGGATGTTTCATTTTAGCCGCTGCAAACAATGAGATGTAATAGACAATAGACTTATACTTTGGTACTTGGTTGTTATTGAAGTATAATTTTCTTTGGTGATTTTGGGTCTTTACAAATGGTATCAGAGCGGCCGGACTGGTGTGCTAACAAGGGCAATGGGCTCCCAAGGGGGTGGACTGTGATATCCCACATTGGTTGGGTAGCAGAACAAACATTGTATTGTAAGGGACTTGGATAACTCCTCTATTAGACACATTTTAAAATCGTAAGTCCAAGTGTGTGGACAAAGCAGACAATATCTGGTACGAAGGGCCTAGGATGTTACAGATGGTATCAGAGCCATAGTTTAAGTGAACTAGGTGACCAAGTGATGCCTAGACTTAGGCTATAAGTTAAGGAACACGATTGAGAAATAGGGGACCATTAGGAAAGACCTTAATAGGGTAGTGAGGACTTTCATATAAGGTAAATTTGGAATTATACTTGACCAATGTAATTGCGAATTTACAGGTGCATGTGTGTATTCATTTTACCTTATTACATTTAAACTGTTATTTAAGTTGTACTTGTTATGTTATTTGCAAAAAGGAATTTATGGAAACTTGTTCTTTAAAGAGTAGGAACACTATAGTGGTGTGACCGGACTCCTCTGAGCGGGTAGAGGATGAACCTCTTGGACCGAGGGGTGCGGTGAGCACTCAAGCTCGAGTTAAAGGTCGGGAAAGGGGTTGAGGAAGGAGTATGAGTCAAGGGTTTGCTATGACTGGTCATTTCGGTGTCAATAGCAGTGGGAGCTCGTATGGTGCTTTCAAGGAGGCATGTTTCATATGGTTGAAATATATGTATATTGTTTCTAATCATGTATTGCCTAACATTATCACAAGTTTCAGGTTGGGCATAGTATTCATACGGCTTTTAAGTGTGGCTAGGATCTTTTACACATTTAGATGAAGCGAGGGATTCGTCCATACCGTCGGTAAAGTTTGGAGAATTAATTATTGGGGACAGACAGACCGTTTGAAAGGATTAAGAAGCACCAAAGTAATGTCTAAACCCAAGGCCTCAGAAGGTAATTTTAATGTGGCTGATTTTCCTAAGCGGAGCGAAAAGGGTTTTCCATGAGATGGGAAATGAAAACTATTAGCCCCACACGAAGTTTGTGAACAAGTGATTGTCTGATAATGAGCTTGAAAATCCACACTTTTCCAAACCCATAAAACAGACGGAATTCTAGGATCACTCCTAACCACAACTCAGTATATGTTTGTCAAATGTAGAATAATTTCAAGTAGATGCACTAAAAGAGAAACTGGCGACCTACGAGGAGCAGCCAGAGGAAGAACATAGAAAGAGAGTAGATTTGGAGCGCGTATAGAAGGAGGAAGCAGACACGATAACTCGACAGAAGGACTTGTATAACACCTCAAAATTTCCTAATATATAATTGCATCTTTGATTTTGAGTTTGGTAATTTAAGGTTAGATTTTGGTTTAAGCATCTATTATTTATGTTAGTATTTTTCAGGAGCTGAGAAATCTGGAAAAATGGATAAAATCACACGTAAATAGTTAGTTTTGTGACCTACCTGCGGTCACGCGGGTGGTCGCGTATGTTACTGCAAGAATTTGGATATGTGAATGTGCATGACCTGATTCGACTTCAAACCGCGAGCCAAGTTGCATAGAGATCTAGTCAATGCATACCCGAAAATTTCCTTTTCGTTTTTCTTCCTTCCATCCTCATTAAATCCGACTTTGGGAGCATTTACTCCATTTATCCAACCATTCTAAGTGGTGTAACCATCATTCAAACTAGGATTCCAAGGTAGGGTTCAAGATCCAAGCTACCATATCCATCTTCAAGGGTATTCTTGATTTCTAGGTTTTCACCAAAATCTAGTATTGTGAGTTCATCCTATACTTTTGCTAAACCATATACATGTTAAAATGTTGTACTTTAGTTCCTTCAATTTTTTATTTCAAGTATTTCACATTTGAGTGATTTGGGACCAAATAAGTCAAATTTGGGAATGGATTAAATACATAGGAGATGCTTATTTCAAATTATTGATGAAATTTAGAACCTAAACTTGTAATGTTCATATCTTTGGTTTTGATTTGTAAAATGGGGATTTTACTTACTTGATGATTGTAGGGGTACAAATGTTTATATGTTGGGTACAGTTTGACATATCTAAAAATATACATATTTATGACTAGATATAATCGATCCGTAGGCATATAAGTCGACTTACGATGATAAAATGGGATAATTATTCCTACACCATGGATGGATATGAGAATTATATTACTGGGGGACTCGAACTACAAACCATAGGTGGTTTAACTCGATTACTTAATGGACAAGATGACCAATCAGTTTTCCTAAGACTCGTATAACAACAATAGCACTGAAACTTCATAGAAAAAATATTGTGAAGATGGATTTTCACATTGTTTTTTCTGTTGATGTTCAGTGTTTTTTGTATCTTTATAGTGCTCTGTTGTAAAAGGTTCAATATTACTTTTGTGGTCTCATGGGTCTAATGAAAAAAAAGAATCCAATCAGTACACAATAAGCTATTAACCTATAAGGCCGTCGTAGGGTGTAACAACGTGGAATTCTAAATAGGGCTTCCAAAAAAATTGGGGCCCAATTATACATGTCCATTGATTTTTAGTCCATGTTTTTACTCAATCCTTTGTGCCTTCTTCTAATTATTTTAACCCATTAGGCCCAATATAATATTTTATCACTTTAGCCTATTGCCACATCCTTCTCCCTTCTACCAAATTTGGTGATTCGGTGATTCCCAATAACGACTACAAATATGCAATACCTTCTCTATGGTCTCTAATTTGATGATGAAGTCTCCTAGTTGGGTAGTCTCATCAATTCATCTTAACTTTCCTGATGGTTAATTTTATGATTGAAGTACACAACACGACTGTTGTTTAATAATCTTACTCGTTCTTTGTTTCTTGTTTGACGAGCAACATCACTTGTAATTTTGTTGACTTTTTTTGTAGTGATATTGATTACCATTTTTCATAGCATGATAACTTAACCCTTGAAACACGCATAAAAGTTGGGAGTCGAAAGAGAATTCGGCCCCTTAGAAGCGAGCTAGGGTTTTTTTGAAAACTTGAGGTATGAACACTTGATAAACTTATATATACTAATCTTTCAATTTAACGACTTACTGGAGAAAGTTGATTATGAGGGAACTCATTGAAAGTTTTGTTTCAAGAAAAGTTATGTTAGGAGAAAAATTCTATTTAAGTGAAAGTTTTATGTTACTTTGTCATTTAATTTTTTTTTTGTTGTTTTAATTTGTATGACTTTTAATGTAATATATGATTATATAGTATGAACTTTTATATTTTGTTTTATCAATTACTCCTCCAACCGATCTATAGGCTCATAACAAGTGTAACAGACTAACAAGGCCTTACAAAGATTGGAATGGACCTGTTAACTGTATAATGATATTGATTTTTAAAAAATCCTAACAACTAATTTAAAATTGTGGTTATTGAAAAGAAAATCGTAAATCCTTAGATTTCTTTTGAATATAAACATTTAATGGAACATATGTTTTTAAAAGAAAATCTAGAATAAAGAGTATATATGGGTAGATGTGTATTCCTGAAATTTTATTTTTAACTATGAACGAAAAACTAGTACAATTTCTTTAAGAAAATCTAAATCATACTATATTAGCTTTATTTAATTAAGAAGTTTTAGGTATATAATAATAAAGGAAAAATTCGTAAAAACTTAATAAACTATTTCATTTTAAGTAACTAAGATTTTGAACTATTTTTAGAACGAAAAAAATCATTATATTTTCTTATTTTGATTGATTAAGTCCTCAAACTAATTTTTTTGAATGTTAAACCAAAATTTTCTTATTTTGAATGAAAAAAATCATTAAACTTTCTAATTTTGAATGATTAAGTTCTTGAACATCTTTTCCATAAATTAACTCGTGGAACTTTTAAAAATTGGTTACTTACAATTTCTTAACCCAGATAAACTATCGGTAACCGGTTGGTTATTTTGTGATTCTTCCTCTTATGATAAATCAAAAAAGAAGATCGATGGCAGGGGCAATATCGTGTTAGACGATACGGAGAACGAACAACTTAGGGCGGCAGTGGCGAATGGGAGCGATATCGTTGTCTGCGAGAAGTTTTAATGGCATAGGGTTTGTAAACTAAAAAACTTATTTAGGTTTATTTTTACTTTAAAACATTTTTAGTCAGTTACAAGTATTTAGGGACTTAATCTTTAAAATGAGATGTAGATGACCAATTTTTATAAGTTTGGTGATTTATATATTCAAACAAATATTTAGGGACTTAATCTTTAAAATGAGAAAGTTTGATGGTTTTTCATTCAAAAAAATTGTTCAAAAACTTAATCATTCAAAATGATAATGTTTAATACACTACTAAACGAAAGATTTTTGCCTACGAACTTTTCCCTGGGAAATCTGTAGCTAGCTAAAGGGTGATTCATCACAAAACCGTCACAAAAGATGGTGGGTAAATTGCTGATGGATAATTCAAATCAGTGACAATATACTCAGGGATTCTCTGGATGATCTGTTGGTATTTTATCGAAAAACCTCGAATTTTACCAAGCCTTTGGCATTTTCCGGGTGATTCGTAGGTAATCACGCATGAAAATTTCTCTGGTTAATTTTTATGGGTAAAAGTCATTTGTTTTATAGTGATAGTTTTTTCATTCAAAAAACTGCTTAGGAACTTAATCATTTCAAATGAAAAAGTTTGATGGTTTTTTCATTTAAAAATATAGTTTAGAGGCTTACTCATTTATAATTGAATGGCTCGTTGGATTTTTCTGAAGTTTTTCCAATAATAAATTATAAGTAAGTCATGTATTATACTAAAGTAAATATTTCATATTAATTAAGTCTTAAACTTATTATTATATTTAAAATAGGGGCCTAATGATACCTCTATGTATTGCTAATGACACATCTACTGTGAATTTCTCTACGCACGCATCAACTTCCTATTAGGAATTCAATTTCCAAATAATTCTGAAATTTCAAACCTAGTTTAGAAATTTTTCTTTACATTTTCACCTTCGTAATTAATTAGGAACTTGCTGTTGCAATTAAACGTTTTACCTATTTTGATCTATTTTGAAAGAAAATTGACTATTTAATAAAACTACAAGTATTTGACTATTTTAGCTAAGTTTCTTTTAAAATATTGATTAAACTACAAATTAATACAATTTGATTTGACGCTTAAGATTTGATTTAAAACTACACATATGGAATCAATCTAGTCTTTGACGAGACCCTTCGGAAAACCTCAACACTTCAAAAGTTTCAAGTGTCGACATGGACATAAAGCAACGCCAAGTCCAACCCTAGTTGTCTGATATTTAATTATTTATTAGATGTTTAAGTTTATACTTTATTAAGATAAAATTAAGAAATTATGTTAATCATAATCAATTGCAGTAATATATATTTTAACAATCGATAGTAATTAAATTTGAGAATTGTATATGTTTTTTAAATGTATTTTTCCATGGCAACTTTAAATATAGTGTTATACTTGTGAGAGAAATTCATCCTACAAGAATGGAATAAATCAAACCAACTTGAAGTATTCTATTCAAAGGTAATAACTAGATTTCGGTATAAGATTACTTAGGAAAAACTTTTCTCTATTTTGAGGATTACAAAAGTTGTTTCCTTATTAGGTGGTGGACGAAAGATTTTTGTCCAGCGGGTTCAACGCCTTGCAAAATCGTACGATGTATTTTTAGTTGAATTCGTTCATTTCAAATGATTTTAAGGGATTGCTTTTTGGTTGGTTTTGAGAGACTGTTTTTCGGTATTTAGTTGATTTTCAATAGAGCTTTATTTGTTTTGATTGATTTCGAGAGATCGTTATCTTTTGGTTGATGCTACGTAATTATATTTTCTAGTACACCGAAGCACCTCTCAAAAATTTAACAGGTACACACCTTTTAATCCAATAAAAATATACTTATGAAAATAAATAAATAATGTTTTTTTTTAACAGCAAGAAATGAAAATATATTAGAGCAAAATCTAGCATGGCGCTAGCTTACAAATCATTCGAAAAACTTAACAGCGGGTTATAACACCAATTTTCCCACCTAATGCTCCTCCCTGTTTTAACTCTATTTTTGACCCACATGAACCAAAAAAACTGAACATCCTTCATAACATCCTTCATAACTTCACAGGTGGACTGAAGCTTTATGTGGAAGACTTTTTCATTCCGACTCCTCCAAACATCCCATGGGACCGCTAGGCAATTTTATATACAAAACATATGTAGTTTTTGTCAAGACAATTTAAATGACATCAAAATAAAAACTTTATGTGGTTTTCAAAATTTCTTTTATACATTGCTATATTATTTTATTATTATTAATATTTAAGAAATTATATAAATTAATCAAAATATAGGAATCGTATAAAAATAATATTTTGAGGAAATTAAATGAAAGTTTGAATATCATAAAATACAATAAAAAAATTAAAAAAAATGTAAAGAGGAATACATATTTGATGTTTTAGAAGAGAATTAAGTTTTATTTTGAAGTTGTATTGGTAAAACATAAATTTGTTCCACCTTGTTCCATGGGGTGGGGATGAAACATGTGTGTTCCACTTTGTTCCATTCTATTTCTGTCTATTCCATATACAAGTCATGTCAAACGTGGAACAATAATTCATGTTCTATCATGTCTTTGTCCTGTTCAGTTTAGTGTACCGAACGTACCTTAAGTTTTTCGAATAATTATCAGTGTCAAAAAAGTCCGATAATCTTTTCACCAAAGAATGCAAATATAGGAAAATGTGATATATATATATATATATATATATATAGAGAGAGAGAGAGAGAGAGAGAGAGAGAGAGACCAGCAGGTAATTGGAGGAGTCTAGGGTTAAGAAAGTGCAAGTAATAAAACACAGGAATTGAGGTTAAATGAATGGATGGATCAGCACAAGAGATAATATATATGCAGTTGGGTTGGACATATGGATGCCCCACAAACAAACACTTTTGTTGACCCTTTCCAAATCTCTCTTCTCTTCCAACCATTACTAGAAATCACCCTTTTTCTTTCTCCCTAATTATATTAATTAACTCTTGTATAAATATTATATTATATATATATATATATGTTACTTGAAATTAATCCTCCATTGTTCTCAGAGCTTCCTGAAACAAATTTGAGAGGGTCAGAGTAACAGGCTACTCAAAGAGAAAGAATTAATGTCATCACCAAGAAAGCTAAATATATGGCTCTCTTGTTAACTATGCTGATCTTTTGGCAACATGTATGGATACTGTAGCCACCAAACCAAGTATATATATGTATATATCATGGATTTTGTTGGTTTTTTCCTCTTCTGTTTTAGGGTTTTCTTTCTTTCTTTTGATGGGTTTTTGTGTTCCTAGTTTTCCCTTTTTCCTTTTTCAGGTTTCTTGATTTTTTTTCTCTTTTTGTAGTTGGTATTAATTAACTTTTTTCTATATTATGTAATAGTTAAGAGTGAAATAAATTAATAGAAGTTTCGCTCATAACGTTTTCTCTCTAACAATCATCAAAATAGCTTTAGGTTCGCTTTACAAATGAGTCAAAGTATAAACAAAAATTCCAGAATTACGGGAATCAAATATATAAATTTAAAAAACATATCCACAATTTAAAGACCTAGAGCAAATTTAATTATATAATTTGTTAAAAACATAAGCTAAAAATTGGACTATTTAAATTATTTCCCTAATTAGAATCAGTGACATGCTAGATCTATCTATCAAAAACTTTCTTGAATTAAGGGATGCCAAGCATGTGGTATATATATGTATATATAGGTTTCACCCTCTGACTCTCTCTCTCTCTCTCTAGATCTCTATACCCTTTAATTATCTCTCTTGTTTTGCTTGAAAGTCTGGTTATTTGAGGTTCTCAACAGTAGGTTTGACTTGGGTTCTTCCTTTGCCAAAAAGATTTCATGTAACATGAATTCTATGAGCAGATCTACATATAGAATAGGATCCAATTAAGCTGTTTCTTTCTGTGGCTCAGAGTACATATGAGATGTTACATCCATAACACAGATCTGGTAGTAACTGGTTTCCTTTTACTTGCAAAAACCTAAGTAATCTAGTGTTTTATACTTTGATTGAAATATATATATTTATATATATATATATATACAGACAGTGAAACACATTATCCACAACTGAGCTGCAGGGTTTAAGACGTCTTTCTTTTACATGCTTGAACGATCATGATTGATGTTTTTTCTTGATTATGTTGGAAAACCCCCCACAGAATCTTCAGAATGAAATTGATAGAATCATAAAAGAAAAACCAGAACATGTAAACTAGATCTACGCTCTCTCTCTCTCTCTATATATATATATATATTATATATTTATATATATATATAGAGAGAGATCAATAGGGGAGAGATCATACAAGAACACCCATGATTTAAAGGAACACTTTGTGCACCACATATGATGTGGGTCCCACATAATATTAAATCATATATAATTCAATGGGCTCCACCATTGAATCATATATGATTTAATATTATGTGGGACCCACATCATATGTGGTGCACAAAGTGTTCCTTTGTCTAAAGTTCTCATTTGAACTTCCCTCTATAAATATATGTATATATATATACATATATTGATCTAGAGGACCACATATGATGTGGGTCCCACACATTAAAAAATCATATATGATTCAATGGTGGACCTCATTGAATCAGGTATGTTTTTTTTTAATGTGTGAGACTCACATCATATGTGGTCCACAAGGTATTCATTTGTTATTTTAAATAGGGGTGTTCTTGTATGATCCCTCCCCTATATTGTGATATATATATATATATAATATTATATAGACTTTGGATCATTTAAGGTCATACTGTTTTTCTGTTTTTTGTGAGACTCATCACTATGAAACAAATGACTTTTACCCTAGGAAATTTCTGTTAACATTTACAGACGAATCTTCTAGAAAGTATCAACGGTACTGTAGAATCCGATGTTTTTCAAGAAAAAACAATGGAGCACCTGTGGGTAATATGTCACTATTTGAATTACTCACTAACAATTTATTCACAAACTTTCGTGACGGTTTTGTGACATTGTGACAAATTTACCAGAGAAACGTCAGTAGACAAAAGTCTCCCATTTAGTAGTGCGTGAGACCACCTTTTTGCACTTGAAACTTTACAGCAGGATAATGTGACTTTCACAGTGTTTTTGATGTAAATGTTCGGATTTTTTAATTTTACAAGTGTAAAAATGTGGTCTTACGGGTCTCATTAAAACATGTTGACCACCTTTATATACTTGCTTTGACATTTTAGCGACCATATTTTTCTGAACTTTCAAAAGAAAAACATACTTCCTTTGTTGGCTACCTCAATGCCTATAAAACATTTCAAGTTTTCCAAATCTTTGGTCCGAAAATTCTCACTAGAGGTAGAACTTGATATCAAGAGATAACAACAGGGGCAGACTTACATAGGAGGGAACGGGTCCATGCACACTACTCAATCTGATTTTGTAAGTAGAATTATTTTTTGACAGGAAAGGCGCACCCGCTAAAGTTTGGGGATGCTCCGAGATATTAGAGAAATCAGAGGTTGAAGGTGAAACAGTGTAAACTTAAAAAATTTTCACTTCACTCTTATTGATTTGTTTAAATGATTTATTTATTTATTTTGAGTTTTTATATTAGTCTTTACCAAAAAATCCAAAAAATTCTCTCGAAATCAACCAAAAAAGTCTCTCGAAATCATCTAAAAAATCAACAAATCCATCAAAATCAACTAAATAACCGAAAAAATCCCTTGAATGCAGAATTCGGTTAAAAACACATCAAGCGGTTTTGAGGCCATTCACTGCAAGAAATCAGTTCTATAGCGACGACTTGTAAGTCGTCGCTGAAGTATTAAAATAATATTTTTACATTCTATTAGAGGCTTCAAATTCTTATTTAGAAAAATATAAATCTATAGCAACGACATGTCGTCGCAGTATAGATTCAAGTATTATTTTCTCCCGGATGATTTATAAATAATAATTTTCTTTATTAAAATAAGAAATGTATTTTGAAAAATTAAAAGTTAAGAAATCAACAGCGCCGAAATGTCGTCGCTGTAGAGATAAAAAAAATTTAATTAAAATTTTAATTTCCTAAAATTAAAGTATTTATGTTTATTAAAAAAGAAAAAATAAAATATTTTTACCCTACAGCCACGACATGTCGTCGCTGTAGAGAAATATTATAAATAATAATTTCCTTTATTGAAATAAGAAATATATTTTGGAAATTTAAAAGTTAAGAAATCAACAACGTCGAAATGTCGTCGCTGTAGAGATAAAAAAATTTAATTAAAAATTTAATTTCCTAAAATTAAAGTATTTATGTTTATTAAAAAAGAAAAAATAAAATATTTCTACCCTACAGCCACGACATATCGTCGCTGTAGAGAAATATTATAAATAATAATTTCCTTTATTGAAATAAGAAATATATTTTGGAAAATTAAAAGTTAAGAAATCAACAGCGTCGAAATGTCGTCGCTGTAGAGATAAAAAAAATTTAATTAAAAATTTAATTTCCTAAAATTAAAGTATTTATGTTTATTAAAAAAGAAAAAATAAAATATTTCTACCCTACAGCCACGACATGTTGTCGCTGTAGAGAAATATTATTAAATCAGGGACTAAATGATATTTATATTACAATACAGAGAAGAAATAACAAATCAAAAACCCTCATCGCTCTCATCGCTCAAATCGCAAAAACCCTAATTCGCTCTCATCGCTCAAATCCAAAAACCCTAATCGCTCTCATCGCTCAAACCACAAAACCCTAGTCGCTCAACTCGCTTCTGAGTTTCTTCATCGTCGTTCAAATAATCGTCTTCTCATTGCTGTTTGATTCACTGAAAGGTACGTGGTTCGATTTGATATTAATGCATAATACATTTTCTGATTGGTAGGTTTTGTATGTTTTTAGAATCGGAGATGCAAGGGTTTATGTTTCGAGTTGACACCTAAAATTAACTATGAATTAGTGTTCGTGTCATAGTGTTTGAGTCCCAATTTCACCCCTTGTGTTGTGCTTTCTAAAGTCTTCCTCAAAAATGTAGAGTTGGTGTTCTCCAGAAAAAGATAATTGATAGGTAATTAATGAGTGAATCATGAATTTCATGTTGTTTTTGGTCGAAAATTAGAAATGTAGTTTGTTCCTCCCGATTTCAGGAAAATTTAATTTGAATTTAGTCAATTTACACGGATATGGAAGCAGACACTAAACATATTAGACATCAAAACAGTGAGGCCTAGTAGAAGGTATTGCAGCATGTTGGGAGTTGGTCCTGGTGATAATCTTGAATAAATTGATTTTTCATTTGAATTTGTTTTTACATGAGGGTTGTTCATCCAGATAGATTTGGTTTTGGGTTCCACTATTTTATATTTTCCAATTTAAATTCATTTAATTACTGTATGTTATACAAGAACAATTTCTTTAATAGTGTATTTTAATAAGACTTTTAATATAGTGTAGCTAGAATCAACAAAATGTTATATAATTGGTCTTGGGATTGGATCCAAAGAAAAGCAGAGTCTACTTTGTTGAGAATTGAATGCTTCAAAGTTTAGTTTTGAAATAAAAGATCATGTTTGTGTGGGTCTTTTGTTTTTTGTTTGTAATCGTTAGTATAATGAAGGTAATTGCTTTGTAAAAGCTAAGATTTAGAAGAATTAAAAGGTGGATTTAAAAGACAAGGATGTGGAAGAACGAGTCATGGCCAACACGTACACATTGCAACAAATCTAGGCTTAAGGAAGAAAATTGGCATATATATCAATAGTAGTGATGGCTAAGATTAAACATATATACATATACAAAGAATATCTGATTGTGATTTGTTAGCCCCTAACACATATATATACCATATTTATATCTTAATTATATTTATACCCAAGGTTATGTTTTGGGATATATTGGATTTGCTGTTTGTGATTTGTTAGCCCCTTAATAGACTTTGAAATGAATTGTTGGCTTGTTGGACTTTGTCTTTGGTTGCCCAAGATATTCCCCTGTTTCAATTTTCATTTTCAATTGTTTTCTCAATTAAAATATTAAATAACAGAAAGGAAAAAAAGGTCTCAACAAACTCACAGCAGCAGGACTGAAACATAATCACATATAACACCATCGGGTTTGCTACAAAGAAATGACCAAGTATTTTATACTCTCCTTTTCACTGGACCCCAACTTATATATATATATATATATTGAGAGAGAGAGAGGTTTAAAAAAAACCTCAGAAGTTTATCCTCTTAAAATATATTCCAAATGCAGATGATTGAGAAGCTAAAGGGAAAAATATCATCTATTGTTGCCAGAAAGGTATAGCCTCTTTTCGCCTCTGCTTATTTTACACTACCATAGCATAATTGTGAACTTTTGGCGGTCCGATGACTGCTGCCCACCCATGAATTGCGCTTTAGAAGGGAATTGATCCGGTGCACTTTGGTACACCTCATTAGTGTTGACATTCAATTAGGATTGATCCAAGGGTGTAGATCTCTTCTTATTCTTCTCACCTGAACTCAACCCTTAATATACCAAATAAAGTTTTTATTGCTCTATGTAAACAAAGTTTCAAAAAATTTCTATATCGTAACCGTTTTGACCATTTGAGCTTCTAACATTTGATGATGCAGGGGTTAAGTATATCAACCCCTTTTTGTAACCCTTCATAAATTATTTTGTAAACGGGTACTCATCAATTTGTTACAAGATCAATAGGTTATTTGGTCTAAATGGTTACAAAATAGGAAAATTAAACCAACTGATTTTGAACATGAATATAATCTGGTTTTTGAACCTCGGAAACCTTCGATTTTTCCTTAGATGAAGTGTTTGTAGAAGTTTCTTTACTGTTATTACTGCTCTTAGTGTGACAATTGCTATATTGATGTGCTACAGATTGCGTTCAGTATTTTTCCGTCTTCTGATGCTTATTTGCTAAAAATCATTCTATGTACCATACAGTTGCTTATTATAGAAGCTCTCTACAAGGAAGCCAAATCGTTGATTCTCCACTAGTCTGCCTACGGTTAGTGACCACTTAACGTTGATTTCGTCAGCCATTTATCTGCTACAATTCTGTTAAGGGAACTTTTAATTAATTGTGTTTCATCTAATTATGAAATCTCCCAACTCGATTAAAATCAATATTGTTTTATCATTTTTGTTATTTTGGTTTGCAACTGTTTCTGTTTTGTGTTTAATTCTGAATCAGAACTATGAGTATGTTTCTCCCAGCAAGGTGCTCTCCCCATATTCTTTTCCCTTCCAATTTGTTGTTAAAAGTACAAAAATATGAAGATTGAAAATCAGAACTATGAGTATTGAAACTTGAGTTATAATAGAGATTGACAGAGATCTGTGAAATGAAAAGGTATAAACTTGAGTTATAGGGAATAGGTTTTTTTCTGCTTGTCTTTCGTTGTAAAGAATCATTTGTTAATATCTCAGGACTCTGACATTTTGGAAGTTTCCATCTTCATAATAATTTAAATTCACTATCTCTTGACCATAAATTATTACATTGGTGAGTTGTATATGCATGACACATTATTCAAGTATATATGAGATTTCATGATCAACATTATCTTACAATCAGGGATTTTGTTAACTAAATTACATGAACAAGATGTAAATTATTATAATCAAATTAAACTTTTTCTTGTTAGAAGTTGGTCTAATTGTTATTATTTTTAATCAAGAAGTACATTATTAATATGAAAAATGAACAATAGATTTAAAAATTAATATTGTATAGGATTTACAATATTGCATAGGACAAATAGTTAATGCAAGATAACAATATTAAATTCGTTTACCATTTTGTTATTCAGCTTCATGAAATAATTTTGTTGTGATGATGAAGCAGCACATTATGACGATTGATAAGAGTTGGACGACCTGTAGACGTCGTAACTCTGATGAGTTTTGGACCGGTCTTCTAGCTTTTATCGAGATAGCAAAGAAACATGTCAATGATGATGGCAAAGTCAGATGTCCATGCAAAAAGTGTTTGAACTTTATGCGTCGGACACCAGAAGAGATTGAGGCTCACATATTTAGGCATGGGTTTCAAGCTGCATATACGAAGTGGGTTTATCACGGTGAAATAGATACTCCTTCTCCAGTTGTAGCCAATGTAGCTCCAACTGAGATGACGGATATCATCAATGACATTATTGGGGAGACAAATACTAATGAAGAAGACGCAGATGAAGGAATAGATGAAGGTGGAAGTGGTGTAGACAAAGATTTTGATGAATTGTTTGAGGAGGTCGAAACTGAGTTATACCCAGTTTGTACTTGGTTGTCTTCCTTAAATTTTTTAGCAAAGATGTTACACATGAAGGTCCTGAATAAATGGACTAATAGTTCATTTGACCAACTTCTAGAGTTTCTAAAATTTGCATTCCCGAAAGACAATAAGATCCCAAGTTCACACTATGAAGCTATAGATAGGGTTAGGGTACCAGTCGATCCATGTTTGCAAAAATGATTGTTGTCTGTTTTGGAAAGAGAATGATTTGAAGCACAATTGTCCAGTTTGTGGTGAGAGTAGATGGGTTGATAAAAACACGAAGGGGAAAAGAGTTCCCCATAAAGTTTTGCGCTACTTTCCTTTGACTCCCAGGCTTAAACGTACGTATGGATCTAGGCATACTGCAAAACATATGATTTGGCATAGTACTGGACGGTCAATAATTATCAAACCTAATGAATCTAAATTAAAGATCACAGAAAATAAACCTAATTAATCTAAATTCAATAGCTTGCTTCCTTAATAGGTTTCACTTGTCCATACGAACTTCTAACCAGCTTTGGGCTTCTTCAGTAACTTTGTCAAAGGTAATGTTTTTTTCTCCGTTCTATTAGAAGGGTATTATTGTCTTTTCATTCGGTCATCTATACATTATTGTTGTTAAAATAACTCAAACTGTTTTTTAATCTTGATTAGTTATGTGTGCGGCTGTTGCTCGAGGGCATGGCGGAGATGCCGGAGGTGATCCTCCTCCTCATCCAAATAGAATACCAACACTATGCCAGGAAACATGTAATCACTCTTGCAATTCTTTTAAACTTTTGAATGTATTATGTTCTAACATTTTTTTTACTTCAATGTTGTAGCAAAACAAAAAAAGAAGCGAGGCATGAGTGTAAGTAAAAATGTTGATATTGCCTTTGAGGCTAATGGATTCAAACCGTTGCCAATCATGTTTGATGTGACCGAGGGAACATATAAACCAATTGGGCGATATGCAAGTGAGTTTACAAGGTATATTGGGAACATGATTGGCCATGGAGCTTCTCCTTACCATCGAAGCTGGAATGAAGTTTGTCCAGAGTTCAAGAAGTCGATAATTCGAAGACTGAGGGTAAATATTATGCTAATTATTTATAATTTTTACATGACTTTGACAATTTTTTTGTTTTGAAGCGATTTTTCATCCTCGATCCAACCGCTCCCGATTGGCCCAATATTCTAATTGGCATCGAGCGACAATGCCAAGATCTTTATAGGGATAGGAAGTCAAGACTGAAGGAATATTTTGATAAAGTTGGCGGGTATAAAGACATTGAAAATGCTAGGAGAAATCCACCAGGCCACTTCGATTCAGAAAAATGGAATAAGACCGTGGATTTTTTCTGTGATCCAGATTATAAAAGTCGGTCAGAGAAAAATGCTCAAAATAGGAGTAAGACGAAGTACCCGAGTCTTCATGGTTCTTGTTCGTATATCGCTACACGATATAATAAGGTAAAGAAGTTAAACATGTGTACTATTTTAGAATGTATCAATGATACCAAACTATTAATTTTTTTTTGCGACAGAGAAAACCAGAAACACAGGAACTGCAAGGTGCAATTGATAACTGGCAATACATGCACTATAGGCCCAATGGTGGATGGGTAAACGATCAAGCTAGAATTGATCATGTAAGTAACTGTTTGAGTTGTTTATTAAGTTGTCTGTTTAAAGCTGTCAATTAAGATGTCTATTTAAAGCTGTCTGTTTAAAGCTGTCTAATAAGCAGTCTATTAAGTTGTCTGTCTCTGTATGCTGTCCGTTAAGCTTTCTGTATGTTGTTTGTTTAAAGCTGTCTGGTTAAGCTGTCCATTTAAAGCTGTCCGTTTAAAGCTGTCTGTCTTTGTATGCTGTCCGTTAAGCTTTCTGTATGTTGTCCGTCTAAAGTTGTCTAGTTAAGCTGTCCGTTTAAAGCTATATGTTTATTTTTCTGTCTTTGTATGATGTACATTAAGCTTTCTGTATGCTGTCCGTTTAAAGCTGTCTGGTTAAGCTGTCCGTTTAAAGCTGTCTGGTTAAGCTGTCCATTTAAAGTTGTCCGGTTAATCTGTCCGTTTATAGCTGTCTGATAAGCTGTTTGTATGCTATCCATTTAAGTTGTCTGTTAAGCTGCCCGTTTAAGCTCTCTGTTAAGACTTTGTTAAGTTGTTTGTATGCTATTTCTTGATTATATTTCTTGCAGGAAGCGATGGTTAGAGAGCAAGCTGCACAAACAGAAGATCATGGTTCGACCTCGTCTTCTATAAAGGAGAAAGAAATCATCACAAAAGTACTTGGGAAACGTCGCGGTCACACCCGAGGGATTGGACGAAAGTTGAAGGGTTCCGTTTCTTTATCCTTATTTGAACCGCCCACGCCCCCACCGCCGCCCCCGCCCCCACCTCTGCCATCCGTTGTAGATGCATCTAAGAATGTCGTAGATTCACTAAACGCTTTTCAAGCATACATGAATCTTATGCACACCTCTCCACCGGGCAGCCAGCTACCCTCACCACCCGTTTTTGATATGCAGGCATTACTAGCGTTAGCTACGGCAGGACAACCACCACAGCAGCCGCCACCACAGCCGCCACCACAACCGCCGTCACATGATGAGGATGATAATCACACAGATAGTGACTCCTACGATCCTTAGATGTTTATGTATTAATATACTTGAGACATCAACGTTTTTGATCCTTAGATCTTTATGCATATTGATTTTTTTGATCAAAACGAATCTTTAGAATTCATCTATACAAAGCAATGCTTGTGTTGATCGTGTCATTAATTTTAGTGGATTGAAAACGAAAAAAGAAAATTAAAAATTGGTTTTTTACCTATAGCGACGACATGTTGTTGCAGTAGCAAAAAATATATTTTATTAGAATATTTTATTTTTTTACCTACTTCGACAACTTGTCGTCGCTATAGGTATATAATTAATTATTTTTATTTTATACCTATAGCGACGACATGTCGTTGCAGTAGCAAAAAATATATTTTATTAGAATATTTTATTTTTTTACCTACTGCGACAACTTCTCGTCGCTATAGAGAGCTATTGCAACGGGCCTACAGAGACGGAGGCTACAGCAATGACAGTCGTCGCAATAGACCTTTAGCGACAAAAATTGAGGTATTAGCGACGACTTTTGTCGTCGCAATAGAGTTGATTTCTTGTAGTGATTTCATCTAATTTAAAGTTGCACCCGTTCGGCAAAAACCTTGGGTCCACCACAGAATCACGATATCATCAACATGAAAGGGACAAACTTTTCATACTCCTTCTCAACCAAATCCTTTCTAGTGCCTAGAGAAATGAAGAAACCAGACCTTGAAAGCATGCACATTTTATATGGGCCATATAATTAAGTATTTCTGAAATTGATAATTTTCTAGATTACTTGAATAAAAAACCTTGAAGGTAGAAGGCTTATCCTTGTAATTAAATATCCTTATTAAGGGAAATGCATTCTATGATGTAAATGTTGGAACTTGGCTCACATTAGAGAGGAAAATTTGTCCCACATAGGAGGCAAGAGGAAAAGGAACTCACTTAATATACATCAACTAGGGAGCATTGAATGAATCATTTAAGAGCTTCGCTTTGGTGTGTGGTTGTTCCTAGTGAACTCTCTTTGACATAAATATACATATTAAGTGTCAAAGATAAGGGCTTTGGGGTTCTTGGGGACTCTTAAATTGATGATCTGGAATAGGAGCATGTGTAGTTTTCCACGCGTCCTAAGCCGCATAACTCTCTATTTTACCCGCATAATTCTCTGTTTGGTTTCCTGTGACTTTTCACGTGACCTAAGGCCGTGTGACTGGTCGTGCAAGTCACTATTCGACAGTTTTGGTTGACATGGGAAACATATATTGTTAGGTCTATTATTTTAGTTGTGACAAAATAAGGAAAGGATATGCTTTAATTGTAAAAGAAAGTTTATAATTCCTTAAACTCTTTCCTTCCTTATTTAGTTTAGACCTTTCAATATAAATAGGAGTCAAGGGAATCATTAATCATGTCGATTAACATAGAGCTAAAATCAGATCATTACTTTCATTGTAATCGACATTAAGTGAGATATACGACTACGGAAACTCTCTAAATTCACTTTGTTCATATTGCTTTAATCACGTTCATTATAACATCATTGTGCTTACTGTTTCTGGGAACAACAAATATCTCATTTGTCTCGAATTTTCGTATACAGAAAACATATAGTCTGGGTTCTCTCTCTCTCTCTCTCTCTCTCTCTCTCTCTCTCTTTCATCGATTTCGTCATTAACATATGTTTGATTAGCTAGATTAAAGATCTTCTTGAATATCGATTGTTGAATCCTCAAGACATGCCTATACTAGAATTTTTTTTGTCTTAGGATATTGCTAGCGTGCAGACCTCAATCGAATTCGACATACAACTCGAATCTACAAATCAAATAAGGTTTATGATTAAGTTTCTATTCGATTATTTGTTGATTATGTAAAATATTATTGATTTTATACAAGAACTTCTACTTTTCTACTCATTTATTTATATTTATATACACAATTCATTAAAGTGATTGATTACTCCTAACAATCTAAGACAGAAATTTGTCGCGGAGTGATGGATCAATCACAATTAATGAAGATTCGTGAGGAGAAACCCGAGAAATTCAAGGGTTCGAGTTTTCGTCGTTGGCAACAAAAGATGTTGTTCTATTTGAAACACTTCACTAATAGGAACTTAACGAGTATGGCAAAAAAAACCTTGACTCAGAGGGAAAAGAAGAGGCCAACGTTCTCACCAAGGAAGAGCCGTCGTCAAATCCTTCGGTCAGGGTAGTTGGGTCCGCTCCTATACAGATCCAAGTGGACCGCTCATAAAAAATTCATCGAGATATGGAGATCGAATGAATATAGTTGCAGAAACTACATACTAAATGCACTCGACGATTCCCTGTACGATATTTACACTACTTTCCATACGCCAAGAAAGGTTTGGGAATCCTTAGACGCCAAATACAAAACTGAAGTGGTGTGTTCCAAAAAATTCATAGTGAGAAAATTTATGCATTTTCGGATGATTGATACAAAATCGGTGGTAAAGTAAGTAGAACAATTGCAAGTGATAGTCCACGAACTCGAGGTTGAAGGTATGGCTTGAACACTAACTTTATTGTAGGTCGATAAAGCTTCCTCCATCCTGGAAAAACTTCAAGTTATATTTGAAATATTTGACGGAGGAGATCACATTTGAACAATTTCTCCTCAAATTCGTGTGGAGGAGGGTAACCGACTCAATGAGAAAGACGATGCCAATACCGTAAAACCACATGAAAACATGATTGAAGGCAACTCGTAAAAACAAAGGTTCCTGAAAACTCAAGGGAAAGGGTGCTACAACCAAGAGGCCCTTCAATACTGGAAAGGGTCCCTTGACCCCGCAAAAGAGAACCTTCAAAACGATGATAAGCTGTTGGGTATGTGGTAAACTGGGACCACGGAGGCAACGGAGGAAGTGGTGATGGAGGTTCAGTGCATCTTGTAACACCCTCAAATAGGTCACCGAAAACAATGGATAAAACTCTATACCCAAAACAACACTTTTCGGTGACGGGGGAAACCCGTTTCCGTCGTAACATAAAGTAAACCATATTTTCAACGTTATCGAGTAGCTCCCTAAGGTCACGGTCTTGTTGTTTGACCCCTTATCGAGTACCCACCGCAATACCTATGGTCCCGGAGCCCGATCCATACGGATTCATCTTCGAAACACCCTGATCCCATGCCTACTTAGATGCCATAGACTCACACAAAAACCCAATGGCACTGGGGCCCGACCCGACATGTGTTCATCCCCAAAATACCTATGTGAATTATGAGAGGCACCAACCTCTAGACATGGGTCCCATACTCCAACGAGTTCATCATCACAATACCTAGGGTCCTAGAGGCATCACCTACATGGATTCATCTATGCAATACCGACGGTCCTAGAGGCATCCCCCATATGGGCTCATCTCTGTAATACCGACTACCCAAGCCTAACCGACATGTGGCCTCGAAACGAGGGACTCGAAAGTCTTTCAATAACCAAATGACTAACTCATATGCCTATGGATCCAATGCAACTCGGTCTAAATTATATGACTCCCAAAATGAATGACCAACACACTCAAAGCATGTAATTTGTCATATAATTGTGCCATAACTACATGTAACCCAAAAGCTTAACATATAACAATTTAAATCGAACAATTGTCCCCAAGACTCTTTTTAGCCAAAACCGAGCAAAATCTTAATAGCTCAACACTTAAGTGATTTCTCAAAACAAACATCTTTGGCTGAGACAAACCATTTTCTGAATGAAATCATGCCAACATATTTCCAAAACACCTCATAATGCAATAATGTGTATTTTTCAATGGTTTATAAAAAATAAACGAAAGTGATTTTACACCAAGTAACTTCCATTTATGATGTAAATCATCAAAGCAACCCACACACATGCTTTATATTTCAAGATGTCCTAAAACCCAAGTATATTCATTTTACATGATTTATAAAACCATTTATATCAAATATGTAAATTTCACCAAATACCCACACATTTGATAAATAACAATTAAACATGTTAATACTTTAAAATCAACACTTTTGGCATGTAAATAGTTTTCACACAGGAGCTTGAATTCATCTTGCTAGGTTTTACCCAATCTTGAGCTTCCTTTGATGAAGAACTTAAATCCACAAGTAGATCTTCCAAATACTAACTTTTAATAGTACCAAAACATCTTTTTCACTACCAAGAACCCAAAACCTAAGACAAATATGGAAGAAAAAGGGTGGAGATGAAGAACACACCAAACCCTAGCTTAAGAGGAAGAAGATGAAGAACACACCAAACCCTAGCTTAAGAGGAAGGAGATGAAGAGGTCACCTTTCTAAAATACTCTCCAATCTTCCAAAAACGTTTTCTTATCTTCATACCATGTTTAAGATCTTCAAATATCAAGACCATAGCAAAAGGAATCACCCAAATCGGAATTGATATGAGAAAGTTATGGTGAGATGAAGAAAAATCCCGAAATCTCGATTTTAAGTTGATCTGGTGACTTGTGCGATCTTCCCCGCGGCCTAAGGCCACGGGAAATCCATGCTCCTTAAAAAATACACTAAAACAGTGACTTGCGCAACATCGCCTGCGGTTTGGGCAGCCCAAACTCGGTTTTTTCGCATTTTTCACTCGATTTTCGCACCAAATTCGATCCTTAATAAACCCATCATTATAGATACATAAATTCTTATTAAATTTCCATCCTAATGGTCGAAAGTCCATTATAACCATTGACATTAGACTCTAAAATCTCGGGTATTACAGTTAGGTCGCGGGAGACCATTTCTCGCTCTTTTTTGCCATTTTTCGTGTTTTCGAGCCGAATCCCAAACTTTCCAACATATTTTATATATGAAAATATTTACCTCTTAACAACTCAATAACCCTTAGACGACGAACTTAGCGTAAAAGATGTCCGAAGTTGTGGGTTTTACACATCTTCAAGTCATGCCAATCTTACCCATTCCCTAAATGGATTTGTTGGGGGGTAATTGAAGCCTACATGGTTACCAACATGGTTGATTGTTTAGGTAGACACCGGAGCCACACGACACATCTGCAATTTTGAAAGCTTGTTTGCATCTTAACAAAATGTGAGCGATGGCGAGCTGGTGTTCATGGGGAACGCGTCAATGACAAAGATTGAAGGAAAGGGGAAGGTCAACTTGAAGCTGATGTTGTACATGTACCTAGCTTGAATAAGAATTTGATTTATGTCCCTGTTCTTAGAAATAAAGGTTTCAAAGTTGTATTCGAATACTATAAACTTGTCATGACCAAAGGTGGTATGTACGTTGGGAAGGGCTATCTCCACGAGGGGATCTGCAAGTTAAGCGTTGTAAATAACTTTTGAAGCGGCCATTGTAGATAATAATAGTAATAATAATAATAATAATAATAATAATAATAATAATAATAATAATAATAATAATAACAATAACAATAATAATAACAATAATAATAATAATAATAATAATAATAATAATAATAATAATAATAATAATAATAATAACAATAACAATAATAATAACAATAATAATAATAATAATAATAATAATAATAATAATAATAATAATAATAAGGCAGGCTCTAGCATTGCTGCTTCTGTGTACATGATTGATCCTTCTTATCCTTGGCATTCGAGATTAGGACATGTTCATTTTAGATCATTACAAAGAACGATCAAACTTTACCTGATACCTAAATGTTCCTTTGATAAATGACTAAGTGTAAGATTTGTGTAGAAGCTAAATATGCAAATCATCCACACAATTCTGTTGAAAAATCTAATAAGATACTAGGGGTTAATTCGCAATGATTTATGTGATTTTAAGGCAACTCCTACACAGGGAGGAAATAACTAATATGGAAAGCTAGTAAATCTTCGAAAACGGTAAATAAACATTTAACCAAAAAGCTTTTCCAAAACATCTCTTTTTCTTTTCTTCCGCGATTTACACCTAAAAGATACGCATTTACTTCCTTTGAGGGAAACTTCTACGGGAATGACCCGCCATCACATTGATTACTCTTCCGCACAAGTTCAACCCCAAACCGGGATCTATTACAAGTGTCATCCTCAAATGCTTCTGACTATATGTGCCTATGGATCCATTTACACTAATCTAACTTCCGAATACAATCGTTTCTGATGTATTAACTTCCCTTCACAAAATCTTTGTGAAGATTAACTTCCGATTGCAATCGTTTCCGATGTACTAACTTCCCTTCACAAAATCTTTGTGAAGAATAACTTCCATGATTCCAAAACTTTCCTTCATAAAAACTTCGTATGATAAACTTCATATTTTCAAAACCTTCCTTCCCAAAATTAGGTCAAAATAACTTTTAGGTTTATACATCATATTTCTCGTCAAAAACCCATAGGGGTGTTTTAAAACTGTTCTTCGTACTCATTTCATCATTTCAAAGAAAAACCATAAATGACACATTTTGACCTAGTTTTACCAAAATCTTCCAAGTATAGAAATACTTATTTTAAACATCACATTAAGGTAAAATACTTCATTTTGACATGCATAAAGTTTTAGAAAGGTAAGAATAAACTCACAAGCTAGATTAAGGCTAAATCTAGGTTTTATCCCAATATCGAACTTCATTAGGTGAGGACTTCAAATCCACAAGTTTCCACCTAGAGAACCTTCATCTAGATCGTAAACAAACCCAACATACACCAAAATCAAACCCAAATCAGAAATCATAGAACCAAACCCTAGATTCAAGATTTCGGAGAGGTGATAGTACCTTTCAACGTATGGGAACCCTAAATCATCAAGTAAAATTTAATCTTCATTGTTTCCATCTTAAAGAGCTCTGAAATATGAAACCACAGCACTTTGAATCACCCAAATCGGAGTTGAAATGAGAGAGCTATGGCCAAATGAAGGAATTCCCGAGTTTTAACACTGCTGCTCGCCCGTGACATTGCCATGCGACTATGCCATGGCACAGTAGCAAGTCATAGTCGCCCGCCATGTACCGAAAGTACATTTTTCACCCTTTTCTTATGGTGCGATTGTGCCAGGCGACATTGACACTGTCATAGTCGTCGGGCATTGTAGCATAGGCCGTACCGAGGTGTTTTTCCTGCTTTTCACCTGCTTTGATCCCGCTTCTTGCCTCGGAGATGATACCCACTACAAGCTCAACAAATTACTCGTTCCATCCTTCCCAACCAAAACTGGGACCTCAAAATGCTAAACCAGAGCAATGTAATAACTTACTTCCTTAGGAGAGTTTAAGCATAACTCGCCCTCAACTACAATGCATAATACTTCCTTGCCACGACGGCACTTCACTTCTCATAACGAGTCATCACTACCTGATCATTACATTCAATCCATCACACTAATATCAACAGGAACACTGACCTATATTGAACCAAATTTCGAATCTAAGATCGATGTTGCCTCCCAACCTTAGGTGATTCACATCACCTTAGGAGTAGCTTTTGACTTTAACAGATTAATTCTACAATTGATGCTCAAAATGCAAATACTTCTTAGATTTTTCAAACCACTTCCATATCAATGTTTTAACCTCGACAAATTAACGCTTCTTTTAACAAAATATTTTCAGTTAAGGTCCACCTTAACAATCACACTAAATTTTCCAATAACATCACCGACGAAGATTTATCATCCCCTTCAAGATCACCACATAAGGCCTTCAACACTACTTGGAAAACAACCGAGTTGCTCCAAACGTTCTAATGCCCTATAACCCTAAGAACAACCAAGGGTGGCGTCAAGCCAAACACTCCACGAGGTAAACAATTGCCTAAAAGCTTCAAATCCAAGGGTTTATGTCACTAGAGGATCATCACTTAACTTAACTCGAAATGACCCAAACGTCCAATTACTCTAAAGTTTCTTTAACCACCGGTCGTTCAGACCGATGTCCCAAAAGTGTGAAGTAAAACAATTGTCACAAACCGACACAATGGTCAAAGGCACACCATGCCTTGAGACGATTTCATCCACATACAACTTAGCTAGATTGTCAACTGGATCGGCTTCTCGCATTACCCAGAAGTGAGCACTCTTCGTCAATCTATCCACCACTACTCATATAGCATAGTGACCTTTCAAGGTCTTCGGTAACTTTGTCACAAAATCCATAGCGAGGTGCTCTCATTTCCATTCTGGAATTTCCAACGATTGAATACTTCCATACGGTCGTTGGTATTCCGCCTTTACTTGTAAACATGTTACACCTCTCTACAAAACCAACCATACCCAACTTCTTGACAGGCCGCCGATAAGTCAACTTTATATCTCTATACTTCTTGGTACTTAGAATTATGTGCATCCTCCAACCGAAACTCACCATTGCTCCCAACTTTGGGCACCCAAATACGCCTTCGGAATAACTTCAAACTACGACTATCTTCCGTTAGCAACAAGTGTTGCTTCACCATACCCTCGTCTTTTAAATCTTCCTCAAGTAGTGCCTCCGCTTGGGAAGTCTGGATCCGACCAATCAAGCTTGATACTAATTCAATCTTCATAAGTACGGCTCGTGTTCCACTACCATACTCCTTTTGACTTAGAACATCCGTTACTATATTTGTATAACTCGAGTGGCATAGTAACACACAACCGTAATCCTTAAGCAATCCAAACCAACGTCGTTGTCTCATGTTTAAGTCCTTTTTGATCAAAACATACTTCAAACCTTTACGATCAGTGTAGAGTGTACACTTAGTTCCGTAAAGACAATGTCGCCATGATTGTAATGCCATCACCACCACCACTACTTCCATAACATGGATTAGGTAACTCTCCTCGTTTTCCTTGAGTTGTCGTGACGCATATGCAATAACCTTGCCTCTTTGTATTAATGCACAATACTAACCCATCTTGGACACATCACTATAGACCACAAAGTCTTCAGATTCATCTGACAAAGATAAGATCGGTGCTTCACACAGTTTTCCTTTGAAGTGCTCGGAAAGCCTCTTATTGGTTGTCGGTCCAAATAACTTCACATTCTTCCTCGTCAAATCCGTCAAAGATTATGCAACCTTTGAGAAATCATGAATAAATCTTCGATAATAGCCCGCCAATCCTAAGAAGCTTCTAATTTCAGATGGATTCCGAGGTGGTTCCCAATTCATCATTGCTTCAATTCGGATGGATCCATCTTCACTCCGTCTTAAGTGACAATTGTTAGATCTAATTAGCCCCAATTAGATAGAAAGTTTTATAAAGTTAGCATAATTAATTGTAGTCCATTTAATTGTAATTGTAATTGGACTTGGGCTTGGGCTTTGAATGTAATGGGCCATATATAAGGAGTCTTAGGGTTGAGAGGAAAGGTTATGAGAGTCGACTCCTAATTTCGTGTGTGTGTTTTCCACGGTGTTCTTGGTGTAATTGCAATTCTTCAATCAATAATATGAGTTTGGCTTGATTAATCTCTTCCACTACCTAAATCAGAGCCAATTGAAGAAACCTTTCTTCAATTCGGTCATCTATGGCAACGATTGTAGAATTGGCAATTGATTTTGGTGTTTTGGTACTTCGAATGCTTCAAACACATGAGCCAAAACTCAACTATCACTTCTATGATATGATTTTCTGTTTTAAGCTTATTTGAGATTTGGATGATCATTCATAGAAGAATTTTATTGATTCTAAACCCAAATTGATTCTGCACACCATATGTTTGATGAAATGTGCCTGTGAAGATTTAATTTCAGTTTATTAGATTTGATCAGTTTTACTACATGTGTGTATGTGTTATTTTAGCACTAAGTAGATGATTGATCTTTGATCTCATCTTGTTGTGTGCTTGAGTCCTAAGCTTCTTAGCAAGCAACTTGGTAGTAGGGCTGTTTTACAAAGCATCAATAACCTGATTTGTTTCAAAATTGGAGGGATAAGGGAAATGTTCATATTTGTTGTCCAAAACAAAGAGTTTTTTTTTGGTTCAAGGCTGTCCAAATTTCTGTTGAATTTTTTTCCCTGTTGTTGGTTTGAAGCAGAAAACAGATTGTTCATAATACTTAAATAGATCTTGTGATTTGGTTATTTTGTGAACCTCTACTCTGTGGTTTATGGTTGCCGTTTACCAGTCCTCTACCTACTATGGTGATCATAATGTCAGATCAAGTTCATCAGTTTTGGGATTATGATTTAGATCATCTCAATTTATGCCTAATTTTGATCTATCTACTCTCCTATGGCTCATTACTTATGATGTTGCAGTGAGCTCACTCATGCAACTTATCAGTGACTTACAAGTCGGGATATACGTAAAGAAGCTTATGTTTGTACTAAGAAGATTCTATATGCTGCTCATTTTCTGCTGAATGCCAATGTGTGATCAACATCATAATAAGTTGATGGAGTCTGGAAATATCTCTATCAAGAATTTGAATCAAGTGTAAAAATTGGCATTTTGTCTTGAGTTTACCCATAAGATTTCTGCATATTTCGATCAGAAGCATTTCAGAGGTTCTGATCAGAAGCTTGCGATCAGAAGTGACTTTGAGAAAGCTGCTTTTTAACTCTCGTATGCGTTGCTGATCAGAGACCAAGGAGTCAGAGAATGCATGTTTAGAAAATCAGGCTAAGCAAGCTTATTGCAGAGGTTGGACATATTCGAGAAGTAGAGAGATCGAGTTGGTGCTGTTAATTTGAAGTGAAGCTGTAGATACGACTGGTTGTTCAGAAGCTAAGTAGACCTTAATCAGACACATCTTAATCAGAGGCAAACCTTGATCAAAAGAAGAAATCAGAAGTTATGCTTAATAAGAAAATTTTCTTTTCAGAAGCTAAATTGATCAGAAGATTGAATTAATGATGATATTTTGGCAGAAAGAGAGAAGATTTCGGCTGTATAGAACTACATATGGCTGAACGCAAGTAGTTGTGTGTGTCTGGACAAGTGACAGTGCGACTGCTGTAATTCTCACAGTGGCTTAATGATTCGTACGCAAAAGCGAGAACACGATTCTTGCTATACAATTTCTTGGTTGCATCACCGTTTTATTTCTGATGTTCTTTCTGATGTTGAGATCACCGTGCTTATTAAAAAAAAAAAGGATGGATGGTACAAAGTAAAGCAAAAAGAAAAAAAGAAAAACAAGATATCCGGCAACTGCTCATACGGGCTTATTAATGTCACTTCATCTTCTGAATCGTTCATGGCTGAGCTTTCTACAGGTAACACAAACCAGCGTGCTCCTCCAGCGATGCGAGGATTTTCTAAAGGACTCTCTTCTATTCAAAGTGGTGGATGTATGTATTAAGATCACAATGTACAGATCATGTAAAACATAGAAGAATCACAGATACATATCAGATGATCTGTATGGTTTAAGTGATCACAAATTTTGATCAAATCATGTTTCTGTTGTCTTAATATATGAATCTCTTAAACATGTGAGTCAATACAGAAGCAATGCATACCGAGCTGGAAGAGAAAGAGGCAGTAGCAATATTGTAAGTGAAAAGTTTAGAGATCCAGAGCTGTCTAGAAGCTTCTGAAGGCTGTCCAGAAGTTGCGATCTGCAGCTGTTCAGAAGTTATCCAGAAGCATGTTTTTCAGTAACTACCATCCAGAAGCTATACTTAATCAGCTTTATCAAAGGTGTTGTCCAGAATCAGAAGTTGCCAACAGAGCTTTGTATGCAAGCAAGAAAGTTCTGCAAGCTTAAACTTGATCAGAAGTTGAAAGAAGATATGAAATTAGAATGCTCTATATGCAAACTAGAGAGTTCATCAGAGCTTAATGAGAATCAATGGCATTTTTTATCCAGAAGTTTCTGCAAAGCTTAATGAAACATAAACTACACTCCAGAAGCCATACAAAACTTCTGGAAGGTTGTCTAGAAGTTCTCTTTGTTTATCGATGAGATCCAAGAAGAGCTTAATGAGACAGCTTAATGAAGTTTTTCTATTGTTGTCGCATTCGATCAGAAGAGGCTTATCAGTTCATAAGCTTAACCAGAAGCAAGCTCGTCAGAATTCTTAATCAGAAGCTACAATCTGATCAGAAGCATTTTCAGAAGTTTCAATCAGAAGGCTGTCCGAAAGCATTTTTCCAGAAGCTGTATAGAACTTCTGAAATACTATCCAAAAGTCATTCTCACAGATATGTGGTTTAAATGTTCAAAATCATCAGAAGCTTCAATTAAGAAGCTATACAGATCAGAAGCTTCTGCAGAGCTTTATGAAACAGCTTAATACCAGAGCTTAATCAGAAAGCGTCCAGAAGTATCAGCAAAGCTATTCAGACCTTAATCAAAACTCATTCAGATCAGAAGCTTAATCAGATGCTTCATCAAAACTTATCCATAAGCTATTCAGATCTTAATAAGACAGCTTAATAAGAGCTTAATTAGAAACACTTTTCAGAGCTTATACATAAATGCCCTCCTGCAGAGCTTTGCATAGACAAGCTAGAAGGCTTTGTATGACCTGATGTTACAAAGAAAGACCAGAAGTTCCTGTCCAGAAGCTCTACATACACTATACAGAACCTTTGAAGATGCTTTTTATGGTGTTCTGTAAAATCAAAACACGCAGATCAGAGCTCACGAAGACCAGGCCTTGTGATAAACCAGAAGTGGATCAAACGTAGTCCAGAGCATCAAAATCAAAGTACGTTGGTCCAGAACTCACATCGAACCAAAGCCCGTAACCCGATTATTTTCCGGTTTTCTGACAGCATTGCGCTGTTTCAGAAACATGCGCACAACGTTTCATTCGAAGCTCCAATCTACATGAATCCAGTTGCGTTGGAACGCTAACACACATATACACGACTTTGAAGTTTTGAATTTTCTCAAATTCAGTGAGCTGACATGTCTTATTAACTGTCAAAGTCTGCTGACTAATGCTGGGACGAAAGCAATGATTTTCATTCATATGCCGATTTCAGATGGATGTTCGCATACCCGTTCTTCATGGATTCAAGTTACATGTGTGACATATTTATTGTCACAATATCCTCTGTTTTTCAATCTAAAGCTCGGAGCTGAACTCAATTCAACGAGGTCTAAAGTGTCAAATTCTTTGTTTTGATGACTGTTTTGCGTAGCAGAGGGAAAACTTGCACAACTCACTCAATTTTCATCCAAATTGGTTGAATCAAAGCTTGTTGATAAGCTAAGAGACTGAAGTTCAATGTGCATGTTTTATGTTTTCTCTCAATAAGTCTCCTTAATGGTCAAAAACAGCGATAAAGTTGAGTCATGAAAGCTGGACAGAATGTGTAAAATGTCTCAGTTTTTCAAGAAACGAGCCTACATTTGAGGGGGAGCTTGTAACGCCTTGAAGACTTGAAGAATGGCACACTAGAGCTTATAAAGAAAGCAAGGGGGAGTTTACTTGATGATGCTTTATTTATAAAACTTTAGGGGGAGATTGTTAGATCTAATTAGCCCCAATTAGATAGAAAGTTTTACAAAGAATTGTATTTTGGGCTTTTTAGTGTTTTATGGGCTTGGGCTTAACACATGTATTGGGCACCTATAAATATGGTGTTTTAGATTCATTTGTAAGTAAGTTTTGGGAGAGAACACACTTTGCACACATACAGACTTATGAGAGTCGGTTCATTCTAATATGTGGTGTTCTTCACAATTCCCTCCATAATGATGAATACATGAATATGAGTTGATGATTTTGTGATTAATGTTCTTTAATTCTCTTCTCTTCTCTACATTTTATGGAGTTTTCTCAAGTGTTGCTAGTTTGGGATCTAACAACAACATGCCCCAAAATTGTACTTCCTTCAACCAAAAGTCACACTTAGAGAATTTGGTGTATAGCTCCTCCTTTCTTAACACATCGAGGACTTCTCGAAGGTGTTGCTCATGGTATAACTCGTTCTTAGATTAGTCAAGAAATATCATAAATAAATACTATCACTGATTGATCTAGAAACGGTCGACATACTTGATTTCATCATATCCATAAACATCATCGGCGCGTTTGTCAACCCAAACGGCATTACTAAGAATTCATAATGACCGTACCGTGTCCTACACTCCGTCTTTGCTACATTATCCTCCTTCACTTTCACCTGAAGGCAACCCGGATGTAAATCGATCTTTGAGAAGCAAACCGCTCCTTGTAGTTGATCAAAGAGATCATCAATTCTCGGAAGGGAATACTCGTTCTTCATGGTTTCTTTATTCAACTTCATATAGTCAATACACATCCTCATCGTGCCATCTTTCTTCTTCACAAATAAGACTAGAGCTCCCTATAAAGACGAGCTTGATCTCACGAAACCCTTCTCGAGGTGCTCTTGCCATTGCATCATCATTTCTTGCATTTCGGGTGGTGCCAATCGGTAGGGTGCTCTAGAAATTGGAGCGGCCCCCGACCCTATATCTATTCGAAACTCCACTTGTCAATCGGGTGGCAAACCGGGTAAATCTTCAGGGAACACATTGGGAAGTTCACTAACGACCCGAACATCATCTAACTTCCTCTTCTCTAACTTCGCATCTAAAACATAGGCTATATACGAAAGACATCCCTTGGCTAAACACTTGCGCGCCTTTGCCAAGGTTAACCAAGCTAGCTTGCCTTTCCTTCCTTCCTCGTAGATTACCACCATACTGCCATCTGATAACGGAGTCCGGATTAACTTCTTAGAACATAGAATTTCGGCTTGGTTCTCGGCTTGGTTCTAGGCTAACCAATCCATTCTTATCATCACATCAAACCCTCCTATTGACATAGTCATGATATTTACCCCAAACTTACTCCCTTAAACTTCCAACATGTAATCCTTAAGAATACTCCAAACTAGGACTTACTTGCCATTGGCTATTTCGACTGTATAGGCATCTTCCAAAGTACTCATAGATACGTGTAGATTTGAGTAGAAAAAAGTGGGCACAAAATAAAAGTGGCCCTAAAATCAAAAGAACATGAGTGAGTATACCCTCTCACCGTCTCGTTCCCCTTTCTTGAGAACCCGAACATGCATCCACGATACGACCAATATTTCTCTCATTGCGATACTCTTCCAAAAATTTCGCTTTGAACAATTCCTAAGTGAGCATAGAGACTATGATTGGCCCAAAGGTCGTCGTGGTGATGTCCTACCATGCTAAAGCCTCACCCCTAAGCATCTGTGAAACGAACTTCACCTTTTCCTTCTTTTCATATTCACCCGAGCCAAAGCTCGCTCGATCTCTCGTAACTAATATATACAAACCACCGGATCATCTGATCCGGAGAACTTGGGTGGTTTAGAGCATAAGAAGATCTCGTACGAACAATCATTTCCCGTTCTCCTTACTTTCGTCACATATGCCTCTTCGGTACTGGAACCTATCTGTTACTCCCGGGGCCCACCACTATATTCTCAACAGTTGCTCCATGCCTTCGGTTACTGGCATCCGTTTCCTATAACATCTTGTGCAAAGCTTCATGTTGTTGTGCTACAACGAAATTAACTACCTGCAACATACTGAGTCAGAACTCAACCCGTAAGCCCGCTTCTACCATTAAAGAATTACCCTGATCAAGGTTGACTTCAAGCAAAAGGTCTATTCTGGCACATCCCTTGTTGGAATAAAAGGGGTCATAAATGATTGAGTAACCTCCACTGTCACTTGTAGATTCAGAGTAGAAATATTGTTATTCGTGTCCTCAGCTTCGTTACACGATGTAGTACACGTATTAATCATCTCAGTTGGCCACAAACATAGAATAGGAATAAGAAAAATCTAATATAAATACGTATAACACATTCACCAGTCATCGCAACTATAGTAATAAGCCTACTCACATAACAATATACCCAAAATAGCATTAGCTATGTGATATTTTGAATATATCATGCATATAAGAATTCTTATTCCCAAAGTCACATTTCATAGTTAATGCATTTCCGTCGGCTCTAAAGCTCTACTATCTCAAGAGTGTCTACCCGTTCTCACATAACATCACTTAAAGTCTCAGCTTAAGTTTAGGCATCTTAGGTTCATACCTAGTTCGCTTAAACTAAATCTCTGATACCAACTTGTAACACCCCTAAAATGGGAGTTAATTTAAACCGAATAAAATGCGGAATTCTACTTCATAAAATAAACATCGCCCATAAAGATGGGGAGAGAGATAAAGAGTTTACAACTTCAAAGGGATACTAGATGACCACATATTAATCTATACAAACTTTAGAATACAGATTAAGTTTGGGTGCCACTAAATTCTCAAAATGTCCTTCTATGTAACTCATCTATACACACGAAGGTGCACTTCAAAAAGGATGCCACTACCGGCACCTAGCTCCACTCATCCCATCAAGCCCCACCAGCTTGATCACCTGTTATACAAGTCATTTTAAGAAAAAGTGTTAGGCTTAAAGCCTAGTGAGAACAAACAGTTCAAATATGGAAAGCTAGTAAATCTTCGAAAACGGTAAATAAACATTTAACCAAAAAGCTTTTCCAAAACATCTCTTTTTCTTTTCTTCCGCGATTTACAACTAAAAGATACGCATTTACTTCCTTTGAGGGAAACTTCTACGGGAATGACCCGCCATCACATTGATTACTCTTCCGCACAAGTTCAACCCCAAACCGGGAGCTATTACAAGTGCCATCCTCAAATGCTTCTGACTATATGTGCCTATGGATCCATTTACACTAATCTAACTTCCGAATACAATCGTTTCTGATGTATTAACTTCCCTTCACAAAATCTTTGTGAAGATTAACTTCCGATTACAATCGTTTCCGATGTACTAACTTCCCTTCACAAAATCTTTGTGAAGATTAAATTCCATGATTCCAAAACTTTCCTTCATAAATACTTCGTATGATAAACTTCATATTTGCAAAACCTTCCTTCCCAACATTAGGTCAAAATAACATTTAGGTTTATACATCATATTTCTCGTCGAAAACCCATAAAGGGTGTTTTAAAACCATTCTTCGTACTCATTTCATCATTTCCAAGAAAATCTTCCAAGTATAGAAATACTTATTTTAAACATCCCGTTAAGGTAAACTATTTCGTTTTGACATGCATAAAGTTATAGAAAGGTAAGAATAAACTCACAGGCTAAATTTAGGCTAAATCTAGGTTTTATCCCAATATCGAACTTCATTAGGTGAGGACTTCAAATCCACACGTTTACACCTATAAAATCTTCATCTAGATCATAAACAAACCCAACATACACCAAAATCAAACCCAAATCAGAAATCATAGAACCAAACCCTAGATTCAAGATTTCGGAGAGGTGATAGTACCTTTCAACGTATGGGAACCCTATATCATCAAGTAAACTTTAATCTTCATTGTTTCCATCTTAAAGAGCTCTGAAATACGAAACCACAACACTTTGAATCGCCCAAATCGGAGTTGAAATGAGAGAGCTATGGCCAAATGAAGGAAATCCCGAGTTTTAACACTACTGCTCGCCCGTGACATTGCCATGCGACTATACCATGGCACAGTAGCAAGGCATAGTCGCCAGCTATGTACCAAAAGTACATTTTTCACCCTTTTCTTATGGTGCGACTGTGCCAGGCGACATTGACACTGTCATAGTCACCGGGCATTGTAGCATGGGTCGTACCGAGGTGTTTTTCCTACTTTTCCCCCGTTTTGATCCCGCTTCTTGCCTCGGAGATGATACCCATTATAAATAACCTCAAAATACTTTTTTCATTGATTCTACGAGTGGAACACAAAGAGGACTCGGGATAATTATCTCCTCTTTATTAAACCACTTGGCTCAACACCTTCTTCAATTGTGACAGAAATCAGGGTGTTACATAAACTCAATTATGATCACGTCGGGAGCTCCATACCATTTATGTGTTGAGTCATGCCTTACTGTTAACACTACTACAAAAAAGGGCAATTCCGACGGATCTTTCCTCTTTTTCCGACGGATACGATTAAAAAAAATAAAAAAACCGTCGGAAATCCGTCGGAAATCCCTCGGAGTTTTCCGACGGATATGAATCCCTCGGAAATTTCCGACGGATTTTTCTAATTAAAAAAATTAAATAAAAAAATAAAAAAACCGTCGGAAATCCGTCGGAAAATCCGCCGGAAATTTCCGACGGATTCGGTTCCGTCGGAAAAGGCACCCGAATTTCTATAAATAAAAAAATTAAAAATTAAAATTAAAAAAAAAAACCGTCGGAAATCCGTCGGAAATTTCCGAGGGATTTCTTTCCGTCGGAAATTTCCGACGGATTTTTTATTTTTTATTTTTAATTTTTTAATTTTTTAATTTTTAATTTTTAATTTTTAATTTTTAATTTTTAATTTTTAATTTTTAATTTTTAATTTTTAATTTCTATTTTTTTTATTTATAAAAATCCGTCGTTATATATACATTTATTATATATATATATATATATATATGTATATGTTGGAAGTAGTATATGTATCTACATGTGTACATATATGTATGTATGTATGTATGTATGTATGTATGTATGTATGTATGTGTCTATATGTACGTATATGTGTAGTATACGACCCATCAAAGCTCAATTAAGTTCGTTAAGTCTCATCAAGTTCCATTTTAGTCATTAAGGGCCAACAAAGCCCATTTTAGTTCATTAAGAGTTGTTAAAGCCCATTATTGGTCGTTAGAAGTTGTTAAAGCCCATCAAGGCCCATTGTTGGTCGTTAGGAGTTGTTAAAGCCCATCAAGGCCCATTGTTGGTCGTTAGAAGTTGTTAAAGCCCATCAGGGCCCATTGTAGAGCGTTAGGAGTTGTTAAAGCCCATCAGGGCCCATCGTAGACTGTTAGGACTTGTAAAGCCCATCAGGGCCCATTGTTGTTTAGTAGGAGTCGTTAAAGTCCATCAAGTCCATTGTAGTTCTTTAAGAGTTGTTAAAGTTCATCAAGGCCCATTGTTGGTCGTTAGAAGTTGTTAAAGCCCATTAGGGCCCATTGTAGAGCGTTAGGAGTTGTTAAAGCCCATCAGGGCCCATTGTAGACTGTTAGGACTTGTAAAGCCCATCAGGGCCCATTGTTGTTTAGTAGGAGTCATTAAAGTCCATCAAGTCCATTGTAGTTCCTTAAGAGTTGTTAAAGTTCATCAAGGCCCATTGTTGGTCGTTAGAAGTTGTTAAAGCCCATTAGGGCCCATTGTAGAGCGTTAGGAGTTGTTAAAGCCATCAGGGCCCATTGTAGACTGTTAGGACTTGTAAAACCCATCAGGGCCCATTGTTGTTTACTAGGAGTCGTTAAAGTCCATCAAGCCCATTGTAGTTCCTTAAGAGTTGTTAAAGTCCATCAAGACCCATTCAAAGCTCATAGTAGGCCGTTAGGAGTTGTAAAGCCCATCAAGGCCCATTTTTGGTCGTTAAAAGTTATTAAAGCCCATTAGGGCCCATTTTTGTTTACTAGGAGTTGTTAAAGCCCATTAGGGCCCATTGTAGTTCCTTAAGAGTTGTTAAAGCCCATCAAAGACCATTGTTAGTCGTTAGAAGTGGTTAAAACCCATTGTAGGCCGTTAGGAGTTGTAAAGCCCATCAAGGCCCATTTTTGGCCGTTAGAAATTGTTAAAGTCATTAGGGCCCATTTTTGTTTACTAGGAGTTGTTAAAGCCCATTAGGGCCCATTTTTGTTTACTAGGAATTGTTAAAGCCCATTAGGGCCCATTGTTGATATATAATATTTAATATATAATTTTAGTATTATAAATATTTAATTTAATTTTAATGTATACTTTTAATGTATAATATTTAATATATAATTTTATATTATAAATATTTAATTTAATTTAAATTTTAATAATTATAAATATTATAAATATTTAATTTTAATTTAATTTTAATTTTAACGGATTCCGACGGAAATTTCCGTCGGAAACAATATAAACCCTAGCCGACACTTTATATTTTAACGGATTTAACGGATTCCGTCGGAAATTTCCGACGGATTGATGTCCGTCGGAAATCCATCGGAAAGGTGGGGGTATAAGTAGAAACCCTAGCCGACATTTTTCATTTTGTCCACTGCACTCTCTCCACTCCTCCGGCGACGGCGATTTCCGGCGACTGTTCTGGCGACTTCCCACCACGGCCACCATCATCTCCACCACCGTCGCCCACCACTCTCGGCACCACCGTCGCCACCCACCACCGTCTCCCACCTCCCTCGCCACCACCGCCACCCACCACCGTCGCCCACCACCCTCGCCACCACTGCCACCCACCACCGTTGCCCACCACCCTCGCCACCACCGTCCCCATCACCGTCAGAAACTCCGGTGACAGCTTCCACCGGCGGCTCAAAACCTCCGACGGATTTCCGACGGAAAACTCCGTCTTAAAAAACCGACGAACGAAAAGCGAGGTATAATTAATTATATCTATTGATTTGTATGTTATATGTATTTATATGTATGTTTTGTGTATTTATATGTATGTTATTCAATGATATGTATGTTTTAATATGTATGGATAGGCTTGATTTAATAAGATGATGGATTAATATGTATTATTAATATGTGTGTTTTAATATGGTGAATTAAACTATGGATTAATATGGTGAATTATTAATATGTACGTTTTAATATGTATGGATTAATATGTACGTTTAATATATAATTTTAGATAGTTGGGTTGTCATCCGTTGGGCAAACATTAGGCTTGACTTAATAAGGAATTATATTCATTTTATAGTCGTTATGATGCGAATTTTTTTAAAACTCGTTACACTTACTTGATTTAAACTATGAATTATTAATATGTATGGATTAAGATGATGGATTAATTTGTATGTTTTAGTATCTATGTATATGTGATGATGAATTTATATTGAGTGTTCAAGTTTATCAATTTTAGATAGTTGGGTTGCCATCCGTTGGGCAAACATTAGGTTTGGCTTAATAAGGAATTATATTCATTTTATAGTCGTTATGATGCGAATTTTTTTAAAACTCGTTACACTTACTTGATTTAAACTATGAATTATTAATATGTATGTTTTAATATGTATGGATAAAGATGATGGATTAATTTGAATGTTTAAGTATCTATGTATATGTGATGATGAATTTATATTGAGTGTTCAAGTTTATCAATTTTAGATAGTTGGGTTGCCATCTGTTGGGCAAACATTAGGCTTGACTTAATAAGGAATTATATTCATTTTATAGTCGTTATGATGGCGAATTTTTTTAAAAACCCGTTAGGAATTATATTCATTTTATAATCAAACAATTACACTTAGGGACACGTCTAAAACATGGTTTGACTTTCAACTAGTCAAACCATTACACTTAGGGTTTTAAAGTCATTCAAAACTCCTTTCTTGATTTAAAACCCATGGTTTGACTTTCAACTAGTCAAACCGTTACACTTAGGGTTTTAAAGTCATTCAAAAATCCTTTCTTGATTTAAAACCCATGGTTTGACTTTCAACTAGTCAAACCGTTACACTTAGGGTTTTAAAGTCATTCAAAACTCCTTTCTTGATTTAAAACCCATGGTTTGACTTTCAACTAGTCAAACCGTTACACTTAGGGTTTTAAAGTCATTCAAAACTTCTTTCTTGATTTAAAACCCATGGTTTGACTTTCAACTAGTCAAACCATTACACTTAGGGTTTTAAAGTCATTCAAAACTCCTTTCTTGATTTAAAACCCATGGTTTGACTTTCCACTAGTCAAACCATTACACTTAGGGTTTTAAAGTCATTCAAAACTCATTTCTTTTCTTTAAAACCCATGGTTTGACTTTCCACTAGTCAAACCATTACACTTAGGGTTTTAATAAAGTCATTCAAAACTCATTTCTTTATGTCGGCTAACTACTTCGTTATTTGTTGTAGTTATTGAATATGTCGACAGATAGAGGATGGATGTACTTGAAGAATGACGCTCAAGGGTATCTTAGTAGGGAGTACATCGGCTTAATGGACGGTTTTTTGGACGTTGCCTTTGCTAATGAAAGCACTGTTGAAAGGAAAAAAACTCCTAATGGTATAGTGTTTCGTATCCGATGCCCTTGTTTAAAGTGTCGTAATATACCCCATAAAGAAAGAGATGCGGTTAGACTGGACTTGATGAAACATGGGTTCATGCCTAATTATACCAAATGGTGGGCACATGGTGAAAGACATCATTATGCATCTGATTATCAACACATTGGTCAATCTTCTACTCCTACAGTGGTGGAAGTGGTGAACGATCATAACCAAGGGTATGTGGAAATGGTGAATGATCACATGGAACACGATGCCATGACATAGGAAGAACAAACTCCTAATCCTAATGCCAAGAAATTTTATGACATGTTAAAAGATGCTGACGAGCCTTTATGGAAGCTTGAAGCGACAACAAGTGAACACTCGAAATTAGGAGTTGCCACGAGATTGTTGAACATTAAGGCGGAATGTAATATGCCCGATGCAACATTTGACCGAATCGCGTCCTTTGTGAAAGATATTCTACCAAAGGGTAATAAGATGCCCCCTAACATTTACGAGACGAAAAAGAGTTTGAGCGGCCTTTCTTAAAAAAAGAAAGGATCCATGCTTGCAAAAACCATTGCATGTTATTTTACAAGCATGATTCTACGTTGACCCACTGTACAGTATGCAATGAAAGTCGTTACAAGACTAGTGGACGAGGCAAGGTCCCACACTTGGTGTTGACGTACATGCCTATTGTTCCTAGACTTCAAGAACTGTATATGTCAGAAAAGACGTCAAAAGAGATGACTTGGCATTACGATCATCAGACGGAACCGGGGATGATGGTACATCCAAGTGATGGTGAGGCTTGGAAGCATTTCGACAGGAAGGATCACGACTTCGCTTCTGAGATCCGTAATGTGCGTCTTGGCTTATGTACCGACGGTTTCAACCCGAATAATTCCAATTCGAATCCGTATTCAACATGGCCCGTGTTTGTTACTGTCTACAACTTACCACCGTGGATGGCCTTGAAACCACAATATGTTAGAATTGCATTGGTCATTCCTGGTAGAAAGAGCCCCGGTCAAAACTTAGATGTGTTTCTTAGGCCACTAATAGACGATCTAAAGATGTTGTATACGGTAGGAGTTCTTACATATGATGCTTATCGTAAGAATAACTTCGAGATGAGGGCTATACTACTATGGACCGTCAGTGACTTCCCTGCCTATGCAATGTTGTCTGGTTGGAGCACGCACGGCAAGTTAGCATGCTCGTGTTGTATGGGCACAGTGGATTCATTCCAGTTGAAAAATGGAGGGAAACCATGTTGGTTTGATTGTCATCGGAGATGGTTACCTACAACACATCCTTTCCGCCGTGATCAAAGCCTATTTACCAAAGGTAAGAGGGTACCAACGTCAGTCGGTCCACCACCCGATTTAACTAGTGAACAAATCTATGAGCAGGTCCGTCACTATCCAACTGTTTACGAGGGTTCCCCGTTCCGTTCGAAAAACAGAAAAATTAGCGGGTTCGGTATCACTCATGATTGGGTGAAGAAAAGCATCTTTTGGGAGTTGCCATATTGGAAAATGTTGCTAATCCGGCACAACCTGGATGTCATGCATATCGAGAAGAACGTATTTGAGAATCTATTTAATACCGTCATGGACACGTCTAAAACAAAAGACAATGTAAAGGCAAGGAGGGATGTAGAGTTGTATTGCAATCGACAAGAGTTACACATTCGAAAGGAGGGAAATAAGGTAGTGAAACCGAAGTCGTCGTACAGTTTGAGCAAACAACAGTTAAAACAAGTGTGTGAATGGTTGAAGAAGTTGAAGTTCCCGGACGGTTATGCTTCGAACATAGGGGGGTGCGTAAACCTTGAAGACTACAGCTTTTATAGCTTCAAAAGTCATGATTGTCATGTGTTTATGCAACGATTGCTACCTATTGTGTTACGAGGGATGATACCGACTCCGATATGGGATGCGATAACAGAGTTGTGCACATTCTTCCGTGTAATATGCTCAAGGGTGCTACACACAGAAGACTTGATTTCGTTGCAAAAAAATATTGTTCAAACAATTTGCAAGTTGGAAAAGGTCTTCCCGCCCGGTTGGTTTGATACTATGGAACACCTAGTTATACATTTGACACGTTAAGCCATAAATGGTGGCCCGGTCCAATATAGGTGGATGTATCTTTATGAGAGGTAAATGAACATTCTCTCAACTTGACATTCGTTTATATTCATCTCTCATTTCTTTTCTAACACATACAATATTGCGTTTATGTTTAGGACGCTTGGGTCATTGAAGAGAACCGTTAGAAACAAAGCAAAACTGGAGGGGTCTATCGTTGAGTCCTATCTAGTCAATGAACTCTCGAACTATTGCTCGCTGTATTTTAATCCAAACATAAAAAGTCGACATAATCGCGAGTCAAGGAACTTTACCCCAGATATTCCTAGCTCTTCAGGAACATACGATCGACTGAGCATATTCAAGGTTCCTTCTCGTAGATTATTCGATAAGGGTGGGAAACAGATAATTCTTAATGATGTCGAGGTTCACAAGATCCACACTTTTGTGTTGTTGAATTGTAAAGAAGTTCAACCTTTTCTGAAGATGTTTGAAGAAGAACTAGAGCGAATGCAACCTCAACTTGACGCTTGTGCTCGGGCACAAGTTGGGGAATCAAGGTTTTCTACTTGGTTCCTAAACCACGTGAGTATATATACCAACATATGAAATTTACACGTGAATTTACCAATATATGTGTTTAATTTCCTATGTTGTTTTATAGGTCATGGGGGATTCATGTGAACCAAATGAACAACTGCAATATCTAGCACGTGTACCATCCCGATATGCACGGACATATAAAGGATATTTCGTCAATGGTTACAAGTTTCATACGGTAACCCATGGTGCTGGCCGGGTCACACATAATAGCGGTGTATATGTGAGGGGTACTAATTACGACGACTCCGAGTTAGAGGGGGACTATTACGGATTGTTGGAGGACGTGTTAGAGGTGGATTATTTCGGCCCAGGGCATAACGTTGCGGTGTTGTTCAAATGTACATGGTTTGATACTCCTGGGGGAGTTAGAGTTGACCGTAAACATGGGTTGGTCGATATTAAACACAAATCCAAATTAAGATCCAATGACCCTTTCGTCCTAGCATCACAAGCCGAGCAAGTGTATTACACACCGTATCCTTCAGTCACAAGGGATTTGAAGGATTGGTGGGCGGTAGTCAAGACAAAACCTCGTGGAATATATGCAGTTGCAGAATCTGCTAAAGGTGTCGATAACGACGATGATGACAATGCTGATGAACAATTCTTTCAAATCAATGAACGAGGTACTTCTACAATGTCCATGGAACCAAATGAGGACCTTAATTCAGTCTCTCTTGTAACCGGGGATTACACCGTAGTGGCCACACATTCCGATGAGGTTGTATCCGTCGAAGCTAGCGAGCAGGAAGATGTATCGGATGAATCTAGCGACGACGAGGAAGAATTTGAAGATATAGATGATGATTCAGATAACGAAGATGCAATTATTTTATCTGATCATTCTTCTGATATCTAGTTATGTAGAACTTATTGTTTATGTATGTACATCTATCTTTGTGTATGTATATCTGTCTTTGTGTATGTATATCTATTTTTATGGATGTATATCTTCTATCTTTGTGTATGTATATCTTCTATCTTTGTGTATGTATATATCTGTCTTTGTGTATGTATATCTATTTTTATGAATGTATATCTTCTATATTTGTGTATGTATATCTAACTTTAAACCGTTATCTAATTTCAGATGGTGGGAAAAGGTCAAAGCAACAAGGGGAAGGGTGTATTCAGACAATTGTTCAGTCGCGGGAGTAGCAGCTCATCTAGGAGTCGACAGACGACACCTGAGAGTCAAGAGCCGACACCCGAGAGTCCACATAGGACACCGGAGGGGCTGGATCATATACAGGTGAATGAGGATGATCAGGTAGATGCAGAGATCAATATTGAAGATCAGACCCCACCATCACAGCCGAGACGACGAGGGGTTGCTGTTCGACGTGAGATTCCAAGTAATCCTGATAACCGACATGTGCTCCACCTTGAGAGTGGCCGGTAAGTAGCTAGTTGTGGTGTACTAATGTACTTTTTGCGGTAATCAATATTATATTAATGTACTTTTTGTATTGTGCATTTTGCAATGGTGAAGATTCAGAGAAAACGAGGCTATTCGCGACGTGACTGCAATATGGAAGTCCATGTTCAATGGTCCGTGGGCTCGTTTTTCGCAGATCCCTCCGGCGGCTCTCGTTGACATGTTCGGGGAGTTTCGGGTTAGTAGAAAAATCTATACAAACTATTTGATGTAATTTTATAACTTACAAACAATGATCAATATGCAGACTCGGTACCAGTGGCCGGAAGAGCGAGATGAAGACGTGTTCCGAGCCTTTACTGATACCTTGAAATCCCATTATGCTGACAAGATGAGAGAACTTCGTTTATGGTCGGCGAAGCGGGCAAAGGCCGTCGATGGGATAGAGTGGGAACGCCAGGACTATGAGCGGCTGAGGCCATTCTATCCAGACTGGCTCGACGGGACCTTCTGGAACCAAATGATAGACCAGGTATGTAGGATTTTTTTGTTGTTACGGGTTCTTTTCAGTTTGTATGTTGATTGTTATCTTTTATGTTTTAACAGGTCTGGACCGGTGAGGTATTTCAACGCCAATCTGTGGCCAATAGGGCCAATCATTTGCGGTCGACGGCCCCTAGGCATACCGGAGGCTCAGTTAGCACGGCTGTGCATCGGTCACGGATGGTATTCATTCATTCATCTACTATAATTTATATAATTTACATGAATTTGTTGTCTACTAACAACTAACATCGTGTATATATATATATATATATATTGCATGTAGAGAGAAGCATGGAACCGCGAGCCCCTCATCAGTGAGGTATTTGACCGGGTTCACTGCACGAACCGACAGCTAGTTCCGGGTGCGACCGGGCCGCCCACAGATCCTCCTATTTATCTTGATCAGACTCACGAGCATAGAGCGGTAAGTTTAGTTTTGGCACAAAATTTAATTTGTTTTTATGATTGACTTGTTTTATAGGATAAAGTTGTAGTAATTAGTTTGGGCTGCCGTTGTTGGGCAGACGACAGGTGTAAACTACTTAATGGATATGTTCCAATTACAACAGTTATGCTGCCGAAATATCTATAAGTTTTTATTAATTAACACATTTGGTGTTTGTAGACGTCGTTCCACCAAATGAGACAGGAGGAATACCCAGACGTAGATCCGACAACCCTTAGTCCGGAGATACAGGGACAATTGTGGGAAAAGGCTGTCGGGCGTCGAAAAAAGAATCGTGTTCCCGGGTTCAATAACGTGACAGATTTCTTGAATTTGACCGGTTAAGGCCGTCATAGTTGTTCTGGAACCGCTTCGGAGGTATGTGTAATATAGGTTGTAATCCATTCATGTATTACTTATGTTTTTATTAATTAGCGCTTAACATTGTTGCTTGTTAAATGTGAATTCATTTCAGTTGGAGTCTTTGAGAGCAACGTTGGAGGCTGAGCGGGAACAAATACGGTTAGAGCGGGAGAGAGAAGCGGAGCAGAGACGGAAAGAGCGGGCGGAAGAAGCGGAGCGGTGGCAGAGGTACGAAGATCAAATTCGCCAACAAGAGGCCACGAGAAAAGCGTTTGAGGACTTCATGGCACGGTTCCAGGACCCGAACCAGATGCAAGCCTTAATGCAGCAGTTCCAGAACCAGAACCAAAACCAAAACCAAAACCCTCCTAACCCTCCTTCGTAGTTTTAGAATAGTAGATACAATTACGTAATTTTATAGATTTATAATTGTTTCGTTTGTTATAAAACAGCTTTGTTTTAAATTGTTTCGTTTGTTATCAAATTGTGTGGTAATTTGATTTTTTAAAATCTGGATTCCAAATTTACAGGAAATTTTATTTTTTTGGGAAAACATCATTTCCGACGGATTTCCGACGGAAAATCCGTCGGTAATGGTCACAAAAAATCCGTCGGAAATGTACAAAATCCGTCGGAAAAGCTATCCGTCGGAAATGTAAACAATCCGTCGAAAAAGCTATCCGTCAGAAATGTGCAAAATCCGTCACAAAAAAACCGTCGGAAATCCGTCGGAAAACCGTCGCAACTGTTATCCGTCGCAAAAGGTATCCGTCGGAAAAGGTTTCCGTCGGAAAAGGTTTCCGTCGGAAATCCGTCGGAAAGCCGTCGGAAAAGGCTTTACCGACCAACCCATTTCCGACGAAAAGTTTCCGATGGAAACAACCTTTTCCGACGGATTTCCGACGGAACAGTCCGTCGGAAAAGGGTTGTTTTTTTGTAGTGTAATATGATCATAAATAGGATCCCCACCAAGAAGAATGACAAATCTCCTTATCAACTTCGGAAATGGGAGATTAGCATCCTATAGAAAGATGAAAGTGTGGGATTGCTTTGCCAATGTTCAATTCCCTTTAACAAAAAAGGACTAAACTTGTACCTAAAATCGTAGATTGTGTATATATTGTTCCAGCTAACAATAGCAATGCATATAGATTCTTAGTATATAAATCTAGTGTAGTTGACATAAGCAACAAGACAATCATAGAATCTGCAAAAGCAAAATTATTTGAGACTACCTTTCCTTACAAAGAAAACGATCTGAAATATAGGTTATATTCAGGTGTTCCTAATATCCTCAAAATAATTATCTAGTAACTCCAACATTTACACTTAAAAGTGTAATCCCAAAAAGACGCCTCGACCAACAACAACGCTTCGCTCAACCCTTGGGAGCCCCGCTAATACGATCACCTGATATACATGTCATTTGAGAAAAAATGTTAGGCTTAACGCCTAATGAGAACAAACAGTTAATGATTAAAGTTTTGAAACTTTGAAATATAAAAATATAGCTTTTAACCATTAAATTATAAACTTTAACTCAAGCTGGCCCTTGGAAGGGTGTAAAACATCCAAAGATGACGGGGGAGACTCATTTACCACTAGTCGTGACAGGACACAAAGGTAGGCCACGAGCCAATGTTATAGAGGGTCACATAAAGGTCTGGTAGCCATTCACATCAATCAAAGCCAGTATTATAGTCATTTGTGCACATAAGCTATTGCCTCAAGAATTACACAATTTATCACAATGCATATTTCCAATTTATAATGAGATAATACAATCCTTCACATAAATAAACACAGACTTATATGTCCGTGGATCCATTACATTCTAGCCATATAGTTTAATACATCAGTTTAGACATATTAATAATTTTCCAACACAAATACTTTGCATAATCATTTCTCATTAAGTAATAGTTTACCAAAGTTAGGTCATAGTGATTTTGAGTTCTAAAACCATCAATACTTTGGAATATGTTAATACCAATCATTTAAAACCATTCCTCATACTCATTTTAACATTGAAAGTAAAATCCTCAAATTTCTCAAGTTTGACCGAATTTGTCAAAATCAATCAAATGCAAAAATACTGTTGGTCCCTAAACGGTCTACAAGAGTTCAATAATAAGTAAACAGTTTGTAGAAGGGGGGGTTGAATACAAACACACAGATTTTCGTTTTTAAGTTAGTTTATATATCATAAACAAATTTACAGTTACAAGCGGAATAAGAACAAGTTTAAAACCTATTCTATTGTAACTATGAAACACTAAGTTTGATGCACAAGAAGAAGGAAGAAAGAATAAAGAGGGTTTAGGTTAGAAAGAAGCATGCATTAAGATGAAGAAGATATCTTCATCTTATTTATACTCGTTTGCATTTAATGCAAGACAAACGGTATATGCCACGTGTCAAGCTTGGATAGGAAGCTTGTCCTTGCTAATAAGACAGCCATGTTTTTGGCCGAATATGAACATTACCATATCAGATATGATGGGGACATAAGAGACAATTCGTACGTCCTTTTCTGACAAGGTATTAGGTTTGACTTTTGTGCATCAAGGATAAGATCAATCTGTAATCTTGTAAAGAAAGCTTCATTTGATCGCTGATACTGAATCTTCAAGGATGAACTTCAGTATCGCTGAGGCTTCACAAGACTTCACACTTTGATTAGATAATCGCTGCTATCGCTGAACCGCTTCAGTTCACTTAGCTGATTATCTCTTTCTTCAGCTAGGGTCTTTGACTTTCACTGAGTGGTCTTATGGTGTGATAGCTGATCTTCAGGTCTTTAGAGATAAGCTTGTTGTTCCTTGATCTTCAGAGATCGCTAATGGTAATCAGCGTGTGCTATCGCAGAATATGAACAAAAGCTTATACCATGGAATTTCACTAAGTATACAAAAGGAATCATATTCAAATCATTGAGAGGAGTTATGATCAACAATACTTGAAATATAAACTTGCAGGAAGTAAAATGCATCATTTTAACATGTATATAGTTTTATAGAAGAGCATGATTAATTCACAATAATAGGATTGAAGAAACCCTAAAAATCCCCAAAATGGTGAAGAAGCTAGAGCTTTGGTGAAGAACACAAGTCTTTGAAGCTTGAACCTTAAATCACTAACACTTAAGGGGAATAAATATTTTGGATGGAGTAAGTTTGGGTAAAAAAATGCTCAAGAATCGACCAACAGAAGAAATTTGTGGGGAGAATCCGAGTTGGAAGTTTTTGGATGAGAAAATGGCTGGAAATCCGTTTTGAAGGTTCAGTCAACCAAATTTTTGGTCTTCCACGACTTACCCCACGACCTAAGGTCGCGTAGATAATCACGCACGCGCGTATGTGCCTCAAACAACGCAATTTGTTAGGCGACTTGGGCTCGCGGGCCAAGTCGCATGAGTCCAAAATCGGCCCAGGTGAGCCCCTTTTACGAGTTTGAGCTAATGTAAACTAAAACTCCTCACAAAAATTGCTAGGAGTTCTAAATTTCTCACTTAGGAACTATAAAGTTCACCATTTTCAACCTAAAAATTTAATCAAACCAATATTTGCATCCGTAAACACCCATGAAAGCTCAACCAAGTCTATTAACAACCACTAAAATTCATTATAGTTTATTAATAACCAATACAACCCATTAAAGCCTAATGAAAAAGTAGGAGTTTAAGGGACATTTGTTCGTAAGGGGAGTTGTATTAGTCTTCACCATAGCTGTACATATAGCTTAGAAGCTTGTACATTTGCTCTAGATATTTTTATTTATTAATTGAACGAAAAAATAGGAACAAATTCATAAAAAGGGTATTTTAGTCTTTTTATTATTTTATTCCAATTCCTAAGCTATATTTGTAAACCAAACAAACAAATTATGTACTATAGTAGATTACTATTTTTTTGCAACGATTTCTTATTGGGCGTCCAAAGTTGCAGAAAAAGCATCATAGTTGATTTTGATTGTAACCCTTCTCTATTGGGTATTGTCGGGTCATTGTATGTTACTGAATTTTGGAGGCATACACCAACTTATTGTTGATCTCTTGAGGCATATGAGTATTTTCGTTGATGGTTACCTTTTCTTTGATGATACTGAATTGAGTTCACAAGATTATTATATTTTTAGCTTTTGACAACTCAAACATGTGAAAATATTTTCTTTATTTCAAGATTATAAGTTATAGGTTATATAATTTGTATGAAATAAAAGCGTGGTCTACTATTGTTTCAAAATTCTAAAAGTATTGGTTGAGAGTTCATTTTATTACAATTTATATGTATTTCTGATTCTTTTTTCTTGCTGCAGTTATGAAGTTCTTCAAAAGTTAGATAGAGATAAGGAGTTTGCATAAGGAGCACAATGACATGTGCAGTTATTAAGTTTAAGGTTTTTACCGAGTAGATCGGACTTAATGTTATGCAATTGGTTTCGAGACCGAGCCTAAGATTTTTATGGAGTAAATATGCACATGCCAATACCAAACTTCTCCCATCCTAGCTAAATTGATATGTTCTTTTAGTTTTGTGTTTTTTTTAGTGAATGTTGATATTTCCGTAATTTTACACGTTTAGTGATTTATAATATTATTTGTTATTTAGGTAAAATTCTAATAAATTGTGAAAATTTTATTTTATTTATTTATTTTTAAAATGTACAATATTTTCAGTGTCTCTTTTTTCGGCAGCTAAATATGTCGGTAAACCCGTTTTTCGGCAGATTCCCCTTGGAAAAGGTCCCCGTTTTCTAGTGTTCTTATGCAACTGATAAACACTTTAAATGTTGCCTAAGTAGTTCACTATATATATATATGTATATATAGGCCCCTTCAAGCGTTAACCCAATAATTTGTGTTAACCGTATTAACTCATCGTTCACTGGTGAAGACCATGCTCATTCACTGGTGAAACCTCATTCATCAGTGAACGAATGGTTCCATACATGCATGCTCGTTGACTGGTGAACACCATTCGTCAGTATACGAGCATCGTGTTCACCAGTGAACGATGGGTTAGCACAGTTAACACAAATAATTGAGTTAACACTTGAAGGAACCTCTATATATATATATATATATATATATATATATATTTGCCTATGTTGTATTGGTTCTTATACAACATTGAGAAGACAACATCGCTTAGGCAACACGTGTATGTTGCCTAAGCCTTACGTAACACATAAACCCCTCTTAGACAACATTTTGCATTTATTGTCTAAGTCGTATTTTGAGGCAGTGTTTGTGGATTAAAGAAAATGAACTGAATATCTTTGTCTATAAATGGGTGGCCAGAGAAGAAGGAAGAGAGAGGGGGAGCCAGAAAAGAGTGAAGGAGGGTATAGGTGATGGAGATGAAGGGAGCTCATGTCGAAAAGAGCGAGAGGAGAGAGTAGATATTTTTTTAAAACATACCATGTCACATTATTATTAGAGAAAAGAAAAAAAAAAGACGAACTTTAAAATGTTAAAATAGAGAAAACAATAAAATGTCCATTTTGTTGCTGAGTTAATTAACAGATAAAGGTCGCATGGTTGAGGGACTTGTGTCGTAACAAATTAAACAACACCGGAACCAAATCCATAAGTTACGTTAGGGGTGAGCATTTGACCCGTAAGAACCAGCCCGGACCGGAACCGGCACCGGCACCGCACCGGTATGGTCCAACCGGTCCGGTTTTCGGTCCTTCAAAACCTCCATTTTCGGTTCCGGTTCCAAACCGGGTTCGGTGCCAATTTTTCGGGTAATTAACCGGGACCGGCCCTGAATTTTAAGTGACAATCTAATCTTAATTTAATCAATTTATTATGTTTTCCAATATCTTAAATAACCTTTTAAAGTTTAACAAGTATATCTTTCATAAAAAAAAAGCCGATAATAAACGACATTGACGACATCTTGAACGACGATGATATAGCTTTGGGTATTATTTTTTTTTGAATTTTTGTTCTATTTTGAAACGAGTATTACTTTTTATTAAATAATAACAATCTTTTTAGTTTTGTATTTATATAGAGATTGCACAAGCTTTAAACAAAGTAGATGATAAAGCAATCGGGAAGAGGGCAATCGAAAGTTAGAGTATGATTTTTGTTGGTTGATTTGGTATTAAACTTTGAATATTTTGGGATTACTTTACACTTGATTTGGTATTAAACTATGAATATTTTGGGATTACTTTACACTTGATTTGGTATTAAACTATGAATATTGTGAGATTGCTATAAATAATAAACTATGAATATTTTCGAAAATTAGAGTATGATTTTTGTTGGTTGATTTGGTATTAAAGCAAATGGATTAATAATCGGTTCCAACCGGGTTTTTGACCGGAAAACCGCGACCGGACCGGGACCCGGACCGGCACCGGTATTGTCTATACGGTCCGGTTATCGGTCCTAAGAATCTTGCATTTCCGGTTCCGGTTCCAAACCGGTTCGGTGCCGGTTCGGGCCAAATGCTCACCCCTAAGTTACGTATTTTAGAAACTCTGTTAGTAAGTTTCACATAATGCAAGGACCATATATGTAATTAACATGCATAATAATAGCCACTTAACAAACTCAAAGGTTAATTAATAAAGACACATGTTGCCTTTAATTTAGATTTTGACTAGACGCTTCACAAACCCTGAATAGTTCAAATGCGACAAGGGTAAGTTGTGGACATACAGGAACCCCATATCCAACCCTACTTCCCTTCACCAATTCATTTTTAGAAATGTTAGTCAAACATCGATGATCAAAATATCTATCTTTTTTTTAATATTATAAACTTTAGAAAAAGGAGTTGTTATATAATGCACTTCCTGTATGTTAAATCCACGTTTTCGAACATTTAAAATACAACTTTGATTTTTATGAGTTTTAGGTATTGTTTGGTACTTTTTGTATTTGATTATAAATCAAAATTTTAAAATTTAGTATTATATATTTATAATAAATCAAATCAAAATCTATTAATTAATGTATTTTACTATTTAATTCTTTTTATCACTGATTTATATCAATTATCATATTGTAATATTAGGGAATTGTTTTAAATATACTATGAATTATTAAAATTTATTAAATTTTAAACATTTATTTTTTGGTCATTTTACATTTTTCAACTAGTTTATCAGTTAGTGTTTTCCCAAACATAATGAGAATCTCCAATTGCTTAAGCTTCTCTAAAATAAAAAAATATGAGTTTTTGTTATCTAAAATACTTCAACAATTTTTTTGTCTTGTTCTCTAAAATAGAAAATCACGTATGAAATATCTAAATATATAGAATTTTCTAAAACTTAATGTTAGGAGAGATAAATGATTATTTTATTTAACACCAATTAGATTGAGTTATTAATTTTTCTTATAAAAAGTTTAAAAAATATTTTGGGATGAGAAATTAGAAAATATTATAATTATATAATTTATGTTAAAATCTCTAAAATGGATAATTTGTTGGAGTTGAATGAAATTCTTTTTAGAAATTTGAAGTTTTGATTCTTTGTTTTAGAAAAATTATAAAAATTTGTTGGAGATGCTCTTAGTTTATTAATTAGTTTATTACCTATCAGTTATCTTATCAATCAACAACTAGCTTATTATTTATTAACCATCAGTTATCAGTTAATTTGTCAAATATAGCTTAGCTTTAGAAGAAAATAGTAAGAAGCCTTAATTAGACCTTCATAATGCATTTAGAAATATCCTTTAAAAATTGCAAAAATATTGGTACTTCCATTCCTTTGTCTCAAAAAGATTTCGATATTTGACTTATTACATAATTTTATAAATCTTTCTGATTAATTAATAAAACATAAAACTTTGCTATTAACGCAAAATTGAAAAGATTTGTAGGCAGAAAGCACGCACACACATTAATATTTGTATACCGGAAAAGATATATTTCTCAAAAACGAAATGCTGCAATATGTTTTAGAGATATTAACTTAAAAACGAGTTATGTTTTCTACCTCTAGAATAAAGTGATTACTTGAGCGATGAAGTTTATCGATAACTTATCACCATGCGGGTGGTAGTGAAACAAAGAATAAAACAAAGTTCTTTTTAAGTTCAAATACAACATTAATTTACAAACAAATGTTTGAATAAACAAATTAAGAACAACAATTGATCCATCCAATATGGGTTTTCATACTTTTTCAAAATATAACGTTTGAAATAATGTTTTGGATGTGATAATCGATCCAAAGACCCATAATTTTAACAATTTTTTTTATTGAAATGTTTGATTATAATTAACTAAATGTTTGTTATATTTTGAAAATGTTTTTTTTAATCCAATATGGGTTTTCATAAATGTTTTTTTTTATCCACGACAAAACATGTGTCTGGCGTGTAGTCCGGTTGGCTCAAGGGTTGAGAAGATGTTTGTTTAAAAAGTCGTCGTTCTCGGGTTTGGGTCTGGCCCCCCTCGATCATGCGCTCTGTCGTCGAGTGAGGCTTAGGGGGCGTTTGATTGGCAAGATTCACATGGAATTCGAAGCAATTAGAATGATCAATTTCATTGACCAAATTATGTTCAGGCGTATGGTTTACCTATGAAATGGAATTGAATTCCACACATTTCACCATTCATGGATTTGGTCGTTCCATCACAATTGAAAAAGAATTCAATTCCATCCCGTCCAATTTTCTATGAAAGGCAAAATCTTCCCTACTTGATCTGAATCACCGTCAACCACCATCGATTTAAACCACCATCGACCAACACTGATCTGAACCACTGCCGACCATCACCGTTTTGAACCACTGCCCACCACCACCGTTCTAAATCACTGCCGACCATCACATTCTGGACCATCTCCGACCACCACCGATCTGAACCACGGCCGGCCACCACCACTAATCTGAACCACCGCCGACACCACCAAATTTGAACTACAGTAGTTGGATTTCAGTTTCAAAATTTCCAATAAAGGGAATTTTGGTCATTTACAAATACTTCATTCAAATTTCAAAGCTACATTATGTAAACCAAAACAAACATCATCCAATTTTTTTAACAGATTTCATTCCAATGTTTGTCAACCAAACAGATGGTCAAATCTGATATATAACATTCCAACCCAATTCCTTCATCAAAAACATTATGCGAACCAAACATCTCCTGGATAGTCCCTGCAACCCCGAATTCCTTAGGACTTCTCCTAAAAAATGTCTAAAACATCTTTAAATTAATAAAAACATCCGTCAACAAGTTTTAGAGATGGATGGAAAGAAGAGATGAAATTGACCAAAGGGTAATGAGAGGAGTCTAGGGTTAGGAAAGTGGTAAGCACCAAAACACAACACAAGAATTGAGGTTTTTTAAATGAATGGAAAAGTACAAGAGATAATATATGCAGTTGGGTTGGGCATATCACAACCCCACAAACAAACACACTCTTACTGACCCTTTTGGAAAGTCTCTTTGTTGTACATCCATTATTAGAAACTCTCTCTTTTCCTCACTTTCAATTCTCTCTTCCTAATCATATTAATTAACTCTTCTTCTATCTTGTTTTTCATTACATTGTTCTCAGAGCTTTCTGAAAGAAAATTGAGAAACAAAAAAAAAAGAAATGGGTAGAGGAAAGATAGAGATCAAGAGGATAGAGAACACTAGCAACAGGCAAGTCACCTACTCAAAGAGAAAGAATGGTATCATCAAGAAAGCTAAAGAAATTACTGTTCTTTGTGATGCTAATGTCTCTCTTGTTATCTATGGTTCTTCTGGCAAGATGTATGAGTATTGTAGCCCTAAAACCAAGTATGTATACTTCATGAAACCTTTTGATCTTGTGTTTTTAGGGTTTTCTTTCTTTTGATGTTTGTTTTTTTTTTTTGATTCTGATACTAATTTTTTTTCTCTTTTTCATGTTTGTGTTATATAATTCTAATTGGAAGCTTGATTGACATGCTGGATCGATATCAAAGACTTTCTGGAAATAAGTTGTGGGATGCTAAACATGAGGTAGTTTTCTCTCTCTCTCTCTCTCTCTAGATCTTTCTCACTCTAGATCTATACCCTTTTGTCCCTTGTGTTTTTCTTGAAAGATCTGGTTATTTGGGGTTGTTAAGTGGGTTTTTGATATGGGTTTTTTGTATGCTAAAAAGATGTCAAGAAACTTGAAACAAAGTATTCTAAGACCAGATCTACATATAGGTTAGGATCAAGCACTTTCTCTCACTAAAGAGTATATATATATGAGATGTTACATCTGGTTTTCTCTCTCTTCCCTTTACTTGCAAAAACCTAAGTAATCCAGTGGCTTTATATATGCTTGGATTGAAATATACATATACATATATATATATATATATGGAAGTGAAATAAATTATCAACCTTTGATGTGCTTGTTTTTTGTTATACTTGTTTGATTAATAAATATTCTTGAATGGTGATTGATGTTTTTCTATTGATTTTTATGTTGGACAACTACCACCACCCAAGAATTTGCAGAATGAAATTGATAGAATCAAAAAAGAGAATGAAAGCATGCAAATTGAGCTTAGGTTCTTCTCTATCCTCTCTCTCTCTCTCTCTCTCTCTTTATATATATACATATATATATATATGTATATGTATATAACTGTTGTTCTGTTGGTGACATACCTGACCATATATTTTTCTTCAGGCACTTGAAAGGAGAAGACATAACTTCTTTGAATTATGAAGAACTAATTGCCTACGAAGATGCACTTGAAAATGGACTCACCAATATTCGTGACAAAAAGGCAAGCTTGCTGGGATCCTTTTCTTGAAACAAAAGATTACACATATACCTTACTTATATACGAGTATATATATATATATATATATATATATATATAGAGTCACGTTAACGGAAAACCGTAAAAAAATGAATCATTTATCTAGATGGTATGCAATGTGCATATAAGTAAATTCTAAGCAATTTGTCAGCGTAAAAAACAAAATAACAACTTAAATTACCTGTATGCACATGTTTAGTTCAGAATGGCTACCAGGGTTCGTAGTTTTTCATTTTTTGAGATTTTTCGGGAACCTCCCTCTCTCTCTCTCTCTATATATATATATATGTATGTATATGTTTGACGTTCTGATTAATCAATGTTTTGCATCATGAACAGGATGAAATCCCCAAAATCATGAGGAAACATGTACGTTTTGATGCTCCCCCTCTATTTTTATAGTATGGGTAGATAGTTTCAATTAATATCTTAAAATGCCAACTTTGTTTTAAGAGTATGCTGAATTTGTGTGCATCAGGAACAAGTTCTGGAGGAGGAGAATAAGCACCTTATGTATTTGGTGGTAAGCTCATTCATTATGCATCAAACTACTCTTATGATATTGGCTATGTGATTTCCATATTTTTTTTTGTTACTTTGAAGCTTAATGTTACACACACTTACACAAACTTTGAACACCAATAAATAACACAATGATATTACATACGCCCTCTACAAACATTGTTACATCCACTACAACAAAATTGGATTCATAGAATGCCAACAAGATCTTCGTGTCCTCCTAATAGATCGTTTTATTGGTTGTAAGTTTATAAGACCAAACGTTAAATAACACATCTTTTTACAAGACAATTGTGCTTATAGAACATTATTTGAAAAAGTGTCTAATAACACATCTATTTTAAAAATGTCCTAAAAAGTTTGTTAAGATTTTTTTATTTCCAATTTTTTTTGTTATTTCGAAGCTTAAATGTTTCACACACACTTCGAACACCAATAAATAACACAAGGATATTACACGTCCTCTACAAACATTGCTATATCCACTACAACAAAATTAGATTTATAGGATACCAACAATGTCTACATGTGCTAATAGATCGCTTTTACTGGTTTCAGGTTTATAAGACCAACCGATCAAATGTCCTATCAAAACACACCTCTTTTTATAGAACATTATTTGAAAAAATGTCCAATAAGCTAATAAGATGCTTTATTTTAAAAATGTTCTAAAAAGCTTGTTACGATGTCTAAAAGGGTTCTATAAACTTATTACAATACTCTTAGAACATGACTCTTTATCGTTTGGTGTTATAAACGAAAGTCCTATATAAAACAGTTTATTTATTGGACACTTACACAACTTTGGCGTCCTATTAACCCAATTTTGTAGTAGTAATCCAATGATATATAAAAGTTAATTTTAATGAAGCATCTTTGCTAATTTAATTGACAATAACACAAGTGTTGAATTCAATTTGGAAACCTACATGTTATTTATAGTCAAATCAATATGAACAGCTTAACTGTATTCAGATGATGAGTGTATAAACTTATATGTGTGATCATGTGTATGCAGCAACAAAGTGAAATGGCAGCCATGGGAGATTACCAAGCTCATGAACCATTTTCGTTCCGTGTCCAGCCGATGCAGCCAAACTTGCATGAGAGGATGTAATCACATTTTCTTTTGTATTCAAGTTCTCAACTTCATGAAGCTTGTACTACAAGTTGCTATATGGTTTGTAATGCATTAAATATGGTGTTTTAATTAGTAGGGTGTGTCAATAAGGCTTAATTTGCTTCTGGGACAGCTATATATGTTGCTTGTAACTTTGTGTGTTTAAGAGTGTGATGGATGTTGTCTATTTAAATTGCTTCAAACTCAGTAATTGGAAGATGGTTATGATTTGCACTCATAGTCTCTTTTGACCCAAGTGAAACCTCCCGAACCGCTAAATTCGTTGATTGGTTTGCATATATATTTACGAAAATCATTTTGTACATGAAAATTTTCATGTACAAAATAATATATGGTTTTGTATACAAAATTATATGTGATTTTGTAAGCAAAGGACACGCAAGACTTTTCCCCTAGGCAAGTCGCGGGAAAAGTCGCGGCTAATCATATATGATTTTGTACGTGAATCACATGTGATTTTGTACATGAATCATATGTGATTTTGTACATGAAAAGTTTTATGTACAAAATGATTGGCTGAGGATTGTCCTCGCATTCTCGTAAATTGTTACCGTCCTCACATAAACCTATTTATATATATATATATACACACACAAAGGAAGAGGTTCAAATGAGAACTTTGTAAATTTAAAGGAACAAAGGGACTCATTTGGAACCACAGTCCCACCAATAAAAAATCATATCTTATTTTCAATTGTGGGCCCATTGAATCAGATATGATTTTTTATTGGTGGGACCCATATCATATGTGGTTCCAATTGAGTCCCTATGTTTCTTTAAATTTGGGGTGTTCTCGTTTAAACCCTCCCCTATATATATATATATATATATATATATATATACACACACACATACACATGTATAGGCGCAAGCACTACTAAATTAATATTTCTACCTATGGACTTTTTCCTGAAATATATGTCGCTAAAGTGTGATTCATTGTAAAACAGTCACAAAAGTTGACCGGGTAAATTGTTGGTGGGTAATTCAGAGTGACAGATTACCCGGAGATTCTATAGGTGATCCATTGGTATCTGCTCGAAAAACAACGGATTCTAGCGAATTATTGTTATTGTCTAGGTCGGTAATCACCGAACGGAAATTACGGGGGTGATTTTTGTGCGTAAAGTCATTTGTACCAAGTTCTTTTGTTAACCTAATATCCTGTGTTTACTTTGTGAACCAATCACAACCATTCATCTTAAAAATCAATGGATTATATATATGATGACATTTATGTAATAAAAAGAGTATGATGTATTAGATTGCGAGATCAAGATATATGACCAAGGATATTATTAGAAAAAATCAAAATAATTCTCATCATAATTAGTGTCCGCTAATTAATCCATTGAATAGTAACCGACTTCATCAATGATTTATTGTTTAAATTTGGTATTGTTCATATTATTTTGGTGTTTATTATTGGATGTTCACTGTGTTCATACATGATGTTAACCTTGTTCAGAGGCAAACATGACATTGTTCATATTATTTTGGTATTCATATTAGTAAGGATGTTCATCTTGTTCATACATACTGTTAATCTTGTTAAGAGCCGGTCCAAAGCTTTTTAATACCATGAGCAAAAGCGATAAAACATGCCCCCAATCGGAAAAAAAAACACAAAATATCTTGGATTTGTAGCAATGTTCAAATGGTGTTTGTCCATATATATATCCAATCATTTGCACAATTTCTTCTTACAAATTGTGTAAAAGTTTTTGTAAACTGTAGTAATCCAATTCCAACAACACATTACATTATTTTTTGCAGCAAACAAAATATTAAAGTATATTTCATATTCTTAACTTATATATCTTTTTAATAATATTCTTATTTTTGTTAGTTTTTTACAAATTCGAGACATAAATAAATTTTCATAGAGTAACTTTATAACATCGGTTTATGCAATTTAAGTCTTCCACCTTGAGTTGAGCCTCTTTTTGCGGAGGGACAACAGCCTCAAGAATCGATTTTGTTTTTTAAGACCTTTGTTAGAGAGAATAATTTAGGTTGTGTTGATCATAACTCCTATCAGTGATTTGAATATGATTCATTTACTATACTTAGTGAAATTCCTTAGATAAGCTTCTGTTCAAATTCAGCGATAGCATACGCTGATTGCTATCAGCGATCGCTGAAGATCAAGGATCAACAAGCTTGTCTCTGAAGATCTGAAGATCAGCTATCACACCAGAAGACCATTCAGCAACAGTCAAAGACCAAAGCTGAAGAAAGAGATAATCAGCTAAGTGACCTGAAGCGGTTCAGCGATAGCAGCGATTATCTACTCAAAGTGTGAAATCATGTGAAGCCTCAGCAACACTGAAGTTCATCCTTGAACATTCAGTGTCAGCGATCAAATGAAGCTTCCTCTGCAAGATTAAAGATTGATCTTATCCTCGATGCACAAAAGTCAAACCTAGAACCATGTCAGAAAAGGACGTACGACTTGTCTCTTATGTCCCCATCATATCTGATACGGTACTGTTCATATTCGGCCAAAAGCATGGTTGTCTTATTTACAAGGATAAGCTTCCTATCCAAGCTTGACACGTGACATGTACCTTTTGTCTTGCATTAAATGCAAGCGGGTATAAATAGATGAAGATATCTTCTTCATCTTCATGCATGCTTCCTTCTAGCCTATACCTTCTGCATTTCTTTCTTTCATCTTCTTGTGCATCAAACTGTGTGTTTCTTTAGTTACAATAGAATAGGTTTTTAACTTGTTCTAATTCCGCTTGTAACTGTAAATTTGTTTATTTTCAATAAACTCATTTAAAAACTAAATCTGTGAGTTTGTACTCAACCCCCCCCCCCCGCCCTTTCTACAAACTGTTTACTTAATATTTAACTCTTGTAGATCCTTATTGGGACCAACAAGTGGTATCAGAGCAGTGTTGTTATCCTTCTCTTTAAAATATTCTTCTTTAGATCATATTTTAAAATGACAAACCCTAATACAAATTACAACGATAACGGATCTTTAGCTAAACCTCCAAGGTTCAGCCATGATAATTTCCCTTTATGGAAAGAAAGAATGTCACTTTTTCTAGAGGTATCTGATCCTAAGATCCCATACTATGTAGAAAACGGACCTTTCGTTCCTACAACCATAGTAGCAGCTGTACCTGCCACTGCTACTACCCTAGCCGTCGCTGAAAAGAGTATTGTAAAAACTCCAGATCGATAGACTGAGGAAGACAAGAAAGAAGTTGCTATTGATGCGAAAGCACGATCTATAATAGCAATGTCTTTGCCTGATGAAGTATATCATTCTGTAATGAAAATGAGAACTTCAAAAGCCATGTGGGATACTCTATGTATCCAATATGAAGGAACTTCTGAGGTTAAAGTGACTAGATGCATAAACCTTGTAAGAAAATACGAGAGCTTTATGTATCAAAAGGGTGAATCTCTTTCTCAAATTCACCAGCGATTTAACTGTCTGCTGATTGATCTCAAATCAGTTGATAAGGTATATTCAAACGCTGAAATTCTGACAAAATTCATGGAGGCATTGCCCGATCAATGGGCAGTGTACACTACATGCATAAAACTGTCAAAGAATCTTGAAACCTTGTCATTAAGTGCATTATATGGTATGCTCTTAAATGAGGAACAATCCCAGCTTCTAAGGAAAAACCTTCTTAACGAACTCAAAGGTGCTAAAAGTACTTCTGTAGCACTTGTGACTTCTGAAGGAACTTCTTCTAAAAATGGTTCTTCTTCTACTATCACCTCCATAACTGAATTAGGTCAAACTGATTCAGAAGATCAACTCACTGATGCTGACATCTCTGAGTTTGATAACTCTCTAGCTCTTTTAACCAACAACTTTAAAAGATTTGCTAGAAAAAGCAATTTTCGAAAATCTTCTAACCTCTCTGACTCTGAAAAACAGAAAACGTTGCCTGCTGAAAAAGCCTCAGCGATATGTTTCAATTGTCAGAGAAAGGGCCATTTTGCAAGTGAATGCAGGTCGAAGAAAGTTACTGCTCCCACTACCTCCCATACCTCTGATAAACAGGAGAAGTATTTGAAAATGAAAAACAAATACAGAGATATGAAGAAAAACCAGCAAAAAGGCAAAGGCCTTGTCGCTGAAGAAGTCGGCGGGATGCTTGAAGATGGGCCAAGACCCCTAAAGAGTCTGGTTCAGATGAAGAAGATCTTGCCTTTCTCTGTCTAATGGCAAGAATAGAGGATGCTGAAGAAGTCTCTGAAACTTCTTTCTCTGAGTCTTCGTCTACTCAGGTAAACATTCCCTCTGACTCCTTGCTCTCTGAAAAAGATAACTTGTCGGCTCTCGATGCAATGACTGTTGATTTTTACAATGCTTTGAATGGAAAGATAAAAGCTGAGAAAATTAACACTGACTTATCTGAACAATTAAAAAATTGCCACATAAGAATCAAAGAACTTTCCAAACTTGAGGATTCTCTCAAAGACCAAGTTTTTGCAAATCAAACAATAAGCATTGAGAAACAACAAGCTATCGCTGATAGGGAAAAGGCTATTGATGATCTCAAGTCTGAAAAATCAACCATCGAAGGATGGTGTAAGGCTTCTGATAAAGTCAATGAGATAATCAATGCCCAAATACCTATGAAAGTGAGAAGTGGGTTAGGCTATAACCCTGAAAAGGAAGAATCAGAGAATGATCGTTCCATGCTCAAATTTGGAATGTTTATCTCTTCTATCCCTGATCCTTCTTCTTCAACCTCTTCTTCCAGTTCCTCTAAAGAGAAGCTTCCTGTGGATTATTCTAAGAAGGTGATCAAAAACAAGTTGCTTGACCATGTTCCTAAGAATAAGAAAACTCTAGATAAGAACAAGAAATCCTCTGAGAAGATTTCTAAATCTGGGAAAAAGGTCCCTGATTATTCTCAGAGACCAACTCCCAAGATTAAAATCGATCTCAATCCTACCCCTGAAAAGGTTGTAATACCTCCAAGGACCATGGATAAAGGAATTATTGGACCTATCCCTGAGAAATTTCCTGTTCCCTCTCTTATCTCCAAACCTTTTAAGTATAGGAAATGCTTTCACTGTGGTGAAACAACACACATTGCAAGCAAGTGTCCAAATACTACTAGAGCTGATAAACTAGCTCATGGAAAGAAAGTAGCTCAAGCTGATAAATCAGCGAGAGTGAAATCCACCAAAGTTGCTAAACCAACTAAGGTGAAGATATCCACTGAAGAGAGTTCTTCAGCTAGTAGTACATCCGCCAATCCTGTATCTAACCAAGCAGGACCCATAGTAATATGGGTACCTTTAAACAATTAATCTTTTGTTGTATGCAGAGTGCCAAAGGTATCTGGTATCTTGATAGCGGATGCTCGAGGCATATGACTGGCAGAAAATCTCTGCTCTCTGACTACAAAGAAGAAGTTGGTCCATCAGTGACCTTTGGTGGAAATGGCAAAGGATACACTAAAGGTTATGGAATTCTGTCCAACGGAGCCACATCTTTTTCTCGTGTTGCTTACGTTGAGGGACAAAAGCACAATCTCTTGAGCGTTAGTCAGTTGTGTGACAAAGACTTCAAGGTTCTATTCCTAAAGAATAGATGTGCTGTCACTGACGGAAATGATAAGCTTGCCCTCTCTGGCAAAAGAGTTGAAAACGTGTACGTCATAAACATGAATAGTTCTCACTCTGAGAACATGTGCTTTATCTCTAAAGCATCCACTGACATAAACTGGTTATGGCATAAAAGACTTTCTCATCTCAACTTTAAGACAATAAATGAGTTGTCTCAAAAAGACTTAGTCAGAGACCTCCCAAATCACACCTTTACAAGGAATCTCTTCGTTCAGCGTGTGAAAAGGGAAAGCTGACAAAAGCCTCCTTCAGGTCAAAGCAAGTTTCTTCAGTGACCACTCCTCTTCAGCTACTCCACATGGATCTATTCGGACCTGTCAATGTCCAATCAATCTTTGGAAAGAAATACACTTTAGTGATTGTTGATGAATACTCCAGATACACATGGGTGTTCTTCCTTCGATCCAAAAGTGATACCCCTGAAATGATAATCTCTTTTATCAAAAGAATGGAAGTGTTAAACACCTTACTTGTTCGCTCCATAAGAAGTGATCATGGTACTGAATTCAAAAATAGTACTTTGGTTAGTTTCTTTGAAGAAAAAGGCATATCTCACAACTTCTCATCAGTAAGAACTCCTCAGCAAAATGGTGTTGCTGAAAGAAGAAATCGAACTATAATCGAAGCAGCTCGCTCAATGCTCAGCGAATCACATATTCCAACTCAATTATGGGCTGAAGCTGTCAATACAGCATTCTTTACTCAGAATCGATCCCTGATTGTTAAGCGATTCAAGAAGACTTCCTATGAATTATTTCATGGGAGAAGACCCACTCTGAAATATCTTCACATTTTTGGATGTACGTGTTACATTCTGAATGACAGAGATCATTTGGGTAAATTCGATCCCAAAGCTGATGATGGTATATTTCTTGGATACTCATCTGTATCTAAGTCTTTCAGAGTATTCAACAAAAGAAGACAACACGTTGAAGAATCTATGCATCTCAACTTTGATGAATCTCGTCCCATTCATCCTTCTCATAATCTTGATGATGATGAAGAATTGAATGCTTGGATGGAATCTCATTATGGGGAACACGAAACATACTTCGACAATCAAACTCCGGTCGATGTATGTGATGATGAAATCCCTGTAAACTCAACAAGTAACAATAATCCATCTTCAGGGATAAATGTTACTCCTTTAAATCAGATTCCTGTTACTGATTCATCTCTTGGAAATTCCTCTGTAAATAACCAAACCTCCTCTGAAAATCAATCCCCTGAATTGATTCTAAATGAAGTACCTGTTGCTGAAACAAGTCCTATTCCGAATACGAAGAACGAATTGAATCTGCTGTTGATCTCTCTCCTCAACCACCAGCTCAGCGATGGACTACAAATCATCTAATAAATCAGATTATTGGCGATCCCACTGCAGGTATCAAAACACGTAGAGGTACAGGTAATATCTGTTTTTATGTAAACTTCATTTCTCTCTCTGAACCTAAGAAGATAGATCAAGCTATCTCTGACCCTAGCTGGGTTTCAGCTATGCAAGAAGAACTGACTGAATTTCGTAGAAATAAAGTTTGGAATCTTGTTCCTAGACCCTCTGATAAAACCGTCATAGGAACCAAATGGGTTTTCAGAAATAAGCTAGATGAAAACGGGACTATAATTCGCAATAAGGCTAGACTTGTTGCTCAAGGTTATAGACAGGAAGAAGGAATTGATTATCTCCTCAGGTATTATCTTCTAATCTCTAAAACTCTTTGATAACTTTTCTCATCAAATAATGTCTCTCTTAAAATTAAAACTCCTCACTGACAATCATTTATTATTAGTGATGAAGGTTTTTCTAAAAATTATAAATGATAAACCTTCCTTATGGATAATTATCATTATAATCTTTTAAAAAAAAATTAAAGAAAAGGACACGTCAGACCTTTTTCTGACACACGACGGACCGCGACGTTTCCATTCCAACTCCTTTCTTGGAACGTGCGCCAGGTCATCATTTCTTTTTCAAAAAGCTAAAACCGTCGTTTAGCTATCCTCTCTTTCTCTCTCCTCTTGCTATTTAAGCATTCCTTTTGTCTCACTTTATTCCTTCCGCTTTCATAACTTCTCTAAAGGCAAAGGAAACCTTCGATTCTTCAAGCTTTCTCCAAGAACACCAAGAACACGCACTTGTGCGTTTTTCTTCTTCACACGTTTGAGGTTTGATCTAAACCTTATATCAAGAACTGGAAACAACTCGTTTCAACTTTCTATTCTATTTTCTTTCTTAAAATCAATAAAAAAAAAATTAAAAAGTGAACAGCTTTTTCACTTTCAAAACCCTGTTCTTAGAACAGAAGTTTTTTTTTACGTTTTATCAGTTTTTTATTTACCATTAAATTTTTTTTTGCCAACAAGCATTTTGATATTGTTCATCAAAATACTTGTTTCTTTGCTCTTAAATTTGGTACTTTTTATACCAAACCTCTGGTTTATACATTCATGTATTAAAACCATGATTTATCTCTTCGGTGTTGCCATTTTTCCTACAGAAATGGCCTCTGCTTCCAACGTCGCTCGAAATCGCCGTCGCTAACCGGCCTGGTCGCTGCACCAACCTGTCACTTTGAGCTGGAAAAGTCAACCTTCAAGCCATGCAATTACATTGCATTGGTGGACATTCCCTCTGAACGCCCTCAGTTCAAGGATGCTGCAACCTTCCTAAAGGCGTGCCCTCTGATGTATGCCTTCGTCCACAACCCAGTGGGCATTGCTTCTCACCTTCAGGCTCTCTGGTACACGGCGCAATGTACCACGCTGAAAACAGACAAGGGTACTGTCCTTCCTTCTATCTCCTTCACAATCCCTGACCTTGGTTTCTTCGCGTTCTCAGCGGGGTTTGTACGCAAGGCGCTAAGACTCCCTCAGCGCAAGAAAAATGAGCAATGGGGTGCTGAACCAACAAAGCAGCAGATTGATGCTTTCTTGGATTCCATTGGCTACAAATGGGAGAACCCCTTAGTGAAGACGGTGGGTTCGAAGCTGGAAAAGAAGCGACTCCCTGCTCGCTGGCAGTATGTTTTCACCCAGGTCATTCAGTGCCTAGGGTCAAAAGTTGGCTCCCACGATCAGGCGAGCAAACATTTTCAAGACCTTGCCTTCTCTCTCTGCACGGGTCATCCTCTGAACTACGCTGATTACATCTTCAGCGATATGTGCAGCCGCCTCAACGCCTCCACCAGACATCACGTTATCCCTTACCCACGTTTCTTCTCTACCATCCTTGAAGAAGCTTTCGGGGAGAGCTACCCGAAAGTTGGTGACTTCGCCTTCTCTATGGTAGGGAAGAAGTCCCTGGACCTGGAAGAACGTCCAGGTGATGCTCCTCTCACTCCCTATATGCTCCAAATTATAGGAGCACCTCTTTTAGTGACCTCCTTGTTGCCCATCCCCTCAGTGAGTACCCAAGGCACTACTGCTGCAAAGAGGAAAACCCCCACTGATGGTCATAAGAAGACCATCGCCTCAAAGAAACCTAAGAAGGTGGTCTCTCAACAGACCATCCTCTCTGATTTTGGTGTACTTCAATCACCACCCTCATCCACAGCCACTCCAACGGTTTCTGCTGCCGTTGAAGCTTCATCGACTACCACCACCATCAGTGACTAAGGTCTCTGAAGGTGTTATAGCCAGCTCTGCTGAAGCTGGATCAGGTATTACTTTCACTGCCCTCTCTACCTCTTCCATCTCTGCTTCTTTGGTCCTCACAACAGCAAGTGACTCAGTGATAGTTGTCCCTATCTCTGATAATGTTGAAATGCACGCAGTCCAAACCTCAAAATTGTTTAGGCAATCTGAGTTTTGGAAAGCCAATTAAAAAGGACCTCAGAGTATCTCTTTCAGATACTCTAAGACACTAGTCAGTGATCCTCAGGACATTGCCTCTGCAAAAGTAGTCCCTGAGAGTAATCCTCACGATACTCTCAAGGAAAATAATGCTATTTTACATCCATCATCTGATCCGGATTCTTTTCTCGCCTCTTTGTCAATGTCATCAGCTGCTGCCACTGCTCCTGTCTACTCAGCGACAGCGACCACCACCACCACCACTTCGAAGACAGCAATGAAATCTCCTCAGCGCCCTCCCAGTGCCAAAAAGCTCAGGGATGTCAAGATGGAGCACCTTGCCCCCAAGCTTCCTCCCAGGGTCACTGAGCTGCCTCCCGTGTCACTGCATGCTCCCACATTCCCTGCCATCGACCATCTGGTCAATGAGTGTGCTCTCACCAGAGCCAGGCTGGACACACTGCAAACTTCTACGGAGTTGATCTTCTGGCAGGTCGCTGGCACTCCAGGAATGAAGACAAACGTCAGCAACTTGGTGTCTGATGTTCAGTCTCTAAAGGACGACCACAAGGACCTTCGCCAATCCCTCACCAACATTGAGCAAAGGGTTGATGCTCAGGCCGCTGTCCTCGAGTCTATTCTAAAGACTCAGTCCGAAATGATGCAGGCTCTCTCAAAGCTCAGTGAGACTGATCCCTCATTTGCTTCTGCTGATCGGACCATGCTGGAGGACGTGCACACGAATGTGCGCACTCTGATGATTCATGTTCTGCCCCATGATAACATTGAGGGGGAGAAGGGGGCCAAAGAGTTCGCTGACGAACTTATCGGCGAGCATAATCGTCGGTTTCCAGATGAAAGGATCTCTCCCTACATCCAACGACCAGAACCTTCCTCTACTGCAAGAGTTGATGATGATGATGAGGAAGAAGATGATGAAGAAGAAGAGGAACACATCCCTCACTATGAGGTTGATGATGATGATGATGATGACTTGGGTTTTGCATTGGAACACTTCAGATTATCCAGACCAAGCACATCTCAGCTAGAGCCCTTGGGGGACGAAGCTGGACCCTCAGCTAGAGTGGTCGATCTTGAGGCCACCATCCCTATATCAGAGGGGGAGACCGCTGATAAGGTATCACTTCAGCTTATCCCTTATATTACTCCTCTCTCTGAATCTCCCATACACTCCTCTTCAACCACTAAAATTCCTTCTGACAATACTATTTCCTCCTCTCCTTCCCTCAGTGATCCCCGTCCCCCAAAGGACTCATCCACAAGGAAGGAACCTTCTCCCAAGGAGCAGTTTATGTACATAGAGGAAACTGACTCTGAGGAAGAAGAAGGCCTCATCCCTCGGCGTCGCGTTCAGAAGTAGATCATAAGCGAGCCTGAAGAGGAAGAAAGGCGAATAAAATTCCTAAGGGAATTCGAAGCCAAGAGAATAAGGGTGCCCCAAGAAGACCCAATAAACGCTGTACCAATCAGGATAGTAGATGAATTCTACTTCTTATCTAAAGAAGAGAGAGAACAAGCTCTGATAGCTCAGAGGATCAGAGATGAAGAAATAAAGCAAACTGAGAATGATCTTGCTTTAGCAAGGAAGATTCTCAGGGAAGACTCGGCAAGAGACAAAGCAGCCAAAGAGCAATTAGAAAAGAGTGAACGGCTCGCTGCAGCTCTGGCTCAGAAAGAACTTGTACAGGAAAACCTGAATGTAGATCCCATTCTCGCTCAACAGAAGATTCTCACTGCACTAACCACTAAAGCCACAACTCAGAAAGACAAAGAACTGGATTGGTGCACAAAGATGCTGAACTTTCAAAGATCTGATGACAAAATCATTCACGCAACTATCCAAGGGCGACACTCCAACAGAGGTGGTCCAAAGGTATATGTAAGAATGACAAGGCCATCCAGAACAGAGAGAGAAGAAGCAAAATTCTTAAGGTTATATGGATACACTGAATGGCTCGAAATCAGAGATGCCATTCAGGGTTCCAAATCCAAGTTCAAGAATGTGGTAGAAGATGAGTTGAATCAGTTGCTGCAAAGAATGTCACAAGATGTACAAGTTCCCCCTCTCCCTGAACCATCAAAGAAGAAAAGATCAGTTGCTGAAGGTGGCTCAAGTTCGAAGAATGAGCATGAAACTAAGTTTGATTATCAAAGCATTCTTGGTCATCTTGAGCTCCCTGATATATCAATGCTTCGTACCTCTCTTCCTCAAGACCGAAGATATCAAGAAGACGAAATCACTCACTACCTGAACCTGGTATGGTATTCTTGGATAATGAAGGGTTCTTAGGACTCTTCAGAAACCAAGAAATTCACAGGGCCCCTTCCTCTCTCATAAAGATCATGCTTTGGCGGCCGCCGGGTCGATACTCCTCTGATGAACAGACAGAAGACTCTTTATGAGAATGAGCTACAAAGAAGAAACGAGAATATCTCTGACTAGTCATAGTTTTCTATTTCTTTTGTAATATTTCTTCAGTGTACAAGTACTTTGCCTTTATCATTGTAATTTCATTTCGCTGTAATTCTTCAGATTATAATTAATGAAATTCAAAGTACTTTACTCCACCCTAGTACTGAAAAGATCCCTGAAAATAGTAAAAGGGACAATGAACATAAGAGTTCTATTTTCGTTACACTATCTTTTACTCACTGATCTTTCACTCTGAAAGTTCAATCAGTGAATGTACTTTAAGCTCTTCTACTTGTAAAAATTGTGATTTCATATCCTTATAAATGAAACTCAATTCAGATAATAGTTTAGCTGAAAGAGATTTTACAGATTAGTACTTAGAAAATTCATTTTAAATTTTATAAGTCCCTGCTAATCTTTTAAAAGCAATTTTCCTATGTTGCTTAATCATAATCAAATAGGGGGAGATTGGATCATAACTCCTATCAGTGATTTGAATATGATTCATTTACTATACTTAGTGAAATTCCTTAGATAAGCTTCTGTTCAAATTCAGCGATAGCATACGGCGGTGCTATCGAGCGCTCGGCCCGAAGATCAAGGATCAACAAGCTTGTCTCTGAAGATCTGAAGATCAGCTATCACACCAGAAGACCATTCAGCAACAGTCAAAGACCAAAGCTGAAGAAAGAGATAATCAGCTAAGTGACCTGAAGCGGTTCAGCGATAGCAGCGATTATCTACTCAAAGTGTGAAATCTTGTGAAGCCTCAGCAACATTGAAGTTCATCCTTGAACATTCAGTGTCAGCGATCAAATGAAGCTTCCTCTGCAAGATTAAATATTGATCTTATCCTCGATGCACAAAAGTCAAACCTAGAACCATGTCAGAAAAGGACGTACGACTTGTCTCTTATGTCCCCATCATATCTGATACGGTACTGTTCATATTCGGCCAAAAGCATGGTTATCTTATTTACAAGGACAAGCTTCCTATCCAAGCTTGACACGTGGCATGTACCTTTTGTCTTGCATTAAATGCAAGCGGGTATAAATAGATGAAGATATCTTCTTCATCTTCATGCATGCTTCCTTCTAGCCTATACCTTCTGCATTTCTTTCTTTCATCTTCTTGTGCATCAAACTGTGTGTTTCTTTAGTTACAATAGAATAGGTTTTTAACTTGTTCTAATTCCGCTTGTAACTGTAAATTTGTTTATTTTCAATAAACTCATTTAAAAACTAAATCTGTGAGTTTGTATTCAACCCCCCCCCCCCCTCTACAAACTGTTTACTTAATATTTAACTCTTGTAGATCCTTATTGGGACCAACAGGTTGTACATTCCTAAAGTACACAAATACAACTAAAAATCAACACATTTCTTTTGTAGATTTTTAGATACTCCCCCAACTTGTTGGCTGAAAACTCTAACCGATTTGTGAGTAATCCCTTGGTAAAAATGTTAGTTGTTTTCTCTCCACTAGCCACTAGGATTGTGTTTTCATATGAAATGGTCCTTTGTCTGATTTTTCTTTGATAAAATGAGCCTTCATTTCGGAGTATGTTCATGTTGTTGTTCATAAGGAGATTTGATTATCGGTGATGTATGTGGAGTTGTCGTTTGCAAGAGGGGTTCATATGGTGTTGTTTATAAATTTGGTGGACAAGCTGAAAATGCAAGTATAGTCTTCGTTCAAGGTATCCCACAAGATCATAGAGACTGCAAGTGGGGACATTTTTAGAGGAAGGTTAGGCAAAATTACATTCTTCTAAGTTACAAATTGAGTACGTTGTTCTATGATTAAGAGAACATAATCTCCAAGAAGAGCAATGTGAATCCAAGATTAGACACGTAACAATTAATAGAAACAATTTAGATCAAGAATGGAGATTTAATCATCATGTAATTAATATTTCTCTCTTTACAATCTCTCTCTAGAATGATATGAATGATGAATATAGTTCTAATTACAAGAAGTCAAGGTATTTATACCATTGACTATTTACAACGTCAAACTATCAACGTAAACTACAATTAACTTCTTCATGTTGATTATGTGTTGACTATGTTGACATTAAGCTTTTCCTCTTCATGTTTTTCATCTTTGTGATCTCAGATATAATATTATTAGACCTAACAATCTCTCCCTTATTATTCGAGATTATAATTCAGCAAAATATCAGCGCTCTAATAATCTCCTTTTTTGAAGACAGTCAAACTTTGTCAACAAATGGTATCTCAGGCTTTGAAACAAACTTCCCCTTTATATTCAAACAAACCACGTCTGAAGAATAACAGTCTTCCCTTTTAACAATTAGAATCTTCAGATCATAATCTTCATCTTGAACCGGTCTTTAGAATCTTCGAAAGACTTTTCATTTGAATCTTCAACAGTCAACAAACTTCAAACAATCCTTTGATCAACAATTAAGGCTTCAAGATTTAACACTACGTTTACTAAGTTCATCACCCATTTACATGAAAGTATTCGTATTTATCAACAAACTTCTTTAAACAACTTAATCAGAAAAATCATAAGTAAATCTCAACAGTTAAGCTCCAAATTCTTCATCACATGTACAATCTTTGAATCTAACGGCTTTTCAACCTCAGAATCAACAAATTCAGATCCAAACCTTTTTACCCCCCCCCCCCCCTACACATATGAACATATGAACACTACATAGTAAACTCTTTTATCTCACCCTCAACATCAACAATCACTTAATTTATCTTTTCTCTTATCGTTTCTTCAAATGACTTGTCTTTGCACAATATTTCATGTCTCTATGTATTTACAAGGTCAAACTACCAAAGTAAACTACAACTAACATCTCATGTCGACTATATGTTGACTATGTTGACATTAACCTTTGCCTCTTCACGTCTTCAATCATTGTGATCCCGGATACAATATTATTAGACCTAACAAGCAAGAAAAACCAAATAGTTCCTCTATCTGATGCAAAACCTAAATACTAATCCATAGTAGATGCCACTTTCCAAATACATGGATACGTGTGTTTTACGCAAGTTCAAAAACTCTCCTAAATAAATTAAAAACCAAACTAAACAAGCCATGTATATCCCACCAAGAGGCAACATTTTGGAAGGGTAAGATGTACTCAAGCCTGACCTCTACCCTGTTGTAGGACCCGACTACCTGTAGCATAGAGTAGTTTACGTGAAGACCCCCGGGTAACGGAAGGTGCATGGCAGAACTTACAGAAATGATAAAAATTTAAAAGCTAGATATGAGAAAGCAATAGCAATAGAAAATAAAAAGAGAGAAATATTCTAAAATTGTAAATTATGTATGAGTAAACAACAACTAAATGGATAGAAGCAAGTACATAACCAAGGTGTGGAAACTAAAACATTTGTATTCTAACCTGGTGTTCTTATGGTAACTACCAGAATTACTAATCTTATCCCCTACTCTCTACCTTTCTACCTATTTCCTCTTGTCTTGATCCCTACCCTTAGTCTTCTACCCTTATATTACTTCTATGAAACAAACTACCACCACCCTATTATAATAATTAAGCTACAATCCATAATGTCAAAACAAAGTCTCCCACAAGCTAGACATATAAAACTTCATTATAATCTATTACAAAATCATGTTGTATGTGCAAAAACCAATTTTCCTAAGAAACCTATTATATGAAGAGGTTATGCATTAGCAAATGTGCTAAAACCCCTTAGTTGAAAAGTAGGTTTGCACCAACTGAACGTTGGGGCTGCCAAAAGAGATAAGCTTTCCACCGATAGAGAAGAGAAAATTTGCAATTTTCACACCATATACTCACATAGTTGTGGCTAGCTCATTGGTTTTTTTTTTGAATAAGTCGTTGTGACGCTTAGGCAAGGTTACCACTCTTTCCTTTTCATTTTCAATTAATTTTAGCTTTGTTTTCCTATTAACCCCTCTTTCCTTTTCATTTTCAATTAATTTTAGCTTTGTTTTCCTATTAACCCCTCTTGGTAGTCTTGTCATTCCTTTAAATCAAGAAATTGTGAAAATATGAGAATGGGTATAAACGTTTCAATACTTGAATGGTTTTTATAGAATACCCCTTCATGACTCCGGATGGTGTTTGAATCTTTTTCCAACATATTTATATATTCTATACATATATTAGTCGATTAATATTTAATAAGTTTTGACCAATATCACCCTTTAGGCTTTTTCAAAATCTAAACGTAGGGGCATTGGTTGTAAACTAATTGAGCCAGTTTGACGCATAAATATTCGTATTTTAATTTTTATACCATATATATTAGCACTCGTACATAGTTTTCATATTATATTTATTATTTCGTTTTATATTTAACATTTATATTTTATTTTTATACATATATACTGTTTTTTAGTATATAAATGCATTTATAATATATAATATCTTTTAATTAAATATAAATATTATTGATATACATATATATTATATATAAAAAATATATACTTATAATATATTATATATTTTTTAATATATATATATATAGAGAGAGAGAGAGAGGGGGGGGGGGGAGGTTCAGGGAAAACCTCCAAAAAACCTGAAGAACACCTGTTAGCCCTCCATTTGGACGATATGCACTTGTGCATAGACGGTATGCACAAAAGCATGCAACCAATTAGAGCTGTTTTTTTCTATACACGTGTGCATGTTACAAATTACTGATGCATATTGTGCAGATGGATGCAGATGGAGACTACCAAGATGTTATTTAGTTTTCTATTTTTTTGAGGTTTTCCTCTGAACACGAACACGAACTGCACATGCATGCACATGCACATGCACATGCACATGCACGTACAGACACGATCCTATATATATATATATATATATATATATATTATATCATTTTATATTTATATATGGAGTATTTTGTTATGTTTGTAGTCTTTATATTTGAACATACATTATTTTTATAATATATGTATAAGCATTCATACGTTTTTCTTTTCATATCATAATTGTATATCATACATAATTTTCTTACTATATATATTTTTAAACGTTTATATATAGGGGTCGGTTCAAATAAGAAGGCTAAATATTGTAAGAAGATAAGCAGGAAGGTTATTGGAAGGTTACTATGTGAATCAGTATCGGAAAAAACTATATTTGAAGATGCATAGCTGAACCGATGTTATATAGTATTTTTTTGGGTTCACATGTGCATCTTCAATTGGAATTTTTCCATGATTCATATATTTAGCCTTATTGTAACCTCCCGCTATATATATTATTTTGTAGTATTTTTTAGTATACAAATATATTTATAATATACAATATACATATATAAAGGCCAAATAAATACAAACCGTCTCAATTTTACACACCATACAAATCAATATCAACCATTCATACAGATTATCAAATCAATATCAACGATGTGGATTAAATCGATTTTTCAGATCAATTTCTTTTCAAATAGCAATCAATTTACTCGAAGTCCTTCTATTTTATTGTTAATTGGCCAGTGCACATCAAAAAATGGAGGATAATCCCCAATTTTTGTTTTGATGTTGTAATTAGATGATATGTCGTCATATAAACTTATATAGATACATATAATTAATATCAACGAATATTTTTGGACCGCGATATCAATCACAGTCATGATCTCGATATTTTATTATGACTGTTGTAACAACATAGGGTAAGGGATCAAGTTATTGAGTTGATAGTTAGGTTACATGAACCCTAGGTTAGATGATGTGTAGTTTTCACACCTTGGTTATGTTTTTCATGTACTTGTTTCTATCTATTGTTGTTGTTTACTCTTATATAATTTTTTAAATTTTAGCATATTTGTCTCTCTCTATCTGTTTTCTATTGCTATTGCTTATTCATATCAAGTTTTTCAATTTCTAGTGTTTCTATAATTTCTACCTATTATTAACTTTTTATTATAAGGGGTCTTTACGTAAACAACCACTCTCTCTTTTGTATAGTAGAGGTTATGTTTGCATATATATTTCTTTCTCATTACACTGCCTCCGAGTGGGATATGTAGGGCTCATTTGGTATCGTGTTTAATTGGCTCAGGAGAGTGGTCCTACTAACACAAATCAACGTTTGTCCAAGTATTCACAAATGACATATACCATGGATTAGTATTTAGATTTTGGACCAGAAAAGGGAACCATTTGGTTTTTCTTGCTCTTGTTGGAGACTATGAGAACCTACTCAATTTGTAACTCAGAAAAATGTGATCTTGCCTCACCTACATCTAAAACATCTGTACTTGCATTTTCAGCTTGTCCACCGAAGTTATAAACGATCACCATTTTAACTTCTCTTACATCACCCATAATCGAATCTCCTTATGAACAACAACATGAACATAATCTTAAATGACGACTCAACCTTGAGATTAGGATTAACATGTGACAACTCTGGTATCAAATTTAGCACTTACAAGTGACAACAACATCTTTAAGTGTGTGTTTGGTTGGATTGGACAGGACAAGACAAAACAGAATAGTTCCATGTTTTGCATGACTTTTATGTAAAAAATGTAGAACATGGTGGAACAAATGTGGAACGTAGAAGGGTGGAACGAAGTTCTTCCAACCCCACCCCCATGGAACAAAATGGAATAAAACTATATTTTACCATCATATCCTCAAAATAAAACCTAATTCTCTTCTAATACACTAAATACACCTCCCTCTTTGAATTTTCTTCATTCTTTAAATTTAATTTGTTGTATTTTATGCTCTTTTAAACTTTCATTTTATTGTTCTCAAAATATTATTTTTATACTAATTTATGTAATTTAATAAATATTGATAATAGTAAAATAATATAGAAAATGCATAAGAGCAAAATGCAAGAAATAGCAACCTACTTTCATAAATTTTCCTATTATAGCATTGTACTTTTAGTTTTTCTTATTACAACAATGTACTTTCAAATTATTTTTTATTAGAGCATTGTACTTTGAAAAATTTACCCATTATAGCATTGGGTAATCTTTTCTTTTAAATTTACCCACTATACTAGGTTTCCATGCCACCTCATTGTCCATGTAGGTTGTCCACATGTAATATATTGTTGATGTGACATTTCTTATTATAGCATTGTGCTTTACATATTATTTAATAAATATATTAGACTAATTAAACTAAACTAAATTATTCATAACATAAGAATATTAAGAAGATTTATAAGTGGTAATTTATTTCCCTAATATTAAAAAATGTTTAAAAATATATTTTTTTAACTAAGAAAATAAGAATTATTACGTTTTTTTACAAATAAAATATTTATATGAAAAAGAATATATCTATTTGTCTTAAAAAATTGAATTGACATATCATTCAATAAATATATTAAATTAATTAGATTATTTCTAAAATATTTATTAAAATGTAACAATATTAAGAAGATTTCTAAAACACAATTTATATCCTTAAATTAAAAAAAAGTACAAAATAAGTATTTTTTGAATTAGAAAAATTAAATCACAAGTTTTACGTTTTTTATAAATAAAATATTTATTTTGAAGAAAAATATCACATTTGTTAAAAAAAATGTAACTCTAAAATATTTAATTTGCATACAATTTATTGAGAGTAATTTTTCTTAAAAAGTGATGACTTGAAGAAATTACTAAAAAAATTGAGATAATTAAGAATAATATTAAAAAGTGGGAATTTTTTTAAAAAAATTACAAGAGATTTTTTATACTAATGTCATGTAATCATGATGATATGTTATCCATGTCATCTTATTTAAGTCATGTAAGCAAAAAAAAGTGGGGGTTAACTTGTTTAAAAGGTAACAAGTTACCCATTGCTATAATGGGTAAATTTTTCAAAGTACAATGCCTTAATAAAAAATAATTTGAATGTACATTGCTGTAATAAGTAAAACTGAAAGTACAATGCTATAATAAAGAAATTTATGAAAGTAGGTTGCTATTTCTTATATTTTATCCAATGCATAAAATAAAAATCGGAAACCATATTAACTATTTATCTTGGTGTCATTTTAATCGTCTTGACTAAAATTTTATTATGATATATTTTGTTAACAAAAATATTTATGTTATTATAATTTAATGAAAAAGATATAAAGATAGGAGTTTATACGTAATAATATTTTTATAAAAGATATAAACAACTCGTTAGTGCTAAATTGATCATTTTAATAGTTCGGTTTTGTCAAGTTTTGTCTTATCAAATGCCGAAAGATGTTATGTCTTATCCGTTATCCGTCCGTGGTCCGTCGTAAGGATACCAATCGCCCCCTAAATGACGCCTCAATCTTGAGATTAGGATTACATCCTAGTCCCATTACGGGATTAATTCTAATTCTGGTCCTATTAAACCAACAGAAGTTCTATGAAGAATGGTAAACCATCAATGAAAATTCAAGAAACTTGTGACATCTTTTAGAGAGAAGGCAGGGATAGAAGTGGTATCAGTTATGTGATGGAACAAACTAATGTTTGGGTAATTTGGTTGACAAATACACGACTCTTACATCTCATTTGGTTTTGTTAGATTGGAATGGATTTGGAGGGATCTGGAATTGAATTCCATTCCAAACCCATGTTTGGTTTGTAGGATTTTCAGGATTTGAAATCCCAAGATTCAATTGGAAATCCCACAAACATAGGAGTTTGAGTTCCCATGGAGGTGCTTGGTATTTCACGAGATTTCGTTGGATTTGTATGTAATAATGTTTTGAAAGATTTTAAAAACATTTGTATTGTAATAATCAATTAACAAAAAGACAATTTAATTATTTTTATAATTTGTTTTTATATACCCTTTATAAAGAATGGAATCCAATTTCATTCCAAATCCTACAAACTAAACACGTAAAATATTTCAAATCATTCCAAAATCAAAATTCCTTCAATTCAAAAATCCTAGCTTCCACGGAATCCAAATCCCTCAAACTCATTCCATCAAACCAAAATAGCAAAATAGCAACCATCAAATATTGCCCAAAATCTAAAATAGCAATAACATAAAATATTGCCCAACGGTCCTAAATGTATACCATGACAAACTATCAAATACATCTTAAGGTTTACAACGAAAAACACAACTACAACTTAAAATAATTGCCCCAACGATGTTTAAGTTTGTTACACATGCATGAAGCAACAAAGAAATTGACCTCACAATATTGAAAAACAAAAACATAGAACTTTTAATTCATGAAGTTTGAGGAGGAAGGTCCACATGCATCTAGAGTACATTCAATGTTTCTTTGCAACTCTTCCATTTGGAATTTTATTTGCATGAATCCATAAGACCCATGGATGTCACCATACTCCTCATATGTTTTCGCTCCAAAAAACCTTTTTATACATTCATCAAGCATTTTCCCTCGCTTCTTCTCATTTATCAATTTCTCATTCCCTTCGTTATATACTCTATTGAACTCTTGGAGTTTGGAATCCTGGTTAGAGTTGATAGCCCTTGTAATAAAATCATCCGGTTGTTGGTCGACTTGATTCAGCTTAAGAAATTTGCTGACAACTGATTGAACGCTCGGGCTGCCAAAAGAGAGAGGTTTTCCACATAAAGAAAAGAGAATGATCGCAATTTGTACATGACAGAGTGTGGCTATCTCATTAGCTTTTTTGAATAAGCCATTGCGCCTTTTAGACAAGGTAACCGCTCTTTCCTTGTCCTTGTCAATTCTTTTGAATTGTATCTTCTTACGACCCTTGCTTGGTAATCTTGCCATAACGTAAAATCAAGAAATTTTCAGAAGTATAAGAGTGGTTGTGAAGGGTATGATGCATGAATGGTATTTATATTGAATCGTCTTAAGCTGCAGAATCCATTCACATCGGGGTTGACCCTTTTCCCAACAGAAAAAAGATATTTAGTAAATATATTAATGAATTAATATTTAAATTTTTTCCAATATTACTTTTTAAATATCCATGACAATTAATACGTACGTGCATTTGTTGAAAAAGGATAGAACCATCTTTATTAAAAAAAAACAGACAAATTCTTTAGACGCGTAAATTTTAATGTTGTTGGTAAAAAATGAAAAAAGAAAAAAAGTTACCAAATCATCAATGGACTAAAAACTTATAGTTGTAGGTTGTAAAATTAATTCCAAACAAAAGAATGTGTGTTACTTATTAATCCGAGGTTGACCATCATAAATGCAAAAAATCTCACATCATACTCTTCCAATTTTAACAATTTTATTTTTTTAGTTGGTATACATGTTTTATATAAATTCAAATGTTTTATAGATCATGTGAAATTCCTTTGTTCTATTAGATCTTATTCAGTTCCATTATTCACTTCTATGACAAATTAAGTCATTTCACATTTACCTTCAAAATGTATTGACTATTTACACCATAAGAAATTATAACTGCAAATGCCAAATGTTTCACATATACTATGAAGATGGTAAAAATATAACAATAATGACTATAAATGTACACTTATTATTCAATACTAATCAGGTAAATATTGTCATGCTCATAAATATCATTTGTTATTTAATACCTGAGTTTGTTATGCATTATTCTTATATCATATAATATTTATAAATTGCACAAAATCAACTAAATATTCGTATATCGTTTTTATACTATATTATAAGCCTTCACGCATAATTTCATATTATATTTATTAATCGTACATAATTTCTATATTATATTCATAGGGGAAATTGACATAAATAGCATTTATGTTGTTCACTTTTTAGCCATTTTTATAGGGTTTTCCTGAAATAGCCAATGTTTACGCAGAGACTTTACGCACAAATTCAGCCTTCTACATAAAGCCCATTTTCTACAAAAAAAGTGTCATTTTTTTTAAAGTTTATGCAGAAAGTATGATTTATGCGTAAACCCTTTGCGCAAAGAATGTTTGGTTGGCAACAAAAATGACACGTCATGTTCCAATAAAGCATTCTTTACGCAGAGGATTTACGCAGAAACCATACTTTTTGCGTAAACATTATTTTATATGTATTTTTTAATTTTGAAAATTTAAAAACTTCTTTACGCTGCAGACAGTTCACTTTCTGCGTAAAGAATATTTTTATTTTTATTAATTTTCAAAATTAATATTAAATAATTTAATCATTTATAATAATTTAAATATTAATAATTAAATAATAATTTTTATTTTTTTTATAATATTAAATAATTTGTAGTAATTTTAAAAAAGTAAAATTCTTTGCATAAAAACATTAATATTTCATGATTCTTTCTAACGTTAAATAATTTTAATGATTTAACCTTTTATTATAATTTAATCTTTTATTATAATATTTATTTTTTATTAAATAATAATTTTAATTTTTTTATTAAATTGTAAAAAAGAAATCATTTACGTTAATGTGTAGAAGATTATTTTTTAATTTTTCAAATTTAATAATGTTATTAAATAAATTATTTGTAGAAGATTCTTTACGTAAATGTGTAGAAGATATTTGTGTAAATGTGTAGAATTTTCTTTTAGATTTTTAAAAAAAGTACGCAACGGATTTTTATTTTAAAAAATTCTTTAGAAAATGAACATTATAATATAAAGTAACAAAAACTTATTATTTAATATTAATTTTTAAATTATTATAGATTTACTATTAATTTTGAAAAAAAAAATCTTTAGGCGAAAGGTTTATGCAGAAGATGAAGTTTTTGCGTAAAAAGTTTTTCAAATTTTGAAAATACAAAAATAAAGTTTTTTTAGTTATTAAAAAACGTTTATGCAGAAGGTATGGTTTATGCGTAAAGAATGTCTTGTTGGAATATGACGTGTCTTTTTGTTGCCAACTGGACATTCTTTATGCAGAGGGTTTATGCAGAAACTATACTTTCTACATAAACTTTTAAAAAATGACAATTTTTGGAGAAATTGGGTTCTATACAGAAGGTTGGCTTTCTGTGTAAAGCCTCTGCATAAACATTGGTTATTTTAGGAAAAACCCTCTAAAAATGACTAAAAAGTGAATAACACCATAGAGAATGGCTACTTCTGTCAATTTCCCTATTTATAGGGTCAGGTTTAGAGAAAAAGCTAAAAAAACTAAAGAACATTTTGATAGTCCTCAGTCTGGACAGTATTCACAAATGCATACTTGTAGTTTGTAACATGCATACGTGCATAACATGTACTCGTGCGTAGAAAAAAAAACAGTTTCAATTGTTTGTACGCATTCATACATACTATCCAAATGTAGTGTTCCCACCGTGTTTTTCAGTTTTTTTTTGTTTTTTTGTGGTTTTTCATAAACCTCCCTCTATATTTATGAACATTTATATGCAAATTTAATTTTGACTATATAGTATTATTCTAATATATAAATCATTATAACATATGATGCTTTAATAATATATATCGCATGTAGAAAAAGGCAATGGGGCGGGTTCGGGCCGGTTATTGTTACCCCGTCCCGAAAACCAATAAGGAAAAACCGTCCTGTACCCCGTGCCGATCCCCGTCGGTGAGCTTATCGGGGATCCCCATCGGGTCCCCGCGGTTTCCTCGATCCCCGTTAGGGAATCCTTTTAAGCAAAGAAATTACCGTTACCGTTGGTTTTACCCGAAATCGAAACCAAACACGAACATAAAAAACGCAAAATTTGGAACAATATATATATATATATATATATATTATTTAAGTCTTGTGTATACTTAGCCCATTTTATGTTTTTGAATATTATTTATGTTAGATCCCAAATAGACAACAATTGAGAAAACTCCATAAAATGTAGAGAAGAGATAGAGAATTAAGGAACAATAATCGCAAAATCATCAACTCATATTCATGTATTCATTATTATGGAGGGAATTGTGAATAACACTACACACTGGAATTAATCGACTTTCATTAGTTTGTGTGTTTGTAGGTGTATTCTCTCCCAAGTTTCAAATAATAAAATGATCAAGACATCATTTATATAGGTGTCCATTACATGAGATAACGCCAAGCCCATAAATCCCTAAAAAGCCCAAAATACAATCATTTATAAAAGTTTCTATCTAATTGGAGCTAATTAAATCTAACAATTTATATTATACAATATATAAATAACTAAATATATATATATATATATGTATATACATATTATCGGGTCGGTGAGTATTGTCCCCATCCCCGTCCCCGTTAAGATCCTCGATAACATCCCGATCCCCGACTCATCCCCGTTAAGATGTCTCTGAACCCGACCCGAATTATTTGGTTTTTGATTTTCACAGTCGGTTTCGGTTTATTTTGCCATCCCTAATCGCATGCAAGAAGTTGATCAATTTTTAGAAAGAAGTTTTTATATCGCCTCACGATTCTCAAAGCATCAACCCCTAGGATCCCTGATTAAATTATTTTCGTTCATATGCAAATAACAATTCTTATTATATTCTATAAATTTTGTATTGTTTTAATCTTTTTATTGAATTTTTGGTTAATTTTGTGTTTTTAGCTTTAATATATTATTATATTTAATAACTTACGGTTGTAAGTTAAAAGTAGTCCTTGTATATTTATTTTTGTTTTTGTGAAAATTCACTTAAAATGATCAATCTTAATTTGCAGGGTACGTTGGGTGATACGGGTTACCGTTCAACCCATTTATATCATTGGTGCATGATTTATTTAATACGGGGTCAGCGTTCAACACCATGTCGTCGATGATCGGGTCGGCGTCCGACGTGTTCCAGCCGCCGTACAGCGGTATGTCGGGCCCATCGAGGTCAGCCTCCGACGTGTTACAGACGTCGTATAGTGGTATGTCGGGCCCATCGGGGTCAGCCTTTGACGTGTACCAGCTGTCGGCCTACACCACACCTGAGAGATCACCACCACCGGAGGTCCAAACAAGGCCGACATGTAAGAAGGGTTTGGGAAAACTGCTCTCCACTCCAGTCACTTGTTTACCTACTACCACACCCCTTGTCCAACGGCGAGGCGAGGGTCATACCAAAATCCAGCCATAACACCCAAAATTTTGTTAAGTTAAGAAAATAACATTTTATCACAATCTTGGTTGGTTTAAGGAACATATATAATTATGTATATATAGATATACGTATTTTTATGATAAATATCTAGTGTATATATATATATAGAGAGAGAGAGAGAGAGAAAAAGAGAAAAGTTCAAATGCAAACTCAAATTTGGTTGTGAACGTGAGGACAAATGAGAGCACGACACGTGTCTGAATGTAGATTATTCAGACTGAATAATCAAAGAAATATTAAGACTGAATATAGTATTTATTCAGTCTGAATAAGCATTATTCAGACTGAATAAATATTATATTCATTATGAATATTTCTTTGATTATTTAGTCTGAATATGACACGTGTCGCGCTCTCATTATGGTGTATTTGTACTTACGTGTATATATATATATATGATAAATGTGTGTATATATAAAGTAGTATATGAATAATATATATATATATATAGGGGAAGGATCATACGAGAACCACCCATTTTTAAAGGAATAAAGGAACACTTTATGGACCACATATAATGTGGGTCCTACATAATATTAAATCATTTCTGATTTAATATTAAATCATATTAAATCAGAAATGATTTAATATTATGTGGGACCCACATCATATGTGGTCCACAAGGTGTTCCTTTATTTCTTTAAATTTACAAAGTTCTCATTTGAACTTTCCTCTATATATATATATTTGAAGAAGAATGATTGAGTCACGATCAAGCTATGGCATTGCCATCACCAGATCGAGTATCAATCCTATCATTAAACTGGTGATCATTATAGAAGTCGTTAATACAGTGTGAAAGGAAGAACGGGGTTACATCAAAAACTTTAGGACAAGATAGAAAACGAGAGTGCCTAGCAGTTAAGTGAGCCACTTCGTTAGCTTGTCTCCCAATTGCATGAATCGAGAAGTTTCCATGGTTCTCAAGTTCGTCGAATATCTAGGATGATGTCTCCAAATTCCGAGATGTCTTGGTTCATGTCATAGATGGCATCCACAACCGTTTTGGCATCAGTTTCAAACAAGACATTGGTAAGGCCTCTATTGCAGGTCCATAAGATAGTATCTTTAAGAGCAAGCGCTTCACGTTCATGGACCTTAGGTAACGCCTTGAGGATACTGAAGACTAAGTCATGGAGTAGCTTTGGCAGTGATGAAGGCTCCATTACAGTGTCGGATGACAGCTCTGAAATCCGTCGATCAGGAGTTTTCAAAGGTGGCGGCATCTATATTACATTTAACGAATCCCCTTCTAGGGGGGGGTGCCATTTAGAGTTGCAGAGAGGAATATTCTGAGGTTTGGTTCGAGAGAATGAGTCCCCTTGTGGTAAGCCAATCCAATAGGATATTGTTCGCACGCCTGATGACCGAACCCGGGTCACGAGGCCTGTCATTCCAAAGGATATCGTTCCGTCGATGCTAGATACTCCATAAAACCATTATGGCACTGTCTCCTTCGGCCTTAGGTAACGCCTTGAGGATACTAAAGACTAAGTCATGGAGCGAGTCGGTATTGTCCATGTGATGTTCCACAATGTCCCCAAGATTCGCCTCGCTCCACACCGATCTGACAGTATGACAACCAAAGAGCGTGTGCCAGGCATTTTCAGGATTGCAGTTGTAGAGGGGGGCACATGGGGGTAATTTGTAATCCTCTTTTTTGGAGCGCTTCCCGTGTGGGAATAACTCCTCGAAGTGTACGCCAAGCAAAGCATTTGACCTTGTAGGGAATATTGGCTTTCCAAATCCGCTGCTAGTCACCATTAATCACCGGTTGGGCATTATGTACCAGACGATCCAGAATGATTTTATAGTTGGATTTAACGGAGTACACCCCATTAGGGGACCAATGCCACGTGAGACTATCCTGACCCGAATCTAATGGTGGAGGAAGCTTAAAGATACCATCACGGTCTCTCTGAGTGAAAAACCGGTTAATAAGGTCCGAATTCTAAGACCGCGAAATAGGGTGGAGTAAGTCCCTTACACAAAGGTTTGGGTGGTCTCTGTCAATTTGTGTTTCGATTTTGAAGTTGCCATCCTCTCTAAGCCAAGGGTCATGCCATACTTTAATGTTTCTACCATCCACCTTCTATCTGAGCCCTTGTTGTAGAACAAGTTGAGAATGCCAGATACTTCTCCATATAAAACTTGGGGAGCTTCCCATACGGGCCTCCATAAACACCCATTCGGGTAGTATTTAGCTTTTAAGATTCTGCTGATGAGAGAGGAAAGATTTGTAGAAATTCTCCATCCTTGTTTTCCAAGCATGGCACCACATTAAAGGCAGTGAGGTCTCGAAAGCTTAAGCCTCCATGAATCAAAGGGCAACACAGTTTGTCCCAAAAAAGCCAATTAAAAGATTTTTGGCCATCAGATTTTCCACCCCGCCAAAAGGAATTTATCATCTTCTCCAGCTATTTGATAGTAGAAGTCGGGAAAAGAAAAACATTCATGTAGTAAAACGGTACTGCTTGAGCCGCCGCTTTTATGAGGGTAGCCCTTCCCGCCATGGAGATGGGACGTTTCCCCCAATTCTGCAGCTTTTGCCATACTCTGTCCCGAGCGATATCATTTTTAGAAAGTCTTTTTTGAACACACCTAGTAATCAGCTCCGGGTTTCCCGTGCGAGCTGAAAAAAGGCCATTGAAATGCCTCTTTACAAGGTTGTGGATTTCCAGTCTATTCTCGATCCATCTTCCGTTTTCGTCTTTGAGCTTTTGAATTCGATTTGCCTTTCGACGACCATTCGCATATGCGTGAAAAAATTTAGTATTTTGATTGCCTTCCTTTAACCAAAACACCTTTGCTCTTTGGCGCCAATGTTCCTCTTCTTTCCAGAGAGTGCTAAGAAGTCGTTGCCTCTCCTCTTCGTATGCGGCATTGGAAGTAGCTAGAGGTGAGTTTCTAAGGATCTCCAACTTCATGTAGGCCTCTTTGACTTCTTTTTTTAAGGTTATGTTTAAATTTCGGCCCCATTTTCCGAGAATTTTCGACAATTTTGAGAGTTTGGAAATGATGTCATTATTCCCGGGCTTGTTCCAGTTATTTTCAAACACTTGGGTGAAGGAGGCTTCCTGCAACCATTTATTTTCAAAACGAAATAACTGGTTAGGCAGGTGGGGATTCCTAACCTCAGCGTGGAGAGCAATCAGGGAGTGGTCGAAGATTGGAGTGATCAGATTCTCAACCCAGTGGTCTGGGAAAAGATTAATCCATTCCTGGTTGCATGTCGCTCGATCAAGCCTTTCAAGAATTTCGTTCGGTTTCCCTTTATGTCTGCTCCAAGTGAAGGGGAAGTCGTGTGTAGGTAAATCGAGTAGACGACAATCGTCAAGGTCTTCACGGAAGCCGTTTATACACCACTCTGGGTGCTCACGGAACCTCTTTTTTCGCCTTGGGTGAGAAGATCATTGAATTCCCATGATTACCCAGGGGCGAGGGTAGAGGTCGACAAGTGTTCGAAGATGATTCCAAGAGTCACGTCGTCATGTACGTTCTGGATACCCGTAAAATCCAGTGGGCCGCCAAGGGCCAGAAGTGCAATCATCAATAAGCAAGTCAATGTGGTTTTGCGAGTACGACAAAAGAGAACAATTCATTTTATTATTCCAAAAAGATGCAATGCCGCCACCATGTCCGTTACAACCAACTACAATACAAAAATCAAAACCCGAACGACACTTCAAATTCTCTACTCTAGTTTTAGGTACTAGTGTTTCAAAAAGGAAAAGTACGTCAGGGCGGGAGACCTGGATGAGCTCCCGGAGTACAGGAACTGTACGAGGATTGGTGAGACCTCAGCAGTTCCAACTGATAGCAATCATTGTTTTAGACAGACCTGCAGACCAGGTCCCGCCTCTAGTTCAGCTGACTTTTGAGTCGTTATATTGGTTGTGATCAGATTCGTTCCAGTTATTCTTCCTTTTCGGTAGAATTGAACACCTTAGCCTTTGGTTTTTTCCTTGTCGAATCCTTTTGTCGGTTTCGGATACTGATTCGTTTCCTGCTTTGTGTATTCTGTGAGGGTTCAACCGTGGGTGGGCTTGGATTAGCAAGGATAGAAAGTTGGTGGGGTGGTTGGTGGGGAGTTGCATGTGTATACAAAGGATGGGAGTTGCAGGGAGAAGATGCTAAATATTTGAAAGGATTTTCTAGTGAGGGGGGTGGGGTTCCCTAGTAGCATCATCGACGGATTGGTGGGATAGAGGTGGTTTTGGATCTTTTTGATTAAAAGTAGAAATGGTGGTGGAATTATCAGAGAGTGTGGGGTTTTGGGAGACAAGTATTGTCCTTTCCCAAGAAATCTTTTTGCTTTTCATATCTTCCAAGGATTCTTTTTGCTTTTCAATATCATCTGTTTCCTTTCTTTTTTCTTTTTCATTAGGGTAGTTTATCCCCCTAATTTGATTGGTATCGGGAAAAGGTGGTGGTATTATATTTGTTGGCTTTTGAAAAAGGGTGTGATTATGATTCAAAAAAGTAGAGTGGCAAAAGTCAGCCGCCACTTTTTGGGAAGAGTTTTCTAAATTCAAACTTTTTTTGTCCTTTTGGTGTGGTATGTCTCCCATTAGGCTATCAAGGAAAGCTACATCACCTGCCACCTCTTCTCCCTTTTCTCTATCAATTGTCTCCTTCTTGTGGTTGTGTGTCTTACCAAAGTAAAAAGTAAATTTTCTTTTATCTTTGTTCCCCAAAACATGATGATTTACCTCTAAGCTGGACTTGACCGGATTTTGAGTAGATCGTCCGGAATTGCTGCTGGAATTAGCGTCGGCATTGGCGGTTCCCATTTTTCCTTTGTTCTTTTTTTCCTGTATGCGTATCTTGAGTTCTTCTACCATCCAGTCATCCTTTTCAAACATCGGTGTAAAGTAGTCCCCAATATATCCTCCAAAGAGCCATGGGCCATAGAGTTGCATGAGCCTTCCTTCCAGATCTTCCGAGTCTCGGATTGCCACCAGTTTGTTACTGCAGTCTTGTTTATCATGGCCCCAGATCCCACACCTGTAGCAAATAATTGGGAGTCGTTCAAACTTAAATTGAATCCATGTTTTCCGCCCTTAGAAAGACATAAAAAGACCCACACATGGCCTTTTTTCAACCGGTAAATTAACTCGGGTTTTAGTATATGCTTTCATCATATCAAGGTTGGTGCCCTTCCATTTCAGCTCTGCCATAGGTTCCGCCATTTTTGTCCAGTTCGAAATGTTGTTTTCTGTAAAGAGATGTAACGAGATGTTGTTGATGGTGAGAAATAGCGTTATGGTGTTAAGGCACGCTTCTTTCCAAATGTCGGAGGTAGACCATGGTTCGCCTATAAGAAAGCCTCTCGAGAAACACCTTGGCATTCTTTGAATCACGCACTCTTTATCCGTCGGAGATGAGAAAGAAAACCCAAAAAACGAACTAGTAGTATCTTGCCCCAGAAACCGGACCTGCCAAGTACCACGAAATTTCCATATTCGACTGAAAATTGTTTTAAGGAAAGAGGTGTTGTACCCTTTTCTGGAGAAGACCCGGGTGACCATAGAGGATTCCGAAAAGACTTCGAGCTGGAGTTCTTCCACCGTCTGGACAGTAGTAGTTTTAGTGGCTTCTTCCACCTCTAAGAGTGCTTGGGTTTGTGAGACATGAAACTTTATGGTGAGGGAGGTGAGGGCCTCGATGGTTTCGTGGTTTCCAGCCATGGATGAGCAAGAGTAGAACAGATCTGAAAGCGGGTACGTATGTAAAAGGTAGAAAAGATGAGAAGTCGGCCGAAGTTTTACCGGAGAAGGAGAAAGGACTCTTGGACAACAAAGTTCCAACCACAGAGGGTTGATAATATATATATATATATATATATTAAACATGATATATATATATATAATTTATATGATATATGTATATATAGTAAATATGTATATGTATTTTTATATATAAATGAAAGGTTGTTGTGAATCCCCTTTTAGGGGATCTTTTAATGAAAAGATGGTATGGACGGTGTGGGAGTACACTTTGGCGGCTATGATTGCAAACTCAAATTCAAGCAATAAACTCAGTGGGGAATGTGTGTTGGGCGCATCTGAAGCCGCATGCAGCTCTCCTGAACCACCTTTCACCTAACCCAACCGACCATTCTCTTTTCTTCCCTTTTGATGCGTCAACCCCAAAACCTACCAGGTAGGGGTGTTCATCGGTTGACATCCAATGGATGTGAAGTCAACCGAACCGATCCAATCATCCATTGGATATTGGATTTGTTCAACCGATCCAATCCAATTAACATTGGACAACCGATCCAATGGAAGATTGGATCGGTTTGGTTCCATCCATTGGATATTCTTCTTGGATATCCATCGGATGTCGGATGGATCCATCCAATACTAATCGGATTGGATCCATCCGACATTCAATGGATGATTTGATCAGATCCATCCAATGTTTTAATCCGATTTATAACAATTCATATTACTTTCCATAATTCTTAATAATTTCATTCGTTCAATTACTGGTACTAAAAAGTAATAATACACAAACACAATTAACAAGTTTAATCCAATACATACTGGGAAGTGGAAACATTAATCTAGTAAAAACAAAAAATAGACATATTGTTCGCAACCGCAAGCAAGACCGTAACAAGTCAATCCATTTTAATTTCTCCATCTCTCGCCAACAATTCTTACAAAATTAGAAAGTGTAAACCAAAGTTATTATATTATTATATCATGTACACTTATAAAATAAATATAATATACATATATATATAATTACTTACCCGCTTTCAAACGCTTCAACTTCTTCACTTATGCCATCAAAATTGATTTGTGTTGTTTGTCGGATCCAATTTTGGGTACAAATTAATGCTTGTACCGCTTTAGGAGTCAAACTGCTCCTATATGAATCGATAACACAACCACCGGTAGAAAAATCCGACTCCGATGCAACGGTCGATATGGGAATGGCAAATACATCTTGTTCAATCATGGAAAGAATCTTAAACCTACTCGCATTCTTTTTCCACCACTTTAAAACATCAAAATCATGTTGTAAAGATGTATATAAACAAAGTTAAAATTAAAAATGCAACACTATTACAAACATATTAGAAACGCAAAGAATGAAAACAAAAATGCAAACCTGATTCATATTTTCACAAGCTACAATGAAATATTTGTCAACTTCAGTTTTGTTTTCAAAAGAATCAACAACCTTCAACTTTTTTTGCGAGGTTGATCAAAAAGGCATACTCATCATCTGCATCATCAGCCGCATCTCTACCTCATCTTCAACATTTATAGAAGACAAACACATGTTATCACTCAAATCCAACATAGAATACTCTTTATACATGGAATCCAAAGTCATTCTAACAAATTTACAATGTGTTGTAGCATCATCTTTGTTACCACACATCAACTCAAAACACACGTTCAAAAAAGGCTCTTTGGATCTAGTATCAAGCACTATAGCCACAAGTAGAAATGGGTTCAAATATTTTATTTTTCCCCAATACTTATCATACTTTGTCTTCATTGAGATGACCATTTCGTTCAACTTATTATCAACTCTATTTCTGCTCCACAATTCCAAACGACCATGAATAAAAGAAACCAAATTGATTAGATGTGACAAACTTAGACCCGGAGAATCTTAAAGTGCAATCATAAAAACTCTTCAAAAACTTCACAAATAATCTAGCAAGTTCCCAATCACTTTTATTCGGATATGTTTTCACCTCACCGGTACAAAACTCTTCAACATAATCTACGTCATGCATCTCCATCCTCTCAAATGCCTTTTGATATTTTTCGGCAACCTCCAACATCAAATACGTTGAATTCCAACAAGCTGCAACATCAGAGCAAACTGTTTTCTTAGTTGTTATTTTTGCTTGCTCGGTACACTCTTTTAACTTTTGCATCCTAGTTGATGAACCTCTCAAATATCTCACCAGTCACCACATATCTAATTTTACTAATATTTGCACTATAATCGTTTAACCCATCTTACACAATCAAGTTAAGAATACGTGCAGAACAACTTAAATTCATGTGTTGACCTCCCAAAATTGCACCATCCCATTCATTAACGATATTCATGACATATTGAACAGACACATTATTTGACGATGCATTATCTACAGTAATGATAAACACCCTTTCAAGTCCCCAGTCATGTAAACATTGCTCAATAGTTTTATCAAGTGTTTCCCCCTTATTGTTAGGTATAACACAATAATTCAATGTTTTTTATGCAAAACCCAAGAATCATCAACATAATGAGCAGTTAAACACATATAATTCAAATTTTGACAAGACTTCCATGTATCAATTGTAAGACAAACTCTTTTGTTTTTTCATCACAAACATATCTCTTAAGATGTTTTTCTCTCTAAGATAAAGGCTCATGACATCCCTTGTAGTTGTAGTGCGAGAACGGATGTGAAACCTAGGCTCTACTTTGGAAAACAACTCTCTAAACCATTCATTCTCTACAAAAGAGAATGGAAGCTCATCTTTGATGACCATCCTAGAAACATATTCTCTTAGTGTTTCAAGATCATACTTATGTGTTACCAAATTAACTCCCTCCCATTTCGACCTTTCAAAACACACCTTTGCTTGGTTCTTGTCACCTCTCGCAGGATACCTCTTACATTGGATATTAATGTGATTTAATAAATTGCGTGTACCATTCTTTTTACTACCACATGCGTATTGACTACCGCAATAATTGCATTTATCTTTTTCGGTATCTTTAGTATCACATGCCTTCGTAAAGTGGTTCCAAACCGTAGATGGATCTCTAGTCTACCTTGGATTTTGAGTTCCTTGGGTGTCATCGATAGGCATATTGGATGGTGGTGTTGGACTTTCATCAACATTAATAGGTAAATTTTCTTTGTTGTGTCCATGCTCAATACCGGGATCTTCTTCATCGACGAGAGATATATGTTTAATAATGTTAGTTGTGGAAGCCATTCGTCAAGTAACCTTAATTTCTTTATTAATTTCAAGTTTTTAACTCATAAATCATAGTCATAAACTCTAATTTAGAAGTTCAAACATTCCATATGTGTCATATCTAAGTAATTAAACAACATTTAACAAACTATCTAATAAAATAACAATTACATAGTAAACCACAACCACTGTTTTGATAATTAGTAAACTGCAACCACTATTTTAGAGAACATAATAGTAAATTGCAACCACTATTTTAGAGAAGATAACAGTAAACCACAAGGTGCATAACCACTATTTTTAGAGAACATAACAATAAACCACAACCACTTGTTTAACTTTTGAACTTTAAAGAACATAAAGTAGAAACTATAGAGAACACAAGTAAATCACAACAAGTCAACAACAACAACAAAAGAACCTCACATTAACATTTACATATTTACAATAGTAAAAACAAAGTGTTAATCGATTGAATAATTACCGAGCTTGAAGTAGAAGCCATTTTGGAAGGTAGAGACTTGTCTTGTTTGATCTGAGTAGAAGATAGAAGTAGAAATCATGAGTTAAAGACTGAAGTCTAGAAGTAGAACGAGAGGAGCTGTGGTGACTGGCGGAGTGGTGGCCGACGAGAGGGATGTGGACTGTGGTGGAGTGGTGGCCGACAAGGGGGTTATGGACGGACGACGAGATGGTCGACGAGAGGTATGTGTTGTGGTGGTCAACGACTGAGAGAGAGGAGAGTACCGATTAGGAGTTTTAGGGTTTACAATTTGAAATTTTAGGAGAAATTAGAATTAGGCGGTTTGTGGTCAACATCCAGTACATGTGATGTGAACATGTGTGTGATATTATTTTTTATTTTATTGTTTTTTGTTTTTAGTAAATGTTTCTTGGTTTTTTAATTACATAATATTGTTGGACGGGTATTGGACGATGACCGAATGGCTAACGGTTCAGGTTTAATTGGATGGTATATTGGTCGGTTTGGTTTGGTTCGGTTCTAACTGAATGATATATCGGATCGGTCCGATCAGTTCTCATCGGTTCTGGTTGATCATCTAAGAACCGACCGATCCAAATTGGATGTTGAATTTTTTGATACGATCTGATCCAATTACAATATCCAATCTTCGTCGGTTGGTTCTAATTGGATCGTTTGACTTTCTTCACACCCCTACTACCAGGTCATCTCCACTTTATTTTGTTGTTTTTCACTCCACCAACTCTCTCTCTCTCTCTTTCTAAGCTCCGTCTCTCTAAGCTCTCTCACTCCCTCTCGTTTCTCTCTCTAGAAAAAATGTCACCTGCGATTTTATATCTCTCTTATTTTTTTCTTTGTATTTTCTTTCTCTTCCACCCTAGAACGATTTTGGGTACATGTTTGTGAAGTCGTTGGGAAATATCTAACCTAGAAGTTTCAGGATTTTTGGTTAGGACCTTCATGTTCTTCAAGAGGTAAGCTTTTAATAGGTTTTGATATATTTAGGGCTTTAGTATTAGATATTATTTTGAAGTTAATATTGGTGTTTTTGGGTTTGTCGTTGGTTTACAAGAAATTTCTAGTAGTAGATTAGGTGGATCTAAGTGTTCATCGAAGGAAGCTCAAGATTGGGGTAAACCCTAGATCTAGCAAATTATAGCAATATGAGTTCAGGTTGCTTTGTAAAAACTATGTATATGCCAAAATGTGTATTTTAAAGTATCAATATGTTTTACTTAATGTTTGTCAAATGTGTTGGGTATTTGGTGAAATTTATATATTTAGTATTTTGCGGTTATCATATCTTGAAAATGCATATATTTGAGAGATTTATGTATATATTTGAGAGATTTATGTATTTTGTTAAATACATCATAAATGCAGACTATTTTAATGGTTTAGCTCATAAATGGAAATTATTCTAGTATTAATGCATTTGATATATTTATTTTGAAAAATGCATATTATTATGTTTTGGACATTTTAGAGATATAAATGATGTATGTTCATTTGAAAAATAGGTTGTCCCAACCAATGAGAGGTTTTGAGTAAATTCATACTTTTATAGCATTTGTTTGCATAAAAATGGGTTAAAGACATTTTATTGTTTTAATGACTTTTATTTATTAGTCATTCGAAATGTTGAGTCTTTTGGCTCGGTTTGACTTAAGTGAGTCTTGGGGACATTTACCCGACTTAAATTGCTCTTTTCGAGCTTTGAAAACTATTTGCATTTATAGCATATCTACTTAAAAAATTACATGCATTGAATATGCTGGTCATTTATTTTGGAGTCATGTAATTTAGACTGGGTTGCATTGTATCCATAAGCATGTAAGTCAGTCTTGTGTTTATAGTCTCGGGAATATTTGTGGGATTATACTCTAGGTCCCTCTTTTCATGACCATTGTCTCTTCAACGACATACTAGGAAAATTGAGTCCGAAAGTGGTGGCCTTGTGGCACACCAGAATCTCCGCCGCTGGTTGTACGCAATGCCTTGGAGGTAGTCTTAAGCGTGTCGGACCTTTTTGAAAAGTGTCCAATTTGCAAGGATTGCCGCTAAGTAAACTATGCTCATTTGGTGAACTTGTTGAGAGGTCGTAAGAACACTCACAATCGGAGAGTGGAATGTTATTCGACTAACGCTGTCAGAGTGGCATACTCACGTGTTCCCGCCGCTCTAAGCGAATACTGGTCACCCTAGTTGTTATAAATGTTACTTTTAAATAGTACATTATTTATATTCACATATCTCTTGGGTTTTAGTAAATGATCGTAATTCATGATTTTGAGATAATGGATCCCTCCATATATTGAGGTTTCGAACAAAGGGTTATATCCATGTTTTAGTATTTGAGTATTAATTATAACGTAGATGTGAGTGTGGGGTTTGGTAACACACTTGTCGATTATTTCTATTTAAAGGTTCTAACACGAAAACGAAGGATTTGGGAAATGTATCTCTTTTCATTATAAATGCATTAAGTTAGAAAATGTGATTTCAATCATATTTTGTTTATCTTACCATTTTATATAACTAGTGAAAACTGTTGTAACTCACTAGGCATTAAGCCTAACACTTTTTTTCTTATCGGCATGTGCATCGGGTCCTTCGGGTTATGGTTCTAGTGACACTTTCGTGTGACAAGTGCTAGTCAACGATTCGAGAAGGACTTAGCCATTTGGAAGTCACCATTAGTATGTTTGAAGTTAGGTTTTGTAATTGGGTTTTAGTAACACCCATCCCTTAATATAGAGTTATGTAATGGTTGCAATTTATTAAATTAATATTTTAGTTGAAAATTTTAATTAGATGTTATTTCCAAATTTGAGGGTGTTATGCCAGCTCCAGCCGGCTACTTCTACCATAGCCCAGACCCAGCATCGCCCGAGCCCAGCCCGCTTGTTAGGAATCCTAGTTTTGTAGGATCCTTGAAAGATTGTGCCAAAAGTGTAAAATAAGGAATGGATAAGCTTTTGTAATTAAGGCAATTTTAGTTGACCTTAAACTCTAAACATTCCTTATTTAGGTTAAACTCTCTAGTATATATAGAGATCTTAGGGTCATTGTTTTGTTTGGTACTTCATAGAGAGAGAAAGAGAGAAAGGATTATTGAGCTTGCATTGTAACCAAATCTACAAGTAAGATATATGAATTATGAAGTTCTTTATCATTGTTCTTAATTGCTTTATGTTTTTGCTGCATTAATCTGTGTTTCTGTTTTGTACTTGATATATTGGGATCAATACCGCTACTTCTACTTCTACTTCTACTTCTACGGTTAAGGGTTTTTATATTGGCGGTTGATATCGGCACGCGATACCTTAGTCGTAAGTTTCCCGAGAAGCAAATTTCGTTCTCCCCTTTACTACCCATTAATAGGAGTTGGTGGGGCATACTGTTGGGCTACAAGGATAATGGTGAGCTCATGGGTGGGGCATACTGTTGGGCTACAAGGATAATGGTGAGCCCATCGGAGACATGAGTATATAAGTTTAATTTTAGTTAAAGTATTATGGTTTAAAATATATCCGGTTATATTCAAAAAAAAATTCTTACTAGCATGTCAATGCTTAGATAAGGATGCTCCTGAGTTCCCGTTCAAGAAAAGCGAAGTGGACGACAATGCTAGCCGATTTCTTTTACTACATAGTCGGCGGGCAAGGGTTAGACTATCTCATCCTAATGGTGGATGGTACTCTTGAGGGTTATCGATCGTGGTATGACCTCGATCGGGCATGTAAATAAGTTTACATCTATTTTATTTAACTCGTTTTAATGTACTTTATTTACTATTTGTATTTGACTCTAATATTACAAATCTTCTTCCCGATATGCATCAAGTCGCTCAGAGACCTGATCTGGCTAGCATGCAGATGGTTGTTTATGACAGCTACCGTTGTGAATCATATGAGGATGTGTTTCAGGATATCATGCTTAAATTCCACAGCATTTTGTCGAATTTATTTGGTAAAGTCCGTGACTATAATTGTATACGCATTAGCAACAGTTTAGTTGGACTTACGTGTCCAATGTACCACAACAGAAATCTCACCTTGGAGATTGTGGTGTATATATGTGTAAGTTCGTTTCACTGTTGATTGATGGTCTAACCTAATCTCATTCGACTGATCCAGCGGTAGAGGCAATGCAATGGCAAATGCACATGGCGGAGGCCTTTTATGTGATGACATATTACGAAGGGAAGCGGGATTAGATTAGACTTTATTTATTGTTTATGATTATTGTATGTCACTTTAGTAGAGGTTTTGTACTTGAATTCGTTTAACTGATATTTATTTATGTTTATGATTATTCTTTATGGCCCTTATGGATGAAACATTTTATTCACGAGAAAAGTAGCACATGAAAAAATAACATACACTATAATACGAAAACAACAACAGTAAATCAAAATAAGATATTCTACCAATAGAATGATTCAACTGTTGAATCAATGTCTATTTCTCCTCCCACCACACCTTAAAACTTGGAACTTTTTTCCTCATCTCTTTGACACGGTCCTCATTTTTCTGATCTCCTTGTATAGTTTTTCTACGGCCTTGTGTTTTTCTTTTATCCTTCAAGAACCTCATCCCTTGCTACAAAGGTGTCCGTCCACTTCTTGTCTATGTCTTTGAGCTCAACTTCAGCTTTTTCAATTGCGTTTACAATTCTTGAAGGAATGACAAGGGAAGAGCGCGGGGGGGGGGCGGGTGAAGAGGACGTGTTTCCAGCCTTGTGTTTATCTTTGGTATGTAACAAGAGGAATATAGCCTTGTAACTTAGGTTATTGATTGTTGGACCTCTCCAGCATTAGTTATTTATAGTCAAACTGGTTTCAATTATGGAGGAAAAACTTATCAAGACTCGTTTGAAAAGGGCAGTAAGATTCGTCTGAAAATGGTGCAAGATTCGTTTGAAAAAGGCTGCAATTTCTAAAATTAATGAAAACACAATGAGACCTCCAATATCATTATTTTATACCAATTCCACATCCATAATTTTTACCAGTTTCACCTCCGTAAATGGCTATAAATACCAGATATCACTACCAATTCCAAACCACATCAAACATTTTATTCACGAGAAAAGAAACTCATTCCTACGTTCTACAATTCCTGCTTTTCACTCAATTATTTTATCAACCTTGCAATTTCTTCATGAATGGCTCCTGAAATACAACGTTTTTAGAGACTTAGGGGGTCCATTTGAACCGCTTCCACAATGGGTCAAACGCATCGTTTGTTAGTAATTCTTTTGACGTCCATAAATAAATTATTTCACCTTAATTTCTAACTTTATTTCCACCCCACAGGCGGCGGTCCACTCTTCTTTACTATGAAGGTCCATCATAACGACTATTTCAACCACCACCAAGTAGGTCGTATGTTAACGACATGGAAATATTTGTTGACCTAGTAGATGGTCAATGTGTTTGTATGCTACACATGCATTAACTAATGGCTCAACTCGGTTAAAAGAACTCGTGGTTGACGAAGATGTTTAGGATATAACTAACTATTGGGACGAAACGACCCCACTTGAAGTCTATCTAGAAAGGGTTTGTGCATGCATAATCGCAGGTGAAGCTTTCAGGGGTTTAACAATTGACTGATGATTGATTTCTAATCTATCTCTTTATGTTTATGTTCATGTGTGTTTCCAATAACAAATTTTATGTTCATGTGGAATGATAATTTTATGTTCACATGTGTTTCCAATTAACATATCTATTTATACTCATAAAAGCACAAAATAAATTAAACCATTTTATTGATGAGCAAAGTAGAACATGAAACATCAACATGGAAATTAACGGGAGTATTTATAGCCACACGGAGGCAGATTTGGTCAAGATAAATATCCTACTCTTTCAGGCAAATCTGGCAACCTTTTTCAGAAAAATTTGCCAGCCTTTTTAAGTCGAACCTGTCAGCCTTTGACCAGTACGCAATCTTGATCGATTTTGGGATATAACCTTGACCAGTAAGCAATTGCGAACGTGGATTTGGTTAAGATAGAAACTTTGAATTCAGATGAATCTTAGAGGCTTTTTAAGGCGAACCTTGCAGGTTTTTTAGAAGAATCTTGAAGGCCTTTTCAGACGAATCTTGCAGGCTTTTCAAACCGATTTTATTGGCATTGTCTTGACCACATCCACGTGCGCAATTTTAACTAGTACTCAATTGCGAACCTAACTTCCATGTTTGGCTATAAATAGCAAGGATAAAGGATGAAGATATACAGAAAAACAATTTATTTATTTCTTTGTTCCAATTATCAATATACCACTACTGATTCCAAACCACATCAAACACACTTAAAAATGGCAATTACAAGAGGACGCCAATGGAGACTTCGAGGTGCATCTGAACCGCCTTTGCAATGGATCGACGACTTAATTTTTTAGTAATTGTGTTTCACTTCCATAAATATTTTTTCTTACATTCAATTATAAATTTTTTTCCATCCAACATGTATCTAAACTGGATGTCTTTTAGGCAAACCGTGGAAATTTTGTTTGAATTGTCCTTTCCTAGTGAAAGGGAGAGTTATGAGATTAGTGAACGAGAAAGGATGCCTTAAACTTATCATGAATGGTTAGCCGCCTTCTTCATCCACTGATATCATAACCTTCCCGTCTTTCACCAGGAAGGACGGACAAAGCAAAAATGTTCTCCACGGTTTGTGCAAAAGATCTCCTGTTTATAATGGGTTTTCCAACACATGCAAAACAATAGTTGTTTTATGCCGACAGTGGAATACTTTCTTGAATTGCCCTTTCCTTGCTAAAGACGGGAGAGTTATGAGTCCAGTGGATGAGAAAGGATGCCTTAAGCCAATCAAGAACGGTTAGCCACCTTTGTCATTCATCGATATCATAACACTCCCGTGTTTAGCAAGAAAGGACATAGAAAAAAAAGATCTCCATAGTTTATGCAAAAGAGCTCCATCTTAGCTCCATTTTCAAAACCTCATTCTACACAAGAGATCTTTTGCACAAGAGATCATAATACTCCCGTATTTTTCTTTGTCTGTGCTTCCTGGGAAAGAAGGGAGAGTTCTGATATCAGTGGATGAAGAAGGCGGCCAATCGTTCATGATAGTTTTCAACACATTACAGATTAGAGTTTCTAGCTAATTAAGTATGGTGTGACTGGAATATGTAATGAATATGTATAGTGTAAGTCTAGTGTATGATTCTTATTAATAAGCAACTTTTAATAAATTATATTAGTACTCAGATGGAGTAAAGTACTTTGTGAAATTTCATTAAACCATTAGAACTGATGATTAAAAAGATAAATGGAATTACATTGAAAGGCTAAGTACTATACACTGAAACTAGATAATAAACCTATTTATTTAGCATCACAAAAAAAAATACTTCGGGAACTGTTTCTCCAAGTATTTTTTTTCTCAAGAATTCTCCTTGGATATTTTCATCCATCATACGTCCTGGACCATCATTGTTCATATACTTTCTTATCCAGAGGAGATGTTCTATTGGATAGATGGATAATTCAGCTACTTGTTGAAATTGGTGTTTAGTGTTAAAACTTAAGAACATTTATTCCATATTCAGGTTTGTGATGATCAGTTCTTGGAGTATATGGACTTTTCTCAGGAAGAGAGAGATTTAGCATAAAAACATTAGGAGGTTTCATGCTTTGAAGAGTGTCCCCTGAGAACTTGGTCTCATGTTGGCTTTTGACCGAAGGCACTTCTTCTGCGTCAACGTTGGCTTTCCTACGTCGTGATGTATTTTGAGGAAGAGCAGAGACTTCAATGATCTTAGATACTTGCGAAAGAGTTCGTTCAGAACATCTTCGACGTAACTCTTGTATTGCGACTCAGACTTTTGAATCGCATCCCTGATCTCCATCCATTCGTAGAATCCATATTGTTTCAAAAATTTTGGATGCTCAATGACAGTTACATTTCCTCTGAATACCGCCATCTGAACAAGGACTTTGCCATTCTTTGCCCGTCCAGATATCGTGACGTTGGTGATCTTTTCATGTCTCATTCTCATAATGATTCGATCTCTGCACCACGATAGCACTTTGTTTTTGAGTTCACTAAGACCATATGAATGCTTTGTAGGAAAGGTGGGGTAGGAGCACTGGATTTGAGACTCATACTCTGGTTGAGGAACATACATTCCTTGAGTCTAAGTCTCATCCTCGGTTTGATGTTTTTCAATGTTCTAACTACCACCGACATCACCTCCACCGCATATTGAAGAATCGACAAACACATAAAGTGTAGGCGGTCTATTTAACTCGGCCGCAAATTCCATGAAGCCACAAACATCTTCGTCGTTAGTTATCTCAAAAATTGAACCATCATGCTAGTGCATTATCCTGGTTCAGACAGAATCTTCGGTTCCACATTTTCTCTTAACATAAACGACAAGGTGTAGATATGTCATGTTTGTGCGCAGTTGTACAGTATGGTGGATCCATTTGGCGGAACAAACATATTCCCACCCATCGTTTCCTTGTATCCATTAACCACCAGAACAAATATGTAGATTCGGTTTCTCCATACCGGAACTGATTTTCAAATGAATAGAAGAAAGAAAAATGATAATTGGAACAAAGAATGAAAGACATTATAGCTAGAATCTTTTTTTTTGTATATCTTCAACCTTTTATCCTTGTTATTTTATAGACCAACTTATTTCATTATACAAAGATCAATCGATTTTATGCAAACAAGTACACTTATTGAACAAAAGATTGATCAATTTGCAGGCTTTGTTGAAAAAAACAGTGTAGGTATGCAATAAAACATGTGCAAAACACGTGAAAATGTCAATTTATTCAAAACTTGTGAACGACAAAGGTCAAAATTGCGAATCTGGATATGGTCAATAGATAGGTTTGGATTAGGGTTTTACAAGGAAGGGACATGTGTAGGTTCGCAATTGCAAACCTGGGTAAAAAATGTAACATTTGAAACTTCAAGGGGATAGTTCGCCATTGCGAGCCTAAGCAATTGCGTGAAGGGACCAAATACGTAAATTCATTTTTGTCATCTAGGAAGTTCGCAATTGCGAACTAGCCTGTTGCGAACCTGAAGTCTATTTCGGTAGAACTTGGGAGAAATGGGCTAGGAGGTAAAACTATTTTTTGAAAATGGCTATTTGAATAAATTTCCAATGGGAATTATTTAATGTTTCTAATTATATATATAGATTGCTAGTATTATTTAAAATAGTATAATATATATATATATATAGGGTTGATTTCAATTACAAACTCATGTATTTGTGCAAACATTGCAAACCATTATATTAGGAAACAATTGATATATTTATGGATAGTTATCATAATTCATTATTTTGTTTCCTAATTCAAAGTCATGATCATAATTAACGAACTTATCATCTTCCATATATAGGCCAACCATAATTAATAAATTATGATAACTATCCATAAATATATAAATTGTTTCCTAATATAATGGTTTGCAAAGTTTGTACAAATAGATGAGTTTGCAATTGAAATGTGTATATATATATATACCTTTATTATTAAAAGTGCTTTTAGTGTTAGTTTTTAGTGTTGGTTTTTTAGTGTGCTATTGGAGATGGGTTTTTTCTAGAGTTCAAGGGACCCACCATTTTTAGTGTTTTTTTGTTTTTAGTGTATTTTCTTTTAGTGATTCGTTTAGAGTAGGGATGAGATTCTTATCCGAACCGAACCGACATCTTCCAGAACCGAACCAGAACCGGTACCAACCCTACACTATCTGTTCGGGATTCGGTACCCGCTTTCGCCAAACTCGATATTTGTTACTATCGGGTTTCGGTACTGGTATTACCCGAATAAGCCCAGAACCGAACCAGGAAAACTAATGGTCTCATTCACATACCCGATTTTTTTTGTCCTTTCGTATTCCCAACCTCTATCATTTCCATGTTTGAACCAAATCTTGTCCTAAAACCATTCCCTCCTAAACTAATCTTCTCCTACCTCTAACATTCCAAAAAATCGGTCCTCGTACGTCTTTTTTTTGTTTTGATCGAAAATCAATTGATCTCAATCGTTTTCTTGAAAAAACCGGTTCCTCCTAATCAGTTCCTCCAATCAGTTCATACCATTCGGTTCCTCTAATGGATCAAACTCAAGTAAGTTTTATTTTTTATGTATTTTTATTCTCAATTCTCCATTTTTCATTCAGTTCTTTGATCTATTTTAAAAATAAAATGACTTTAATGCATATTTTGTTTGGTTCTTTTTGTGTAAGGAGATGATACATTTGTTGAGAAAACCTCTTTTGTGGTACTCGGCAATGATGATTCGGAACCGCCGGTTAATGATAAACAAGAGAAAGTGGAAGCAGGTAGTAAACAAAAACGAGCAAGTGGTATCGGAGGGAAGGAGAGGGCTCATGTTGGAAATACTTTGACGCCATGTATCTTGAAGAGCACGGAGTACAACATATGCATGCAAAGTGCAAGTTTCGTTCAACGGTACTTAAATCAGATCCAGTAAGAAACGATACTTCTAGCCTAAAAAAGTATTATCCTAATTGTGATAAGAATCCCGAGTTTGCCATGAAAAAACAAAGTGACTTATTCTTTAAAAAAGTTTAGTGGGGAAAGGGCTCAAGGGAGTGTGCAAACTTGGAAACATGATGAGGGTAGAATAAAAAAGGTTTTATTAATTTGTTTGTTGTTGGTGAATTGCTTTTTAAATTCATGGAAAATGAGGCATTTGTTGAATACACTAATGCTTTAAATGGAATATTTGTTTTGTCATCATGTCACAAAGTCTCTAAGGATGTTGCAAATTCTTTATAGATGAAAGGAATAAGTTGTTGGCTTATTTGAGTAAACCCACAAATACCATTCAGTTGACTACGGATACTTGGACATCATCGTGTCAAAGGGTGAATTACATGGTTGTTAAGGCTCACTTCATAGATGACGACTAGGTAATACATAAATGAATTATTATCTTTAGACCCATTGATAGTCATAGGGGGGATGATGTGGGTCGTGAATTTCTAGATTGCATACATGGTTAGGAGATAAAAAAATGTTATGACTATGACGGTTGATAATACAACAAGTAATAATAAAGAGTCAGAGTATTTGGTGAAAAACTTGCCTAATATGTATGATCGTGGTAAACATTTTCAAGTTAGGTGCATGACACATATTTTGAATCTGATTGTGAAAGATGGTTTAAAGGAGAATAATGATCACATTGAGTGTGTGCAAAAGGTGGTTATGTATATTAGACATTCTACAAAAAGAATAGCCTTATTTAAAAAATGCATGAAAGATTCTAACCTTGAATCAAAAAGGTTTTGTGTGGTGATTTCCCTACTAGGTAGAATTCCACCTTTGAGATGTTAAAAATTGGTCGTGGAGTTAAGGAAGGCATTTTTGATGTTTGAAGTTAAAGATGCTAATTATTATTTTGATCTTGAATGCCTGAAAATTCAGATTTTGTATATGCAAAGAAGTGGTCGATTTTTCAGGGAAATTCAAGATTAAAATGGAAATTGTATCGTCACTTCAAAGCCTTTAGCTCATCTTTTTTTAGAGAAAAACTCTAGATGGAGAAAAACATCTGCGTGTGTGGGAGGTGAAACCTGATTTTTGTTTAATGGCTCAGTTAATGCTAGAAAAATACGATAAGTATTGGGGGAAGTTTGACAAGCTGAATGACTTTATGTATTTTTTCCATTATGTTGGATCCTTTTATTGGACATGCGTTTAGAAAGATGATTATGCATAACATAATAAAGGAAAATCCCATGGAAAATGAAGTGCTTGAGATGAAGGTGGCAACTATGGTGCAAGAGGTTGAGAACAGATTGAATGTTTTGTTTAGATCATACAAAGAAATGTTTGGCACAAATTCGGCATCTCAAGAAACATGTGATGTGGGTAATGACTTTTTGAGAGAATTTCTACATGTGGAAGAAAGTAACTCGGTTGTGATGGAAACCAAGCTTAAGAGGAACTAAATGAGTCGAAAGTTTCGTATACTACCGGGTTTGACATACGTAGGTGGTGGAAACAAAATGCTATTCGGTTCCCAATTGTATCTCGGATGGCCAAAGATAAATTATTATGTTTATTGTGTTTTACGTTATTATTCTTTATATTTTAAGTTATTATTCTTCATGTTTTACAATATTATTGTTTATAAAATTTGTATTTTATGTTAGATATTTTATGACAATACAAATTTCCACCGTGGCATCCGAGTCGGCGTTTATCACAAGCGGTCGTGTACTACACCAATACCGGACAAACTTGTCAACTTCCATATTTGACGCTTTGGTTTGCACCCAAGATTGGAAATGCCCTAAAAGATTCTCCATATTCATCATGAGTAGTTACTTTTCAAGAATATATATTTACATGTACTAATTAATTTTTCTTTTGATATTTCTATACATATTCTACTAAAATATTCCAATTATAGCTTTTCTAGATATTTATTAATTTAAGGATTTGGGCCTAGTTAATTAACATGAGTGTTCTAATATCAAGTTTCTTTCCCCCAAACCCCCATTTTTTAAACTTGATTCGACAACTCAAGTTTCATTCTTCATCTTACAATATCTTTCTCCTTGAGTGACTCTGACCATTTCTTATCTATATACGTTGGAACCTCCATTTGCTACTCATTAACTTTTATGAATTGTAGTCAAATTAATTCAATATATTGTCACATGGTATCATAATCAAGATCTACCACTCTAAAAACTTGACACCCTTTGGCAATCCTGTGTAGCCTTCATTGAAGGGGCGTGTTAGAGTCCTATATTGGCCAGACTCGAATTATTTCTCCTCAGTATATGTTGGAATCTCCATTGTCTCCTTAAATTTTCTATTGAAGAGTAATCTGGTGGGTTTCGTATATTCTCACACGAACATTCTTATTCCTTGTGATGCATTTCACAATGAAGTAACATCGAGTGTTAATATGATTACTTTGATCATAGTAGACATGGTATCGCTAGACCAATCACCAACTTATCATCAATGTAGATTCAATTTGTAACACCCTCAAATTTGGAAAGAGCGACTAATTTAAAATGTTTCAATACAATAAATAAGGAATAAATCATTCTCTTATAAATCAAATCCCCTTATCTTTTACCACTTTTGTTCCTTTCCTTGTGCTTCTTGCATAAATAGGAGTGTTTGCTACTTGAGAAAGTGTGCATCAATAAAATTGATATAGTAGGTATATAGAAGAAGCAAGTCGAGCGTTAGTATTAGACATCCAATGCCTTTCATAGTGAGCATTTCACTTTTAATTCAAGACAAATCTTTTGAGATGTTTTCTTGCATACTTTATTTCGATGTTTTCTTCTACCTTTCTAGTATGAGCTAAACCTCTTCTAAGATGTAGGTGTGAAAAGTACTAAGAGTTTATGAATGATACAAGAGTATTCAAGATATGTTTACTTTTGTACATCTTGGTCACCTTGTGTTCCATAACTCCCAGTGATGCAGACCAGCATTACTTGAATGCGTCTAAAGTCTAATTTTCAACCTATAGATGGGTAGGATGTAGTGACACAAGCTTGGGTGATGTTAGAAAACTCGAGAAAATTCTTATAATACTAGTGAGAACTTGGTTTGCACATTAGGATCGACTATCCTCCATGGAGCAGTGGGCAAGCTAGTTGGGGCATTAAGAACACTTAGAGTGTTTGAACTTCATATTCTTCCAAAACATGAGAAGGTTCATTAAGGGTCACCATTGACAAGATTATTAAGTTAAACTACGGGAATTTGATAAGAGCTGTTATTACTTGTTGTGACTTGACCTCTCAAAAGAGGGTGCCCAAGCCACACATTATATTGAGCACTACCCTTGATCAAGTGCTCACCATAAATTATAGGAAAAAACCATACATGCATCTTATCTTTTTATCATAGTACTTTATCAATGTGACTATCACCAAAGAAACCAACTAACTGATTTGATTCTTCTCTAATAAAAACTTGTAAAAGGAAGTTCAAGAAAATAATAGTGTCTTGATTTTCCAGTCCCTATGAATACGATATTTGTTCTTAACAATCTGTTACTTGAAATGACAATTATAGTACATGACCGATAAACACTTGTGCTATCAATTGTGGATTGTTTGCTATACCACCGCGTTTGCATATATTTGGCACGTACCAATGCCACTTCTTGAAAGTGTCATAATTTTTTTAATAGGAGACTTAATTTAATGTCATTATTTAAAACGCTAAAAAACGACTTATAAATTTATTGCAACGAATTTGACATATAATTATTTGGTTCTATAAACATCAATCCTTTAAAACACTTTATTGAGACACTTAGATATTTACGACGTCCTATAAAACCGCATTTTTAACCACACGGCTTGTGGCGTACTGGTTAAGGCTTGTGGGGGATGAGGCTAGATAACCCATCTACCCATGGTTCGAATCCAGGCACAAACAACTTGTGGCCACTAGGGAATTATCTCAGGGCTGCATGTTTTAGTAATCTTAAAATTGTCAGGGATTAGTCTAGGCAAATGCCTATGATACCCTTTCCAAAAAAAACCTGCATTTTATTGTGGTATTCACAATAACCTTCTAGGGACGTGATTATAAATTCCCTCTTCCATTTACTTGAACTCAATCCAAAGATAACAAAAAGTGAACCAATGTCAATCATTTGGAACACTCGAGCCATAGATTTCTTGAAGTCATCAAGCATGCTAGCTAATGGAATTCTTGAAAAATCAAGTTATCTACATAGATGCAACCAAGCAACTTATTTACCTTTTAACACATGAATTTCATACTCAAGAAGACTTTTTACAAAACCATTTTTGTTTATTTTAGGCTATATAAGGCTTTCTTCAACATAAAAGTTTATCTTGTAAGCGCATAAACTCAAAGGCTGTAATCTTCAACACTTCACATTTTTTTTTATATATGTTGTCAATACTTTTTCTTATTCACGATAGGGTTTCAATAGAGTAGATAAAATATATGAGTGAGATGAGAAAATTTTATAAATATTATATGTACATATATATAATTTAATTTTCAAATAATATATTTAATATATATGGGTACAGGGCGAGGGCGAAGGCGAGGGCGAGGGCGAAGGCGAGGGCGAGGGCGAGGGCGAGAAGTGTATTACATGGACCTAAACCTCAGTTTGAGCCAAACAAGGATCCTCGTCCTAGACTTGAGACCCAGTTTAACGGGAATCCCCATCACTGATCAAGGAGGGTGAACCGGGTTCCCCATTGGTAGGGACAAATCACCATCCCTAGAGATTACATAGTCGTTTGAGATTACAATCGACCGCGAAAGAAAAGTCGTCGATTTCATGAGAGGTTTTCAGTTTTAAATAGAGAGGTTAGGGTTTTTAAAAGAAAGAGAGAGAGAAAGAGAGAGAGAGAGAGAGAGAGAGAGAGAGAGAGAGAGACCAATTGCTTTGAAAAAGTTCATATAGAGAAGATCATAACCATACAACTCATAATTTTAATAAATATGGTACAGATAGAAAATAAATCGAGGATTTGAAAAAGTTCATATAGAGAAGATTTGAAAAAGTTCATATAGAGAAGATCATAACCATAAATCGAGGATTTTTCAAGTTGAACAGATAGAAAATTTGATTATTTTAATAAATTCTCAAAAATGTGGTCAAAATAAGTGAAGGATTTCACATATTTGGGTGAGTTTTTGTAATTATTTCATAACTATTGTGTTGCATCACATTGTTCATGACGAAATTTGTTTTGCTAAGGAATATGTAACAAAATTAAGACGAAATGTAATTCGTCAATTTGTTACTAACAAAATTATGAGTCAAATATTTAATGTGTTTGGTTTACTTTAACTTTAATACATTACTTACTAGGTTACTGACATATTGTTACTCACTGGTTAGGGGTTAACGCCTCCACAAGTCCTCATAGCAACCCTAAGTCTCTAACACGTTAAATAGTAACCCTCGTCTCCTTCTTTTCTCAACACATGTCTCCACTCCAGAGTCCAGCCTCCACAATTCACGCTTCTAGTCTTTTATATTTTGATGGTCGCACGACCACAAAGGGATTCACCACCGGCCGGGGGGGGCAGGAGACGGCCATCTCAAGGCACATCACGCGTCTGGCCCGTCCTCTAGGCACCTTTGGAAGGCAGGGAGTGTGACAAATTAAAGCGAGCTATTTGAAATTCCTTTCACTCTCCCTCTCCCGCTTATTCATTAGGGCGAGCGGCTTTGTCGATACCTCTACACGACTACATGACCACACAAATTTTCAACTTTTGAGATGTTGGTACAAAACCGTACCAACATGTACCAACTGAAAAAAGTTGGTACCAAGTAGAGTTGGTAGGTACATGGTATAAATATTTACGTACCCATTATAATTGGTTGGTACACGATATTGAGAAAAAAACATGGTACCATACCATGTTCATCCCTAGATTTCACGATTTGCAATCACAACCATCTCTTTGTATCTCAATGAACATGCATCTAAGTCAACTTAAACACCTCAATCATTAGATTTTGATTTAAGGTTTGGATTTGTGATTTGTGATTTTGGATGAAGATGAAGATTTCCGGCTTGATTTTTGAAGATGAATATATGGATTTACAATTTTGCTTGATTTGAGTCCTTGGTTTTTTAAGATAAGGATTTGCGATCTGCGATTTTTGTAGATGAAGATTTGTGTTTACTCCTTGTACCATATTTGTATCGTTGATCAATAATTAAGAAGCACAAAAAAAGATCAAATTATCTTGTTTGATCGGGTTAGGGTTTTTATTGTTTTGATTTTAGGGATTGTATGAAAATGTTTCTGAATAAACTCTATGATTTGGATTTTAGTTTTAAATTTTGAGTTTGGCTTTGGATTCTGAGATGTAACCGGAGGTTTTGCTCGAGACAACTGTGAGGAAGGGGTTCTTGAGTTTCCGAAAAATTGGTGTTAAAAACAAGTGGCATAAATCTAGTCGATTACACATAAACTTTTACTTCTGATAAAAAATAAGACATAAACCAAAAAGAACTAAAACACCTTGAAGTTGACAATTAAGCTCGTGTGTTAGAGAGAGGAAGCAAATCTAGGGGGTGTTTGGGATTGCTTATTTAAGCTGCTTATTGATTTATTTCGGTGTGGTACAGGTAATAAGCAATTTTTAGTGTTCAGATGAGGAAAAAAGTTAAATGCTTATACCAGTGCCAAACCGATAATACTAAGTTTTTGATAAGTTAGAACTTTCTGACTTATTAACTTATTTAAAACAACTTATCGGTTTTTTTGGTTATTTTACATGTATAAGCAATCCCAAAGACCCCTAAAATACAACTTATCAGCTTATTACGTTTTAGTACCATCATAAGCTAATCAAACACTTTTTATAAAACTCCGATTTAACACCAGATAAGTCAATAAACACTTTTACATAAAAGAATAAGTTATTTTTAAATAACCAATCCCAAACACCTTTATCCGTTTTTGCAAACCACAATGGTCATTTTGTCATTTTAAAAACATAGAGATAGAAAAAAATGTTATAACCACCAAACTATAGGGACTAAATTTGTATTTTACTCAAATTTTAGAAAAAGAAGAATGAAAAGGAAAACATTATCATAAACCCCAACGAAATCTCAATTCCAAAACATTATCATAAACCCCCCAAATGAGCGCCACCGTGTTCTTCCTCCTCCCACCACCGCCTCGTAGTTTCCTAACGATAAGCACAACTCCTTCACTACAGCCTATTCGCACGCTCGCCATCTCATCGTTATCGCTCAAACAATCACTGAAAACACGCAGAAGAGACTTCAGGATCTTCTCCGATGACGGAGACTCCGGTGGAGACGACGGTGGCGGAGACGCCGACGTTGGTGTAGAAGCAGACGGAGAGGAGATGGAAGAAGATGAAACGGAAGAGTTTGAGAGAGATTACGACGTTGAGTACGAGACTGTTGTTGATGATGGGATTGCGATGGTTCAGAGTAAGAGTTTTGTGTCGACTCAGGGGTGGAGCTCGGAAGTGGTTGTGGATTATAGAATTAACGAGGATGAATTTCATAAGATTAGTTTAATGGACTGTGATTTCTTTATCCGGAAGCCACCTGATCCTGATAACAATGTCTACGATTTCAGAGAGGTATAATTACAAAATCTCAAAATAGTCATACTCATACATCTGCATCTATGTTAAATTTTGGTTTTCAAAGTAGTTGTTGAATATTTTTGGATGAAATTAGGTGCGAATATTTTCCTGATTTCCTCTAATTGAATGACTGGGTTCATCCCCCAAAATTGATGAAGAGAATAAATGGATATACTCCGTCACTTCCTGTAAATGTGCCACATTTGACCTAGTTTTATTTGGATAAGGACACCAATTCGAGATTGTTGCACACATATTGCACACACGGCTGATCAACTTCAAAGGCCTTTACTTTGGAAATTTTGGGTGGTTTGGCTAGCTTGAACGCGCTCAACTAATCCAATATAGACCCTGCACTAACCTTCCACCCACTAGTGGCTCTGAAGGGACTTGAACCGGTGACCTCCATGCAAACCAAGGTCTAAATTTCGTTAGTTGGGGCTTTGAATTCGACGGTATTTTACTGAATTTGACTTTCTTTCTCCCTTCTTTGTTCAGTTTTTAATGTTTATAACCTGTCTCCGGAATTACCTTAATCACGGTCTATCATTGGTTGGGAATTTCTGTATTTTAAGTATATGAATTCTTAATCAATTCTAAATTAGCAACTATAGACAAGCATTGGTGTCAAATTGGTCAACAAAATCTTGTATGTTATGGATTTTAATAGTGATGTGTGTAGCCTCGAAAAGTTGAAGCATACCCTTTTGTTCTCAAAGGTAGCATTTGGCACACATACAGCCTTGGACAGGACTGGACAGAACAAGTTGTCTGTCTGGTGTCTGGCATGACTATGACTGGATCCGAATGGGCTAGACAAGTTACCCCTAAATGTTGTTTGATTATTTTATATGGTGTTCACGGCTGTAGTGGAAGAGGAGGTGGTCAGCAGCTGTGGTGGCTACTGTGGTAGAAGTAGAGGCGGTGGTTGTGGATGACGGATAATGGATGGCGGTGGTGGTGGCAATAGGCAGTAGTGGTTGGTAGTCGGTGTTGGCTGTAGTGGACATGTTGGTTGGTAGTCGACGATGGTTATAGTGGACGTGTTGGTTATGAAGGACGTGCAAATGGTGGATGGTGATGGATATGAAGGTGGTTGTAGTAGTAGCCGATGGTGGTGGAGGTGGTGGCGGCAGTGATGGGCGGTGGTGACCATTAAACCAAATACCTTATTTAGATTTGTATCAAATGAGGGTAGATTGGTATTTTTTTTAGTTCTGTTGCATTCTATGCTGTTAATCAAGCTCTGAATATAATCGAACTGCTACATATTTCCTTCCATACGAACTAAATTAGTTCTATTGATCAACCTCAGTACTGTGTGACTGTGTCTAAATGAACATAGCTTAGCTCCCAGCCTCCCACTAGTACGAGAATTATAAGTTATGGATATCGACTCTTGAGATAAGATTTTGTGTTTATGGAGGACTTTATTAAAGCATTTTGGTTTGTTGTTTCAGATGTATGTAACGGAACCAGATACTGATGTCTACGCGATTCCAAGAGTTCTTGCACCAATGCCTGAGCAGGTTAATTACTAATTAATTACACAAGTTCCTACTTTCATGCATATAAATGATTCATACACCAATTTATTCATTGGTGGTTCTGTTTCAATTTCTATTTTTAGATTTACAATCTCCCTTTCTTTTTACTCCCCCCCTCCCAATTTAAGTGTCTACATTTCTATTTATATCTGTCCCAAAATAAGTGTCCACTTTCAAAAGTAAACAACCAAATTCTCAAATTTACCCTTAATTAATGCATAAATATTTAAGAGTTGTGAAGAGGGAGAAATTAAATAAGGGCAAAAATGTCATTTGGTTTACCAAAAAGTGTATTAATTATGCATGTCTAAAACTGTGTGCCATTTCAATTGTGGACACTTAAATTGGGACGGAGGGAGTATCGTTTTTCCGATTAATACAGAGGATAACGATATGCATTCCTTCAATTGCAGTATATAAGATGTGCAAAGAGTGATTGGGGGACATACAATGTTACGGAACCACCAATTGATGCACTTAGAGATCCCATGTACAAATCAGAGTGGGAGGTTATGAAGGTGAGGAACTCATGCTTTATTTTGTCGATATCTTTTTATGATTTTAGAACTTGGATGAAATGGCAAAAATTATATATAATCTTATTGACGTATTTCTGATAGACCCATTTCGGGTATATATGCTATCTTTTGTTTCCCCAAAATTATGCCCATAGATCATAATAGGCCTCATTGGTGTGAAATTTTGCAGTCCATATAAGATTGCAGCTATGGCATCCACCGTTGCTCTTAAACCAATGCATATATTCAAATATTTACTCCATCTAAAATTTGGAAAATGAGATAATTATTCTAATAATATTTAATGTATAGTTATTTATGCAAGTAAAAAAGTATATATCAACTTAAACTTGTTTTAACTATGCTTTTAAGTGAACGGTTATTTATTGATTAACATTATTCATCTAATCTCCATTTTTATAAATGGTCAGGATTATAAATCTTGTACCCAATTTATGTGACAAAATCGTGTCAAATTAACAAAAAAAAAATATACGTATATTACATTAAACTATGTAAACATGTCTTGATAGTTGTTGTAATGAATGCAATAAATTGATTTTAAAAGATGAAATCTCATAATAAGTTAAGAACTTATGTTGAATATAGTTTGTTTTCTAATTCTAATGACATTGTACTTTTTTATTTTATTTCATAATGTGTTAATAAAATTAGTTTCTATAGGGCTACCCATTTGTTAATTGTTTATAATGATTGATTTTAGGGTTATCCATTTGTTATTGCTGGTTTTAGTTTGTTATTAATATTTAACAGCCATTCATGGATAAATATTTTATAAAAAGACAAACAACCGGCAATTCATTATCTAATTTATTCATCAATAACTCATGCTCCCCTCAAACCATATTTATTAGACGATCTAGTGAGTCATACTATGGCTATCTCCCTAAGGCATCTCCAAACCTTAATGAAAAAGTCATTAGGTCTTAAAGCATCACTCACGTTTTTTTGCTAAATTTGCATTCAGTCAAGATGATTTTGTGATACCACTTAAATAACTTATAATGTCTATTAGTTAAATTGGAAAGGTCATTAAATTCTTATATACGTCCATCATCATCTCAACCTCCACCATTCCAAAGAGAACATAGGGGATGTTTGGTTGGTTTTCCATTAAGTCCTGTATGGATAAAGTTGTCTATGTGGATAAATCTGACCTTATAGATTGGGAAGGTTTTTGTTTGGGAGGGTTTTTTCATAGATGGAAGGAACGTGGCTTTTTAATTTGGGAGGGGAAGTTTTGGAAAAAAAACTTGGCTTTCTACATAAAGCTCCCCCTAGAAGCTTACTAAATAAGTTACTTTCTATATTATTAATCCACTACCAAACAATCATGTATAGCTGACCGAATAAGCTGCGAGTCCCATTAAGCTCATTAAGCTGCTAACAAACAGGCCCTTAGCTACAGCACCATATGCCCCCCTTGAAAAATTGAAGTCGACAATTTGACATAAAAACCAATGAACCTTGAAACAATGGTTTTATTACCACCTTGAGGTGAGTTGGGTTCACCGTGTTTTTTGTTCAAAGGGGTAATAAACCCGTAATAAAAGTTCATTTATTTCGAAGCCAATTGTTCAATGGGGAAATGGGGTGCTGAAACGAAGTTCATTGGTTTTTTGTTGCTATTATTTCGACAATAAAATTGTAAGATCCCACATTGGTTGGGGAGGGGAACAAAGGTTGCCTTATAAGGGTTTGGATACCTCCTCTATCAGACGCGTCTTAAAACCGTGAGTCCAAGTGCATGGACAAAGCGGACAATATCTGGTACGGTTGGCCTGACAGATGGTATCAGAGCCGACAACCGGATTGATGTGCCAGCGCCCTCGCTGGGATCCCAAGGGGGGTGGATTGTAAGATCCCACATTGGCTGGGGAGGGGAACAAAGGTTGCCTTATAAGGGACTTGGATACCTCCTCTATCAGACGTGTTTTAAAACCGTGAGTCCAAGTGTGTGGACAAAGCGGACAATATCTGGTATGGTTGGCCTGGGATGTTACAAAATTTCATTTGAGAGTTAAGAGGAATTTGAATGCAGATTTAAACTTGCTATGGGTAGTTTAGTAATATACCAATCTTGTCCCATCTCCCAGTTAAATGGCAATTTTTTGGCAAGTTTTTACACCTATTTTTGCATGTTTGCTCTTTAATAACAACTTTACTTGTGGTATACAAGTTTTTTTCTATTTTGTCATTATTTAGGGGCATTTTAGACATTTGGGCAATAGTCATACATTTTTTATCAACTATATGGCAAGTCAAATGGTATCTTTGTAGAGATTATAAAAAGCTCAGAAAGTTCCCTTTCTAGATGAAGAATTTGTACTTGTGGTTTGAGAAATAATTAGGGTTGAAGCTTCAAACCTTGTGTTTTCGAAGCTTTATTTATTTATTTTTGTCATCCTTACAATGTAGTTAACTCTTTATTTTATTTTTCTCACTGAAGGTATTTTTAACGAAGCACTACAGGAATCGACGTTTGGATGATCCGGATTTTGTGCTAGACTTTGAGGAGATTTATGTTATCGATTCAAAAACAAAGTCGATAACTCGGGCCAGAGTTGTGGTTAGTACCAATTATGCTATCACTTCCATTTTAAAACATGTTCTATACTAATTAGTATAAATAAGTTCGTTCTTGCCCATGCGTCAATTATTTACTTGTAGTTGTTTTAGGAAAGCAACACAAACGAGATTTATAATAAGATGTACATACAGATACACACACACACACACACATATATATATATATATATGTATAGAGGCTGTTTCAAATACAAACCGGTTGAATGTTACAAACTATACAAACTCGTACAAATCAATATAAAAATAATTTTTTTTCATTAAATGTTATGATTTAAGATATTATTACACGTACGTTTGTTTCGTAATGTAAAAGTTTCACATGTATGTGTTTTCATAAGTTGAAAGTTTCTCATATATTTGTTTCATAATGTAAAAAGTTTCACATGTGTTTTTTTATGTATTTTTTTCACATGTAATTTTTTCACCAGGTGAAACAAACATATGTGTAATAATATCTTAAATCATAACATTTGATGGAAAAAAAATCATGGAAAAAGATATTTTTGTATTGATTTGTACGAGTTTTTATAGTTTGTAACATTTAACTGGTTTGTATTTGAACTTCCCTTTGTATGTGTATATATATAATAATTTATAATTTTTAAATTCTAATGTAAAACTAAAGAAAATAGTAAAATTACAAATATGCCCTTTAAGTAAATGAGTTTTTTTTTTTAACATAGTTATCCATGAGGACCAAAATTGAAACCAAGTGGGAACCACAATGACCAAAATTGAAACCAAGTGGCAACCACAATGACCAAAATTGTAATTAGTTTGAAATAGGGACTACTGTTGATAGAAGGTGGCAACCACAAGGACCAAAAGTGTAATTTACTCTTAAAAGTTTTGAAAGTATGTTGCACAAAACAAAATATTAATCGTACCAAAATATGTTGCATTTTCATTAATTTTTCCAAAAAACAAGTATTGTTACAGTAGTTTTTGTGGGTTTTTTCTAATGGAATTATTATGATGTATTGTAGGTAACGGTTCCTGAAGGAAGAGAAAGGAATAGAAAGAACGATCTTCTTGTTATTCGGGATAACGCAACTTCATTCAAAATAATCCCCTCGGTAATTATTATTGTGATTCTAGTTTATAACCGCTTATCGGATCTTTGTCTGATTTAAATACTTTTTTGCAGGAGGAGAGAGACGATCCAACGACTGTAGTACATAGGGAAGAGTGGGATCGAGATAGAAAGGATATGGAAAGACATCTTAGCAAGTTGCGGGATTTCAACGTTTCAAATTGGTTCTAATTATTTTTGTACGCGCTCTAAACCCTAATCTTATTGTTAATTAGAGATAATGTTCATGAGTAGGTACCGCTGTTTTGTTCATTATATTTATTGCCAGATTCATATTCTCCCAATCCATTATTTTAAACTCCTTTATGATAAAAGGATTTTTAAGTAAGGGCCCGTTTATCCAATACTTACCGGCAAGAGTCATAGCCCAACCACAAGGGTTGTGGCGTTGGGGGATGTGGTGAAATATCCCATCTGCCCAGGGTTCGAATCCAGGCGTACACAACAATTGTGGCCACTGAGTTTATCAGGGTTGATGTCTTGCAGTCATAATTTGCCGGCATTAGTCCAGGCATAGCCAGGGCTATCGTTTCAAAAAAAGAGTGACAACCCTCAGTTACCTTATTGGGTAACATTCTCAGCTATTAAAATCGATTGTTTGTAACCGTTTTCTATCCGGTAATCGCTTACCGAGTAAGATTTACAGTCCTTGCTATTAGTAACCGTTTGGTTAACAACCCTAAGTATCATTTAAAATAAACAATATTTACTTTCTTTATAAAAGTTCACTTAACATCTATTCTCTAAATATATTTTTAGATTTTGAGGCATTTTGTGTTTATGGGGATGTATTAAATTTGTTATAAGGTTGTATTTGAAAAGAATCTATTATAGGGTTATTTTTTCTATATAAGCCTTCACTTAGAACTAGTTTTATTTTGTTTTTGTAGGCCTATAATTTTTTTTAGTATATTCTCACAAGTCCTTGAATTGTGTGCATATGCATTCTTGTAGCTTTTGAGGTCATTGGTCTCAACTTTATGCTATTCAAAGGTAATTGTATGTCTAATAAATAGAACTTGTTTCTTTAATATCAATCATTAACCTATTTATTGGGATCCTTGTTGGTCAAGTATTTGTAAAAAGTAAAAACCATGGGAGTCTTAACACTTAAAGTCACCGCCGTTCAAGTCCTCTAGGTAGCTTTTTGATAATGCAGGAATAATTGTCGGTCATGCCTTTGGTACAACTAAATAAGGACCGGATAGAACTGTCAAAATGACCAGATTGACCCTAAAATACTATTTAATATACTTTTATCGTGTAATAATTGTATATGATACAATTCAACCAAACACAAGGCCCAATACCCATCTAGAGAAAAATAGGTTTTCATCCACTGATGCATCTTCTCCGCCGTAACATCTTCATCTCATTGATGTTGCCACATATAGCCACAAAGTTTCAAGATCAAAAGGCAAAACTAATTTAACCAACCTCTTTTCTCTTCTGGTTCTAAACCCACACGAATCTTGAAGAGATGAATGGGTGGCAGTGATGGAGGTTCAGACTCCATGGATAGCGATTAGATGGAGGTTCAGACTCCATGGATAGTGATTAGATGGAGATTCAGATAGATGTAAGTAATAGGGGTAGATTTTACATTTTGTTATATGAGGTAATATAGTTTTTATTGATTTTGTCCAAAGTTGGTCCACCTATTTTGGTGGAACAACAAATTTGTGTTTTTATCCCACCTTATTCTTGTCCAACATCATGCCAAACACGGGACAATTTTTTTTGTTTCGTCCCATTGATACAGTTAGCACGTCAAACGCACCCCTAAGGGCATTGGAGAGTTTGTCTAACTTCAGGGCTTAGTGGAATTAATTGAGGTTTACTTAAACTGGTTCAGACGCCCATGATTACCAAAAAAAATGTCACGGGAGTCCAGATAGTTGTTACACTCTACAAGTCTTTCATTGTTCATCAATCTAAAGGAACCATGTTTAACCTCATCTTTGTGCCCGTGACTTGGGATGACATGCCATATGACTAGCAATGCTTCATTCAGAGAATGATTTAGTTCTATCTCAACCAGTGACACCATCTAGGGGTTTGCAACGGACGGGTGGGGCCTTAAAACCATAACCCGGTCGGGTTTCGGGTGGGGGTCATGGAACCCGAAACCCGTTCAAACTACATATTGGGTTTTCAGGTCTCGAGTGGGATTGGGCCGTGGGTTTAGGGTCGGGTCAAAGCCCAAAGTTAGAAATCAAGATTCAAGTGTCCAAAAGGGTTATGAACAAATGTCCAAATCCAAATCAATCCAAAGTTCCATGTAAACGTCTAACTTATCTTCATTCTTCAATACTTCATTTAAATCCTATAAAATTAGAATTAACAAATCATGAAACAACTTCAAAAGTTCAAATCATATAAAATTAAAAGTGATAAATTAAAATTATAATTTAAAAATATCTTTCTCAATAATCATGAATCTAACTTCAAATTCTCCAAAATCATTTGAAGCTTGTGTATTAGGACTATCTTCACCATGGGGAGAAAAAGTTCCAAATCTTAAATTTTCCATTTCTGCACGTTTTAAAATTAAGAGTAACAAATTCTGAAGTCGTTATTATAATTTATAAACGATAACTCATAAATTGATGTTATACTCATAATTTTGTCAAACTTCTCAAGGTCCTCCAAATTTTCTTCCACCGCAAGTGGTTCAATAGGGTCTCTTAACTAATATTGCGTACATATAAGTGCTTCAACTATTTTATGAGTTAGAGATCTCCTAAAATTATGCAACACCTTACCACATGTGCTAAAGGTCGATTCGGATGCAATTGTAGAAATGGGTACGACGAGGACATCTCTCGCAACTTTTGAAAAAATGGGAAACCATGCACTATTCATTTTTCACCACGTAAGCAAATAAAAGTCATTATCATTATCATTATCATCTACAATGGCATCACCTAGGTATACATCAACCTCACTCCTTTTGCTATCTAAGGCCCCACTTTCAAATTTTTGGTTCTTCAACAAACTTTTGAACTTAGATTGTGACCTTCCAAGAGGGGGAGGCCTTTTTTCGATTGAGATTCAGATTCGGTTCGAGATCGAGATTGAGAAGGTTCAGAATATTCTTGCACATAATCTTCAAACATGGAAGTGAGTAAAGACTTTACCTTTTTAAAACATGCTTTGTAGATTGTGAACTCTCAATGCTCACGTAAAAGGGAAAAACAGAAACACTAGGATACAAGAAAAGATAACGCGTTCTAATATATAGAAGAGAATCAAACAAAATGAAGACAACTTTGCATGGATAAGAGGTACTGCCAAAGAAGACGATAAAGCAGGTGGCTTTGGATTTTGTTCGTTTTGCTGGTACAAGAAGACGATAAAGCTTCTAGCTTGTTTTTTTTTGCTCGGTGGAATAGGGTTCTTGGAACAAGATTGATTGGAAAAGGGTTGAAACTGTAAAAAGGGAGAATAAATGGCGATGATATCAGCTAAAGAAGGAGGTTGAATGTCCTATCAAGTTCCGGCTTTGACCCCTACGAATTATCCTGTGTGGGCGGTCAAAGTCAAGTCGATCATAGATGCACACGACATATGGGAGACGGTCAAACCGAGGGCGTTAGGAGAAGAAGCGGATCCAAAGAAGAAGAAACAAGCTCTTGCTTTCTTGTTTCAAGCTATACCCGAAGACATCGTTTTGCAAATGGCGAATTACAGTGATCCAAAACAAGTGTGGCATTGGCTAAAGACACGGTACTTAAGAGTGGATCAGGTGAGAACGGCTCGGCTTGCAACATTGAAGAGGGAGCTTGAAAGCTTGCGTATGAAGGAGGGCGAAAGCGTTGATGATTATGCGATCAATTTAACCAGTTTAGCCTCAAAGGCAAGGAGCCCTAGTTACGAGCTTGAAGAAGTAGACTTGGTGAAAAGGTTACTTGACTTGATGCCTAAATCATTTCTCCAAACCGTGGCTTCAATAGAGCAATGCTTCGATTCGGATACGATGCTATTTGACGAGGCCATTGGAAGATTGAAGGCATACGTGGAGCGTTTAAAAGGAACCGAGGACGTTCAAGGTAGTTTATTGTTGGTTAGTGACGAAATGGCGCACGTGTGGAAGCATTGTGGGATTGGAGGTTCAAATCGGAACACTTTGGATGTGGCCGGGGAAGAGGCCGTGGATTCGGGAAAAGTCGGGATGGTAATGAACGTTTCCAACAGGATAAAAGCCATGTTAAATGTTACAAATGTCGTGAGTTTGTTCACTACAACGAGTGTCTGGGAGAAACACGAGGCAAATTTGATCGAAGAGTAACCAACGTTGTTGTGAATGAACGGGTAAATAACCAATTAAGGGGGTGATACTTACGGAAGAAAAACCAAACAACTTTCACATTATGAAGGCAAGATGTATAAATAAAAGTTGCGGAGGAAAAACCAAAAAGCATATTTTATTCATATGGAAGAAAGGCTATATATAGCCTTTTAAAACCCAACGTGCACATGCATAAAAGTAGGAATAAAATATCACTCTCTTAGTCATCTTAAAGACCCGATACCACCTATGACCCACTTTCCTCAACGTTCACATCCTTGAAAAAAAAAGTAAAACTAAAATACCAAGTCTTACTAATAAAATATTAACTAAACATAACCAATAAAACATAAATAATTATTAATTCCAAGTTTCTAGCAAGCAGCAACCATGCATATGATCACGTGAACCCGGTAAATGAGCGACCAACCCAACAATTATCCCCTTAGTCGGTTATTTACCCGTTCACTCACAACAATGCTGGTTACTCTTCAAATTTGCCTCGTGTTTCTCCCACTTAGGACACTCGTTGTAGTGAACAAACTCACCACATTTGTAACATTTAACGTCTCTTTTATCCTGCTGGAAACGTTCATTACCATCCTAACTTTTCCCGAATCCACGACCTTTTCCCGGCCACATCCAAAGTCTTCCCGATTTGAGCCTCCATTGCCACAATGCTTACACACGTGCGCCTTTTCGTCACTTACCAACAATAAACTACCTTGAACGTCCTCGGTTCCTTTTAAATGCTCCTCGTATGCCTTCAATCTTCTAACGACCTCGTCAAATAGCATCGTATCCAAATCGAAGATTGCTCTATTAAAGCCACGATTTGGAGAGTCGATTTAGGCATCGAGTCAAAGTAGCATTTTCACCAAATCCACTTCAAGCTCGTATCCAAGGCTCCTTGCCTTTTAAGCTAAACCGGTTAGTTTGGTCGCGAAGTCATCAACCGTTTCGCCCTCCTTCATACGCAAACATTCGAGTTCCCTCTTCAAGGTTGCAAGCCGAGCCATTCTCACCCGTTCCACTCACAATATCGTGTTTTTAGACCATCCCACACTTGCTTAGGGTCGATATAGCTCGCCATTTGCAACACCATGGGTAGCGCTTGAAACAAGAAGGCAAGGGCTTGTTTTGATTTTTTTTGGATTCAATTCTGCACCTAACGCCCTTGGTTCGATTGTCTCCCATATGCCGTGTGCATCCATGATCGACTAGAGTTTGACCGCCCACACAGGATATTTTGTAGGGCTCAAAGCCGGAACTTGATAGGACATTGAACCTCCTTCTATTGTTGGTACCAACACCATTTTTTTAACAGCTTCAACCCTTTTCCGATCAGACATGTTCCAAGAGCCCTATTTCACCGACCAAGAAAACAAGCTATAAAGGAACACCTTTCCATGGTATAATACCTGGGTTCATGATTCAAGGTGGAGCTATTGTCTATGGCAAATGGAAAGAAAGATAATCCATTTGTGGTGGAATATTTCATGACGAAAAGTTTAAGATCTATCATTTACATGCAGATCCTTGACCCTACTACTAATGTCCCTACTACTAATGTACTAATATCCTCAGCTTTATTACATAATTCCATGCATTAAAAAGTTGTGAAAAGAGTTGATTGACAACACATCCGGGTGCTCAATTAGCATTCACACGCAGATCTTAACCTCTTTTGACAACAAGCATAAACTTGGGCATGGTTCTCGATTAGAAGCATACTCATAAAACAAAATACATATCAGTAACAAGTTCAAAAGGGCATCTAGAAATAAGGGGCTATAAATACATTAACAGAGCATAAGGTTGTTCTCCTTTTGAGGAAAAGAGTCATAACACAGATACGAGTAGAAAAACCCTGAGTAAATAAATGAAATTTCCTCAAAAAATTAGGAAATCGTCATTTATTGAATGCCTAAATCGAAATCAATAAACTTGATAAATGAGAAGTATCGTATATGAAATTGCAGTGCAACAAAGAAGAAGATGAAAATTGTTCAGGTGAGAAGTGAGAACTATAGAGGCGAGGTTGATTGTCGTAGGCAAAGAAAGCGATGACTTTGGTTGTGGAATGGGATGACTTGATGTTGTGGAGAAAGACGATAGAAATAGGGAAGACGGGGGTTAATGTCAGAAAAAATCACGGACGTGATACTCTAACTAAGGTAATCATGGGGTTTGTTGTTGACTATAGATCGACCGGCAAGAGGAACAGTCAAACATACTTAGGAGATGTAAGAGGATGAGTAAACAACCTCACCTCTTAATGGGGTAACAGGTTTTGTTGGGCCATAGTTGATATGAGGCACGTAAACAACCTCAACTATTTCAGTCGTATGTATGTTATGATTCTTTTTCCTTAGAAGGGAGAATAACAATCTTATTCTTTGTTAATGTATTTACAACCCCATGTTTCTAGTTGCCCTCTTGAACTTGTTAGTGGTGGGTGTTTTGTTTCATGAGTATGTTGCCCCAAGTTTATGCATGCTGTCAAAAGATGTGAAGGACCTGTGTATGAATGCTAATTGAACACTTGGCCTGCTGTCAATCAACTCCTTTCATGTACCACAACTTATTAATGCATGGAATTATGTAATAAAGCTGAGGACATTAGTACATTAGTAATTGTTCAAAGACCTGTGTGTGAATGTTAGATCTTAAAAGTTCTCACGAAAGATTCCACCATAGATTGATTCATTTCCTCTCTCGTTGCCATAGACAATATCTCCACCTTGAATCATGAACCTATGTATTATAGGATAGAAAGGTGTTCCTTAACCACTCGAACCCTTACCCAGTTCCCCCTAATTCCAAAAAGAAGTTAGATGCAATAATGTGAACCATTCTTGATATAAATTCCTAAAACAACTCATGTATGTATATCTTGTTTTCCGCGATCCTTAATTTGTTTGTCATGTTCCTTTTCTTTTTCTAAAGTGGGGAAGAGGGAGGTAGATAATATGATGAACGCTTTAAAGTTTAAATATACAAGAATTTAGAGGTTACAATAAGAATTATGCACCCTTGTTTAAGTAATATCTTGATGTCCATCATGTATATTATATCATTCGTGGACATTAGAGTTGTTATTTGGTAATGGTCCAAGAGATTTAAACAATTGGGCTAATCCTACAAATTTGATCAACCGTTGACAAGTAATCCTAATGTGGGAGGATTTGCTCAGCGTAGTGGTGGCAAAAGCTTGTTTGAATGAAATAGAACTTTCGTTGCTAGGAAATTCATGTTATCACCTAAGCGAAAGTCTCAAATGCTGCAAATATAGATTAAACCTTCTCCAACTCACACATAACTTCTAGAATGATGCATTTTGAAAGAGACTCTCGAGTGGTTTTCCTAAGTAACCCATTACCCACCAAAGTTTAATGCTTATGTTTACAATCTCGGATTGCTGGATGAATTCATATAAACTCACGATTTCCTAAAAAACCTTGCAACTGTGAAACCACTTATTATTCAATTCTTATTTTTTTCCTTCAGTTTTGCGTCATATGGATGCAATATATGCAAGTGTTTAAGAAGTTTACCCCGTTTTGACACATAGGTTTAACCTTACTTAGGTATTATTTTTGTGGACTTAAAGTATTATTGTCTTAGATTAGAATAATCATTGTTGTGCATTATCTCATTGATATAGCATCTGAAACAATATTTGTTCTACCAAAGGATCTTTGATAGTGTTTAAAATTATGACATGTTGCCTAATGTATCTATAATATATGACAAATTTTGGTGAATCTTCACAATCAAAAAAGCCTAGAGATAATTGGAAAAGAGAGAATGTGGTGAAAACATTTATTGAATCTTGTTTGCATGAGATCTCCGTAAATGAGCAAGAAGGAGGTAACCTTAAGGCGGTGTCTTGTAAGAATGTAGCAACACCACTACAAAAGCGTCATAATTTTGTGGTTGAACAAAGACTAATGAAAAACCATTATGATTACATCAAAGGAAGGTATGGAGCATGGACAAAGTTAAGAAACAAGAAGGGTAATGTTTTCGATGTATCGACAAACATGCTTAATCTGTCAGAAAGAAGAGGAATGACATATAGAAATGAAGGTCACGTTTTATCTTCTATTTTGAATATTCTTAAATATCTCTTTCATACTTATAATTTTTTTATGAACAACAAAACAAATTTGTTGAGAAGTTGTGGACTATATTTCTTCCCTTTCCTAAACTTTGTATTCAGTTGTTTGATGGGGTTGATTTCACCGATTTTATAACTTGGGGACAGACTGCTACCTTTCCAAACCCTTCTAGTGTGACTCCTGAAATTGATGAAGACTATGATACACAAGGCTACTATGATTCAACACAAGAACTATTTCGTTTTAAAGAAAAACTTTTTTTTACCCCAACCTCAAAGGAAAAAACAATATTCGGTCAATGAGAATGATTTAGCAAAGGTTATGACACATGTTCAACATATCTTTAACAAACCGTGGAAGGATGAGATAGATCATTTCATTGATAAGTTGGAAACACTTGGGTGGGAGCAAATCGCTTTTTATGACGTAGCACTTTACATAATCAGTCAAAGCACCGAATATCGGAAATTTTGGTTACACTTAAACGAGGAGAGATGTAAGGGGTGGGTAAGATCTATAGGTGGTAAGCTTGATCTATTTTAGTTTGAAGTGATGTTTTGTTTTGTTTTGAACAATGTTTATTTAGATATTGTTTTTATGTCGTTTTTCTTTGGATGATATTATGATTGATTTAATATTGAATAAAATGGTTATTTCAATTTGATGGATGTGTGTTACAAGTTGATGTTTTTCAATTTTTGTATTGGTTGTGTAGTAAACTTGATGTTATATCCATGATATGTTTTGAAGTTTAAAATGATGTTCTTTTGTGGTTTATATTTGCAAGGTCATACATAGATCAAAACGAGATCATTATGATTGTAGTGGGCATATAAGTGTTGAAGAGAAGATGACAATGTTTTTGACTATTGTTGCTCATAATTAACGCTTTAGATTTCAACACCCTATGAAGACTATTCATAGTTGTTTTCATGAAGTAATGGGAGGAATGATGGAATTCGCAAGAAAGATCGTAGGGCCAACGTTATTTGACGGAACACCGAATAGGTGTGCTAGATGGAACCAGTTGTGCCTAATATCAACAAGCAAGGTATAAAGGAAGAGGCGAATGCTTCCAAAACCTAGCAATTTGAGATTTTAATATGAAATTCAAGTTTGTTTGGCTGGATGGAAAAAAATTGTACATGATTTTAGAGTCTTTAGATAAGATGTGTTTAACCCAACTTCGGGATTTTCATTATCTCTATCAAATCTTGATTACCGAAGCCTAATTAGAGATTTAAGAGTGATGGAGAAATCAAACTTGGAGACTAATGCATGAAGAAGAACATCGAGCAAGAAGAAATCGACAATGGAGAGGTAAGGATCAGATGAAAATCATTATTATGCTTTACGGATCTATTTAATTTTAATTCAAGTTTCATGACTTTCTCGATATTGAATTCCAATCTTAGGGATTTGCTAATAATGCTCCTCCTATCCTACTTCTTGCCAATTTGCCATATCAGTCAGCCATAAACTTTGGGTTTGTGGATGAAATCCCCCAAGAAGGGTTAAGGTCATTCCCTCTTTCCTTCAGGAAGGGCTTAAAAGCGTCTTCATCCTGTCAAGCTTCAGGCAACCGTTTGGCTCCAAGAGACCTGGAGTATTCTCTCCTTTGTGGATGGAGGCGCCAGTGGTTAAACTACCTTAAATGGTATCACCTTACCGCACTTTCCCAAAATCAAAAGCCTATCTCGAGAGGAGCAACAAGGTAGATAAATATATCAAGAGTGGAAGAACCGAAAAGGTTTCTTCGGAGCATATGGATAATGAGTAAAATGTCCTCGATTAACTTGTATATTGTGTTTGATGACTTGTAATTAAGAGATTTTGAAGTTTAATGCATAAGTACATAATGTATTAATAGTTGCTTTTAAGACTTTTGCTAATATGATTTATAAGATGGTATAGAAGTATAGATAACCTTGAATGAATGGTTGAAAAGAATTATTAATTAACATCCACCGTAAAAAATCGGTTGTAGTCTTAACTTCGCCGTACACCCAACCTAAAGTTGTCAGCCTATCACCGCTCAGGATCCTTGTATTTTAAAGTAAAAGTAAAAGTAAACATTTACAACTTGTAAGTATAAATGATGCTAAAATAAAGATTGCAATAAGCTAAAAACTATATTATGACGGTAAATATAAGTGACGACAATAATAAAGATTATCGGAAATGTAAAGTCTAGACTAAAATGATTAAGATAAAGTAAAGAAATATAAAACTCAACAAATATTTAAATACAATAATGTGAAGACAGAAAATTAAAACAGGGGAAATAAAGAAAAGAAATATGATATTGAATTAAACAGAGAAGAAAACTTACAAACATTAATATATATATATATAGCCGAAAATGGAATAAATATAAGTTGTTAATCACTAGAGCATGCTCCTAACTAAGAGACAAAGTTGGGATGCTTCAATACAAACACAAGGAGATTAGCTGAAGCAGTCAAAAGAAATCTCAAAGAATCTCCAACCAAGCAATCTCAACCCAATTTACAGCCGTAAGTATATTCCAAGAAATATTGCAAATATCAAGAGCCCTCGGTGCATGATGTAGCTATTCATTTTAATATATCTAATTTTTTATCCTTAAAGTACCATTTCCCACAGATCTGATGCACAAACGACAAAGAAAAAATGTTAGGCTTAACACCTAGTAAGTTCAAGAGTTTTATCGTAATTATAAAATGTTAACAACCGAAAGACTGCTTAAAAAAGAAACATCTTTCCAAAACCACCATTTTTGTGATAAAAGCTTAAAATCAAAATACCGTTGGTGATGAAAGCTTTAAATAGAAATACTCATTCGAATATGAACTCAACATCCTTTACTACTCAAAACGTGAATAAGGTTCAATTCTCAAATACCAAACTTGGACAAAACTCTATTATCCAAAATACCAAAACATGGTTAAGTCTCAATAATCCCAAAGTTATATATTAAGGATAGCACTGCATACTCAAAATGTTAGCGAAACAATGGATAAAACTCTATACTCAAAACCAGGGGCTGATGGAGGCTTTGAGGATGGGGGTCACATGACCCCAACTAAATTTTCCACTTAAAGGCTAAAAAAATAATTAAAACACTTTTTTGTGATTGGTCTCTCAACTTAAACATGTAGGGACCCCAACTATTTTTTTAAAACAATTGTTCTCTTGAGAGTTAAGACTTAAACCCACATGATTCATTTTTGCAGTTTAATGTATCAAATTTTATTGAAGTCGAGTGAGTTGTATCCTAATGATTTTAGTCGTATGGAAAGGATTGCTCTTGAAAACAACTTAACAGTACTATGTGATTGTGCGTAAAGATGAAAGATATACGATTTGAAAGGTATGGCCAAAGTTGCTAGATTAATGGTGGAGACAAAAATTATACAACTTTAAACCCAAATATTCACTACTAAACGAAAGACTTTTGCTTACGAACTTTTGCCTGGAAAATTTGTCGCTAAAGGTTGATTCCTCACAGAACCGTCACAAAAGTTAGTGGGTAAATACAAATACAAGTAGATTTACGTTTTTCAATTAGTTTATATAAATAAACAAATTACAGTTACAAGCGGATAAGAACAAGTATAAAACCTATTCTATTGTAACTAAAGAAATCACTAAGTTGATGCACAAGGAAAGAAAGAAATAGCAGTAAAGGGTTTAAGAGAGAATATAGCATGTGCATGAAGATGGAAAGAGGTTTCCTATCTATTTATACCCGTTTGCATTTATTGCAAAGCAAAGGTACATGCCATGTGTCAAACATGTGGAGGATGTTTGTCCTTTGGTTAATAGGATGGCCATGCTTTTAGCCACCTATGAACAATACCAAATCAGATTTGATGGGGACATAAAAGACAATCCATACATCCTTTCTGACAAGGTGTTGAGGTTTTGACTTTTGTGCATCGAGGATAAGATCAACAATAATCTTGTTTGAAAGCTTCATTTGTTCGCTGACCCGGAGACTTCAAGGATGAAGTCACTGAGGTAAAGCTGAGGCCTTACAAGATTTCTCACTTCTGATTAGATGAGCTTTGCTATCACTGAAACGCTTCAGATCACTAGTTGTTCATCTCTATCTTTAGTTTGGTCTTCGACTGTTGTAGAATGGACTTGTGGTGTGACTGTTGTTCTTCAGAACTTCAGAGATAAGATTAGAGTTCCTGATGTTCAGCGATCGCTGAGTGCAATCAGCGTATGTTATCGTTGAACCTGAACTATAACTTATTACATGGAATTTTCACTAAGTATAGAGAGTAATCATATTCAAATCACTGAAAGGAGTTTTGGATCAACACACATGGGCACCAAGCTCAACAACTCCATGTATATCGCTTATTTAGGTACCAACCTTAAAACAAGAAATTATGATCCCATTTTTAAACAACAACTCGACTTCTATGCCTATGGATTAATTGTATTACATCCTAAAAATTACACGACACTAATTGAATGACCAACACACGCAAAACACATAATATAGCATATGAATATGCCATAATGCATATAACTCCAAAAGTTCGACATAGAGCAACTAAACTGTACAAATGTCCTTAAGACTCACCTGAGTCAAAATTGAGCCAAAAACTCAATAACACAATTGATTATTATATTAAAAGTTATCATCAGCAATAAAACGTATTTAACTCACCTTTATGCAAATACATGCTCTAAGACATGATTAACTCAAAAACTCGCCTTTGGTTGCGACAAACCATTTTCCAACTAAAATCATACCATTTATGTTTGCAAATGTCCCATAATATAATAATATGCATTTATTCCCAAATAACTTTCATTTATAAAATAAATCATCAAAAGAATCCACACTTATGATTTATTTCTCAAAATGTCCAAAAACTCAAATATAAGTATTTCATTTGATATATAAAAGAAATATACCAAATATGCAAGACTCACCAAATAACCCACTATAAATAGCAAGTAAAACATGTTAATGCTTCAAAATGAACATTTTTGGCATGTACATAGTTTTTCAAATGCAGTCTTTATAAATAAAACTCTCAAAAGTTAAAGCGCGCACAAAAGGTGTGTAAGTCGGCTATAACTGATGGAAATGTGGTGTCATCACATATTGGTCCAATATTGTTTCATTAGTCCTCCAAGAAATATAACACATACCACTTCACCCCTACACTTTCATTTAAATCAAAAACTGAGTTATTAAAATGCATCCTAGGTCGCCCGGTCGGTAGACCGTTCCTCGGCCATTTTTAGAAAGGACGTTACAATCCTCCCAACCTTATAATGATTTCGTCCTTGAAATCTAACGTCTCCATAACTCGAATGTCGCTACGTATTGCTCGATTCTCAACAGATCGACCTATCTCTGGATTAACAAATTCGACCTGAGATTTCCATGGATATCAAAACATTACATCAATGTTGGGTGTAGATATTGAACCTTGCTTGAGCAATCTCTAATAATACGGTCTCGGTTGTCGCCCAACCTTAGGTGACTCGTGCCACTTTGAGAATGTTCCATGACATTAGTAAGCACTTCCCAAGTGATTCCTGGCTGGGAATTCACTCTTATATATTCTAACAACCCCAAAACTCCAAATGAATCCTTGACCACAAAAGCTGAAGAAATTTATGAGAATCTGAATAATATTCTTTACAAGACGGATATTATTCTTTACAAGATGAATAATATTCTTTATAAAATGGATATTATTCTTTACAAGATGAATAATAGTTTTTACACGATGAATAAAATTCTTTACAAGACGGATATTATTCTTTACAAGATGAATAATATTATTTACAAGATGCATAATATTTTTTACAAGATCTGTACCGACATTCCCATATAAAATTTTGAATTTTCAAAACCAACCACAAGCTGGATCATCCAACACATAAATTATCCAAGGACCCTTCTAGTCCTCAACTACAACTTCTTTCATAAAAGGTTAAACTTTATGGATCTAAGGAGTTCAAGATTTTTCAAGTATAAGATTCAACAAATATGTCAATTTATAATTTCAAAAGATTTGCCGAACTTGAAATCTTTATAATCATTTTATGCACACATGCAAACTTCTACCATAACTAGGTAATTGTGAAAAGTGGTCACAAATGCCATGCCCATAAATCAGCTTGAAGGTTGTATGATCGTTTCTCAAAATAATAATGACAACCACGAAAATATGCTTAATGAGACTTTCCAAATGGACCAATATAGTCCTAAGATACTCTTACTTACGTCATGTATGTTTATCAACTCGTACACTAAAATGTTGTGCAAACAAACGTATTCATAAAAAAATCAATAGAATTACGCAAATGAACGCTATCAAAATCTCACCTCTAGCAACACACACCATAAATTTCTCAATAAATTCTCATACGCAACACACACCATAAATTTCTCAATTAATCTGATAGCTTCCAAGAGAGAATTTCTTCTGGTTGAGCTCATACTTGTCGTATTCTTTTTGTCGGTAGCAATCTCCGAAGCTAATCTGTTTCGAATACCCCATAATGTTTCATCTGAATAGGCAGCAACTTCATCAAATCTCAGAAATACCTTTTCACCCTTCACATGCATCCATACAATTCCGTGTGCTGGATATGAAAGAACAGTTGTAACATCATATTTATCTAACTCAGGAATTGTTTGATTAGGCTTGGCAATATGAATCTTCTTTTGTTCACTTTCAATCCCACGTTGCAAATCATGAAGATAGTTGTATATGAGTTCCTTTTGTATGTGACGCACCACCACTCTTAATGCTCTTTGTTCATCCTCGTTTCTTTGCTTCTTGTCTCTTAGGTCGTGATACAACGTTTCAAAGTCTAAGATATCAAGGTTAGAAAAATCAGCGTCAGAAAAATTGTATATTTTACCATCTTCTCTTCGAACTTTGAAAGTTGGATACTCGACTTGAAAGACTCTATCAGAACCAATCTGCATAATCCCAATAATCCGGTGTCGTGAGATTACATCGGATGGCTTTAGAGCTCTCATTTTCAGGATGTGAACATATTCCTTAACTTGAGCTGGATCCATCTCCATTACTAAATGAATGTGCGCCAAGTCTTCAGGTTTCTTATTCTTTCTGAATATCCGTTCCATGGTTTCTTCAAGATATGGCACCCGGATTTGCTGATTTACCCATTTAGACTTGCTTTCAGTTAGCATCCTTTGCCACCGAATTTGTTGAGGTAACAGTCTTGGTTCATTTTGATCTCCTGAAGTGTAGTTCTTTATTGTGTACTTCAAGTTCACATAATCTTGTTCTTGGAGAACCGGTTCATATGGGTCTTTAAACAGTGCTTCACAGAGTTCCTTAGATTTTGAACATCAACTGTCTCTTCATTGGAGAAGATCATCTCCCTGTTTAGAGGACATAGGAGCAGACGGTTGAGGCTTTGGTGGTTGATCAACATCATCATCACTAGAAGAAGAATAATCCACCAAACCTGTAGGTTTACTTGGGGGGGGGGATTTAGCAGATATGGGGGAGACACGTTTAGGAGAGTGTCTATGAGGGGATTCCTCAGTAATGGGTTCCTCAAGACGCTTGGCCTGTATAGGAGACGTACGTGTCCATGGTGTAGTATCGGAAAATAAAAATTCTGTAAAATGGGATGCTCCATCAAGTGCATCTGGTTGTGATGCACTCTCATGTGGAGTGTGGAAAGGGAGTTGTGAGAGCTCACGGGGTGGTGCAGAGGCACCTTGGATGGGAGACTCCAAGTCTTCTTCATCAACTAAGGAGAAAGTTGATGAAGGAATAATAGGGGTGTCCCTTTGTACAACCATGTCCTTTTGGGAGGGCATGGAGGAGCTGGGTTTGGTTGAGTGTTCCTTGGGTTTGGTGAGGATATTTTCAACACTTACTAACTTTTGGGAGTCAGTAGATGGCATATGAGTTTTAACCCTTTGGGTACCCTTAGACTTCTTTGAGGAAGTCTTTGGGGGGCTTTTTGAGTGTCTCCGCTTTTGGGTTTTAGATGCTTGGGTAGAAGGCAAAGGTTCTTTTGGCTTCGTAGCATCAGTGGGTGCGGAGGTAGATGTGCCCGACACTTTGGATCTCTTTCGAGATTTGGGCACATCAGTTACTCGAGGTGCAGCAGAGATAGAAGACATACCTGAGGTTCTTTGAAGACGGGGTTCATTTTCACCCCAAGAGAGAGTTGCATTTCTTGCAAACTCAACCATAGAAGGTCGGAGAGGGTGCCTTTTTCATTATTTGATTTCCCACTTGATGAAGAGGGGGATCATATAAAATATCATCCCTTTTCTCAAGTTTGTCTGCCAACTTTGCATTAATAATAAGTGAGAAACGGCGCTGGAAAGGTACCTGAGGACGTCGGAGAGTAGAGAAAGAAGAGATCATTTCATTGAAGAACTAGCTTGCAAAGTCTATCCTTCTTTGAAATATCAAAGCATGAGCTAGTTCCGTTATCTGAGATGGTGACTGATCAGGACCTCCCGTCTTTTTGCTTAAGCACAGAATAAGATGATCAAACAAGAAGTTCCAGATGTTCCCCATATTCTTTCTTAGAAGTGTACCTGGACCCTTTGACTTTTGACCCTTTTTCTCTTCCAAGTAATTCATGACAGATACCACCATTTGGTGTTCATTTCCAAGAGGAAAAGGTTCATAAGAGTCATAGGAAGGAAGCTTGAGAATATTTCGAACATCTTCCACTGAAGATCACATCATGTTCATCATTACTGAGAACAGATGCCAGAACCTGATCTGAGGAAGCATCAAATGTGCATGTCAACCAAAAGTTTCCTAAGAGAAACTTACTCATCTTGAGTTTTGCTGTAAGAGCATACTGGAGAGGGCATCTTTGAAGGAACCAGCATATGTCATTGTACTCAGGATGAGCATTATCAGTTCCAATATGTCCAAAGTAATTGCATGCAGGAAATGAGAGAGATCCAAAGGTGATGGTTTGATCTTCTGTGGATTTTGATGGAGAAGCCATTGAAGAAGGATGAGAAGTTGCAGGTTTGAAGGTTTTGCTCTTGTAAGTTGAGAGAGAGAGGATGCGAGAAAGGTGGTAAGGAAGTGGGGGAAGTGGTTATATATGAGAGGGAATTTCAATTTTCAAAAACTAATGATGACCTTAGGTGATTGAAAGGTCAGAATTCTAAGGGTTTTAGGGTTGAATTCGGCGCATGCTCTCTGACATTAATGATGTTGATGATGTCATTAGGGATAAGATCAAAGAATCTTGGTCACTAAGAATGGTATACCAAGGGTTATCTTTAAAGGGTTAAAGAATGTGAAGAGTTTTAACGGTTACCTCGGTGAATGTATAACATCGGTGGCTTGAGAGACAAGGGTAACCGTGGGTGGCTTAAGGGTTAGGGAAAACGTCGGTGGTTAGGGACGACGTCAGTGGCTAGGAGAGAATGATTGTCGGTGGATCGAGAGAGGGTGCAATCGTCAGAAAGTGACGTCAGTGGTGGAGGATGACGTCGACGTCGGTGGGTGGCTCTCGGTAGATGGCTCTCAATGGATGAGGCGTCGGTGAATGAAGGGTGACGTCGGCGTCGGTAAGTGACGCAACGTCGGTGGATGATGATGTCACGTCGGTGGGTGTGCCCTCGGTGGTTTGTCGGAAAGTGACACGTCGGAGACAGGGATCAACCGTCGGTGGATGACGCGTCGGTGGCTCGTCGATGGATGGCGTGTCGGCGGTTCGTCGGAAAGTGGTGCTTGTCGGTGGCTCGATGTGGCGATATCAGTGGCTAGAAGTGGTGATGGTGACCGTCGGCGGCTAGGGCGACGTTGTCGGTGGCTATGGTGGTGTTTGTGGCTATGGTGGCATCGGTGGTTATGGTGGTGGTGTGAGAAGGTGTTTATGGTTTTAGGGTTAGGGTTTTATTGGGAGAGATGAAAGAGAGAGGGGGTGCCACGTCGGTTCTCACCGACTCTATATATATATATATTATTATTATTATTATATATATGACTTACATATATATAAATATATAATATATATACATATAATATATATATAAATATATATAAAACATATATTTATATTAATATATAACACACATATATATATATAATATACATAAATGTATATCATATATACATACACATAATATATAAATATATATATATATATATGTTAGTCTATATTCATCATACCTAATTCACCGATGAGGAACTTGAACCTTGCTTCATCAAGGGGCTTTGTGAACAAATCAGCTAATTGATACTCAGTGGGAATAAAGTGTAGTTCCACATCACCTTTAGAGACATGATCTCTTATAAAGTGATACCTGATATCAATGTGCTTAGATCTTGAATGAAGCACAGGATTGTTGGCAATGGCTATTGCACTTGAGTTGTCACACAATATTGGGATTTTTGAGAAGATCTGATTGTAATCACACAGCTGATTTTTCATCCACAATATCTGTGCACAACAACTTCCAAGAACACATATTCTCGCTTTCAAAGTAGAGAAGTAGACACCGAATGTTGTTTCTTACTTGACCAAATTTCACAAGCTTTCCACCAAGTAACTGACAACTTCCAGTTGTACTTTTTCTGTCTATTTTTGAACCTGCAAAATCAGAATCAGAGTACCCGATGAGATCGAAACCTGAGTCTTTGGGATACCAAAGACCCAAATTTATGGTACCCTTTAGATACCTAAAAATTCTTTTTCACAGCAGTCATATGTGATTCTTTAGAATTTGCTTGGTATCGAGCACACAGACAAGTAGCAAACATAATATCAGGTCTACTTCCAGTAAGATGAAGAAGAGATCCTATCATGCCTCTATAATTTGTAATATTAATAGAAACACCATCAGGATCAGAATAGAGTCTAAGAGGAGGAGCCATAGGACTTTTCATGGTAGAGCAAGTATCAAGTTGAAACTTTTTCAGAAGATCTTTAATGTATTTACTTTGATTAATGAAAATACCTTCTGGAGACTGTTTTACTTGCAAACCAAGAAAGAAAGTTAACTCCTCTATCATGCTCATTTCATACTCTTTTTGCATGAGGGAGCTAAACTCATCACACAAGGATTCATCGGTGGCTCCAAAAATAATATCATCAACATAAATTTGAACAAGAATGATATTACCTTGTGATTTCTTGAAGAAGAGAGTGTTGTCAACTTTGCCTCGTATATACTTATTTTTAAGAAGATAGTCTGAGAGAGTATCATACCAGGGACGAGGAGCTTGCTTCAGTCCATACAAAGCTTTATCCAGCCGATACACATGATATGGATGGACTAGATCTTCAAACCCAGGTGGTTGCTTCACATACACTTCTTCTGCTAGTTCACCATTCAGGAAGGAACTTTTGACATCCATTTGGAATACCCGAAAATTCTTCTAAGCTGCATGGGCAAGAAATATTCGGATAGCTTTCAATCTGGTAACAGGAGCAAAAGTTTCATCATAATCAATTCCTTCCTCTTGCCGATATCCTTGAGCAATCAGCCTTGCTTTGTTCCTTATGACAGTTCCTTCTTCGTCCATCTTGTTTCGAAACACCCACTTTGTTCCAATAATGGTTTTGTTGGATGGACGAGGAACTAACTTCCAGACTTTGTTTCTCTCAAATTGTGAGAGTTCTTCTTGCATGGCAATTACCCAGCTAGGATCAGCTAGGGCTTCATTTATCAGCTTAGGCTCAACAATAGAAACAAAGTTGACGTATAAGCACAGATTGCTTATGCCTCTTCTTGTTTTTACACCAACCTGTGGATCACCTATAATTTGATCTATTGGATGATCCATGGTCCACTTTAGTGCAGGAGGTAAGGGAGGAGGTAGAGAAGAGGATGAGGTAGGAATTTGAGATGGTGAATGTAGGTTAGTGGGAGATATGATGTTTTGGTGGGTAAGGTATGTTGTAGAGTTAGTTTCAGGAGGTGGAGAAGAAAGAGAGGGTTCTGAAGATAAGGTGGTGTTTATGGGAGGCTGAGAAGGGTTGTTATCTTGTTGATCTGGAGGATTGAGTTGAGAGGAAGATGGAATTTCACCAACAAATTCATCAAACTTTAGGTTGTAGATTCTGAAGGCTCTTGAGGAGAGAGAATAGCCCATGAAAATTCCATCATCAGACTTTGGATCAAATTTTCCAAGTTGTTCCCTGTCATTTAGCATGTGACAAGCACAACCAAATACATGGAAGAAGTCAACTGCAGGTTTCCTACCATGGAAAACTTCATAAGGATTCTTGTCATGCCTTTTCTTCTGCCCAAAAATAGGTTGGCAACTTGGATTCACTCAGCATTGATCTTGCAGCTTCACACAGCGTCCGGTTCTTTCTTTCAACAACACCATTTTGTTGAAGAGTACGAACAGCAGAGAAGTTCTGAGAGATTCCTTTTAGGTCAAAGAAATCTTCCACAGCAGCATTTTTGAATTCTGTGCCATTATCACTTCTGAAGGACTTCACCAGTTTACCATTCATATTTTCAATCTTTCTTGTAAACCTGATGATTTCTTCAGCAGCATCACTCTTGTGTTTTAGAAAGAACACCCAAGTATATCTAGAGAATTCATCGACGATTACTAGCATATACTTTTTACCACCCAGACTAGGTGTGCTTACTGGACCACACAGATCCGTGTGAAGCATTTGAAGAGGTTGAGAGATAGATGAGCATTGTTTTGTTTTAAAGGAAGTTCTGGTGAGTTTTCCATTTTCACATGCTCCACACAGCTTTTCTTTTTCAAAAACTATTTTTGGCATTCCAACAACCAGCTCTTTGTTGGAAAGTTTGTTCAAGGTTTTAAAGTTTAGATGAGAGAACCTTTTATGCCACAACAAACTTTGTTTGGCTAGTTCTTGAGAGAGGAGACACACAGCTTCTCCAATTGCACTTTCCTTCATGTTGATCATGTATACATCATTCAGTCGGGTTCCTGCTAGTACAATCTTATTCTATACATCAAAGACCAAGCACACACACAGCTGAAACATGACCTTATAGCCCAAATCACATATTTGGCTGATGCTTAAAAGATTGTACATTAGCCCTTCAACATGAGCTACTTTAGAGAAAGTGATGGTTCCATTTGATATGGTACCATATCCTTTGGTGATCCATTTTCCATTTCCTCCAAAGGAAACAGTGGGTCCCTTTTCTTTTGAGAAGTTAGAGAGAAGAAATTTGTTTCCGGTCATGTGTCTTGAACATCCGCTATCCATGTACCATATGTGATCTTTATTTGGTACCTGCACCTGAAAACAAATTTAGACTTTTGGTACCCATTTTGAGGTGGGTCCTTTGGGATTAGAAGGCATTTTATTTCTGCGAAGATCCAAATCTTTTGGGCAATTTTTAACAAGATGAAGAGTATTGCCACAATTATAGCACTTCTTTAAAGAAAAGGCTCTTTTAAAATCCATATCATCAAAACTTTGGACAGAAGTTGATGACTGAGAAGAGGAGGGGTGACCGACACCTGGTCTTGGTCCAAGAATACCTTTACTAGGATTTCTTGATTTCTTCAAGTTTACTGACCGAGGAATAAGATCAGTAACTATTTGAGATTTCTTTTTAGATGAAAAATTTGATTTAGAAAAAATTTTCTTTTGAGGAGAAAATCTTTTTGGAGAGAGATACTCAGGAACATTTGAAGGATGTTCCTGGGAGTACCTTGACTCATAAATACTTAGAGAATTTAAAAGTCTTTGAATAGGTTTGGGAGAAGAAGAAGGGGAGCTTGGAAAAGTTGAAACTTTTGAAGACTCAGGAGAGGGTTCTTTAGCTTTAACAAAGACTCCAAACTTTTTGGCATTGGACTCTACTTTTAGCATGTCTAGCAAATCTATTGAGTGGACAGAAGTAGAATCCTCAGATGAGTAATCTAAAAGATCAGCATCGTCATCAGAGAAGAAACCAGCAGGAAAGCCTTGACATTCGGATGATGGAAGTGGAAGGTCGGAAGGTTGAGGATCATCTTTTCCATATCCAAGTCCAGACTTGTCCTTACAATAGATTTGATCTAGAAGAATCTTTTCTAGATTTTTTGAAGATTTAGTCCACTTAGAAAGAACCTCCTGTTCCTTTTCAAAAGTATTGGAAATCTTTGTTTTCTCTTCAGAAAGACTGTCAATTAAATACCTTAGGTTTTCTAGATCAGCTTTCATTTTGTCAAAGTCCTTGAGTTTAGAAAAGCAGGATAGAAGTTGATCATTTAAACATTTAATGTGCAAGTCAGCCTTTTTCTTTTGATCCTTTAAGTTGCAAAAGTCAATAGTTAAAGAATCAAAAAAAGGAATCAACCTTTTGATCATCAGTGAGAAAGGTAAAAGGATGTACCTAGGGCTTTGTTTCTGATGTAGATCCCTCAGTAGATACAAGGGCAGTGTAGAGTGACTTTTCCATGTCTTCCAGCTCATCGATTTTGGCCATGAGGCATTTAGTGACATACCCACTCTCACTCTAAGAGGTTTGCTCATCCTCCCACCAATGAGCCTCAGCAACCAAAGTTTTACTTTTACTTTGGTTTCTTTCTTTTTCCCTCTTATATTTATCTTTGTACTTCTTATATCTGGAGGTTTCTTTTGATTCAGAATTTTCTTTAGAAGAGTGGCTATTTCTCTCTTCATGCTTCCTAGAAGCTGATTTTGAGAAGTCATGGCCATAAGAAGAAGAAGATTTGAGATTAGAGGGAGCTTTTGATCTGCACTCAGAAGCGAAATGACCTTTCTTTCCGCAATTGAAGCATTCTTCATTTGCTTTATCAGAAGAGGGTTTTTGAGAAAAAGGTTTTCTATTAAATTTAGAGCGGTTTGAAGAAAATCTTTTATTCTTAAGGTTTCCAGCGATCATTGTCATACTATCAGAAAGTATGTCAATGGCTGATTCTTCTCCTTCATCATCAGCAGCACTATAGTATGCATCTGATAGATGAGAAGAGTCTTCCTTAATATCTTTTTCAGAATCAGAAGAAGGATAGGTGATTCTAGGAACACAAGAAGAAGATTTTGAATCACCTATCAAAGCAACAGAAGAAGATTTGATATCTTTTATAAGAGATTTTCTCTGGTTCTTGGTCTGTTCATAATGTAGAAGAGTTCCATAGGGAGCAGTTAAAGTCATTATTTCTAAGTCCTTAGTTTGCTTAATGCAAGTACATATGGTTTCCCAGAAGTCTGGGAGACAATCCATGAACTTGCAGAGAACTTCTTCATTATCGTAAACTCGTCCAAGAACTTTGAGATCATTGAGAAGACAGTTAAAACGATTGAAGTAGGTGGAGAGAGATTCTCCTTTTTCATGGGAGAAAAGTTCATACTTTCTAACAAGACAGATCCTGTTAGATTTCTTGACTTCTTTGGTGCCTTCATATAAGAGTGTCCCACATTTCTTTAGCAGTGGAGAGGTTAAGAAGAGAGTGATACACTTCATCAGGAAGAGATACAACAAGAGCATATTTGACTTTAGTGTCTAGAGCAACTAGGCGTTTATCATCTTTACTAAATTTGTTTGAAGGTTTGATGATATATCTACCAGTTTTCTCACTCCTTTCATCATCTGACTCTATGTCTTTTCCTTCAGCGTCTTTTTGTGGGCCAAAGCGAGCCCATATTTTAGGAACAATAGGTCCCTCACTAAGAATGTTGGGATACCTGCAATCGATCCCTTCCAAGAATAATAGCATACGATTTTCCCATAACTCAAAGTTACTTGGGTTGAACCTTGGAGGTTTGGCCAAGGATCCTAAATCATATGTATTACTGGAGGAGGTATGCAAAGTACCATCAACATTTGAAGTAGTAGCCATCACAGATCTGGTTTATTGAATTAAACCAACTGCTCTGATACCACTTGTTAGTCCCCAAAGAGAGATGGCTAAACAAGTGAGGGTTTTTGTAGAAGGGGGTTGAATACAAACACATAGAATATACTCTTTTTAAATTTTTTAATATAAATATCAAAAATTTACACACAGAAAGTTTGTTGCGGAAAGGAATAGACACACTATTCTAACAAACTAAACACACAGATAACAGTAATTAACTTATACACTAAGGAAGTTAAAACAAGACTGTTATAACACACAGGATTGCCGGAGTCAAACAAATAATCACTTTGAAGATTTGTTGAAAGCATGAGTTTTATGGGAAGGACTTCATCTCCTTTTATAGTTCCCATGCATGGGATGCATGTGGACAGCTGTCAAGGATTCATTAGCTGGAAATGTATCTGTTGGACAAAGGAAGAGACCACTCCCTTTGTACTAGAATAATGGATGAACCATTCTTTGTAGCACGTAATGTCAGATAACTTTATCTTCTTTTCTTCATGCTCTGTGAAGTCCCATCAAACCTTTTAGCTAAAAGACGAATATTCCTTTTATAAGAATAAAAGAGAATGTCTTTATTTAAGGTTTAATGCGCAAGTTCTTGCTGCCCACGTGTCTTGCATTTGTTGTGAGTCAAGAACTTATCTCTTGAAAATTGCTAAGTGATACATGAGCCTATGTATCACATCGGTGGATACCTTGTAAGGCTGGAATTGATAAGTGTACACATTGCTTAGTGATCCTCAAATCTTACTAAGTGCGGAGAGTGTACACCCTTGTAGTTGTGACTTGATATCACAGCCTTATAAAATATACCACAATTTCGGTGACCAAGATATATAGTGTCGATGACCATGAGTACTAACTTGATGACCTCATCTTGTATTGATGACCCAATACTTTGATGACTTAAATGTGTACCATCGGTGACCCACTATATTGATGACCCAACTTTGGTAATTTGATCTGAATATTGAAGTTAGTTGGTACATCCAAAATTCCACTTTTTGATGTACAACCCTTGATTGAATAGTCTTTGACTTTCCAATACTTGAAGCATATTCCAGACCTTTAAAAGAACCTATAAAAATCAATCATACAAAGGAAGGTGGTTCATCACCAAATCATCGGTGACCCAACATTTAAAGTAGCTTTGGCTCGTTGTAATTGAGTGTCGATAAGCGCTTGAGCCGCAGGGGGAATAGTGAAAGCAGGAGTTGAGGTACTTGTTAAGGAAACACCGGGATCACTTAGATTAGTCGTTGACATGACAGTTGAATAAACTGTATGACCTACGTTCAGTGTTGGCATGGATGTAGCACTGGTAGGATTTCCTCCCAATCCTCGTGAAATGTCCGGAATGGGCATCACAATGGGAGTTCCGACTGGGCCACGAAGGCTCTCAATGTGTGAAGACACGTGTTCCCTATTTGGCTCTAGACTCGAAGTGCATACAATCAAATTCGAAGCAGGTGAGCTACTGCCTCTTGTTTCAATAGATGTGCCTCCCGAATGGAGGGGAGCTAGATAAGGAGCTAGACTCACAAGTATATGTGAAACTGTCGGCTGTTGGGAGCCTCAGAGTGGCTAGGAGGGGCGTGCATATGCGCTGCTAGGTCCACAGCGTCTTGTCCACTAGACATACCCAACGAATGAGTAGGGCTAGTGGACGCGGTTACCTAGATGGGGGAGTCTGGTCTCGCGCTCACTATAGTTTTTCTCGTCTCATCGCTCACGCTCACACTTTCTTTTTCAACTAAATCTCCCTCCTCTCTCCTTATCTCTCCAGTATAAGGCTTGGTGAATATGTCGGACATCGATCCAGAGACCTGATCTGCTTAAAATTCGAAGGGTTCATTCGGCTCATCATGTTCATCATATGTTGCAGCAGTTTGCTCGTCAGAGTCCGATGAGAAATCTGTTAGAGGTGGTTGTTGGCCAATTCTGTGAAGAGCTTGTTTATCAATGGCTGCGGTTCTTGGACGGCGGGAAAGTGGTTGAGTATCGGATTCATCCTCATCAGATGATGAAGGTCGTCGGCGAACACGGTTACGGCTAACGAGCATCTTGAATTGTGGAGTAGATCGAGAAGTAGAAGCAGCTCTTGGGATAGTGGGTGGTGGTATTGGGATGGAAGGGGCAGCAGTTGTTGGGATTGGCTGATCAAGTGCACCACCCTCGTCATGTCCCTTTACAATTCGCTCATCACCCTGTTCAGGATCCCTATGATCCTGAACCTGCTCATCTACCCTAGGACCCTCTTCTTGCACAATATGTTCCTCGTGGATTGGCTCTTGGACAGGCACAACCGGAGGTGGTTGAGCCATTAAGCCGTGTCTCTCCCTATAAGTTATCACACTCGATGCCTTCTTATCAGCATAGGCAAGTAGTGCTTCAGGGATTGGCATGATGAAGTCAAACTTGTGGTCATTGAGCTTGAGGAACTTCAGCGAGTTGGTTGGTCCCAACGGTGATCCGGTTCGTCTAGGTATATCAGGTTTGGATGACAGCATGGCATGGATAAATAGTTGAAGGAACCGTTGGAAGGGTACGAAAGCACGATTGCGTGAATTTGATTTGTCTTCAACGAGTTCCACGAAGTCCGTCCAGATGAGCATAGCGTAATCATAGTGACGGTTGAATACGATACCGTGAAATATGCGTAAGGCCGCAGTATTGGCCTTGTCCATGCAGGTGTGTTTGCTAGTTAGACATCGATTGACGATGGTGAACAATGAAAACCAGATGTGAGACAGGTACATTCTTTTGAACTGGTCGGGGCTTGTGAGGGGTTCGGGTGAGTTGTATCCAAGAGCTCGAATATCTACACAGAGTTCTTCTTCCGTAGCTAAGGCATCATAAGGGCGTTCGTCGGTGGCGACAGGCAGGCGGAGGATTCGACGAATCCGAGATGGTGTCAAACGAGTGACAAAGTCTTCGATCTTGGCAATGAAGTGATGGTCACCGTCATCTGGATGGTATGTTAACGTATACCAGAACTGCTGGAGATAGAACAGTGGAACTCGATGATCCAAGGCAGAAGCAAAGCGAAGAGGGTGGCATTGGAGGATATCGAGGATGACTTGGTGTTCGATTGTGATGCCAAAATCGAGACGGTGATTGTTTGGTTTGATTTTTCTAAGTTTTTCTTTAGGCATCAAGATTTCGTCTCGGTTGACAGCGTTAGTACTGGGTTCGGTTGATCGTTCAGAGGGCATGGGGTGTTCATCATCGGAAAGGTTCGGATCGTTGATAGCTGCCATTAGAACTGAAAGAAAACAGTTAGCAAACCATTGGAAAAGTTAGTTCTATGGATGAAGTCAGGTTATAAAAAAATATCCAAGTCTGAATGTCGAGTCCTAAGGAGTCGATAAACCTGAGTATCGAGCCTAGTGGTGTCGATAAACATTTTTATCGAGTGCTATAGGATCGATGAAAAAAAATGTCAAGTCAAGTTGGGTCGACATAAAGACTTGGTGAAATTTTGTAAGATCAAACATGTGAGAATCGACAATAAAGATGTCGGGCCATGGGGAATCGAGAATCACAATTTATCGAGTCTCAAATACTCGAGAAAGTTGTACTTAGAGAAGAAGAAGTAATTTTATCGATCCTTAGATTGTCGACAAAAAATTATGTCGAGACCTAAAGGGTCGAGAAAAATACTTGGGCAACTGAAGAACAACTTATCGATCCTAAAAGACTCGATAAAAATTTATGTCGTGTCCTTAAGGGTCGATAAAAAACACTTAGGATTTTTGATGATAAGGTTATCGATCCTATAAGACGCAATAAAAATTTATGTCGGGTCTTTAAAGGTCGATAAAAAACTTAGAATTTTTTTTGAAGATGTTCTTATCTACCTTGAGGACTCGACAAAAATCTAAGTCTTGCCTTTAAGGAATCGATAAAAATTCAAATAAGAAAAGTTAAAAACCTAAGGGAACAGATGCAAAAATCAGCCTAAAATTTAAAGAAAATCCTATGTCTGGGTGCGATTAGTGATAGTGAACATATCTAAAACATCAGCTAAGCCAAATAAGCACAAAAAGAACCCCAAAATTGACAGAAATCAACACAAAATCAGAAAACCCATGGTTTTTGGGAAACCGAACAGTTCATATGACAAAAACACAAACATGCAATGATTACAAGTGAAAAAGCCATGAATTAAAGTTGCAGGTATAGAGATTGCGAACCTGGTGATGCTTTCATATTTGTGAAACTCGAAGATTTGTGAAAACACTTTCTGGAACTCAAGAACTCGAAGGGTTTTAGAGAGAAAGAGGGAAAATCAAACTTGTTTGAAAAGTAAGTGTATGAGAGTGGGGCCCGATATTTAAATAGTGGGTCATCGGGTGATGACACGTGGCAAGTTCTCATTGGCCCGAAAAAGTTGATGACATCAGCAAGATGTCGAGCGTGGTTTTTGTCGGGCCAAACTTGGTCGATAAATACAATTTTGTCGAGCCAATAGGGGCCGAGAACTTTTGACTTTGATTTTAAAACTAAGTCTGATTTGATTTAAAATAAATTAGTGCTCCCCCGTGAAATAAGAAAACTTTGCTCCCCCTAGAATTGTGAGATAGTAAAAAACGCACCTTGCCGCTCCCCCTCGAAGCCTGAAATGGTTAGAAAAAAATAGCGGAAAAGAAAGAAAGAAAAAAAAAACGAAAATACAGAACTGTAAACAAAATTCAAAAGCCAACAAACGAGAAACCAAGAGTGATGCAGATTCACAGTTAAGACAAGGGGAATGTGCATAAAAACTTGGATAGACCTTTTGTGTATTTTGAAAAGTTTGATTTAGAAAATCAGGTTTTAAGATTCAGCATGCCCAACTTGGACACTAGGAGCTGGAAGCGTTTCTCATCCAGAGCCTTAGTGAATAAGTCGGCAAGCTGCAGTTCTGTATTGACAAAGTATAATTCAATCGTATCTCTTTCGACATGATCTTTAATGAAATGATACCGAACATCGATATGTTTAGTCTTCGTGTGTTGGACAGGATTGCTTGAGATGGCAATTGCGGTTTTGGAGTCACAGTATATGGGAATCTTATCAAACCAGAATCCATAGTCCTTGAGTTGTGTGCGCATCCAAAGGACTTGAGAACAGCAACTTGCGACAATAATGTATTCGGCTTCCGCGGTAGATGTGAAGACGCAAGCTTGCTTTTTCGAGTACCAACTTACCAGTTTATCGCCTAAGAATTGAATGCGTCCCGACGTGCTTTTACGATCAAGCATGCATCTAGCATGATCAGAATCTGAAAAGGAAGTTAGCTCGAAACCCGTATCCTTGGGATACCATAGGCCAAGATCAGTAGTACCTTTTAAATACCAAAAATTACGTTTGATAGCACTCGGCTGAGATTCTTTTGGAGATGCTTGATATCTAGCGCATAAACATGTGGCAAACATTATGTCCGGTCGACTAGCCGTTAAATACATTAAGGAACCAACCATGCCCCGGTAGTTTTTAGAATCTACCGCTTTTCCCAAGGGATCAGCGTGTAGTTTTGAACCCGGGGACATGGGTGTAGCAATCGGAGTACGTGACGTCATGTCATATTTACTTAACATATCCGAGATGTATTTCGATTGATTGATGAATATTCCCGTTGAAGATCGTTTTATTTGAAGGTCGAGGAAAAAATTCATCATTCCCATCATGCTCATATTAAATTTTGTAATCATGAGTTCGGAGAACTTCTTGCATTGTTGTGAGTTAGTCGAACCGAATATAATGTCGTCCACATAGATCTGAATTAGCATAATATCGCCATCTTCCTTTTTAATGAAAAGAGTTGGATCGATTTTACCTTTGTAGTATCCATTTTTCACTAAATAGGCAGACATGCTGTCGTACCATGCGCGCAATGCTTGTTTTAAGCCGTAAAGAGCCTTGTCGAGGATGTACACATGATTTGGCTTTGAAGGACCGACAAACCCGTCAGGTTGGGAGACGTAGACTTCTTCACGTAGAACACCATTCAAGAAGGCCGTTTTGACGTCCATTTGAAACACCACAAAATTCTTGTGTGTCGTGTATGCTAAGAACATTCGAATTGCTTCAATACGGGCCACAGGCGCAAATGTCTCGTCATAATCAATCCCTTCTTGTTGGCGGTATCCTTTTGCTACAAGTCGGGCTTTGTTGCGTATGACAACTCCATCTTCATCTTGCTTTTTTTTAGTACCGATGATGGTTTTGTTGTGTGGACGGGGAACGAGACGCCAAACCTTTAAACTCTCAAATTGATTGAGTTCCTCTTGCATGGCCACAATCCAATCAGGATCATTCATTGCTTTTTGAATGGATGTGGGTTCGATCTTGCTTAGAAAAATGGAGAACATACAATAGTTGGCCGAGGCGGAGCGTGTCGTGACAGGTTTGGTTGGATCTCCAATAATCTAATCAACGGGATGAGAACGGACCCATTTGGATGTATGAGGAAGCGGTTGAAATGCATTAGGGTCCGGGGTATCATCTTCATAAGAACCGAGAGGAAGATCTTGAAGTGATTCCAAGGCTAGAGCCATGGCAGAGGATCTAGTGGAACTAGAGACATCCTTAGGGGATGAGGTTGATGGTGGGGGAGAAGATGTTGGTTCAGTCGGAAGCGGGTTGAGACTAGGTTGAGCATCAGGTTGAGCAGTAGGAGCATCAGTTTGAGCGGGAAGAGCATCAGATTGAGCGGGAGGAGCGGATGTAGATGAGCTTGGAGTTGCAGCAGTTGAGACGGTGTCCGTTTTAACTGGCGGTCCAGAAAGGTTGGTAGTCTCGGCAACCTCCAAGATAGGCGGAGTGATCTGATTCGGGATATCAGTGTGAGAACCAAAGTAATCCGAGTAAAAGTACTCGAATAAATCATCCAGATTGGAATTAGTAGCTTTGGATGTAGAAGGTTGAGCGGGGTTTGGGGCAGGTTCCGAACGGATGTGTTCGGAAGATAAAATACCGGTGAGTGCGGGTCCAGAACTGTCTTGTTCAGGAGCCATTTCGGCTTTAGGATCAAACTGAATATTGACGCTTTCTGTGATACAACGAGCATGTTTCATGTAGACCCGATATGCTGAGGCATTTGGAGAGTAGCCAAGAAAATAAGCTTCATCGGCCTTTGGCTTGAGTTTTCCACGATCTTCTTTTTCATTGAGAATAAAGCAGCGAACGCCAAAGGTTCGGAGATCGATGGAAAGAATGTGATTGTAGACTAACCGATATGGTGTCTTGTTGAAGCGCTTGTTGATGATGGAACAATTTTGAGTGTAGCAGGCGGTATTGACTGCTTCGGCCCAGAGGTAGAGTGGCAGTTTGGAAAAAGTGAGTATAGTGCGAGCCGCTTCAACGAGTGTACGATTCCGGCGTTCGACCACACCATTTTGTTGTGGAGTGCGAGCCGTAGAAAATGTGTGTGAAATTCCCACTGATTCGAGATAACCGTCAAGTGAACGATTTTTGAATTCGGTTCCATTATCAGTACGGATGGTTTGAGCGGTAAGTTCTAGTTTGACTTGAATGGTTTTCAAGAACATAATAATGGTTTCGGCGGTCTCATCCTTGGAGCGAAGAAATTTAACCCACGTAAAGCGAGAAAAATCGTCAACCATAACTAGAACATACTTCTTTCCATGAATACTTTGAATCCGCATCGGGCCACACAAATCCATATGTATGAGTTGAAGGGGTCGAGTTGTGCTATGAACCACCTTGGGTTTGTGAGAAACCTTCTTCATCTTTCCCATCTCGCATGCGTCGCATAAGTGTGGTTTGTCAAACTTCATTGTAGGTAGGTCGGTGACTAATCCGTTAATGGAAACGCGATTGATGTTCTTGAAGTTTAAGTGAGAAAGTCTTCGGTGCCATAACCAGGTCTTCAGATTAGAGACATTTGAGATTAGACAAACGTTGGAAGGAGCGGTCACTTGGGAAAGATTGATGATATAGAGATTGGATTTGCGTGTGCCGACCAATATCTCTTTTCCGTCAAAGGTTTGCACACAGCATCTTTCGGGTCAAAAATTGACTTCAAGTTATTTGGCACAGAATTTGCCAATACTTAGCAGATTGTGGCTCAGGCCTTGGACATAGGAAACATTTGAAATGGTGAGGTTGTTATGAATGATGTCACCATGTCCTTGGATGGGTGCTAAGTGATTGTTGCCAAATTTAACGAATCCGCCCTTTTTCTCCTTGTAATTGGCAAGCAGCTCCTTTTGTCCGGTCATGTGTTTGGAGCAACCAGAATCTAAGCACCACACATGACCGATCTGCACAAAATCAGGCAGATTTAGGTACCCATTTGTAAATGGGTCCTTCGGGGTTAGTTGACTTTGTACCTTTGGGTACCCACTTGAAGTGGGACTTAAGGTCGTTAGTCATGGTCGATTTAGGAACCCATTTATAAACAGACGGATTTGGAAAATAATTATGATGAAAATTATAAGAATTATGCATGGTCGGAAAATAATCACAACCATAATCAAACGAATTTAAGCGCACAAAGTCATTCACACCGCAATTTGAGCAACACATTTGATTACGTGAAAATTTAATTAAAAGTCGAAACGAATGAATAGTATACGGAAATAAAAATTGACGATTTGTTCTTTTGACATATGTAGAATTTGTAAATGAAAGTTTGTCTTTATTGCGAGATGACGACTTTGAAGTGCGTTTGCCTTTTTCAACCCAAACTTGTTTGGTCTTTAAACTATGAACATCTGAAACATCAATAGGACGCTTGTAGTACTTTTTGGAAAAAAATTGATTTCGATTTGTTACATTAACAGGAGTGTAACGCGTTTGACTTGTGGAACACTCATTCGGATCTTTCGGAAGCAAAACTGATTCAATTGGCTTTTTGCCTTTGTCCAAAAACTCCGTATGAGGTGGAAGTGTAGGATTGAAGTCAAAGTCAGCATTTAAATCGTTTAAACATTCGTTGTTGTCAAGTAAAGAAAGATTAGAATTTGCATCCGAAAAATACATTGGCTCAAGGTCATCTAATTCATCATCAATATGGTCGGGAGTAAGGGAAGTCTGCTTTTTAGGAGGAAAAGAAATGGTAATTGATTCAGTTGGACAGTCCTTTAAGTTATGTTGAGAATGTTTGGGATTGTCATCAAGTGAATCGAGTTCTTCAAGATCGTCTAATTCCTTTTCTATCTGTTTTTTTGTAAGAGAGAACATTTTTGTTTTGGAGGACAGTAGTTAGGATCAATCGGGAAGTATAAAAAATCACAGTCATCCAAATATGAGCTGACAAAGGCTTTACAAGAAGAGATATTAGAAGTTGTATCAACTTCGGGGTTTTGAGTTTGTAAAGCTTTGTTTTCTAAAGTCTGAATTTTAGCGATTAATGCCTCTTTTTCCTTGTCCGACGAAGAACGTTCGAGTTTCAACACTTTTTCAAGTTGAACAATTTTCTTTTCTAAAAATAGAGTGGGAATGTAGGGTTTACATTCAGGAATTTTATTTTGAAGTTCTTCGTCAGAATACGAGGGAAAATAGTAATTTGGAAGAGTTTCTTTTGAAGATTCCTCTTCTACTATTTGAGGATAGCAGAAAGGAATTTGATGAAAATTCTTGTTTTGTCTTTTCCAATCTTCCCTTTCTTCGACGTTGGACTCCGACTTCATAAATAGAATTTTGTAATCCGGACCAAGGTTCAGATATTCGAATTTATAGATAGTCGGAGTATTGTAGATGGACTTTTCTAAATGTTTCGGATTATCAAATCCTAATCCAGCTTTTGAACTTAACACTTTTGGAATGTTTAAATGAATTGTGTGCTCCGTTTGACCAATTTTATACAGTTTTAGTTCCAAATCTTTAAGTTTTTCCAAAAGGTCTTGTCTTTGAAAACTCACAAATTCATATTTTGATGAAAAATCTTCGGTCTCCCTTTTAGATCCGAGATTTGTTGTTTTAAAAGAATGTTTTCTTCTTGAAAAGCAGTTTTCTCCGTTTGATGATTGTGTGCAATACTTTGAGATGTTGCAAGTTCGGTTTGGTAAATTAGCAATTGATTATGATTATTTTCTAAGCGTGCTTCTAAGTTGGAAACCAAGAGTTTCTCGGTTTTCAACTTAGATTGTAATTCTTTTAATTTAAGCATTAAATCATGCATTTGGGAAAAGAAAGCGTCATAGTCAGAATGGCTTACCTCGGGTGTGTAGTCGGAAGCGGTTGACGGGGAATCATCAGAATAAGCCATCAGACTGAAGTGTGCTTGGACATCATTTTCCTCATCATCATCATCATTGCCTTGGTTGAGCCATTGTTCATCTTCCGCCATCAGAATACTTTTGTTTAGCCAACATTAACTTGTAGGTGAAGTAGTTTGAATCTTTGACGATTGGCTTTTTGCATTCACGGGCATAATGACCGGTCTTTCCGCAGTTGTAGCATAAACTCTTTTCACTCTTGAATTTATCTTCCGGTTTGGCTGGCGGACGTTGCTCTCTTGATTTTGCTTCGAAAAGAGTCTTTCGCTCATAATTCTTGTTACCCGAAGCATACCGTTGTTGATTTGGGTTAGAGCGACTGGCAAACTTTTGTTGAAAATCTCTTGTGAGGAGCACAAACTGTTGTTGGAATTGAGCAATGTCAGAATCATAATCAAAGTCTTCCTCTTCCAGTTCGGAAATAACCTCTTGAGGAGAGCTATGGGAAGTGATAGAGCTTGCTTTTGCAACTAGAGCTATGGGTTCAGTGGGCTTCTTGATCTTTTGGTTGGCCTCCATAGCTTCGAGCACTTCTTCTTCATCTTGAAGGAGGGTTTCATAGACTTCATGTAGATCGGGATCAACAAGATATTTGCTATGTTTAATTTGATTGGCAAATCGACGCCATTCAGGCAGCAAGTTACTTACAAATTTTACGTTGTTCTCGATCTTTGTTTTGCGAATCTCATTCTTACTTAGTTCAGTTACTAAGTGTACGAACCGGGAGTAGGTGACAGTAAGTTTTTCACCTTCTATGGCTTTGAAGTCCTCATATTGTGAGATGCAATTTGTAATTTTGAGTTGGGTCCCGATTTTTGTGCCAAGCATGAATTTCTCTATTTCTTCCCATATAGCTTTGGCGTTTCTTTTATGGCTGTCGATACTCATATAGATATCGTTCGGGATGCTCATGAGGAGATATGATCTTCCAAGTTGATCTCCTTTCATGATCCTCTTTTCGTTGTCATCATAGGCAGATTTAGGCTTGACTCCTTGTCGAGCAAGGAGGGGAGGACCGGCATTTGGGTTGGCTGGAAGAGTTTGATAGAAAACTGGAGGAGGGCCGTCATTGATTGAACGCATGATTTCATCGGCGAAATCATGGCGTTCAATAAAATCAAGGAAACGGTCTTTCCACTAAGAATATTCTCAGGGGAACAGAATATGCGGTTTCGTGTCTGAACCAATTGTCATTGCTTCGCGAGTGGTTATTGTACTTTGCTTGATGATCTCGATCAGTGAGTTTTTGGTAATTTTCTGAGATGTTTTTGTGAAACGGAAAGTTTTCTCGATTGACTAAGGGTCGACAAAATATTTTATTGGGTTAGGCTTTGTTGACAAGAGGTTTTGTCGGGTGATTGAGACTTGATAAGAAATTATTGTCGGGTATAGGGGACTCGATAAAAATTCTAAAAGAAAATAATTGAATCGATAAAAAGAAGTTATCGATCACAAAGGACTCGATAACTAAGTTTTTCTCGATCGATTAAGATTCGACAAAAAAAAATCCTTTGACTTGAAATAAAACGAATCGATAAGAAAATTATATCGATACCAGATGACTCGATAAATAAATCTTGTCGATTAGGAAGGTCTCGATAAAAAATCAAGGATACTTAATCCGAATTCTTCTTAACCGATAAACCAGAAACCAAAAACAATAGGGTTTTTGACTAAAAAGAACAAGTCTTTTTATGGACAAGAATGTCTAAGTTCTCGAGTTTCTTATTTGTTCAGTCAAGAAAAAAAATCAAAATTACTAGAGTTTATGATTTTACTAGAGAATTCTTTAGTAAGAAAAGCTGCAAGAGTCACTAGTTCCTGAGTTTTCTTATGTAAAGAATTTCAAAAGTAATTAAAATAAACTAGAATAATTTTAATTAAAACAGATTAAATAATTTTGACTAAAATCAAGAATAACTCACTATGAATCGACAAAAATTTAATCGAATGAAGTGATTAAATCGAGAAAAACAGATCTTAAAAAATATGAGTTTTTATCGGGTAAAGCTAAAATAGTTTGAATCGATAAAAACTCAAAAACGCAGAAATCGAAAATTTACCTTCTATTTCGTAAATAACTTCAGAAAATCAGAAAAACTCAGATCGTCTGTTCTGATGCCACTTGTAGATCCTAGATTATGCAAACACAATGATTATGAACAAGTAAATCGATAAGAACAAAGTGATTAGAGAATTTCCATAGTCATATATCTCACTTTGTATGATTACAATATGATTTGACAGTATTTAGCTCTCTTGTAATCGACTTGTTTCCACACGATAACCCTAGACTCCTATTTATATTGAAAGATCTAATCTAATTAAGGAAGAAAAGAGTTTAAGGAATTATAAACTTCCTTTTACAAATAATGCATATCCTTTCCTTATTTTGTCACAATAAGATAATAGACCTAACAGCTCTAAAACATGATTAACTCAAAAACTCGCCTTTGGTTGGGACAAACCACTTTTCAATTAAAATCATATGATTTAGATTTCCAAATGTCCCATAATATAATAATATGCATTTCCCAACTAAATACAACTATTGAAGACATGAAGGACCAAAAGCGTAAAGTCAACAAAGTCATAAATATGGAAATGTTTAACAATTAGAGTTAGGGTTGAATTAGAATTGTGTTAAATAAGGAAAAGATAATTATCTTGTAATTACGGCAATTATATAATGCCTCAAACTCTTATAGTTTCCTTATCTCATTATAACTCTTAGCAATATAAATAGAGGGTTAGGGCTAGCATTAGAAGTAGATCATTAATTCATATCCTTATTAGAAATAAGTCTTTCATTCATATCATAGAGAGAGAGAGCTTATTGAGAGATTACATTGTAATCGATATATTATATAAGTGAGATATACAACGTCAGTTATTCATATTAATCGTGTTCTTCGTATTTATGATCAAATACATCGTTACCTGATATTATATGAGATCAACAAATGGTATCAAAGCTAAACGATCAGAGTTTTGATTAATTCGCAAATATTTCTTGAAGGAAAAGGTACACACGGTTTGCTTTGCAATTTTAGAGAATTAAGATATTTTTTTTATGTGCTTGTTTATATTTGATTTTGATCTTGATTTATATGTGTGTGATTTCTTTGTGATTAATTCGATTTCGTCAAAAAGTTTTGATTTTTGAAGGATTTTTTTTCCAAAAACGGTTAATTTTTCATTCCATATCGCATCGATTTTGATCTATTTTGCCCAAACTCCAAGCTTTAAAGTTGTTGGTATTTGTCTTGCAAAAACATACTAAAATTTCATTAAATTTGGACATTGTTTGAATTTTTTTTCTTCCGGATGAATAGTGTTTTGGCGGGTGAATAGTGTTTGTCGGATGAATAGTGTTTGTCGGGTGAATAGTTACTTGTCGGGTGAATAGTGTTTTGTCTGGTGAATATGTTTTGTCGGTTGAATAGTAAAAAAAAATTAAATTAATTTTTTTTTTGTATCTTTGTTTTCTTAAATTTTTTATCGAATCCTATTTTCAAAAAAAACAAAAAATTTTATAATTACTTTTGTTTATTATGTGGTACTTTTGCTTCACTTTAATTATAAAACTCAGGGTCTCTGAATTCTGCAGGTTTTCTGGTTTAACGGTTCTCAATTACACACCATAAAATTTAGTAATTCTATTTACTTTATTGTGAAAAGTTTTTCTTCAAAAAAATCTGTTTTCAGAGTCAACTAGCAAAACTACTTTCGCTTATTTTTGCATTACTTTTGCTATTCTTTTTCAACAGAAAACTCAAGGTCTTTGATTCTTGCTGCTTTTTTGGATAAAGAATTATCTAGTAAACATCTTAAGCCTTAGAAAGTTTGCAGTGACCTTAATTGAGAAAACCTGAAACACAAGAGCTTAGCTGTTCTTTTCCTTAAAAGACTAGATAACTCTGTTACGCTAGATCTTTTGGTCAAGAACCCTTCGTGTCTTAGCTTTCTGGTTCATCGATTAAAGAACAAAACAGGTTTTTTTTCCTGGTTCATCGATTAAATCATACGAGGTATGAAGAAATGAAAAATCTTGAGTTGATAAAAATAAATTTTGAGTTGAAAAACAAAATTTCTGAGTTAGATAAATTCATAGATTCTGAGACTTATAGTGTTTCTATTTCAAGTAAAATTTCTGAATTCATGATATTTGAGAAAGAAAGACTTTTTAACTTCTGATGAAAAACACAAATTTGAAATTTAGCGAAAAGATTTTGAAAGCAAAATTAAAACTTGTGAACTGACCATTCAAAAACTTTCTAAACAAGTGTCAGATTTTGAACAAGTTGTGATTTTAGAACGAAAATCTTCCGAAGCAACAGGTGTTGAGCTATCAAAGCAAATTTCTGAACTTCAAAAACTTTTGGAAAACGAAAGAAAAGTGTTTGAAACTGATAAAAATAACGTTTTGAAGAAAAATGTGTTAATTTTATATAAGAATAAAGGTTTAGAAAAGGAAGTTGAAAATAAAATAAAAGTTTTTGAAGAGGAAACTTGTAAACTTTCAAACAACTTGTCTGAATTACAATCAAATTTTGTAACCGAAAAGAAATTGAGGTCTGAATTAAAAGGTAAATACTATTTGATTACGGAAGAAAAAGATTATTTATCTGACAAACTCATGAAACTTGAAAAAGTTTTTGAAGCTAAAACGAATTTTAATTTTAGTTTGTCTGATAAAGAAAGAGACCATCTTTTGTGCAAAATTAGAGAACTTGAACATGTAATTTCAAAACACAATAAAGAGAATTCAGTTTAAGTTGAAATTCTTAAACTGTTTAGTCCCGATACTACTGTTCTTTCTTCACATGATAATTCATCTGATTCTGATTATGTTTTCTCTTAATAAAAAGGTTCAAGTTCAATTTATAAGATAACTCCTCATTCTCCTGTTAGTGTCTGTAAGAATAACTGTTCTTCAAGTGTTCAATCAGTTAGTTATTCTAAAAGCTCCAAATCATATAGTTATTTAAATTCTTAGACTCATAATTTTAATCGGTTTCACAATGATTTTGTTGCTAATTCCGGTAATTTTAAGAAGTTTAAAATGGTTTGGAAAAAGAAGTCAACTACAGATGATAGTGTTGGAAACATGTCACATACATCTCCTGTACTTGATGCAGAATCATTTGTTTCCAAGACTGATTTACCTTATTCTATCAAGTCAATCAATCAGTTAATCATTCTAAGCACCATAAATCTTTTTTGTTCTACTTGTGGAACAAATGATTTTGTTGATCAACGGTATGTTCATAAATGGTATGGTACTTACAATATCCTCAATTCCCCATTTGTTACATCTAAAGCTAACCTCCAAGGACCCAACAAAGCTTGGGTACCAAAATCCTTTTAATCTGTTTTGTAGATACATCATATGTGTTATAAATTTCGCATATTCACATCACATGACAATCTTTCAAAAGGTAATGCTACATTTGAGGGAGAGTACCACGTTTTTTTATTATTATTATTAGCTTCATAGTATCTCAGCTATGAACCTGTTCTTTATTGTTTAGCTTCATAGCATTTCAGCTATGGATCTGCTCTTAATATTAGCTTCATATCATTCAGCTATGGACCTGCTCTTAATATTCGCTTCATAACATTTCAGCTATGTACATGCTCTTAATATTAGCTTCATAGTATCTCAGCTATGAACATGCTCTTAACATATTGACTTCTGAATACTTCAGTTCAGAACTCGAACTTAAACTGTTTCAGCTTCATATAAAATAAATATGTGTGTTAGGAATTAGAAGTTTCAATGGTCAATCCAAAGCCGGAATGACCTACCAATAAAACACATCCCTAGGTTAGAAACTTTGAAAGGGTATGATTAAAATAAAATTGAGTGCTTGTGAGATAAAAGAAAAAAAATCTGAGAGTGTCACAGGACTTAAAAAAAATATTTTGTCCTTACCAAACCTAAAGAGTTATCCGGGTAGCCACACAATCTATTCATTCTCGACTCTTTGGGGATGAATATTGAAAATAGACATGGACCCAATGTCGATAACTCGTGTCACCCCACCAAACTACTCAAGTATCTCACAAAAGATGCTTGTTTCATATATCACGAAGATTTAACATATCATCTATCTATTCTTCACTCGGAAGATTTAGATATTGAAACAAGAAGACACACCTCCGGTCTTCGAACATCATGTTCTATGCACGTTGAGTCTATTTTTGAGCCAAAATATATACAAATTTTTTTTCTTTCTACACTTGCACGAGTCTTTGAGACTCCACAAGCATATCTTTGTGTTTATGCAGGAACAGTTTGAGAAATTAGTTTTAAAACTTACTTCTATGATAAATGGAAGTCCTATCAGTGCCAACCTGCTGCCAACACTGAATATAGGCCACTAAATTGAATTTATTTTTGATTTAAGTGACAATAGTTGCTATTTGTGCTTCTATGTTAGAACTTTTACCCATTTTTTCACATTCGCTTATTGTCTTTGATCGTTCATAATGCTTCGGATTCTCCTTATCATTCTGAGGGGGAGAGAAAGTATCAAAGACAAATGCCCATTATGAGGGAGAAAAGTCATCATCAAAGGCACATACGAAGAAAGAAATGAGAAAAGTAATCACATCATCGCATCATATGAACTTGGAAGAAATCAGGATCGTTTCTCATATGAGCTTATCGACTCCACTTGGCCCGACATCATTCTTTATCGCATCAATGCCTAACCCGACAACAACAATGATATCGCGACATTTTGATCCGACATTAGGTCATCATACGACAAGTTCAAATTGAAGAAATCTCATCATGCCTAATTCGACAAATTCAGTTCATCGCATAGCCTAACCCGACAAACTCAAGCTATCTTTCATCAAACGACAAGTTCTACTCGAAGAAAGATTTTACCCTACGACTTCACGGCTTCTTCAACAATCTGTTATTGAACTTCATGTTATGGGGGAGCTACAAAGCTTATTAAGTGATCATATTCGTAGGGGGAGCTAAAGATTTCAAAAGTATATTTGTTGACAAAATTTCATCGTCTTCAAAAGTGCTAATTTGATAAAATTGTAATCTCGAATACAAAGGGGGAGATTGTTAGGTCTGAAAATATTGTATCCGAGATGACAACTATTGAAGACATGAAGGACCAAAAGCGTAAAGTCAACAAAGTCATAAATATGAAAATGTTTAACAATTAGAGTTGGGGTTGAATTATAATTGTGTTAAATAAGGAAAAGATAATTATCTTGTAATTATGGCAATTATATAATGCCTCAAACTCTTATAGTTTCCTTATCTCATTATAACTCTTAGCAATATAAATAGAGGGTTAGGCCTAGCATTAGAAGTAGATCATTAATTCATATCCTTATTAGAAATAAGTCTTTCATTCATATCATAAAGAGAGAGAGAGCTTATTGAGAGACTACTTTGTAATCGATATATTATATAAGTGAGATATACAACGTCAGTTATTCATATTAATCGTGTTGTTCGTATTTATGATAAAATACATCGTTACCTGATATTATATGGGATCAACAAACATGTTAATACTTCATAATGAACATTTTTGGCATGTACATGGTTTTTCACAAAACAACTTGAACTCATCTTGCTATATTTGGCTAGATCTAGGTTTTACCCTCATCTTAAGCTTCCTTTAGTGGAGACTTTAGATCCAACAACTCCCACCTCTTGAAACTTTATTTGGGTCATAACCAAAGCCTATAGATGTACCACAAGTAACCTCAAACTTAGATTCATAACAAATCTTAGTCAAAACCTCTAATCATAAAAAATATCCAAAAAAAGGGTCAAAACTTCAAAAACGTGGATATACATCTCAAGGAAGAAAATGTGATATTTAAACTTATATTTACTCAAAATAGATACGACACAACTTATGTAGCTCCAAAATTAAGTTTCCAACACTATAAATGCAATATTTTGACCAAGAAGAAGAAACCCTAAGTTTTTTGATGTGCTGCTTAGAGAAGAGGGTGGATTTTCATACCTGAAACAAAAGAGTCACCCAACAATAATTTATCCTCTTTCAAAATTTCCATTGAACTCATAAAGTTGGCTCCTTCAACTCCAAAGAAAGAAAACATCACACACACCAACCGAAAAGTGGAAATAGAGTCTTTATCCATAAAACTCTCAAAAGTCAAAACACACACAAAAGGTGTGTAAGTTGGCTGATATAAAGTGATGGAAATAGGTTCCCATCACATTTTGATCCCATATTACCTTATTAGTCCTCCAAGAAATATAACACATACCACTCCACCCCTACACTTTCACTTAAATCAAAAATGGAGTTATTAACATGCATCCTAGGCTTCGCGCCCGGTCAATCGTTCCTCAACTGTTTTTTATAAAATTTCGGGTGTTACATAGTGTGTGAAATATATCACATGATAAATCGTTCCAAACAAAATGATATACTATATGAGATCGAGATTAGATGGATTTAGAGAGTCTGAGATCGACTGAGAAACAGGACCTGAGGTCGATTGAGAACAAGAGCAGGATTGACTGAGAACAACAAGAATATTTGATTCAAAACAAGCGTCGAGAGAGATTGGATTGAGAAAGACCAAAGCAATTAAGGAGTTTGTCGATCTTGAGATTGAAGCGACTGAGATGTATCTGAATCGATTTCAACGATAAGACCTAAAGTTCCTGATTTTTGTTTATAGATTCTTTAGATTACATTATATGAAATTTTGTATTCGGATTTGTTAATCCGGAAGTTAGATGGTTTTCATCCTTCTTTAGATGTTAGACCATGTTTATTATGTTATGTTTTTCAGTTTCCTTCATCTCCAATTTCAAAACTTCAAAATCTATCTGAAGTCTTTAAAAACCACTAAATCACTAAATCAACATTAGCGAACTTAGAAAAACTTAATCACTAAATCAATATTAGCGAACTTAGAAAAAACACTAGAAATCACCAAACTTTTAACATAACAATTAACAAATGAAATCATATTCATATATAACTCGTATCACGTATCATGTATACAAAATTGCAAAAAGAAAACTTGATTTACTTGGGCTAGAAGAGTCGAAGTTGGCCACCAGAAGGCAGAAGCAGAAGCCTGCCTCGAACATTGAAAGAAAATCGCACAATAGGCATCGGGAAGTGCATATGGGAATAAGCATAAAGAAATATAAACCAACTACGAATCAAAAATTCAATTGATGCCAATGAATATAAAACTTACTTGTGTAGATGAAGAAGGTGAAGTTAACGCTTCAATAATGTGTGATTAGGGATTTGGAACCCCTATCTAAGTGAGAGTCGAGATTTGAGAAGCGGGAGTGGAGGATTATTCCATATTTGTTCGAGTTAGTCATTCCTTATTGTTCGTTCAATTGAGGGAAGAATAGAGAGAGGTAACCGTAAAAAAAGAATGTTGTTGACAGACTCGCCCGACCAAAGCTTAAAGGGAACTGGGCCAGTGATGCCCTATGGGCTTTTGCTTTCCATGGTAGTCGCCCTCATGGCCTACAACAAGGGCCAACCCTGGTAGGAATTACTTAGACGAGCATGGGGGCGTGTACTAGTGACAATTCCTGAGTAAATTTTGATCCTGTTTTTGGAAAATGTAGAGATAATCCCCAAAAATAATTACAATAACAGAGTGGTGGCTTTGAACAATAATCGATGAAAATCCTGACATTGTCTTCCAAGAGATCGTCGTTGTCAAAAATTGATTTTGTGATCTAGGGTTCGTTTGGTAAGGTAAACTGGTTTTAATTTAGTGTTAGGATTCGATTTACGGTTCCTCTCATTCATCGGGTCTCGTTTTTTTCCTGGTTCGATTTTCATGAGGTGAAATAGATTATAGATAAAAATTGTGTTTTATTTCATGAGGTGAAAGTTGTGTATGATTTCACGAGGTGAAAGTTGTGTTTGATTTCATGTGGTGAAATAATACATTTATGAAACTTATGTTGTATTTCATGAGGTAAAATAACATAGAAATTAAAATTTTATTTCAAAAGGTGAAATAGCATATAAATGAAACCGTGTTTTATTTCATGAGGTGAAATAGCGTGGTGAATATGTGTTTCATTTGGTGAATTTCTGTTACCAAAATAACGATTCCTATTTTTTATTTAAAATTGGCTTTCAATTAAAACCATAAGATCAAACCAAATTAGGGCTTAGTTCGGTTCTCATGATTCTCAACATTTTTTTGGTCCTCACATGATTTAACCCTATATATATGTGTGTGTATATATATATATATCGGAATTCAAACAAAGATGTTAAATATTGTAAGAAGAAATGAAGAGAAGATTCTTAAATGAATATTGAAAAAATCTCAAATAAATCTATTTAAAGATACATATGTCAACGGCATTACAAATTATTCATATATGTGAACATTGCATAAAAATACCAAATTACCCCTCACTTAATGGGTGTTTTAACGGTCATTAATCGAAAGAACTAAATTAAGACACTTTTGCAAACCATGATGACCATCTTGTATTTTCAAAAATACAAGGATGAAAATTTTTATATTTGACAAACTACCTAGATCAAATTGCACATTTTTCTATTAATTATTTAAGAAAAAATCAATTCTAAAAAAATAGTATTTTCTTCATTTTTCATTTTCTTTTTCAATTGATAAAATACATTCTCTACACCAAACAAACAAATTCCAATTCATTTGTTTCGTTACGTTTCATTTTTAGTTAAGTAAACATCTGATAAAAATATGATAATATTCCATACAACTTCCTTTCAGATATCAATCTTTTAAAAAAACATTCTATGGATCAAACCACCCTAATTTTTTTTGAAAAACTATAGTTATAGTAAGGTTCATCGTGTTTGGGAAAAATTGTTAAAGGGGTGGGTTTTAACATTAGCCCTTTAAGCTCAACCTCAGATTTTCTTGACTGATATCGCACACTTCGATTAGAGCCCCTCATGTTGATTTTTGGATGGTTGTTTTTTTGGTGTGGGCTTTACATCATTTGCAACTTTCGGATTTAGATGGTGTTTTTCAATGAAACCTCCTCTAGACCGGAATCTATTTTTCGACATTCAACTGATTTCTTTCAATGACTTTTTTCTCGTGCTAATGGCTTCAACTATTCTTGGTTTGATTGATGTTGCAATCTGGGTGGTTAGATGAGTCCTTGTGTCTTTTTATCGGTTCGTTTTCTATTGCTTGCAATTTTATTTGGTTTTTTGTTAGTCGTTCGTGTTATGTTTGTTCGTTTGACTGTTGTCTGCTTCTGCTTCTGCTTCTGGTCGTTTGTTTTCTTTTTTTTTTAATCAATTTGTTGCTTTCAAGAAAATTTTATAGGGTCAGGTTTAGGGAAAAACTTCAAAAAAAGGAAAAACTGAAGAACACCATAGGAACCTTTTATCTGAATATTATACACAAATGGATACCGGTAATCACTTGTACGTATTTGTGTTAAGGGAATAAAATTAATTTTCTTGATTTATATATGTTAACTGAAAATTTGTAAAACATTCAATTATTTATCTAATTTCACGAATTTCTCAAGGTCTCGGGTTCGAGCCTTGGGAGTGGTGGTTTCCGTAAAATGGTGGAGGTATAATTCTTCATTGGTGACGTGGCTCTGTAGAAGTGCGAGGGTTCGATCCCATACTGCCTAAGGGGTTAAAGTTTAACTCGTTACTAACATAACCACTCACACTAACACTTCCGGTTAAAAAAAAAAAAAAAAAAAAAAAAATTTCACGAATTTCCCCTCATCTTATAAAAAACGTATGAAGAGGAAGAATCACTCCATGAACGTGTTTTGTATGTAGGTTCTTCCCATGTTGAAAATTGAATTCACCCAAATTCACAAATTTCTTCTACTGTTTTGCATCTAGGGTTTATCTCGATCGAATTGCATATGCTATATTATACATGTACGCAAAGTGTGTGTAAAGGTATAATCACCGATGGAGGAAGGCAATCGCGGCGGTAATAATGGTGCATCTTCATCGTCGGCATTATTAACCGGTGGTGGCCGGCAGAGGTTCCAGGTGGAGCTGAGGCCTGGAGAGACAACAATTGTTTCATGGAAGAAGCTTTTGAAGGATGCCAATAAAACTGTCTGTATCAATAAGTCACTTCCTGTGCCTCCTACTGTTGCTGTTAATCAAACCCTAGATTCTATAAATGCTTCTCATTTGGTATTGTTTTTCATAAACTTATCTTTAATTGTAATTAAATTGTTTTCTTACAGTTCATGTGAAGGAAGTAGGAGTTTTATTGGAAATTGTGGTTATCTAGGATATATATATATGCTCCGTTAAATTGTAATTAAATTGTTTCCTTAGCTTAATATTTACTTGTGATTGAAGAAGTTGAAGGGATTCTGCAGATTTCAGTTAAATTTGGTGGAGTTTATAACTTGATTGTTACTTGGACTGTTGGGACTTGGGAGTTAGTAATTTGACGGGGGATTGTAACTATCATGATAAGTTTAATGACTTTACAGCAGTTTGAGTTGATTACATTACAATCAGGGGTGAGCATCGGAACCGGGTTCCCGCCTTTGGAACCGGAACCGCTCTGGATATGCTGGTGGAACCGGAACCGGAACCGCTCTGGATATGCTGGTGGTTTTGTAACCGGAACAGATATATTGGTTCTGGTTCCTAAAATGCGGAACTGTTTAGCACCGGACGCTGGGTACCCGGAACCGGAATACACCGGTAGCTACTTTTTAAATACAAATTATTTTATATATTTATTAATAAAATTATATTACCTTTTAGAAAAATTATACTTTTGAGTGTTATTTTATACATTTATTAATATACTTATGTAATAATTAGTTTTTAGTTTTTATCGTATTATTTTTGTCCATTTCTTGTATTTATTACTTTAAGCTAGTACTTAGAAGTTTATAATAGACTTAAAATCATATTTTCATCATATGCAAATTACAATAGTTTAAAAAAATTTGAAACCGGGCACTCGGTACCGGAACCGGTTCCTAGCGGTTTCGGTTTCGGTTCTGGTTCCAAAATATAAAGAAGCGATGTTAACAGTTCCGGCGGTTCTGGAATTTCAGGAACAACGATTCCAGTTCCATGAAATTTGGCCGGGTACCGGGTTATGCTCACCCTTAATTACAATGATTTGAAAGTATATCATATCGTTTTGAGTTATCCCTGAAAATGACTTGCTGATGCTATTTTGGGTACTGATGTGTGATGATGGTAGAGATATAAGCAATTACATTTCTAAACTTGTTTTAATTCTGTACAAGTGCATGATGTGTTTCTGAAGATAGGTAATGGTTAATGTCAATATTCCTGAAATTGGTTCATTTACTGAATACCATAGCTCTTTTTTGGTTTATTATTGCTTCTTTTTGGATGATTATTGAGCTAACTTTCTTTTCAGTACTTAGTCGATTTCTGTTTTTGCAGGGAGAGGCTGCTGAAAATGAAGCCAATGATGCACCCCATGGTAGCCGATTCAGTGCTGCTATTGAGAAGATTGAACACTTATATATGGTATGCAATACCATTATTATGCTACAAAATTCTCTTATCTGGAAAATGATGAGGATGACATATCTAAGTGGTCTTTCTTCATCAACAGGTAAAAAAACAAAATTATATAGGTTAAAAAACTCAGTAAATTTTTCCAAGGGACCCCATCTTGCCGGCGATTGCCAAAAACACTAAAAAAGTCTCTTGAAATCAATCAAAAAAACCGAAAAGTCCTTTGAAATCGACAAAAACACTAAGAAATCAACTAAAAAACTTTAAAAATCCCTCGAAAACGTTGTAATTAGGGTAAAAATTCGTCGGGTGACTTTACGCGCCTTTAATCTACCTTAATAGTGATCCGCCACTGGACAAAAATCCTGGATCCACCACTGAATTAGATGATGCAGAGCTGGTCTGTGAAGCTCTCTTCTTTGTGTTATCTGCATAATAATTTATGTATTTGCAGCACTGCTAAATCACATGGTTTTTATCTTTGTTGAAGATCAATACTGAATTTGGATTAGTTGCCTTATTTCTGTTCCACAGGATGAATATTTCCAGGTTGATAATTCAGCTATAAAGCATGATGGATTCTTTGTAAACCGTGGCAAATTAGAGCGCACAACAGTTTCTCAGTAAGTTTGTGTTGAGCTTAATACAACATCTTGTCTTAATTATAATTCTTCTACTATCTTTTAAGTTATTTATATTATTGTCTTACCCAGTTACCCTCGTGTATAAAATATCATGCTGCATCACTACTTTAGTTGGGCCAAGGAGAGTTATTATAAGTGAGTTCCATATATTGTTGAAAAGATGTGCGTGTTTAAACCTTTGTACTTATGACAAGTGTTTTACATTTGTATAGGTTCGATTTATCAGATCATATAGGTTCCAATAACAGTAAAGTGTAACTTATTCGATCATCTTACTACAGCATGCACTGTTTGTGATCCATAATTTATGTGTAATGTACTCATGTTTGTGATCCATAATCTATGTGTATATGTACTCATGTTTGTGATGAAATGATGGGTGCTACATGGCATAATATCTGTTATTGGCATATTGAAGCCTACTCACATTTACAACAAAATCTCGGCTTTATTTCTTGCTGATTCCCAAATCAATAAGGCAATTCTTGGCATGTCAAATTGTATTCCCAATATGATCAATCTAACATGAATTCAATGAAGAACACTAAGAGAGAAAAAGTTAAAGTTGAGAGCCAAAAGTCAATATGCCATTCAAAGTTATGAGAAAGGTTACACGGTACATGGGTATTTATACCTTACATGAAAGTCAAATACTATACAATACAAAGTAATAGAAAGCTTGAATACAACATATTTTTAACCTTAACACAAATTGATGAAAACTTTGATACATTCTATAGGAGAAGAAGTAAAGATAAAAGAAAGACAAACAAGCAGAACCTGCACTTTATCTTTGTTCACCTTTATCCTTTACTGTTGTAACTATTCTGAATTGCCTTCCATCACTTCCTACTCTTGTCATTGGTTGTCTTTTGCTTTGTAAAATCCTGAGCGTATTATTTAAAACTTTAAATTACTTGGGAGTGGGCACTACTTTTGTAGTTGTTTATGCTTTTACTATCCTTACATGTTTCTCATTGTTGAAATTTCTAATGACTAAGAGTAAATCTGTCATAGAGATGTGCAGATTCATGAAATTTCAAAGACGAATGTGAGATATTGTTTTATGGGCTCAATGGAAAATTAAAAAGGGAAACATAAAACATGGGTCTTTATCTTGCCTACATACAAGTGTCAAGGACATTTGTGTGTCTCTGTGTGTTACAAATTGTACCCGGTCCGGGTACCCGCCTTTGGAACCGGAACCGCCAGTTCCGGAACCGGAACCGATGTCATTGGTTCCGGTTCCGGTTCCTAAAATACGGAAGCGATCAAGACCTGTTCTGGTTCTTATTTTTTTGGAACCGTTACCCGCCGGGACCGGTTTCGGGACCGCGTACCCGGTCCCGCTGGGTACCCAGAACCGGAACCGAAGGGTACACGCTAATTTTAAATAAAAAAATATTTTATATATGTTAATAAAACTATATTTCTTTTCAGGTTAGACGTTTATGTTATTTGTTAGGTGTTCACGACTTGACGTGAAGTATTATGGAAGTCGTTTTGTTGCTATTTAGACTCAAATTTTATAGTTTATTTATGTAATAATTAGTGTTTATATCGGATTAATTTTGACTATTTGTTGTATTTATTACTTTAAGTTGGTAAATTTTTATCGGATTAGTTTTTGGATTAGTTTTCTAGTTTACAATTAATTTTTTTATCGTATGCAATAAAAAAAATTAAAAAATATTGAAAACAGGTACCCGGTACCGGAACCGGTTCCCAACGGTTCCGGTTCCAAAATATAAGGAACCAGTTCTGGAATTCCAGGAACTGCCGGTTCCGGTTCCATGAAAATTGGCCGGGTACCTGGTTATGCTCACCCCTAGTTACAACTGGAGTTTGCCTTGGTATTTGGAGTTGGTTTTGTTGGATGTATTGTGCTTATCATGACATTCATCATGTTAATGATCAAATATGATAGTATGTAGGGGGCTTGTCATTGATAACTATATTTAGATTTGTATTCCGTTGACATCTTCATCTGATTTTCTTTCCTGACTCCAATCTGTTTATCTTGGTAGGAACGAACCTACCACTTTATCAAGCCAGCAACCAAAAAAGAGGAGAAGGAAAGATTCAGCAAAAGTTTATGGTGGCAATGATGATGGACAGATGAATAATATAAAAGTTAATAGTAATGCATGGTTCAGAGGTAGTAAATTGAAAGATGGAAGTCTCTCCTCCATGGTTCAGAGGTCTAATGACAAGAGCTCTGAACTGCAACCAAAATCTCAATGCGGACTATCATTTAACAACTCCGAAGAGTTGAATCAATCACTGATCACGAGAGAGAAAAATGTGATTTTTGAACGGTCAGAAGCGAAGGTCAATGAGATAACCCCGCAAACTAAGGTGATTATTCTTTCACCATACCTTTCTCCATTATAAAGATCTAATGTATACTTGCACATGCGAATATTAAAAAGCTATATGCACTTAGGGGTTGTTTGGCAGTCACTGAATGGTTTGGTGCAGAATGATTAAGTGGTCAAGAATGATTAAGAGACTCTTATGAAATAGTGCAAAATGAAATATAATTGTTTGGTAATTGTTCAAAATGAAATTAAGGCTCTGAATGGTTAAGGGAGGCCCATGATTCAAAATGATTTAGATGGTTTTAGAACCATTAAGAGGCAGACTTATTATTTGCCAAACAAGATTCACCTCTTAACGATTCAGAGGCCGCCACTTAATGAAACTGTTAAGAGGCAAACAAATAACTCCTTAATGTACCAGTAGATTTAGCTGAAAGGACTAACAAGCTCTTTAAAATGGTGCCATTGGAAAACATGATATTATGTTTCTCAGTAGTATTGTGGTACATTGTAAAAGGACATGCTATTATGTTTGTCACTTGAATTTTGGTATATCATAAACAAATTGAAATTTGGATAGCTGGTATCATATGACTTTTTAGTTATCAAGGCAGGATTATATTCATGACAATACATTTAATATTTATATACAATTCTAGTATGTAAGCAGATTTTGTTCCATATTGTATAAACTTAAATATCAAATATGTACATTAATTGTTTGTATTCTGTTATTTGGTTCATTACAAGTGTTAAGTTATTACAACTTTGTTTTTGGACTTTGGAGCCCAAACTTAAAGTTCCCTTCATATGTTGACAGAATTTGAAATTGAGTAATGAAGTTTTTTTATACCAAATAATCAATGTAAATGAAAATTAACAAATAATGTTTAGTGTTTTTTTTACCAAATCATGTATTTGTTCATATTCAATTAACCAATTCGTAAAATTGGCCAAGCAAGAACACCAAAACATGTATCATGTAAACAAAAAACCTATCAATCATGTGACATATAAACAAAATGCTAACAAAAATGGCCAAGCAAGAACACCAAAACATAAAACAATTGCAAGAATAGTGGCCAAAAATGGATTTTTAAGAACATATATGATGGTAGCTAGAATGTAAACAGTGGCCAAAATTGGTAGCTAGAATATATATGATGGTACTTATCATTTTTAGAATATGACAGTGGCCAAAATTGAAGGAGCAGAACATATATGTAAAAAAAAAGTCGAAACTTCAACTTCAACTTCAGTGATGGATGATAAGGTAAGCACCATATGACACAATGGTGCGAGGCATTGCCATGAAATACAAATTCTTTTCCTCTATTTCATACTAGTAGGGTGCTGTTTGACATCTTTCTCAATTTCTAGTTGCCATTCTGTCCTTGCTTTCAACTTTCAATGGACAATCATAGTTTTGTTTTCTACCAGTTCTTTTGCATCGTAGGTAAATTCTATTTTTTTTGGAAAGGGTATCCTAGGCATTTGCCTAGACTAATCCCTGGCAATTTTAAGACTGCTAAAACATGCATCCCTGAGATAATTCCCTAGTGGCCACAAGTTGTTCACGCCTGGATTCGAACCTGGCGTAGATGGGTTATCTAGCCTCATCCCCCACAAGCCTTAACCAGTACGCCACAAACCTTGTGGTAAATTCTATTTTTGAAATAAAAATCTGTACATCTTGTAATGTTTTTGTATGGAACTAGCAAGTAATAGCTTGCCACTCTAGAATGGTTGTAATGCCGTTAGAATGTAATTATTTATGTATAGATATACGGGTGTGGGTGTATGTATGTATGTACGTAACTTTTTATTTTTTAGCAGAAGAACCCACTCACACTCACGGCAAGGGAGGAAGGTTCCTATACCAAACCAAAAAGTACAATACTTGAGAAAGCTATTAGGGATTTGGAGAAGATTGTTGTGGAATGTACGTTCGACTATCAGTTGACAAATGATCAGTTTTGTTTAAATTTTAGAGAGATGTTTTTCTTCCTCTTTTATTACTTTTAATATTTTTGTTATCATGGCAGCAAGGCCACCAAGTATGGTGGTTGCTGATGCTGACAGTTTATCTCAGGCTGTTAAAAGGAGAATGCCTCTTGAAATAAAGCAAAAGTTGGCTAAAGTTGCTAGACTGGCGGTAATGGATATTTAACTTTTTATTGGTATTCTTAGTTGAATGACTCGTTATTTGTATTCTATAGTTGCTCTTCTTTTTAACATTTTGCTGAAGGTGTAGAGAATTTAAACCTTATAATTGTTTTTGTTGTAGCATGCGATATATGGAAAAATCTCAAAGGAGCTACTTAATCGTTTGATGAATATCGTTGGTCATCTGATACAGCTTCGATCATTGAGGGTATTGCATTTATGATCACATTATCGACATATTATGTCCTGAATACATATATATATATATATATATGTATAAAGGAAAGATCAAATGTGAACTCATTTTTGGTTGTGAACGTGAGGACGAATCTCAGCCACTTATCCGGTCAATAAAGGCGGCTTTGACCTGGTTCCCCTCCTTTAATAATCTCCACCCTCCTATGAATCGCGTCAATCCTCCGTGATCGCGTCCACCATAACCGAAGATGTGTGGCTGAGATTCGTCCTCATGTTCACAACCAAAAATGAGTTCACATTTGAACCTAACCCTATATGTGTATATATATATATATACAGAGAGAGAGAGAGAGAGTAAGAGAGAGGTTCAAGGGAAAACATTAAAAAAAAGAAAACTGAAGAACACCCTGGGAGCCCTCCATCCGGATGGTATGCACTAATGCATACAAGCGTTTTTTGTTCCTATGCACCAATGCTTCTATCTTTACATATGCATTGATGAATATTCACAAATGCATGTTACAAGTTACCGGTATGCATTAGTGCATACCGTCCAGATGGAAGGCTCTCAGGGTGTTCTTCAGTTTTCTCTTTTTTTGGCGTTTTCCCTTGAACTTGATCCTATATATATAGGGGTGTTCAAATACAACCCATGCAACCGACTCATCCACCATCCATGTTCTTTTTTATTTTCTTTTATAATATTTTTTAATTAATGGTAGTTACAACTACAAGTGATTAAATGATAACTGTTGATGATCAAATGGACGGTCATGATTTGGTTGTAAAGGTTGTACGATTGCAATGGGTTGCATAATAACGGCCCTCTATATATATATTTATATACACACACACATATATATATATATTTATAAACACACACACACACATATATATAGAGAGAGAGGGAGGTTCAGGGAGCCTTTCATCTGGATGGTATGCACAAATGCATGTTACAAATTGCCAGTATGCATTTGTGCATACCGTCCAGATGGAGGGCTCCCAGGGTGTTCTTCAGGTTTTTTTTGGCGTTTTCCCCTGAACCTGACCCTATATATAATATATGTATTTCTTTGATATAATTTTGGCACTCCTTATTTTTTGTATCCAAAATGATATAATTTTAGCTTCTGGGGAAAAGGAGTTGCTTGTCTGTATATCCGGAGTGATCTCTATTTCTTGTATACAAAAGGAAAGAAACTTCTTGGCCAGATTTCCATGCCCTCCAATATTAAACAGAAACTATTCGCACAGCCACAGCCTGACACAACACCTTTCCCAAAAGAAAAATGGAACATCAGTTGAACGGTTGAACCTTCCCCACTAAGATATAGCATCGGAAGTCTCTATTTGGGGTTATACTGGTCAGTTGCATCGACACATTCACTTTTTCTGCAAGATCCGTCATAAACCAATTCAAAATCATGAAGAACTCATTTGCATAGGGAATATATATATATATATATATAGGGTTGGGTTCCTGTGAGAAGGAGAGTTAAGGTGAGAAGCGTAAGAAGGGATCTCCACCCTTGGATGCACATTAGGATGAGATGCACCGAGATGAGGTGTGCCGAGATGCACCGGATCAACTCCCTTCTAAGGCGCAATTCATGGATGGATATGATATCAAAAGTGATCAATGGTTCAGATCTCTTCTTACGCTTCTCACCTTAACTCTCCTTCTCACACGATCCTATGCCTATATATATATAGGGACGGGTTCAAATTAGAACTCAAATTTGGTTGTGAACATGAGGACAAAGGAGAGAGCGACACGTGTCATATTCAGACCGAATAATTAACGGAAATATTCAGACCGAATGTAGTGTTATTCAATCTGAATATTTTCCTGCATTATTCAGTCTGAATATGACACGTGTTGCGCTCTCCTTTGTCCTCGTGTTCACAACCAAATTTGAGTTCACATTTGAACTTCTCTCTCTCTCTCTGTATATATATATATATATATATATATATAATCGAGCAATGCATCCATCCATATTGATGGGTTGCAAAATGTAACCCTAGAGTTCACTTTACCTATCTTGGTTTAGGTATTCTTCAATATTCGCTATGCAGAAATTACTTCCCTTGAAATGTACCATGATAAGTTGCATCTCTTAATAATTTGTGCTTACCCTGTAATACATTCAGTATCTTTTAATCATTTGATGATTTCCAACAGAGAAACCTAAAGAATATGGTTAATATGGGATCATCTGCCAAAGAAGAGAAAGATGTCAGAATGCAGCAATTAAAGAAACAAATAGATGAGATGGTTAAGATAAGGGCACCCATGATGAAGTCCAAGGTACTATTAATTCTGCTCTATTTTCTATTAATTGTAGCTTTGAATATGTTTCTAATTTATGGCCATGCCTGCAACTAATACTTACAGCCTGTTTGTTAGTAGCTTAATGAGCTTAATGGGACTCGCAACTTATTCGGTAGACAGCTATACGTGACTGTTTGGTAGTGGCTTAATGATATAGAAAGTGGCCTATTCATTAAGCTTTTAGGGGGAGCTTTATGCAGAAAGCCAAGTTTTTTCTAAACCTGCCCCTCCCAAATAAAAAAACTTGCTCCTTCCATCTGTGAAAGACCCTCCCAAACAAAAACTTTCCTGATCTATACAGACAGATTAATCCACACAGACGGCTTTATTTATACAGGGCTTAATGAAAAAACAACCAAACAGCCTCTTAGAACACTTAATATGGTTTGTTGTTAGTTTCAGGCTATGGGGCAACAGGTTGCGGCATCTGATGATTTTCAAGAAACCGGGGGAAATGAAAAGGAAATCCTTAAAAGACGAATTACCATGGATGATACATTAGAGGACAAAATATGTGAACTTTATGATCTTTTTGCTGAGGTGATGCTTCATCCATCTTATCTAGGGGTCAGCATAACCGGGTACCCGGCTAATTTTCATTGAACCGGAACCGGCGGTTTCTGGAATTCCGGAACCGGAACCGCTAACACCGGTTCCTTATGTTTTGGAACCGGAACCGCTTGGAACCGGTTCCGGTACCGGGTACCCGGTTTTAATTTTTTAACTTTTTTTACATTGCATAGGATAAAAGTATAATTATAAGCTACAAATTAATCCGATAAAAATTTACCGACTTAAAGTAACAAATACAACAAAAATAGCCAAAACTAATTATTACATAAATAAACTAAAAAGTTTGAGTCTTCATACCAACAAAACAACTTCCATTATACTTCACGTCAAGTCGTGAATACCTAACAAATAACATAAAAGGAAATATAGTTTTATTAATATATATAAAATATTTTTTATTTAAAATTAGAGGGTACGCATATGTTCCGGTTCTGGGTACCCATCCCGGAACCGACGGGTACCCCGTGGGTAACGGTTCCAAAATGAGAACCAGAACCAGAACCAATCTTGATCGGTTCCGTATTTTAGGAACCAAAACCGGAACCAATCACATCGGTTCCATTCCGAAACCTGCAGCTCCGGTTCCAAAGGCGGGTACCCGGTTCATAGATAAGATTCTTATCCATGATTAATTTTTCTTTCAGACAAACCTGCCCTTTGTCTTACTGGTCATTAATTTATTATCAGGGACTCGATGAAGATTCAGGTCACCAAGTTAGGAAGCTTTATGCAGAGGTAAGCTGATCTTGACATTTCTTAAGGATGTTTAAGAGTCGGTTTTTTTGCTTGCTTTCTATTATCAAAAGATTCAGCTGCACATATTTCTTTTATCAAAAGTCCATTCAGCCCATAACACGGGTATATGTTTGATTTATAAAAAAAGTATTTGTTTAACTATTTGTCAAATATCTAAAATACCCTTCTATATCGACAAAACAGTTAATTCTGTGTATCCATATTAATACCATCAATTTGGATTTGTTTGTATTGATGATAATGAGCAATTAAGTGATTCTAACATGAAAACATTCCAAATAAGTAAATATTGCAATTTCCATTAAAGGAAAGCATTGAAATATATTTATAAATTTGAACACATTCGTTTGAATGCACGTAACTTATTATCTATTCTTGTTGCAGCTTGCAGAACTGTGGCCAAAAGGTTTTATGGACAATCATGGGATTAGACGAGCAATATGTAGGGCAAAAGAGAGGAGAAAAGCACTACACAGGCAAAAGGTATTGATAAACAATAATACTAATTTGTTTACCTCTTAACGGTTCCATTAAGGGGCTGTTTTGCAGTTGCTGAATGGTTTGGTGCAGAATGATTAAGTGATCAGAATGATTAAGAGATCTTATGATATAGTGCAAAATTAAAGATAGTTGTTTGGTAATTGGTCAGGATGTAATCGGGGCTCTTAATGGTTAAGAGAGGTCCATGATACAAAATGATTCAGAGGGTTTTGGAACCATTATTTTTTGCCAAACAGGATTCACCTCTTAGAGATTTAGATGTTGCCTCTTAATGGAACTGTTAAGGGGTAAACAAACAGCCCCTTCAGCCTCTGAATCTCTAAGAGGTGAATCCTGTTTGGCAAAAAATAAGTCTGCCTCTTAGTGGTTCCAAAACCCTCTAAATCATTTTGTATCCTGGACCTCCCTTAACCATTAAGAGCCCTGATTACATCCTGAATAATTACCAAATAATTATATTTCATTTTGCCTTATATCAAAAGAGCCTCTTAATCATTCTGACCACTTAATCATTCTGTACCAAACCATTCAGCAACTGCCAAACAACCCCTAAATCTTTATTTCTTTCTCCAATAATGTAACGTTACCGTAGCTGAGATATATGCAGACGACCTGACCTCTACCCCAAGAAGTAGAACGGCTTTTTTATTTGTGAAGACCCCTAAGCTTGTGCAAAATGTTTAAATCTTAAAATTCATTTCCTTTGTTTAATTATTGCCCTGTTGTCATCTCATCCATAAGTTGCCTCGAGTAGATTTGTTATTCTTGTGTAGGCAAGTTAGGGCCTGTTTGTTAGCAGCTTAATGAGCTTAATGGGACTCAACTTATTTGGTCAGCTATACATTCATGTTTGATAGTGGCTTAATGATATAGAAAGTGACTTATTCAGTAAGCTTCTTCGGGGGAGCTTTATGCAGAAAGCCAAGTTTTTTCCCAGTTAGAAAAATGCTCCTTACATCTATGAAAAAACCGTCCGAAACAAAAACCTTTCGAATTTATACAGACAGATTAATCTACCCACACAGACGACTTTATCCATACAGGACTTGATGAAAAACCCGCCAAACAGCCCCTTACTCTAGACGGAGAAATAATTATCTTACATTTTATATTTGATAAAATTAGAGAAATAAAATGGTACAATCAGATAGGGATATTCAAATACATGTCTGATAAATTAGCTTTTACTATCGCTCTTAAAGTTGATATCAAACTATCAACTATAGGGCCATTTACTAACACGAATTTGGATAAATGTCAATTGGGTAAGAGTGGTCTGGATAAGAGGTTCGATCTGGGTAAGCACCAACTGAAAATGGTTGCTTATTAAGAATTTTGTAGCAAGTGTTTACAGACAAAATACCACTATCATCTTAGGCTGACCGGGTAAGTGTTCGGTCAGCACCATCAATCAGACCAGTCTTTAGGTAAACTAACTAATGCTGACCAAATCAGCACCGTTCAGCAGTAGGTAAACCGGCTTTAACTCATTTTTCCCTATTTTGGTATGAAGGATCAAGAGAAGTTAAAGAGGAAAAAAATTGTTGCTACAAAAAGCAAGACTGTTGAATTAGAAGCTGGCTTTTCAACTGCAGCCATAAGGTCGATTTCCAACACTTTAGCTGCTGCCCCCAATAAGCCAAATAATGTGAGTGGAACGTGAAGGTATATACAAATGATACACCGTCAATTAAAGATGTTATTCGGTCGGTTAAATCAGTTTCTCAACTTTTTCCAAACTACCCAATAGCCGAACTGAAGAAGGTTCGGCTTAATTAGTTTCGGGTTATTCGGTTTGGTAACTGGGTGAATATGTAGTCGAGTCTATGTGGTCTTTTGGATTTGTTAGAACAAAGCTACTCTACCACCTCCAACACGCCTCCAAGTTCTCATGAAAGAAAGAGTAGACGTTATCCTCACTGTACAGGTCCCACAGCTATCATGGAGGAGGTAAATCATTGGGAGTCGGCAATAAGTGGTAGCGGTTTGATTTGAACCCACGACCTCTTTTATGGATGCCTGCCATACCAGTACAGTAATAATACCACTATAATAATGGGTGTAAAAAAGCCGAGTTGAGTTCATTTGAAATACATGTTGTTTTAAATAACTTAAGATGAGTTTGAATAACTTCTTTTTTATAGTAGGACTTGAGCTCGAACTCAAATATTTTTTGAATGTTCGAGTTCGAGCTTAGATCGTTTAAAAAAAATATGAGTTATATGTTATACCTAAAATTCAAGTTTTAGAATTTTAGTTATGGTCTTGAACTTGAGATTTGATTATTAACTTGTTTATCAGTTTGAGTTCGATAATTTTTATACTTTAATTGTAATTCTTATGAACATGGCTTAGTATATGCTTGAATGATTGGGCTCGGTTTGGCTCTACTCGACTCGTTATTAAACTTTTGAATAAGCCGAGTTGAACATTGGTGTTATTAAGTTCAATTTGTTAAAGTTAAACGACTTTTATTTTGTATTCAAGATTAACTCGAGCTCATAAATTATTAAACTCAAATGATTTACATCTGTAGTGACAATGATACTTGGTAAACAACGATTTGGATTTGTTTTATAATGTAACTTCTATTATTTAAAGTAATGTTTGCCTAATATAATAAAATAATATGAAATTCCTAATTAATAAAACATTTATCAAGTTATTGTAGAAGTAAGAAATGGGTATATTAGCTAAACATATTTTGTTTTGATTTATATATGGAAGCCTACTTTCAAAATTCAAATGTTCTAATTTGATAAATGTGTTGGATCTTTACAACACTACTAAAATGGAAGGCTTTCAACCACGAACATTTTTCAGGGGAATTCGTTGCTAAAAGGTGATTTGTCACAAAACCGTCATAAAAGTTGGTGATTAATTTGTTGGTAAGTAAATAAAATCAGTGACAGATTACCCAGAAAATCCCTGGGTAATCCGTTGGTATTTTCTTGAAAACATCGAATTTTACCGGAATTATTTGTATTTCCTGGGTGATCTGTGGTAATCACCCAAGAAAATTTCCCTAGGTGATTTTTTATAGGTGAAGGTCATTTTCCTTGTAGTGCAATAATTAAGGGAACATACGATAAGAAAAAAAACTGGAACGTGTTATAAATTTGTAAACAAAAAATGTTTTCCCCAAAATAAATTCTTACACTTATCGTATATATATTTTCTACTACAACAAAATTGGGTTATTGGACTAAAAGATCATTTGGTCTAGTCTTATGTGAATCTTTGGTCTTCTAGGAGATGAGGGATTTAAACCCTACCAAATATGAGGAGAGTGTTTTGGTTTATTTATTCCATTTATTGTATATATATTATGGGGCGGGTTCAAATGAGAACTCAAATTTGGTTGTGAACGTGAGGATAAATGAGAGTGCGACACGTGTCCCATTCAAAGAAATATTCAGTCTGAATATTTCTTTGTATATTCAGTCTGAATAATCTATATGTTCTCATTTGTCCTCACGCTCACAACCAAATTTGAGTTCGTTTGAACTTTCCTCTATATAATTATATACTAAAAAAATTGGGTTATGTGAGACTAGCAACAGACCTGAGAATTTTTTGTAGTGGATGCCCCTTTCAGGTGGATCAAAACTCAAAAGTCTGCAAAGGCACAAATTGACTGGTGGAATGATCAACGTGGTTTAACCAGGGAAAAATCCAAGGGTGTCAATTTGATAATTTACATTTTTTACAATGGAATTGACGTTGATTTTTTGAGGGCCAGTTTTTAGCTAAATTCCATTGTCATAGAAGAGATTTTTTATTGGTTGATTTTGTAAAAAGCAGTAGATGCAACAATAAAATATAACTTTATCAATTTCTTACATAAATATTTTGACGACATCATATACAGAAAAATAATAACCGTTTTCAAAGTATTATCAAGATTTTGTAATATATGTGCTCGTTACAAGGTAGTAATTGTTATATGTGATTAATTTTATTTCTTTTTTAACTTATTTTATGCAAATATGTGTTAGCATCAAAATGAAACAAAACCAACTTGAGATTAAAAGGCAAATTACAAGCGAAGAAAGACTTCAACAAAAAAATAAGGGTGCGTTTGGTTCTGGCAAGGGAATAAAAATGGAAATGGAAATAAAAGTAACAGAGAATAAAAATGGGAATGAATTTTCATTCCCCTCAATTTAATCAGGAATGAAAATTTAGGCTTATAAAGGAATGGGCTCATTATATTGTATAAAATCAAACAGTTTCTTTTATTATCATTCATTAATTACTGCTTAATTCCCCAACTAAACACCCCCTAAATAAATGTAAGATGAGGTCAATTAGGAACCAAAGTCTTGATTGGTAAATTCCAATGATTACGTGGTTGAGGACTTCCCTTTAATACATTTAGTGCAAATTTTCTTCGCAATTTTTTAAGTAACTAAAATTTAATATGTGAAAAATTATATTTAAGTTGTAAATAAAAATTGTAGGAGTGTCGCCTTCTTTGCCAAAAATAATAATAATTGAACCCACAACCTTAAGAAAGGCAATCAATAACCCAACCAACTATTTCAGATTTCTATTATGAGTTTGGTTTTAAACAATATTAAAGTACTCTTCAAAATTAAACAGATGTACCTTTACGACCCGTATTTTTTTCCATTATGACAAGATGATTGAGTGGTAGCCCATGCACCGCCTACCCCTTAGTAGGTCCATCCTTGCAGGATGCTAAAAGTGTCTAAGGGACCGTTCAGCAAACGCTTACCCAGGTAAGCACTTACCAAGTTATATTACCTTACCAAATGCATACGGTAAGGACCAAGAATCATATCTGGTAAGAGCGAAGGCAAGAACCGAGAGTCTTACCAGATAAGTGAGAACAACTCTTACCACAATTAGGGACTTAGAGCTTATTGGGAAAATTGTTGCATACAATACCGTTTTGGTGGACTAAAATCTTACCCGGTAAGTAATTGATAGCGCTGAATTTTGCCGATAAGTACTTACCTGGATAAACGTTTGGTAACGGCCCCTAAATATGTAATTTATTGTTTTATAGTACTTAAGCTTACAAGATCAAACCAGAAAACATTCTACATAAAAGTGTTACCGTAAGTAAGTTAGAAGACTCTTTTAGGTGTTTAACATCTTTAGGACATTTAAATAAAAGTTGACTACATTCTTCGTCCTTTATCTATGGCTAATTTTTGATTTTGGTCCCTAAAATTCATAAAGTACATTGATGGTCCATTTTTCGTGTTTTAAATCCAAAACTAGTCTCTAAATTTAACACCGTTAGAAAAGTTCCGTTAAGTACATCATGTGCTACTCATTTGAGGGGGAATTTAATCTTTTTACCCTTTCTTTTTATTTTCATTTTCATTTACAAAATTGAAAATAGAATAATGTTATATAGAACAACCCACCTTTCCTAATCACATCCATCGACAACGTTTCTCCCGCAATCCAACCCTCCTACACCATTCTTACGCGAATTCAGAATTCCCCTATTAGATTATTTCTTTGACGAATGAACGAATGAAACCAAACCCCCTACGTGAACCACCCTATCAGATTCAAGTGTAGAAGTCAAAGGGGGTGAAATTGCGATCTAAACACACGAACCCATCGAAACCTACATAGAATCACATAGACAATATGGTAGGATGATGCAGGGGAAATTCACACATATTGTGTAGATTTTGATTTGGGGGCATTGTTGTTGTGTTTTATTTTCTACAGGTTTTTGAATAGTGGTAGTTAGTGAAGGTGGCTTAATGATGATGATGGTGGTTTTGAAAGTTCTTTTGATCGGGATTCTAGTTATCTGAATAATAGATTTAAGAGGTTGTTTTCTGCAGGTTAGTAAAGATGGTGGTAGTTAGTAATGATGATGATAGTGGTGGCATAGTGAACGTACAAGAGATTCACCGGTGGTTTACCGGGAGGGGCTTCAACGATTTTAAGGGTTGGGTGTTTGTAAATGAGTATTTAATAATATTATATTTATAATATATAATTTTAATTTACTTTTGTCTTTTAACAGAAAATAAGAGAAAGGGTAAAAGACGACAAAAATGTGTGTCCTATAAAAACGTGTATAAAATAATTAATACATCTTATTTTAATATTGTTTTCCTAAAACCTAATACCCAAACGTTCTATAAACTTATTGTAACACTTTAATAAATGATACAATATTGTTTTGTCCTATAAACTTAAACTTTTAAAATAGCTTATTTTGACCCTTAGACATTTTTAACGTCCTATAAACATAATTTTATTGTGATGTTCATACTTAAATAACGATGAATGCTACTTGTCGTATAACGGTTTTTGTACGTCTTTGAATATGTCTTCAACCACAAGAAACTACAAATTCATGTGGGACTAAACGGTCATGGTGCACAACTCAAAATGGTCCCCAAATCTTTCAAAAAAGTATAACTTACACATAGAAAGTAATAGTACAATGAATTATATTTATTGGAGGTCTAAAATATCTAAATATTTTAATAAAATATTTTATAAGACTTAAGTGTACATCATCAAACCAGAAAACGTCTTATTTAAAGTGTTACAATAGGTTTATAAAACGGTTTTGAAAGTTTTAGAGAGTTTTTAAGACGCTTTTAAAATAAGTTATGATATTAGCTACTTTACGGGAATATTTTGATACAAGTCTTATAAACTCATTTTTTTATAGACGTTTGTGTTTATATGACACATTTTTAAACAGTGTACTATAAAATAACTAACACGATACTTTATTTTAAAAATGTTCTAAAATTTGTTAAAATGTCTTTATATTATAACACTTTTAGATAAGACACATTATGGTTCAGTACGTCCTATAAATGTAAGTCTTCTTCCGCTCTTATATTCTGAGTAGATCTATAAATTGAGAAATCTGGAACTAACAATTGGTATAAAAGTAGATTGATTATTCATAATCAAATCGATCGAATATGACAATTTCATCTCACTGGATCCAATTTATTTAATCTCTATTTTTAGATCTTCATCATTCATCGTTTTTATACTACGTTTTCGAATTGTTCCCGAAAAATCCATTCAAATTTTGTTTGAAAAATTCAGTTTTTGCAGTCATTGAAGAGATTGTCGATCACCAGACCGACTATTTAAATGTAAACATGGTTACGATCCTGCGAAGGCCGGACCAACCTCGGCTAAAAATTGATCTAGTCTTCGCCGAATCCCGAAATCCTTCTGCACATAGAAGTGTTGGAAAAGTGGGTGAAATCAAATCCAGTTCAAAGGAAGAGCTCACAAAGACGTGGCCAAATGAGCTACCCAACAGATGACGCCATGATTTTGCTCATATTTGGTTTAGAAAGTATATTTGCATCACATCTAAAATGAGAATGGTAGTTGTGGAAGAAATATCAATGCTAAATTCTTAAACATTGATTATGCACACAAGGTGTTTGATGAAGTTATTATGAGAGATTTGATTTCTTAAAATGATATGATAAAGAGTCATTTTTGATTTGAAGAACCAAAGTTTTGAAATCAACACTTTGATTGTAATTTGGTTGTGCATAATGTGATTCAATTTTATGGCGAATAATGAAAATCAGGATGCTGACAGATTTACGATGTTGTGAGTTATCGTTCATATCTTACTCATCACAACACCAATTGAGGCAATTCAAATGTCATTGGATAGAATAAACAGATATGCGAGTTTCATGTTTAAAGTTTTCAAAGATTCGAACTGTAGAAGGATCATATGTACTGTTAAAAAGGGAATGTAGTATGTTTAGGAATATATGTTATTCACCGAGTCAGATTTGCTTTTTGATATGATAGCCTAGAGCCTCTAGAATAAAGGTCCAATGCCTCTGATGATTTTCATGTTTTAGATCAAAAGGCTCACACAGTCAGAAGCTGTTGGTCCCAAAGGATTCCATAAGAGTGTATAGGTATCAACATTGTTTGTAGAACGGGGGGGGGGGGGGGGGGTGTGATTCGGAAGAAAATGTCAAAAAAAGAGAAAACTAAAAAACACCCTGGGAAGCCTCCATCTGGACGGTAGGCCCTAACATGCATTTGTGCATATGCACTAATGCATATATATGCATTCATGGATAGAAAAAAAGAGCTTCAATCGCTTGTATAGTTGTATGCATTTGTGCATATGCACTAATGCATATATACATGCATTGATGCATAGAAAAAAAATACGTCCAGATGGCGAGCTCTTAGGGTGTTCTTCAGTTTTCTCTTTTTTAGCGTTTTCTCCTGAATCTCTCTCTCTCTCTCTCTCTCTCTATATATATATATATATATATAGAGAGAGAGAGAGAGAGAGAGGTTCAGGATAAAACGCTAAAAAAAGAGAAAACTGAAGAACACCCGGGAAGCCGTTCAGGATAAAACGCTAAAAAAAGAGAAAACTGAAGAACACCCGGGAAGCCACCATCTGGACGGTATGCCCTAGCATGCATTTGTGCATATGTACTAATGCATATTTATGCATTGATGCATAGAAAAAAGAAGCTCCAATCGCTTGTATGGATTTGTGCATATGCACTAATTCATATATATGCATTGATGCATAGAAAAAAAATACCGTCCAGATGGCAGACTCTCAGGATGTTTTTCAATTTTCTCTTTTTTAACGTTTTCTCCTGAATCTCTTCTCTCTCTCTCTATATATATATATATATATATATATGAGCAAAATACAATTTTGGTCCCTCTAGTTTATATTTATTAATTTTTTAATAGAAAATAAAGGACGTAGACTAAAAAAAAGTTTAAAATGTCTCATATTTAACATAATCTTTTGAACAATGTTAATAAAAAGAGTAAACTACGATTTTCGTCTTTATGGTTTGATATATATAACGAATTTCGTCCCTGGTCTTTAAAAACTACATTTTTCGTCCCTGTAGTTTTTAATTCATTTCTCTTTTCGTCCCTCTAACTAATTCTATTAAAAAAGATAGTTAATTCAAGGGGCTTTTGGTCATTTCACCTTTTTATTTTATTTTTTCATTATTTTATCGAAGAAACTTTATTCTATGTGCGTGTGCAACCACTTTAGCACCCTACCCCAACCCACCTACCCACCCACCGTCCTTCTTTGCCAAGACTTTTCCTATGCAACCCAGGCGACCTAAGATCACACCGCCACACCTCACCGGCTTGTTTTTTTCACACTATCAATCGAAAATAGATGGTCTCTAAAAAACACAAAGCATAAAAGAGAGGCTCTCTCTCACACATGCAAAATACCATAAACAAACAAAAATAGAGAAACTGTCTTTGTGTCTCTAGCTGGTGAGATCCTCTCCATTATTTTCGGTAACCTCTTTCTTCTCCGATGAAACACCACATAAACAACCAATCATCCTAATCCCTAATTTTCTCTCTCCAAAATGATACCAAAAGTCATTTGGGTTGTTGATGTGTAATACAACAGAGAAGAACACAAATGAGACACAAACATTTTACTTCAATAGGTCGCTATTTACACAAAACCAACTAGAAGAAACACTGCACTTAAATGTCAAAGGTGTCGATTGGTTTTTTGGTTATGTTTGATCGCCTTTTATGCCAGACTTTCTAACTCACCAAACATGTCAAAGGTGTCGATAAATAGCTAAAGGGAGTCGATTGGTGCACAAATTCAATGTACCTTCAAGATTTGGTCATTTTGCTTCACAATACCAACAATTTTATAACTGTGGTTTTTGGAGGAAGGTTACCGAGAAAAGGGGAGTAGGGAAGAAGAGTTGCAGGTTGAGTGAAAAAAGGTGAGGGAAGACGTGGGCACATGGGTGGGGAAGAATAGATTATGATTTCTTTTAAATATATTTTTATGTAAATATTTTATTGTTTTATACTTTATCTTCAACAACTTATACATTAATTAATAAATAAAAAGGTAAAAACTAAAAACTAAAAAGACTAACTTACCCTTAATTTAACATACTTTTTCTAGTGTCATTGGCTTAAGGGATGAAAAGGGAAATGAATTAGAAACCATAATAATTGAAAAAGCAATTTTCAAAGACCAAAAACTAAAATAGTTATAAAGAACAAACCACAAGGACGAAAATCGTAGTTTACTCTAATAAAAATGACCACTTTTAACAATACAAATGATAATTACAATCACAATTTTTGTACTTAACGAATTTAGGAACTTCATTCGTGGTCCGAGTGTAAACCAAAAGGAAAAAAAAATCGTAGTTTACTCATATTAATAAAAAAAAATTGACCCCAAAAAGGGTCCAAGAAAGAAATATTTACATCCAACCAAATTTGGTTTATTTTCTCACACTCTACAAAACAAATGAATTTTATCCATAAAAATTTATGTTATTTCCTCACACTCTACAAAACAAATGAATTTTATCCATAAAAATCACAAGGGAAAATTTTTATTGGTCATTATCAACGGATCATCCAAAAAATACCAATGGTCTGGTAAAATATGATGTTTTTCGAGAAAATACGAGTAGGTCACTCAGAGAATATCTGGGTAATTTGTCACTTATTTGAATTACCACTAACAATTTATCCACCAACTTATGTGACGCTTTTGTGATAAATCATTCTTTAACAAAAAAATTCTAAAGAAAAGTTCGTAGATAAAAGTTTTTCATTTAAGTAATCAAATAATCAAATGCTTTGATCTCATTATATAATGAGAGTATTAACAAAAAAAAAATTCTAATTAAGTTTGTTAGACTCATTTACTATCGGTCAAATTATATGAAAAAGTAATATACTTTGTTCTCATATCTATTTTGGATCATATACTTTCAGAAGTTTTATTTTAATTTTGGTACCTAAGATGAAAAGTTTCAAACAATTAAGTATCTAGATTACCGGTTTAACCATTAACCTTAACCGGTTACCATGCTAACATGACTGGTGACGTGGCTTACAAATCAATATTATTTGATGACATGTTTATTTATATGAATTTTATTATATAAAATAAAGATAAAATATATTTTTATTGAATAATTACAATTTTGTTTATACATACAAATAAAGTACAAACAAACAGTCTCCATCGAGCTATACCGTTTCCAGTCGCTATGTTCACAGTCTCCATTGTCTCCGGTGACCATTTGCGGTCTTCGTCTCTAGTTACCAGAAAGGCATGGTGGTATGCTTCGTGGTGTAGAATAGATATAGGCATATATATGGTTGTGTGTATTACATGGACCTACAATTTAGATTTTTAAATGATTTAATAAATTAAAGGGAAAAAAAATATGTTTTTATATTTATTTTATACAATAAAATTCATATTAATAAAACACATCATCAGAAAATGTTGATTTGTAAGCCCCATCATCAGCCACGTCATTATGATAATCGGTTAAAGGTTAAACCGGTAATCTAGGTACTTAAGTGTTTGAAACTTTGCATGTTAGATACCAAAATAAAACATTTCAAAATATGTTACCCAAAATAGGAGTGAAAACAAAGTATGCTATCTTTTCATACAATTTTACCTTTTGTTATCTTATAAAATAATAGACCTCATTCATTTCATATTGAATATTATCTTTCTAAGTTATATAATTTACTTTCACTTTTCGAAAATTAAAATTTTATTTGATTCTAATGGTATGTGACGATAAACTAAGATATCTAAACATAATAAAATCAAAGACGAATAACAAAAGATTATGAAACACATAGTAACTAATGATCCACCTGTAGTATGGTTGTCTGTTAAACCATAACAAAATGGAGTTAAATGTAAACAGTTAAATGCCTTTAGCGTGTAGGGTAAAGGGACAGGACCAATTTGTCCACATATAAGACTAGTCACGGGTTTGATTATGGGTCCCCTGCTAGTCTCAGCCGTTAAATGAATGAAAAAGTACCCCTTAAATTAATATTCGGGAATACAGGTTCTGTGTAAAACTAATTGACGTTATCAGTAATCAACATTTGGCCTAAAATATAAGTAATCCTTTTTGTAATATTTTATAGGTGAAACCATAAATATTAAATTTCAAGTGATTTATACAAGAAATTAAGAAATAGAAAAATGGTAATTTATGAAACCACTACTAAATATTCTTGTATATTCTTTTAGGGTCCATAGTCTTCCTTACTCTCTTTCTTCTTCCTAGAAACATCTTGTAAATTCCTCGTGACCTTTCAACCACACAACTCATTTTATATAACCTGTAGATGTAGACATTAATATGTATTTATTGAGATTTTTCTTTTATGTGGACAATTATGGATTTTAAATTCAATTACAAATAAATATGTTTTATAGTAACATAGTGAAAAACCATAACTAATACTATAAAATAGCAAAGATTAAGTTATATCAAATCATATACTTGAACCCTCAAAATCGAAGACTTATATCACTTATTTAAATTTTCATCAAATTGCATATAAATCCTTAATAACAATTGAGATGATTAACAAATTCTCCACCATATTTTTCTTCTTCTAGTTCTCTTATTCAAAATTGACCCCATTCTTTTATTTTCCATACTTAAAGTCATGTGGTGTTTAGTGATCCCCTTTAATGCTATTTAAACCCTCAAAGATCTCCAACTACTATAAAATTCTCATTTACATTGCATATGTTTTTTTTTCCTCTCGAAATAATGTCTCCTATTAATTGCTACGAATTGCACCGAATTTTCAAGATTCTCGATAGGAACGATGATGGTCTAGTGAGTATCGACGAGCTTAAATGGCTTCTCAGGAGAATCGGATTCCAAATAAGCACAGATGAGCTAAAAGCTGTTATTGGTAATACGTGTCTTGACCTCATGGACTTTTGGGTGTTCTATGATGTATTTAACAAGACTAATGCAAAGGATGACTATTTTGGATCAAAAGACAAGGAGCAAGAAGTGATCGAGAGCGATATCATGAAAGCTTTCAAAATATTTGATACAAATGACGATGGATTCATCTCGTGCGAGGAGCTACAAAGCACCTTGTCAAGATTAGGGTTATGGGATGAGCATTGTGGTCGGAGTTGTAGGACCATGATTGGATTTTATGATATTAATAAGGACGGAGTGCTTGATTTTGAGGAATTTAAGAATATGTTGCGCTTGCCGATGATGGTTGGTGCAACTAGTAGCTAATTAGTTGTTGTAAGTTTAATATGTACCGCTAGTAGAGCATGTGGATTTTCATTAATTAAAGTTGGATTATTTTCATTAATTCAACTAGTAGCTAAATAAGTTTTTCGATTGTATTTTCGTTTTATTCATAATAATTATTTGGTTTTATAACTTATGTATTCGTTATATTTTGCATAAATGTCCTAATTTTCTGAAAAATGAAACAACATATTTAATAGTTTGCCCTTTGTAACCATGTTATACAATTTGTTTCTAATTGTAACAACCCTCATAAAAAATATTGGTGGGTTAAATAAAAATGCATTTTTATTTGAGGGGCTTTTGCGGCCAAAGAGAGATAATATTGGGTTTATTCTTTAATGTGTCAAAGTTGGTTTGACAACCAAAAGTGATCATGGTTTAGCAACCAAAAATTTGATAATCCCCAACATTTATTCATGGACTCAAGGGTGGTAATTCTCGACACGACACGAACTTGACACAAAAATAAACGGGTTAGGGTTGAAGTTTTTGACACGCCAACCCGCCAAATAAACGGGTCGTGTTCGGGTTGACCTAATCGTGTCAAGGGTTGACCCGCCAACCCGCCAAACAATTTTTTATTTTGAAAAAAAAATTATTTTATGTTTACCGAGAAATTAAAACTAAAAAATCGTGAGTATTCCTAAAGCTTAACCTAACTTCTATCTAAACCCTAACTCAGTAACTATCGTATCACTTCACTCGTATGACATCAAGCCGCAACTAGTCAACCCCGAACCCACAGCCTCAAGTCGTCAAGCGTGAACAGTGAACCCTCTCGGTCGGCGCCCTTCGCCTAAACCGTCTCCGTCTCCGACCGACGCCCCTATACGGTCTACCTCAGTCTCCGGCGCCCCTAACTCTCGTTCGTATCTGAATTCTTCATTCTGATGTACCTTGTCGCTACTCGCTCGTATCAGTGGTATGCCCTAACTAACTCTTGTATCTGATAGTCTTCGTTGATTTGGGGCTGTTTAAGTTGAGGAGAAAAATTATTCTCCTCTCTGCCTTCTGTTTGTAATATGAATTACATGATAAATTCTTCAAGTTATATGATTTTGTTGTTGTTGTTGTTATTGTTAACTCTAGAAAGATCAATCATCATTTGATTTGGTAACCTAAGTCTCTAACTCATCGCCATATATGTTTGTTGATATATTTGATATCCATTTATGATTTTGTTGTTGTTATTGTGAGTCTCTAATTTCCCATTTTTGTTGGTTGATAACTTGTTATCCATTTATGTTTGTTGATTATGTATATTGATATCCATTTATATTTAGAGAAGACTGAATTATTAGGTGACACGCCAACCCACGACCAACCCGCCAACCCGCCAACACGATCGTGTCCGGGTTAGGGTTGCGTATCTCGACACGATTAGCTAAAAAGGCCGTGTCCGGGTTGACCTTCCCTGACCCGCCAACCGGCGACACGCTAACCCGAACACGACACAATTGCCACCCCTACATGGACCAATCGTTTTGCTTTACCATAACGGTGCAAGGTGTAGTGTATGCTGGATAATATTGGGAGGTTGGAGGTTTTCCTCTATCCCACATAGGAAAGAACTTAAAAAGCAAAGAGCTTTATAAGGCTTTTTTACTCAATTAGACTTTAAACATGTTATTAGACTCATGATGGGGGTCTTGAGTGGAAGGCCCAAAGCACACACGTGCTGTGACCGTTGTTTTGACTGAGGGCGAAAGTGCCAACGCGGGCGCGGGTTTCACAGAAGTGGTGCGAGGAGGCGCACTTTGCACTTCGCAGAAGGAGTCTTACCCCGAGCTCCTGAGTATCTTTTTGGTATAGAATTTAGAGAGAATAGATTAAGTACTGCTTAATTATAAAGTGATTGTTATCAATGATTAATTTCTGTTTTTTTTTTGCAGATTAATTTTCGGAGTTATCTAAATTTAATTTTCTAAAATATCTTTTATTATCAAAAAAACGTGTGCATAAGTTGGATAGAGACTAAGTCTCCCAACTAACCACATCTCCCCCGATTCTTGGGGAGAAAGCCCGGGGATTAAGAGTTTAATCCCAGTATAATAATGGATTAACCCTCCTCTAAACACACACCAAAAGAATCTGCAACTATTTTATTTCTGCATACGATCATACAACCCGATTTCTTCCTATACAAATTTCTACCTTAACTTTGTTTAAAGTCTCGTTGTCATAAGTTGTTGATAAAGAGATATGATATTGCATCAATCCTTGGGTTTTGTATCACATTTATTTTCCGTTCACTAAGTGAACAACTCTGCTTCTACTGATCATTTCTTTCATTTGAATCTATCACGGAGAATAGATTCAAGTTAGTGTGACATTATTGGTTCGGGTTTCAGTTCCAGATATTAAAATCACCATCTTGGATAAATAAAGTCTTGAATTTTACAGATTTGATTTATTTTCATTATTAAAAGTTCAAATTTATTAATTTCTGGCTAATACAATTATAATTTTGTTTCAACAATCTTAAAGGTTTTATAATGAAATTCGACAACTTTTATGAATCAATACGTAGTCAAGCTTCATAGTTTCAACGGGAACAACTATACCCGTTGGGTTGATAAAGTGAAATTCATGTTGATGGTATTGAAATTGTATTACGTCTTGGACCTAAACTTGACTCTCACCCTGAAAATGCGGTTCCCACAGCGCAACTGCATAGGGCAAAAATAGTTGATCGGGAGAAGCAGAGGCTTATCTGCAAGGAGAGAGAAACCCATGCTTGCGGACACATTAAAAACGCCTTATCTTACCGGTTATTTGACTTTTACTCTCCTATCATCAATCGAAGAGAATTATGGAAAACTTTGGAATTCAAGTTTAAGGCACAAAAGGATGGTACAAATAAATATTTTGTGTCTCAATAATTGAGGATCCAAATGGTTGATGATAGACCAATCTTGGAGCAAGTTCACGAACTCCAGGTGTTGGTTAATAAATTGAAAATGCTTTCTATAACTCTTCTCGAAATCTTCCAAATGGGGGAGGTTATAGATAAACTACCCCATCTTGGAAGGATTTTTCAAAACGCATGATGCATAAGTCTGAAGATTATTATCTGGATGACTTGCTAAAAAACTTAAGAATCGAGGAAGATGCCCGAAATCGGGATAAGAGAGGCAAGTCCATTAAGTGCTAACACCGTGCATGCTAGTAGCAAAAGAAAAGCAAGGTCTAGGGGATCAAGCAAAAAGTGGAACTTGGGTCCACAATTCTTTTTTAAAAAGATCAGGTCAACACTCTAATTCAGGTCAGCAGTTCAAGAAGATCGAAAAGTGTCACGTCTGCAGAGAGGCAGGACACTATGCTCGCGAGTGCAAGCTAAGAAAGTCTGGATCACCTACTGCCAAATCTCAACAGGTTTCAGCACCTTGTGGAGAATCTTCATATGGAAAAGATTGACACGATCTCAAAGGTAGCTACTAGGATTGTTGTTGGTAGAGGAGGATAGTATTTGGATTCTCGAGCCACGGTTCATGTATGTGACTCTAGATCTAAGTTTGTTGATTATGGACATGTTTGAGAGCGTAAGCAAGGGATCGTGGCAAACAATGGTCGTGCTGACTAGTATTGGGATTAGTATTGTGCTACTCAAATTCACATCCGAATAAACCACCACTTTAAAAAATGTTCTTTATGTGCCTTCCATTCATAAGAGCCTCGTTTCTGCTAGCAAACACGATGAAAACGGGTTTGGACTAAACATTGAGGCAAGAAAACCCGTGATCTACAAGAGGAAGACATTTATTGGTAAGGAATACATCCAGCTAGGTATCGCCTTAAAATGAGTGATGATGATGTGAGGACGGGCGTAGTGGATCTGTGGTTAGCAATGTGTAAGAAATGTTTGATTATGTTTTTGATTATGTTTCTACAATTGATGTAATTCCAAGTGATATGAATAAAATTAATTCTTTCAAGTATTCTACTTGTTCTATTTCATTGTGGCACAAACGCTTACTGACACAAATGTAAAAAATATTGAAAAAAAATGCAAAATAAAGGATTAATCAAGATTGATAACAAAGATTTTGGAAAATGTGAAACTTGTGTAAAATCAAAGTTTACAAAGAAACCTTTTCCATTAGTTAAATGGGAAACATCAATTTTAGAGTTAATTCATTCTGATATGTATGAATTAAATGGAATACTTATACGTGGAGAAAAAAGGTATTTCATTACATTTTGGGATGACTTCAGCCAGTTTTTACATTTTTACTTATTACACTCAAAAGATGAAGCTTTTGAGGCTTTTAAATTACACAAAACTAAAGTAGAAAATCAACTTAAAAAAATCGAACCAAAATACTTCGATCAGACACAGGTGGTGAATACTTTAATAGAGAGTTCGAAACATTTTGCGAAGAGAATGATATCAAACATGAATGTAAGTCATCTTTCACTGCTCAACATAATGGTTTGGCGGAACAAAAAAACCGAATCCTTGTTGAAATTCTCAACTATATGTTGAACCAATTAGGTCTGTGAAACAATCTGTGGGGAGAAGCTTTGCTAACATCTTGTTACATTCATAATCAGATCACTAGTCGTGTGATTCCAACTAGTCCATATGAGATCTGGAAATGAAGGAAACCAAACTTGAATTACTTTAGAGTTAGGGTTGTATTGCGTACTATAGAACACCTCTTCCAAAAAGATCTAAATTGGAATCTCGTGCTATTAAAATACTTTTCCTAGGATATGCTAGAAATAGAAAGGCTTATAGATTACTAGTCAAAGAATCAGAAGTTATAGTAGAATCTAAACATGTGGAACTCTTTGAATAAAAGTTTTTAGAAGATGATGAAAACTCAGAACCAATAGCCTCTAGTCTCCTAATACATCTCGTGATAGTTTGAAAATCTCAAATAAGGTTGACGAACCACGTGGAAGTACAAGAGCAAGAAAAAAGAAAAGTCTAGGAGATGATTTCTTCTCACACTTGGTTGAGGGAACACAAAATAAAGTGACGAGACATTTTCATAGTTAATACTGAAGATGATCCTAAGACTTATAAAGAAGCTATATCATCAAGGGATGCTCCACTATGGAAAGAGGCAATAAATGATGAAATGGACTCTATTATGGGAAATAGAACTTAGGACCTAGCTGATTTACCCAAGGGATCAAAACCCATAGATTGTAAGTGGATATTCAAAAGAAAGCTACACAAAGATGGTTCAATTTCAACTTTTAAAGTTAGATTGGTTGCTAAAGGATATAGACTGAAAGAGGGAGACGATTATTTCTACACATATGCTCCGGTTGCTAGAATTAGTTCTATTCGAACTGTTATAGAAATTTCCCTCAAGGTATGTACATTCATCAAATGGATGTGAAGACAACCTTTTTGAATAGTTACTTAAACGAAGAGGTTTATATCGAAACCTAAAGGATTTGTAGTACTCGAACAAGAGAACATAGTGTGTAGATTTTGTTAAATCTCTGTACGGGTTACAACAAGCCCCCAAACATTGGCATGAAGGATTTGATACGACTATCACTTCTTTCGGGTTCCGAAATAATGGGGCTGATCGGTGCATTTACGCAAAACGCACGAAAGAATTCATTGTGGTTTTCTGTGGTTACGTTGATGATATGTTGATCATCGGAACTAATCTAGAAGGTATCCTTCAAAAGGAAAACTACTTATCCTTGAACTTTAAGATGAAAGATCTTGGAGAAGTAAATACCATTCTTGGGATAAAGATAAAAAAATCAGAATCTCAAATCTCTAAGTCAATGCCACTACATAGAGAAGATACCGACCAAGTTTCAACATATGAACATAAAGGAGTTCAACACTCTTTTTGATTTAAGTGTGAAACTCCACAAAAACTATGGAAGAGCGGTGGCTCAACTAGAGTATGCTAATGAGATAGGATGCCTGATGTATGCGATGCATTGCACTAGACCGAATATTGACTTTCTTGTGAGTAGACTAATTCAATATACTAGCAATCTGGGTCCAGGTCACTGGAAGGAAATCGGTAGGGTATTGGGTTATTTGAAGAGAACTAGTGATCTATAACCAACATACACGACACATCAGAAATTTTGGAGGCATACTCTGATGCTAATTGGGTAAATCACTCAAGTGAAATATGTTGGTCCCAAAGGAGTCTACAAGAGTTCAATGGATATAGAAACAGTTTGTAGGGGGGGGGGTTGAATAGAAACACAAGTTTTTTAGGGTTTTAAATAAGTTTATATTGAATAAACAAATTTACAGTTGTAAGAAGAATAAGAATAAGTATTAAACCTATTCTATTACAACGAATAAATCACTAAGTTGATGCACAAGAAAGAGTAAGAAAAGCAACAGATGTTATAGAAAAGAAAGTAGCATGCATGAAGATGAAGAAGGGTTCCTCATCTATTTATACCCGTTGCATCAAATGCAAAGCAACAGGTATATGCCATGTGTCAAGTTTCTATTTGAGACATGTCCTTTGTCCAGAAGACAACCATTCTTTTGGCCGTATATGAATAGTACCAAATCAGATTTGATGGGGACATAAGAGACAATTTGTTCATCCTTTTCTGACAAAGTTTTGAGGTTTGACTTTTATGCATCGAGGATAAGATCAACATCGATCTTGCTGAGTAGGCCCCACTTTGACCACTAAACCGGAATCTTCAAGGATGAAGACTTCAGGTATCACTGGGCTTTTGCAAGACCTCACACTTCAGGTAGATGAATGTTGCTATCACTGAACCGCTTCAGATCACGAGCTATTCATCTCTTTCTTCAGCTATGCCTTCGACAGTCGCTGAATGACTTTGTGGTGTGAGTGTTGTTCATTCAGATCTTCAGGGATAGGATGTTGTTCCGGATCATCAGCGATCACTGAGTGCAGTCAGTGTGTGCTATCGTTGATTTCTGAACACTATCCTATAAATGGAATTTTCACTAAATATAAAAAGAATCATATTTAAATTACTGAAAGGAGTTTGGATCAATGAAATCTAAATCTACAAGTGTGTGGTTTTATACTCTAGCTGGTGGGGCTATTTCTTGGGAGAGAAAGAAACAAACATGTATTGCCCATTCGACTATGGAAATCGAATTCATTTCCCTAGTTGTTGCGCACAAAGACGCCAAATGGATTTGAAAAATCACCTCGTCAATCTGGACTCTTGCTCTCTTTTGGTCCTTGGCTCTCTACCCTAACTCACCTCTCGGCTCTCCCTCTCCTGTCTTTCTAGTGTTGGCCCTATAACTATGCCTTAGATCTCTTAAACCATAAAGGATCTGATTCTTGACTCTGTAGACTGGAAGTTTGAAATCTATAGAAGCAAAGCATTAAGCATCATAAATTGTTAAATTCCTAATTTGTTAATCCTTAAAGTTTTGATTTTTCATGTGAGAAAAAACTAAAGCTCTAAAGCCGCACTTATGAAAACTCCGTATGATGATGAGTGATCTTGGAAAGAATGATGTGGAACTCAAAGTTGAACTGGACTCAATACAGTTGGCTTGTGAATCCGATCCTTTAAATTTAGATTTACATGATGACCTTGCTCATATTCATTTGGCCTATCAGCAAGCTCTTCGGATGGAGGAAGTGTTACTTAGACAGAGAGCTAAGATAAAATGGTTGAATGAGGGTGATGGGAATACCAAAAAATTTTCATCATGCGGTTCGGGAGAAAAAATCCTCTTCTAGAGTATCTATTGTTATTGATGCCCATGGAGTCTGTGCTTATGATGAAGAGGTGCCAAAGACTCTTATTGATTACTTCTCTTCTAATTTGGGTGAAATGGACACCAATGTCCAACCATATATGGCTCTGGATTTGTTTTGTCGAAAACTATCTTTAACCGAATCATTGTTCATGATACGGCCCATAGAAGATGGAGACGTTTTTGACGCTCTTAAGCAGATTGGTAATGATAAGGCACCAGGATCTAATGGATATTCTGCCAAATTTTATAAAGCTGCTTGGCCTATTATTGGTAATGAGGTTATGCGGGAAATTCATAACTTTTTCTATTCTGGGAGGCTTGATAGGGAACTGAACCATACAGTATTATGTCTAATCCTAAAGGTGGTCAATGCTAGTAGGGTTTCAGACTTTCGCCCGATTGCTTGTTGTTCAGTTTTATACAAATGCATAAGTAAGATTCTTTCTGATCATATGAAGCCGAATCTAAATTTTCTAATAAACCCTGCTCAATCGGCCTTCATCCCTGGTAGGAGGATGTCGGACAATATATTAATGGCACATGAACTGGTGGCTGGTTATCACTTAAATTCTGGAGTGTCGAGATGTGCTTTTAAAATTGATATCCATAAAGCTTATGATATGGTGAATTCGGAGTTTGTTATTTGTATGCTTAATGGTCTTGGGTTCCATCCGGCTTTGATCAAATGGATTCAGGTAATGATAACTACGCCGTCTTATTCTATAGCTGTAAATGGAGAAACACGTGGTTTTTTTGTAGGGAAGAGGGATATAAGAAAAGGAGACCCTATTTCTCCTTATCTTTTTACCATCATTATGGAGGGATTTTCTCTTATTCTCAACAGATGTATAGAGGAGGCAACTCAGTTTCGGTTTCACAAGGGATGTGATGAGTTCCATATTACACACCTGTGCTTTTTGGATGACCTTTTTGTCTTTACTAATGGAGATCTGTTATTTGTGGAAGTAATAAAGAGGGTTCTAGATTTGTTTCAAGTGAAATCTAGACTAGCCCCCAACCTTGAGAAAAGTGATATATTTTTCGGAAATGTTCCAGATGATGTTAAGTTGACAATTCGAAATACTCTAACTTTTCGAGAGGGGGTATTTCCTATCAGATACCTAGGAGTGCCTCTGTCTCCTGTTAGATTGCATATGGCATATTTTAATGGACTTGTGGAAAGGGTTAAAGGTCGTTTAACAAATTGGAAAAACAAATTTCTCTCCTATGGGGGCTGAAGGCATCTTACCAAATCGGTCTTGCAGTCCCTTCAAGTTTATTGGATGTCAGTCTTTTTCTTTCCTGTAGGGATTATTTATGAGCTTGAATCCCTTTTTAGGGATTTCTTGTGGGCCCAAGGTGATAGTTCCTGTGGAAACTGTCGTGTAGCCTGGGAGGAGGTCTGCACACTTGAGAAGTGTGGAGGTCTTGAATTCAAGAAGTTTGCTCAGTGGAACCGTTGTTTGGTCACAAAGCACATCTAGGATATAGTGAGGAAACGAAACTTCCTATGGGTGAGGTGGGTACGGAGACATTATATCAAGGAAGCGAATTTTTGGACTCTGAAAAAGAAAGATCGGTGGTCCTGGATATTCCGTAATACGTTAAAAATCCGGCCTAGTATAAGGCAATTCTTCCTCACTCAAATTGGGGATGGTACATCTACTAGTGCATGGGAGGATAAATGGCTTCCAATAGGTCATCTCAGTTCACTAATAACCTATCGAAATATTCATGCTATGGGTTTTTCGGCTAATAATACTGTTAGTGAGGTTATTCAGATGATTGGAAGTGCATGGCCAAATGACCTTTTAGCTCGGCTCCCGCAATTGGCCAATGTTCCAGTTTCAACGTTATCTCAATCGGATGATAAAGTTACTTGGATCGCCCGGGTGATAATCCAGTGGATTTTTCAATTCACAATGCTTGGATCTCTATGGAACCGGAATATGCAACTGTTTCATGGTCAAGGGTGGTTTAGAATAGAGCTTATATTCCCAAGCATGTGTTATGCACTTGGTTAGTGTGTAAAGGGCGACTTCCCACTCAGGACCACATCCTAAACTGGAAGCAGGATCCCCCGGACATGAAATGTCTCTTATGTCATCGGTGCTTGGAATCCCATAATCATTTGTTCTTTCAGTGTGACTACTCGAAAGGAGTTTGGAACTTAATGAAACGGGAAATTTCGCTGAGGAATATACCGGAGAGATGAGTAGATATCATGGATCGCCTCAACAGTGGCCAATTTGCTTCTTGGTCCACCTTACAAAAAGTTTCATTATCTGCAACTGTCTATTATATATGGCAGGAACGGAACATGAGACTTTTTGAAAACTACAATAGAAGTATTGAAAAGCTTTTCAATGAAGTTAGAGGCGTAATTCTCCAAAGAATGGCTTGGAAGCGGGAATGTAGGCACCTTGTTAGCACTAATGGAGAAACGACTTAGAATGGTTGTGTGGTGTTCGTCTGGCTTTGGACGTGGTTCTTTGTTAGCCGCTTGGTCTTCGTTATTTATCTTTGTTTGTTCTGGTTGCTTGTGGCTTGGTTTGTGTTATCTTGGTTTTTTTCGTTTTCTGTTGATGTAACCTGAACCTTGTTTTTTCTTTTGCTCTTTAGTGGATGTGCCTAGGTTTTCCGCTAAAAAAAAAACTAATTTATGATGAAGTCATGCTTAAATTAGATTTATTTGATAAGTTGATTTTGATTTGGTTTCAGAAGATTCTACATAGTTTTAAGTGTTATTTTTTTTTGAAAGACAAGTTAATACAGATACTTTTTCGGGGTATCCGGCCTCCCAATTAAGGGTGTCACCCGACTAATCCCCGTCGATCACGGCCCAACCCAATTAAGGGTACCACTATGTGGCAGGCCCATGATCTGGATATCACCACATGCGTACCATGGAGTTCGAACCCGAATAGTCAGGGATACTATCCACTGACCTTCAGAATGTTATCATACCGCTGGGCTAGACATGTTTTGATAGTTTTAAGTGTTATGCTTAACCTGTAAGAGAGAAATATTAATTGAAATGAAAAAATTGTATTAATCAACTTGACAAGAGTACATATTTATATATACAATATGAGAATCAAAATAAAATAGAAAAGATTGAAATTATCTTAAAGGATTACACTAATAATTACAATGAATAAAATTAGAGACATGATTACATAGTAAATCAAGGGATTATGATCAATTGTAGTTAAGAGGATGATTTGGTGATCAAGTTAGTTAAGATGGTGATTTGGTGAGATATGATGTATCTCTATCATGCCCCCCATGATGGACGATCGATGAGTGAGACCAATCTTGGAAATGAGTGCATGGAATTGAGTGCGAGGAAGCGGTTTAGTAAGAGCATCAGCTAGCTGATCATTGCCTGAAATGTAAGATACACGTAGGTTTTGATTTTGAACGTTTTCACGAACGAAGTGATAGTCAAGGGATAAATGTTTCATTTTGGAATGAAACTTCGGATTTACAGCAACATATGTAGCTCCCATATTATCACAGTAGATGACTGGCTTGGTTATGGGTAAGTGTCCTAGCTCATGAAGTAAGTTTTGGACCCAAAAGACCTCCGCAGTAGTCGCAACAACAGCTCGATATTCGGTTTCGGTTGAGGAGCGAGCAAGAGTACGTTGTTTACGAGAACTCCAAGATATAGGATTCCTGCCCCAGTAGTCAATGTACCCGGTTGTAGAAATGTAATCATCCTTATCAGCCGCCCAATCAGCGTCAGAAAAAGCATGAAGAGTATTTGGCGAGTCTCGCCGGAGTAGTAAACCTTGAGTACTTGTACCTGCAAGATAGCGCAATAACCGCTTGGGAGCAGCCCAATGATCTTCAGTAGGACTGTGCATGTATTGAGATAACCTGTTTACAACAAAAGAGATGTCAAGTCTAGTTAAAGTGAGGTATTGTAGGCTGCCCACAAGCGCTTGATATTCAGTTGGGTTGGCGAGAGGGGTTCCAGTGTGTGTGGATAAAGGAGGATGTGTAACCATAGGAGTGGGTACAGGTTTGGCATTAGACATATGAGCACGGGTTAAAAGTTCTTGAATATATTTTTGTTGACTAAGAAGAAAACCATGAGGATGAGGTATTAATTAAACACCAAGAAAATAGGATAAATTACCAAGATCTTTTAGTGAGAAACGAGAGGAGAATTGAGAGATAAATGCATTTAAGAGAGTAGAATTGGAATCGGTGATAATGATATCATCTACATAAACAAGTAGGTAGATTATGTCATTATTGTGGCGTAGAGTGAATAAAGATGAGTCAGAGACGGAGTTTGTGAACCCAATAGTAAGAAGATATGATTTGAGTTCATTATACCATGCTCGAGGAGCTTGTTTGAGGCCATAGATAGCTTGACGAAGTTTGCAAACATGTGTAGGATGATATTGACTAACAAAACCAGGGGGTTGGGTCATAAACACGTCCTCCATTAAAGAACCTTGGAGAAAAGCATTATTAATGTCAACTTGACGGAGAGACCACCCATGTGTTATGGCTATGGAAAGAACAGTACGAATTATGGCGGGTTTAACTACAGGACTAAAAGTTTCAGTGTAGTCTAGGCCAGGACGTTGGTTGAACCCTTTAGCTACAAGGCGAACCTTATAACGGTCTATAGAGCCATTGGGATTAAACTTTGTCCTAAAGACCCACTTACAACCAATTAGATTTTGTGAAGGAGAAGGGGGAACAAGATCCCATGTTTTATTTTTGAGTAAGGCATTGTATTCACTTTGCATGGCATCACGCCATATTGGGCTTTTTAAGGCTTGAGTGATGGTAGTAGGTTCGGAAGAAGATGGTTGAAGAGAAGCATGGAGATTCAATTTAGTAATGGGTTTGCGAATATTGTTTTGTAGGCGAGTGATAGGGCGTGATGGAGGTGGAGGTGGAGGAGGAGGGAGAGGTGGAGGTGGAGGTGGAGGTGGAGGTGGATGTGGATGTGGATGTGGAGAGGAAGGGATGTCTAGAGAGGGAACAACCAATGAATGAGAGAGAGGAGAAGATGAAGGTGGTGGATGTTGGAAGGGGATGGTTGTGGTAGTCAAGGTATCGGAAACAATAGGTAGATGTGACGAACACCATTCATTGGTATCGATAGGGGTGTGTGGTGAGGGATTTTTAAGAGAAGAGGTAAAGGGAAATTCATGTTCGATAAATTTAACATGTCGAGAAACATAGATTTTGTGAGAGTCGGGAGCAAGACAATAGTAAGCGCTTTGGGTAGCGGAATAACCAACAAAGACACAAGGGGCGGATCGCGACTCAAGTTTGTTTGACATATAGGGGCGTAGCCATGGATAACAAAGGCATCCAAAGCTACGATGTTTTTGATAATTAGGCATGTGTCCATGAAGTTTAGAGTAAGGGGATTGTAGATGAAGAGTAGGAGTGGGCATGCGATTAATTAAATAACAAGCAGTAGCAAAGGAAAAAGGCCAATATTTGTGTGGCATAGAAGAGTGAGTGAGTAGGGAGAGTCCAGTTGCAACAATGTGACCACCGTTCCGAATAGCCATTGTGTTCCGGTGTGTGAGGAGGAGAAGTGAGATGAGTTATTCCATGTGATTCAAGTATGGGACGTAGACCAATGTATTCACCACCATTATCACTAAAGATGGTAAGTATAGGTCGACCAAAGAATTTTTCAACCAAAAGTTTGAACTTATTAAATGTGTTAGTGACATCACTTTTATTTTTTAGAGGATAAAACCACACATATTTAGAATGATGATCAACAAATATAATATAATATTTGTATCCATCGTAAGAAAGTATTGGGGATGTCCAAATGTCACTATAAATAACATCTAGAGGACCTTTAGATTGAACGGTATTTTGGTAAAATGGCAATTTATGGCTCTTATTACAATCACATGAGTTACAATGAAATTACTTGATGTGGGAATATTTAAATGAAAAGCGGTATTAATATGACGTAAAATAGCATATGAGGGATGGCCTAATCGATTATGCCAATCAATAGTGGATGGTAGGTGAATGGAGTGAACGGCTGAACGAGTAGAATGAAATTCATAGATTTCGGATTTAGTTAGACCTTGAAGAAGAAGTGCCCCCGTGCGAAGATCATTCACAAGATAAGAATAAGGTAAGAAGGTTATAGAAGAGTTATTATCACGACAAATTTTAGAAATAGATATTATATTACGTGAAACGGTAGGCACATGAAGAATATTATTAAGATTGAATTTAGTAGTAGAGGTAAGGAGAGAAGTGGAACCCGTGTTTGAGATGGATAAACCCGAGCCATCTCCAATAATGAGTTCTTCGGTACCATCATATGGAGAATGAAGAGCAAGATTGTCAAGATCGTGGGTGACATGATGAGTAGCCCCACTATCAAGGAGCCAACCATTGAAAGGGTCGTTAGTGGTGGTGGTGGTGGTGGTGGTATATGCACGAGGAATCGAAGATTGATATCCTTTATGAAAAGGCCGAGAGCGAGCATTAGGAGGAACCATAGGTGGGTTTGAAGGGTGGGAGGGTAGTATGGCGGTTGGGAATTGGGAATGGAAAGTAGGACATTGGGAGACATAATGACCGTAATTTCGACACCATTGACACTTACCTTTGAATGGTTGAGAAGGACGAGTAGCGGTTGTGAAAGTAAATTGGTTTGGAGTAGGGAGAAGACCGGGATTAGGGGAGAAAGGACGGTTTTGGTAGTTTCGATTTTGGTTTTTAGCAACATAGTTAATAGTTGCGGGAAAAGTAGTTGAAGGTTTTATTTTATGTTTGAGAGAGAGTTCACGGTTGATAAGTTTTTCCTGTAACTCATCAAACGTGATAGGGTTTTCTCGACTTTGAACGGCATTAATAACACTATCATAGTCGGGATCGTTGAGTTGGTCAAGGACTTTGTCAACAATGTCTTCAGGGTCAAGAGGTCGGCCAAGAGAAGCTAATTGGTCGGTACAACATTTGATGTCTTGCATCTATTCAGAAATTGAGCGAGTACCTTTAGTGATATTACGAAGATGGTCTTTTATTTGTTTAAGATGGCCTTTAGAGGGATTGGCATAGGTTTTGGCAAGAGTTTGCCAAACATCATAGGTGGTAGCACATTGCGAGATGAGAGGAACGAGAGGGCCGGAAAGAGTGCCGGCAAGAGCTCCAAGAATAAGCTTGTCTTGCCGGAACCACGTAGTATAAGCGGGATTAGTGACAGTGGTATTGTTAGATTGGATGGTTTTAGAGGGTGCAAGGGAAGAACCATCTATGAACTTATGAAGATCATAGCCAAGAAGAGTGGATTCAAGTTGAGTTTTCCAGGAGATATAGTTGGTTGGAGTGAGTTTAAGAACATGGGAAAGGGAAACTATGATAAAAGGTTTGGTAGGTTCAGAATTGTTGGGGATAACAGATGACTCGTTGGATGCCATTGACGATGTTGGGAGAAAATAAAAAAATAGCAAAAGTGGGCAGAATATGGACCTCAAGCTCTGATACCATATAAGAGAGAAATACTAATTGAAATGAAAAGCTTGTATTGACCAACTTACAAGAGTACATATTTATATATACAATTTGAGAATCAAAATAAAATAGAAAAGATTGAAACTATCTTAGAGGATTACACTAATAATTACAATGAATAAAATTAGAGATATGATTACATAGTAAATCAAGGGATTATGATCAATTGTAGTTAAGAGGATGATTTGGTGATCAAGTTGGTTAAGAGGGTGATTTGGTGAGATATGATGTATCTCTATCATAACCACAATTCATTTCCCATAGAATTATGTGTAATTGTCTTTTGGTTTGAGGAAAATTGTGTAATTGTTTCTTGAGTTGGTATGATACTAGAAGAGATTTCTTCATAGTGTTTGGCATAATTTTATTTTAGTGGCTCATTCCTCAATTCGATGCTTCTATTTTGTAAGAGAAAATTGAAGTGAAGTTTGTTGGTTAAAATCTGTGTGAAGTATTTTACAATGTATGCAATTATTTGGTTTAATGGTTCATCCTTCATGTTTTGATTTACAGGTGAATTTTAGCTGGAACAGTTGCAAAAAGACTTTAATAGGATAAACAAAGAAGTTGCTAAACTTAGGATTGTAAGTATTTAATCTTTTAACTTGTTAAATTGAATATTTATCTATCTTCATTTTAGCATGATGAACTTGGGTAGTGTTCGTTTTATAAGAGGTGCTGATGTCTGAAAAGTGATTTCACTTATGATTTATAAGAGGTGGTGTTGAAGTCTGACATCTGAATCAGTTAAAGTGTTTGTTTTTATGTCTGAAGTCTGAATTCCAAATCAATTATTGACTTATAAATCCATAACAATGCGGGTGTACGCAAATAAAAGGAATTAAGTGGTGAGGTTGCCACTTTTTTTTTCCAGACGATTTTCAAACTTAAGAGGGTCTGAAAAAAACAAAAAAACAAACGGACTGAATTTAGAAATGTCTGAACGAATAATGAGATAAAATTAAAAAAACAAACAGGACATTAGTGTATTCGATAATCCAAAATTTTAGTAATTGATAACTAGAAACTTGTTCTCCTAATCTTTCTCAAATCAGTAATCTATCCCTTTAAACTATCAAATTTAGATTTATAATATTAAAATCCAAGACAAAGATGCAAACCAACATATTTAATTCCCATGATGAAAAATAGTTTGAACACTTAAAACTCAATGTTTCTTCTTTTATGCTATGTTTGGCAAAAGTAGCTAATAAGGTACCTTATGACTTATAAGGTAGTTTATTAAAACCTTACTTTTAGTAACTTATCAATAAGGTACCTTATAAGTTAACTTAGGGGGCGTTTGGTTCGCAGAATGGAATTGAATGGAATGGAATCTGTCAAAGGAATTTGACTTTGAAGGAATTGGAATTGAATGTTGTCAGGTTTGACCAGCTGTTTGGTTGACAGAATTGGAATGGAATCTGTTGAAAGAATTGGAATCTGTCTGTTTGGTTCACATAATGTAACTTTGGAATTGGAATGAAATTCCAGTAAATGACTAAAATACTCTTTTTATTAAATTTAACTTTTTAAAACTAAAATTAATAAAATAAAATAATTATTAATTACTTCAGTTTTTTTAACACTAAAAATAATGAGTTTTTTACAACTAAAAACTGCATAAAACAGCTAAAACAGCAAAAAATCATAATTTTTTTACAGCAAAACGGCTAAAAACAGCAAAACAGCAAAAGACTGCAGAAAAAATGCAAAACAACATCTGTTAGGGCAATACATAAGTTGCAAGAGACGATGGAGAACCTAACTGCTAGGGGTGAGCAAAAACCGAAACAAAACCGAAAAAATCCGAGAAACAGAAACCGAAAACTGAAAAAACCATCAAAAAAACCGAACCGAAATTGAAAAACCGAGAACTGAAAAAAAACCCCGAAAAAACCGAATCGAAAATCCAAACGGTTCGGTTTTGGTATTGTTGGGTAATGTGGTAAGGGTATTTGAGGAATTAAAAAAGGAGCAAATTCAATTCTCATGAAATCCCAAGGGTAACCCAAGGAATCTCAAATTGCCCTCTTTTGGAATTCTTTGGAATTTGCCAAATTCCAATTCTTGAAAACAATGAACCAAACAAGGGAATTGGAATCTGGTCAATGGAATTCAGATTCCAATTCCATCAGATTCCATTCCATTCCGACGAACCAAACGCCCCCTTATAGTCATCCAAACAACTACACTAAAATAAAATACCTTATAAGGTGACTTATAAATCACCTTATTTTTACCAAATAATGCCTTAATTGCAAAATTGATTCTTTTAAAGGCCGGAGAAGATGCCAGTTTCAAGATTAAAAATACCAAGAAAAATAAGGAATCAACTGCTAATAAAGAGATAGAAGTTCACAGGGCTCGACCAACATTTTATTTAAAATTGGAGGTGGTTGGGAATCTTGTTCATGATTCATTTCATGTTAGCAATGATGAGGTGGGAATGTTTTTTCTATTATTGTTTCTTTAAATAAATGTTTAAGGTCACAAGATTGATCATCCCCGAACCATTATGCATTTTGTACATAAAAAAGTCCAAATTTTAACTCCCTCTAAGTTTGGAACATAATTTGAGTTTTCTATTAAAAATATATAATAATATTCTTGCTACCAAAGAAAATTTCACTTCCTATATGCTCAATGAGAACCCCTATACTAAATCTATTCATGTAGCCTTTAGTGTAAAGAATATTTTCAAAATGAATAAAATACATCAAAGGAACTCAATTTCAAAGAATTTATAACGACAATAAGGGCTTGTTTGTTTTTCTCTTTTCAGCTCTTAAATAGCCCTTAGGTCTAATTCGGTCTGACATTTTTATATTCGGACCGTTTGTTTTTATTTTATTTTAAGAATAAGCTCTAAACAATATAGAAACCTCTTACAGCCTTCCAAAAGATAGGAGAAAATATATAGATTTGATAGTAACTTTGGAGTTCAACATTCATGTAAAATTACCAAAATAACCAAACGACAATGGAAGTTACATTTTGTATATAGGAGTAAAAAAGTCTTTAACATATTAAAGATTTTATAATTACAAAAATCCAAGAAAATTCCTACAAAGATTTCTAACTTACCATTATGCCACGTCATTGACTATGGTTCATGCTTTTATCTTCACTTCACGTCAAAATTAGGGGCATGCCCCATTTGGAAAGTGGACATATTTAATATAGGTTGTAGTTACAATGTCATTTAAGTGTACATTTGTTTCTTTCTTAATAAAATTATCGAATGTATTGTCTTCTATCCAAAAAAAGTCATGCAAGGTCATCACTTATATAAATAATGCATAAATTATGTTGTGTTACTCATTATATATATGTAAATATATATATATATATATAGGGAGAGGGAGAGAGAAATTAAAATACAAACCATGTAATTGTTACAAACAGTGGCGGATCCAGAAATTTCATAGACTGGGGTCCCTTTAACTAACAAGTACCCATACTATGGGTTGGGTTCCGGTGATAAGATAAGTTACAGTGAAAAGTGTAATAAGTGATTACAAAACCATAGTGTACATAAAGCAGTAATTGAGCAAAACGGTAGACACAGTTAAAAAATCAAAACCATAGTCCATAAAACATTACTTGGGTAGATAGTAGAGAGTTAAAAAATAAAAAAACCATAGTGCAATTGTGCAAAAGGCCGTATGTGGTCAACAATCAACAAATACGGCATATATAGACAAATTAGAGGTGTTTGGGCTTATTTATACATGTAACAAATACGGCATAACTTACAAACCCTTCAAATTTATGTTCACAAAATAAAACATCAATTTTGAAATTTGAACAATTTGTGAACCTTGAAATTAGAAATGGGGATTCATCTAGGACATTTTGGTGCATCTCATCTCGATACATCTCATCTTAATGTGCATCCAATGGTCGAGATCCATTCTTATGGTTCTCATCGGAACTCAACTGTGATTCTTAAAGGGGTAGAAAATAAATAGGTACAACTTTAGGGGAAAAAACGTTTTTCTTTGGGGAAGGTACGGTACGGTACAAAATTTCCTATGAGCGGCTATAAACCCCAATAAATATTCCCATTGAGTTCGCCAAACATGAAACCCCTCATAAATTACGAACCAAATTTCCTTGGCCCGATTAAGCTTATGAGAACGGGTCCCGGCCTTGAGCCGTGCCCAAATCAGTTCCAATATTTATTTATTTTAAAAAGCTATTTTATCATATATTTTTTTATAAAGAATACAAAAAATTATTCAAATACACTTTAAAATATGTAATTGGGTCAATCAAATACACTTAAAAATACATTTTATTATAGTTTTGCAATTGGTTTTCAATCAATACACTTAAAAAAATACATTTTATTATAGTTTTGTAGTTGAGTTTCAACCAAATACACTTTAAAAATACGTTTTATTATAATTTTGCCATTAGTGTTCCATCAAATATACACTCACAAATTTAGAAATACATACAAAAATATATTATTTTTGTGAAAAAAATCGGGATGGTCTCGGGCTGGGTCGGGCTTTGTTTTTTCATGAAAAGTGCAACTGGTCCTGGATTGCCGGTCCCAATCGGTCGTAAACTGGACCCACTTGGCCATCTTTACTAAGGAGTTACCCAAAAAATTTGTAAAGAGCCCCTTGGATAGAATACATGGGAGTATTACTTGGGATAGTTTTGTTCATTGGGCTCAGGGCTTCAAGAGGCCTAGGGCATTACCAGATCAGATCCTCATTTGTTATACATGGCTTGATGGCCATGGGTAGGTTCAATTTGGCCAAAAAACAACCATTTGAAAAATCACCTCTTCAATTTGGACTCTTGCTCTCTTTTGGTCCTTGGGTCTCTACCCTAACTCAACACTCGGCTTTCCCTCTCTTCTGTCTTTCTAGTGTTGGTCCTGTAACTATCCCTTAGATCTCTTATGGTCTTGACCCGTAAGTTAGCGTTTGGTACACAGATGGGATGGGACAGGATAGAACTAGACGAGACAGGACAGGACAGAACAAGACAGAACAATACTAATTGTCTGTTCTGCGTTTGGTACGACTAGAACTGGACAGAAGAAAATGTTAAAATGACCATATTACCCCTAAAACTTATATTAATAATTTTTTATCACATAATAATTATAAATAACAATAATTCAATTAAATAATTTTCTGAGTTACATATTTGGTCCTTAGGGTTTATTGGTTTTAACAGTCTGAGTCCCTAAAATGAAATATCTATGGATTGCATCCTTGTTGTTTCCATTTTCTAACATATTGGGTCCCTAAAACTAACTCTGTTAGACTTTTTCTATTAAGTAGGTTAAGTAAGAGGAGCATTTTAGTCATTTTAAGTACAGGGACCAAACATGTAATTTACTCTCTATATATTTTATATATACTTAATAATTGATAATTCATAACATATATAATGTATATATATAAACAATATATATATATATTGTATATAATTTATCACCATACTTTCACAATTTTTCTTATTATAACATTGTTTTTTGGTTTTTTCTTGTTACAACAATATATTTTGAAATTGTATTTTTATTATGGCATTATAATTATATTTTTTTTATTGTAGCAATATACTTTCAATTTCTTTCTTTTATGCATTGTACTTTTAATTTTTCTTATTAAATTGTATGAAAATTTAATATTGTAATGTAACATATTTTTTTTAAATAGATACGAATTTTTTTCTTCAAAAATCACATACTTTTTAACATTTTCTAAATGTTAGCAATGTAAAATGTGTTTTACAAATTTTATAAATATCGTCATATTAATGAATAATTTTGTTTTATTTTTGAATAATTTTATCGTTTTCTCTCTCGATTATTCATATCCCACCTATATTATGTTATTCATCTATCTTTTTAAAAAATCTTTTAAAAATGTATGAATAGTCGGAAGGTAAAGTGAGGAAATTATTTAAAAAAATTGATAGTCTGTTTATTTATGCCAATAATCTGTTTAAAAAAATATGTGTTTTTTTAAGAGAAAAAAGCAATCATATATGTTTAAAAATATGTTACATTAAAATATCTAAATTTCATACAATTAAATAAGAAAAATTCAAAGTACAATGCCTAAATAAACAACAATTTAAAAGCATCTCCAACAAATTCTCTATAATTTCTTCAAAATGGAGAATCAAAAGACAAAATCTTCAAAAATTTTTTGGAGTGAACTCCATATTTGGAGAAAAACGCACTCTTTCTCCTACTTTCTCCATTTTGGATATGATTATGGGGAAGCTATTGGAGCAAAATACTTGCTCAAAATCCTCATTTTCTTTATTTTCCAATGTTGGAGAAGCTATTGGAGATGCTTTAATAAAGAAAAGAGTGAATTACATTTTTGGTCAAAAAGGTTTATCAACAAGTGGGTGGCGATAGGGTGTTCAAAAAAACCGGAAAACCGATAAACCGAGCCGAACCGTTTGATCCAAAACCGAAAAAAACCGATAACCGAAAAATCCGAAATCTAAAAAACCGAAAACCGAAAAAAACCGGGTATTCACGGGGCGGTTTTGGTTTTGAATTTTAGGTAACCGCGGGTAACCGAACTAAACCGGATATAATGTATATATAGTACTTAATATTAAATATTGTTACACTTTTGAAAGTATGAACCACAAGATGAAGAATATGACGTGGCACATACATCAAGGATGTCTACCTTTTGCAACCGACTAGTTTGTTACACGCTCCCATCTTTCACACGTGTCAGTTTGTAATAGGTTAAGATGTTGAGCTTTACTTTATTCTATTTGTATAAATAGATCTTTTCTCTATTGTAAAAGTGGTCGATTGAAATCGTGATATTGAAGAACTTACTGTGCGTCATTCCATGTATTTGTAATCACAATTCAGGTTATAATACATTGTTAATCTGTTCTTCAATCTTTGATCGAATTTTATTATTGTTGATTAATCGATATAAATTGCTTCCGCTTATACTCTGTTTAAAAATCAATCGATTAATCTGTGAAGAAGAGAATCTGGAACCAACAATTGGTATCAGAGCTTGATAATCAATCTATTGATTATTAGATCTCAATTTGGAAAATCTCTCTTCATTCATTCAGTAATCTCTTGTTCTAGATTTCAATTCAGATCTGTTACTACATACTTCTCGATCTTAAAAATGGCAAATTCAAATTTGAATGCTGTTTACACCTCTGGTTCTCTGACCAAACCTCCAACTCTTATTCGTGGTGAATATCCACAATGGAAGATTCGAATGATAAATTTCTATGAATGATTGGACATTAAACTTTATCCTATTGTTCAAAATGGTCCCTTCATACCAATGACTACAGTTCCAAGAGTTCCTGCTACTACCAATACTGCTGAAATACCTGCACGTAAAGTTCCAAAGCTAAGGGAAAATTGGAATGATGAGGAAAAGGCCAAAGTTGAGCTTGCTAAAAAGGCAAAAACGCTTCTTATCATGGCTATTCCAAATGAGATTTTTCAATCTCTGGATTCCTGTGATACTGCTAAGGAATTATGGGATCAGTTAGAGAATCTTCTGGAGGGTGGTGCTAAAATGAAGAAAAATCGAAGGGCTCAAGCACTGAATGAATACAACAGCTTCCAGGCAAATTCAGATGAATCTCTGGAACAGACTTTTCATAGATTTAATAATCTGATTAATCTATGTAAACGATGTGATATTGTTCGATCAAAAGAAGAGAATAATGTCTTATTCTTGAAGAGATTAAATCCAGAATGGTCAAATCTATCCATGTCACTACAAGCTAATCAAGATCTTGAGCAATGGTCTCTACACGATGTATTTGGAACTCTTCAAGCTCATGAAAAGGAGGTTATGAAAAAGAAAACAACCATAGGTGGACCTCTGGGCTTGATTTCTGAAGCAAAGGAAGCTACCAGAAGAAAAAGTGAAGATAGAAGAGTGAAGAACAAGGCATTCATGTCAGAAACTGTTCCAGAAGAAGATTCTGACTCTTATGATGACATAAAGGCATTTGCTGATTCCTTGGCTCTTATTACCAAACAGTTTACAAACCGTTTTGGAAATAGAGCATTTCAAGGAAACAGAAGGTCTGATCGCTCCAACTATTCTTCTAAACAAGAGGTTCAGAGACATGAGAAGACTGAGGCAGAAAAGAAGGAAGAGGAAATGAAGAAAAAGAAAGATGTATGTTAGAGATGTGGCAAACCGGGTCATTACTCGAAGGATTGCAGAGGGGCTCTGGAGAAAGACAAAACATATTACAAAAATAAATACAAGTATAATGCTACTGAAAGAGCCCACTATGCTGAGAAAGAAAACTGGATTGGAGATGAATCCAGCGGTGATGAGGCCATGTTCGTGGAATGGCAAGTACAAATGAATCGGAAGAACGAATTTTCCGAATCACCGGTTAGTAATCTTTCTGAATCTTCTGAACTTGAGAATACAATTGTGCTTTTATCAAACAATTTTGAAGAACTTAAGCAAAAGCTAACAATTGAAAAGAAGTTACGAAAAAATATTGAGAAAACTCTTTCCACAACACAAAGGGAAAGAGATATTTACAAAAGAGAGATGGATATCTTAACAGAAGAAAAACTGGAACTTGACATAGAAAAAGAAAAAATTTCTAAAACCTTGAAAGACACAGAAGTTTTGGTAAAAAAAGAGCAGCTGAGTTATAAGAAACTTCTGGAAGAAAAGGATAAGGAAATTCAAGTTAAGGAAAGTGACAGATTAAATTCTGTAGCACTTAAAAATTATTTTCAAAAAGAAAGAGAATTTTTGTACATTGAACTTCAAAACAAAACGCACCAGATTAAAACATATCTGGATGCTCAAAAAGTTCATGAGAAAATTAGCACACAAGTAGGAAGATCTGGAATCGGCTTTGAAGATTTAGATCCCTATACGTGTGAAAAGAAGTCTGGTTTAAACTGTCTTTTGTATAGGACAACAACAGAAGCCTGTGTTTCCAATTATTTTTGAACAATCATGTTTTAAAAGATCTAAAACTGAAAATGGTCATCATCAACGGAAACTCAAGTTTAAAAACATTAAATATTCTTCTGAAAAGACCAATATTAATCTAAATCAAATTCAGAAGAAGGATGATATTTTTAAGTTTGGTTCAAGTGTTGTTACGAAATTGAATCCAGAGGCTGATGCGTTTATTCCTATTCAAGCAGAGGAGGAATTAAGACTAAGTTTTGAAAAAGATCTTCTCTTGACTCTGGATAATTGTTTTAAACTTGAGAATGACAAACAAAAGTTAGAGAATAATCCAGAGATATTTCCTTGTTCATTTATTGATTTAAATCTTTCTGAAACTCGAGAGGATTTAGAAGAAATCACATATCCATGGGAGAATAATGATCAAAGTGAGGATTTCTTTGACACATATCTCTCTCATCTTGAACAATCTTCCAATCATGCTAAAACTCTAGAGATCATTAAAAAACAAAGACGCTCCTTTTCTCTTTACAAATGAATCTCTGGAGATAAGAGCTTCTGGAATGGATGCTAAAAACAAGTCAAGTGACATTCCGATTTTCTCTGTTCCCTCTGAACAACGAACACCTGTTTTTATACATCCAGATTTTATAGGAATGTGTCTGAAAGCTAAATCTTGTCTTGATCTTGAAAAGGAAGAAAAACTTAAAAAGAAAATTCCCATCCAACTTCCTAACTCTTATCCTCCAAAACTTTCTTACGTTCAAAAAGGTAAATGGAAATCTAATCTATCTGTTCCTGTTTCAGTAAATTCGAAAGCTTCTGAGAAGATTAATCCAAGGAAATCTCCGCTGAAGAATACTTCAGATTCTAAACATACGTCTAGTCTAGATAGAAAGTTCTTTAGAACAACTGATACTAGAAAAGACAGATCTAAGAATAATTGTAATTATCATTATCACAATGAAAATTCAATAAAATCTTCTATGTTTCAGAATTCTGAATGTTTTTCTCTGTTCTTGAAATTACAGAAATTTTTCTCACGAACTTCAAATTCCTTCACTGCAAATCATTCGTACTTCAACAAAAATAAAACAAAGCAAAATAGAAAAACAAAAAATCCAAAGAATACATCTTTACCTTCTGTCAAATCAAATCAAAAGCAACAGGCTGATAAGCCAAAAACTAACGTTAAAGGACCCATAATGATATGGGTACCTAAGAAACTCTGATCTTGATTGCAGGAACAGCGTGTGCATGTCTGGTATCTTGAATCTGGATGCTCGAGGCACATGACTGGTTCACGAAACTTACTCTCCCAATTTAAAGACAAAAGTGGTGGAGCTGTAACGTTTGGTGATAATGGCAAGGGTCAAATTAAGGGCTATGGTACTTTACAGGAAGGTAATATTACCTTATCTAAAGTAGCTCATGTTTCTGGTTTGAAGCATAACCTCCTAAGTGTAAGTCAACTATGTGATTCTAAGGCAAGTGAGGAACTTTGATGAAAAACATTGTTACTTATTTTCTAAGGCAGGTGAGGAACTTTGGAGACCAGACAGAAAAGGTAATCTATACATGATGAATTTTACCTCCAAGGATGGTAAGGAAACCTTATGTCTTATTTCCAAAAAGAGTGAAGTTGCATGGCTCTGGCATCATAAAATGTCTCACTTAAACTTTGATAATCTTGAGATGCTTGTAAAACATAATTTGGTATCTGGACTTCCAGAAGTTCATTTTCAAAAAGATCACCTCTGTCCTGCATGTGAAATGGGAAAGATCAAATGGGCATCTCATAAAACAAAAAGTGATCACTCTTGCATCAGACCTCTGCAATTGTTACACGTCGATCTCTGTGGTCCAATTGCAATTCAGAGTCTTTCTGGTAAAAAGTATATTCTGGTACTTATTGATGAATTTTCCAGGTATACTTGGCTTGCTTTTGTTCGACAAAAGTCAGAAGTTCCTATTGTCCTTCAAAATATGATGACCAGAATCCAAGTTCTTTTACATCAAAAGATTCAACAGCTGAGAAGCGATAATGGTACTGAATTCAAGAATGCAAAACTTGAAGCATACTTTGTTGCCAATGGAATTTCTCAGAACTTCTCTGCTGTACGTACTCCCCAACAGAATGGTGTCGTTGAACGTCGCAACAGAACCTTGGTCGAAGCAGCCAGAACAATGCTCGCAGCTTCTGGACTCCCAATTCACTTCTGGGCTGAAGCTGTAGCCACAGCTTGTTTCACTCAGAATCGTTCCATAATTGTCAAGAGGCATCTCAAAACCTCTTATGAGCTTATTAACAAACGAAAACCATTTGTCAAATTCTTTCATATTTTTGGCTGCAAGTGTTTTATCTTAAATGACAGAGACAAACTTGGCAAGTTTGATCCAAAATCAGATGAAGCAAAATTCTTAGGCTATTCTTTAAATTCCAAAGCCTTCCGTGTTTTTAATCTAAGAACTAAAACAGTAATTGAGAGCATTAACGTTGATTTTGACGATCAAACTCAACTGACTTCTGAATATTCTTCTTTAGAACTCAAACTTAATACTGTTACTTCTGATTTTCTTTCAGGATCCAGAGAATCCGAGATTGGTGCCCTTTTTCAAGACTTTCTGGGCGAAGAAGTAGTGTCAGAACCTGTAGGAACTACCTCTTCTTTCAGCATACCTGAAGTTCTTCATGCCTCTGGCATAACTTTCTCTGGTCCTACCTCTTCTGAACCTAGCTCTTCAGATCCTTCTGTTCCTGTTACATCTGATTGTCCAGAAGCTTCCTCTGTTCCATCATCTGAGGGGGAGACTTTAGCATCAAGAGATTCAGAATCAATATTTCCGGATGAAGTTATCTCATCTTCTGACACCGAAGTTCAAGCTCAATCAATATCACAAACAAGGATGACGAAATGGACTAAATCCCATACTCCAGATCTCATAATTGGTGATCCTTCTGAGGGTGTTAAAACACGATCCGCCACAGCAAATGAAGCTTCTATGTTAACTTTCTAAGCTTAATTGAACCAAAGAAAGTTCATGAAGCCTTAGCCGAACCTAGTTGGGTAGAAGCAATGCAGGAAGAATTACTTCAATTTGAGCGTAACAAAGTTTGGAACTTAGTACCATTACCAAAAGGTAAAGTTGCCATTGGTACTAAGTGGGTTTTCAGAAATAAAAAGGATGAGGATGGTATTGTGATCAGAAACAAGGCTCGCCTGGTGGCAAAAGGATATTGTCAAGAAGAAGGTATTGATTATGATGAAACCTTTGCTCCTGTTGCAAGACTGGAGGCGATAAGACTTTTTCTGGCATTCTCTGCTTACAAGAACTTTAAGGTCTATCAAATGGACGTTAAATGTGCAATTCTAAATGGAAATCTTAAAGAGGAAGTGTATGTTGAACAACCAGCTGGCTTTAAAGATTCAAGACATCCAGAATATGTTTTTCTTCTTGACAAAGCACTGTATGGGTTAAAGCAAGCGCCCAAAGCCTGGTATGAACGTTTATCCAAATTTCTGATCAGCAAAGGATATGAGAAAGGTAAAATTGATACTACACTTTTCATCAAAAGAGGCAAAGGTATGTTAACTATTGTTCAAATTTATGTGGACGACATAATTTTTGGCTCTACTCATCAAACAGAAGTTGATTTGTTTTCTAAGTTGATGGAAACTGAATTTGAAATGAGTATGATGGGGGAATTAACTTTCTTTCTTGGACTTCAGGTTAAACAAAGTACCTCTGGTATTTTTATTAATCAAGAAAAATATGTCTCTGACATGTTAAAGAAATTTCATTTTCAGAACTCATCAACTATGAAAACACCTATCTCTCCTAGTATGAAACTAGGTCCTGATCCCTCTGGAAAACCTGTAGATATCACGGGTTACAGAGGTATGATAGGTTCTCTTCTATATTTGACAGCAAGTAGGCCTGATATTATGTTTGCCACTTGTCTTTGTGCTCGTTATCAAGCTAATCCTAAAGAATCTCATTTGGTCATCGTCAAAAGAATTTTTAGATACTTAAAGGGAACTCCTTCATTGGGTCTCTGGTATCCAAAAAATTCTAGGTTTGATTTAATGGCATACACAGATTCTGATCATGCAGGTTGTAAGTTGGACAGAAAAAACACCTCTGGTAGCTGTCAACTTCTGGGTAATCGTCTTATCAGCTGGACTTTCAAGAAACAAAATTGTGTTTCAACATTTACTGCAGAAGCTGAGTATGTTGCTGCTGCTAGCTGTTGTTCCCAAGTCATTTGGATGAAAACCCAACTCAGAGACTACGGTCTTATCTATGATAAGATTCCCATTCTCTGTGATTCTGAAAGTGCAATTGCCGTTACAGAAAACCCAGTTCAGCACTAAAAAACAAATCATATTGATGTTAGGTATCACTTTATCAAAGATCATGTAGAAAAAGGTACAATAGAAATGTATTTTGTTTCTACTGATTACCAACTGGCTGACATTTTTACAAAAGCTCTGGGTGAGAAGCGTCTTAATTTTTTAATCAGCAAGTTGGGAATGCTAAACATGTAATTTTTTTTCTTAGAAGTTATCAGAGATCTCTGATCGTCTTCTGAATTTCATCCAGAAGCACTCAGAGACCTCTGATCGCTTCTGGTTTAGGTTATTTTGTTGCATTTTATTCCTTTCCATCCAAGTTTTATCAGAAAGGCGCCAATCCCATAAGCAAAGAGGGAACCTATCATTCAAGGGGGAGCTTCTTATTCAAGGGGGAACTTATCAATCAAGGGGGAGCATATTATGCAAAGGAAAATATATCATTCAGAGGGGAGTTTCTTAAGCTGTTCAAAGACTAACACTAGGTTAGCTGTCTTATGAATTTTTTTTCATCCACCTAAGTTTCTTCTGAATCTTCTTATTCTGTGTTTCTCTTGCCGTCAAGTTCTCTCAGAATCTCTATGATTCATTTCAAACTTATACTACATGATGATTCATAATTGACATGTTTTTCAAAAAAAATTATGAATCAAAATATTCCAAAAAATTTATTGACTATCTAAATTTTTTTAACTCTTGTCGTCAAGGTTATTTAAAATTTCTATATTCAATTTTAAATTTTTCTTACTATTTTTTTTCATGAAAAATTCAAACTTTCATTTGGATCAAAAAAAAATTCTCCCCAGATGACTGATTTAAATTTTAAATAAACAGATTTATATATTTCAATTTGTTCTTTAATTAATTTTCTTTAATTACTCAATAAATTGCTTTATATTTTCTTTTTATTTACCTTTGGGATAATCAACCGATTTTAGGTTGATAACCTTTCAGTTTTCTTTTTCAAAAATCGTGTCTTACTCATCACTCCTACTTTCCACGTGTCATTCATTGTGTGACTGCATGTATCCACGCCTGCGTGCTTACATCATCCTTTCTGAACCGTTTTCTTCTACTCCCAATACACAACCCCTTCCAATTCCAAATTGGTCTCATATAAAATTCCCAAATTTCAGATACCCATCTTCTTCCTCTCCACTGTTACTGCTCTCACTCTTACGAACTTGCTTGCAATTCTCTCCAACTTTCATCAATGGCTTCTCATTTTGCAAATCCAGCTCTCAACGATGACGAAGGACGTCTCGTTGATTCTACTGCCGATAGTATTACGTTCGTCAAACTGCCATTGAAAGCAAACAATGTGCAGGTTCTTCTTGATCCAAATACCTGCCAGTCCGAATTCAGAATTATGGTTGAATTTCTTCAACAGCATGTACTAAATCGAGCCCTAACTCTGACAAACCCAAATGTTCCTGAAATTTACGTTCAGGAAGTCTGGCAATCGATGTACATTCAAGATGATGAGACTCTGCTTGGAAATTTTAGTCACCCTGATCAACCTGATACTGCTGTGGAAATACCCATTACAAAGAAGAAATTAGCCAGGTATTTTCATTTACCCTCTTTACAGGTACTACTTGATGGTGAATTAGTGCCAAATCCAGCCCTAGAATCGAACCCTTCTGCTGAAGCATTATTATCTTTCATCCTCTTTCTTGGTTACAATGAACCCATAAGCAAACTTTCTGAATTCAAGAGAAAATAGTTACCCCCAATGTGGAATCTCCTAGTTTCTATCCTGAACAAGAGTCTCACTTGTAAAATTGGGTCTCTCGATCAAGCAAGCAGGAACATTTTGACTATAATGTATGGCATGTTTTTTAATCGCTCCTTGGACTACGCAAGCCTTATTTTTCAAGAGATTAAAGCAGCTGTACACACCAAAGTAACCCATCAAAACCAAGGAAAAACTCTTCCAGCTCTGATGTTTCCAAGATTTCTATCTGTGGTCAACTATCCTGCAATTGGTGCACTCAAGGCTCCACTGGTTCAACCATTTTGCAAAATTGCATCAATGAGCACTCATCGTCCGACCATCGACCGCAATGGCTATCTTCTCCTAGAGAGCTTTCAAGGTACATGCTAAACCTAATTCCATCTAGCTCTTCTTTTCTTCAATCCTATAGGAGCTCTATGAATTTCTCAGAACAGAGAATTTCTACCCCAGAGCACTTAGAGTCAGTTCTAGAAAGTGAGGGGTCAAGTGAGAATGAGGCTAAAAATAATTTGAGTGAACATCCGATTGGTTCTACCCATGCTGACCTCTTGTTAAAAAAAGGTACTGAAGATGTCCATCGTGACACAATTGAGCGAATCCCACCTACATCCCAAAGGGTAACTTCATTATCTAAGGTAGATGTCAACCCATCTACTTTCATTGACCAAGGACAACCCAGTCCAAACCACCCAGAAACCATCCGATCAGAGGATACTTCTTCTTCCTCTGCATCAAGCACAACCGGGGAAACCTCTTCATCATTCTCTCAACAGAATGATGATGAAAATATAAGAGTTCATTTGCCCCAGAACTCGACACTTTCCCCACACAATGTTGATGTCTCTGTGACCAACAAAGATTTAGGCGTCTCAGAAGATAAGTCCATATCTTCTGATAGTTTAGAGGCTCATGAAATCCCATCAGAGGGGTTACAGCCACAGGTTGCACCACTTACCGGAGTGTTTACACTCCATCAAGGTAAGCACATTGTCTTCAGCACCTCATCCTCTGATGATGAGGATTCTGTTGAGACAATCAGAACAACCGAAGAGGTACCTGTTAATAACAGTCCTCAACGACAGGTTGGAAGTCCCTCCACACTCAACATCAAAACAGGTGTGAATGAGGGCATCTCTGCACGCGAGAGTAAAGGGGCTCCATGTGTTGGAGATGCACCGGTTACCAATTCTGAATATGTCACCAATGCAGCGTTGCAGGCATTTGGTGATAAAATTAAGAGATATGTGGAGGATCTAAAACTTTCTCTGAACTCTCACAATGCCATGCTTCTGGCTATTCAAGATGAACAAAAACAGCAAGCTCAAACTCTGGAAGCCCTAAAAGACCTCATTTCTACAACTGCTGCAACACATCAGAGCCAAGCTTCTGATCATTATTCTTCTCTGCATAAAGGAATCCAGGCTATTTCTGAGGCCATTTTCTGCATTTCCCGAGGCAATTCCAACTCCAGAAGTCACAATCTCTGTTGATGAATACAGTTCCTTAGTAGCCGATCTTAATAAAATTATCAAGGCTATTCATCCCTCTGGAGACACTTCTAAGTCTTCTCTGGTCAAGAAATCTGATATGGCTGTCTTCCAGAAGGCCATGCTTGAACGCATCAATTCTCTCTCCTCCAAGTATGTTTCCAAAACAACTGCCTGCACTTCTAATGTGGACTTAAAGCTATCATCTATGGAAACCTCTCTGTCTTAGCTTACAGGTCTAGTAAGTTCTCTTTCTAATTCTTTTAATGAAAAGAAAAAGGCCAAGGAGGAGCGTGCTTGCAGAAAAGCAGAACTTAAGCGCAAAAGATGCGAGGGATCGGGACCACGATTCTCGGAGAAGGGAGAAAGCACCAGAATCAAAGAAAGTCAAACCCACAACCAACATTGAAAGCTCAAATCCAAATCCAATGCCATCTCCATCTACTTCAGCCAAACACCAATCATCCTCCAAGCAGCAAACTCCGGCTCAAACTTCTCATACACAAACCCCTCTGACTCCAACTCCATTAGCCACTCACTCTGGGCCTCTTCTAAAAGATCCTGAAATAGCCAAATTCATTCTTGAGGTTGTAGGCAACACAAGACAAACACCATATACCTCCTCAACTCAAGCCAGAGCTGAGGCATGAAAGGCTAAAGTTGATGCCTTGAACAAACAAAGAGAAGAAGAACGAATTGAAGCAGAAATCACAGCTAAAGCTGAAGCAGAAAGAGCCTCTGCAGAAGCATCAAAAGCTCAAGCAGAGATGGAAAGAGAAAGAGTTGCAGCTGCAAGAATAAATGCTGAAGGATCATCAAGTAGAGCAGCTGAGAATAGACAAAAAATTCAGAGACTTGGAAGAATTGATCTACCAATTCTGGAAATCACAAAAAGGTACATATATGCTCCTATAGATCAGAAAATCTATCTCATGTTGCCCAACTTCTCAAACGCCTACAATGTAAGTGATGCTATTAAGGGCAAATTCATGGCACACAGACAAGCGAGAAAGGACGTTCATTCCTCTGTACCTATCAAATGAATCTCTGCAATAAAGCATTCACCATTTGAGGATACAGAAATATGGTACACAATCTATGAGGTTATCAGAGAAGACAATAAGACTTATTAGTTATGTGATAATGATCTATTGTCTATCTTTCCCTCTGATCTTCTTTTTCTGGAGAATTTCATGAAGGCTCAAATGAATAGAAGAATTGATGATCAAGATCAAATTGCTTATTCTCGAATTATTCAATGCATGAAGTCCTACATCCGGTACAAGAGACATGTATATTTTCAAATAGGAATCAATTACAATGTTGATAATCTAGCTATCTCTGCACCAAATGAAGATCTAGAAGGCATCAACAACATGAGAATCGGCAAAGTGCTAATAGACCCAGAGGAAGGGGTGATCTTCAGAAGGCCAGACAGAAAGAGCTTCTTCAGAATCAAAGAAGCACACAAGTACTCATCAGAGGTCGTTTACGTTGCAAAAAGCTTCATCTCTGTTGATGTTAACAATCACAATCCAGAGGCTATCGAGAAGATGATCAAAAGGCTTTCAACTTTATTATCAATCAGAGAGATCATTAATAAGATTGGAAAAATTGTATCTGAGGTCGCTCCTTTCTGAACAGACTTCATTCTTCTGGTTTCATACTTAGGGGGAGATTGTTACACTTTTGAAAGTATGAACCACAAGATGAAGAACATGACGTGGCACATACATCAAGGATGTCTACCTTTTGCAACCGACTAGTTTGTTACACGTTCACACGTGTCAGTTTGTAATAGGTTAAGATGTTGACTTTTACTTTATTCTATTTGTATAAATAGATCTTTTCTCTATTGTAAAAGTGGTCGATTGAAATCGTGATATTGAAGAACTTACTGTGCGTCATTCCATGTATCTGTAATCACAATTCAGGTTATAATACATTGTTAATCTGTTCTTCAATCTTTGATCGAATTTTATTACTGTTGATTAATCGATATAAATTGCTTCCGCTTATCCTCTGTTTATAAATCAATCGATTAATCTGTGAAGAAGAGAATCTGGAACCAACAAATATACATATTATTATTTGTATATTTATTAGCGCAAAGTTAATTGAGTGAAGTCTTTTACGTTTTGGTGTCAAAAATTACGGTGGATGATTAAATTTGAATGTATGAAGTCGTGAAAGAGTCGACATTAACGGAAAAGTGGATTTTAAACAATTAATTTTACTTTAATTTGCAGCGTTTTATTAGTTTTATTTATTGTTGTGTAATTGTTTTAAATGTTACCATTTTTATAGTGTAAATGATATTTTTTATATAAATCCGGGTAACCGTGAACCGAACTGCGGGTAACCGCCTTATTTCGGTTCGGATCGATTCGGTTTTGTGTAACCCGCGGTTCGGTTTCGGTTCGGATAGCGGGGTATCCGCCTCATGCGGTTCGGTTCACGTTTTTCCTACTAACCGAACCGTGAACACCCCTAGGTGGCAATGGGAATAGGTAGGTCATGAGGTCATGAGGAGGATGAAGATGAAGTGATGAAGATAGTTAGGTGGCGATGGGAATATGTAGGTTTTTAATTTTGGTTTACTTTTCTCCTTCTTTTTTAAAATTTTAAAACATTTGTACATTAAGCTTTAAATACTTGTACCTTCAAAAACATATAAATAAATGACCAAAAATGACTGATTTGCCCCTCACGTGAGGGGCAGATGGGATGGCTAACGGTAACATTTTGGACGGCATTAGTGGGAGGGACCAAGTTTGTGCCAAAAAACTCGTTTGGGAGACCAAAAATGTATTTTTACGTTTGGAGGGACCAAAACCAAAAAACGAGTATTCACGAGGGACCAAACATGTAATTCACTCTAAAGAAAAATATAACTATGATGCGATAATAAAAATACAATTTGAAAATATATTGTTGTATAAGAAAAAACGAAAATACAATGTTATAATAAGAAAAATTGTGAAAGTACGGTGATAAATTATATACAATATATATATATATATATATATTGTTTATATATATACAATATAGATGTTATGAATTATCAATCTATATATCTATATAAAGCAGAATCATGAGTCGTCCACATGGCACCTCCACAACACATGAATCGTCCACATGGCACCTCCTTTATTTTTAGTTTTTTATTTAGACTACTTTTTCTAATTTTCCATCAATTAATAATAGCCATTTATTTACATTTAATTCAAAACCCTTCATCTTTTGTAACGCCATCCTCCTCCCTATACACCCTTTTTTTCCTTTTGCATCTCTCAATCTATACACCTTTTTTTTTCTTTTGGATCCCTCAATCTTAATCCATCAGCATCTTCATGAAGCAAGATTGAAGACAGAAACAAGAAAGATGACTAAAATCTTAACAACAATACTAAGAAATGAAGCTTTCTTTGCACACCGTCACTTTGTGTTACTACTTTAACTATGTGTAAGATCATAAACCTTTTTACATGTTCGTAATAAGCACATTTTTCGGGAATATGACTTTTACTTTTTCTTGATGAAATTTGAAATGGTTTTCTTTTGATTTTTGTCTTGGGTTTGTTTTGTTTTTTATTTAGACTATTTTTCCTAATTTTCCATTAATCAATAATAGCCATTTATTTACATTTAATTCAAAACCCTTCATCTTTTGTAACGTCATCCTCCTCTCTATACACCCTTTTTTCCTTTTGCATCTCACAGTCTCAATCCATCAGCATCTTCATGAAGCAAGATTGAAGACAAAGAAACAAGAAAGAGGACTAAAATCTTGACGACAATACTGAGAAATGGAGCTTTCTTTGCAGACCATCACTTTGTGTTGCTACTTTAACTACGTGTAAGATCATAAACCTTTTTAACCGTTCGCAATAAGCACATTTTTCGGGAATATGATTTTTACTTTTCCATAATGAAATTTGAAATGGTTTTCAATTGATTTTTGTGTTTTTAGTTTGATCATGGGTATTATGACTTTTGATAATATGACGGGTCGAGTGTTTTTTGTTTGTTTGGAATTAGCAACTAGTTTTTTTTGCTTACTAAAGGCTTTGATGACTTTCAAGAGTAGATGCTAGACTTCAACATTATTTAACAACAAATGTACCATATAATTTTGATTTCCTATATATATATATATATATATTGATTTCAAGAATTGGGTTTTGTTCATTTGGTAAATTATAACTTGTATTTTGTCTTTTTGATGAATCATGATGTAAGTTTCGTTTCATTTGATGAACATTGAAATGTTTTTTTTTCTATTGAGTTTGTGTTTTAATTGCCTCATGAAGCATGCATTATGATTTTATCATTAATGAGTTGGGTCTATTTTGTTGGTTTGAAGTTAACAAATAAAAAAATTGTATATTAAAGGCTTTGGTAACCATAATATAGCCAATGTTTTTAAACTTAAATTGACATTTTTGAGGATGTTTTGTTTAGACAAACTACAAGTTATATGATCATGTCTATTTTACCCATATTTATGATTAGTGTTTGAATTAATTTTGTTGAAGTTATGTCTATTTACATTATATAGGCAAGTGATGATATTGAAACACTTTCTCAATCCGACAAAACCCTTTCATTTTCAGGTCATCCTTTCAACAAATCGACAGAATCCGATGGCTAAGAATGATCAAATCGATACTCTTGATGCTATAAATCTCCAATAGTGGATACCGAAGGTTTGTGAAGAGTTCCTATTTGATGAAATCAATACCAAAAAAGAAGTCAATTTTCAAGCATAAGCAAATAAGTTCTCAAATTTTGAGAAGTTCTCATAATTTAAGAAGTTCAAGCAAACAAATGACAATTACCCAGATCATAAATTGGCGAAAAAAAACCCTAAGATATGCATAAAAGTGAAGGTAGTGCATTTTAAGAGAAATAGGGAGGTTTTTTTTTATTGTTTGTAATTAATGTTTTTGCTAATGATTACGTAAAATTGAAATATTTGAGAGACGTAGAAGATTATTAGGTGTTAAGATATGTTTGTGTTTGTAACATGGATCAATATGGAATTAAAAGTTTAAATTACAATATTACTTCATTTCTTCACTTTTTTTCAAGAACCTTAATGACTACAACAATCCACGCGGAATATAAGCGTTTGTTGAAGCAATGTGGAAAAAGGAAGTTGTTGCAAGTTTTGAAAATTGTTATCAAAATTATGATTGAGAATGTTGATTTCAATAAGAGTGCACATTCTTAATACATTATGTGGATTCTTTTGTTCTAAAAAGAAACGTCAATAATTTTGAATGTATTTGAACCTCATTTGAGCATTGGACGGTTCGTTACTTTGTATATTCGTTTGATAATTTTATTTATTTAGTATTGATAATTATAGTGGATTCGAAACTTTAATATTTTCTTTTTTCATTATTGTACGTATCTCAAAACTATTCAACAACTATTGAACATCAAATTAATTTGATCCTGACCGTCGCCCAACGCGCGAAGCCAAAGACTAGTTATTAAGTATATATAAAATATATAGAGAGTAAATTACATGTTTGGTCCCTGTAGTTTTTATTACATGTTTGGTCCTTATACTTAAAATGACCAAAATGCCCCTCTTACTTAACCTATTTAACAGAAAAAGTCTAACAAAATTAGTAATAGGGACCCAACACGTTATAAAATGAAAACCATGATGATGCAATTCATAGATATTTCATTTTAAGAAACCAGACTGTTAACACCAATAAACCCTAAAGACCAAATATGTAATTTACTCTAATTTTCTTCATCGAAATTAAAGTATTAAACCATTAAGCATCATAAAGGATCCGATTGTTGACTCTGTAGACCGGAAGTTTGAAATCTATAGAAGCAAAGCATTAAGCATCATCATAAATTGTTAAATTCTTGATTTGTTAATCCTTAGGAGGCGTTTGGTTCACGGAATGGAATTCGATGGAATTGGAATCCATCAAAGGAATTTGACTTTGAAGGAATTGGAATGGAATTTGATGGAATTTGACCATGCGTTTGGTTGACAGGAATTGGAATGGAATCTCGTAAAAGAATAGAAATATGCATCTATCGGGAGTGGGGGTGACAATTGTGATGAGGACATTAGTGGTGGGTGGGGTAGGGTGTGGGGGTGGGTGGTGACTATGAGTATGCCGGCAAAAAATAGTGACATGGTGGGTGGTGGGTGGGGGTGACGGTAGCGGTGGTGGAATGATAATATTAATTGATGGTGGTGGTGGCGGCGGTGGCGGTGTCGGCGGTGGTGGCGGATATGTTGCCGATGAGGGTGGGGCGGGGAGAGGGTGTTAGGTTAAATTTATTTTTGTCTTTCTAAAAGAAATTTATAAATTATGTTGCATTTGATACGAAATGGAATTCAAAATCCTTCACATATGTTAAGGAATGATCAAATCCATCAACCGTGGAATTCGGTGGAATCCGATGGAATCCGATCTATTCATTCCGCGAACCAAACAACATTAAGGAATTCAGTCAATGGATTTGGCCATTCCAGTTCCTTCCAATTCCAATGGATTCCGTGAACCAAACAGCCACTTAAAGTTTTGATTTTTCATATTAGAAAAAAAAAACTAATTTATGATGAACTCATGCTTAGATTAGATTTTATTTGATGAAGTTAATTTTGATATGGTTTCAGAAACTTCTACATAGTTTTAAGTGTTATGTTTAACCACAATTCATTTCTCCTAGAATTCTATGTAATTGTGTTTTGATTTGAGGAATAATTGTATAATTGTTTCTTGAGTTGGTATGAATGATACTACAAGAGATTTCTTCACAATATTAGGCATAATGTTATTTTAGTGGCTCATTCCTCAGTTCGATGCTTCTATTTTGTAGAAGAAAATTAAAGTAAAGTTTGTTGTTTAAAATCTGAGTGAAGTATTTTACAATGTATGTAATTATTTGGTTTATTGGTTCATCCTTCATGTTTTGATTTACAGGTCAATTTGAGCTGAAACAGTTGGGAAAAGACTTTAATAGGATAAACAAAGAACTTGCTAAAATTAGGATTGTAATAAGTCTTTAATCTTTAACTTGCTAAATTGAATATATATCTTCATTTTAGCATGATGAACTTAGGTAGCGTTTGTTTTTAAGAGGTGATGATCTCTGAAGTCTGATTTCACTTCTGATTTATAAAAGGTGGTGCTAAAGTCTTCTCACATCTGAATCAGTTAAACTGTTGTTTTTACGTCTAAACTCTGAATTCCAAATCAATCATTAACCTATAAATCTCTAACAATGCGGGTGTACGCAAATAATAAGAATTCAGTAGTGAGGTTACCACTTTTTTTTCCAGATGATTTTCAAACTTAAGAGGGTCTAAAAAAAACGAAAAAACAAACGGTCCGAATTTAAAAATGTCTGAACGAATAAGTGATAAGTGGTCATTAAGAAATAAATTATAAAAAAAAACAAACAGGACCTTAGTGTATTCGATAATGCAAAATTTTAGTAGTTGATAACTAGAAACTTGTTCCCTTAATCTTTCTCAAGTCAATAATCTATCCCTTTAAACTATCAAATTTAGATTTATAATATTAAAATCCAAGACAAAGATGCAAACCAACATATTTAATGCCCATAATGAAAAATAATAACACTTGAAACTCAATGTTTCTTCTTTTAATTGCAAAATTGATTCTTTTAAAGGCTGGAGAAGATGCCAGTTTCAAGATTAAGGCATTGTTTGATAAAAATAAGGTGACTTATAAGTCACCTTATAACGTACCTTATTTTTAGTGTAGTTGTTTGGATAACCATAAGTTAACTTATAAGGTACCTTATTGAGAAGTTAATAAAAGTAAGGTTTTGATAAGCTACCTTATAAGTCATAAGATACCTTATTAGCTACTTTTGCCAAACATAGCCTAAAAATACCGAGGAAAACAAGGAATCAACTGCTAATAAAGAGAAAGAAGTTCAAAAGGCCCGAGCAACATTTTATTCAAAATTGGAGGTGGTTGGTAATCTTGTTCATGATTCATTTCGCATTAGCAATGATGAGGTGGGAATGTTTTTTCTATTATTGTTTCTTTAAATAAATGTTTAAGGTCACAAGATTGGTAATCCCCGACCCATCATGCATTTTGTACATAAAAAAGTCCAAATTTTAACTCCCTCTAAATTTGGAACATTATTTGAGTTTTCTATTAAAAATATATAATAATATTCTTGTTACCAATAAGAAAATTTCACTTCCTATATGCCCAATGACAACCCCTATACTAAATCTATTAATGTAGGGTTTAGTGTAAAGAATATTTTCAAAATGAATAATATATCAAAGGAAATTAATTTCAATGAATTTATAACGAAACTAAGGCCTTGTTTGTTTTTCCCTTTTCAGCTCTAAATTAGCCTTATGTCCGATTCATTCATACATTTTTACATTCAGACCGTTTGTTTTTATTTAATTTTAAGAATAAGCTCTAAACAATATAGAAACCTCTTATATCCTTTCAAAAGATAGGAGAAAATATATAGACTTGATAATAACTTTCAACATTCATGTAAAATTACCAAAATAACCAAACGACAATGGAAGTTACATTTTGTATTAGGGGTAAAAAAGTCTTTAACATATTAAAGATTTTATAATTACAAAAATCCAAGAAAATTCCTACAAAGATTTCTAACTTACTATTATGCCACATCATTGAATATGGTTCTTGCTTTTATGTTCACTTCATGTCAACGTTTGGGGCATGCCCATTTGGAAAGTGGACATATTTAATATAGGCGGTAGTTACAGTGTCATTTAAGTGTACATTTGTTTCCAGGGGCGTTCCAATCTTTTTGAAGGCCCTGTTACAAACCGGACAACAAAACAAGTAAAAATCTAGATACTTGAACCTAAGCATTAAGAATGATTAACATTTTAATTTATGAACCTAAACATCAATACATCATGATAATTTTGATATATGAACCTAAACAATATAAAGAATTAACAATATGATTTATGGACATAATCCGAGTAATTAAGAATATGAATAAGTAAATCAAAACAAATAACAACCTGTCAATTTGAATCTAATTCACACACAAAAGAGCAGCCCTTATTTACCAGTTCATGAGAGGAGACAAAAGAAATCCAATTTAAAAAATTAACAGTTTAACATATATAAATAGTAAAATCAATTTAACCAAAGAAATAGCAAGAAGAACCAACGCAGTTGTATAAAACGAAATCGAGTTTACCTTACCCATTGATGTTGATATTAACAGACCTAAACCAACTCAATTGTTGATGTTAACAATTAACAGACTTAAATCAAATGAAGTGATCCACGCCTTAAGAATAGGTGGAGACTTTGAGTTGTATGAAACCTTGGATGCTGGTCGTTGACTCCTTGAACATCGATTGTAGAATGAGGAATCGAGATTCTAGAATCTTACTTCAAAACCAGTCACACAAATCGAATTATACAGATAAGGAAAACGACACCATTTGAAATTGAGTTGTTGTATTTATCCTTGAAGAACCAAATCATAAGTACGCATCTTTGGGGTTCTCAATCGTTGAATCGGAAATAGAAGTGAGAAGAAATTGAAGAGGCGCTCTTGATTGGAAAACGAGGTATACAGAGTCATTTTGAGGTGGATTGAGGTAACAAAGTTAGGAATTTGACCATATTAGGGTAAAAAAAGGTAAAATTGGGCCCCTTATTTTGGCGGCCCTGTTCAAAGAAGCAGTTTTAACAGCCCAAAGAACAAAGAACGGACCTGTTTGTTTCTTTCTTAATAAAATTATCGAATGTACCGTCTTCTTTCCAAAAAGTTTCATGCAAGGTCATCACTTATACAAATAATGCATAAATTATGTTGTGTTACTCATTATATATAGAGAGAGAGGGAGAGAGAAATTAAAATACAAACCATGTAATTGTTATAAACCCTAAAATTTATGTTCACAAAACAAAACATCAATTTTGAAAATTTGAACAATTTGTGAACCTTGAAATTAGAAATGGGGATTCATCTAGTGCATTTTGGTACATCTCATCCTAATATACATCCAATGGTGCAGATCCCTTCTTATGGTTCTCACCAGAACTCAACCGTGATTGTTAAAGGGGTAGAAGATAAATAGGTAAAACTGTAGGGGATTTTACCGTTTTTCTTTGGGGAAGGTAAGGTAGGGTACAAAATTTCCAATAAATACTCCCATTAAGTTCGCCAAGCATGAAACCCCTCAGAAACTACGAACCAATATTGAGATTTGAGAGACTTAGAAGTTAGGAGAAAATCTGTCACAATTCAGCAAGTTTTCGTCGATTTGAGGTAATATTATGGTCTAAACTTGGAATTAAACATTTATTTGTTAATGTATGATGTTTTAAGATGTTATTTTATAGGAATCAAGACCTATCAATCGCCTTCGGGCCACTGATATGATTTGGCCATCACGACCGACGAAATCAGGGCCAACAAAACCCATAAATCCTAGTTAAAAATAACTAAGATTAATCTTCAATCTAATCAACATCATAAATCTAGGGGCAACATTTTCTGTGCCCTAAAGCACATGTTACTCATGATGGCCCATCAAGCAATCCTTGAGTGATGAATTTATTATTCTTTTAGCAAGGTTCCACAATTCATCTTCGACGAAAGATGAGGGAAATGATACAAAACAAGATGATTTCTTAAGAATCTGATGAAGAAAAAATCTGGACGGTATGCACTAATACATACTGTTAAGTTGTAACATGCATTTGTGCATATGCACTGATGCATATATATGCATTGGTGCATAGAAAAGAAAACAACTTCAATCGCTTGTATGCGTTAGTGCATACCGTTTAGCTGGAGGGCTCTCAGGATGTTATTCAGTTTTCTCTTTTTAAGTGTTTTCCCTTAAACCTCCATCTCTCTCTATATATATACATACACACACAAATATATATATATATATTGATGATTAAATTTATATAATATTTAATTGATGTTAACTTACAAAGTAAAAATAAATAAATAATAAATAATAAAAATAAATAAATAATAAATAAACTCATTACGTAAAAGTAAATTAACCATTTTTTTTAAATAATGATTGAAATTTTAAAATTGTAGTAATTTTGGATGTACTGAATTATGGTTTGATTAAATTCAATAACAAGTAGAGAAAATAAAAAGTGAATCTCATTTACAGTTATATTTTAATTTAAAACAAAAAAGGAAATCCTAAGAAAATTTTATAGTCTCATTGGAAGCGTCTCTATTATCCACTCTTCATGATCATCTTTTATACATAACTACATACATACATGCATAGAAAGAGGTTCATGCGAAAACGGTAAAAATTTACGAGAATGCGATAACAATCTTCATCTAATCATTTTGTACATGAAACTTTTCATGTACAAAATCACATATGATTTACGTACAAAATCATATATGATTAGCCGCGACTTTTTCCGCGACTTGTCCACAGACAAAGTCGCGTGTGTTCTTTTTGATGCTTACAAAATCACATATGATTTTGTACATGAAATCATATATGATTAATGTACATGAAAAATTTCATGTACAAAATGATTGGCCGAGGGTTGTCCTCGTATTCTCGTAAATTGGTACCGTTCTCGTATGAACCCGCCTCTACACACACACACACACATATATATATATATTGATATAGGGATGGGTTCAAATAAGAACTCAAATTTGATTGTGAACGTAAGAACAAATGAGAGTGCGACACGTGTCCTATTCAAATAAATATTCAGACTGAATATAATATTTATTCAGTCTGAATAATGCTTATTCAGTCTGAATATTTCTTTGTATATTCAGTCTGAATAATCTATATTCAGACACGTGTCACGCTCTTATTTGTTCTCACGTTCACAATCAAATTTAAGTTCGCATTTGAACTTTCCTTTATTGATATATACATATATATATATATATATTGATGATTAAACTCATATAAAATTTAATTAATATTAACTTACAAACTAATAATAAATAAATCATAAATAAACTCATTACATAACAGTAAAAACGACCAATTTTCTTTATAAATAATGATTAAAATTTTAAAATTATAGTGAATATTGTTGGATTTATTGAACTATGGTTTGATTAAATAGAAAACACAATTTGATTAAATTCAATAAAAAAATAGAAAAAATGAAAGGTTAAGCTCAATTATGGTCAACGTTCTAAAAAACACGTTATGGCACGCCATAATGTCGAGGCGTGGCCTCGCCGCCACGTTAAAGCCCGTGGCGCGACGCTGAGGCATGACTTGCAGTATGGCGTGTTATGGCGCGTTATGGTGCGTTATGGCGGGTTATATGGCGGGTTATAAGGCGTGTTTGTAGTTTTATATGAATTCAATTTGTTTAACCATTATTGATCATTACAGTGACTCACATAGACATATACAATATATATATATATATATAAAAATTTGCCGCCTTAAAAAACGACATGGTCTCACCGTAACTCGTAAGACTTGAGCCTTGACCCCGTCTTCATACCACGCCTCACGTCATTTAGAACCTTAATTATGGTTATATTTTTTATTAAAACAAACAAAATCCTAAGAAAATTCAAAAGCCTTATTGGAAGCCTCTTCTTAATCCACTCTTAATGATCTTTTATATATATATATATATTGATCAATTGATGACTAAATTTATATAATATTTAACGTTGACCATAAATTTAAAAATTTATCATTATTTTTAAAAAGAAATTGGGTATTTTACTTTTAAGTAATGAGTTTATTTATTATTTTACTTATATTTACTTTGTAAGTTAACATTAGTTAAACATTATATGAATTTAATCATCAAATATAGTGAACAATTGATGATTAAATTCATTTAATATTTAACCAATGTTAACTTACAAAGTAAAATAAATAAATAATAAATAAATTCATTACGTAAAACTAAAATAAGCAATTTTGTTAAAACTAATGATAAAACTTTAAAATTGTGGTCAATGTTGGATTTATTGATTTAGTGTTTGATTAAATTGGAAATACAATTTAATTAGATTTAATAAAAAAGAAAAAAAATGAAAGGTTAAGCTTATTTATAGTTATAATTTTTATTTAAAAAAACAAAATTGTAAAAAGAAATTAAAGCCTCGTTGGAAGCCTCTCCCTAATCTATTCTCCATGATCTTCTTTTTTTTTATATATATATATATATATATATATAGAGAGGGAGGTTCAAGAGAAACGCTAAATATTTTTGTACTAATGCATACCGGTAATTTTTGTTCCTATGCATCAATGCATCTATCATTACAGATGCATTGATAAATATTCATTAATACATGTTACAAGTTATCGATATGCATTAATGCATACCGTCCACATGGAAGCCACCCAAGTTGTTTTTCGGTTTTCTCTTTTTTAGCGTTTTCCCTTTAACCTCCCTCTATCTATCTATATATATATATATACACACACACACACACACTAGTGTGGCCCCATGCGTTGCGTGGTATTGATAAATATTTTAAGGAAGTACTTGATCACGTTAAGATGAAACATATTATTCGGTCAATAATTATTGAGATACAATTTAAAATAAAGAATGTATCTCCATAAGTGGTTTAGTTTCAATATTGATGACAAATTGTTGTTACGAGGAGTCTGAGATGTCTGAGTGATAATTTTGTTGTTATACTATTTATAATTGATACAACATGCCGCACACAACCATATCACTATTGTTATTACTAAGGGTTTGAATAAAAGGTTCGACTAAAATTAGTCAACCCTATGAGTTGCCACAAATATACATCATATTTTTTATTAATATATACTCACATATTTCATTAGAAAAATTATTTCCTCACCAATATGGAATTACCAAACTAATTTCAAATTTATATAAACTCTTCCTTCCTCATTTCTTATAATCACTTTCATTCCACAATCTAACATTTTTTTCATCAATATAAGATGACTAAAACAATGCCACAATTCAAAATTTGAGAATAAATAAATCTCACAATGTCACATCAAATATCATTGGTTATGAGTTATCACAAAAAATTCATCGTTTCCTTTAGTTTGTATATACTCACATTTTCTATACAATTTTTCATATTCTTACCAATGTTGGGTAATAGAACTCATTATATTTCAAGATTTAATACATACTTCATTCTCATAATGTCATGTCATTAACTATGGTTCTATATATATATATATATATTCATGATTTAGAATTCAAACGACATGTTGACCATAATCATATAACTATTGTTGTCATTAAGAGTGAAAATATTTTTTTCCTTTAAAAAAGGAGTCCCGTAAAAAGTCAACCTTGTGAATTGCCACCAAAATACATTCTCTTCTTTTGTCAATATATATATATACACACACACACACACACACTCTTACATCTTTCATAGAATTTTTCATCTTCTCATCAATATGTGATCATCAAACTTACCACATTTCAAGATTTAAGAATATATTTCACCAACCTAAACTTGTCAAAATTTAATTCACCATCTTCTACTTACATACTCATAACATTTGTCAAATTTTATTCTCTCTAACAATGTGGGATGATCAACCCAATGCAACAATTGAAGATTTGAGAAATTTTTATAAAGAAGATGATGGCTAATTTAACCAATCCAAACTTTTCAAATTTCAATTGATCATCTTTTACTTATATATTCATAATATTTGTCAAACTTTCTTTTCTCTATCAACGTGGGATAATCAACTCAATACCATAATTGACAATTTGAGATATTTTTTTAATGAAGATGGTGGCTAAAAGTTATATTTGACCAATCCAAACTTCTCACCTTTCAACTTATCATCTCCTACTTATATACTTAACACTTGTGAAACTTTCTTTCTATCAATGCGGGATAATGTTGGAACCCAGATCCCTTTCTAACAATTAATTGATAGATCAAATAAGGAAATACGAGCGGAAGCAAAGTAGATCTATGAATTAAAGCAGTTAATGATATGAACAGTAAGAACAATATTGAAGAACAATTGGTAATTCGTATTGATAATGTAACACCCATATTTTTTTACAATTGATGTTACGTATTCTGAAACAAATTCTCCAATAATACTTCAAAATGACGACTAAATTAAAACATTTTATAGCGGAAGACTTAAAACAATAAATATGTAACTTACATGCTAACCCGTCCCATACCGGATTGCGTTACAAAATTTATCCATCATAAATATCTAAACATAAATATTGAACTTAAATGGATTAGGCAAGTCTCTATGTGCCCTGTTTCCCTTGTCCAACCTGAAACCTTCTGTCCCTGAGATGCATACTATAGTCAGCTTATAAAGCTCAGTGAGTTCATAGTTTGCGTGCATAAAATCATTTCACATCATATATATCAACATGTAATCTTTGTATCAAATACTATGCATTTTCTGAAAACACGCAAAACTGAAAGAAAAGAGATCTCGTAAACTGTCTGTTGGGGCATGGATCATTTAGTCACTGTCATTCCCTAGATTGTCCGACCTGCACTTGTCTAGACACCCAGTACGGATCGTGCCGCTTGTCGTGACTTCTTAGTCAAATGTCCATCCATTAAAATCCATCATAAAACTTCTATATTATAGCATGCTAGAGTTATTTGAAAACAAAATAAACACCTAGCATGCAACTGATCATAAAATAACATACATGTAAAATATACTGGATCATGTATGTAAACTGAAACATCATGCATACGTAAACATTACCATACAAATTATATAATGCTGAAAATAAATTTGTACGTAGGTATACATTACCAAGTCTCTTAATGTCTCAATATCCCCATGAGAAAGCGCTATCAAAGCCGCTGTCCCAATTGCTTTGTTCAGGAACGAACAACCACTAAATTGCCCATGTGATCTTATCGTTAACATACTTGTGGTTCAAACGAGGTAAAAGTCAACCCTTGGACAACTCGGTCAACCTCGACTAACTTTAGTCTAACCCCAAGTCTAAAACTCGACGATGTTGCAAAACGTCTAATCATTCTATAATCTTATAAATCCATCTCTCGAAATTAAAGCGTCCCAATAAACACTTAACTCAAATTTACGACGCTTTAATCTCACAAATAAATCATCAAAATAATTTAATGATTTATTATAAATACTCTTCCTAGAAAAATAATTAATTAATCAATATTAATATCCTAAAAAATTAATATGTCAATTAAATAATAAATTAAATCAATATATTAATTAATTTAGAAACTATATTGATAATTAATATCTTCTAAATAATTACTCTAAACAACTTAAGTCTAAAATAAATTAAGTACTCATTATAGATACTTAATCTCATAAATATAACTTTTAGAATGTTAATGATTTCTTTAAAATCAATAACTTTAGGCCATTTCAGAATAAATCTATAGTCAAGGACTTGATTTGCAATTGACACTTTTTGTCTAAACATAGCATTTAAAAGTCCAGGGGCTGAAGCTGCCAAAATCTCAAACTTATAATTCCATAAACATGGAAGCTGCCCATTTTGGCCAATTGCCGGAAACACGAAAACTACCGTTCGACCTCATTTTGTAACCTTTTTCGATGATTCTTTTTGCAAAAACTCTAGAAAATCATTTTCTATAACCATAGGAACAAAAATCAACTAAAACCGTTAAGTATTGAGCCTTATACGCTCATCTAAAGTTGGGGTGTTAAACCCACTCGAAAATCGGTACAAATTCTCAAAATCGAACCATCAAACTAATTTCTGAGACATAAGGCTACTAAGGTTTGATAGAGGACTTAAAAACGAAGCTAACCATATAAAGAACTCGAAAAATGGCTGAGTATTTTACCTTAAAACGGCGTTAAACGGAAATTCCGACGTCGATCTTCGAGCTTCGATTTCTCTCTCAATTCACAGCTAAAACTCGATCTTCTTGAACGAAAAATGTAGAGGAATGTCCCAGCTATTGAAACCTAAAATCGTTTGTCTTTTTTGTTGACTAAACGAGCCAATACGAAGCCTCAAAGATCAGCCATCGACATGTTGCTTTCAAGATTTAGATTTTTCCTATTTACAAAACAGGTCCTTCTGGTTTGGACCTGTTAGCATCTGACACATACCCCAAACTATTGGAGAATGACATTCGACCCCCCTGGCTTTAATACTTTGGCCAACTTAACACTTATTACCCCTGATTTCACATTTCTTTCAATTTTAGTCCAATTGAACATAAACTCTTTTCTTCACTTCTCACTTTCCTTAAATGACATGAATTGTCCATTATCACATTTTTTCTTCATATTTTGGTCCAATAAAATAAAAACCCAATTTATTTTATTCCCACTTTTCTTTTTCCTTTCTTTTTCATACTTATTTAATTATCTCATTTTGGGGTGTCACAAATCTCCCCTCCTTTAAGAAATTCCGTCCTCGGAATTTACTGGCTAAGCTGCCGAGTATTCTTATTCCTTATTTATTTTTCGGCTAACATGTTATTTCTGATAATTAGGAGGATTCCTTTAACACCATCACTAGTACCAAAATATACTATTTTTCTTAGATCTTTTGTTTTCTTGACCAACACTTCAACGTTCTTCTACGGATAAGTTTGCTTGTCCCAAAGCTTGATACCATTCAAGTTATAACAATTGAATCATCAGCTAAATGTCTTCTAGAATTCGACAAGTAAAAAGTGTCGGCAGTTTTCTTTGTAACTATGTTGGCCAACCTGGTTTATAGGCTACTTTATCAACTCTTGCAACTAACTATTTGGTCCAACATACCTTGGACTTTATTTACCTTACTAATCATATATGACTATCACTTTCAACGCGATGTGTTTAACATCAATTTATTCCTTGCTTGAATCTCTACTGGTCTACGTTGCTCATCAACATAACTTTCCATGTACTAAGTATCTCCATCATACTTATGTCATTACTTAACTTATACTTGTAAGTACTACTGCACTTCTATGCATACACTTGACAACTTATTGTACATAATGTACTTCCACAAAAGTTATGCAAACACACCTCGTGGCTGAAAATTAATCGATTAACATATCATGTAATAACCGAACATTGATGCAAAAACTCATCAAACATGATGCATGATAGATGTACATTGCTAGGAACACTTTATCGAACGTGGTGCATAATGCTAATGCTTGTTGATACACTTTTGCATATTCAATGCATATATTGATAGATACTGTAGACATCAATGCTTAAGTAACATTCATACTAAACATTGTTGAGGTACTATGTCATAACTTATAGTACATATTATACATTGTTCGACCATATCCCTTTATGGTGGGGAACACATGAGCCACTTACTTACCTTTATTGAAAGATCTCATATCAACACTTGCTTTACTCACTTGACTTTCTACATAGGCCCTCACGCATATACTAGTTCTTACTGAAATTAGGAGATTTCCCTGACTTACCGTTACTGATTTGACGTTTTAACGTTTTTCTTTTTCTCGCACCTGCCAAAATAACTTTTCAAATTCCTGCAGATCATATCCCTATAAGTGTTCCCCAGGTACGAGGATTTATATAATCCTTCTAACATTGTATTTCCCAGACCTTCCATGCTGAAACCCATATGTTGCTCGAAAATCTGTCAAATCTCATCCGAGTCTACTAGTAGCAACTTAAAGGTGGCAAGTCATTCTTTATTCTCTGAACATTCTCTTCGCGAATGATTTCTTGCAAAACTGTTTAAATATCATCATATGAATTCAATCTCATGTCTACCATCATCACTCATCATGTGGTGCGCTTTGATCATTCTTTGCCTATCGGGATGACAATGAATCTCACCATAATAACTCTTCAATGATGCTAATCAACAACTCTAGCCTAAAACTTTCTCATTTCCGATTAAACATGGACTTGTAACTATCATGATAGGTGTACACAATACGCTCTAAGCCATTGTTGTAATACTTCGAAAATTTGAGTGCAATTACTACGTTGTTAACTACCGATCATCTATCATATTAACATTCTCATGTTCTTACAACTGGCCTGATGCATAGGCGATAAACTTGTCTCATTACATAAATACTAAGTCTAATTCGAACTTCAAGGTATTACTGAAAACTACAAGGTTTTTTAATACTTCTGGCAATCATCAAAGTCATACATTTTTTTATGCTTTCAATAATCAAAAGACTTGTTATTTCTGACCTTATCCCGACTTACAATACTTCAAGATCAACGCTTACATTAAAAATCTGCAATTTAGAGAACTCTTAATGAATTCCTGACAATAATCTAGTAATCTAAACAAACTTCTATCACTGTTACTAATCTTGCTTGCTTTAAATTTGACACCACGTCTGAGCTTGCTGCCTTTCACTTAGATGTCCTTCTTGTCAACTATGTGATGAAGAAAACTAAAATTTTGCATTTGCAACTCATATTGAGTTTTCTTTTCTTACAACTTCTCTTCTTCAACGGTTGGTGGACCGCCTCTTGTTGTTATACATGCTTAGCCTTATTTATCAAATAACTGAGCCCACTGCAATTAACAACTATAACAACTTCTCTAAGTATGGAACACACACTATGCTCACTAGGTCCATAACGTTACTATCGCGTTTCTCAACCCATATGGCATTACTGAAAGCCGATAATTTTAAGCCAAAGTGATATACGCAAATGTTACTTCAAAGTATGTAACATTTAAGTTGATCTAAAACAACGAATTTGATGTCTAAAAGCTCTAAATAATTTGTATTTAGACAACATATAAAAGTTATACATTTTCGAGATTTTGACTCACTTGGTGTAGTGAAGGGGTCGCTCATCTATCTAAACCAACCATGTACAGTGACCATGGTATGTACTAGATACGTAGCTAAACTAAACAAACAAGTGTACAAAGGCACCCTTGCGGTACATGTACAATTCACGCATATTCACAGTGTCTTGCATGAATCATGACCCTTCACACACATACCCAACTTAACATATATAATTGAAAGCTAACTGAGACTGAAATATTCAACTACAACTAATTTACGAAACATCTGAAGTTCAGACTAAGACTACTAGTGCCATTAATATCATATTCGTTTATAAATTTGAGCGCTTATATGTCTTATTTTCGGGCCTAAGCCCATACTAATTGTTCTACCATACTCTTTACGAGCTTCAATTCTCAATGCTTTACAAACATTCTTAACACTGATCATCTCTAGGAGAAAGATATTAGAGCACTTATAACTACACTTAAACTTACTGAATGCAGCACAATGCCATACTTTACCTATGTAGTGTTATGATGCACCTAACATATGTTCTACTAATTTTGATCTACGTATGATACTGATATCGGTTAGTTTCTAAGCTGAAGTCTCACTCTTAAAACTAACAGTTCAAGCTTAGGCTATAAATCATAACCTATTTCTCTTGAACTACTGCTCTAATACCAAGTTGTAACACCCATATTTTTTTACAATTGATGTTACGTATTATGAAACAAATTCTCCAATAATACTTCAAAATGACGACTAAATTAGAACCTTTTATAGCGAAAGACTTAAAACAATAAATATGTAACTTACATGCTAACCCGTCCCATACCGGATTGCTTTACAAAATTTATCCATCATAAATATCTAAACTTAATTATTGAACTTAAATGGATTAGGCAAGTCTCTATGTGCCCTGTTTCCCTTGTCCAACCTGAAACCTTCTGTCCCTGAGATACATACTATAGTCAGCTTATAAAGCTCAGTGAGTTCATGGTTTGCGTGTATAAAATCATTTCACATCATACATATCAACATGTAATCTTTGTATCAAATACTATGCATTTTCTGAAAACACGTAAAACTGAAAGAAAAGAGATCTCGTAAACTGTCTGCTGGGGCATGGATCATTTAGTCACTGCCATTCCTTAGGTTGTCCGACCTGCATTTGTCTAGACACCCAGTACGGGTCGTGCCACTTGTCGTGACTTCTTAGTCAAATGTCCATCCATTAAAATCCATCATAAAACTTCTATATTATAGCATGCTAGAGTTATTTGAAAACAAAATAAACACCTAGCATGCAGCTGATCATAAAATAACATACATGTAAAATATACTGGATCATGTATGTAAACTGAAACATCATGCATACGTAAACATTACCATACAAATTATATAATTGTGAAAATAAATTTGTACGTAGGTATGCATCCCAGTGAAATCTCATGAAGTCTCACATGTCTGTGTAGATCGCTACTGATAGCTCTTGACTGAAGACCTACACATTTCATATCATAATATGCAATTAATGGCTTAATCTCCATAAGTCAACAAAAGTCAACTATGGTAAAACTCGACTCGGCCTAAAGTCAAACTCCAAAACCAAGTCTCTTAATGTCTCAATATCCCCATGAGAAAGCGCTATCAAAGCCGCTGTCCCAATTGCTTTGTTCAGGAACGAACAACCACTAAATTGCCCATGTGATCTTATCGTTAACATACTTGTGGTTCAAACGAGGTAAAAGTCAACCATTTGACAACTCGGTCAACCTCGACTAACTTTAGTCAAACCCCAAGTCTAAAACTCGACGATGTCGCAAAACGTCTAATCATTCTATAATCTTATAAATCCATCTCTCGAAATTAAAGCGTCCCAATAAACACTTAACTCAAATTTACGACGCTTTAATCTCACAAATAAATCATCAAAATAATTTAATGATTTATTGTAAATACTCTTCCTAGAAAAATAATTAATTAATAAATATTAATATTGATATCCTAAAAAATTAATATGTCAATTAAATAATAAATTAAATCAATATATTAATAAATTTAGAAACTATATTGATTAATTAATATCTTCTAAATAATTACTCTAAACAACTTAAGTCTAAAATAAATTAAGTACTCATTATAGATACTTAATCTCATAAATATAACTTTTAGAATGTTAATGATTTCTTTAAAATCAATAACTTAAGGCCATTTAAGAATAAATCTATAGTCAAGGACTTGATTTGCAATTGACATTTTTTGTCTAAACATAGCATTTAAAAGTCCAGGGGCTGAAGCTGCCAAAATCTCAAACTTATAATTCCAGAAACATGGAAGCTGCCCATTTTGGCCAATTGCCGGAAACACGAAAACTACCGTTCGACCTCATTTTGTAACCTTTTTCGATGATTCTTTTTGCAAAAACTCTAGAAAATCATTTTCTATAACCATAGGAACAAAAATCAACTAAAACCGTTAAGTATTGAGCCTTATACGCTCATCTAAAGTTGGGGTCTTAAACCCACTCGAAAATCGGTAAGAAATCTCAAAATCGAACCATCAAAACTAATTTATGAGACATAAGGCTACTAAGGTTCGATAGAGGACTTAAAAACGAAGCTAACCATATAAAGAACTCGAAAAATAGCTGAGTATTTTACCTTAAAACGACGGTAAACGGAAATTCAGACGTCGACCTTCGAGCTTCGATTTCTCTCTCGATTCACAGCTAAAACTCGATTTTCTTGAACGAAAAATGTAGAGGAATGTCCCAGCTACTGAAACCTAAAATCGTTTGTCTTTTTCGTTGACTAAACGAGCCAATACGAAGCCTCAAAGATCAGCCATCGACATGTTGCTTTCAAGATTCAGATTTTTCCTATTTACAAAACAGGTCCTTCTAGTTTGGACCTGTTAGCATCTGACACATACCCCAAACTATTGGATAATGACATTCGGCCCCCCTGATTTTAATACTTTGGCCAACTTAACACTTATTACCCCTGATTTCACATTTCCTTCAATTTTAGTCCAATTGAACATAAACTCTTTTCTTCACTTCTCATTTTCCTTAAATGGCATGAATTGTCCATTATCACATTTTTTCTTCATATTTTGGTCCAATAAAATAAAAACCCAATTTATTTTATTCCCACTTTTCTTTTTCCTTTCTTTTTTATACTTATTTAATTATCTCATTTTGGGGTGTCACAGATAACCTGGAAGACGATTACAATACGATGAATGAAATGCACAATTAGTTCTCCAGAAATATATTTCAGATCTTTCTATTACATTCAGAAAATGGATCTATTTATACTAGTACAATGAATAGAAGTCAACATTCTAGCCTATTACAAACTGACACGTAAGCTAAGCTTGTAACAAATTCAGTTACAAAGTTAGATACATGGAACATGTACATGCCACGTCATCAGGAGTGCGTATGATGTCTCTGTAGTAGTCCAGCTGTTCTTCCAAACTTTGGGCGTCTATGTGATGAGTGGGATGAGAAAATAAACTTCTGATCTTCTGCACTTGTACAATTCTAGTTCATACTTCTCTGTGAATGAGGTCTAACAATCTCCCCCTAAGTATGAAGTCCAGAATGTTAAAAGATGACTTCGTTTGGCTTTAGTTCCGTTTGTTTTATTAGGCTATAAAGTTGTTTGATCATTCAGCTTATCTTGTATCAGAAGGGGGCAACTTGTGAGATAATCTTGGAGATCTGATCTGTGATTTCTCTGATCCTCAGGACGCTATCAAGTCTCTTTACTATCTTCTCTATTGCTTCTTGGCCATGATCATCAACTTCAACAGAGGCATAACACTTGACAATGTATATGACCTCTGATGAATATTTGTGTGCCTCTTTTATTCTGAAGAAGCTTCTTCTGTGTGGCCTCTTGAACACGCCCCCTTCTTCTGGCTGAGTCAGCACCTTTCCAATTCTCATAGCATTGAGACCTTCTAACTCTTCATTTGAAGCAGAGATGCATAAGTTGTCTACTTTGTAGTTCAGCCCAGTCTGGAAGTCTACCTGTCTTCTGTATCGGATAAAAGATTTCATGCACTCGATGATCCGGAAGTAGGCAACATTATCTTGACTATCTCTTCTTCTATTCATTTGAATCTTCATGAACTTCTCCAGAGTTAGAAGATCAGAAGGGTTAATGGACAATAGATCATTGTCACAGAAATAATAAGTCTTTTTATCTTCTCTGACTACCTCATATATCATGTACCGGATCTCTGAACGTTCAAATTTAGTATGCTTGATTGCGGAGATCTTTTTGATTGGTACAATCGAGTAAGCATCCTCTCTTGCTTGCCTATGACTCATAAATTTATCTTTGACATAATCACTTACTTGATAGTCATTGGCAAAATTAGGCAGTATCAAGAATATCTTCTGATCAGCAGGAGCATACATGTGCATGTTTTTCGATTTCAGAGTAGGTAGCTCAAGTCTTCCCAGCTTCTGTTGTCTTTCTTCATATGCAGCTCTGCATTTTAATGATTCCTCTCGTTTAGCTTTCTCAAAATTTTCCCGTGCTCTTTCAGCTTCGGCCTTAGCTTCATCAGCTTCAGCTTTAGCCTTTTCAGCTTCTGCTCTGTCTATTTCTGCTTGTGCCTTGGCTCTTTCAGCATCAGCCTTGGCTCTATTAGCTTCAGCCTTAGCTTTGTCAGCTTCAGCTTTAGCTCTAAGTTCAGCCTCAGTTCTGGCTCTATCGGCTTCAACTCTGGCTTTTTCAGCTTCTATATTTGGTTGAGGGGCAGGGGTAGAAGGTCTGGATTCTGAAGCTTTTGCACTTGAAGGTTGATATTGTCTCCTTGTATTACCAATAATCTCAAGCAGAAACTTGGCCACCTCTAGATCTTTAGGAAGAGGACCAGTGTGTGTAGCAAGTGGCGTTGGTGTTAAAGGAGTTTGTTTAAAAGGAGGAGGAGCAGAGGGTGAAGAGGCAGGAGCCTTACCTCTATCTTGATCCATTTTCTGAGCAGTTTCGGTTTTGGCCTTCTTAATATTTTCCATATTCTCCCCCTTCTGAGAATCAGGATTCTGATCCTCAGACTTTTTGCGCTTGAGCTCTACTCTCTTGCATGCCCTTGCCTCCTTTGCTTTCTTGTTTTCATCAAAAGCAGCAGAGATAGAACTTACCATTGTGGATAACTTCGAGACAGAGGTTTCTAAAGAGGTGATCTTCTGATCCATGTTTGAAGTGCTAGTATTCGTCTTAGAAACATACCTCGAAGTCAATGCATTTATCCTGTCAATCATAGCTTTCTGGAAAACAGCCATGTCAGACTTCTTTACGAGAGAGGAGGAGGAGGCAGAAGCATCTTCAGTAGGTATTATGGCTTAATAATCTTCTAATTATCAGCAACGAAAGAACCGTATTCAGCAACAGAAATGGTAACCTCTGGAGTTGGAAGCTCTTCAGGAAGATAAAAAATTGCCTCTGAATTGGCCTTAATGCCAGCGTCCAGAGCATGGAAGTGGTCAGAAACAGAATTTCTCTGAGATTCTGCATTATCAGAGATGAGCTTCTTGATGGCCTCCAGAGCTTGAGACTGAGCCAACTGTTCTGTATGGATATTATTAAGCATGGATTGCTGAGAGTCAAGGGATTGTTTTAGATCGTCCATAGATCTCTGAATTTGATTACCAAATGCCTTAAACGCTGCATTGGTGACAAAATCAAAAGTTTTAATTGGTGCATCTCCAACACATGGAGCCCCTTGTCTCTCGCGTTCAGAGAGGCCCTCATTCACACATGTATTGATGTTGAGTATGGAGGGACTTCCAACCTGTCTTCGAGGGTTGTTATTAACAGACACCTCTTCGGTTGTTCTTATTGTTTCAACTGGTTCCTCATCATCAGAGGATGAGGAGCTAAAAACAATGTCCTTACCTTGATGAAGGGTAAAGACCCCGGTAAGTGGTGCATCCTGTGGCTGTAACCCCTCTGATGGGACTTCGTCAGCAACTACACTATCAAAGGGTATGGACGTACCCTCTGCTTGCCATAGGACTTCGTTGGTCACGGAGACGTCAACGAGTGGTGTGGGTAGTGGCGAGTTCTGGGCAATGGAACTCTTATAGTTTCATCATCACCCTTTTGAGAGGATGATGAAGAAGAGGTGGAATCCCCGGTAGTTCTAGATCCAAAGGAAAGAAGAATATCCTCTGAGCGGTTGGCTTCTGGGTAGTCCTTGGTCAATGAGAGTAGATGTGTTGGCATCTACCTCAGCAAATGTGTGTACCCTTGGGGAAGAAGGCGAGATTCGCTGATATGTTTCTCTGTGGACATCTTCAGTACCCTCTTTCATTAAGAGATCAGGATGGGTAGAAGCACTCGGATGTTCACTCAAATTCTTTTCAAGCTCATGCTCTCTTGACCCCTCACTGCCTAAGCTAGGCTCTAAATGCTCTAGGGTAGGTATTCTCGGTTCTGAGGATACCAGAGAGCTTCTATAAGATATGAGATTAAGAGAGGTTTCAGGGATAAGATTTAGCATGTACCTGCAGAGCGCCCTTGGTGATGAATACCCATTGTTGTCGATGGTAGGCTTATGTGAGCTCATGGAGTCAATCTTGCAGAATGGTTGAAGCAGAGGAGCTTTCAGAGCCCCAATGGCTGGGTAAGTGAATAGCGATAAGAATCGTGGAAACATGAGGGCTGGAAGGGATTTTCCTTGGTTCTGATGGGAAACCTTTGTAAGCACAACAGCTTTCATTTCATGGAAAATCAAACTCGCATAGTCCAGTGGTCTATTGAAATACATACCATACATGATGGTAAGTATGCTCTTGCTTGCCTAGTCTAAGGAGCCGATTTTGCAGGTTAGGCTTTTGTTCAGGATGGAAACCAGCACGTTCCATATCGGAGGTAACTTCTTTCTCTTGAACTCAGATAACTTCGTGAGTGGTTCTTTATAACCCAAGAAATTGATGAAGGCAAGTAGGGCTTCAGGGGTTGGGTTTGGTTCAAGGGCAGGATTGGGTATTTTTTGTTCATTAACATCGATAATGGGTTGGGGCAAATGAAAATACCTTGCGATTTTCTTCTCTGTAATGGGTATTTCCACAGCAGTTTCAGATTCGATGGGGTGGCTGAAGTTTCCAAGAAGCGTTTCTTCATCTGCTACATACATGGATTGCCAAACTTCTTGGACATAGATTTCAGGTACATTTGGGTTGGTTAAAGTTAGGGTTTGGTTTACGGAATGGTGTTATAAGAACTCTATCATGACCCTGTAATCAGCCAGATAGGTGTTAGGATCGATAAGAACCTGAACATTGTTGGTCTTCAATGGCAATTTGACGACCAGAGAACTGTCGGCCGTTGAGTCGATTAACCTTCCTTCTTCGTTTTGGACATTGATATTTGCAGATTGGGTCGCCATTGATGAAATTTGGTTGTTTGGAAAACGATGAGAGAGCAGGTTTGCAGTTGCGAGTAATAGCGTAAGGAAGAAGACGATGCACTATAGTTGTGAGGTTTATATGAGAGAGAGAGAGAGAGTACTCGAGTATAATTTGGAATGGAAAGGTTTTAATTTGGGGATAGGCAAAAACGGTTCGTTTATGCTGATGTAAGCGCGCAGGCGTGTAGTCATGCAATAACTAGATCAACGATACGTGGGCAATTTGGTGGCGTGTGTATGATGACTGGCACAGGTATTGATGAGTCACTGAAAGAGTTTTACCGCGTTTAAACCGTTGAGTAATCGCACCAAAATTAAAAAGAAATTAATAAGAAAAATTATTAATTAATCAACAGGTAATCTGTTGAATAAAATAATTTTTGAGATTAATAAAGTTTTTTAATGAATTTAAAAGCAGACATTTGGTTTAATAAATCAGGTTTTGAACCAAATGAAAGTTTAATATTTAATGACATGTGCTTCTTAAGAAATTTTAATAAAATAAGAAAATTTTAAGTAACCTTTGAAGGCAAGAGTTAAATAAAATGAACTTACTAAAATGAAAATTTCAGAGGAAAAACAAAGTCAGAAAATAGCTGGTCAGAGAAAACATGTGACCAATAATTGTCAAGAGAGCATCTTTTCAGAAAGAGTTTTAGTTGAATATGAAAATTCTTAGTAACCTTGACGGCAAGTTGAGGACGCGCATTCCATGAAATTAGACATAGTTTTCTATTTTATAGATTTTTTAGAGTAAAAATAGTATAAAAAAAAATGGAACAAAGCGTTCAATTATTCAGAAGAAACAGATTCAACAAAAACTTTAAGTGAAAAGAGGTTCAGAAGACAGCTAACTTCTGTTAGACTTGATATGCTCCCCCTTGAATTAATCTCTATGCTCTCCCTCAGATGTTGCATCTTTCTCCCCCTTGCTTTTTCAAATAATGCTCCCTTTCTGTCATCACTTGGTTCATAAATATAAGATATATTCGTTGAAGAACAGAGGTGTCCAAAGGCTTCTGAGCGCCTCTGGAGAAAAACCATCAGAAGTGACCAGAGGCTTCTGGAGAGTTCTGATTTATTCAAACAGAAGACTAAAAAAATAAGAATAAAACAAAAAATTATAAACAAAAATAAGTAATTATATTTAATCCTATGAAGATCATAGAATTAAAGAGAATTACATATTTAACATGCCCAACTTGCGGACTTAGAAATTAAAGCGTTTTTCTCGTCCAGAGCTTTTGTGTAAATATCAGCAAGTTGATAATCAGTAGAGACAAAATACATTTCTATTGTGCCCTTCTCTACATGATTTTTGATAAAATGATACCTGACATCGATGTGTTTTGTTTTTGAGTGCTGAACTGGATTTTCAGTGATGGCAATAGCACTTTCTGAGTCACATAGGATCGAGATTTTGTCATAAACTAATCCATAGTCTCTGAGCTGAGTCTTCATCCAAATGACTTGGAAACCGCGACTGGCAGCAACATATTCAGCTTCTGCTGTAGATGTTGAAACACAGTTCTGTTTCTTGGATGTCCAGCTAATAAGTCTGTTCCCCAGAAGTTGACAGCTACCAGAGGTACTTTTTCTGTCCAACTTACATCTTGCATGATCAGAATTTGTATATGCCTTTAGATCAAATCCAGAATTTTTAGGATACGAGAGACCCAGTGATGGACTGCCCTTAAGGTATCTAAAAATTCTTTTAATAGCAGCCAAATGTGATTCTTTTGGTTTGGCCTGATAACGAGCACAGAGGTAAGTGGCAAACATAATATCTGGCCTACTAGCTGTCAGAGACAGAAGAGATCCTATCATACCTCTATAACCCGTAACGTCCACTGATTTCCTAGAAGGACCAGGGCCAAGTTTCGTGCTAGTAGAGATAGGAGTTTTCATAGATGAGGAATTTTGAAGATCAAATTTCTTAAGCATGTCAAAAACATACTTAGCTTGATTTATAAAAATGCCAGAGGCATTTTGTTTTGACTTGGAGTCCTAGGAAGAACGTTAGTTCTCCCATCATACTCATTTCAAATTCTTGTTCCATCAATTTTGAAAATAGATCAACTTCTGTTTGATGAGTAGAGCCAAAGATTATGTCATCCACATAGATTTGGACAACAGTTAACATACCTTTGCCTCTTTTGATGAACATGGTAGTATCGATTTTACCTTTTTCGTAACCTTTACTGATCAGAAACGTAGATAATCGTTCATACCATGCTCTTGGTGCTTGCTTCAAACCATATAAAGCTTTGTTGAGAAGATAGACATACTCTGGATGTTTAGCATCTTTAAAACCAGCAGGTTGTTCTACATACACTTCTTCTTTGAGATATCCATTCAGAAATGCACATTTAACATCCATTTGGTATACCTTAAAGTTTTTGTATGCAGAGAAGGCCATAAATAGTCGAATCGCCTCAAGTCTTGCTACAGGGGCAAAGGTCTCATCATAATCTATTCCTTCTTCTTGACAATACCCCTTAGCCACCAGTCGAGCTTTGTTTCTGATCACTATGTCGTCTTCGTCTTTCTTGTTTCTGAAGACCCACTTAGTACCAATTGCGAGTTTGTCCTTTGGCAAAGGTACTAAGTTCCAAACTTTATTTCGTTCAAACTGAAGCAATTCTTCTTGCATAGCTTCCACCCAGCTAGGTTCTTGCAAGGCTTCATGAACATGTTTTGGTTCGATCATGCTAAGAAAATTTACATAGAAAGCTTCATTTGTAGTAGCAGATCGTGTTTTAACACCTTCAGATGGACTACCAATAATAAGATCTGGAGTGTGTGATTTAGTCCATCTCGTCATCCTAGTTTGAGGTACTTGTTGAGCTTGAACTTCTGTTTCAAAAGATTGAATAACCTCTTCTGGAATTAATTCTGAATCAGGAGCAGTATCTAAAGTCTCCCCCTCAAATGTAGGCACAGAAGTAGCTTCTGGACTGTCACTTGATGGAATGGGAAGAACAGAAGATGCTGGTGGACTCTCATGAGAAAATGCAAGACCAGAAAGAGTAATTCCAGAAGCTTGAAGAACTTCAGGAACACTCAAAGATGGATTCTTTGGTATTTGCTCTAAAAATATTTCTTCACCCATAAAATCTTGAAAAATGACATCGATTTCAGATTCTCTAAAACCTGAAAGATAATCAGAGGTAACAGTTAAGTTTGAGTTCCGAAGTAGAATACTCAGAAGTCAATTGAGTTTGATCATCCAAATCAATGTTAATGCTCTCCATAACAGTCTGGCTGCTTCCACCAAGGTTCTGTTGTGTCTTTCTACTACCCCATTTTGTTGAAGTTCTGTGTAATTCCATTTTCAACAAGGTATGCTTCAAGCTTGGCATTCTTGAACTCAGTACCGTTATCACTTCTTAGCTACTGAATCTTCTGGTGTAGAAGAAGTTGGATTATAGTCATCATGTTCTGCAAAACGATAGGCACATCTGATTTTTGTCTTACAAATGTGAGCCATGTATACCTAGAAAATTCATCAATAAGTACCAGTATATACTTTTTACCAGATAAACTCCGAATTGCAATAGGACCACAGAGGTCGACATGTAGTAATTGCAGAGGTCTAGTGCATGAATGATCACTTTTTGTTTTATGAGATACTCGTTTTATTTTTCCCATTTCACATGCAAGGCAGAGGTGGTCCTTTTGAAAGTGGACTTCTGGAACACCAGTTACCAAATTATGTTTGACAAGCATCTCAAGGTTATCAAAATTTAAATGAGACATTTCGTGATGCCATAAGCACGCAACTTCACTCTTTTTGGAGATAAGACAGAGGGTTTCTTTACCGTCCTTTGATGTGAAGCTCATCATATATAGATTACCTTTTCTGTCTGCTCTCTAGAGTTCTTCACCTGCCTTAGAAAATAAATAACAATGCTTTTCATCAAATACAACAAGTATTTTAGAATCACAAAGTTGACTTACACTCAGCAGGTTATGTTTCAAACCAGAAACATGAGCTACTTTTAATAAGGTAATATTACCTTCTTGTAGAGTACCGTAGTCTTTTATTTGACCCTTACCGTTGTCTCCAAACGTTACAGCTCCACCACATTTGTCTTTAAATTGGGAGAGTAAGTTTTTCGTTCCAGTCATGTGCCTCGAGCATCCAGAGTCAAATTAACAGATATGCACACGCTGCTTCTGCAATCAGAATCAGTGTGATTTAGGGATCCATTTCATAATGGGTCCTTTAACGTTAGTTTTAGACTTTTCATTATTTTTATCTTTCATATGATTTGATTTAGCAGGATTTAAAGGTTTGCTCTTTTTATTTTCTATATTTTTGTTTTTCTTTGGTTTAGTCCTGAAGTGTGAAAAATTATCATATGAACGATCAGAGGGCCTCGAGAAAAATTGCTTTAATTTTATGAATAATAAAAAACATTCAGAATTCTGAGACATAAAAGATTGCATTGAATTTTCATTAGAATAATGATAATTACAATTCTTCTTATTTCTGTCTATACTAGTATCAGCAGTTCTATTGAACTTCTTAGCTAGGCTAGACTTATGCTTAGAATCGTAAGTGTTCTTCTGTTAAGGCTTCATCTGATAAACTTTCTCAGGAGTTTTGGGAATTACTGAAACAGGAGCAGAAAGATTAGATTTCCATTTGCCTTTTTGAGTAGAAATAAACTTTGGAGGACTTAATTGTAGAGATTTTTGCTGAACATTCAATTTCTTTTTAAGACTCTCTTCTTTCTCAAGTTCAAGACAAGATTTGGCCTTAAGACACATTCCAATGAAGTCTGGATGAACGGAAACCGGTTTTCTCTGTCCTGTTGGAGGAACAGAGAGGATTGGTATTCCACTTGAATGTTTTTCAACATTCACACCAGAGGCTCTGATCTCCAGAGGTTCATTTGTATATAAGAAGGGTGCTTCTTCATTCTTAACTACGTCTGGAACCTTTTTGTAAACAGAAGGTAATTGATTTTCTAAATATGAAAAATATTTCTCTGAGTTATCAAAGAAATCATCACTTTGATCATCATTCTCCCAGGGATATGTGATTATTTCCAAATTGCCTTGGGTTTCTGGAAGATTTAAGTCTATGAAAGAACAAGGAAATATCTCTGGATGATTTTTTGAAAAATTTTGCTGAAACATTTTCATGTTCAAGTTTAAAGCATTTATCCAGAATTGAGAGAATATCATTTTCAAAACCGAGTCTTATCTCTTCTTCTGCTTGTGTAGGAATAAAAGCATCAGCCTCTGAATTCAAAGTTATATGAACATTTGAGCCAAATTTGAAAATGTCACATTTCTTCTGAATTTTATTCAGATCAACATTGGTTTTTCCAGACGAATATTCGATGTTTTTAAACTTGAGTTTTCGTTGATGGCGATCATTTTCATATTTTAATTTTTTAAAAATAGATTGTTCATATAAAATTGGAAACACAGGCTTCTGTTCTTGTCCTAGACAGAACACAGATTTCAGAGTGGACCGCTTTTCACATGTGTAGGGATCTAATTCCTCGAAACCAAGTCCAGATCTCCCTACTTGTGTATTTATTTTGTCATAAACTTTTTGAGCATCCAGATATATTTTGATCTGTAGCTTTTTGTTTTGAAGTTCATCATATAAAAATTCTCTCTCCTTTTGAAAGTAATTTTTAAGTGCTACAGAATTCAATCTGTCACTTTCTTTTGCTTTGATCTCTTTTTCTTTTCCTTTCAAAAGTTTAGTGAAGTTCAAATTTTCTTCCTTGAGCTTAACTTCAGTATTTTTTAAAACTTTGGAAATTTTTTCATTTTCAGCACTTAGCTCAAGTTTTTCTTCTGTTAAAAGATCCATCTCTCTTTTGTAAATTTCTCTTTCCCTTTGAGTTACTGAAAGAGTTTGTTCAATATTTTTTCGCAATTTCTTTTCAACTGTAAGCTTTTGCTTAAATTCTTCAAAATTATTTGACAAAAGCAGAATGGTGTTTTCGAGTTTAGATGATTCAGAGATAGTACTAACCGGTGATTCAGAAGGTTGATCTTCTGATTCATTAGTTTTGGCCATTCTGTAGAACATGGCTTCATCACCACTAGACTCATCTCCTAGCCAGTTTACCTTTTCTGCATAGTGAGCTCTTTCGGCGACATTGTACTTGTATTTATTCTTGTAGTACGTTTTGTCTTTGTCCAGAGCTCCCCTGCAATCCTTTGAATAGTGGCCTGGCTTGCCACATCTATAACACACATCCTTCTTTTTCTTCACTTCATCCTCTTTCTTCTCTGCCTCTGTTTTCTCGGCCCTCTGGATTTCTTGTCTAGGAGTAAAATTTGGAGTAGAGCGATCAAATCTTTTGCTTCCTTGGAAAGATCTATTACCAAACTTTTTTGTGAATTGTTTGGTGATAAGTGCTAGTGAGTCAGCAAAAGCTTTGATTTCATCATCAGAGTCAGAGTCATCTTCTGGGATTGCTTCTGACATGAGAGCTTTACTCTTTCCTCTCCTTTCGATTTCCTTACTCCTTTTGACCTATTGTTTTTTTCTTCTGAACAACCTCTTTCTCATGAGCTTGAAGTGTACCAAATACATCATGTAGAGACCATTGTTCGAGATCTTGATTTTCTTGCAGAGACTTTGAGAGATTTGACCACTCTGGATTCAATCGTTTGAGAAATAAGACATTGTTATCTTCCTTAGATCTGACGATATCACACCTTTTGCATAGATTTATCAGAGTATTAAATCTATGAAAGGTTTGCTCCAGAGACTCTTCAGGAATAGCCTGGAAGCTATTGTAGTCATTCAGAGTTTGAGCTCTTCTGTTTTTCTTCATTTTAGCTCCGCCTTCTAGAATGTTTTCCAGCTGATCCCATAACTCTTTAGCAGTATCACACGAATCCAGAGACTGAAAAATCTCATTTGGAATTGCCATGATCAAGAGACTCTTTGCCTTTTTGGCCAATTTCACTTTTGCCTTTTCCTCATCAGACCAATTTTCTCTCAGCTTTGGAACTTGTCTCGCAGGGATTTCATCGGTATTAGTAGTGGCAAGAATCCTTGGAGTTGTTGTCATTGGAATAAACGGACCATTTTGAACAATAGGGTAAAGTTCTATATCCAATCCTTCATAAAAATTGATCATACGGATCTTCCATTGCGGATATTCACCACGGATTAGAGTAGGTGGTTTGGTCAGGGATCCGGAGGTGTATACATCATTCAAACTCGAATTTGCCATATTTCTCATAAAACAGGGATTTGAGAGAATTACAGGAAGATTGTTGAAATTTAGAGCAAATAAATTTCAGATGAATTGAAACAGGACTATATTCTTACTGCTTTTCATATTTAAACTCAAATTACCACCGATTTGGAGAAAATTGTTATGAAAATAACAAATTCTGTAAAACAGGGTAGAATTACGAACAGTAGCTTAAAACTGAAAATTACTGCGAATCGAAGAGGGATTTTTCCAAATGGAAGAGATCTAATAATCAATAGATTGATTAGATGGCTCTGATACCAATTGTTGGAACTCAGATCCCTTTTTAAGAATTAATTGATAGATCAAATAAGGAAATATGAGCGGAAGCAAAGTAGATCTATGAATTAAAGCAGTTAGTGATATGAACAGTAAGAACAATATTGAAGAACAATTGGTAATTCTTATTGATAACCTGGAAGACGATTACAATACGATGAATGAAATGCGCAATTAGCTCTCGAAAAATATATTTCAGGTCTTTCTATTACATTCATAAATGGATCTACTTATACTAGTACAATGAATAGAAGTCAACATTCTAGCCTATTACAAACTGGCACGTAAGCTAAGCTTGTAACAAATTCAGTTACGAAGTTAGATACACGGAACATGTGCAGGCCACGTCATCAAGAGCGCGTATGATGTCTCTGTTGTAGTCCAGCTGTTCTTCCAAACTTTGGGCGTCTCTGTGATGAGTGGGATCAGAAGATAAACTTCTGATCTTCTGCACTTATACAATTCTGGTTCATACTTCTCTGTGAATGAGGTCTAACAGATAATCAACTTAGCACCACAATTCACGATTTGAGAAATTCTCAAACCTCATTTTGCCACATCATTCACCCTTGGTTGTTCCTTTAATATATAATAGTTTGTGGCACCGCGCAATGCGCGGTGGCAAAAAATTATTGTTATAATATATAAATTAAGATAAAACATTATTTATGGTTGTGCCACATTATTTATTCGAGATTTTCCATGATGGCTATAATATTTTTTTTAAATATATATACCGAGATAACCTAAAATGTAATTCCTCAATAAACAATCTCATCTTCTTATCTATGGCTGTTTTTTTTTGTATATATATAAATTATATAAAAATTAATATTTAAAAATAAGGATACATTAATACATCCCATACATTTTTTCACAGCACCACTTCTTCCAAAGCTATCATAGATAACCAAATAACACATCTCATCCACTTTTTATACATTAAAATCATTCAAATCTATCATTTTTCGCCGATGTGGGATAAACAAATAAGACCTCTCATCCACCTTTTATATACTAACCTCTTCTTCCAAATCGGTTGTCTTTTTGTCGACATGGATAATCAAATAAAATATCCCCATCCACCTTATACATACTCACTCATTTTCCAAATTTATTGTCTTTCTATTGACGTGAGATAACCAAACAATATCATAATTCAAAATTTGAGAATGCTTAAATCTTCTTGTGACTTGTAAGATAATAAAAAAAAGATCACAGTTCAACATTTGACACTTTGTATAAATTGATTGAAAGATGATTTTTATACATTTATTTATCAATATACATACATAGATAGTTTTATTAGAAAAATAAGAGATGGTCAAAGATACTATTTAGCCAACTAATCTTTTAATTTATCGAAAGCCAAATCTCTAATAAGTACTTTATCTTCAAACTTACACTCTCATCAATGTGAGATGGGTAAAATAACACCACAATGCAAGTTTTGAGAATACTCAATATCAATTCCAAATGTCTTTTTTTATAGTTACCCTTAATTTTCCAATCTTACATTCACTCATCAATGTAGGATGATTAAAACTGCACTACAATGAAAGATTTGGAAATACTCAAATCTTACAATGTCACATCATTCTCTAAGGTTCTTTCTTATATATATATATATATATAAAGATCATTTTCCAATCTTACATTCACTCAACAATGTGGGATGAGTAAAACTACACTAATCATTCTCTATGGTTCTTTCTTTTTTTATACATAAAGATTAACATCTTCATTCAAATATATTGTTTTTGGCCGATGTGAGATAAACAAATAAGACCTCTCATCCACCTTTTATATACTACCCTCTTCTTCCAAATCTATTGTCTTTTGGTCGACATGGATAATCAAATTAGACATCTCATCCACCTTTTACATACTCACTCATTCTTCCTAATATATCGTCTTTCTATCGACATGGGATAATCAAATAATATCACAATTCAAGATTTGAGAACACTTAAATCTTATTATGACTTGTAGGATAATAAAAAAAAAAAGATCACAATTCAGCATTTGATACTCTGTATAAATTGATTGAAGATGATTAGTATACATTTATGTATCAATATATTTACATACATAAATAGGTTTTTTTTAGAAAAATAAGGGTTGGGCAAAGATAATATTTAGCCAACTAATCCGTTAATTTTATCAAGAGTCAAATCTTTTATAAGTATCTTTATTTTTTAAACTTACACTCTCATCAATGTGGGACTTGTAAAATAACACCACAATGCAAGTTTTGAGAATACTCAAATCTCAATATCAAATCTAAATGTCCTTCTTTTTTATAGTTACCTTCATTTTCCAATCTTACATTCACTCATCAATGTGGGATGAGTAAAACTACACTACATTGCAAGATTTGAGAATACTCAAATCTCACAATGCCACATCATTCTCTATGGTTCTTTCTTTTATATATATATATATATATAAATAAATAAAAAAGATTCAGTGAAAAACAATCAACCCGGAATGCTACATGGTTAGCCAAATTAGCAAACCATATGAGTATAGAGGGTCAACTAAAATAACCTGACCCTATGAGTTTCCACAAAGGTCTTGTCTCATCCTAATAAATACTCACATCATTCTTCAATTTCATCATCTTATCACCAATGTGGGATAAAGAAAACACACCACAATTCAAATTTGGAGAATACTCAAATCTCATTAAGCCATCTCATTATCCTTTGGATGTTCCTTTAATATATATAATAGAAGATAAATATATAGATTTTTAAACTTGCATCTTCTCACTAAAGTGAGATGATGAAACTCAATCATCTATGGTTTTCCCCCTCCTTTCTTATGCCCATTTCCTACTTTAAAACTTTCATTTCCTCACCAATGTGGGATGATGAAACTGAACCATATTTCAAGATTTGATGAAAACTCAAATCTCATTATGCCATCTCAAATCTTTTGGTTGGTCCTTTAATAGATATTTAGATTTAGATTTAAATATAGATAAGAGTTGACACAAAAGTATTCACACATTTATTCTTATACTCACTTTATATTTTTAGATTCGCATCTTGTCAGTAATGTGGGATGATGAAACTCAACCACATAAAGGGATAATTTTTTGTGTAATCTAAAATCAGTCTTTCTATTAGTAAACAAAAAAACATTATTTTACTTACTTTTTTTGTATAAGTTGATTTATTTTGCAAAAATAAAGTAGACAATTTGATCCAACTATATAAGTTGACACAAAAGCGTTCACCCATTTATCTTTATACTCACTCTATATTTTTGAACTTGCATCTTCTCACCAATGTGGGATGATGGAACTCCACCACATTTCAAGATTTGAGAATTGTCAAGTCATCATCTATGTTTTTTCCACTCCTTTCTTATACTCACTTTTTAGTTCCAAACTTGCATTTCCTTACCAATGTGGGATGATGAAACTCTACCAAATTTCAAAGTTTTATAATACTAAACTCTTATTATGCCACCTCATGTCTTGAGGTTGTTGTTTATATATATATATATATATATATATATAGAAATATATATATATATATAGAGGCGCGTTTATGTGAGGACGATAACAATTTATGAGAATGTGAGGACAATCCTCAACCAATCATTTTGTACATGAATTTTTTTTCATGTACAAAATCATATGTGATTTTGTACTAGCATCAAAAATGACACGCTCGACTTTTGCTGCGGGAAAAATCCCAGCTAATCATATATGATTTTGTATGTGAATCATATGTGATTTTGTACATGAATCATATGTGATTTTGTACATGAGAAATTTCATGTACAAAATGATTGGCTGAGAATTGTCCTCGCATTCTCGTAAGTTGTTACCGTCTCGCATGAACCTCTTTCTATATATATATATATATATTTATATAGGGGAGAGTTTATACGAGAACACCCCCCATTTAAAGAAACAAATGACCATCTTTTAGCCACATAATTTGTAAAAACAATTGATATTATATTGGATGACATTCTAGTAATTAATGGATGCTGATAGTTGCTTTCCATCAAGGGTTATTTTTTTTAGGGGTAAAATTGGTAGGGCTCGGCTCAATAGTGATAATATAGTATTCTAATATATTATTACTATTCTAATATATTATTATTTTATAATTATTCAAATTTTGTAAAAATCAATTGATAATATATTAGAATGTTGTATTATATTATATTATATTATATTATATTATATTATATTATAATTATATCATATATGATTTTATATTTACCTTTATAGAAAATCACATATGACTTTATATTAACATTTGTACAAAATCATAAATGATACTGAAATCATATATGATTTTGTTGACATACTTGTCATTGTAATCATGTGTGAATATCATTTGTATAAAATCATAGATGATTTTACATTTACCTTTATATAAAATCACATATGATTTTATATTAATATTTGTACAAAATCATATATGATACTGAAATCATATGTGATTTTGTTGATATACTTGACATTGTAATCATTTGTGAATATCATTTGTATCAAATCATATATGATTTTACATTTACATTTGTACAAAATCACATATGACTTTACATTAACATTTGTATAAAATTATATATGATACTGAAATCATATGTGATTTTGGTAATATAATTAGCATTATAATAAACTTTTTAAAGATATTACCTTCAATTTTTAAAGATATTTTAAAAATAAGAAACTTTTTCAATTTTTAAAGTTTTAAAAATAATAAACTTTTTGTTTCAATATATTTCATATTTCAATTTTTAACAATAATAAACTTTCAATTTTTAAAAATCCTATATGATACCGAGTTTGGTTCCTTATATTTTTCTTGATCTTATATTTATTTAAAGATATTTGATATTTATCATGATCTTATGTTTATTTAAATATATTTAATATTTAAATTGTTAAGAATTAATCAAGATTGTACATTTTAAATAATTCATAAAGTAATAGTACAAATCAAGATTGTACAAATCTGATGGAAATCATGAATAGTAACATTCATAAAGTAATATTTTGACCATAATAACCTTAAAGTAATTAGATTATTATTAATTAATTTTTCATTCTTTGAAATATATATATATATATATATATATGTGGCTAGGAATTGTTCCTTTGTTTCTTTAAACACAAAAAGTTCTCATTTGGACCTCCTTCTCTCTCTCTCCCCCCCTCTCTCTCTCTCTCTATATATATATAAAGATAAAGATATACATATTGATGATTCTCTACTGGTCCTTTGATATATTATATATTAGTTTATGATTTTTTATATCGAAACTATTGATTAAGTTTTATATGAAAAATACTATTTACTCTAAATGTTGTATGACAAATATGGGTTATATAACCAAATGAACCTCTTAATTTCCAACATTTCACTATAATTTAAAACTTGGAGGCAAGTATAACATATTTAGACAACCAAGTTTGTTAACATTCAAGCATTACTATATGTTTAATATATATACACACACACACACACACAACTTACATCTCCAACATTTTTTTATCAATGTGGGATAACCCAGAATCCACCACATTTGAGGATTACTAAAATCTCAATATGTCAAATCATTCTCTTTTCTTGTTCTTTTAATATATACACAACTATATCTTCTAGCATTTTACTTTTTATCAACATGAAATACCCAAAATCGACTACATTTTAAGATTTGGAAATTACTCAAACCTCAAGGTGCCAAACAGGGTCATCCAAATAAGATAACCTTATGAGTCCAGTCTTAGTAGTTGACATAATGAATCTCATCATTCTTTCTTATACACACATCCTTATTCCAATATTTCAATCTCTCACCAATGTGGGATATCTCAAGATCAACCACAATTTACCAACACCTCAATATACTCAATTATTGTTCATTTAATATATAAACAACTACATCTTCCAACATTTAACTTTTTAGCAATATGGGATAGCCTAATCAATTACATTTCAAAATTTGAAGTTTACTTAAACCTCAATGTGCCAAATAGGGTCATCCAAATAAGATAACTTTATGAGTCGAGTCTCATGAGTTGACACAGTGAATTTCATCCTTCTTTCTTATACACACATCCTTATTCCAATTTTTCAATCTCTCACCAATGTAGGATATCTCAAAATTAACCACAATTCAGTAACACGTCAATACTTTATTTTTTTTAACTTATTTTTGAGTAAAAAAAGAATGGGTAAGACAATCGATTTACTCCTCATGTGAGAGGCACAAGATGGACTTAATGGACACTTCATTAACGATGTTAACTCGAAGAATCTAATTTTCAAAATACAAAATAAAAACTACTAATATACTAAGAGACCAAAAACCCACTTTGAATGTTTAATTTGTTTCGAGTGATTCTAACTTGTTTTCATTCTTACATATATCAATATCAACCTTTATTTTTTATATTTTCAACCTATAAATGATTAAAGTTTAATACAAAGAATAGCTTATAATTTAACAACATCCTATGTCATTTAGTGGTTTGGCCATCTTTCCACGAAGTTTACACTTAGCCACCAAAGGGTTAGCCCTTGGCATGGTTAACCCCTTTCCTTCGGTCATATCAACCATCTCTTGGCTAACCCTTTCCCACTCAAAGCACTGAACCAACATCCCCAAGGCTAACCCAACCATGCGCATGGCTAAGTTCTCCGCTGGACACCTCCTCCTTCCAGACCCAAATGGCATCAACCGATACCCATCTCTCGAACCATCTAACCCCTCGAACCGTTCGGGTTTAAACTTCTTCGGTTCATCCCAATTCTTCGGGTCGTTTTGTATGGCCCACAAGTTCATTAGTAGCATCGTACCACTTGGGATGTGGTAGCCTCCCACCGTGCAATCCTTTGCGGACTCGTGGAACACGAGTGGACCAGGTGGGTACATTCGCATGGTCTCGTTGATTATGCAACGGAGATAAGGAAGGTTCGATAGGTCTGATTCGTTTATGAGACGGTCGTAACCTACTTGATCATCGATCTCAGCTTGGGCTTTCGTTAGAGCTTCGGGATTGTTTAACAAAAGCGATAACATCCATTCCATTGTTCCACTTGATGTATCGGTTCCTGCGGATAGTAGCACCTAATGTACACAAGACGATAAAGAAAATATGTAAATTATGATGTCAAAAATAGGAAACTTAAAAGTGCGTGGAAAAATATCTTATATACTTACTATGTCTTTGATGCAGTTAAGGAAAATATTTACGTCTTTTTGAACGAAAAAACGTATTACTTACTATTACATCTCGAAATAAGTCGTAAAATAAGTGTAGATTTCAAAAGTAACGAAGTTTATGTTTATTTGACTTTTTAAATATTTATTGTTCACAAGTTTATGTTTATTTGGCTTTTTACATATATATTATTGACAAGTTTATGTTTATTTGACTTCACAAAGTTAAGCTTTTTGGGCTTTTTGCTAATAGTCAATTCAAATTTGAAACTAGCATGACGGCAATTTCAAGTAGTATACGGAAAATATTGTATAAAATTAATTGTATGCCAACTATTAACGTATTTACTCATTAAGGCAAGTTGGAAAAAAGTTTTGATTTAATCTATATTTGATTTAATAAAGTAGTTTTTTTCCATTTGGTTTTTATAAAATTTTGCTGTGGACCTAAAAAAAATACAAACCAAAAACAATTGTATATATATAAATTTAGAGAAAAAATTATAAAAAAATGAAAAATTAAGAAACACCTTAATAACCGTTCATCTGTACGGTATGCATATGTGTGTATACACGTGTGCATGATACAAATCACTTGATTGCATACGTGCATATTGTCCGGATGAACGATTACCAACGTGTTTTTCATTTTTTTCATTTTCTTACAGTTTCTCCATAAACCTAACCAAAAATATATAGGGTTGGGTTCCGTTGAGAAGATAAATTATGGTGAGAAGCGTTAGAAGTAATCTGAACTCTTGTATCATTCGTAATTGAAGATCGACACTAATAAAATGCATCAGATCAATTCTCGTAAAGAGCACAACTAACGGGTGTGTGTGAGATCGATTAAAAGTGATCAATGGTTCAAATCCATTCTTACGCTTCTGACTTTAACTTTCTTTCTCACACGATATTACGCCTATATATAGGGTTAGGTTCCACCGAGAAGAAGAGTTAAGGTGATAAATGTAAGAAGGGATCTCCACTTTGCATGCACATTAGGATGAGATGTACCGAGATCAGGTGCACCAAGATGCACCAAATCAAATCTCTTCTAAACTGCAATTCATGAGTGAGTATTAGATTAAAAGTGATCAAGGGTCGAAATCTCTTCTTAGGCTTCTCATTTTAACTCTTCTTCTCACACAATCCTATGCATATATATATATATAGGCATAATAACATGTGAGAAGAAAAGTTAGTGTGAGAAGCGTAGAAGGAATCTGGACCCTTAATTGTTTTTAATCTCAAACTCACCCATGAATCGTGTTTAATACGGGGATTAATGCGTTGTCTCGGTGCATCTAATTATAATATGCATCAAAAGGTGGATATTTCTTCTCACACTGCTCACTCTCATTCTCACCAAAACCCAACCCTATATATATATATAGGACACATCTTAAAATACAAACTAACCAAAGGTTACAAACTCGTACAAACCAATATAAAAATGATTTTTTTTCATTAAACACTATGATTTAAGATATTATCACACATATGTTTGTTTCACCTTGTGGTAAAATCACATGTGAAGGATATACATGTGAAACTCTTATATTATGAAACAAATATATGTGAAGCTTTCAATTTATGAAAACAAATGCATGTGAAACTTTTACATTATGAAAGAAACATATGTGAAATAACATATTAAATCATAGTGTTTGATGAAAACAAATCATCAAAAAAATCATTTTTATATTGGTTTATACGAGTTTGTAACCTTTGATTGGTTTGTATTTTAAGATGCCTACATATATATATATATAGAGGAAAGTTCAAATGTGAACTCATTTTTGGTTGTGAACGTGAGGACGAATCTCAGCCACTTATCCGGTCAATAAAGGTGGCTTTAACCTGGTTCTCATCCTTTAATAATCTCCACCCTCCCATGAATCGCGTCAATCCTCCGTGATCGCGTCCACCATAACCGAAGATGTGTGGCTGAGATTCGTCCTCACGTTCACAACCAAAAATGAGTTCACATTTGAACCTAACCCTATATATATATATATAGAGGAAGGTTCAAATGAGAACTTTGTAAATTTAAAAAAATAAAGGAACACTTATGAACCATATATGGCGTGAGTCCCACATAATATTAAATCATTTATGATTTAATATGGTTCTCGTATGATCCCTCCCCTATATATATATATTGTGTGTGTGTGTGCGGGGAGGGAGGGAGGGGGTGTATGTATATGTATGTAGACTGGGGAGGGAGGGAGGGGGTGTATGTATATGTATGTAGACGTAGCATCCTCGTCGGCCATGGATATATGTAGAATCCACCAACAAAGTATGCTTGGCACTTTTGACAAATATGTATTTTTCTGACGACCACAATAATAATAATAATAATAATAACAATAATAATAATAATAAAAATAATTAATAACGATAATAATACTAATAATAATAATAATTTTTTTACCTGCATTAATCCTTTGATAACTTCATCCTTGTAATATTCAGGTTCTGTTTCTTGCAACTTCAACAAAACCTCAATCAAGTTTTTCTTTTTCTCTTCCTCCTTCACAACCGCCCCCACCGCTCCACCACCATCCGCCCCCGCCCCCACCACCATTTTCCTTCTATTCTCTTCCAACAAACCTTGCATGAACCCATCTCTCTTTCCCTTCAAACCCACCATCCTCTTCTCCAACTCCCTCCCTCCCACCCACTTCCACCACCACAAATAATCCGACACGTTGGTCGTCTCCATCATCAGAAACGTCTCCATCACAATCTCCTTAAACCGCCCCCCCTCCTCCACATCCGCCACTGAATCACCATAATACCTTTTACCCGCAATCATCATCATCATTACATTCAACATCAACTCAAAAAACACCGACTTCATCTCCACCACCCCACCACCATCCACCGCCCTCTGGTGCACCTTCTTAACCAGAAGGTGCACCTCCTCAGCACGGGTCGCGTTCAGGGTTTGTAGCCGGTGAGCCGACAAAAGCTCCAGGGACGCGATCCGGCGGAGGTTCCGCCAGTGATCACCGTAGCTTGACCATGAAAGGGTGGTGTAGTCATACCCTAGGTGTTTTCCGGCAAGCAGATGAGGACGGTTAGCGAAAACGATGTCGTTGGTGGTGAGACATTCCTCCACCGCCGCCGGTGATGAAACCAAGAAAGCACGGCGGCTGCCGAGCCGGAGCATGAGCATTGAGCCATGGCGCGCCGAGAGCTTACCTAGGGCTCGGTAGAGGGGGCTTTTCACTAGGTGTAAATGACCTACTAGGGGCATGCATGGGAAGGGGCTTGGTGGTAATTTTCGGTTTTTCCCAAGGGCAATTTTGGTAATCCAGATTATGGTAAGGATGGAGAGAATTATGTAAATTTGGGTGTCCATATTTGTTTTTGTGTATAGAATTGATGCAAAGGTTATAAGGTATTTATAGGTGCGGTTTGTTGACTTTCTTTTTAAGTAAAGTAAAATATAGTCTATTTGGTTTGTTAAAAATTACATTTTTAGTCTTTATGGTTTCAAAATCACAAGATAATGATCGGGTTTATAAAAACTAAAGATGGCAATTTTTCGGTTCCAGACCTGGCCCAAGCCGGTACTGGTCCCGGTCTCGGTCCCAACCGCAAAAGAGTGGCGCGGTTAAGCTTGCGTTGTAACCGGTCTCAGTCCCAACCGGGCTCAAACCGGTCATATGTTTTAAAAAAAGTTAATTTTAATTTTTTTGTTTAACTTTTTAATAATAGTTTAATATATGTAATCGGGACATTTAAACATTTTAAAACTACGTTTTATTATAGTTTTGTAATTGGTTTTCAATCAAATGCACTTAAAAAATACGTTTATTATAGTTTTATAATTGGTTTTCAATTAAATACACTTAAAAAAACGTTCTATTATAAATTTCAAATTGGTTTTCAATTAAATACACTTAGAAAGTTAGAAATACATTTAATAATATATTTAATTTGCAAAAATCGGGTCGGGCCATAACCGGGCCTGCAACCGGTCCCGGGCCGGGCCAAAGAAATCACTAAAATCCATAACTGGTTACGACCTTCAGGCTCAAATCCTGCCCTTATCGGGCCGGGCCCATTTTGACATTTCTAGTAAAAAAACGTTGGGATTTAATTTGGTACTGTAACAACCTCTAAAAAAATTGGTTAAATAATGGTTATTTTTATTTTTAAAGATGGTTAATTTGGACAAAAAACGTCGGGATTTAATTTAGTACTGTAACAACCTCTAAAAAATTGGTTAAATGATGGTTATTTTTGTCTTTATATAGATATTTTTTGTTCCGATCAAGAATCATAAGGACCAAATATAAAATCTATTTTGATTCGTTGAAAAATGATCGATAAAAGATTGAAAATACTTCTTATTTAAAGAGTTTTTATAACACTTGTTTAAGAAAGGGATGAGATCTTGACATTTTTGCAAATTATATGGTTATCTTGTAATTTTAAAACTATAAGGCCGAAAAATATTATTTTTAATAAACCACAAGGACCATATTTGTATTTTACTCTAGAAAAATTTAAAATACGTTTTACATTCTTTGCCCATTTCATGCCAAGTTGCCAACTTCTTGCGGAATCGCAAGTAAATTCCATGATGTCTCCGTCAATTAAAAAGAATATTCTAGTCATTTGTCTAAACTAATCTTTTGTAATATATAATCTATTTTTTAAATTTTTATTATATAAATTTAATCATTTATTTATTGAAGAAAATAGTATTTAATGTAGAACAAGAAGTTTAGGATTTTGAAGAAAATTTTGGGAAGACGTGGTTTTTACATATATATATATATGTATATATATATATAAATAAAGATATGACTTAAGACTTACGATTTGTATAAGCCTTTAGTATCCTTAATTACTACAAAAAAAATATTAACAAAAATCTACCTTTAGAATAAACTTTCTTTTTCAATGTAAACCTTTTCAAAAACTTGTTTATTTAATTTTCATTTTTAAGTTCTTTCCTATTTTCAAAAACATAATTTTTATTAACATTAAAATTAAAATATTTAAAACATATTACAATCTATCTTCATCCACGTCCTTAAATTTTAGTTTTATAATCTATACTATATTATAAAACATTTATCAAAAAAATTTAAAAACCACTTTTTATGTATTGAAAATATGAAAGAAGAACCAAAGAAGAACAAAAGTTCTCGACCATTACTTTTGGGTTTGATTCAGAAACGCAGAGTGAATCGGTCCCTAAAGAACCCCCGAAAGGGATGACGTCCGATGGGAAACCAAACTTCTCCTCAGGAGGATAGATGGGGCGATTCAGATGAGTATTGTTTATTGATGTATATTAATTAAAATTTAAGATTACAAGTAAATTGTGTGCAAATAAAATATTAAAGTTTTATGTTTGAATTCGTATAACTAACAAAGATAAACATAATCAAATACAAAATAAATATCTCATTTTAAATATAAAATTCTAAAATATAATTGGGATAATCATTATGTTATAACCGAATACTTAATTATTATATTTATAAAAGTTATATTATTAAAAAAAATCAATTCGTTACTACATCTAAATGAAGTTATAATAAAAAAAATCGAATAAAAGAGATTACGTAAAAAGATAACATAGTCATGACCTCCTTCCTTCTTTTTCTTTTTAAATTATTAATTCGATACTAAAATCGATATTTTTTTTAATATGATATTTTTAAGTTTATATTTTTTCACAAATAAAAATATTATCATTTTTGCAAAACCATATAAAATCGTATTATAACATTAATAGATAGAAAGAATAAAATAAAATATTAAAATCGAGATGTATCTCGCTTTACTACACGAGTATCTTTTTACTACTAAAATATGTATATCATTTCAATTTCTCAAAACCAATTTTTGAATAATGTATTTTGTTATAAAAAAAATATTCACTTTTACTTTGAATCACTATAACAAAATTCGTCCTATAGACCAAAATATCTAATCGTACTAATAAAATACTGTGAATTGTGGATTTGGTCCCTGTGGTCTGATCCTTTTTTACTATAGTCTCTATAGTAGGTTTATTGCAGATTTGGTCCTTACGGTATTCAGGGGTGTTTGGGATTGCTTATTTAAAACAACTTATGCTTTTACAAAAAAAATGTTTATCAACTTATGTGGTGACTAATCAGATTTTTATAAGTGTTTAGATTAGCTTATGGTGGTACTACACTCAAATAAGTTAATAACTTGTTTTTCAGCGGTGTTTGGAATTGCTTATACATGTAAAAGGGTTAGAAAAAGTCATAAGAAGTTTTGATAAGTCAGATGTATTTAACTTATTAAAAACTCTTTACCACCGGTGTGGAACCGGTATAAGCTCCTTCCTTTTTTTCTCAATCCAAGCACTCAAAACAACTTATTACCGACACCATACCGGAATAAGTCAATAAGTTGTTTTCATAAGCAACCTCAAACAGGCCCTGATTGTTTTGGTCATGGTTCCTCTAACCGACGTAAGATATTGTTCTATGATTTGATTTGTTTAAATTAAAATTTTAATTACATTAAAACATTAAAACCATATCTTTTTCCACCATTACAATAAAATAATATTATTAAATCATATTTAAAATAATAATTTAAAAAAAAAGTAAACAAATCAAATCATAGAATAATGCCTCCATTTTATTTATTTTGATATCGTTATATATTTATTTGTTTGTTTATTTGTGCGTACATAAAAATATTGTGTTTACTTTTTTATATAGAAAAAGACAAAAGAATAGGTGAAATGCTAAAGGACCCTTGATTAAAAAGGTTAACAGAGACATTAGTCAGAATGATTATAGACAATACAAATTGAATATCACAATGACCATGTTAGCATATATAACAGGCCCGAAGGCCCATGGGCTCTATTGTAGAGTTGCTTTATTTGTACAAAATATATATTCTCTTGTATTATTCTAGATTAGGTTAAGTTACTTTTTATTCTTCAGTTCATGTATACGTATTCTCAATATCAATACAAGTGAAAGCTTTCAGCAACATCGATCATCCTCATTCAATCATCTGATTATCAATTCTAACATGATATTAGAGCTGTAGGTTTGTTTTCCTCACTTATCGAATCGTTCAATTCTTGTCGATTAACCTACACCAAACCCTAATCGTATAAATTGTGATTCTGCTTGTCAGATCGATTTTGGTATCAAAATCGATTTCAATCATTATTGTTTGTTTCGTGCTTATCGATTTCAAATTGTGGCTTTATCGTGGTTGATTTTGATTCGATTCATTCACCTTCGGATCAAATCAGATTAGAGTTTTCGATTCTATTTTGCCTCACTATCGGATTTACACAAAGTCCGATCATCAAGTTCGCTCACTATCGGATTTACACAAAGTCCGATCATCAAGTTCCCTCACATATCGGATCTACGTAAGTTCTTCTCTATCGACTTTTCACACAAGTCATACAAGTCTGATCCCTCTCTATCAGATTTCACACAAATTCGATCACCACTTGGATTTCACATAAGTCCGATAATTGTACTATCGGATTTCATCTCCTATCAGTCAAACTATCGGACTTCTCCCAGGTCAGACCTCTATCGGATTCCTCCCAAGTCACTTTTGGACTCCATATACTATCGAAATCAGATCACTATCGACCATCATTATCGGACTTTCATAAGTAATGTTAAACTTGGAGTAGGTCGTAGAGTTGGTCGGATGGTTGAAGTAACTCACCTTCGTCTTCCATTACAAACATCAAACCTTGTCGCATCTGTCTCCAGTGCACCTTCCTTTGAACTATGGCATGCTCGGTTAGGACACTTATCCATTGCTAGAATAAAAACGCTAGTCACTTCAGGATTGTTAGGAAACACCTCTTCTGAAAATGTTTCCTATCTATCATGTAAACTTAGAAAACATCATGCTTTACCTTTTGAACCAAATGAATTTCAGTCTACTTCTTCGTTTGACCTTATTCATTATGATGTGTGGGGACCAGCACCACATCCATCCATGGGTGGTGCTCGGTATTTTGCTATATTCATTGATGATCACACACGTTTCACATGGATATACCTCATGAAACATCGTTCTGAATTACCCCAAATTTACATCACCTTTGCCCGCATGATTGAAAGTCAGTTCTCGAAACCCATAAAGATTCTTCGGGCATACAATGCCATGCAATACAAAGAGTCATCTCTTCTCTCTTTCCTTCGGTCTCAAGGTACTCTTTCTCAGTACTCTTGTCCAGGCACATCACCTCAAAACGGTCGTGCCGAACGCAAACATCGTCACATTCTTGATACTGTCCGTACCCTTATTTCTGCCAACTGTCCAAAATGATTTTGGGGTGAGGCAGCTTTTACAGCTGTCTATACAATCAATCGACACCCCACTCCAGTCTTGAAATAACAAACTCCTTATGAAGCACTTTATGGGGTCTCCCTTGCATACGAACTCCTCAAAGTATGGGGTTGTGCGTGTTTTGTTCAATTGCAACCTCATGAACATACCAAACTCGAACCTCGCTCCAGGTTATGCCTTTTTCTTGGGTATGGAATCGAACACAAAGGATATGGATGCTGGGATCCTATCTCTAAACGTTTACGCATCTCCCGTCATGTAACATTCTGGGAACATGTTCCCTTCTCCACCAGGTCAAAATTTTAAAAGTCACCCAACTCTACCGTTCCCTTCTTCACAGACCCTTCCGTGTCGTTGAGCTCACCCCAACCAAATTCCACGTCATCTCCTGTTTTAACCCAATCTTCAGATTCATCTGTACCCATACCTCCTCCTCCGACTCAATCATCGCCTCAAACTCAATCATCTGTACCACCTCAGACTCAATCATTTGTACCACCTCAGACTCAATCATCTGTACCACCTCCAGGGCCCAACCAAATCATTTATACCACCTTAGACTCAATCATCTGTACCACCTACGGATCCTGGAACATCTCAATCACAGAATATACGACGCTCAGACCGGGTAAGACACGTTCCTTCTCACCTCCGTGATTATCACTGTTATGCCACTTTGCTATCCAACCATGAACCAACTTCCTACAAGGAAGCTTCTACTAACCCAGATTGGTAGAAAGCAATGCAGGAGGAACTTTTGGCTCTTGATAAAGCAAATACATGGGAATCTGTGCCTCTTCCATCGGGTAAGTCACCTATTGATTCTAAATGGGTCTTCATAATCAAGACAAAATCCGATGGTTCTATTGATCAGTACAAAGCTCGGCTTGTGGCAAAAGGCTTCAATCAGGAATATGGCATTGATTATGAGGAGACTTTCGCTCCTGTTGCTCACATAACTTCAGTTCGCAGTCTTCTTGCCATAACTGCCACAAAACAGTGGCCTCTCTTTCAGACGGATGTTAAGAACGCCTTCCTAAACGATGACTTATCAGAAGAAGTGTACATGACACCTCCTCCTAGTTCAACTTCCCAAGGGCATGTTCGCCGCCTTCGAAAAGCTCTATACGGACTCAAATAAGCTCCTAGAGCATGGTTTGAGAAATTTAGCAAGACGGTCATCTCATTGGGCTTTTCATGAAGCAACTATGACTCTGGTCTATTTACTCGAGTCACCAATGCAGGTACAATTTTACTCCTCCTATATGTGGATGACATGATCATTACTGACAATGACTCTACAGGTATCACTCACCTGGAACTGTTTCTCAGTTCATGTTTTGAGATGAAGGATCTTGGCAATCTACACTACTTTCTTGGCCTTGAAGTTTTGTCAGACACCTCTGGAATCTATCTCTGCCAAGCAAAATATAATTCAGATCTTCCGTCAAAGGCGGGTATTACCGACAGCAAAGTGGCCTCCACACCACTAGAATACAATCTTCATCTGACTCCTAATGATGGGCCTCCACTTCGAGATACGACGTTGTATCGTCAGTTAGTGAGTTCTCTCGTTTATTTGACTATTACCTGTCCTGACATTGCCTATGCCGTGCATACAGTCAGTCAATTTATGTCAGCTCCGTGTTCCGGACATTATGTTGCGGTCCTTCGCATACTTCGGTATCTAAAAGGCACAATGTTTCATGGCCTGCATTTTGCATCCACCTCGTCCTTAACTCTGGCACAGATTCTCTGATGCTGACTGGGATAGTGACATAACCGATCATCGGTCCACTACCTATTGCTTCTTTCTCGGAGACTCCCTTACTTGGCGCAACAAGAAACAGTCCCTTGTGGCTCGGTCAAGTACTGAATCTGAGTATCGTGCTTTAGCTGATACTGCTCAAGAACTTATATGGCTACGGTGGCCATTATCTGACATGGGAGCTCCACAGAACAATCCGACCTCGTTGTGGTGTGACAACAACAGTGCAATTCAGATAGCTCACAATGACGTTTTTCATGAGCGTATGAAACACATAGAAATTGATTGCCATTTTGTTCGTCAACATGTGTTTTGCCACACTATACAACTTCTTCCCATTTCAACCGTTGATCAGCCGGCTGATATCTTCACTATAGCTCATCTTCACGGACGTTTTCGATATCTTGTTTTCAAACTCAATCTGACTCATTCTTCCCCCGATTGAGTTTGACGGGGGGGGGGGGGTGTTAGCATATATAACAAGCCCGAAGGCCCATGGGCTCCATTATAGAGCTGCCTTATTTGTACAAAGTATATATTCTCTTGTATTATTCTAGATTAGGTTAAGTTGCTTTTCATTCTTCAGTTCATGTATACATATTATCAATATCAATACAACTGAAAGCTTTCAGCAACATTGATCATCCTCATTCAATCATCTGATTATCAATTCTAACAGACCCAATCCATAAAAACATACCATATGAACCCTGGTCAAAAAAAGTATAAAACTACATCGACCAAATCCACAATTCATTCTACTTTATATGAGTTAAGTTTATTGAATCAAACTAAATAACATTCTATATAAAAATGTTACAATAAGTTCAGAAGATGCTTTTAGTCATTTAAAAAAGTTTTTTATGACGTTTCTAGAATCAAGGTTTCTGCTAGTTATTTTATACAATATTATTTTAAAAACTGTGTTATAAATACTATTTGAAAAACTGTCTTATAAACACAAGTATCCTTAAAACCGTGTTATATAACAGTAATGATCCTTCTCAAAAATGTCTTGTAAATGGCCAATATTACATTTTATTTTAAAAGTGTCTAAAAACTTGTTAATATGTCTAAAAATGTATTATAAACATATTTTAACTTTTCTATATAGAAGATTTTATTGTTTGGTTCTATAAAGTCGCTTAAATATTTCAGACATTCTATAAAGCCAATTTTATTATTATGAATATCTAATAAATTATAATTCACATAAAGTCTCGTCATGTTCCTTTGTCAACTAATTAAACTATACTTCGAAAACAATAAATTATAATAGTTAAACAGAAATGATAAATACTATAAATACAAATATGATTGTTGGAGGGGTTAAAATAAACATTGAATGACTTGATCAACGAATTGGCCAAATAAAAAAATGTAACACTCTAAAAATAAGAGTTAGTTTAAACCAAAATACTTTACGGAAAGAGACTAAATAAGATAAAGGTCACCAATGAATGGGAAAAGAGTAATGGAGTTTACATCAACATAAGGATACTAAATAACAACCTATTAATCTATACAAATCCGGAATATAGATTATGTTCAATAATATTTACAAAATAAACGATCTAGTAACTCCATTAGTACCCTTGAAGGTGTAATCCTAAAAAGATGGCTCTACCAGCACCAAGCTCCACTCAACCCTTGGGAGCTTCACTAGAACGATCACCCAATATACTAGATGACAACCTAATAATCTATACAATACAAGATACATATTAAGCTCGGGTGTCTCTAAATCCTCAAAATATACTTCTATGTAACTCCATCTATACACGTAAGTGTACTTCAAAAAGGAAGCCTCTACCGGCATCTAGCTCCACTCAACCCTTCGAGACCCCACTAGCACCATCACCTGATATACATGTCATTTTAATAAAAAGTGTTAGGCTTAAAGCCTAGTGAGAACAAACAGTTCAAACATGGAAAGCTGGTAAATCTTCGAAAGTGGTAAATAAACATTTAACCAAAAATCTTTTCCAAAAATCCTTTTTTTTCGTCCGCGATTTACACATAAAAGATACGCTTTTCTTCCTTTGAGGGAAACATACGGGAGCGACCCACCATCGCATCAACCTCGACCCCAACCGGGATCTTAGTTGATGAAAGTAAGCACTACCAGATATCAATCTTCGGCTATTACAGTGATAAGCTCAACCCCAAACTAGGATATATTACCTTCACCCTTCTAAACAAGCTCAACCCCAACCGGGACATATCACTTGCTCACTTCCTCAAATAGTTCTGACTATTGTGCCTATGGATCCATTTACACTAGTCTAACTTCCTAATACACCTATTTCCGATGTATTACTTCCCTTCACAAAATCTTTGTGAAGTAAATTACCATGTTCCAAAACCTTCCTTCCCAAAATTAGGTCAAAATAACATTTAGGTTTATACATCATATTTCTTAACAATATACTCATAAAAGTATTTTAAAACCATTCACTGAACTCATTTCGTCATTTCAAATAAAAACCCTAAATGACGCATTTTGATCTAGTTTTACCAAATTCTTCCAAGTATAGAAATACTTATTTAGACATCATATAGTGGTAAAATGCATCATTTTGACATGTATAATGTTTTAGAAAAGTAAGAATGCACTCACAAAGCTAAGGTTAGATAAACCCTAGAAAATCTCCAAAAGATGCAAATGGAGAGACCCGGTGAATAAACACGAAGAACGCAATCTAGAGGAAGCTTGGATCTTGAATCCTCAACCCTTGAAGGGAAATAAATAACTTGGATGAAGTAGCTTGGTGCAATAAATGCTCAGATTCGTTCTTGAGGAAAAATGGAGAGAAAAACGTATTTGTGAAGTGTGTTGGTGAAGAATGAAGTGGAAACCCTCTTAAATACCCATCAGCACCAAAACAGTAGTGGAGCTACTTTTCGTGCGCCCTAAGCCGCACCGCCACAAGTCGCCCAGCCTCTCAAAGGCAGCCCCACACTCGAGCTTACCCAGCTTGAACCTCGGCTTCAATGCCACCCCATGTCGCGTCGCGCCGCGCGCCTTATGCCGCCTTGTGCCACGCAACGCTACGCCGTGCCGTCGAGCCCTGTCGTGTCGTGCCAACGACCAAGACCAACCCGGGCGCCCTTCTTCCATGCCCCTTAAGGCGCCTTGGAAGCCGCCCGGCCTTGTGAACTCCCCACAGCTGGTTGTGCGGTTAAGAAGGCGGGTGTAGGTGCTTTGCTACCAGCCCGGTCGACTGTTTTTGCCCGGAACACACTTATTTCGGACTCGAACACTTCTAGACTGAACCCAAACAAAACCAACCATTAACACTTAAGTTCTTATTTTTAAAACACCAAAAAGAAATGCTTGAACATATGATTTAGTCTCGGTAATTAATTTTCCAACCAAATAATCCTTACAAACATAACAACTTCTTTTTCCTTAGAATTTTCCGGGTGTTACAATCTCCCACCCTTAAAATAAATTTCGTCCTCGAAATTTTACAAATTAAGCGAACAATTGAGGATATCTTCTCTTCATGTCCTCTTCCACTTCCCATGTCACGTTCGAACCTCTGGTGCTTCCATTGGACTTTAACCATGACGATTTCTTTGTAACGAAGCATCTTTGACTTTCTTTCTAAAATTGTTTCCGGTTCTTCCACACAACGACTATTGTCGATTCGAATCTCCATGAGAGGTATTACACTCTCTTCTTCTGCTAAACATTTCTTCAAGTAACATATGTGGAACATAGGATGTATGCCGGCTATTTCGGGTGGCAACTCCAATTTATACGCTTGTCGTCCCACTCTTTCCGAGATTTTAAACGGTCCGAGGAAATGAGGACTAAGCATCCCATGCTTCCCAAACCTTATAACACCCTTCCAAGGGGACCCTTTAAGCATACCTCGTTCCCCCACTTGGAATTCCATGGGCCTTCTCTTCTTATCGGCATAACTCTTTTGACGGTCTTGGGCCGCCTTAAGCCGTTCTCGAATGACCTTTACTTTGTCTACCGTCTCTTGCACAATCTCGGCCCCGGAGAATTGCTTCTCTCCCGCTTCTAACCAACATACCGGTGTTCTACATTTCCGTTCATACAGTGCCTCGAAAGGTGCCATTCCAATACTAGAATGGTAACTGTTGTTGTAGGAAAACTCTACCAGTGGTAGGTGTGTATCTCAATTTCCACCAAAATCGATAACATACGACCTAAGCATGTCTTCAAGAGTCTGAATGGTTCTTTCACTCTGGCCATCTGTTTGAGGGTGGAATGTCGTACTTAGGTTTATCTTGGTGCCTAACCCCGTTTATAAACCATTCCAAAAGTGAGAAGTGAATCGGCTATCACGATCCGACACGATAGTCAAAGGTACACCGTGTCTTGCAACAATTTCATCCACATACAAATTAGCCAGTTTGTCAACTGGTCCGGCTTCTCGCATTGCCAAGAAGTGAGCACTTTTCATTAGTCTATCCACCACTACCCATATAGCATCATGACCCTTCAAAGTCTTTGGTAGTTTTGTCACGAAGTCCATAGTAAGGTGCTCCCATTTCCATTTTGGTATCTTTAACGATTGGAGACTCCCATACGGCTTTTGATGTTCCACTTTCACTTGTAAATACGTCATACACCTTTCTACATAATTGGCCACATCCAACTTCATAACGGGCCATCGATAAGTTAACTTCAAGTCTCTATACATTTTGGTGCTACCTGGGTGAATGGAATATTTCGACTTGTGTGCCTCCTCTAAAAGTAACTCACGGTTGCCCCCAATTTTGGGCACCCAAACACGACCTTGAAATAACTTCATACCGCAACTATCTTCCGTTACCAATAAGTGTTGCTTCACCATAACTTCATCCTTTAGATTTTCCTCGAGTAGTGCCTCCGCTTGGGAAGTCTTGATCCGACCGATTAAACTTGATACTAAATCAATTCTCGTAAGCATGGCTCGTGTCCCACTACCGTACTCCTTTCGGCTAAGAGCATCCACTACCACATTTGCTTTACCCGGGTGGTATAACAACTCACAATCATAATCTTTGAGTAACTCTAACCAACGTCGTTGCCTCATGTTTAGCTCCTTTTGATCGAAAACATACTTCAAACTTTTATGATCGGCATAGAGAGTGCACTTGGTACAATAAAGATAGTGTCACCATAATTTCAATGCAAATACCACCGCTGCTAACTCTAAATCTTGGGTTGGGTAATTTTTCTCATGTTCCTTGAGTTGTATCGATGCATAATCAATCACTTTGCCTCTTTGCATTAGCACACAACCCAAACCCAACTTGATGCATCACCATAGACCACAAAATCTTCCGATCCTTCCGGCAAGGATAAAATTGGTGTCTCACATAAGTTCTTTTGAAGAGTCCGGAAAGCCTCTTCTTGCTTGTCAGTCCAAATAAACTTCACATTCTTCCGTGTCAAAGTCGTCAAAGAAGATGCAACCTTTGAGAAATTTTGAATGAACTTTCGATAATAGCCCGCCAATCCCAAGAAGCTTCTAATTTCGAACGTATTCCGAGGCGGTTCTCAATTCGTCATTGCCTCTATCTTGGACGGATCCACCTTCACTTCTTCTTGCGTGACAACAAGTCCAAAAAATTGTACCTCTTTCAACCAAAAGTCACACTTGGAGAATTTGGGGTATAACTTCTCCTTCCTTAACACCTTGACGACTTATCGAAGGTGTTGCTCTTGGTCTAACTCGTTCTTAGAGTAGACAAGAATATCATCGATAAATACTATTACCGATCGATCTAGAAACGGTCGACATAAACGATTCATTAAATCCATGAACAACGCTGGCGCGTTTGTCAACCCAAACGGCATTACTAGGAACTCATAATGCCCGTACCGTGTTCTAAATGTCGTCTTTGCTACATCATCCTCCTTCACTTTCACTTGATGATAACCGGAACGTAAATCAATATTTTAGAAACAACCCGCTCCTTGTAGTTGATCAAAGAGATCGTCAATTCTCGGAAGTGGATACTTGTTCTTCACGGTTACTTTGTTTAGTTCACCATAGTAATTGCACATTCTCATAGTGCCATCATTCTTCTTCACAAATAAGACCGGAGCTCCCAACGGTGACGAGCTTGGTCTCACAAAACCCTTCTCAAGTAGATCTTGCAATTGCGTCATCATCTCTTGCATTTCGGATGGTGCCAACCGGTAGGGTGCTCTAGCAATCGGAGAGGCCCCCGACACTAGATCTATTCGAAACTCCACTTGTCTATCGGGTGGCAAGCCGGGTAAATCTTCGGGGAACACATCGGGAAACTCATTAACAACCCGAACATCATCTAACTTCCTCTTCTCTAACTTCGCATCTAAAACATAAGCTATATACGAAAGGCATCCCTTGGCTAAACACTTGCGCGCCTCTGCCAAGGTTAACAAAGATACCTCGCCTTTCCTTCTCTCCCCGTAGATTACCACCACATTGCCATCCGATAACGGAATTCGAATTAACTTCTTGGAACACAAAATTTTGGCTCGATTCGTGGCCAACCAATCCATTCCAATTACCACATCAGACCATCCTATTGACATAGGCATAAGGTTTATCCCAAACTTAATTCCTTCAATTTCTACAACACAATCCCTAAGGACATCTCGAAGCAGAACTTGCTTACCATCGACTATTTCAACAATATAGGCATGTTCCAAAGTATTGATAGGTACACGTAAATTTGGGTAGAAAGAAGTGGACACAAAAGAAAAAGTAGCACGAAAATCAAAAAGAACATGAGCGGGTACGGAGTTAACAAGGAACGTACCAGACATCATGTTAATCCCATATTACAACAGATCTGATATAGAATGCTCAATGAATCCTCATTTTATTAAGAACTGTATAAAGCTTTACAGAGAAACACACACTTACACCTTTAAACGACTCTCATTTGTGGTGTTCAACTTCTAACTGTCTAACAGACTCTCTATATATACTACAATAGAATAGCTAAAGCTACATGTATTTAAATCACAACCCAATTACATTAAGACACGTCATCACAGACTCTATTCAGAAGTTATTCAGAACTTCTGATCTGTCTTCAACTGTCTTCAGAACTTTTACTTCAGAACTTCTCTTTCTTCAGAAGTTCTTCAGAATCACTTCAGAACTTCTGTTCTGAACTTCAGAACTTCTCTTCTGAAGATGACTTTATTATCTTTTCAGCACCAGTTCAGAACTTCTGGTTCTGAACTATTCTTTTTAGATTCTTTACTTTCCTTTACAGAACATTCAAAGCATAGTTCAAACTTTTGTTCTAACACACCACGTCCGCCGATGCTTTCGCTTCATCCGCCGTCATCTTGAAGGCTCTTCCCACTACTTTCTGACCACCACCAACTTTAACTTGAGAATTCATAGGCCTCAACTTCGGGCACTCGTTTCTTTAATGGGCCGATTCCTTGCATTCGAAACACGTGGCCACCTTGGTCGGGTAATCACGGATTTGATGCCCACTCTTCCTACATCTATGACAATTATTCGAGGTCGGGTTGCATGCCCTAAAGTGTTTGCTCCGGCATTTGGAGCACCAACCAGCTTCCTTCCTAGAATCGGGCCTTCGGTTGTTGTTGGTGTTGTTGTAGTTTGGTCTTTTGGAAGGCGCCGAATGCCCTTCCCACTTCCTCTTTTCCCCCAACCACCGATCTTTCTTCAATGCCCAAGTTGCGGGCATCCTCATTGTGTTGGGCTTCCTCGATTGCCTCTCGGAGAGTAGAGGGCTTTGAAACTCGGACCATCTCCATCATCTCGGATGGTAAACCTTTGATATAGGCCTTTATCTTTTCCTTTTCACTCGGGGCCACGTGCCCCACCAAACTCAGCTTCTCAACAAACAGACGGGTGTACTCCCTCACAGTCTTGCTCCGCTTCTTGAGAGCCTGAAACTCATCAACAATTCGGTCAATTGCTCTATCATTGCAATATTCTTCCATGATCTTTGCCTTAAACATCTCCCATGTAAGAATAGAGACGATCACGGATCCAAGTGTAGTCGTGGTGACGTCCTACCATGTTAGGGCCTCACCCCGAAGCATTTGAGAAGAAAACTTTACTTTTTGCCTCTCTTCACAGTCGCTCGAGCTAAAAGCTTGCTCGATCTCTCGTAGCCACCTAATGCACTTTACCGGGTCATCTGAACCTGCGAATTCGGGTGGCTTGGTACACATGAAATCCTTGTATGAGAAATTTCTTCCCGCCCTTCTCACCTCAGTCGCGAGTGTCTCTTCAGTAACAAGTGCGGCTCCATTTCCTCCGGAACCCGCAACGACATTCTCGGCGGTGACCTCATGCCTTCGGTTATTGACATCACGTTCTTCAAACATTTTGAGGACCGACTCATGTTGTTGAATTAGTTGAGTATTCACCGCTTGCAATAAACGGACTTAAAGTTCATCTTGTGAACCCGCCTCTACCATTAGAGGACCTCCCGCGTTAAGATTCAATGGTGGAATAGTAACCTGGCGTTTCCCTGTTACCATAAGGAGGGACCGGTGGTAGTTGAGTACCCCCCACTATCGCTAAGGGATCAGGAGCCGAGATACTGTTATTCACGTCTTCCGCTTCATTACGTGAACTGGTACGCATATTCACCATCTTAGTATGTCAAGATGATAAGATACGAGTAAGACATAGTTAACATAAATATGTATAACACATTCACCAATCATCGTAATCGTAGCAAATAAGCATACTCACATAAAAATATACCCAAAATAGCATTAGCTACGTGATATCTTGAATATATCATACATATAAGAATCCTTATTACCAAAGTCACATTTCATAGTTAGTGCTTTTCCGTCAACTCTAAAGCTCTCATATCTCAAGAGTGTCTACCAATACTCACAATTCAACACTTAAAGTCTCAGCTTAAGTCTAGGCATCTTAGGTTCATACATAGTTCACTTAAACTAGAGCTCTGATACCAACTTGTAACACCCATAAAAAAGAGAGTTAATTTAAACCAAATATAAATGCGGAAAATAACTTCAAGGGAATAACATCACCCATAAAGATGGGGAGAAGTAAGAGAGTTTACAACTTCAAATGGATACTAGATGACAACCTATTAATCTATACAATACAAGATACAGATTAAGCTCGGGTGTCTCTAAATCCTCAAAATATATTTCTATGTAACTCCATCTATACACGTAAGTGTACTTAAAAAAGGAAGCCTCTATCGGCATCTAGCTCCACTCAACCCTTCGAGACACCACTAGCACCATCACCTGATATACATATCATTTTAAGAAAAAGCGTTAGGCTTAAAGCCTAGTGAGACCAAACAGTTCAAATATGGTAAGCTGGTAAATCTTCGAAAGTGGTAAATAAACATTTAACCAAAAAGCTTTTCCAAAAATCTTTTTTTTTTCGTCAATGATTTACACCTAAAAGATAAGCTTTTCTTCCTTTGAGGGAAACATACGAGAGCGACCCGCCATCGCATCAACCTCGACCCCAACCGGGATCTTAGTCGATGAAAGTAAGCACGACCAGATATCAATCTTCGGCTATTACAGTGATAAGCTCAACCCCAAACTAGGATATATTACCTTTACCCTTCTAAACAAGCTCAACTCCAACCGGGATATACCACTTGCTCACTTCCTCAAATACTTCTGAATATTGTGCCTATGGATCCATTTACACTAGTCTAACTTCCTAATACACCCATTTCCGATGTATTACTTCCCTTCACAGAATCTTTGTGAAGTAAATTACCATGTTCCAAAACCTTCCTTCCCAAAATTAGGTCAAAATAACATTTAGGTTTATACATCATATTTCTTAACAATATACTCATAAAAGTATTTTAAAACAATTCACTGAACTCATTTCGTCATTTCAAATAAAAACCCTAAATGACGCATTTTGATCTAGTTTTACCAAATTCTTCCAAGTATAGAAATATTTATTTAGACATCATATAGTGGTAAAATACATCATTTTGACATGTATAAAGTTTTAGAAAAGTACGAATGAATTCACAAAGCTAAGGTTAGATAAAACCCTAGAAAATCTCCAAAAGATGCAAATGGAGAGACCCGGTGAAGAAACACGAAGAACGCAATCTAGAGGAAGCTTGGATCTTGAATCTTCAACCCTTGAAGAGAAATAAATAACTTGGATGAAGTAGCTTGGTGCAATAAATGCTCAGATTCGTTCTTGAGGAAAAATGGAGAAAAAAACATATTTGTGATGTGTGTTGGTGAAGAATGAAGCGGAAACCCTCTTAAATACCCATCAGCACCAAAACAGTAGCCGGGCTAGTTTCCGTGCGCCCTAAGCCGCACCGCCATAAGTCTCCTGGCCTCTCAAAGGCAGCCCCACTCTCGAGTTCACCCAACTTGAACCTCGGCTTCAATGCCGCCCCATACCGCATCGCGCCGACACCTTATGTCGCCTCGTGCCACGCCACGCCACGTCGTGTCGTCGAGCCTTGTCATGCTGTGCCAGCGACCAAGACCTACTCGGGCGCCCTTCTTCCATGCCCCTTATGGCGCCTCGGAAGCCGCCCGACCTTGAGAAGGCGGGTGTAGCTGCTTTGCTACACGTCCGGTCGACTGTTTTTGCCCGAAACACACTTATTTCGGACCCGAACACTTCTAAACTGAACCCAATCAAAACCAACCATTAAAACTCAAGTTCTTATTTTTAAACCACCAAAAGGAAATGGTTGAACGTATGATTTAGTCTCGGTAATTAATTTTCCAACCAAATAATCCTTACAAACATAACAACTTCTTTTTTCCTTAGAATTTTCCGGGTGTTAAGATTACTAAGAATGTGGAAGAAAAGACGATTCATTAAGATTCAATGACACTAATTAAATAATGAATGAGACCTAAAATTTGTACCGAGACATTACTAAATACATTTAGTCTGAAAATTTTATTGATTAGTCATAAAATCATTAAACACGTCATAACTGATATAACAATAGATAGTTCATCAAATAATAATACAATATCATCTGTAGAAACAAAAATGTATAGCAATAACCAACAAAAGCAATTATGCAAACAACATAAGCAAATAACAATAGCCAATGAAAACATATAACAATAATAAGCATATGAGTTTACAGTTGTTATATGTTGAACCATGTAAATAGTCAAGCATATAATAATAGCAATAGCCAATAACATTGAGCCATGGTATCAGATAAAAAAATTAGAGAGGTAATAAACAATCATATATAGTGAAATGTCAATTTCCTTTTTGTTTATTCATTGTAATTAGTTAACATTTTTGGATCAAGATCTATTAAATTCATTTTTACCTCTTATTATACTATAATATTTTTCTGGACATTTTTGGTGTAATGATTTTTTAGACTAGTACTATATACCATGAAAAAAATTGGGCCGTTAACATTTTTGGGCCCTAGACGTACGCTCGTGTCGCCCTCCCTAGGAACGACCCTGATAATTTAAAATACACTAACGTGAAATGTTAAGATACTTTAACTTATATATGTGAACCTTTGCTAACAAAATTTTTTTTACAAAAAAATAATTTTCTACCAGATATCCGGAACCCAACCCTATAACACTCACACACACATACACATGATGAGAGACATGGAAGTGGTTTAATAGGAATCTTAAATATTTTAAGAACTATAAAACCACCTATTTTATGTAGTATTCATAGTGAAATAACATTGAATAATAATCAATATTAGCATTATGATTATTTATCATGTTATTAATCATGAATACTATACAAAATAGGTGGTTTGTCGATTTTCAAAATATTTAAGGTTCTTAATTAACATATATATATATATATATATATATATATATATATATATAGGGACCTTATTTCGATTTTCGAGAACCCATGAAATTGTGATAACCTTTGAGAAACTGGTGCATCATGTGCTATTTCGTATGATTTTTTTTTTCTATTTAAGACTAGGATCATAATATCTATTAAAATATATTTGTTTCACATGTATTCGGTTCATAATGTGAATATTTTCGACGTGTTTGGGAAACAAAAAATAAGGTAATTATTAATAAGATACTTATGAAAGTTAAAAATATGTGATCAATATTGGTTCATAGAGTTTCTAACATATATGAAGTGTTTGTATCATTTTAAATGATTTCAAGCCTATAATATATATATATAGGAAGAGGTTCAAATGAGAAATTTGTAAATTTAAAGGAACAAAGGGACTCATTTGGGACCACATTTGATGTGGGTCCTACAAATAAAAAAATCATATCTGATTCAATGGGGGGGGGGGGGCGGCATTGAATCAGATATGATTTTTTATTGGCAGGACCCACATCATATGTGGTTCAAATAAGTCCCGTTGTTTCTTTAAATTGGGGGTATTCTCATTTGAACCCTTCCTCTATATATATATATATATGAATGGTTCAAATGAGAACTTTGTATTTCTAAATGAACAAAGGGACAATTGTGGACCACATATGATGTGGGTCCCACATAATATTAAATCATTTCTGATCTAATATGATTTAATATTAAATCAGAAATGATTTAATATTATGTGGGACCCACATCATATGTGGTCCATAAATTGTTCCTTTGTTCCTGTAAAGATGGGTGGTTCTCGTATGATCCATCCCCTATATATATATATGTATATATATATATATATTATAGGACGATAATCAAATAAAATCGTAAAAATATTGAGGATTGTGAGGATTAATCTCAACCATTACATACTTTAATCAAATGTTGCCAATCATTGCGACATTTTAGTAGTATTAATAAAAAGAGAATGACATAATAGTGATTTTGTTACAGCCGTCATATTTGACTTTTCTAATTCATCATTGACTACACATGAATTCATATGGTCAATCTAGTGGATTAACATGTATTCTGGATTCATTTGGTGAATTAGTATATATTCTATAAAGAACGATCAACTATATTTGAATTTCAAGTGGTGGATCAGTATGTATTTCATATGATGAGTGAATATGTATGTTTCATCTATTGAATATTGTTACTAAAATGACGATTATGCTTTTTTTTATAATTAAAAGAGCTTTCAATTAAAACCATAGAATCAAAACCAAATTAAGGCTTAGATCGTTACTTACGGTTTTCAATCTTTTTTTTTTCTTTTTATTCGGTTTAAGAACAAATTTTCGGTTGGTTCTTTTACAGGTCTATACAATATGTTCACTACAAATACAGAAAATACAAAAAATAGGTAAAAAGACAATAATCCCTTTACTTTATGGAATATCATAAAAGAGTAAGTGAAAGGGATGATTTCTTCCAAAAAAAAACACAAACAACAATAATCATTATAGTAGTTAGAGTGAATTACACCGGTGGTCCATATGGTTTGTTGAAATTTTGGATTTGGTGCCTAAAACAAACTATCTATATTGGTGGTCCTTAACTATTCATTTTCATTGCACCCATGGTCCTTTCACTTAACAAGGTTAGTTAGCAACCGTTGGAAAGGACTAATCGGTCAATAAATGTAACATCTCTAAAAACGGGAGTTAATTTAAACCAATAAAATGCGGAATAACTTCTACTTCATAAAACATCACCCATAAAGATGGGGAGAAAGTTAAAGTGAGTTTACAACATCTATAAGAATATTAAATGACAACCTAATAATCTATACAATCCAAATACAAATTAAGTTCGGGTGTCACTAAAATCCTCAAAATAATCTTTTATGCAACTCCATCTATACACACGAGGTGTACTCCAAAAAGGATGCCACTACCGGCATCTAGATTCTCTCATCCCATCAAGCCCCATCCGCTTGATCACCTGATATACATGTCATTTTAAGAAAAAGTGTTAGGCATAAAGCCTAGTGAGAACAAACAGTTCAAAATATAGAAAGGCCATTTAAACTTCGAAAGCGGTAAATAAACATATAACCGAAAGCTTTTCTCAAAACATCTCTTTTTCTTTACTTCTGCGATTTACACCTGAAAGTTACGCTTTACTTCTCTTGGGGGAAACTTTTACGGGAATGACCTGTCATCACATTAATCCTCACGAGTTCAACCCCAAACCGGGATCTATTACAAGTGCCCTCCCCAAGTACTTCTGACTATATGTGCCTATGGATCCATTAAACTAGTCTAACATCTTAATACAATTGTTACCAATGTATTAGCTTCTCTCCACAAATCTTTGTGAAGTATAACATCATGCTTCTAGGACTCCCCTTCCAAAATTAGGTCAAATGATCCTTTAGGTTTATACATCGTTTTTCTTGCATTTAAAACTCATATGAGTATTCCAAAATCGTTCTTGACTTCCATTTCATCATTTCAAAGAAAAACCCTAAATGATACATTTTGACCTAGTTTTACCAAAATCTTCCAAGTATAGAAATACTCACTTTAAACATCATATTAAGGTAAAATACTTCATTTTGACATGTATAAAGTTTTAAAGGTAAGAATGAACTCACAAGCTAGAGTTTGACAAAACCCTAGAAAATCTCTTAAGAGGATGGAGGTGATCAAGAAATCTGAAAGGAAGCAAGAACACCACAACTTGAAGCTTTAAATGCTTGAACCACTCTTAAATCTTCAACTTGAAAGGAGAAATTAATGATCTTGGATGAGGTAGGTGGAAGAAAATGAAACCCTATAATCGCCTTCAATGATTTTCTCCCGTTACTGAGTTTTGGTATCCGATAAATGAGAAATGGAGCTGAAAAATCGCACTTAAAAGTGGTCCAGGACCACCCGGGCGATCTTGCCCTGCGATCATGACAAGGCATGATCGCCTGTCATGATCGCACAACCCATACCGCGAATTTCGTGCTTAAAATTGATTTTTTTGGATATCTGGTTTTCTCGCGATCTTGCCTCGCGATCATGACAATGTCAAGATAGCATGTCATGATCGCAAACTAGGTACCGAAACTCAATTCGGTTCCGGTTGTCGCTCCTTTCTTCCAGATCAATGTAACCCAACACTATACACTTGAATCCTTCCATTTGCCCAAAAATAATAATATTACAATGCTAAATTACATAACCTTTCGCTAAATTTCCGGGTGTTACAATCCTCCCACCCTTGAAATTAATTTCGTCCTCGAAATTTACAGATTAACCAAACAAACTCGGATATCTCCTCTTCATATCCTCTTCCGCTTCCCACGTCACGTTTGAACCACGATGGTGCTTCCATTGCACCTTAACCATGACGATTTCTTTGTGACGTAACTTCTTAGACTTGCTTTCTAAGATCACCTCCGGTTCTTCCACACAACGACTATTGTCGACGCGAATCTCTGAGAGAGGTATCACACTTTCTTCTTCCGCCAAACACTTCCTCAAATAACATATGTGGAATGTAGGGTGTATGCCGTCCAATTCGGGTGGCAATTCCAATTTATACGCTTGCCGTCCCACTCTTTCCAAGATTTTAAACGGCCCGAGGAAATGAGGACTAAGCTTCCCATGCTTCCCAAACCTTATAACACCCTTCCAAGGGGACACTTTAAGAATAACTCGTTCCTCCACTTGGAATTCCATGGGTCTTCTCTTTTTATCGGCATAGCTCTTTTGACGGTCTTGGGCCGCCTTAAGCCGTTCTCGGATAATCTTTACCTAGTAAGCCGTCTCTTGCACAATTTCGGGTCCGGAGAATTGCTTCTCGCCCGCTTCCAACCAACACACTGGTGTCCGACATTTTCGTCCATAAAGTGCCTCGAAAGGTGCCATTCCAATACTAGAATGGTAACTGTTGTTGTAGGCAAACTCCACCAACGGCAGATGCGAATCCCAATTCCCACCAAAGTCAATAACACATGATCTAAGCATGTCTTCAAGAGTCTGAATGGTCCTTTCACTTTGACCATCTGTCTGCGGGTGAAATGTTGTACTTAAGTTTATCTTGGTGCCCAACCCTTCTTGTAACCCATTCCAAAAGTTAGAAGTTAACCGGCTATCCCGATCTGACACAATAGTCAAAGGCACGCCGTGCCTTGCAACTATCTCATCCACATACAACTTGGCCAGTTTGTCAACTGGGCCAGCTTCTTTCATTGCTAAGAAGTGAGCACTCTTCGTTAGTCTATCCACCACTACCCATATGGTGTCGTGGCCTCTGAAGGTCTTTGGTAGTTTCGTCACAAAGTCCATAGTGAGGTGTTCCCATTTCCATTCCGGAATTTCCAACGATTGAAGACTTCCATATGGCCGTTGATGCTCCGCTTTGACCTGCAAACAAGTCACACATCTCTCTACATATCTAGCAACATCCAACTTCATGACGGGCCACCAATAAGTTAATTTTAGGTCTCTATACATCTTGGTACTACCCGAATGTATGGAGTACTTAGACTTATGAGCATCCTCTAGTAGTAGTTCTCGGTTTCCCCCAATCTTAGGCACCCAAACACGTCCTCGGAATAGCTTCAGACCACGACTATCTTCAGTTAACATCAAGTGTTGCTTCACCTTCACTTCATCCCTTAAGTTTTCCTCACGTAATGCCTCCACTTGAGCAGTCTTGATTCGGTCGATCAGACTTGACACTATGTCAATTCTTGTGAGTACGGCCCGCGTCCCCCTACCATACTCCTTCCTACTTAAAGCATCTGCCACTACATTTTCTTTACCCGGATGGTATAGCATCTCGCAGTCATAGTCCTTAAGCAACTCTAGCCTACGTCGTTGCCTCATGTTTAGCTCCTTTTGATCGAAAATATGCTTCAAGCTCTTGTGATCGGTGTAGAGTGTACACTTAGTTCCGTAAAGATAATGTCGCCATAATTTCAATGCAAATACCACCACCGCCAATTCCAAGTCATGGGTTGGGTAATTCTTTTCATGTCCCTTGAGTTGCCTTGATGCATAAGCAATTACCTTTCCCCTTTGCATTAATACACACCCCAACCCCATCTTTGAAGCATCGCTGTAAACCACAAAGTCTTTTGATCCTTCCGGCAAGGATAAAATCGGTGCTTCACACAACTTCCTTTGAAGATTCCGAAAAGCCTCTTCTTGCTTGTCTGTCCAAACGAACTTCACGTTCTTCCTTGTCAATGTTGTCAGAGAAGATGCAATCTTTGAGAAGTCTTGAATAAACCTTCGATAATACCCCGCCAATCCTAAAAAGCTTCGGATCTCGGAAGGGGCTCTTAGGCGGTTCCCAATTCATCATTGCTTCTATCTTTGATGGGTCCACATTCACTCCATCTCGTGTAACGACATGTCCCAAAAACTGAACTTCTTTTAACCAAAAGTCGCATTTCGAGAACTTGGCGTAAAGCTTCTCCTTCCTTAACACTTCGAGAACCTCTCGAAGGTGTTGCCCGTGGTCTAATTCATTCTTAGAGTAGACAAGGATATCATCAATAAACACTATTACTGATCGGTCCAGAAACGGTCGACACACCCGATTCATCAAATCCATAAACACCGCCGGTGCGTTCGTTAACCCAAACGGCATCACCAAGAATTCGTAATGTCCATACCGTGTCCTAAATGTCGTCTTTGCTACGTCATCATCCTTCACTTTCACTTGGTGGTAACCCGAACGTAAGTCGATCTTTGAGAAGCATCCCGCTCCTTGTAGTTGATCAAAAAGGTCGTCGATTCTCGGGAGTGGATACTTGTTCTTCACGGTTACCTTGTTTAGTTCACGATAGTCAATGCACATTCTCATAGTGCCATCCTTCTTTTTTACAAATAAAACCGGAGCTCCCCACCGTGACGAGCTTGGTCTTACGTAACCCTTCTCAAGGAGATCTTGTAATTGCGTCATCATTTCCTGCATCTCGGATGGTGCCAACCGGTATGGTGCTCTAGCAATCGGAGCGGCCCCCGGTACTAGATCTATTCGAAACTCCACTTGTCTATCTGGTGGCAAGCCGGGTAGATCTTCGGGGAACACATCTGGAAATTCATTGACAACTCGTACATCATCTAATTTCCTCTTCTCTAACTTCGCATCTAAAACATAGGCTAAATATGATAGGCATCCCTTGGCTAAATACTTGCGTGCCTTTGCCAAGGTTAACAATGCAACTTCACCCTTTCTTCTTTCCCCGTAGACTATCACCATACTGCCATCCGATAACAGAATCCGAATCAACTTCTTGGAACACAAAATCTCGGCTTGATTCTTGGCCAACCAATCCATTCCAATTACCACATCAAATCCTCCTATTGCCATAGGCATAAGGTTTATCCCAAACTTACTTCCTTCAATTTTCACCACACAATCCTTAAGGACATCACGGACAAGAACTTGTTTACCATCAACTATTTCAACAATAAAAGCATCTTCCAAAGTACTAACAGGTACATGCAGATTTGGGTAGAAAAAAGTGGATAAAAAAAAAAATTGCACCAGAATCAAAAAGAACATGAGCGGGTACGGAGTTAACAAGGAACGTACCCGACACCACGTCTGCCGATGCCTTTGCTTCTTCTGCCGTCATCTTGAAGGCCCTCCCCACCGCCTTCTGACCCCCACCAACCTTCACTTGAGAGTTCCCTGACTTCAGCTTCGGGCAATCGTTCCTGTAATGGCCCGGTTCTTTGCATTCGAAACATGTCATTGACTTGATCGGGCAATCACGAATCTGATGCCCACTCTTCCCACATCTAAAACAGTTACCCGGGACTGGGCTACAAGCTCCAAAATGCTTGCTCCGGCATTTGGGGCACCAGTTAGCTTCCCGCCTAGAATCGGTTCTTCGATTGTTGTTGTTGTTGCTTGAGGTGTTGTAGTTTGACTTCTTGGAAGGCGCCGCATGCCCTTCCCACTTCCTCTTTTCTCCAACTCCCATCCTTTCTTCAACACCCAAGTTAATAGCATCTTCCTTATGTTGGGCTTCTTCAATTGCTTCACGAAGAGTAGAGGGCTTTGAAGCCCGTACCCTATCCATCATATCCGCCGGTAACCCTTTAATGTAAGCCTTTATCTTTTTTTATCATCCGGGGCCACATGCCCAACCAGACTCAGCTTCTCAACGAACAACCGGGTGTACTCTCTCACGGTTTTGTTCCCTTTCTTGAGAGCCCGAAACTCATCAGCAATCCGGTCGATAGCCCTTTCATTACAATACTCTTCCATGACCTTCGCTTTAAACATCTCCCATGTGAGCATAGAGACGATCACGTACCCAAGGGTAGCCGTGGTAACGTCCCACCATACTAGGGCCTCGCCCCGTAGCATTTGCGAAGCAAACTTTACCTTTTGCCTCTCCTCTCAATCACTCGAGCTAAACGCTTGCTCGATTTCTCGCAACCACCGGATGCACTTTACCGGGTCATCCGAACCAGAAAACTCGGGCGGTTTGGTACACATAAAGTCCTTGAATGAGCAACTCCTTCCTGCACGCCTCACTTCAGTTATAGGCGTCTCCTCCCTAACCAGTACGGCCCTATTCCCGCTTGAACCTCCTACAATATTCTCCGCAGTCGCTTCGTGCCTTCGCTGACTGGCCTCCCTTTCTTCAAACATTTTCTGCATAGTTTCATGTTGTTGAGCAAAAGCAGAATTCATTGCTTGGATCATACTGAGCCTAAGCTCATCTTGTGAGCCCGCTTGTACCATAAGAGGTCCGATTCCGGGATTAAGGTTTATGGCCCGTAATTGGTCTATTCGGGGTGGTGACCTCCTAACCACAGTAGGAATTAACGGTGGTTGAGTAGTTCCCCCTGCCACTTCCTGATTCGTGACACTGTTGGTTGCTCCATCAACTTCATTAAGCGATCGGGTTCACGTGTTCACCATCATAGTCTGTCAAGATGATACACGAGAGTAAGACAAAACTAACATAAATACGTTTAACACGTTCACCAATCATTGTAACAATAGTAAAATAAGCATACTCAGAATATAATGCACCTAAAATAGCATTAGCTACGTGATATCTTGGATATATCATATACACAAGAATTCCCATTACCAAAGTCACATTTCATGATTAGCGTATTTCCGTCGACTCTAAAGCTCTCTTATCTCAAGAGTGTCTACCCATTCTCACAAAACGTCACTTAAAGTCTCAGCTTAAGTCTAGGCATCTTAGGTTCATACCTAGTTCACTTAAACTAGAGCTCAGATACCAACTTGTAACACCCCTAAAAACGGGAGCTAATTTAAACCAATAAAATGCGGAATAACTTCTACTTCATAAAACATCACCCATAAAGATGGGGAGAAAGTTAAAGTGAGTTTACAACATCTATAGCAATATTAAATGACAACCTAATAATCTATACAATCCAAATACAGATTAAGTTCGGATGTCACTAAAATCCTCAAAATAATCTTCTATGCAACTCCATCTATACACACGAGGTGTACTCCAAAAAGGATGCCACTACCGGCATCTAGATTCTCTCATCCTATCAAGCCCCTTCCGCTTGATCACCTGATATACATGTCATTTTAAGAAAAAGTGTTAGGCTTAAAGCCTAGTGAGAACAAACAGTTCAAAATATAGAAAGGCCATTTAAACTTCGAAAGCGGTAAATAAACATATAACCGAAAGCTTTTCTCAAAACATCTCTTTTTCTTTACTTCTGCGATTTACACCTGAAAGTTACGCTTTACTTCTCTTGGGGGAAACTTTTACGGGAATGACCCGTCATCACATTAATCCTCACGAGTTCAACCCCAAACCGGGATCTATTACAAGTGCCCTCCCCAAGTACTTCTGACTATATGTGCCTATGGATCCATTACACTAGTCTAACATCTTAATACAATTGTTACCAATGTATTAGTTTCTCTCCACAAATCTTTGTGAAGTATAACATCATGCTTCTAGGACTCCCCTTCCAAAATTAGGTCAAATGATCCTTTAGGTTTATACATCGTTTTTCTTGCATTTAAAACTCATATTAGTATTCCAAAATCGTTCTTGATTTCCATTTCATCATTTCAAAGAAAAACCCTAAATGATACATTTTGACCTAGTTTTACCAAAATCTTCCAAGTATAGAAATACTCATTTTAAGCATCATATTAAGGTAAAGTATTTCATTTTGACATGTATAAAGTTTTAAAGGTAAGAATGAACTCACAAGCTAGAGTTTGACAAAACCCTAGAAAATCTCTTAAGAGGATGGAGGTGATCAAGAAATCTGAAAGGAAGCAAGAACACCCCTACTTGAAGCTTTAAATGCTTGAACCACTCTTAAATCTTCAACCTGAAGGAGAAATTAATGAGCTTGGATGAGGTAGGTGGAAGAAAATAAAACCCTATAATCGCCTTCAATGCTTTTCTCCCGTTACTGAGTTTTGGTATCTGATAAATGAGAAATGGAGCTGAAAAATCGCACTTAAAAGTGGTCCAGGACCACCAGGGCGATCTTGCCTTGCGATCATGACAAGGCATGATCGCCTGTCATGATCGCACAACCCGTACCGCGAATTTCGTGCTTAAAATTGATTTTTTTGGATATCTGGTTTTCTCGCGATCTTGCCTCGCGATCATGACAATGTCAAGATAACATGTCATGATCGCAAACTAGGTACCGACACTCAATTCGGTTCCGGTTTTCGCTACTTTCTTCCAGATCAATGTAACCCAACAGTATACACTTGAATCCTTCCATTTGTCCAAAAATAATAATATTACAATGCTAAATTACATAACCTTTCGCTAAATTTCCGGGTGTTACAATAAACATACTATAAGGATCAAAAGTATAATCTACTCTAAATTTTAATTTTATTCACCTTTTTTAATTTGTTATCAAAAAATATTTTATTTATTTAATTATCAGATATGATGATGGTCGGCAATCTAAAGAAAGGGAAAACATTGGAGAGTTCGTTCAAAACCAAAAAGCTACGGCTTTCGCTTTTCATTATATCAATTCAATATATATAAGATATAAGAGTTTTTTCCATCTCGCTTATACCTGATGAAATGATTTCCGTGGTGCTTGGTAAGCCACTACCTGATGAAATGATTTCATCTTCTATCTTAGGTCTCAAATTAAAATTTTTAATTTTTTTATATATACAGATACAAACTTGAGATTTATAATTTTTTAATGCTTGTTTTTTTTTAATCTATCTTATTTTTTTTTGTAATTTTTTGTAATTTTTTTTGTATATTTTTTATAATAATTTTTTGATTTTCTTTTTTTTTAATTTTTCTTATTAAAAAAATATTTTATACATCCAATCACAAATCAATTTTTATAAAATAAAATATACATTAAATAAAAATCTTTAAATACATTTAATAATCTCATGTTAACCAAATTTATTTTAAATATTTTGCTCACATATTTCAAATATGCGAATTTATAACGATAATGATGGTACGTCAATGGTTTGAGTTTGGGCTCCAAAGATCGAAAATACCTGGAGGAGTAAAAATCCCCGTATGGCCACAGAGGTTCAAATACGGTGACTCCAGGCTATCTGCGAAGCGGGTGGTCGTCCTAAGATTGGTCGGTTTGCATAAAGAGTTAGATATCCAGATTAATAAAAAAACTTATGTGAATTTATATTGATTTCTTTTGTTTTTGAAAACTTGAGATTTTTTAACGCTAATTTTTGTGTGTGAATAAAATAGTTTTTAAATATATATAAAGATTTTTATTTAATATGTATTTTATTTTATAAAATTTGATTTGTAATTGGATATATAAAAAAAATTAATAAGAAAAATTTATAGAAAAAATTGAAAATCAAGAAATTTGATATATATATATATATGAAACAATAAAAGAATTATCGTTAATAATTTTAGATCTCAAGTTTATAATTGGATGCATAAAAAATATATAAAACATTTAAGAAATTTGATTTATAATTGAATACATAAAATATTTATTAATAATAAATTAAATTAAGTATGAATAAAGTTAAATTTTAGAGTTTATAATTGGATATATGAAAAATATATAAAACAATTAAGAAATTTGATTTATAATTGAATATATAAATTATTTTTTAATAAAAAGGTTAAATAAAGTGTAGATTACATTTTTGGTCCCTATAGTATGTTCAAAGATAGGTTAGTCTTTTCTAACGGTTGCTAACTAACCTTGTTAAATGAAGGAACCATGGATGCAATGAAAATGAATAGTTAAGAACCATCGATGTAGATAGTTTGTTTTAGAGATTAAATTCAAAATTTAAGCAAACCACATGGACCACCTAGTAGTTATTAAAGTTTAGGAACAATGTTCGTAATTGAATGTAAATTGCAGGGACCAAAATTGTATTATGTTGAAGTCCAGCCGCCAAGGTGTATTTCCTTAAATAGTTCACATTTATTTATCACTTTATTGTAGACAAAATGTTTTGATTTCATACTTATGATGTTATCTTTCCCTTAGTTATTAGGTTGTATTGAGTGAAAACCTAAAAAATTTTACAAATATGCTATCCAAATCGTTAATAAAAATTATGTTGATTAATGCTTCACCAAGATAGATAAAAGAAATTAATATGATTATTGATATGTTTTCATTAGAATTTAAATTTATGAACGCAAATAATATCATAATTATTGCATAATAGTTATAAACATACATTTATAAATACATAATAGGAAGCAATTTTCAACGGATGATATATTTAATTTGCTTTTTAACTTTTATCAGTTCAAAGTCTTTAATGGTCACCAAAGGATTTGTATAACTTAAAACTTAAAGAATTTATAAAATTAGTCGAAGTGTATATGAGTTATCTCGAACATTTATGAACTATGATTAAAAAATACATAATAAAAATCCAATCATTCTCTAAAGAAATATATGTGAGCATGTCATTTTGGAAATTTAATGAAAGATGAAATTGTGGAATATATGACCAAATAGTTAAGTTATGTGGAAATTGCAATAAGTAGACAATATGGTATGTCATATTCCACAATTTCATCCTCTACCTTAATAGAAATTGAAACAAACTTTTTACGTAAGTTTTATTGATAATATTAATACTTGTTTGGTCTATAAAGTTTGTTGTTGATGGGGCAATATATAGAGGTCAATGTGGCCCTATGTCACCGCTCAACTGTGTCGATATATTAAAAATAAAATTAAAACTCATAAAAGGGACATTTGATTTGATGTTTGCCGCCACATTGAATCATCGTTGAAACTGAGACGCTACAGTACCATATTGACACTTAAATATTAAATTTTAATAGTTGACCATTGTAGAATACAAAATTCTAACCATAAATTGTTGAAATTTGACATCATCCTTTAACATTTTATATTGTACTTTGGAATTATATTAATGCTTATTTTATTTTGCTTTTATATCATAAAAGTTATTCTATATCATTCCAAACAGAATTGGTTTCAAATAGATGCTAAAACAATATGTATATGGCTGTAAATGAACCGAACGAACACAAACGAAGGCTTGTTTGTGTTCGTTCATTTAATTTAACCGAACAAACAAACAAACATGAACGGTAAATGAACGAAATTTTTTGTGTTCATGTTCGTTCGTTTAACTTAACCAACAAATGAACGAACACGAACGATAAATGAACGAAATCTTTTGTGTTCATTAAGAAAAATTTGTTTGTTCATTTTCGTTTGTTAAACTGTTAAACGAACGTAAACGAACAAACATAAATGAACGTGAATGAATATTAACGAACGTAAACAAACATAGATGAACATAAACGAACAAACGCAAATATAGAATAAAACCACCATTACTTATTATTTGTTCCTAAAAAGTAACATAACAAACTAAAAAACCGGGTAAACTTAAGAGCCATAAAAAGAAATTCTAAAAATTTAATTTAATTACTGATTTCACATATTAATGTCATAATATATAAATATATTTATATATATAAACAAACGTAAACGAACATAAACGAACGAAAGTAAACGAACATAAACGAACGAATGTAAACGAACGTTCACGAACGTAAACGAACGAATGAGACCATTGTTGTTCGTTCATTTAACTAAACGAACAAAAAAAATGTGTTCATGTTCGTTCGTTTATTAAATAAACGAACATAAACAAACTTCTCATCGAACGATTCACGAACGGTTCGATGAACGTTCAGTTCATTTACAGCCCTATGTATACGTGGAGTAATTTCTAACATTTGACCAAACCACATTTAGGTGACTGTTTTTTTTTCTCTTTTGTCATTTTCCTGATGGGAACCTAAAAACCCAAGCTTTCCAAATACATTGACTAAAATGAAAAAGCATTTTGATAGAAAAGTTATCTTGAGTAAATTACAGTTTTGGTTCTTGAGGTTTGTAATTTGTTATGGAATTGGTCCTTTATCATTAAAAATTACAAGAAAACCTTTCAGGTATGTATTTTGTTATGGAATTGGTCCCTCGAGCTGACGACCGTCTGATTTCTCCGTTAAGCTCGAGGGTTCAATGGTCATTTGACCTTATTTTATTTATTTTACTATTTTTTAATTTTTTTTTTTGAAGACTCATCTTCTACATGATGAATATCAAGAACAAAAGCATGAACATGCATATCTTTAAAGAATATCAAGAACAAAAATACCAACAACAAACCAGATTTAAGAACCTAAAATCAATCTCATATTAAAAAATCAAAAACCTAAAATCAATCTCATATTAGAAAATCAAAAACCTAAATCAAACCGACACTATAATCTTGGTCACCGAAATTGCAGGTATTTTCTAAGGCTGTGATATCAAGTCAAAAGTTCAAGGGTGTACACTTTTGGCATTTAGTGAAAGATGAAGTTTATTAAACAAAGTGTACACTTATCAATTCCAGCCTTACAAGGTATCCACCGATGTGATACATAGTGTGATGTATCACTTAGCAATTTCAAAGAGATAAGTTCTTGACTCACATCAATTGCAAGACACGTGAGCCAGCAAGAACTTGGGCATCAAGCCTTAAATAAAGACATTCTCTTTTATTCTTATAAAAGGAATATTTGTCTTTTAGCTAAAAGGTTTGATGGGACTTCACAGAGCATGAAGAAAAGAAGATAAAGTTATCTGACATTACGTGCTACAAGGAATGGTTCATCCATTATTCTAGTACAAAGGAAGTGGTCTCTTCCTTTGTCCAGCAGATAATCTTCCAGCTAATGAAACCTTGACAGCTGTCCACTTGCATCCCATGCATGGGCACTATAAAAGGAGATGAAGTCCTTCCCAGAAATCTCACGCTTTCAACAAATCTTCAGAGTGATTATTTGTGTGGACCGTAGCAAGGTGTGCTATAACAGTATTGTTTTAACTTCCTTAGTGTATAAGTTAATTACTGTTATCTGTGTGTTTAGTTTGATAGAATAGTGTGCCTGTTCTTTTCCGCATCAAACTACCCGTGTGTAAATTTTTAATATTTATATTAAAAATTTTAAAAAGAGTATATTCTGTGTGTTTTATATTCAACCCCCCCTTCTACAAAACCCTCTCTTAGTTAGCCATCTCTCCTTGGGGACTAACAAGTGATATCGGAAGCGATTGGTTTAATTCGGTAAACCGGATACCGTGATGGCTACTACCTCAAATGTTGATGGTACCTTGCAGACCTCTTCCAGTAATACATATGATTTAGGATCCTTGGCTAAACCTCCAAGGTTCAACCCAAATAACTTTGGGTTATGGAAAAAGCGCATGTTATTATTCTTGGAAGGGATCGATTGCAGGTATCCCAACATTCTTAGTGAGGGACCTATTGTTCCTAAAATATGGGCTCGCTTTGGCCCTCAAAAGGACGCTGAAGGAAAGGACATAGAGTCAGATGACGAAAGAAGTGAGAAAACTGGTAGATATATCATTAAACCTTCTAACAAATTTAGTGAAGATGATAAACGCCTAGTTGCTTTAGACACTAAAGTCAAATCTGCTCTTGCTGTATCCCTTCCTGATGAAGTGTATCACTCTCTTCTTAACCTTCCCACTTCTAAAGAAATGTGGGATACTTTGAGCGTCTTATATGAAGGCACCAAAGAAGTAAAGAAATCTAACATGATCTGTCTTCTTAGAAAGTATGAACTCTTCTCCCATGAAAAAGGAGAATCTCTTTCTACCTACTTTAATCGCTTTAACTGTCTTCTCAATGATCTCAAAGTTCTTGGACGAGTTTATGATAATGAAGAAGTTCTCTGCAAATTCATGGATTGTCTTCCAGATTTCTGGGAAACTATCTGTACTTGCATCAAGCAAACCAAGGATTTAGAAATAATGCCTTTAACTGCTCTCTATGGAACTCTTCTTCGCTATGAACAAACTAAGAACCAGAGAAAATCTCTTATAAAGGATATCAAATCCTCTTCTATTGCTTTGATAGGTGATTCAAAATATTCTTCTTGTATTCCTAGAATCACCTATCCTCCTTCTGATTCTGAAAAAGATATTAAGGAAGACTCTTCTCATCTGTCAGATGCATACTATAGTGCTGCTGATGATGAAGGAGAAGAATCAGCCATTGACATACTTTCTGATAGTATGGCAATGCTTGCTGGAAACCTTAAGAATAAAAGATTTTCTTCAAACCGCTCTAAATTTAATAGAAAACCTTTTTCTCAAAAATCCTCTTCTGATAAAGCAAATGAAGAATGCTTCAATTGTGGAAAGAAAGGTCATTTTGCTTCTGAATGCAGATCAAAAGCTTCTTCTTCTCTCAAACCTTCTTCTTCTTATGGCCATGACTTCTCAAAATCAGCTTCTAGGAAGCATGAAGATAGAAATAGCCAATCCTCTAAAGAAAATTCTGAATCAAAAGAAACCTCCAGGTATAAGAAGTACAAAGCCAAATACAAGAGAGAAAAAGAGAGAAACCAAAGTAATAATAAAACTTTGGCTGCAGAAGCTCATTGCTGGGAGGATGAGCAAACCTCTGAGAGTGAGAGTGAGTATGTCACTAAATGCCTCATGGCCAAAATCGATGATCTGGAAGACATGGAAAAGTCACTCTACATTACTCTTGTATCTGCTGAGGGATCCACTTCAGGAACAAAGCCTCAGGTACATCCTTTTACCTTTCTCTCTGATGATTAAAAGGCTGATGCCTTTGATTCTTTAACTGTTGACTTCTGTGACTTAAAGATTCAAAAGAAAAAGGCTGATATGCACATAAAATGTCTAAATGATCAACTTCTCTCTTGCTTTTCAAAACTAAAAGATTTTGACAAAATGAAAGCTGATCTGGAAAACCTACGGTACTTAAACGGCAGTCTTTCTGAGGAAAAATCAAAAATCTCTTCCACTCTTGAAAAGGAACAAGAGGTTCTGCCTAAATGGACTAAATCCTCTAAGAATCTTGAAAGGATCCTTCAAGATCAAATCACTAGCAAGGATAAGTCTGGCATTGGTTATGGAAAAGATGTTCCTCAACCTTTTGACCTTCCACTTCCTTCTTCTGAGTGTCAAGGTTTTCTTGCTGGTTTCCTTTCCGATGACGATGATGATATCTTCGGTTACTCATCTGAGGATTCTACCTCCGTTTACTCTATAGATCTACTTGACATGCTCAAAGTAGAATCTGGTTCTAAGAAGTTTGGAGTCTTTGTTAAAGCTAAAGAATCTCTTCTGAGTCTTCAAAAGTTTCAACTCTTCCAAGCTCTTCTTCTTCTCCCAAACCTATCCAAAGACTTTTAAATTCCTTAAGTCTGCATGAGTCAAGGTACTTCCAAGAGCAACCATCTGGTGTTGCTGAGTATCCCTCTCCAAAAAGATTTTCTCCTCAAAAGAAAAATTTTTCTAAATCAAATTTTTCATCTAAAAGGAAATCTCAAATAGTTACTGATTTTATTCCTCGGTCAGTGAACTTGAAGAAATCAAGAAATCCTGGTAAAGGCATCCTTGGACCAAGACCAGGTGTTGGACACCCCTCTTCTTCTCAGTCGTCAACCTCTGTCCAAAGTATTGATAATAGGGATTTTAAAAAGGCCTTTTATTTAAAAAAGTTCTATAATTGTGGAAACACTCTTCATCTTGCTAAAAATTGCCTAAAAGATTTGGATCTTTGCAAAACTAAAATGCCTTCTAATCCCAAAGGACCCACCTCAAAATGGGTACCAAAAATCTAAATTTGTTTCTGGGTGTAGGTACCAAATAAAGATCACAAATGGTACATGGACAGTGGGTGTTCAAGACACATGACAGGAAACAAACTTCTTCTCTCTAACTTCTCAAAAGAAAAGGGACCCAATGTTTCCTTTGGAGGAAATGGAAAAGGGGTCACCAAAGGATATAGTACCATTTCAAATGGAACCATCACTTTCTCCAGAGTAGCTCATGTTGAAGGGCTAATGTATAATCTTCTAAGCATCAGCCAAATATGTGATTTGGGCTATAAGGTCATGTTCCAGCTATGTGTGTGCTTAGTCTTTGATGTACAGAACAAGATTGTACTAGCAGGAGCCCGACTGAATGACTATACATAATCAACATGAAGGAAAGTGCAATTGGAGAAGCTGTGTGTCTCCTCTCTCAAGAACTAGCCAAACAAAGTTGGCTATGGCATAAAAGGTTCTCTCATCTAAACTTTAAAACCTTGAACAAACTCTCCAACAAGGAGCTGGTTGTTGGAATGCCAAAAATAGTTTTTGAAAAAGAAAAGCTGTGTGGAGCATGTGAAAAAGGAAAACTCACCAGAACTTTCTTTAAAACAAAACAATGCTCTTCTATCTCTCAACCTCTTCAAATGCTTCACATGGATCTATGCGGTCCAGTAAGCACACCCAATCTGGGTGGTAAAAAGTATATGCTAGTAATCGTCGATGAATTCTCTAGATATACTTGGGTGTTCTTTCTGAAACACAAGAGTGATGCTGCTGAAGAAATCATCAGGTTTACAAGAAAGATTGAAAATTTGAATGGTAAACTGGTGAAGTCCTTTAGAAGTGATAATGGCACAGAATTCCAGAATGTTGCTCTGGAAGATTTCTTTGACCTAAAAGGAATTTCTCAGAACTTTTCTGCCGTACGCACTCCTCAGCAAAATGGTGTTGTTGAAAGAAAGAATAGAACACTGTGTGAAGCTGCAAGGTCAATGCTGAGTGAATCCAAGTTGTCAACCTATTTTTGGGCAGAAGCAGTTAATACTGCATGCTTTACTCAAAATAGGTTTATCATAGTCAAAAGGCATGACAAGACTCCTTATGAAGATTTCCATGGTAGAAAACCTGCAGTTGACTTCTTCCATGTCTTTGGCTGTGCTTGTCACATGCTAAATGACAGGGAACAACTTGGAAAATTTGATCCGAAGTCTGATGATGGAATTTTCATGGGCTATTCTCTCTCCTCAAGAGCCTTCAGAATCTTCAACCTAAGAAGACAATGCATAGATGAATCCATGTATGTAAAGTTTGATGAGTTTGAAACTTCTTCATTATCTTGTGATGAAGAAGAACTAAATCTATGGATAAACTCATGTGTTGGTGAAATTCCATCTTCCTCTCAAACAAATCCTCCAGTTAGCAACCCTTCTCAGCCTCCCATAAACACCACCTTACCTTCAGAACCCTCTCTTTCTTCTCCACCTCCTGAAACTAACTCTACAGAAGACCTTACCCACCAAAACACCATATCTCCCACAAACCTGTCTTCACCATCTCAAATTCCTACCTCATCCTCTTCTCTACCTCCTACCTTACCTCCTGCACTAAAGTGGACCATGGATCATCCAATAGATCAAATCATAGGTGATCCACAAGTTGGTGTAAAAACTAGAAGAGGCATAAGCAATCTGTGCTTATATGTCAACTTTGTTTCCATTGTTGAGCCTAAGCTGATGAATGAAGCCCTAGCTGATCCTAGCTGGGTAATTTCCATGCAAGAAGAACTCTCACAATTTGAGAGAAACAAAGTCTGGAAGTTAGTTCCTCGTCCATCCAACAAAACTATTATTGGAACAAAATGGGTGTTTCGAAACAAGATGGACGAAGAAGGAACGGTCATAAGGAACAAAGCAAGGCTGGTTGCTCAAGGATATTGGCAAGAGGAAGGAATTGATTATGATGAAACTTTTGCTCCTGTTGCCAGATTGGAAGCTATCCGAATATTTCTTGCCCATGCAGCTTACAAGAATTTTCGGGTATTCCAAATGGATGTCAAAAGTGCCTTCCTGAATGGTGAATTAGCTGAAGAAGTGTATGTGAAGCAACCTCTTGGGTTTGAAGATCCAGTCCATCCATATCATGTGTATAGGCTGGATAAAGCTCTGTATGGACTGAAGCAAGCTCCTCGTGCCTGGTATGACACTCTCTCAGAATATCTACTTAGAAATAAGTATATACGAGGCAAGGTTGACAACACACTCTTCTTCAAGAAATCACAAGGTAATATCATTCTTGTTCAAATCTATGTTGATGATATTATTTCTGGAGCCACCGATGAATCCTTGTGTGATGAGTTTAGCTTCCTCATGCAAAAAGAGTATGAAATGAGCATGATGGGGGAGTTAACTTTCTTTCTTGGTTTGCAAGTAAAACAGTCTCCAGAAGGTATTTTCATAAATCAAAGTAAATACATTAAAGATCTTCTGAAAAAGTTTCAATTTGATACTTGCTCTACCATGAAAACTCCTATGGCTCCTCCTCTTAGATTCTTTTCTGATCCTGATGGCATTTCTGTTAATATTACAAATTATAGAGCCATGATAGGATCCCTTCTCTATCTAACTGCAAGTAGAGCTGACATTATGTTTGCTACTTGTCTGTGTGCCCGATACCAAGCAAATCCTAAAGAATCACATCTGGCTGCTGTGAAAAGGATTTTTCGGTATCTGAAAGGTACCATAAATCTGGGTCTTTGGTATCCCAAAGACTCAGGTTTCGATCTCATCGGTTTTCTGATTCTGATTTTGCAGGTTCTAAAATAGACAGAAAAAGTACAACTGGAAGTTGTCAGTTACTTGGTGGAAAGCTTGTGAGCTGGTCAAGTAAGAAACAACATTCGGTGTCTACATCTACTGCTGAAGCAGAGTACGTGGCTGCTGGAAGTTGTTGTGCACAAATATTGTGGATGAAAAATCAGTTGTGTGATTATAATCAAATTTTTTCAAAAATCCCAATAATGTGTGACAACTCAAGTCCAATAGCCATTGCTAACAACCCTGTGCTTCATTCAAGATCCAAGCACATTGATATCAGATATCACTTTATAAGAGATCATGTCTCTAAAGGTGATGTGGAGCTTCATTTCATTCCCACCGATTATCAATTAGCTGATCTGTTCACAAAACCCCTTGATGAAGCAAGGTTCAAGTTCCTCATTGGTGAATTAGGAATGATAAACATAGACTAATATAGTTTATATTTATATATAATGTATGTTTTATATATATATATATATATTCCATATATATATATACTATATACATTTATATATTTATAACTTATATATGTTATCTGTTATATGTTTTATATACATATACTTCATATATATATATATATTTATAAATTATATATTATATTATATTTATATATATATATGAAAATAATATAAAAAGAAAAAGAAAATAAAAATATATATATGTATAAAGTCTCCGACGTGTTCTCTCTCTCTCCTCTAAAACCCTAACCACACCATCCACCGCCACTACTCTCTCCGGCCACCGAGATCCACCGAGAGCAACCACCATAATCACCCACCATCGGCGCCCCAGCCACCGACGGCTACCCTTACGCCGAGCCACCGAGAACCATCACCACAAGCCATCGTCGCTGACGACACCACTAGCCACCGATACAACCACCGTAGCCACCTTCCGACGAGCCACCGATACACCCACCTTTGCCCTAACCGCCGACGTCACCGACGTCTTGCTGACGTCGAGCCACCGAGTCGAGCCACCGAGTCTCTCACTAGCCACCGATGTCGACTCACTCTTTCAAATCTCATCCACCGACGTAAACCTCTCTATTGAGCCACCGACGTTTGTCCCTTTCATAAAGCCACCGACGTTGTACAAGTCACCGAGGTAACCGTTACAAACCTTTCACATTCTTAACCCCTTAAAAATAATTCTTGACTTACCACTCTTGATAAGCAAGATTCTTTGTTCTTATCCCTAATGACATCATCAATGTCAGTACATGCGCCGAATTCAACCCTAAAACCCTTAGAATTCTGACCTTTCAATCACCAAAAGTAATCATTATTTTTGAAAATTGAAATTTCCCTCTCATATATAACCTCCTTCCCCACTACTTACCACCTTTCTCGCACCCATTCTTTCTCACTTATACAAAAGCATAACCTGCAACTTTCTTCATCCTCTTCAATGGCTTCTCCCTCAAAGACCTCTGAAGAACATACCATGACTTTTGGATCCCTATCCTTCCTGCATGCAATTACTTTGGAAGAATAGGAGTTGATAATGCTCATCCAGAGTACAATGATGTTTGCTGGTTTCTTCAGAGATGCCCTCTGCAATATGCAATCACAGCAAAACCCAAAATGAGTAAGTTTCTTCTTGGAAACTTTTGGTTAACTTGCACATTTGATGCCTCGTCGGATCAAATTCTTGCATCTGTTCTAAATAATGATGAACATGATGTGATCTTCAATGTGGAAGATGTTAGAAGCATTCTTAAGCTTCCTGTTTATGATACCTATGAACCTTTTCCTCTTGGTAATGAACATCAAATGGTGGTTGATGTGTTGAACTATCTGGAAGAAAAGAAGGGCTCAAAGTCAAAGGGTCCAGGTACTTTAGTGCGCAAGAATATGGGAAACATATGGAACTTCCTTTTTGCTCATCTGATTCTGTGCCTGAGCAAGAAGACAGGTGGCCCGGATCAGTCACCTTCCCAAGTGACTGAATTAGCACATGCTCTAATATTTCAAAGAAGGATAGATTTTGCAAGCTATTTCTTTAATGAAATGATCTCCTCCTTCTCTACCATCCGACGTCCTCAGGTACCATTTCAGCGACTTTTCTCTCTTATTATTCATGCAAAGTTGGCAGATAAACTAGAGAAAAGAGATGACATCATATATGATCTCCCTCTTCATCAAGTGGGAAATCAGATTATGAAAAAGGCTGTCTTAGCATCAGACAACCCTCTCCGACCTTCTATGGTTGAGTTTGCAAGGAATGCAACTCTATCTTGGGGAGAAAATGAGCCCCGTCTGCAAAGGACCTCAGGTATGTCTTCTACTCCTTCTGCACCTAGAGTAACTGATGTGCCCAAATCTCGTAAGAGATCCAAAGCGTCGGGCACATCTACCTCCGCACCCACCGATGCTACGAAGCCAAAAGAACCTTTGGCTTCTACCCAAGCATCTAAGTCCCAAAAGCGGAGACACTCCAAAAGCCCCCCAAAGACTTCCTCAAAGAAGTCTAAGGGTACCCAAAGGGTCTCACCTCACAAGCCACCTACTAACTCCCAAAAGTTAGTAAGTGTCGAAAAGATTCCTACCCGACCCAAGGACCAGTTAACCCAACCCAGCTCCTCCATGCCCTCCCAAAAGGACATGGTTGTAAAAAGGGACATCCTTATTATTCCTTCATCAACTTTCTCTTTAGTTGATGAAGAAGACTTGGACTCTCCCATCCAAGCTGCCTCTTCTCCACCCCGTGAGCTCTCACAGCTCCCTTTCCTTACTCCACATGAGAGTGCATCACAACCAGATGCATTTGATGGAGCATCCCAATTTACTGACTTTCTATTTTCTGACACTACACCTTGGACACATACGTCTCCCGTACGTACCAAGGTTGTGAAAGAACCCATTACCGAGGAATCCCCTCATAGACACTCTCCTAAACGTGTCTCCCCCACATCTCCTAAATCCCCCCCAAGAAAACCTACAGGTTTGGTGGATTACTCTTCCTCCAGTGATGATGATGCTGATCAACCACCACAGCCTCAACCTTCTGCTCCCATGTCTTCCAAACAAGGAGATGATCTTCTCCAAGCTTTCACCAGCTTTACCCGTGACACTATACGTCGGGTGGAAACTTTGGAAGACCAAACAGCCAAAGACTTGGAAAGACTGGCTTCTCTTTCTACTTCTCAAGGGAACATTATGGAGTCTCTTGCCACTATTCTCATCAAAATTGACAAGATTCCAATTTCTCCTCCATCTATTGAGCTTGATGTGGATGGATCCTTCTTTCAGGAACAAGACAAATTTGTTCTTCAAAGAATTGAAAGAAAAATAAATTCCATGACTTCTGATATAGAAAAGATCAAGACTTTTCTCTCTTCAGTGGGTTTCAAGGGTTCAACCACTGAGGGGGAGAAAAATAAGAAGACCACCAATACCACTTCACCAGCCGCCGACGCCGACGCTGCCAAAACAGCCGCCAACGTCACAGCCGCCGACATCACCACCATGACAGCCACCGATGATGTGGCAGCCACCGACGTGGCTCTTACAGCCACCGATGGTGGTGTGGTCACAGAGGTGGTCTCTGTTCCTTTGGTCACCAAGTTACCCGAAGCAACTGTTGAGGGGGAGAGTATCAGTGCTCAACCCCTTGAAACTGAAGAAGAAAAGAATAGAAAAGAGAAGGCCAAAGGAAAGAAACCAGTTTCCTTTGAAGATCAACAGGAAGAGAAAATGAGAAGGAAAAGGATGAGAGATTCTCAAGCAGACACTCTGAGACTTCAGCCTGCTTCATTACCCACCGATCCTCTTGGGGTAATTCTAACTGAAGCTGAAAAAGAAGAAGCAATCAGGGCTCAGCTTGAATTTGATCAGACTAATGTACTCAAGCTAGCTCATGATGAAGCTGTTCATGCCAAAGTCACCGATGCAATTCAAGCTCAAAAAGATGAGCTTGAAAATATAAAGAAGAAATCTGAAGCTGCAAAATTGGTTGATGAGGCCAAGAAGGCAAAGGAAGTAGAGTGGTTCAAAAGGAGATTGAAGAACAGGAAGGATGATTCCAAGATTATCAGTGCCACCATCCAACCTCCAACCAAGAATTCTCCCAAGTTACTTGTCACCCTTAAGAGAGCTGATACTTTCTCAAAGGTATATGAAGCTGAATGGTTGGAAGTTCTTGGGATGACTGAATGGATGGAAGTTGGCAAATGTATCTCCAAGAGCAAAAGCAAGTACAAGGAGCTGGTACTAAATATTCTCAGAAAACTGTTCATCAAGATGCTCAACATTCAAAAGGAGAATGATATTCTTGTGACATATCTTGAAGCACAAAAAATGTACTTCATACAACAGGGTCTTAAAGGAGAGGTCATCACTGCTCCTAAAAACAAGAAGAAGGGACACTTTGTTATGCTTCATGAAAGAGGCATCTAGATAAATGCTTCGGGTATAGATCTTTCCATTCCTACTCCTATTGCTTACCCGGAGCAAACCATGCTGACTACTCCTGAGCTTGGGGTTTTCTTTGAAGACATCTTTGGAAACATCGGTTTCTTCAGAGCTTCTGACATCCCAAGGGCTCACGACTCCTTCCTCTCTGCTATTCTAGGAGTACCTCCGGTTGAAGACCATGGGATCACTAGGCTTATCTTGGATGAGCTAAAAAGAAGAGAACCCACTCCTTGAATAGTTTTCATATAGTGTGAACTTTATTTTTCAAAGCTGTGTGTTGATTAATAAAAGTTCATACTCTTCTTCCTTAAAAATTCTTATTAATATTTATATTTTTTTTCTTGCACATACTTATACTTACATTTATTCTTATACTTATACTGTACATACTCAGTTAAAAAAAACAAAAAAAAAACAAAAAAAAAAGAAATCTGAGTCAAAAGAACCCAAAAGAAAAATAGAAAGGGTCAAAAAGAATTCTTTTCTAACTTACAGGTATCATCATCAAATAGGGGTAGATTGTTGGGTCACCGATGATTTGGTGATGAACCAACTTCCTTTTGTATGAATGACATTTTACAGGTTCTTTTGAAGGTCTGAAATATGCTTCAAGTATTGAAGAGTCAAAGACTATTCAATCAAGAGTTGTACATCAAAAAGTGGAATTTTGGATGTATCAACCAACTTCAATATTCAGATCATTTTGCCAAGTCAATATTGGGTCACCAATGTAGTGGGTCACCGATGGTACACTCAAAAGTCATCAAAAGTACTAAGGACATCAAATAAGATGAGGTCATCAAGTTTGATGTCATGGTCACCGACACTATAATCTTGGTCACCGAAATTGCAGGTATATTTTCTAAGGCTGTGATATCAAGTCACAAGTTCAAGGGTGTACACTTTTGGCATTTAGTGAAAGATGAAGTATATCAAGCAAAGTGTACACTTATCAATTCCAGCCTTACAAGGTATCCACCGATGTGATACATACTGTGATGTATCACTTAGCAGTTTCAAAGAGATAAGTTCTTGACTCACATCAATTGCAAGACACGTGAGCCAGCAAGAACTTGGGCATCAAGCCTTAAATAAAGACATCCTCTTTTATTCTTATAAAAGGAATATTTGTCTATTAGCTAAAAGGTTTGATGGGACTTCACAGAGCATGAAGAAAAGAAGATAAAGTTATCTGACATTACGTGCTACAAGGAATGGTTCATCCATTATTCTAGTACAAAGGAAGTGGTCTCTTCCTTTGTCCAGCAGATAATTTTCCAGCTAATGAAACCTTGACAGCTGTCCACTTGCATCCCATGCATGAGCACTATAAAAGGAGATGAAGTCCTTCCCAGAAATCTCACGCTTTCAACAAATCTTCAGAGTGATTATTTGTGTGACTGTGGCAAAGTTGTGTGCTATAACAGTATTGTTTTAACTTCCTTAGTGTATAAGTTAATTACTGTTATCTGTGTGTTTAGTTTGATAGAATAGTGTGCCTGTTCTTTTCCGCATCAAACTACTTGTGTGTAAATTTTTAATATTTATATTAAAAAATTTAAAAAGAGTATATTCTGTGTGTTTTATATTCAACCCCCCTTCTACAAAACCCTCTCTTAGTTAGCCATCTCTCCTTAGGGACTAACAAACACATATTCAAAAACCAAAATCAAAACCACTTATAAGAGAAAAGAGAAATGAGACAGATCTGAGATCTGAGAGAAGAGATAGAGAGAGAGAGATATCAAATAACCAGAGAGAAGAGAGAGATCTGATAGAGATCGAGAGAAGAGAACCCTGAAGCTAATTAGGGGCTGGAGAAAACGACCAGAACCAGGAAGAGAGGAAAAACGCAGACCAGGGGCCAGAGAAGACGACCTCGCCGGAGAAGATGACCTCGCCGGGGCAGACCAGGGGCCAGGGGTTTAACGCTTTTCGTCTCTATGCTTCGTCCATCAACGTCCCGATCTCGATCTCGATCTATCTCTTCTCTCTATCTCCATTTCTTTCTCAGATCTCTATCACTCTCTCAGATTTCTCTTATCTCTTACCTCGATCTCTGTATCTTTCTCTTTATGTCCATTTTTTTCTCAGATCTCTCTCTTCTCTTTTAATCTAGGTGTGATTTAGGATTTTAAATTGGGTTTGATTTGTTTTTAAATTAGGTTTGATTTAGGGTTTTAAATTAGGTTTTTAGTTTATTGGATATGAGTTTGATTTGGTTTTTAAATATGAATTTGATTTGTTTGTTTAATATGGGTTTGATTTGATTTAGGTTTCTAATAATGATGTTTATCAAAAAAAATTCTTGGTGTTTATATGTTCTTGGTGTTCATGTGTTCTTGGTGTTTATCATTCTTGAAGATGAGTCTTCAAAGAAATAATTAAAAAATAGTAAAATAAATAAAATAAGGTCAAATGACCATTGTACCCTCGAGCTTAACTGAAAAACCAGGCGGCCGTCAGCTCGAGGGACCAATTCCATAACAATATGCATACCTAGAGGGTTTTCTTGTAATTTTTGAAGATAAAGGACCAATTCCATAACAAATTGTTTACCTCAGGGACCAAAATTGTAATTTACTCAATTATCTTTAACCATGAAAAGAAAAAGAAAAACACTAGAAACAAAGTCAAAGGTAAAGACAGAGACCACATAACCAATCGGTTGAGACCATAAACTTAGGGCCTGTTTGTTTTTCCCATTTCAGCTCTTAAAACGTCTGATGTCTGAATCGGTCAGACGTTTTTTAAATTCAGAGTGTTTGTTTTTTTTTCCAATTAAGAGCTGAAAACAGCCTAAAACGTCTAATACTTTCAGATGTAAACACTCCTCTTAAAACCCTTCAGATGTAAACAGCCTCCTATCTTTCTATCGCCTCCTTCTCGATCTCTCATCTCTCCTCTCGATATCGATCTGCAGGTATCATCCTTCTCTTGATCTCTCATCTCTCCTCTCTCGATATCGATCTGTTGCAGGGAACTCGATCCTCTCATCTCTCCTCTCTCGATATCGATCTGTTGCAGGGAACTCGATGCTCTCATCTCTCCTCTCTCGATCTCTTGATCTCTCTTTCAAGCTTCGTTCTCTCCTTTAAGCTTTGGTATCTCCTTCAAGCTCTCGATCTGTGGGTTGTGTGGGGTTCGTTTGTATCCCCATTTATCATCTGTAGCTTCGATTTTGCTTCTATAATAGATTTGGACTGCCGATTTTGGAGTTTTTGTTCATAATATAGTTTTCTGTTGTTCTTCGTTCTGGGTTTGAAGCTTCTGGTTTTGGTCGATTTTAGGGGATGGTTGGGGGTCGTTTATACCTCCTAAACAGATCTGGAGCTTGTATTAATCTGAAATCAAGTTTTAGGCAGCCGATTTTGGATTGTTTTGTTGTAGGCCACGAGTTGTTCATGTTTAGGACTGTGTTTGGGGGTCGTTTTGGCCTCTATTTCATCCCTAGATCATAAATTTTCTGGTTGGTTCTCAGATTTGCAAGTTTGGTTTAGGGAGAAAGAGGAGGCAAAAACATGTTTCTGTTGATCTTTCTTGAAATGGGGTTGCTTAATTGGATATTTCTTGATTGCAATTAATGAATCGAATAAAATGTGGTCATAGAAAGAGATTGAAAATGTATTATATGTGCTTGTTCTATCTGGTGGATTGGTAATCAATAGAATTGTGATCTTGTTGATACATATTCAAGTCGTTAGTCGAAAAAACAAACAATTTTACTAATTCATATTTTTTAGATTCAGACGTAAAAACAAACAGTCTTACTGATTTTAGATTTCAGACTTCAGCACCACCTCTTATATTTCAGAAGTGAAATCCGACTTCAGACTTCAGCACCTCTTAAAAAACAAACGCCTCCTTAAAATTCTTTTATATTATATATATATATATATATATATATCCATTCAGGCGACCTATTCTTTATGGGACGGAACTTAAAATTTTCATAAATAAAATCAGTTTTATTTCTTATTTAGTAGAGTTAAAAACAAATTTGGTACATGTGGTATATATAAATTAACAAATAAGGTTCCTGAAAAGAATTATTAAAGAGGGTTGTTTTTATAGTTTCATTTCCATAATGGATATAATCCCTCCTGTTAGGGTTTATTTAATTGTGTTAAAATAAGGAAACTATACTTTATTGTAAATATGGCAAATATATGATGTCATTCTCCTTGTTTACTTTTCTTATGTAACTTTTTCAATATAAATAGGAGCCTTAGGGTTATTCATTAGGAAGAGTCGAGATATTGAGAGCTTATGAGAGAATCGATATATTCATTGTAATCAACTTTATAATACATGTGAGATATCCGACTTCGGATCTTCATCATATTTTATGTTCTTCGTGTTCTTTACTTAAACCATACGTACTTGATCATTATCTGGGATCCACAATTGGTATCAGAGCCTCACGATCTGAATTTTGATCTGATTCTGGTTGAGTTCGGAAATTAAAAAAGTACAAATCTCGATTTACTCTTCTGTCCAAAAACTTACCGATCCAAGCCTTCATAAGCCTGGATTGACAAGAATTTTTATCGCATCTTCAAATATCGATAAGAAACTTATATCGCACCTTCATATTTCGATAAGTATTTTTTTATCGCATCTTGTTATATCGACAATATTTTAATCGGACCTATTTATATCGACAAGTTATTTTTATCGCATCATTCATATCGACAAATTTCTTTTCTCTAAATTCTTGTGTTAATCATCCTCTTAATTACTTTAGTTTAATTTGTAGTACTTTTGTTTCTCTTTCATTAGAAAACTCAGGAACGCTGACTCCTGCAACTTTTATGGTTTAAGGGTTCTCAAGTACACACCTTAAACTTTAGTTTTCCTTTTTACTTTATTTTGATATTTTTGGAGACTCGGGAACTTACATCTTCTCTTCCATAAAAAGACTTGTTCTTTTTTGTCGATGAAGGCTTTGTTCCTGCTCTTCAAAATTTCAAAATAAAGATAAAACGGAATTTCAATATCTTGTTTTTATCGAGTCCTTTAGACCCGATAAAGAATTCTTGTCGCCTCTTAAAGACCCGATATAAGTTTTCTTGTCTAGTTATCGATCTTCCTATACCAGATAAGTTTTCTTGTCTAGTTATCTTAACCCGATATAAATTCTTATCGCATCCTTTGTTATCGATAAATTTTTTTGTTACAATCGAGATTTTATTTTATTTTTTAAAGAACTCTTAGAATTTTTTCAAAACTCGTCGATCTATGAGGTAGGAAACTCTCAAGTACGGTTCTAAGGGAAGGAATTAACCCACCTATTCCGATCGGGGAGATCACTCTTTCAAGTACAATGACTTCACGCGAAACAATGTCCACCGGTTCTGAAACAAAACCCCCAATTCTGTTTCAAGGTGAATACTCTCAATGAAAGGATAGGCTTCAAGACTTCGTTGAACGCCATGATTACGCCGATGAAATCATGCGTTCCATTAGAAAAGGACCTCCACCCGTCTTTTATCAAGACTTTCCTACCACGCCAAACGCTATTACTCCTGTTCTAGCCCGAAAAGGGATCAAGCCCAAGTCTGCCTATGATGATAATGAGAAGAGAATTACAAAAGGTGATCAACTTGCACGATCATACCTCCTTATGAGCATCCCAAATGAGATCTATATGAGCATTGACAGCCACAAAAGAACAGCCAAAGAGATGTGGGAAGAAATTGAAAAATTTATGCTCGACACAAAGATCGGGACTCAACTAAAGATCACCAATTGTATATCACAATATGAAGAGTTCAAGGCAAAAGAGGGTGAAAGTCTTAAGAATAATTACACTCGTTTTGTTCGTGAACGAGCTAAGTAAAAACGATATTCGTAAGACAAAGATCGAGAACAACGTGAAGTTTGCAAGTAATCTTCAACCAGAATGGCGTCGCTTTGCCAATCAAATCAAACACAAGAAATTTCTCGCTGAACTCGATCTTCACGAAGTATACGAAACCCTACAACAAGACGAAGAGGAAGTACTATAAGTTATGGAGGCAAACAACAAGATCAAAAAGCCTTCCGATCCAATTGCTCTAGTGGCAAAAGAAAGCTCAACTCCATCCCGAAATGCACCACAAGAAGTCTTTCTTGAATTAGAGAATGAAGAATTCGGCTATGATCCGGAGATCACCCAATTCCAACAGCAATTGGTTCTACTTACAAAAGCATTTCAACAAAAGTTCTCTCGTCTATCAAATCCCAATCAACAACGTTATGCTTTGGGACCAAAGAATCATGAGCGTAAAGCAATGTTCGAGCCAAAACCAAGGAGAGAAGAACAACGTCCGCCAACTAAACCTGAAGACAAATTCAAAGGCGAAATGAGTTTGTGCTACAACTGCGGAAAATCCGGCCACTATGCCTGTGAACGCAAGAAGCCAAAGTCAAAGACTCCAATTATTTTACTTACAAGTTGATGTTGGTTAAACAAAAGGAGGGTGGAAAAGTACTTATGGCAGAAGATGAACACTGGCTTAATCATGGTAACGAATATGATGATACAGAAAATGAGACCCAAGCACATTTCAGTTTGATGGCTTATTCCGACCCTCCTGATGATTCCACTTCCAACGCTTCCGACTACACACCCGAAGTAAGCCATTCTGACTATGATAGTTTTGTTTCTCAAATGCATGACTTGATGAACCAATTGCAAGAATTACAATCCAAATTGAAAACGATAAACTTTTGGTTTCCAAATTAGAAGCATGTCTAGAAAATAATCGCAACCAACTTCTAATTGTCACGTCCGACCTTGCTACTTCTCAAAGTATTGCCCAAAACTTTCAAAAGGAGAAAACCACCTTTCAAAATGAAAATTTGGATTTAAAACAACAACTCTCGGATCTCACAAATCAACTTACCAAATCTAAACGTGAGACCGAAATATTTTCATCAAAATATGAGTTTGTCACTATCCAAAGACAAGATCTTTTAGAAAAACTCAAGGATTTGGAACTTAAACTTTACAAGATTGGTCAAACTGAACAAACGATTCACTTGAACGCTCCAAAGGATTTATGTTCGAAAGCTAGATTAGGTTTTGACAATCCAAAACATTTAGAAAAGGCCATTTACAATACACCGGCTATTTATAAATTTGAATATCTAGGCTTTGGTCCGGAATACAAAATTCAATTTATGAAGTCACATCCCAAAGTCGAGAGTAAGGATGATTGGAATAGGAAGAACAAGCAATATCACCAATTTCCATTCTGCTATCCTACGCAAGTGGAAAAAGAATCTTCAAACGAAACTCTTCCAAACGACTATTTTCCATCTTACACCGACGAAGAACTTCAAACCCAAACTCCCGAATTTAAACCATATATTCCCACCTTAATTTTAGAAAAAAAAATTGTTCAACTCGAAAAGGTGTTTGAATCTGAACGTTCTTCGTCGGAAAAGGAAAAAGGAGGCGTTAATATCTAAAATTCAAAAACTTGAAAACAAAGTTTTACAATCCAACAAGAACCCTGAAACTGATACAACTTCGAATAATTCTTCGTGTAAAGATTTCGTTAGCGCTTATTTAGATGATTGTGAAGAGTTGTTCAAACTTGATCCAAATTATTGCCCTTCTAAACAACAAACTTCCCTTACTCCCGACCAAATTAATGCGGAATTGGATGACCTTGAGAAAATGATTTTTCCGATTGAAAATTCTAATCCTTCTTAACTTAAATCCGACAAATGTTTGCATGAATCGAATGCTAAATTTGACTTCAGTCCTAAACTTCCAAGCCGTATGGAATTTTTAAACAACTTCGATTCCGGAGGATAAGAATGAAAGTTCCACTAGTAAAACTCAAACCACTCATTCTAACCAAACGAATCAAACTAATTTTTTCTCAAGGTACTAACCCTGGTCCTGTTGATGTTTCAACTATTCATACTTTAAAGTCAAAGCAAGTTTGGGTTGAAAAAGGCAAAAACACTCGAAAGTCGTCATCCCGCAATAAAGACAAATTTACTTTTTCGAATTCTACAAATGTCAAAAGAACCAATCGTCATTTTTTATTTCCATAAACTATTCGTTCATTTTGACATTTAATTCAATCTTCTCGTAATCAAATTTGTTGCTCAAATTGCGGTGTCAATGACTTTATGCGCTTAAATTCTTTTGATTATGGTTATGATTATTATCCGGACATGCCTTACTCTTTCAATTATCATCAAGTCAATTCTTTTCAAAACTATCCTGTTTACAAATGGGTTCCTAAAACCACCATGATGTCTGCACCTAAGTCCCACTTCAAATGGGTACCCAAAAGTGCCAAGTCAACTAACCCCGAAGGACCCATTTACAAATGAATACCTAAATCTCCCTAATTTTGTGTAGATCGGTCATGTGTGGTACTTAGATTCTGGATGCTCCAAACACATGATTGGACAAAAAGAGTTGCTTGCCAACTTCAAGGAGAAAAAGGGCGGATATGTACGTTTTGGCAACAATCATTTAGCACCTATCAAAGGACATGGAGACATTATTCAAAATAACATTACAATTTCTGACATCTCATATGTTCAAGGACTAAGCTACAATTTACTGAGCATTGGCAAATTCTGTGACAAACAACTAGAAGTCAATTTCCGACCCGAACGATGCTGTGTGGGAACTTTTGAAAGAAAGGAGTTGTTAGACGGCTCTCGCAAATCAAATTTATACACCATCGACCTTTCCCAAGTTCAACCTCCTTCAAATGTTTGTCTACTCTCGAACGTGACTAATACCAAAAACTAGCTTTGGCATCGACGATTATCTCATCTGAACTTCAAGAATATCAGTCGCCTCTCCATTGACCGATTAGTCACGGGTTACCAAAGATCATGTTTGACAAACCCCATTTATGCGAAGCATGCGAGATGGGAAAGATGAAGAAAGTTACGCACAAACCCTAGGTGGAACATTGCACAACAAGACCTCTACAGCTCATCCATATGGATTTGTGCGGCCCAATGCGGACTCAAAGCATACATGGCAAGAAGTACGTCTTTGTTATGGTCGACGACTTCTCCCGATTTACTTGGGTTAAATTCCTTCGCACAAAGGACGAAGCTCCCGAGATGAAGTTAAATTTCTTGAAGGCCATTCAAGTTAAATTGGAGCTTACCGCTCAAACGATCCGCGCTGATAATTGAACCGAATTCAAAAATGGCACGCTTGACAGCTTTCTCGAATCTGTTGGTATCACCCATACATTCTCTGCGGCTCGGACTCCGCAACAAAATGGTGTGCTCGGACGAAGAAATCGTACATTGGTCGAAGTTGCCCGCACTATGCTCGCCTATTCCAAACTGCCACTCTTCCTTTGGGCCGAAGCAATTAATACAGCTTGCTACACTCAAAACCGTTTTATCATCAACAAGCGCTTCAATAAAACACCTTATCATTTGATCTACAATCGCATCCCATCTCTCCATCGTCTTCACACTTTTGGTGGTCGCTGCTTCATTCTTAATGAAAAGGAAGATCGTGGAAAAGTCAAGCCAAAAGCCGATGAAGCCTACTTTCTTGGCTACTCTCCAAACGCCCACAGCTTATCAGATCTACATGAAAGATGCTCATTGTGTCATGGAAAGTGTCAATGTCCAATTTGATACTAAGGCCGAAATGACTCCTGAACAAGACAGTTCTGAACCCGCACTCATTGGTGTTTTAGCTTCGGTACAACTCCGTTCGAAACCTTCTCCAAAACCCGCTCATTCAAATCAAGCTTCCACTTCCAAAACCGCTACCTCAGATCTAAATGATTTATTCGAGCGCTTTTACTCAGGCTATTTTGGCCCCTACACCGAAATACCTAAGAGCATCACCCCGCTTACCTTGGAGGTTGCCGAGACCACAAATCTTTCTGGACCGCCAGTATCTATGGAAACTGTCTCAACTGCTGTTACTCCAAGCTCATCCAAATCTGCTACTCTAGTCCCTCCTCCTACACAACCACGTTCAAAACCCGCAAACCTGGTTACCCCCATCATTTCAAACACACCGGACCCACTTCCTGCAACTCAACCTTGTTTGGAACCAGCATCCTCTCCCCCACCATCGACCGCAACTCCCAAGGATGTCTCAAGTTCCACTCGCTCTTCCGAAGTGGCTCCGGCCTTAGAATCAATTCAAGATCTTCCACTCGGCACATATGAGGACGATAATCCGGACTCCAACACTATTCAACCTCTTCCTCACACCACTAAATGGGTCCGTTCTCATCCAACCGATCAGATTATCGGAGACCCAAAAAAACCAGTCACAACGAGATCCGCCTCAACCAACGACTGCATGTTCTCTTCATTTTTAAGAAAAATCGAACCTACATCCGTTGGATGGGATTGTCGTACGCAACAAAGCCCGACTTGTCGCAAAAGGATATCGCCAACAAGAAGGTATTGACTATGACGAGACATTCGCCCATGTCGCCCGCATTGAAGCTATTCGAATGTTCTTAGCATATGCGACACACAAGAACTTCGTGGTTTTCAAAATGGACGTCAAAACAGCCTTCCTAAATGGCATACTACGTGAAGAAATCTATGTCTCTCAACCTGATGGGTTTGTCGATCCTTCCAAGCCAAATCATGTGTACATTCTCGATAAGGCTCTTTACGGCTTGAAACAAGCCCCACGCGCATGGTATGACGGTCTTTCCGATTATTTGGTGAAAAAGGGGTACTCCAAAGGTAAGATCGATACAACTCTAGTCATTAAAAAGGAAAATGGTGATATTATGCTTATTTAGATTTATGTTGACGACATCATTTTCGGTTCGACTAATCCAAATCAATGTTAGAATTTCTTCGAACTCATGATTGCCAAGTTCAATACGAGTATGATAGGAATGATGAATTTCTTTCTCGGTGTTCACGTAAAACAATTTTCAACGGGAATATCCATCAACCAATCGAAATACATCTCGTATATGTTATATAAATATAACATGAAGACATGTACTCCGACTGGAACTCCCATGTCTCCAAGTTCGAAACTACACGCGGATCCCTTGGGAAAAGCGGTAGATTCCAAAACCTATCGGGGAATGGTTGGGTCTTTAATGTATTTAACGGCTAGTCGACCGGACATAATGTTTACATGCTTATGCGCTAGATATCAAAGCATCTCCTAAAGAATCTCACCTTAGTGTTGTCAAACGAATTTTTCGATATTTGAAATGTACTACTGATCTTGGCCTATGGTATCCTAAGGATACGGGCTTCGAGTTGACTGCTTTTTCAGATGCAGATCACGCCGGATGCATGCTTGATCGAAAAAGAACGACGGGCCACATTCAGTTCTTAGGAGACAAATTAGTGAGTTGGTCCTCGAAGAAGCAAACTTGCGTCTCCACATCCACTACGGAAGCCGAGTACATTGCTGCCGCAAGTTGCTGTTCCCAAGTCCTATGGATGCTCACGCAACTCAAAGACTATGGCTTCTGGTTCAACAAAATTCCAATTTACCGTGATTCAAAGAGTGCCATTGCCATATCTAGCAATCCTGTCCAACATACCATGACAAAACACATCGATGTCTGGTACCATTTTATTAAAGACCATGTCGAAAGAGGTACGATCGAATTATATTTTGTAAATACAGAACTACAACTTGCCGACCTGTTCACAAAGGCATTGGATGAGAAACGCTTCCAGTTCCTAGTGTCCAAGTTGGGCATGCTGAATCTCAAAACCTGATTTCCAATCAGTATTTTCAAAAATACACAAAAAGCCCATTCAAGCTTTATGAACATTCCCCTTCTTAAAGTGAATTTTTCATCATTCTTGAATTCTTGTTTTGTGGATTTTTAACTTTATTTAATGTTCTGTATTTTCAATTTATTTTTGTCTCGTACAATTTTCATCATGTCTGTGTCTTTTCCTTTTGTCTCGATGTTTTTATCTAACCTCTCAACATTCAAGGGAGAGCGGTCAGGTAAGTTTTTCTTAACTCAAATTTGTAGGGGGAGCTAAGTTTTTCTTACTTTTAGGCAAAATTCAAGGGGGGGCACTTAGATTTTTTTTTCTCTGATAATTTTTTTATTAAACTTGTCGGCCCTGTATGACCCGACAAGAATTCTTGTCGCATACAAAGGGCCCGACATTCTCTCCATGTCGGCTTAATAATTTGATATGCCCGATAATTTTTTGACACGTGTCATCATCTGATGACCCCACTATTTAAACTCGGGCCCCCACTTGCACTATTCACAATTTCGAAAAGTTTTTTTCCCTCTTTTCTCTCGTAAAAACACTCGACATCCACTGTTGCACGGATTTTTTCCCAAATCTTCGAATTTTTTCAATCCAAGTACACCACCAGGTTCGCCTTCTGTTCCTTATCAACGTTAATTCTTGCAATTTTCACTTTAATCCATTGCATGCCTGCCAATTTGATGCTTAACTGTTCGGATTCCAAAACCCTTGGAGTTCCGATTTTGCTTTATTTTTTACATGTTTTGGGATTATTGGATCTTAGCAGTAGTATTAAATGTGTTAGGCGACTCTCATCGATCCTAGATCTAGTCTTTCATTGTCTTATTTTGAACTTTTTGGATCTTGGTAGATTTTTACATTCTTGTCGGCCCTGATAATCACTTAGAAGTTTTTCAAGAAGTTCTTGAAACTTATCGAGCCCTTATGATCCGACAAGATTTCTTGTCGACGACTTAAGACTCGACAAGTTTTCATTCATAATATTCTAAGTGTCTTTATCGAGTCTTTAAAGCCCGGCAACCTTTGTTATCGATTGTCAAAGGCCCGACATTCTTGATGCTTCAATACAAAATTTTTCCTGAGTGTTTTTATCGAGTCCCCATGATCCGATAAGATTTTTTGTCACATCTTATTGCCTCGACAAGTTTTTCAGGTTTGCTCTCAAAAAATTTCCAAGTCTTTTTGTCGGCCCAGTACACGCGACATCTGTGTATGTCGGCTCTATAAGGCTCGACATACTCACTTATTTTCTTCCAAATAAATCGATCCCTTACACAAGAAATAAATTTATATCGCATCTACTAAGCCCGACATCTGTACTTAGAATTTTGTTTCTCTCTGAAAAACATCCTAACTTGTCATCCATGGTTTCCTGACTCTTCTTTCAGTTTCAATGGCGGCTTTTCAAGATCCAAACATGTCTGATGATGACAACCCAATGCCTTCTGAGCAATCCACTGCACCCAGTATCATGGGCGGGCAATCGAGATGACATCTTACTACCCCCGGGTGCAACGCGGGAGCTCAAACCAAACAACCATCGTCTTAACTTAGACATGAAGCTGGAACACCCCGTCATAATGGAGATAATACAAAACTACCCACTTCGGTTTGCCTTCGCTCTCGAACACCGGGTTTCGGTCTTCTATTTACAACAGTTCTGGCACACAATGGAGTATCATCTGGTAGAAGGCAACCACCATTTCACTGCACAAATCGATGAGTTTGTGACCAAACTCACGCCAAAGAGACTTCGCCGTATTCTACAACTTCCAGCTGAAAACTCCGTTCCCGGCCTTATCACGTTTGAAGATCCACCCAGCGAGGAGGAATTGTATCATGACTTTCGTGCCCTAGGATATGATGACGATCTCAACTCCCTTGGCCAGTTCAAGCGAATGTTTCTTCCCCAAATATACTTCACTGTGTTTTCACTGATCAACCGACGTCTTACAGGGAAGCATACGGGAATGGATCGGGCTAGCGCGACCGTTCTATGCATATTCCACGAGATCGTATATAGTCGTCATTACGACTACGCTACTCTCGTATGGAACGATCTCGTTGCATTTGCTACCGATAAAGCCAACGATCGCGACCGTGATTTTATTCCTATCCAACATTTTCTTCAACTAGCCATCCATCACACTATGGCTGCACGTGAGGAGATTCCAAGATGCAACGGCACACCCCTTGGACCATCATACGTTCGGAAGTACTTAAAGCTCAACAATCGTCCTTTTCCATTTGTCATGCCTTTACCTGAAGCCCTACTATCCCTAGCTGATCAGAATGCACCAAGTGTGATAGATTATAGGGAGAGCATGGACTTAATGGCTCCCCAATAACCGGAACAGCCTGCCCAAGAGCCAAACCAAGAGGAACAAAATGAGTTGGGCGAGCGTCATAGGATAGATGAGCAGGTTCAGGATCACGGGGATCCTGAACAGGGCGTTGAAAGAATAGATGTTTTGAGGGGACAAGACGAGAGTGGTGCATCTGATCAGCCTGCCATTACCACTTCTGCAACCATTATCTCCATTCCACCTCAAACCGGTACATCAACGGTTCTTCCTATCAACCCACGCTGCGCCATCCCCGAACGAAATTCCTGGTAAGTCGTCGTCGCGTTCGTCCTCGACCATCTTCATCCGACACCGACACAAACTCCGATGATTAACCACTACATCGCTACCGAAGGATCTCTACTGCCGAAGTAGCACTACAAAGAATTGGTCTTCAACCATCCATCCAAGATTCTTCATCCGACGCTACTGCTTCCGATGACGTTGATGGCCTCTATGATTTTAGAGATATAAGGAGAAGAAGGGAGTCTCAGTTGAAAACGCGAATGTGAGCATGAGTGAAGGTGAGCAAAATATGCAAGAGAGTGAGATACCCACAACCGCTAGCCGGGTAGCCGCGTCCCTTGTTGCTACTCATTCGTTGGGTACCGACATTGGACAAGACGTTGTGGACCCAACAACGCAAGTACACACCCCACTTAGCCACTCTGTAGGCTCACAACAGTCTACAGTTTTAGATATACTTGTGAGTCTAGCTCCTACTCTAGTTCCCCTACTTTCGGGAGGCATAACTATTGAACTAAGAGGTAGTATCTCACCTACTTCGACTTCAATTCTACGCACATCGAGTCTAGAGCCCTCTAGGGAACACGTCTCTTTACACACTGCCTTTGTGGCCCAGTCGGAACTTTCATAGTGATGTCCATTTCAGACATTTCACGAGGATTGGAAGGAAATCCTACCAGCGCTACATCAAAACTACGAATGCTGAACGTAGGTCACACAATTAATTCAATTGTGATGTCAACGGGCAATCTAAGTGATCCCGGTGTTTCCCGTACAGGTACTCTAACTACGCCCTCTTTCACTATCAATCCTGCCACTTAAGCGTTCGTTGAGTATCATTATAAGAAAGCTCAAGACTCTATTCTCGCTCATGAAGAACATATGAGGGAAATGATCCGACAAATGACTGAAGCTCAATCCCGTCAATTCAATCCAAATCAAGCTAGTTCTTCCCAACCTAGCTCAAGTCGTTCTCCGCCTCCGCCACCTAGCTCAAATCGATCTGCTGATCCAAATCTACCTCCCTCACCTCAAAGATATCAGTATAACAATGATTGGCTCATGTCTATGCTGTATGCAAATCTGCTTGCTGAAGCTACCGCTCGTGATCTGCCTGAAGACGAACTGATGGGTGTCCTTCGCCGAAATCTTGTGATTCGCCATGTCACTCACCATGAGTTCGAGCTTTTTAAAGCTGATATAGAGATGAAGCTCCTTGATAAGGACACTAAACAAAAGCAATCTACTAAAGACATTCTTGGTGCCATTACTGCTCTTCATACTGAAATCGAACAATCTTGTCGTCACGCTGCGTTTGTACAACAGCGTTGACCTGATCAGGACGATCCGGCCTCTGGTCCTAATCGCCTTGAGGGGGAGACACGCTGCCGGATTACAAGAACTCAAGCTCAATCTCGAGAATTATTTCAAATAGCAAATGGGTAAATCCACTAGTCAGGACTCCGTATCTAGAAGAAACCATGCAAAAGATCTTTTTGGAGAAGAAAAAAACCAGAGGACTAGTCTCGTATACATATGATCATGGAAATGGATTCGCTACAAGTGACTGAATATGTGAGCATACTGAAGACTAAAGCAAAGGATTCTAAAGAAGTTGTTTCAAGACAAAGGATTGTAACTATCATGGAGATCGGATGTGATAGAGCATTTCAAGTGAATTTCCGACATTTAAAGTAAGAAGATTTGATGGAAAGGTCTATTGTTTCTCTGATGCAGATTTTGCGAGACTAGATGTGTTGGATATCGAAACGCTATACACGGAGCTTAAAGACAAAACAAGAAGATCTGAAGATGAACAAAGAGCGTTAAGAGCAGTTATAAGGCATGTTCAGAAAGAACTCAGATACAGTTACCTTCATGATTTTCAAAGAGCGATTGAAAGGAAAAAAAAGAAGGTTTATCTACCAAAACCTGATCAATGTGTCCCTGGTCTAAAGAATATGAAAGTTACTCAAGTGTTGACACGACCAGCACATGGAGTTGCTTACATGAAGACTAACGGAGAAATGAGATTCTTAAGATTCGATGAAATAGCTTCTTATTCTAATGGAACGTTATTGGGAATACGAAACAGACTAGTTGCAGAAGTATGTGTTGACCAGAAAAGAGAAAAGAAGAAGCAGTTAAAGGCCAATGAAAGAGAAAATTTGTTGAATGCGATAGAATTTATTGACAAACGCATTGTCTACCACCAGACCCTTAGAATATTCGAAGGCATGTTCGAGCTCAAACGTTGAAGACTTATTTTGCCCCAAAGGGGGAGATTGTTAGGGTTTATTTAATTGTGTCAAAATAAGGAAACTATGCTTTATTGTAAATATGGCAACTATATGATGCCATTCTCCTTATTTTCTTTTCTTATGTAACCTTTCAATATAAATAGGAGTTTTAGGGTCATTCATTAGGAAGAGTCGAGATATTGAGAGCTTATGAGAGAATCGATATATCCGACTTCGGATCTTCATAATATTCGTATGTTCTTCGTGTTCTTTACTTAAATCATACGTACTTGATCATTATCTGGTATCCACACCTCCTCTAACTCCTTTATCTAAGTATCCATTAGTGAGGGATTGTTTTGTCTAATAACATTTCTATCCCTCACTTTAGTTTTCAATGAACGGATTTTGTCCCTCAAACTACTTTATTTTATTTTATAACATATTTCGTCCCTCAAACTATTTTTTATAAAACAAATTTGACCCCTCCCATAACTTTCACTTTTTGAATTTCGTCCCTCCTTTTAATCAATCGGTGACACAAACATATATTCTTTAAATATGATTAACAAAATAATTAAATAAAATTTGAAACTTATATTTTTCCATGAAATATTATATTCTTTTTTAGAAACATTACTTCCATGAAGTCCTTTAGCAAAATAAAACATAATTTTAATAAATGTTATGTTTTAATTAGTTGAAAGTTAAAAAAAAAACTATAAAAGTAAATACCCAACAATATATTAAATAATAAGACTCAAGTTTAAGTGATTTAATAAAACTATTTAATATACAAAAATTATACAGCTACACAAAATATAAAAATATAAATTTAACTGTTATGTACACTAAAATTGGTTGTAGTTAATAAATTAATAAATATTTTTTTTTATAATTTAGCATTAACGGGTTGAGGATTATTGGTGTTATTATAATGTGTCAAATTATAACACTATTTCATCATATATAAAAATAATATTTTTCTGTGCATATTAGTTAGTTTAAGTAAATTGGTTAAATCTGTTTGGTGAAGGAAATTAACTTAGTCGTGAAGGTAGAAGTGGGAGAGAAAATCTGTTTGGTGAAGGTTCTCGAAGATCATAATCGGTTAATTTTGTTTCAGCCGGATTCCAATGCTCGTTCAAGTTTTTCGACTGATAGCGAAGAAGACGCTGAGTTCTCCTGTGATGAAGTCTCAGACACCTTTTCAGTCCACGGTGAGCAACCGGAATTCCTCCCCAACCGCCCTTCCCCGGCCGGCAATCAGAGCTATGTTGGAAAGTGTAAAGGGCATGCAGGTTCCCAAAAAATAGGGGGGATTGGCAATAATGAGGATCAATCATGGGATTTTGGTGGGGGTTCCAAGAAGTCGGCTCCAGGCGTGAAAGATAACGTCGGTGTTCTCAAGAAAAATCCAGGCTCCTCTAGAAACCGTGGTTCAAATGAAGCCCAGGCAAATCCGGCCCAAAACTCTCAAAAGTGTAGTATTTTGCTGACCTTGTCAAACCGGCCCATCCCCCTAAACCCAAATCGGCTGGGCTTGATTTCTACGACAAGATCTCCCCGGCTACTTCTTTTTCCTCTCGATCCAATTGCAGTGCTTTTGTGGCAGATTAGCTGGAGGCGTTCAGAACTTCTTTAGGAGTGCAGTACAATCTCGATAAGGAAAGGGGCTTTGCCCAGGTCAGGACAGGAGGCTAGAAACCCTAAATGGGTTTTCTCCATTTTAGGTTTTTTCCATCTTTTTTATGAAGATCCTCTCCCTAAATTGTTGTGGCTTGAAAGCCAATGGTAGATCGAAAAAGATCAGGGAGCTCCTCCGGAAAGAAAATTTCCAGGTATTGGGGTTGCAGGAAACTAAATTCAATAATATCTCTTTTCAGCGGGTCTCCAACTTATGGGGTATGAGACACTTTGACTTCATCTCGGTTAATGCTGCTGGTCTCGCCGGAGGCTTACTGCTTTCTTGGGATGCAGATGTTTTTCGTAAAGATAAAGAGTTTTTTAACCCCAATTTCAGCGGGGTGGTAGGAGACTGGCAATCAGTCGACAAAAAGGTTGGTTTTATAAATGTATATGGTCCACAAACTCAGCCTCAGAAGTTTAAATTATGGGAAGAGCTCAAGCTCGTGCTTCTCGATTATCCAGAGGTTATCTGGATTATCTTGGGAGATTTTAATGCTGTCAGGTCCTCCGAAGAAAGAAGAGGTTGTAATTTCGACCCCTTGGAGGCCCGGGCTTTTAACGGTTTCATCTCTTTGACAGGTCTTCTGGACATTCAGTTTGGAGGGAGACGGTTCACCAGATTTAGCAAAGACGGATCGAAAATGAGCAAGCTTGATCGCTTTCTAGTCTTCGTATAAATATCTCCAAATGCAACATTTTTGGCATCGGGGTCCCGGACTCGGAAGTGAACGTGATGGCTAACATTATCAAGTGTAAGGCTTCCTCCCTCCCTTTCACTTACTTGGGACTTCCTGTCGGAGGTATAATGGAAAAGAAATCTTCTTGGTTGGCAATGGTGGATAAAATGAAAAAAAAACTTTCTTCGTGGAAATCAAATTACCTCTCCATAGGAGGCAGACTCACCTTGATACAATATGTCCTTACGGCCACTCCCTTGTTCTTCTTTTCTTTATTCAAAGCCCCTCCAGCAATCTTAAAAGAAATGGAATCTATTAGGAGAAACTTTCTTTGGGGTCATAAGGAAGATGAAAAAAAGATGTGTTGGGTAGCTTGCAATAAAGTTCAAAAGTCCAAGTCTAATGGAGGCTTGGGTGTAGTTAGTTTTAAAATTAAAAATGGCACCCTCCTTTCAAAATGGATTTGGAGATTTTTAACAGAGGCAAATGCTATTTGAAGGTCAGAATTTCATCTTCTCTTTTATTAAACAGGTTACAAAGACTCTACATCCCTATTTTGGAAGGATCGGGCGATAGGACAGGGTTCAATGCTTAAAGACCTCTTTCCTCGGCTCTTCGCTCGGGAAAATAACAAAAATGCCACCTTTAAGGAAAGACGGGAGTTCGTAAACGGGTCATGGAGAGCTTCATGGGACTAGAAGTCGAATATCAGAGGAAGAGCACTGAGTGACTTGCGAGCTCTAGAGCAAAAGCTTTTATCGACCCCTTTTAAAACCACGGGCCAAGATTTCTGGTTGTGGGACTGGGATAAGCATGGTAATTTCTCGGTTAGACACATGACCAAGGTTTTGCAGAAGATGCATGACTCCGGTGTCTGGCATGGGGAAAGATTTGATTGGAACCCGCTTATCCCGAAAAAAAATCAACGTTTTTCTCTGGCGGCTTCTCCACAAAGCTATCCCTACAAGGTTCAATCTCTCGAAACGAGGGATCCAGCAACAAACTCTAGGTTGTATCTTCTGCGGGCATGGTATTGAGACCTTGGATCACTGCCTTTCTGTGTGTCCGATTTCTAGTTCTGTATGGAAAAAAATTATGGCCTGGTGGAATTTGAAATCTCCTAGGCTTTCGTCGGTCTCCGATCTCAAAATTCTGATCAATCAGATGGGGCTTCACCGCAAAAATGGGGCGTTTTTCATCTCGGTTTGTTCGATAGCGATTTGGCATTTATGGAGATGGCGCAACAGTATCCTTCACGCCCAAGCGGGTACGTTGCAAAAAGTGCGAAGTGAAGACCCGTTCTCGGCTATCCAAAACCTGTCCAGGCTGTGGTTGAGAAATCCGTGTCGCAAGATACAACTAAATTGGAACAATTGGATCCCCTCTCCCTCTCTTGTTTAAGTTTTTTTCGGTCTTTCTGGGTTTTCTTCTGCTGCCTCTTGTACTGCTTTTTAGCCTCTAGCTAAATGTTTGAATAAAATTTAGGGGTCTCGAGGCTTGGGTGATGGCTTTGCAGAAGCTCAGGTTCTCGTGTTCCCCTTTTCTCTGCCTTTCAAAAAAAAAGTAAATTGGTTAAATTTATATTTTTATATTTTATTATCTAATATGTTGTTGGGTATTTAGTTTTGGAACTTTTTTAATGTTCAATTAATTACAACAAAATTTTATCAAAGTTATATTTTATTTGACTTCAAAATTTTATGTAAGTAATGTTTTTGAAAAGGTAAAATATTTCATGAACTTCAAATTTTATTTAATTATTTTGTTAATTATATTTAAAAAATATATGTTTGTATTACCAAGCTTTATTGATTAGACAGAGAGATCAAATTTTAAAAATAAAAGTTGAGGGATAGACCACATCTGGTATAAAAATAAAAAATAGTTTGAAGGACCAAATATATTATAATAAGAAAAATTAGGGGGCGTTTGGTTCTGGCAATGAAATGAAAATGGGAATGGGAATGAAAATGACAGGGAATGAATTTTCAGGAATGAAAATTTGGGCTTCTGGGGGAATGAACTCATTATATTATATTCAATTAAACAGTTTCTTTTATTATCATTTACATTAATTTCTGGTTAATACCTCCAACCAAACACATCCTTAGCTTGAAAGACGAAATACATTATAATAATGTAAATTAGTTTGAGGGACCGACTATAATATATTATAAAAAAATAGTTTGAATGACCAAATTTGTTATTGAAAATTGATGTGAGGGAGAGAAATGTGAATAGGCAAAACTATCCCTCATTAATGGTAACTTAACTCAAGGAGTTAGAGGAGGAACCATATCCATTATGACAATAAAATTATAGGAATGTTTCTCATTAATATTTTCTTTTTCAAAAACCTTACCCGTTAATTTATGTATATGATGGGGACTAAATTTTCATTTAGCTCTATTTAGTATAAATATTTTAGAAAATTCAATCAATGTAACAAATTGTTGAATCTTAATATTTTGCATTCATTTTAACTGGTAACAATTTAAACCCACTATAATATGATTGGTTTTATAAAATGCTTAAAATATTTAAGCATCCTAATCAAATAGGAGTTAAGGTTATAGAATCGAACTTTAAAACATCTTACATGAAATGTTTATAATAGGTCTATAATTAGCTATTTTATAAAACATTTTTTAGAAGTTTCTATAAACTCATCTTCTTATATGCCGCTTTTATTTGTATGACATTTTTTCAAATTGCATTGTATAAAATAGTTAATACCATAATTTATAATAAAAGTGTCCTAACTTTTTTGTTAAAATGCCTAAAAACATATTTTATAAACTTTTTAAAACACTTTTAGATAGGTTTTCTGCTTTGATCATACAAAACCTAAATACTACAATGTATTTTATTATAACTCTTAGATATCTTAAATGTGCTATGAAATTATTATTTTCTAGTGATCAATGGATGAAGAGCATTGAAACTTAAAATTCTACCACTTAGATGACCATGACTTTTTGGGACTATACTTCAAATTCTCATTAACAAAATATGTTTTAGTTCATACTAAATAAAAATAAATAAAAATTTAATCAATGTAACAAATTTTTATATCTTCATGTCTTGCATTTATTTTGACCGATAATGGTTTAAACCATTATTAAAAGAGGAGAGCGATGAAGGGGAAGCTTTAGAGATGTTGGGGCAGGGACGGACCTAATTTTTTTTTCAAACGGTTACACTGTTTAACTATAAAAAAATATCGAAATATTTTTGACAACATCATAATTGGTCTATTGATTAGTTTATTGATTTTCATACATGAGGTTTTGTGTTCAAGTCTTTTATTGCGATTGTTATCAGAAACATAATACATTTGAAAATAAAAGCAAAAAGCCAAAAAAAAGAAGCTAGTGGGATTGGAACTTGGGTCTAAGGTGTAGGAAAAGCCTTACAAACTAACTCTACCAAGGGAAACTTGTGTCCATATTGTAGTTTAAAAATATATATGGTGGCACACAACAAAACAATACGGTTGCACATTTTACAAACCTTAATTTTTTATCCTTCGCCGGAGAAATAATACGATGGCCCGTGCCACCATATGCAACCACACGGGCCCGCCTCTGTGTTGAGGGGATTTAGCATCAAAAGAAAGAAATCAAGAATACAAGATCATATACTCTTAAAAAGATAAAGAGGAGAGCAAGGGGACTATTCTATTTTAAATAAAAATGCATGTCATCAAATAATATAGTCAGGGCCGGTCCGATGGCTTTTGGTGCCCTGAGCGAAAGGGCTCAAAATTGCCCCTATCTAAAAAAACACTTAAGTACTTCGAATTTGTAGCAATGTTGAACATGATGTTCCCAAACAACAAATTCACACACAATGTGTACTATAATAACATCAAAACTTTGTTCAATAATTTTTATTTCTTAAAACTTTATATAAATGTAAATTAGCAACCATATTATAAAAGAACCATTTAAAATAAACTACATTAACACATGGTAGAACCTAACACATGTTCATGTAAAACAACATTTTACGTTGATTGCCGAAAAGAGTATTTGGCCAAAAGTGGTATCCGAACTTTTGACATTCTGGGAATCAAGGGTTCAAACCGTTTAAACCTCAGTAATGGTGAGGATGGTGTATGAATTCTTTTGTTGCATTTGTCAATATAAATATTATATACTTAAATTTATATTTTACATTGATCGCTTGTATAATAGCATGGTGTGCTTAAATAGTTACTATTTAAGGAATAATGTTTAAAAGAGATATTTTGTAGCAAATTTTACATCTATTTATTAAAACTAGAAACAAAATTGAACATGCATTTACAAGAAATGCAAGTACAAAAGATAACTCTCTCTATTGTCTATATAAACATGTTTGACAAAATCATACATAGAAGAAGAAGAATAAGATTTCAAATATCATCAATATTTTTTCAAAACAAAAATCCATATCAACATTAATTATTTAAGGTGATTAATTTTATTTCAGATAAACATATGTTGGCATTATAAAAAACTTTAGAAAGGGAAATAATAAACATAAAATGCGGAAGCCAAACTAACAGAAATAGCATTGCCTCAATGGTAATGACGGCTAGTAGTATTCTTGAGGTTGCGAGTTCAAACCTTGTTGTTGCATGTTTTCCTTATTTACTTTTTTAGTAGTAACAATATGGCAAGTCCAACAAGCAATTTGATGTCCTGGGTGAAGGCCCATGTCGCCCACCCCAGCCCTGATTATAGTGTGTAACAACCATGTTTCTAAAATCAAGGTAAAACATGACATTGCTCTTAAACTATCAATTACATAATTCAAATGGTCCCCAAAGTAAACTTGACTCAAATGTTTGCAGCGGAAATAAAACTAGCTACTGAGATTATTACATATAATTCTAAACTAGGCAACTATCTATACAAGTAGCGCCTCACTTTTAAGCTCCCCGAACTCACATCTTTCCCTTCCCCTTACTTGTGCTTTCAATCATATGCCTTCCTGAAAATGGTTTGCAGTTTATAAAAGAGAGGGTTAGACCAAAAGGCCTAGTGAATTCCCAAAACAACAGTTAATATGCATGACAATTATAAGAGAAAACGGTTAGTCATGAATATCAACTCACGCTTCAAAACATTTTCATGTACCTGTTGCGACGGTAATACATTTTCAGTCACACACACCATGACTAGCTTTGATCACACACACCATGATCATTGAATGGGCACACACCGCCTTAAAGATTCGACACATATACTGTGACTATTTAAACGGGCACACACAGCCCAATTTGAATTATTTAAAACATTTCAATTTAAAACATTCGTTTATAAAAGTTTAGCACAAGAAGGGAACTCGCCTAAATTTGCCAAGCCACTAATCACACTTGAGTCCTAACAATTCACCAACCGAACACCTGAAACTTGATTGTAGAACCTTTGCTTCCTCAAGATTTCTCTTCTCCTTCTCTAAACACCCAAAATCGCACCTTAGGCTACACACACATATATTCAGCCGTGTTCTTCAAGAAAATGAGGGTTTTCCCTTTTTATTTGCCCCACTTTCCACATTGCACAACTTTAGCCCCTGGAGTTTAGAGAGTTAGACTTCATCCACCCAAACTGAGTTTATTTATACAAAATTGGTTCCGGTTTATTACATAGTGTCAGCGTGGTAATTTTCTCGAACAATGGTTAACCCAACAAGAAACCAGTGCCACTTGAAATTTTACTTGATTGTTAGGAAAATTGATATGAAAATAAAAGGATTTGAAAATTTGTTACAATTATTATGTTACTGAATCAGTGGAACATTGCTTGCTCGACTGCAAGCATGCCTCCGATCTTTGAAAACATATCTTCAATTGATGGAACATCGATTTCAATCTTTTTACATGCATCCTAGATCGGCTTAGCCTCGATGGAGGAAAGCATATTTCAACTACATAAAAAGGTATTGTTATACCCAAAAATTTATACCGTTAACTTCGTTAACTCTGTTAAGGATTCTTCCGTTACTATCGTTAGTCTCGTCAGAAGTTAACATAACTTAACTAACGGAACATTACTAAAAAATCACCTAACGGCGACGTAGACGACCGTTATGTCTGTTACGTATACATTTATGTAATTTTCAGTTACAGGTCGACGACATTTATGGTACTCATGAAGACTAATCATCAAGGCGCGACGTTATAGCCGTTGGAAAGCAATTAAAGATGGAATCTCAAGATCAAGTATAAAAATAGATTAAACGAGCAAGGATAGCATCGCTTTTTAGCTGAAGAATATCGGAGAAAGCATTTTGAGAACATTTCATACTAGCTCACGACAAACGTCATTGATAGTCTCGACAACTGTAGCACGAGTCGCGACACCAGTCTCAGACTCACGACTATGCATTTTACACACTTTTGCTTTGTAACTTTATTTACTTGTTCTAAAGATCGGCGTCCCTGTTTGACTTCCATAGTGCACCGACGATAATCGTTACGGTCGTCCGCGGTTTTTTCCCTCCGAAGAGGGTTTTCCGCGTCAACAATTCTTTGTGTTGTTTACTTTCTGTTATTTAGTTTTTAGAAGTGATTTTCCTTTCGTTAGTTGATTAAGGTCCGAATCATTCGGCTACCGTTAAGTCATGTTTTGGCATTAACAGTTTGGCGCCATCCGTGGGACCCAACTAGAGAAAAAATCTCTTCAAGAAACCCTTCTTTTTTACTAATCTTTTTGAATTTTCTATAAGCACATGATGGTGAGAATAGAGGATGTTCAAGGCGGAAATATGTCTAACAACCTAGAAGCTATGCGCCAGTAGATAAATTTCTTGGAAGAACAAAACCGAAGAGCTAACCAAGAAATCCAGACCCTAAGAAACAGAAAATGGCGCTTCGACGTCGACATTGGTGCCTGGGACCAGATCTCAAACTTCTTTGCCGCCACCACCGGCTCGATCCTCTCCGCAGATGTATCCGTCTATTCCAATTCCTTCATCTGCTCCGCTAACATACACACCAATTTCTCAAGCGATTTTGCAAGCATCTGTGAACGTACCAATCCCACCGTTGCTCGAACATTTGTTCACGACCACGTCGGTTCCTCAGAATACCTCACAAACGCATACACCCGCTCCGAATAACTCTGTTACAGAACAACCATATATACCATATGTACCGCCCTCTCAAGCAGATAATCCTTTCTTGGGACAAACATACGTATCCACCCTATCCCAAATACCACCGTATACACATACACCGTTAATCCGAATATGACTCTTAATGGTGAAAGTCATGATTCTACCCATCGGAACATACCATTTTCGACCAACCACACGTCGATCCCTATGACGAACGTGAATAATCCATTCAATACCTTTGAAATTCCATTCGACGGTTCGGTCGCCAGAAAGTTTAGACAACTTGAAGAACAAAACGAAAGAATGTTGTCGATACTTGCAAACCTTCCTGGAGCAGCAGTTCCGGTCGACGTCCAGCCTCCAACATAATATCAAGCCTCACCATTCGCGGATTCAATCGCCCTAGTAGACGTTCCCGAGAAATACAACATCCCTACATTCACGCCAAAATATTCGGGTATCACAGATCCCAATGAGCACGTCGCACAATATAAACAGCTTAACAACGTCGATACATCATAACTTCCAAGAGGTTTGCATGTGCAAAAGTTTCGGAGCGTCTCTCACTGGAGCTGCATTGCAGCGGTTAATCAACCTCAAGCCCAAGTCAATACACTCCTTCGCCGATCTAGTTAATCAATTTTTTCAGCAGTTCACTAGTAGTCGCAAGATGGAGAAACAAACAGGTGATCTTTATTATGTAATCCAGAAGGAAGGCGAATTCATTAGAAGTTATTTCAACAGGTTCAAGATGGACGCAACTGTCACACCAGGACAGCGATCGAAGCCTACAAGCGAGGGTTGAATAATAGCTCAGAATTATACCTGGATCTCACTAAATACCCGGCCGATACATTTGAGGATGTAAGAGCTAGGACTCTCGCTCACATGAGAGTCGAAGACGACGCTGCGTTCCGACAAAGAACTTCAACTGATAAAAAGACTCTTGGGGTTAAGAAGCCATATTTCAAGAACTCAAAAGTCGTCTCTAACGTCCGATTCGACAAGAGAAAGTCTGAAAGCAAGGTAGAACCTAAATTCACCTAATATCCGAAAATCCCTACGTATGGTTTTGCAGGTACCCCCAAAGAATTGGTAGAAATGTTAAAGAATGCTCAAACCATGATTCGATGGCCTAAGAAAAGCGATCGACTGAACGAGCAGAAAGATATGTCCAAATGGTGCGACTTCCATAGTAACCATGGACATGACACAGACAACTGTCAGGCCCTGAAGAAAGAGGTCGCATGGCTATCACAAAAGGGTTATCTTAGTGACTTGCTTTCGACGTAAAACCCAGGTAAGATCTCTAGACCCACATCTCCTGCACATATTAAAGTCGTGAATTGTGTGACAGGAGGATCCGACGTCTGTGGATTGACATATTATGCCGCAAAGAGACATGCGGGCCAAAAGTACGATGAATCCAGCATTCCCATCGACCGCCAAAAAGAAGACGACAGAAAGCTCAATTCCATGACGATAACGTTCGGTGATGAAGATCTCGGCGACGTCAGACGACGACACCATGATGGTCTTGTCATCTAATTAACTATCGGGAATTGTCTGACCAAAAGGATCCTTGTCGACGGAGGCAGCTCAGCCAACATTATTTTTTTTTAACACACTCAAAGCAATGGGGATAAGCGAGAAAGAGATCGTACGACGCTCGATAGTCCTAGTCGGATTCAATGGCGATGCTTCCAAAATAGTAGGGGAGATCACACTGCCAATCTTTGCAAAAGGAGTTAACCGATCGACTCGCTTTAATGTGGTCGAGTGTTCCTCAGCCTACAACGTTATCTTGGGAAGACCTTAGATACATGACATGAAAGCGGTCCCCTCGACCTTTCATCAAACAATAAAATTTCCCACTCCATGGGGAATTCAAAAGATAAAAGGCGAACGAAAGGACACTAGAGAATGCTACAAAGTCGCGATGAAGCCCCAAAAGCAGAACATCTAGCAATTACAGAGCCAGACGGACGATGCGTCCCCTGACGGTTATGGACTTCAATAAATTGCCTTAGATCCCGCCAGGCCATAGCGGACAATATTTCTGGGGTCATCTTAGAATGAAGCAATAAAAAGTGACCTCATAAACTTCCTGAGAAACCACTCCGACTGTTTCGCTTGGACGCACGAAGATATAGTCGGCATAGACCCAAATATCATATCACACAAGTTGGACGTGGATTCAAACTTTCCACCGATCAAGCAAAAGCGCAGGAAGTTCGCTCCGGCAAGGAACAAAATCATCAACGAAGAGGTCGAAAATTTGCTAAAATCAGGAAAGATTCGGGAGGTCAAATATCCAGAGTGGTTGGCCAACATTGTCGTGGTCAAAAAGAAGCATGGGAAATGGCGAGTCTGTATCGATTTTACAAATTTGAACAAAGCATGCCCTAAAGATCCTTTTCCTCTTCCACATATCGACGCTATGGTCGAAGCTACTGCAGGACATGAATTATTGACGTTCATGGATGCGTATTCCGGGTACAACCAGATATTTATGCATCCTGACGACCAAGAAAAAACAGCTTTTATGACGGACAAAGGCATATACTATTACAAAGTGATGCCATTTGGCCTAAAAACCGCAGGATCGACATATCAAAGACTTGTCAATTTGATGTTCAAGGATTATCTTGGAAAAACAATGGAAGTTTATATTGATGATATGCTCGTCAAGTCAAAGCATGCGACCGATCATATCGGACACCTCGCAGAATCATTCGAAGTACTCAGAAAATACGACATGAAGCTGAACCTGACTAAATGTTCCTTTGGAGTTTGAGCCGGAAGATTCCTGGGTCATATGGTCACGAGGCAAGGCATCGAGGCAAGCCCCGATCAGATCAAGGCTATCCTCGACCTGCGATCACCAAGGAACCTGAAAGAAGTACAATGCCTAACCGGACGGGTCGCAGTTTTGAATAGATTTATTTCGAAATCCTCGGATAAATGTCGTTTGTTTTATAATGTTCTGAGAAAAAATAAAGGCTTCGACTGGACTGAAAACCACGAGAAAGCATTGGAGGAACTTAAAGAGTATATGATGTCCTCACCTCTCTTATCGAAGCCAAAGGATTACGAAACCCTATACTTATACTTATCGGTAAGTAAAACTTTCGTAAGTTCAGTACTGGTTCGAGAAGACGAAAGCCATTAAAAGCCAATTTATTATGTAAGCAAATCCTTCGTCGACGCTGAAACACGATATTCATCGATGGAAAAATTACTCCTATCGTTAGTAACTTTTGCAAAAAAGCAACGCCATTACTTCGAATCTCATTCGGTGAACGTCGTCACCAACTATCCACTCAAGTTTGTCTTAAGAAAAATTAGAATTAACGGGAAGACTCGCGAAGTGGAGCATATATCTGAGTGGTTAAGACATTTCATTCGTTCCGCGAACAATGATAAAGTCACAAGCGATTGCCGACTTTACCGCAGATTTTACACCTGACCTAGAACAGAACAGGAAGCTCTTGCAGAGATCTCATCTGTGGCGACTTTAAACGACGGTCAATGGACTCTTTACGTCGATGGTTCGTCCAATATACGAGGAACTGGGCTAGGTCTCGTTTTAAAATCGCCACAGGAGGGACAATGGTATATTCATCCTGTGACTTCAAAGAAACGAACAACGAAGCAGAATATGAAGCACTGATTGCCGGACTCGGGATGGCCCATGATGTGGGGGCAGAACATCTCTCGATCAAAAGCGATTCGCTGTTGATTGTCAATCAGCTGAATGGAGAATTCGCGACCAAAGACACTCGAATGATGAAGTATTTCGAAGTCGCAAAAGAAAAAATGAAAAACTTTAAATCCAGTACGATACAGTAGATACCAAGAGATCAAAATATGCAAGCAGATGCGCTAGTTAACTTAGGATCCCTCAGCAAATTTAAGTTTGACAATATACCAATAATTCATCTAGAATTACCATCGATTGAAAGGAATGACGCTATGGTCATAACAAGCAACTACGAAGGAGAATGGTTTAAAGAAATCAGAGATTATCTCAAAGACGATCGACTTCCGGAAGATAAATTGAAAGCCAGGCAAATACAGTTTAAGTCCTCCAGATACGTTATAACGAACGATCGTCTTTACAGAAGGTCTTCTACTGGATTCAACTTACGATGCGTAAGTAAAAGCCAGATGACCGAAATCCTCAGAGAAATGTACGAGGGTGAATGCGGAAGTCACTCTGGAGGACGAAGCCTAGCAAACCGGATTTCACGACAAGGATATTATTGGCCGACGTTGGGAAAGATGCGTCAAGGTATGTTCGAAGTTGTGATTCATGTCAAAGGCATGCGGGGTCAACGCACAAACCATCAGAAACGTTACACTCGACATTAACCACGTGGTCGTTCATGCGTTGGGGAATGGACATAGTCAGAAAGCAACCTCCGGCCCCCGGACAAAAGGTATACCTCTTAGTACTCACAGATTATTTTTCCAAATGGATCGAGGCCGCAGCCTTCTCACAGACGATCGCCTTTATCCAAAAGAACATAATCTATAGATTTGGAATCCCCTCAGAAATAGTATGCGACAATGAATCACAATTCATCAGTGAAAAAACGAGGAAGTTCTGCAAAGATCGCCACATAAAACTCATAACCTCGACGCCCAGGTATCCACAGTCTAATGGGTTAGCTGAATCAAGCAACAAAACTATTATCAATAGCATCAAACGACGTCTTAGCTCTGCAAAAGGAAAATGGGTGGAACAGCTTCCGACTGTCTTATGGGCCAATCGAACAACACCCAAAACAGCTACCGGGCAAACTCCTTTTTCTCTGGTTTATGGGTGCGAAGCGGTATTGCCAATTGAGGCTAGGATACCTGTGGCACGCTATATGACAGTCGAACAAAATCTAGTCGACCTGAGTTACGACATAGATAGTCTAGAAGAATTAAGAGAAGCCACACTCATTCGAATGGCATCTCAATAGAAAACCGTCGCTCGACATTTCAACAAGAATGTGAAGGCTAAGACCTTCCAGGAAGAAGATTTTGTCTTACGACGGGTCTTCCAAAATACCCAAGAACTCAGCGCCGGTAAATTAGCGGCTAAATGGGAAGGACCCTACAAGATCACCCAGGTCATGGGAAAAGGAGTCTATCGCCTGCAAGGCATGGATGGTCAAGATATCCCACGAAGTTGGAATGCAACTCATCTCAGGAAGTATTTCTTTTAAAATTCGCAAGTCTTTTTCGCACGATTTATTTATTTTTATTTTTTTATCACGATTACTAACTTAAGCGTCGGAGGGTCGTTGGTCAAACCAACGACCACCCCTAACGTTTTCTTTCGAACGCAGGTACACCGGAAGTCGCAAGATCGCACGAAAACAAGGATAAATAACAAGAAGTGATTAACATATAAATTAATAATCCTTACAAAAACTGGCCCGACCTGAAAATGTCATCCATAGCAAAAGTACAAAAGAAAAAAGAAAGGAAAATCAAGGGGTAGGAGTGGCGAACTTCGCCATTGACCATTGAGGTCGTCAATCTTAGCTTGAGCCTCGTTCAGTTGAGACTTGAGACTAACGCTTTGTTCTCGAACCTCCTTGAAAAGAGAAGAGAGCATCTCGGCTTTAGCCGATGCATCCTCTTCCATCGCTTGCAAAGCCTCCTCCCGACCGCGGGCTCTCGTCTCCAGATTGGAAACCATGGTCACAACCTGGCCAATCACGCCTGAAGGGCCTGAAAAATACATCAATCAAAAAAAAACATCAGATATACATAACGCACGACCGCTGACACGCACGACGCATGACACATGACTACTAAAAGCACACGACATGTATAAATCACAAATTACCTGGATAGAAGGGACGGAAAACTCGACGTCATTGCCAAAAATGGACGGGCTTCCCTCCATAGGTTTCTTCCCTTTATCCCTCGACAGGGCAGAGAAACCGGTTACATGCGACGGTCTAACGACCGTCGACGTCTTCGCCTTCTTGGAACTCGAAGTCCCAAAAAACGGTTCTCTCAGGGTCGACCTAGAAGCACCTCGTCGACCCATGCCCCTACGAGCCGGTAAAATCCTCCGACCTTGGGGAAATTCCCCAGATTTTCCTGAAACAGCAAGGGAAAGTGAGGAGACCAAATTCTTCATCAAAACAAAAAATAAAGATAGGTTCGATACCTGTTCCTTCTTCCTCCGGTTCTGGAGTCGGATGAGACGCCCCGATAAAGGTAACACCCTTATCCTCCTCATCCACAATATCTTTGCCCTCATCCTTCTCATCCATAAGATCTACGCCCTCTTTGGGGTCGTAGACCTGAAACTCCCGGTGGGGAATCTACCGAAAGAGCGCAAGTTTGGCCGACGAGTCAGGCAAAGGTGCAAGTTCGCACGTCATACCTAAAAACCAAAACAAGAATAGAATTAAATAAAGGTCTTGTTTCTATCAAAAAATAAAAAGTACATCATTTACCTTGTGTGGGCCACCCGTAGACGATCCAATCCTCGGCAGGGGCATAAGACGCCATACTGCAGAACACATAGCGACTTTTCCGATCCAGCCGTGATCGTTCACTACAGTACCAGGTATCAACGCATGGTCCCATCGATCCCTAGAATAAGGACTGAATCGACGACTAGCATCAGCTTTGACCGTATAGGCCAAAAATAGCTCATGGACGGTGAAAGGGGAAACCCAATCAGCCGTTAATCGCTTAATAGTCAGAACGATCCTCCAGAATTGGGGCATTAACTGCCCCGGGGATATCTCGAATCGACCGAGAAAATCCCTCACCAGAGAGGAGAATCCCCACGTAAACCCTATCTTGAATGGATACTCATACATGATAAATCGATCAGACGGACAATCCTCAGCCTTACGAGCGCCAGGACTCTCCAACACGATATAGTCGGGAATCCAGGAAAGGTCCTTAAAGACCTGAAGATCGTACGAAGTAGAAATATAACTCAAAAAGTTTGACATTTTGACAGAAAGAAGAATAGAAACCTTGAGGGAAAAGCTTGCAGGTTATTTAAAAGAGGAAGAATGCCTTAGAATGGAAAAGAAATTGCTTCCATATATATCAAGTACAAAGGGCGATTCGTTGACTCCCTGGCTCGACAGCTGTTAAGCCAGAAATTATCATGCAGCCAACGAACGTTCGACACTTGTCCCACGCCTATATCATTCGCATATCACGCGGATGACATCATCCGAATACTTATCCTTTAATCTAAAACCGGTTGCAAATCTTAACTATATCAGTTAATGCATTTGATCGATACAGTTACCAAAGAATCGATCGTGTCACAAAAATAAATTCTTGAAAAAGCTCCCGCCAAAAAACTTTTTCAAAAATTTAGGGGCAAACTGTTATACCCAAAAATTTATACCGTTAACTTCGTTAACTTTGTTAAGGATTCTTCAGTTACTATCGTTAGTCTCGTCAGAAGTTAACATAACTTAACTAACGAAACATTAGTAAAAAGTCACCTAACGGCGACGTAGACGACCGTTATGTCCGTTACGTATACATTTATGTAATTTTCAGTTACAGGTTGACGACATTATGGCAGTCATGAAGACTAATCATCAAGGCGGAACCGTTATAGCTGTTCGAAAGCAATTAAAGATGGAATCTCAAGATCATGTATAAAAAGAGATTAAACGAGCAAGGATAGCATCGCCTTTTAGCTGAAGAATATTGGAGAAAGCATTCTGAGAACATTTCATACTAGCTCACGACAAACATCATCGATAGTCTCTACAACTCTAGCACGAGACGCGACACCAGTCTCAGACTCACGACTACGCATTTCACACACTTTTTCTTTGTAACTTTATTTACTTGTTCTAAATGCCGGCGTCCCTATTTGACGTCCATAGTGCACCGACGATCCTCTTTACGGTCGTCCGCGGTTTTTTCCCTCCGAATAGGGTTTTCCACGTCAACAATTCTTTGTGTTGTTTACTTTCTATTATTTGGTTTTTAGAAGTGATTTTCCCTTATTTAGTAGATTAAGATCCGAATCATCCGGCTACCGTTAAGTCATTTTTTGGCATTAACAGGTATCTTGCAAATTGCGATTTGGATTGCTGCTTACTTTGTTTGGAGAATCAAACATTGATCTTCTTATTAACATCCGATTCCAACATTTCATTTGAGTTTCCTCGAGGTTCAAAGCTTTATCAATCTTTCGGGCTTCTTGATTCTGCTCCCTTTTTGTCGTTGTCATTCGAGGTCTTTTCCTCTCGGTTTTGGTTAGTGGTTTTGAATTTTTCCTGCTGTTGTTTTTACTTTGTTTGACCATCTTTTGTCATGGTTAAATTTATGGTGGTTTTGGGGTATTTTATGGTTCTCGTATACAAAGCTATTATTTTCTTTAATAAATTTGTCATCCAAATTTTTTTAAGAAAATAAATTATTGGTAAACTAAATAGGATATATTGCAAACTTTATCGTATTATGAAACAATTGCCCTTTTTATAACAATTTTATGAGAACTAATTAGTGTTTATAATGGTTTTTGAAAGTTGAATATGTTTATTGGTTATTTTTAAATCGATGATAAAATTACATGTGATTGGATTAAAATGTAATGAAATAATATGTTAGTTATATTCAAATATACAAAAACGTGTCTCAAAAATATATTTGAAATTATTTTATCACATAAGATTAAAACAATTGTATTAAAATAGAACATATATTGTTCCCGTTTATGTTTTGAAATAATAATTTGTTATGGTGTTTAGGTTTGGGGTCACCGTCACGCTAACCCCTATAGCTCTACCCTAAAATTTGGTTTGCATCATAACACGTTATGGTGCGTTATGACACGTTACGACACGTTATTTTATAAGGTATGAGCTTACTTTAATATATAATGTGCGCGATAAATAACAATTATGTACAACGGTTAGGACTAATATAAACATAAAAACTAAAGCCTTAAATAGGGTAAATTCTTACCGACATTCCCGTACAAGAAAAGTCGAACGCAAAATCTTTGAAAATTGAAAAAAAGTAGTGACCAGAGATTCAAGAGATTTAATGTTGATTTTTCACTTTTGATATCATTTTCTATAAACTCTATATGTTTGGTGTCAATGGTTTTTCTTTCTTTTTAAGTTTTATTACTTTGTACGAATTTAATTTGTCCTAAAGTATTATTAAAAAACTAACACATACAAGGGTGGGTGAGTCTCTCTATCTCTCTCTCTCTCTATCTTTCTCTCTGTGTGTGTCTATTTATATATATGTATGTGTATCTATATATATAGAGGAAAATTCAAATGCGAACTCAAATTTAGTTGCGAATATGAGGACAAAGGAAAGCGCGACACATGCCCATTTAGTCTGAATAATAAAAGGCATTCGGTATGAATAACGAATGTGAAGTTTATACATTATTCAGTATGAATAACACGCATTCAGAGTGAATAACACAACATTCAGTCTGAATATATTCAAACTGAATGGACACGTGTCACAATCTCTTGTCTCCTCACGTTCACAACCAAACTTGAATTTGCATTTGAACCCTATATGTATATATGTCGCCTTATGGCATGTCTTGAAAAACACCGTTGTCTCGCGTAACTTCTAAGACTTGAGGCTTGACCTTATTGTCACGTCACACCTCACACCATTTAAAACATTGGATGTGATTAGATTAAAAATTAATGAAATAAAATGTTAGTTATATTCAAATATACAAAAACGTGTCTCAAAAATATATTTTGAAATATTTTGTCACATAAAATTAAAACAACTGTATTAAAATGGAACATATATTGTTCATGTTTATGTTTTGAATTCTACCAAAAAAAAAACTAATTTTGATGTTTATGATAAAATATTTTTAAATCATGGTATTAAATAAATATTAGATAAGCGGTTAAATAAAAACTACTTCGTGATAGAGTTCTGGAAATAGAGATCACTTGCAAAGACTAAGACGATGAAAAATCTTACAAATACATCATTACTGAGTTGAATTTTTGTTACAACTAAATCTAACAACCGGTTCATATTATATATTACCTTAATAGAATCGAAACAACTTATCCACGTAAGTTCTGTTGATAATATTACTACTGGTTTGATCTATGAGGAATTTCTTTTGAACACGAAGGATCAGCCCCGGAGCCGACCTATGCAGAGGCCGTTGTGCTCATGCAACGGGTCAATTGTCCTAATATATTGGAAATAAATTTACGACTCATAAAGGTGTCATGTGATTTAACATGCGTCATCACATCATCACTGAAACTGAGATGCTACAATAGTCACTACTAGAGGAAAGACTTTTGTCTACGGATCTTTCCCTGAGAAATTTGTTACTAAAGAGTGATTCCTAACAAAAACGTCACAAAAATTGGTGGGTAAATTGCTGGTGGGTAATTTAAATTAATAACAGATTACCTAGAGATTCTATGAATAATCTGTTGGAATTATTTCGAAAAATATCGAATTTTACCGAACCACTGTATTTTCTGGGTGATCCGTGGATAATCACCAACAGAAATTTCTCTGAGTAATTTTTGTAGATGAAAGTCATTTATTTTGTATTGAGTACATAAAATCTTAAATTTTAGTTTTAGTAGTTAACAATGGTGTAACTCAAAGCTTAATCATAAATCGTTAAAATTTGATTTAGTTTTTAAGTTTTTCTTTTTATATTGACTATAATTAATTTTTATTTTATTTTATATTCTTATCAGGATTAATCTAGACGGATTCAACTAAAATAAATAGTATGTGGAGTAATTTCTAATATTTAACCAAATCACATTTATGAGGACCATTTTTGACGTCATATTTTTCTTTTCTGTCAATTTTCTTTTGGGAAATCAAGACCCAATTTTTCCACAATACATTGATTAACAATTAAAAAGAATGTTGAAAAAATTGTATCTTTAAGATTTCTAAAGAGAAAAGGAAAAACACTAGAGAAAAAGTTAAAATCGAGACCGACACCATAATTGGTCGATCGAGACCATTGACGCTTAAAAGTCACATAGTACCATTTAGATGACCTAGTCTTTTTATGAGAAGGAACTTGGTTTGGATAGGATGGGTGGTTTTTTTTTATTATCATAATACTTTACAAAACTCTGTTAAATAAATTAAAATCTTATAAATTGTCTACAATTATACGTTTGATTGGTAGAAAATTAAATTAAGTAATTTCATTAACCTTCTTTTTAGTTTGTAAAATACTGATAAACTCAGTGGCCGTAATTGTTGTGTACGTCTAGATTCGAACCCTAGGCAGATGAGATATTTCACCACATCCTCTAGGGCCTCAACCAGTACGCCAATAAGGCTATGTTTGGCAAAACTAAGCTAGCTTATAAGCTGACTTATAAGATAGCTTATTTTCAGTGCACACATTTGGCAAACCATAAGCTAGCTTATAAACTGACTTATAAGATAACTTATTTTCAGTGCACACATTTGGCAAACCATAAGCTAATTTATAAGTCAGCTTATAAGCTACCTTATTGAAACGCTACTTCTTGGTGATTTTAGTGTCACCGGTCATTTATGTGATTGAAAATATAATGATGTCTATATGGATTTTATACTGTGATCTAATTCAAGTTAGGTGGTGCGGAGTGCATGCTTGTTATAAGACGAGTATGAACCCGGTAACAACTGAATACAACAAGGTTCGACTGGAACCCAGTCAAGCTCGATTGGTTCCATTCAACCTCTGTGCACTGTGCAATACTCGACTGTGCCAGTAGAGCCAATCGAGTCTATACTGGTTTCGATGCTGATATCATCTGGAATACTCGACTGGGCCAGTTGAATCGGTCGAGCTGTTATTGGACTTGGAGTAAAAGTGGGAATAAGATTCAGAAGTTCTGAATGGTTTTCAGAAGTTCAGAAGCAGAAGTTCTGAGCGTTTATTCGGAAGTAAATGGTTTTTAGAAGCAGAAGTTCTGAACGGTTTTTCAGAAGTTTTGAATGGTCAGAAGTTCAGAATGGTTTTCAGAAGTTCAGAAGCAGAAGTTCTGGAAATACTCGACTAGGTCAGCCGTGCTCTGGACTTGGTCTTCAGAAGTTCCGAACTTGGTTTTCAGAAGTTCTGAACTTGGTTCTGAACTTTGGTCTTCTGAAGATAAATTCTGAAACGGTTACTATGCATTAATTGTGCAGTTATTGAATAGTTACAAGAAATTGTATAACTTACCACTAGTCGTAAATTTCAGCCATGATTATTATTTCAGTTACGATATTTTGAGTATAAATAAGAATTTATACTCATGGTTTTAGATACGGTTTTTTGAACACTCCCATATACTCTCTAAAAAAGTTGCTTTCGTTTCTGAATGGTTTTTTAGAAGTTCTGAATGTTTATACATAAGTTCTGAACGTTTATTCAGAAGTTCTGAATGGTTTTCAGAACCAGAAGCTCTAAACAGTTTTTCAGAAGTTTTGAATGGTCAGAAGTTCAGAATGGTTTTCAGAAGTTCAGAAGCAGAAGTTCTGAATGTTTAAACCAGAAGTACTGGAATACTCGACTGGGCCAGTCGAGCCAATCGTGCTCTGGACTTGGTCTTCAGAAATTCCAAACTTGGTCTTCAGAAGTTCTGAACTTGGTTCTGAAATTTTGTCTTCTAAAGATAAATTCTGAAACGGTTACTGTGCATTAATTGTGCAGTCATTGAGCAGTTACAAGAAATTGTGTAACTTACCACTACTCCTAAATTTCAGTCATGATTATTATTTCAGTTACGTTATTTTGAGTATAAATAAGAATTTATCCTCATGGTTTTAGATACGGTTTTTTGAACACTCCCATATATACTCTCCAGAAAATTTGCTTTCGTTTCTAAATGGTTTTTCAGAAGTTCAGAATGTTTATACATAAGTTATGAACGTTTATTCAGAAATTTTGAATGGTATTCAGAAGCAGAAGTTCTGAACGGTTTTTCAGAAGTTTTGAATTGTTAGAAGTTCATAATGGTTTTCAAAAGTTTAGAAGAAGAAGTTATGAATGTTTAAACCAGAAGTTCTGGAATACTCGACTAGGCCAGTCGAGCCAGTCGTGCTCTGGACTTGGTCTTCAGAAGTTCCGAACTTGGTCTTCAGAAGTTCTGAACTTGGTTCTAATCTTTGGTCTTCTGAAGATAAATTTTGAAACGGTTACTGTGCATTAATTATGCAGTTATTGAGCAGTTACAAGAAATTGTTTAACTTACCACTACTCCTAAATTTCAGCCATGATTATTATTTCAATTACGTTATTTTGAATATAAATAAGAATTTATACTCATGGTTTTAGATACGGTTTTTTGAACACTCCCATATATACTCTCCAGAAAATTTGCTTTCGTTTTTGAATGGTTTTTCAGAAGTTCAGAATGTTTATACATAAGTTTTGAACATTTATTCAGAAATCCTGAATGGTTTTCAGAAGCAGAAGTTCTGAACGGTATTTCGGAAGTTTTGATTGGTCAGAAGTTCAGAATGGTTTTCAGAAGTTAAGAAGCAGAAATTCTGAATGTTTAAACCGTGTTCGGAAAACTCGACCGGGGCCGCCGAGCCGCCGTGCTCGGACTTGGTCTTCGTGTTCCGAACTTGGTCTTCAGAAGTTCTGAACTTGGTTCTAAACTTTGGTCTTCTGAAGATAAATTTTGAAACGGTTACTGTACATTAATTGTGCAGTTATTGAACAGTTACAAGAAATTGTATAACTTACCACTACTCTTAAATTTCAGCCTTGATTATTATTTCAGTTACGTTATTTTGAGAATAAATAAGAATTTATACTCATTGTTTTAGATACGGGTTTTTAAACACTCCCATATACTCTCTAAAAAATTTGCTTTCGTTTCTGAATGATTTTTTTAAAAGTTATGAATGTTTATACATAAGTTGTGAACGTTTATTCAGAAGTTCTGAATGGTTTTCAGAAGCAGAAGCTCTAAACAGTTTTTCAAAAGTTTTGAATGGTCAGAAGTTCAGAATGGTTTTCAGAAGTGTAGAAGCAGAAGTTCTGAATGTTTAAACCAGAAGTTCTGGAATACTCGACGGCGCCAGTCGAGCCAATCGTGCTCTGGACTTGGTCTTCAGAAATTCCGAACTTGGTCTTCAGAAGTTCTGAACTTGGTTCTAAACTTTGGTCTTCTAAAGATAAATTCTGAAACGGTTACTGTGCATTAATTGTGCAGTCATTGAACAGTTACAAGAAATTGTGTAACTTACCACTACTCCTAAATTTCAACCATGATTATTATTTCAGTTACGTTATTTTGAGTATAAATAAGAATTTATACTCACGGTTTTAGATACGGTTTTTTGAACACTCCCATATAAGCTCTCCAGAAAATTTTCTTTCGTTTCTGAATGGTTTTTCAGAAGTTCAGAATGTTTATACATAAGTTATGAACATTTATTCAGAAGTTCTGAATGGTTTTCAAAAGCAGAAGTTCTGAACGGTTTGTCAGAAGTTTTGAATTGTTAGAAGTTCATAATGGTTTTCAAAAGTTTAGAAGAAGAAGTTCTGAATGTTTAAACCAGAAGTTCTGGAATACTCGACTAGGCCAGTCGAGCCAGTCGTGCTCTGGACTTGGTCTTCAGAAGTTCCGAACTTGGTCTTCAGAAGTTCTGAACTTGGTTCTAAACTTTGGTCTTCTGAAGATAAATTTTGAAACGGTTACTGTGCATTAATTGTGCAGTTATTGAGCAGTTACAAGAAATTGTTTAACTTACCACTACTCCTAAATTTCAGCCATGATTATTATTTCAATTACGTTATTTTGAATATAAATAAGAATTTATACTCATGGTTTTAGATACGGTTTTTTGAACACTCCCATATATACTCTCCAGAAAATTTGCTTTCGTTTTTCAATGGTTTTTCAGAAGTTCAGAATGTTTATACATAAGTTTTGAACATTTATTCAGAAATTCTCAATGGTTTTCAGAAGCAGAAGTTCTGAACGGTTTTTTCAGAAGTTTTGAATTGTTAGAAGTTCAGAATAGTTTTCAGAAGTTTAGAAGCAGAAGTTCTGAATGTTTAAACGAGAAGTTCTGGAATACTCGACTGGGCCAGTCGAGCCAGTCGTGCTCTGGACTTGGTGTTCAGAAGTTCCGAACTTGGTCTTCAGAAGATCTGAACTCGGTTCTAAACTTTGGTCTTCTGAAGATAAATTTTGAAACGGTTACCGTACATTAATTGTGCAGTTATTGAACAGTTACAGGAAATTGTATAACTTACCACTACTCTTAAATTTCAGCTTTGATTATTATTTCAGTTACGTTATTTTGAGTATAAATAAGAATTTATACTCATGGTTTTAGATGCGGTTTTTTAAACACTCCCACATACCCTCTAAAAAATTTGCTTTCGTTTCTGAATGGTTTTTTTAAAAGTTATGAATGTTTATACATAAGTTGTGAACGTTTATTCAGAAGTTCTCAATGGTTTTCAGAAGCAGAAGCTCTAAACAGTTTTTCAAAAGTTTTGAATGGTCAGAAGTTCAGAATGGTTTTCAGAAGTGTAGAAGCAGAAGTTCTGAATGTTTAAACCAGAAGTTCTGGAATACTCGACGGCGCCAGTCGAGCCAATCGTGCTCTGGACTTGGTCTTCAGAAATCCCGAACTTGGTCTTCAGAAGTTCTGAACTTGGTTCTGAACTTTGGTCTTCTAAAGATAAATTCTGAAACGGTTACTGTGCATTAATTGTGCAGTCATTGAGCATTTACAAGAAATTGTGTAACTTACCACTACTCCTAAATTTCAACCATGATTATTATTTCAGTTACGTTATTTTGAGTATAAATAAGAATTTATACTCATGGTTTTAGAAACGGTTTTTTGAACACTCCCATATATTCTCCAGAAAATTTTCTTTCGTTTTTGAATGGTTTTTCAGAAGTTCAGAATGTTTATACATAAGTTCTGAACATTTTTTCAGAAGTTTTGAATGGTTTTCAGAAGTAGAAGTTCTGAACGGTATTTCAGAAGTTCAGAATGGTTTTCAGAAGTTCAGAAGCAGAAGTTCTGAATGTTTAAACTAGAAGTTCTGTAATACTCGACTGGGCCAATCAAGCCAGTCGTGCTCTGGACTTGCTCTTCAGAAGTTCTGAACTTGGTCTTTAGAAGTTCTGTACTTGGTTCAAAACTTTGGTCTTTTAAAGATAAATTTTGAAACGGTTACTGTGCATTAATTGTGCAGTTATTAAGCAGTTACAAGAGATTGTATAACTTAACACTAATTCTAAATTTCAGCCATGATTTTTATTTCAGTTACGTTATTTTGAGTATAAATAGGAATTAATACTCATGGTTTTAGATACGGTTTTTTAAACAATCACATATACTCTCTAAAAAATTTGCTTTCGTTTCTGAATGGTTTTTTAGAAGTTCTTAATGTTTATACATAAGTTCTGAACGTTTATTCAGAAGTTCTGAATGGTTTTCAGAAGCAGAAGCTCTAAACGATTTTTCAGAAGTTTTGAATTGTCAGAAGTTCAGAATGGTTTTCAGAAGTTCAGAAGCAGAAGTTCTGGAATACTCGACTGGGCGAGTCGTGCCAATCGTGTTCTAGACTTGGTCTTCAGAAATTCCGAACTTGGTCTTCAGAAGTTCTGAACTTGGTTCTGAACTTTGGTCTTGTAAAGATAAATTCTGAAACGGTTACTGTGCATTAATTGTGCAGTCATAGAGCAGTTACAAGAAATTGTGTAACTTACCACTACTCCTAAATTTCAGCCATGATTATTATTTCAGTTACGTTATTTTGAGTATAAATAAAAATTTATACTCATGGTTTTAGAAACGGTTTTTTGAACACTCTCATATATATTCTCCAGAAAATTTGCTTTCGTTTCTGAATGGTTTTTCAGAAGCTCAGAATGTTTATACATAAGTTCAGAACATTTATTCAGATGTTCTGAACGGTTTTCAGAAGCAGAAGTTCTGAATGGTATTTCGGAAGTTTTGATTGGTCAGAAGTTCAGAATGGTTTTCAGAAGTTCAGAAGCAGAAATTCTGAATGTTTAAACCAGAAGTTCTGGAATACTCGACTGGGCCAGCCGAGCCAGTCGTGCTCTCGACTTGGTCTTCAGAAGTTCCGAACTTGGTCTTCAGAAGATTTGAACTCGGTTCTAGACTTTGGTCTTCAGAAGATAAATTTTGAAACGGTTACTGTGCATTAATGTGCATTAATGTGCAGTTATTGAGCAGTTACAAGAAATTGTATAACTTACCAGTACTCCTAAATATCAGCCATGATTATTATTTCTGTTACATTATTTTGAGTATAAATAAGAATTTATACTCATGGTTTTAGATACGGTTTTTTGAACACTCCCATATATTCTCCAGAAAATTTTCTTTCGTTTTTTAATGGTTTTTTAGAAGTTCAGAATGTTTATACATAAGTTCTGAACATTTATTCAGAAGTTCTGAATGGTTTTCGTGCGAAGTTCTCAACGGTATTTCGTGGTTAATGGTTTTCAGAAGTTCAGAATGGTTTTCAGAAGTTCAGAAGCAGAAGTTCTGAATGTTTAAACCAGAAGTTCTGGAATACTCGACTGGGCCAATCGAGCCAGTCGTGCTCTGGACTTGCTCTTCGGAAGTTCCGAACTTGGTCTTCAGAAGTTCTGAACTTGGTTCTAAACTTTGGTCTTTTAAAGATAAATTTTGAAACGGTTACTGTGCATTAGTTGTGCAGTTATTAAGCAGTTACAAGGGATTGTATAACTTAACACTAATCCTAAATTTCAGCCATGATTTTTATTTCAGTTACGTTATTTTCAGTATAAATAAGAATTTATACTCATGGTTTTAGATACGGTTTTTTAAACACTCACATATACTCTCTATAAAATTTGCTTTCGTTTCTGAATGGTTTTTTAGTAGTTCTTAATGTTTATACATAAGTTCTGAACGTTTATTCAGAAGTTCTGAATGGTTTTCAGAAGCAGAAGCTCTAAACGATTTTTCAGAAGTTTTGAATGGTCAGAAGTTCAGAATGGTTTTCAGAAGTTCAGAAGCAGAAGTTCTGAATGTTTAAACCAGAAGTTCTGGAATACTCGACTGGGCCAGTCGCGCCAATCGTGCTCTAGACTTGGTCTTCAGAAATTCCGAACTTGGTCTTCAGAAGTTCTGAACTTTGGTCTTCTAAAGATAAATTCTGAAACGGTTACTGTGCATTAATTGTGCAGTCATAGAGCAGTTACAAGAAATTGTGAAACTTACCACTACTCCTAAATTTCAGCCATGATTATTATTTCAGTTACGTTATTTTGAGTATAAATAAGAATTTATCCTCATGGTTTTAGATACGGTATTTTGAACACTCCCATATATATTCTCCAGAAAATTTGCTTCCGTTTCTCAATGGTTTTTCAGAAGTTCAGAATGTTTATACATAAGTTCTGAACATTTATTCAGAAGTTCTGAATGGTTTTCAGAAGCAAAAGTTCTGAACGGTATTTCAGAAGTTTTGATTGGTCAGAAGTTCAGAATGATTTTCAGATGTTCGGCGTGTTCGAATGTGTAAACCGAAGTTCTCGGAATACTTGATCGCCGCCGAGCCGCCGTGCTCTGGACTTGGTCTTCAGAAGTTCCGAACATGGTCTTCAGAAGTTCTGAACTTGGTTCTAAGCTTTAGTCTTTTGAAGATAAATTCTGAAACCGTTATTGTGCATTAATTGTGCAGTTATTGTGTAGTTACAAGAAATTGTTTAACTTACCACTACTCCTAAATTTCAGCCATGATTATTATTTCAGTTACATTATTTTGAGTATAAATAAGAATTTATACTCATGGTTTTAGATACGGTTTTTTGAACACTCCCATATACTCTCCAAAAAATTTTCTTTCGTTTTTGTGCCTAAATTCGAAAGTGTTTTGAGTCTTATCCCATATTGAATTTCGTGAAACCCAGACATAGGGTCGAAATATCAATTTCTGAAAGTGTCTCACACGATTCTCAATATAATCCGGTGATCGACTTACCCTTATTTTTCCCACCTGTTCCTACAATCGAATTGATAATTACTAATGTCGATCATGGCCGAATCTGTGAAAGAGGTGACTTCAAAGTTTGGAAAGGTGGAGAAGTTTGAAGGTGCTGACTTCAGACGTTGGCAGAAAAAGATATATTTTCTGTTAACGACTCTGAAAGTGGTGAACGTGCTGAATACCCCCATTCCAGAAATCATGGAGAACGAGACGCTGCAGCAGACCCGGAGAAGGGGTAAGTGGGAGAACGTCGACTATATCTGCAGAGGTCATATTCTAAACAGTATGTGTGATTCCCTTTTTGATATCTACCAAAGTGCTGAAAATGCAAAGAATTTATGGGATTCCCTTGAGTCAAAATATATCGCTGAAGATGCTTCTAGTAAGAAGCTCTTGGTGAGCGATTTTAATAACTATAAAATAGTTGACTCATGGCCTGTAATGGAACAGTATCATGAGATACTTCGCATTTTGGGTTAATTCACTCTACACAAAATGAATATGGATGAGTCCATTGTTGTGTCGAGTGTGATTGACAAACTTCCTCCATCATCGAGCCTCTCTCCGAGATAGTGCCCAGATCTTGGAAGGATTCAAGCACAATTTGAATCATCAAAAGTAGGAGCTGTCGTTGGTTCAACTTGGGAGTCACTTGCGCATCGAAGAATCTCTTCGGGTGCAAGAAAATGACAAATCCAAGTCCAAAGTTGAATCTGGACAACCCTCTGTTAATATGGTTGAAGAGAAGAAAACCAACTCCAATAATCAAGGAAAAGGCAAGAAACGAAAGTTTGATGGACCCAATAAATCCTTCAAGAAGGATTTGGTATGTGGTACGTGCGAAATATGTGTAATCGCAATGAGGTTAGCAACTCAGTCCATAGTGGACAACACAAGTATACACTGGTCACTATGATCGCTTACCAAGTAATAAAGTGGTAAGAACCAAATATCGTATCCTAAAGGACTGGAACTTAATCAAGACATTATTGTTTTCATGAACTTCCTTTTACAAGTTTCGATTAGAGAGGAAGCAATTCTTTTGAGTTGGTTTTGGTGAAAATAACTTAACAAAGTTCTAATAATTAAAGGGAGAGATGTAGTTGTGATTTTCCCCGGATTTTACATTAAATACTTGATTTATAAAAATGGTCATTGCACCGGAGCAGTAGTCACTCTCTGTCCAGAATGCCGGCTCATCTAGCACTCGCATCTTTTCTAACTAAAGCTTTATATATATAGTTAACCTTCTTTGATTTGTTAGTAAGTTTCCTAAACTCATTCGAGTTTCGATGGTGTCAACGCAGTAAGCTAAAAGCCATAAGTATTTTTAATGCCCAAATGGTTGCTCCTACTCTATATGGTGAAAACTTACTATGTAAATAATTCTTTCAAATTCCCTAGCATCATCCAAGCTCGTGTCACTACGTTCCGCCCAGGTCTAGGTCTCGAACTAGACAGTAAAGACTTTTAAGTTATTAGCTTGTCCGCATCATTGGCATTATCGAACAATGAATGACCAAATCAAAAAGGGGTAAAAATGTATATAAAAACTACTCAAGAATTTTACATAAAGTCCGGGTACTTCTCATTTTCTACATCTCAAAAAAAGTTTAGTTCATAGCTAAGAAGGAGTAGAAAACGGAAATTAAAAGTTTGCAAGAAGACATACCGAAAGATTTACTTACTGCAAGAACAGTGCCCACTGTCGTGTTCACCGGAGAACAATACCGAAAGTAAAAATTAACTACTGCAGAAAATTAAATGCTAACTACTGAAAATTAAATGCTTCTATCTAAGAACATGAAAATAAATGCTAAGAGCTGAAAATATGCTCTCTAGATCTAAGAATTTAATTTTATCTATTTGGTTGTTGTATGTCTTGAATGAATGAATGCCTTGGCCTTTATATAGAAGGCCAAGGGTCTTCCATGTAATGACTTTAAGGCAAGGTCCATGAGGAGCACAACGACTGGAGGGTAAGAACTATGGAGAAACACACCATCTTGAGGGCAAGGACCATGGAGAAAGCACAAAGATCCCTTGGATAATGAAGCTTTTCCCTAAAATGGTGCTAAGGAATAAAATATCATTTATAGACATCATTTTACTTTTGCTTTTCAACTACCAGCAGAGAGCATGCAAAGGAGCTTTTTATTCCTGCTTTTGTGTTCCTTAGTCAGCACCATCTTGGCCTCCAGCAGTTTGGCTTAATGAATCAGCTGCTCGTCACTCGGAGTGGACACTCCGGATACCATCTTGATGAAAACTCGTGTTTTAGGCATAAAAACGCCTTAAATGGTTCCAAGATATGAAAACATTCACAAATGGCTCAAGAATATGTTTTAGACTAAAAATGGGGGTTTAGGAGGCAAAATGGCCGAAATTGTTTAAATAAAATGCAAATAAAAGGCATGTAATAACTCTAAAATATAGAGTTATCAGTATGTTGGAGAAGTATGTTGCCGGGTTAAGTTGAATAACAACGGTGCTGGAACAAGTGGATTCGGGTCTAAGGACCAAGCTCAAGTGAAAGGATGTCAGTTTTTAACTAACATTGATAATAAATCTGAAAGTATTTATTATGTTTCACTCGTTCCAGAGTATTTCTATGTACAGGATGATGATTGTGCATGGTGGGTGGACTCGGGGGCAACGTGCCATGTTTGTAAAGATCAACGCTGGTTCGAGAAATTGACACCGGTTGAAGATGGATCTGTACTAAATATGCGGAACGAGTCGACCGCACCGATTTGTGGATTTGGAGTAGTTAGTTTAGAGTTTTCTTCTGGAAATCATGTTAGATTATCTGATGTTTTGTTTGTTCCTAAAATTCGAAAGAATTTAGTTAGTGGTCGTAGATTGAATTGTTTAGGGTATAGACAAGTTTATGATTCGGATAGGTATATTCTATCTCGATATGGTAAATTTGTTGGTTTTGGATATTTTTGATATTCATACAGATACATGTAAAACATGTATGCTTACGAAAGTCGCAAAACAACCCTTTCCAAATGTCGAAAGAAAATCGGCTGTTTTGGAACTTATACATATTGATTTATGTGACTTTCATTCTACTCCTTCGTTGGGTAATAAGAAGTATGTTGTCACATTTATTGATGACAACACTCAGTTTTACTATGTGTACTTGTTACATGCCAAAGATGAAGCTTTGGAAAAATTCAAAATATACAAAACCGAGGTTGAACTACAATTGGGTGGTTCAATTAAGCGTCTCCGAACTGATCGGGGAGGGGAATATATGGACCCTCAATACTTCCAATCAGTTGGTATAGTTCATGAGACTACGGCTCCGTACACACTTCAATAAAATAGGGTTTCCGAAAGGAAAAATCGAGTTTTAAAAGAAATTGTAAACTCGATGCTCTCAAACTCGGGTTTGAGTGAGAGATTTTGGGGAGAGGCTATGTTAACGGCCTGTTATATTTTGAATAGAGTTCCTAACAAACGGAACAAAACAACCCCATATGAACTATGGTTCAAGAAAACTCCAAGTTTGAATTATTTTCGAATTTGGGGTTGTCGGGCAGTTGTGAAACTACCTGAACCCAAAAGAAAGACTTTGGGTGAACGTGGAATTAATTGTATATTCATTGAGTATGCAGCAAATTCCAATGCATATATGTTCTATGTAATAGAATCTAATGATTCGGTATCGAAAAATACCGTTATCGAGTCGCGGGATGCGATTTTTGATGAGATGCGATTTTCATCTATCCAAAGGTCTAAGGATTTGATTGCTAGCACTAGTGAAGTGCAAAATCCAGAAAGTGTGGATGGCGTTTCAACTCCAGAAACGCAGTAGGTTCGTAAAAACAAAAGAGGCCGAATCGTCAAAAATTTCGGTGATGATTTTCAACTGTATTTGGTTGAAGGATCGAGAGATGATCTTGGGATTCAATACTCTTATTGTTACAGTATTGAAGATGATCCAAAGACCTTCCAAGAAGCTATGCAGTCTCGAGATGTCGCTTTTTGGAAAGAAGCAATTGATGACGAAATGTCATCGATTCTTGAGAATAACACCTGGGTGTTATCTGATTTGCCTGTAGGTTCTAAACCACTTGGATGCAAATGGATCTTCAAAAAGAAGATGAAAGTTGATGGGACAATTGATAAGTTCAAAGCCCGACTAGTCATTCAAGGGTTTCGACAAAAAACCAGGTATTGACTATTTCGATACGTATGCTCCGGTAGCTCGTATTTCGACTATTAGGTTGTTGGTTGCCTTGGCTGCAATTCACAACCTGGTTATCCATCAAATGGATGTTAAAACATCCTTCTTAAATGGTGATCTTCATGAAGAAGTTTACATGAAACAACCAGAAGGTTTCGTTATTCCCGGTAATGAACATAAGGTCTGTAAACTTGTGAAATCATTGTATGGGCTGAAACAAGCACCTAAACAATGGCATCAAAAGTTTAATGAGGTTATTTTAACATGTGGTTTTTCTTTTAACCAATGTGATAAAATGTGTTTATAGCATATTTGATGCTAAAGGTGCGGGTGTTATCATCTGTTTGTATGTGGATGACATGCTGATTTTTGGAGCTGATCAAAATCAGGTAGATGAAACTAAGAAGTTGTTATCATCTAACTTTTCCATGAAAGATATGGGGGAGGCTGATGTAATTCTTGGTAAAAGAGTTAAGCAGGTTAACAAAGGGATTGTTATGACACAGTCTCACTATATTGAGAAAATTCTCAAGAAGTTTAATTATAGTGATTGTTCTCCCGTGAGCACTCCTATGGATCCTAGTGTGAAATTAATGCCAAATACGGGCACTTCGATTTCAAAACTAGGATACTCTAAGGATATTGGTATCTTGATGTATGCCATGAGAAGTACTAGGCCCGATATAGCTTATGGCGTGGAACGGTTGAGTCGGTATACTAGTAATCCGAACACTCAACATTGGCAAGTGGTTCAAAGAGTATTTAAATATCTCAAGGGTACCATGGATTATGGTTTGAGTTATTTGGGATATCCTTCGGTGTTAGAAGGATACTCGGATGTAAGTTGGATATCTAATATGGAGGATCACTCTTCGACGAGTGGATGGGTATTTTTGCTTGGAGGTAGTGCCATTTCTTGGGCATCCAAGAAGCAGAGTTGTATTACAAACTCAACGATGGAATCTGAGTTTGTGGCTTTAGCCGTTGCCGGTAAAGAGGCAGAATGGTTAAAGAATCTTGTTTATGAGATTCCATTGTGGTCGAAGCCGATTGCACCTATTTATATTCATTGTGATAGTGCAACCACTTTGGCTAAGGCTTATAGCCAAGTATACAATGGAAAGTCTAGACACTTGGGTGTTAGACACAGTATGATTAGAGAATTGATCATGAATGGTGTAATCTCTGTTGAGTTTTTTAGATCGCAACAAATTTTGGCGGATCATCTGACCAAGGGTTTGGCAAGAGACTTAGTGCACAAGTCTGCCATTGGGATGGAATTAAAGTCCTTATAAATCTATAATGGTAAGACACCCAATTCCCCTCTAATATGACATTAGGGGCTTAGGAAAGCTCACACTTATAAGATTGGAACACATGATATATCATCCCAGGTATGTGTCCGGTACTACAGAAAGTTGGTTGAAATTTATCTTCTTAATAATTCCTTTGATAAAGTGTATTTGTAGGTACACGAAGTAAAGGAATTACCTATGTGATCGTGAAGTATAGCCGCATTTCAGAAGATTGGGGACTTGGCCTTTATACGATCATGAGAGGATTAGGACACTCGGTTTTATAATTGTGTCAAGTTTATTTTCTAGACGAGTAGGTGAAACTTGTATGTATTTTATCTTTAGGTATTCAAATGAGTTCATGGGTTCAATCATTGGGACACCTTGATTCTCGAATATTTAAAATGTGTAAAATACTAAGATGGGAATTCAATCGTTTCGATATTTTCATTTATGTGCAAGTTTGGTGTTATTCAATTTTAAGATGTTATTTCATGGGTCACACTAAAATGGGGAGGATTGTTGGTGATTTTAGTGTCACCGGCCCATTTATGTGATTGAAAATAACATGATGTCTATATAGGTTTTATACTGTGATCTAATTCAAGTTAGGTAGTGCGAAGTGCATGCTTGTTATAAGACGAGTATGAACCTGGTAACAACTGAATACAACAAGTTTCGACTGGAACCCAGTCAAGCTCGACTGGTTCCATTCAACCTCTGTGAATTTTGTGTTGGCATCTTGTGGAATACTTGACTGGGCCAGTAGAGCCAGTCGAGTCTATACTGGTTTTGATGCTGATATCCTCTGGAATACACGACTGGGCCAGTCGAGTCGATCGAGCTGTTATTGGACTTAGAGTAAAAGTGGGAAATAAGATTCAGAAGTTTTGAATGGTTTTCAGAAGTTCAGAAGCAGAAGTTCTGAATGTTTATACATAAGTTCTGAACGTTTATTCAGAAGTTATGAATGGTTTTCAGAAGCAGAAGTTCTGAACGGTTTTTCAGAAGTTTTCAATGGTCAGAAGTTCATAATGGTTTTCAGAAGTTCAGAAGAAGAAGTTCTGGAATAATCGACTGGGCTAGTCAAGCCAGTCGTGCTCTGGACTTGGTCTTCAGAAGTTCCGAACTTGGGCTTCAAAAGTTCCGAACTTGGTTCTGAACTTTGGTCTTCTGAAGATAAATTCTGAAACGGTTACTGTGCATTAATTGTGCAGTTATTGAGTAGTTACAAGAAATTGTATAACTTACTACTACTCCTAAATTTCAGCCATGATTATTATTGCAGTTACGTTATTTTGAGTATAAATAAGAATTTATACTCATGGTTTTAGATACGGTTTTTTGAACACTCCCATATACTCTCCAGAAAATTTGTTTTCGTTTTTGTGCCTAAATTTGAAAGTGTTTTGAGTCTTATCCCATATTGAATTTTGTGAAACCTAAGCATAGGGTCGAAATATCAATTCGGAAAGTGTCTCACACGTTTCTCAGTATAATCCAGTAATCGACTCACCCTTATTTTGCCTACCTGTTCCTAAACTACTTGGATTAGCGTTTTGGGAGCTTATTGTCATTTTTTTCAATTATAACTCTCATTAATATTATTTATTATTTTTATTTTTCAATATGTCTTTTTTGGTCATTTTACATTCTTATAATCTAGTTTTGTCAAACATGATATTTTTCATCAAGTAGCGTATCAGTCATCCGCTAACTTATCAGCTACCCACTAGCTTATCAGCTAGTTTGCCAAAGATAGCCTAAAACGAATATATCGTGCAATTTCGACAGATTTTATCAAACCAAACACCGCTTAAATCTTCTATTTTATATCTTTTGTTTGAATAATTGTTGAAAATTTCTAAATTACTTTCAATTGATATTATATATATCCATATTAAGCAGCACTATAAAAATTAAAAGAAAATCTAATTCTTTTAATAAAACAATTTAAAAAAACACAAACATTTAATTGTAAATGAACAATTTTTAACCCGTTTTAGTTCTAGCTTAACCTTTTTTTTTCATTCGTTAATAATAAAATATATTGTCTTTCAATATATATATATATATATAAGGACGGGTTCAAATGAGAACTTAAATTTGGTTGTGAATATGACACGTGTCGCGCTTTTATTTGTTCTTATATATATATATATTAAGTTCTCATTCCTTATATATATATATATATAAGAACAAATGAAAGCGCGACACGTGTCATATTCAGACTGAATAATCATAGAAATATTCAGACTGTATATATTTCTGAATAATGCTTATTCAGACAGAATAAATGCTTATAAGTCTGAATATTTCTTTTATTATTCAGTTTGAATAATCAAATTCAGACACGTGTCGCGTTCTCATTTGTCCTCACGTACACAACCAAATTTGAGTTACATTTGAACTTCTCTCTCTCTCTTTATATATATATATATATATATATAGTGAGGCGGGTTCAAATGAGAACTCAAATTCGGTTGTGAACGTAAGGACAAATAAGAGCGCCACACGTGTAATATTCAGTCTGAATAATTTACATTCAGACACGTGTCGCACTCTTGTTTGTCTTCACCGCTCTCTCTCTCTCTCTCTCTCTCTCTATATATATATATATATATATATATATATATAGGGAGCTTCAAGTGAAAACGCTAAAAAAAGAGAAAACCGAAGAACACCATGGGAGGCTTCCATGTGGACGGCATGCACTAATATATACCGGTAATTTGTAACATGCATTAGTGAATATTCATCAATGCATCTCTATTGATAGATGCATTGATGCATAGGAACAAAAACTACCGGTATGCATCAGTGCATACCATCCACATGGAAGCCTCCCAAGGTGTTCTTCAGCTTTCTCTTTTTTTTGAGCGTTTTCCCTTGAAACTCTATATATATATATATATATATAGGGGTGGTATCCGTTGCAAACTAATCGATTTTTGCAAACTGTGCAAATTCGTCGTGAACACAATGATAAAGCACCAATTGGATATTCATGAATGTTGAAAGTGTTCACGAATGGTGAAAGTGTATTCACGAATGGCAAAAGTAAATTCATGAATGAGAAAACTTGCCGGAAAACTCGCCAGAGAAGACGAAGTCGTCAGAAAGTGTGTTCATGATAGGAAATTAGTAAATATTAATTTAAAAATGGTTAAATTATAAAATGATGATGATACCCACAATAAATTAATAAACTATTAATAAAATACTAAAACAATATTATCCACATGGCTTATTTCTATTGGATAATGGTGAGTTTGCAAATTTTGAATAGTTTGCAATGGATACCACCCCTATATACATATATATTTAATATTAGGGAAAATATTGTATAGTTTGCAACGGATACCACCCCTATATATATATTAAATAATATTAGGATAAATTACATTTTCGGTTCCTATGGTTTTGTTCAAATGTTTTGTTTTCACTCTTATAATTTACATTTCAGTGTTAGTTTAGTCCTTATAATTCATAACTTTATATATTTTTGCTCTTATGATTTACAACTCTTTACTCTTTTAATCCTTATACTAAAAGGTACGGGTTAGACTTAAGAACGAAAATAGCAATGACATGCAGACAAAAATCACAATTTTAGAGCCATAGGCTCGAAAGTCGTAATTTTTAACAAAATACCTGGAAAAAAACGTAATTTACTCTTAAAATTAACTTATTTAAAAAAAAATATTTTCAAACAGTGACACCATTTGACTATAAAAAACAAAGAGGGCAATTTTTTTCGAACAGTGGCCACCATTTTGGGGGTGGCAATGGGTAGGGTTGGGTTGGGTTCAGGTTCAACCCACTTATTAAACAGGTTGAAAATCTTAACCTAATCCAACCCATTTAATGAGATTTTCAACCCAACCCAACATGCTACTTAAATAGGTTGATAGCGGGTTGACCTATTTATGATTTATTTTCAACCCAACCTATTAAATAAGTGGGTTGAACCTGGATTGACTCATTTAATTTTAAATTTTTAGATAAAATAAAAAGAATTTAGACTATTTAATTTTATTAATAAAACAAAATCACAAATACAAATACAAATAAATTGTTCAAAGTTTGAATAAAACACAACCATAAATGCAATAAATTGTTCAGATATATAAGGATCTACCTAAGTTATTTTAATTTATGTTGAATCCTTGAAGGCGGACGATAGAATGAGAGAGAGCCGAGAGGGAGACTTGTAGGTGCGTTGTATATTAGATATTATAATTAAAAATAAAAATAAAATATATAATTTTTTAAATGGATTGTATATGGGTTGAAAACATGTCGAGAATTTCAATCCAACCCAACCCATTTATTAAATGGGTTGGATGGGTTGACCCATTTAACCTAAATGAGTTGAAAATCTCAACCCAGCATGCTAATTTTACATTAAGTTTGGGTTAGGTTAACGAGTTGGGTTACTTTTTGCCACCCCTAATTTGAATATAAAAAAACAAATAGAGTGAATTTTCTTTCTAAACAGTGACACCATTTGACTAAAAAATTAACACTAACAGAATTTGAATTCGGACCTAAGATGGAAGAAAAGTCTTGCAAGTACCAAAAAAACTTATTTCAATTTTAATTTCAATTCCACTAATTGAAACTTTTAAAATAATATGGTTACATCTACTAAAACAATACAGTTATTCTTTCTAAACTTAAACTTTTTATAGCTTTCAACTGAGAAATAACACGGTGACACCAAGTTGGGTTCATTCTACACCAGAAAGTCAAATTGTGATTAATTTATATTTATAAACATAAAATTAATGGTTGACTTTGCTTTCTTGAAGAAGAAGTAAAGTGCTAAACCCATTATTAGCCGTCAAGTGAGACTCATGGGTTTCAATTGGTCAACTTAAATAAAATGCCGGTCAACTTAAAGATGAATGAAGTGAAATCAAGATTTCGACTTTGAGCCACCAAAATATAGGAGTTATTTTTAAATAGATAGTTTTCAAATCCATGATGTTTTGAGGGTGTTGATATTTGTTGAATCATTTAGTGTAAGATGATTAAATAATTATAATAAGTAAGAAATTTTTATGATATAGTGTAAGATGATTAAATAATTATAAAGATTAAGAAATTCTTATGATATAGTGTAAAATAAAATATAATTGTTTAATAATTGTTCAAATGAAATTAAGACGCTAAATGATTAAAGGAGGCTCGAGATCAATGGCTGATCCAGGAATGTTATCCAGTGGGGTCACGTTTAAGATAGACTAAAAGCTTGCAAAATCGTCTAACATGTTTTTAGCCTAATTACATTGTTTCGAGAAATTTTTTAAGGTTTTTGGTTCATGTTGAGAGATTTTTTAAAGTTTTTATCGATTTCGATGGACTTTAGGTTTTTTTGATTGATTTCAAGAGACATTTTTTGGTTTTTTGGTTGATTTCAATGGACTTTTTTGATTTTTTGGTTGATTTCAAGAGACGTTTTTAGAGTCGATGATGGTCGGTTAGGGTTGTGGGGTCCCTTGCAAAAAATCACTAGGGGGAACTAAGTGAGAATCTAAATAAATATAACTTTTTAATACTTGTAAATTTTGTTCTTTTTTGGTTTTCAATGGGGCCCTTTCCCCCTGCTTTACTGTTATACCCAAAATTAACGCCGTTAACTCCGTTAAGTTTCGTTAGAATTCTACAGTTAACTCCGTTAGAAAATGTTATAACTTGACTAACCAAGTACTAACCGTGCGACCAAACGTCGTTAATGATATATCCGTTATACCGTTATCCCTGTATTTATATCATTTTCAGTTACGAGTCAAAGACTTTATGAAGACATTATGGCGACATTGAAGACAAATCATGAAGACTCGTCCGTTATGACCATTTGGCCGTTACCAAGACCATCATCCGAGTTCAAGTATAAAAGGATAGCTCAAATCAACAGGAAAGACACAGTGAAACACAGTGAAATACTGAGAAAAGCTCTGAGTACACTTTGATGAACTTATGACACCACAGTCCAAACCCACATCTCCTACGATGTGTGACAGGAGGATCCGATGTGTGTGGATTAACATACTCAGCCGCTAAAAGACACGCGGGGCAAAAGTTTGACGAATCCAACATCCCCGTTGATATCAAAAAGAATACGACAGAAAGCTCGACTCTATGACAGTAATATTCAGCGACGAAGATCTAAGCGACACCAGACGCTAGGGGTGAGCATCGGAACCGGGTACCCGCCTTTGGAACTGGAACCGCTTTGGAACTGCCGGTTCCGGAACCGGAACCGATGTGATTGGTTCAGGTTCCGGTTCCTAAAATATGGAACCGATCAGGACTGGTTCCAGTTCCGGTTCTCATTTTTTTGGAACCGTTACCCGCTGGGTACCCGCTAACCGCCACTTTTTAATAAAAAATATTTTATATATTTATAAATAATAAATAAAAACTCAAATTTTCAAGTTTGTTTATGTAATAATTAGTTTTTATCAGATTAGTTTTGATCATTTGTTGTGTTTATTACTTTAAGTCGGTATTTTATAGTTTATAATTATATTTTTATCGTATGCAATGTAAAAAATAAAAATAAAAAAGTTGAAACCGGGTACCCGGTACCGGAACCGGTTCCCATCGGTTACGGTTCCGGTTCCGGTTCCAGATTTCCAGGAACCGCCAATTCCGGTTCTGGTTCTGGTTCCATAAAAAATGACCGGGTATCCGGTTTTGCTGACCCCTACCAGACGCAGACATCATGATGGCCTTGTCGTCCAACTCACCATCGGGAATTGTCTTACCAAAAGAATTCTCGTCGACGGAGGAAGTTCACCCAATATCATCTTTCTCAATACCTTCAAAGCTTTGGGGATAAGCGAGGAAGAAGTCGTACGACGATCAACAGTCTTAGTTGGCTTCAATGGTGACGCATCCACGACATTGGGCGAAATTACGCTACCCATCTTTGTGAAAGGAGTCAATAAATCGACTCGCTTTAACGTGGTCGAGTGTTCCTTAGCTTACAATGTAATCCTTGGAAGACCCTGGATACATGATATGAAGGCAGTCCCCTCGACGTACCATCAGACGATAAAATTCCTACTCCCTGGGGGGTATAGGAAATAAGAAGCGAACGAAAAGACGCAATAAAATGCTACAAAGTCGCAATGAGACCTCGAAAGCAGAGCATCTATCAATTACAGAGCCAGGAGGACGACAAGTCCCCTGACGACTACGGCCTCCAGGAAATCGCCTTGGATCCAGCTAGACCTGAACGCACAGTATTCCTGGGGGCATCCTTGGACGAAGAAATAAAGAATGATCTCATACGATTCCTAAGGGACCACTCCCATTGTATTGCTTGGACGCGCGAAGATATGGTCGGCATAGACCCGAGTATCATATCACATAAGTTGGACGTGGACACAAGCTTTCCCCCGATCAAGCAAAAGCGGAGGAAGTTTGCACCTGAAAGGAACAATATTATCAATGAAGAGGTCGACAACTTGCTGAAATCTAGAAAGATTAGAGAGGTCAAGTATCCAGAATGGCTGGCCAACGTTGATGTGGTCAGGAAAAAGAATGAAAAGTGGCGAGTTTCTATTGATTTTACTGACTTGAACAAGGCATGTCCCAAAGATCCTTTTCCTCTTCCACACATCGATGCCATGGTCGACGCCACAGCTGGACATGAACTCTTAACATTCATGGACGCATATTCTGGATATAATCAAATACTCATGCATCCGGACGATCAAGAAAAGACAGTCTTCATGACAGAGAAGGGCATCTATTGCTACAAAGTAATGCCGTTCGGTCTAAAGAACGCCGGATCAACGTACCAACGACTCGTCAACCTTATGTTTAAAGATTTTCTGGGCAAGACAATGGAAGTATACATCGATGATATGCTCTTAAAGTCAAAGCGCACGATCGACCATATTGAGCATCTCAAAGAATCCTTTGAAATCCTAAGGAAATACGATATGAAGCTGAATCCAACTAAATGCTCCTTTGGAGTTTGCGCGGGAAGATTCTTGGGACACATGGTGACGCGTCGAGCCATTGAAGCTAGTCCAGATCAAATCAAAGCAATCCTCGACTTACGATCACCAAAGAACCTGAAAGAAGTACAATGCTTGACTGGGAGGGTCGCAGCTTTAAATCGTTTTATTTCGAAATCGTTAGACAGGTGTCATTTATTCTACAACGTCCTCAGGAAAAATAAAGGTTTTGACTGGACTGATAGTCACGAAAGAGTGTTAGGTGAGCATAGGAAATACATGATGTCTCCACCTCTTTTGTCGAAACCAAAAGATCACGAAATCTTGTACCTATACTTATCGGTAAGTAACACTTCCGTAAGTTCGGTGCTGGTTCGAGAAGACGAAAACCAGCAAAAACCGATATATTACGTGAATAAATCCCTCGTTGATGCAGAAACAAGATATTCATCAATGGAAAAGTTACTCCTGTCATTAGTGACTTCCGTAAAGAAGTTACGACATTACTTCGAAACTCATCCAGTTGCTGTCTTCACCAACTACCCGCTCAAGTCCGTCTTAAGGAAGCCAGAGTTAACTGGTAGACTCCCGAAATGGAGCATTTATTTAAGTGGTTACGACATCTCCTTTATTCCACGAATAACAAAAAAGTCGCAAGCAATTGCTGACTTCATGCCAGAGTTTACACCCGACCTGGAGAAGGAAGCCATCGCAGAGAATTCATCTGTGGTGAATTTAGACGATAACCAATGGACGATCTACGTTGATGTATCGTCCAACATACGTGGAACCGGCTTGGGACTCGTCCTAAAATCACCACAGGGGGGCATAATTGTATATTCGATATCTTGCGACTTCAAAGCAGCAAACAACGAAGCAGAATATGAAGCATTGATCGCAGGACTAGGAATGGCCCACGAGGTGGGGGTAAAACATCTCTTGGTTAAAAGTGATTCCTTGTTGATCGTTAATCAGCTGAACGGGGAATTCGCGACTTAAGGCACACGAACGAAAAACTATTTTGAGGTCGCAAAAGAAAAAATGAAAAACTTCGAATCTTGTACAATACAGCAAATACCAAGAGATCAGAACATGCAGGGAGACGCGTTAGCTAACTTGGGGTCCGCCCTCAGTAAATCCAAATTTGACAATATACCAATAATTTATTTGGAATCTCCATCGATCGAGAAGCATGATGTCGCAGTCATAACCAGTAACGACGAGGACGAATGGTTCAAAGAAGTAAAAGACTAGCTCAGAGATGGTCAATTACCAGAAGACAAACTGAAAGCCAGGCAAATACGATTTAAATCTTCCAAATACGTTATAATGCACGATCGTCTTTACAAAAGATCTTCTACCGGGTTAAACCTACGATGTGTAAATAAAGGTCAAGTAGAAGAAATTCTCCGAGAAATGCACGAAGGCGAGTGTGGGAATCATTCTGGAGGTTGAAGTCTGGCGAATCGAATCTCACGACGAGGATATTACTGGCCGATGTTGCGTCAGGACGCGTTCAAGTACAAACAAAATTGTGATTCGTGTCAAAGACACGCAAGCACGACTCATAAGCCTTCGGAAAATTTACATTCGACGCTGACCCCATGGCCGGTCATGCGTTGGGGAATGGATATAGTCGGGAAATTACCTCCAGACCCCGGATAAAAAGTGTTTCTCCTGGTGCTTACAGACTATTTTTCTAAATGGATTGCAACTGCTGCTTTTTCCCAAGTACATGATAAAAACGTTATTGCCTTTATCCAAACTAATATAATCTGTAGATTTGGGATCCCGTCAGAAATAGTATGCGACAACGGATCTCAATTCATAAGTGAGAAAACAAGAAAGTTCTGTGAAGATCGCCACATTAAACTCATAACCTCAACGCCTAGATACCCACAGTCGAATGGACTAGCTGAGTCAAGCAACAAGACTATTATCAACACTATCAAGAGACATCTTAGTTCTGCGAAAGGAAAATGGGTAGAGCAACTCCCGATGGTTCTATGGGCTAATCGAACAACACCCCGATCCGCCACCGGACATACACTTTTCTCTCTAGTCGATGGGTGCGAAGCAGTGCTACCTATCGAAATCAGATTACCTGTTACTAGACATACAACGGTCGAACAAAATTTGATCGACCTCAGTTACGACGTTGATGGATTGGAAGAACTAAGGGAAGTTGCACTCATTCGAATGGCTACCCAACAGTAGGCTGTCGCCAGAAATTTTAACAAGAATGTAAGGGTCAAAACTTTCCAAGAGGGAGACTATGTTTTATGACGTGTCTTCCAAAATACCCAAGAGCTTAACGCAGGAAAATTAGCACCCAAAAGGGAAGGACCATATAAAATTACCCAAGTCGTGGGAAAAGCGGCTTATCACCTACAAAATATGACTGGTCGGAATATCCCACGGAGCTGAAACGCCACTCATCTCAGGAAGTATTTCTTTTAAAATTTGCAAGTTCTTATCGCATGTTTATTCCCTTTATTTTTCTATATGCGATTACTAACTTGAGCGTCGGAGGGTCGTTGGTCAAACCAACGACCACCTCTAACGTTTTCTTTCGATCGCAGGTATGCTGGAAGTCACAAGAACCCACGAAGCGATATAAAAATACATATATAAACAAAAGCCCAAGTCATGGCAAAAGGTGAATAAATTAAAATTTCCTTTCAAAAAATGGCCCGACTCAAAATGTCGCCCATAACAAAAGTATAAAAACAAAAGGAAAATCAAGGGGCAGGAGGGGTGAACTTCGCCAGTTGACCATTAAGGTCGTCGATCTTTGCTTGGGCCTCGTTCAGTTGAGACCTGATACCACCGACTTCAGTAACCATCCGGATAAGGGTCGTCTCCAACTCGGCCTCCAAAACCCTTTTCTCTCCAGGGTGACCTCCAAGCATCGTCGGAGATCAGAACTAACGCTCTGTTCTCGAGCAAGGTTTTCTTGAACCTCCTCGAAACGGGAAGAGATCTCCTCATCTTTAGCCGATGCATCCTCTTCCATCGCTTGCAAAGCCTCCTCCCGATCACGAACTCTTATCTCCAGGCTGGAAGCCATGGTCACAACCTGGCCAATCAACGCCTGAAGGGCCTGAAAAAGACACCGATTGAAAAACATCAGGGATGCATAACGCACAACCGCTGACACGCACGACGCATGACGCATGATTATTAAAAACGTAAGACGCATAAAAATCATAAGCTACCTGAAAAGAAGGGACGGGGAACTCGGTGTCATCGCCAAATATGGACGGGCTTCCCTCCATAGGTTTCTTCCCTTTGTCCCTCGATGGGGTAGAAGAACCAGTTATGTGCGATGGCCTAACGACCATCGACGTCTTCCCCTTCTTGGAACTAGAAGTTCCAAAGGACGGTTCTCTCAGGATCGACCCAGAAGCGCCTTGTCGACCCGCGCCCCTACATGCAGGCAAAATCCTTCGACCATGGGGAAACTCCCCCGATTTTCCTAAAACAGTGAGGAAAAAGAATGAGGAGACAAAAGCTTCATTAGGACAAAAAGAAAGATTGTTCAATACCTATTCCTTCTCCCTCTGGCTCTGAATCGGATGAGATGCCCTGATGAAGGTAACACCCTCATCCTCCTTATCCGCAGTATCCTCACCCTCATCCTTCTCATCCATAGGAACTACGCCCTCTCTTGGATCGTAGACCTGGAACTCCCGGTAAGGAATCTGCCGGAAGAGCATAAGTTTGGCCGACGACTCAGGCACGGGTGCAAGTTCGCACGTCACGCCTGAAAGCCAAGACAGAAAAAGAGTTAAATAGGAATCCTATTCCTACCAAAAATAAAGAGAACGTCGTTTACCTTGCATAGGCCACCCGTAGACGATCCAGTTCTCGACAGGGGCACAAGATGCCAAACTACATAACACATAGCGACTCTTCCAGCCACGATCGTTCACTTCAGTACCAGGTATCAGCGCCTAGTCCCGTCGATCCTTGGAATAAGGGCTGAATCGACGATTAGCGTCAGCTTTGACCGTGTAGGCCAAAACTAGCTCATAGACGGTGAAAGGGGAAACTCAATCAGTCGTCAATCGCTCTATAGTCAGAACGATCCTCCAAAATTGGGGCATTAACTGCGCCGGGGATATCTTGAATCGACCGAGAAAATCCCTTACCAAATAAGAGAATCCCTATGTGAAACCAATCTTAAAAGGGTATTCGTAAAGGACGAAACGACCAGCAGAACATTCCTCCGCTCTAAGATTACCAGGACTCTCTAACTGAACATAGTCAGGGAGCCATGCTAAGTTCTTGAAAGCAAGAAGGTCGTCTGGCGACGATATCGTACTTAATAAACTTGACATTCTTGGTGAAAGAAAAAGTTTGCTCTTATACGAAGAATTGCAGGTTCTTTAAAAAAGCGAAGAAGAAGGCCTGGATTTAAGAAGCCAAATCGTTTCCTTTTATGCGAAAATAAAAGACGATTTTATTTCTCCCCAGATCGACAGCTGTTGATCAAGGTCTCGCATGCAATCGCTAGATCCTCGGCACCTGTCCCTCGCCTATGTCATCCATGTATCATGCGGGTGACATCATCATCGTTATCCCAAATCAAACCAGGACTAAACTAATTACTATTCCAAACCGAATCGGTTACCGCATTGATCGATATAGTTGCCAAAGATTTGGTCGCATGACAGAATAAATTCTTGAAATAATTTCCCGCAAAAAATTTCAAAAATTTAGGGGCAAACTGTTATACCCAAAATTAACATCGTTAACTCCGTTAGGTTTCGTTAGAATTCTGCCGTTAACTCTGTTAGAGAATGTTATAACTTGACTAACGAAGTACTAACCGCGCGACCTAACGTCGTTAATGATATATCCGTTATACCGTTATCCCTGTATTTATATCATTTTCAGTTACGAGTCAAAGGCTTTATGAAGACATTATGGCGACATTGAAGACAAATCATGAAGACTCGTCCGTTATGACCGTTTGGCCGTTACCAAGACCATCATCCGAGTTCAAGTATAAAAGGATAGCCCAAATCAACAGGAAAGACACAGTGAAACACAGCAAAATACTGAGAAAAGCTCTGAGTACACTTTGACGAACTTACGACACCACAGTCCAAACTGACGACAACAGCGCCGTAAGTTACGACAACAGTCGTAGACACACGACCTATCATTCATACCGTTTTTGTAACCTTGTTTATTGTTATTAAGGCCGACGTCCCTGTTTGGGGTCCTATTTTCTTAGTGCATCGACGATCCCGTTACGGTCGTCCGCGGTTTTCTCTCGGAAGGGAGTTTTCCATGTCAACAATTCTTTGTGTCGTTTAAATTCTGTTTGTTTGTTTTTCGAATTGGTTTTCTTTCTTTAGTTGATAAAGGTCCGAATCGTTAGTCTACTATTAAGTCATTTTTTGGCATTAACATTTACAAGGCTAAGTCCGCCACTACTCAAGATACAAAATTATTTAGAGACTTTTAAAACTAATAAAGATATAATTTTTTGCCAAATAAAATTTACATCTGAACGATTCAGATGATATCTCTTAATAAAACTATTAATCGGTACAGAAACAGTCCCTAAAGGTTGTTTATCAAACTCTTGTTAAGTATTAGATCATTTCTAACCGCTTCTCTAGAATATATAAAATTAATTTTTTGTTATCTATAATGTTCTCGGAGCATTTTTATCTTATTCTCTAAAATTAGTTATGTGCCTGCTGCAATACCACGGAAAATCAAATATAAAAAATCTAATGAAGTTATTTATTAAAAAATCTGAAATTTATATTTTATTTATATTTAAACAAAATAAAATTACCATATTTTACTTTTCAGTTAATGATGAACCATGCAAAATGAAGGTCAATAAATCAAATAATTAAAACTTAATTTAGCTATATATTACTAACATTCAAAATTAATGTTTAAACAAAATAAAATCATAAATCTTTCGTATCCTACCATTCAATTTTATTGCTTCATGTAAAACAAATATTATTTGCTAAAGCATAAGGATTACAAAATTACCATTCGCAGTTCATGTATGTAGATATATTGTTTTTCTTGCTAACTCACATTTGCAGTAATATTGTTTTTTTTTCTAACTCATGTTTGTAGATATATTGTTTGTAATAACCTAAATCTTAAACTAATTAATCTTAGACATTGGAATAAATTGATGGGCTGATAATATTATTGGGTAATAAGCCCATACTATTTATATGGGAGGAAGAGAGGAAAACCCTCATTCTCATCCTTATTCCTTGAAATTGAAGAGTGTGTGGTGTGTAAAATGTAAGGAGCAAGCTAGGAGGAGAAAGGAGCTAAGGACACTTCATTTCATCAGGTTTATGTTTCTTCTTTCATTACAAATCTCTTCAACGGTGTGATTTTGAGTCTAAGAGTAATCTAGGGTTCTAAACTCTTAAGTTTTGTAGATTGGAATTTCAACTTGATGAATCAAATTATCATCTTTGGGTATTCTTTGGATGGAGTTGGGTTTAATTGTTCTTTCTTAGAAGTATTCACCCATTTGATGTGTTTTGTGGTAAACTTCATTGTTGATGAACCTCAAGCTTTATTTGGGTTAATTAGTGGCTGAATCTTGCTCAAATGGTTAGTTTTGATGTTGGGTTTGATTTAGGATTATTACCAATCATTAATTATAGCTCTTGGTCAATAGAATTCGTTTAGGTTGTTTGGCGAATGAATTCTATCTTCAATTATGTTATTTGAGGGTTAGAAATCGATGCAGGTATGAAAATGGTTGGGTTTGGGAGATGTTTTGTGCAGCAGTGACGAGTTACACTTAACAGTGAGTTCTACGGCTTTCCGCGCGGGTTGTGGCTGTGTTACTCATTGTTTGAAGTGCGGTCTAGCCCGTTTCGATTCTCGTCTCGAGTCAGAGTTCGATCCATCTTTCTAAGGGTTCATTAGATGGTTTTACTTAAGGTTAACACCTATTTTATCTTGGTGAAATTTGGCGTTCGGTTTGGGAATTTTGATCGTTTTGGGCTTGGAAGTAATTGATGCATCATCAGGTGAGGTCCCTTGACTTTCAAACTATATATTTGGCAATGGCATTATATGCTTCACTGATTATGGTAATTGAATTCGTAAGCATGCTAAATGTTTTTATAAATTGCTTGGTTGAAAGGTTGGACTATATCATGATATGTGTGGATGATTGGACATGCATAATAGTTCTAGTATACCTCGAGACCATGCAAATCTCTTGGGAGTTAATATCCGTGTACCTTGAATTCATTTCGTAGGTACATTGGATGGGCACCACTTTGGACCATTCATTAGAGTCGTATGGGGAATCGTGTGAACGTATAGCTTAGTTGCATGGGGAATTGTGCGGCAAGCGTTGGTCTACGACTATTGTGCATGAACCAAATTGAGAGTTTACAACTCTCTTTATTTGAAATGCCATTTTTATAACTGTGGCTTTGTAGGGAATTCACTAGACCTTTTGGTCTAACCCTCGCTTTCAAAACAAAAACAATTTTCAGGTAAGACATTTGTTGAGAGCACGTCCAAGGGTAAGGGGAAGCTTTGAAGCTTATCTAGCATGGATGTGATAAGATTTGTGTCTGTTAAGTTAGATAATTTCTCGGCTATGGAAGTTTTTACCCGTAGTAAATATTAGAATGTAATAGATTCTAAAATTATTACTGGTTGGTTGGACATTATTTATGGTTTATTGCTTTATATGAGTTTGGGATGTTACTGTTTTTTTTTTCTAACTCATGTTTGCAGATATATTGTTTTTTTCTCTTTCTAATCCGATAGATAAAAATCAAATGTAGATCGAGAGGCATTCCATGAATGATCCCGAGCAATAAATCATGTAAAATAGTACCTCTCACAACCTATAAAAATAAATCGAATTCAACTCCAATAATTTTTCTATTTTATAGATTACAACATATAAAAATATTTCATATATTTGATAAAATATTTATTTGTCTATAATTTAATTCGTGGGAATATAATAAAAAAATATTTCTTTAGCACAATAATTATTTTTAGGGAGTTACCCGTATTTGAGGAATGTCACACTCTCGTCTTAAAGAATCCTTTGGAGCAAAAACTTTGTCTAAAATCCTCAAAATCTCTATTTTTTCAATTTTGAAGAATCTGTTGGTAATGCTATTTAAACCCCCAAACAACATGGCTCTAAATCGTAAAATAGGCATAATGTATGCATGTTCATCATGATACTAAACATAAATCACGACCATAGAGCAAGTATTTACCCAGTTGAGGCAAAAGGTTTCTGACAACCAGTCTTATGATAAGTGAAACTAAGCACTTCAAAGACCATTCCATGTAACAATTCGTTATTTAACTTCCGAACACTCGTACAAATGGTGCAAAAAAATAAAAGAATTGAAGTTCTCATTCTAATATAAGAAATTTTTGGAGTAGATGATAAGCATGCGTACATCTGATACCCATACCCTACCTCTGGATGTGATATATTAAAACTTGTTTGGTTTACACTAGTGTGTTGCATCTAACTTAATTGACGATGAAAGAAAAATGGGCAATCACGTAAATTCCAAAGCTGGCGAATAAGAATTATAAGATGTACATTACCAATTTGCATTACAACCTATAGTTACAATGAATCTTAAAGAACATCATCTAGTTTACAATAACGAAAAAGTTATCCGTTTAAGGAGGTTTTTACCTTCAGCATCTAAATGAACACTAATGTAATCCATATCTTGCCCTCCATAAGTACGTTTGATGTCATAATTCTCTTATAGTTTTTTTTATTTCTTCCATTCTCATTGAGTGGAAGCATAAATGCTCTAGTAAGAAGGAAGAATATCTAATAAAAAGGAGGATACACTCATTTAGTTCGATCTTGGATTCTCCAAAGCTTCTCAATATTAGACTATGTCCATGTAGAATTTACTAAAGCAAGATTTGCACAAGAACCAACAAATCCATATATCCAGCTAAAGAACGTGTAAGAAACAAGTTTGCATCCATGACAATTATTATTTCAGTAATTCAATCTTTCAGAAATGAGAATTATCTTAAGCAATCTGTATCATTACCAGTGGTGGGTTTGGGGTAAAAAATTCATGCTTTAAAAACTTATACATTGTGCTATGTAAGTTGCAATTCATAGTTTTTTGAGTTTTGTGTAGTAAATTATAGTACTTCATGAATTTAAGATTAGAAAATATATCCACTTGACTAAGAAAACTTCAAATCACATTTAAGCAAATAAAGTTAGAATTGTCTTTACTCGGTCAAGGTTCGATTTCTTATCATCAACAAAAGTGATACTTCATAGTTCACATGGTCGATCATGACATTTAAAATATAAATGCATTTGTTACAAAAAGAAAATATAAATTCAAAGTTCCCTTCTCCCATCCCCCTCGATTTTATGAAAAAAATTACACATTAGGTAATGTATTCTTCAATAGGAGAAAGATAAAGATCGTAGAGTAAAGTCCTCCATCACCAATGAACCTTCTTACCACATACATAATAAGATGTTAGCAGATATAGTGGTTTGGCTTACTCGTATGTTCTATCTAACTTAACTAATCCAAATTACAATGGGCCATCGTGTCAATTCTAGAGGTCGTAAATAAAAAAATAAGATGTAAACGTTAGGGATGATCACAAACCTTTTGACTTGCACTGCACCTTCCTCGCATTTTCAACTCTGCACCACCCGTTTGCATGACAACCTACAGTTACAATCAACCATAAAGAACATCATCCAATAAACAAAAAGAGAAAAGTGACTGATTTAAGTTGGCGGATACTTATCACAAATTATTTATTCAAGAGAACAATTTAGTCTAGTTTATACAAAGTTACAAACAACTTAATTCGTACAAGAATTAATTGAAAAAACAACCAAACAACCCCTAAGATAAAATAATTACTTTTAAAACCTTAAATCTTCAATAAAGCTATTGAAAGATGATACTTCAAAATAAAAGAATTGATCCAAGTATATTATGATCAACAAACTAAATTAAGGACCATTTCAACAAAGGTATCCATGTACAACATGATTAGCATCTCTATAATCAAACATGATCTCCCATCCAGAGTCTAATGCCATAAATCTATATTGCAAAATAAATTAAGTTTTCATCAAACATCCATAACATACCTCAATAAAGAGATATAACAATTTCAGATTGTGTACAAACGTTAAATGAAGCTACGAGGTTGAGTGGCCTTCTAGCAATTACCTTACTTATAGAGATAAAACATAAGCCTAATGAGACACATAGTCTATACATTTTAAAATAGAAGTTTTATTATCTTTTGATTGTGCAAGGATGTGACATCATTTTAAAGATTTAATACTCCTCTATTAAACCACAATGATAAGATGAAAACACACATCTTATAAATTTCCATGACAAGAAAGTTGAGATCCCTCACCATGTAGGGTTTTGCTAAGGCGGCATTCTTCACAGTGAGTTTGGAAGATAGAAAAATAGACCAAGTTCGCTTTTAAATGCAAACCTGGTGTAATGTTAGTGTAATAGCTTGAATTTAGGGGTCATCCTATAGACATAAACCCCTCAAGACTTTGCATAGGAGAAAGAAGTACTAAAGTGAACTCATAATTAGATCTGAAACCCCCAACCTAAGAACAAAAGTTGGCTAATTTTGAATATAAAAGCACCTGTTACTAGACATCAAGACAAAACCACAATCGGTACACAATCAACTAAAATTAAAAGAATAATTCAGATGCATTCACAATTTCATTATATATTTTTGCACAATGAATGTAGAAACCTTAATATAATATATGTGTCCCGTTAACTCATATAAATCGTGCATAACGTGTTTGTACCTTGTGCTTACCTGACTTGTACCTCGGACTAAATTGTGAAGTAATATCATACAAGGGGTCATATACGTACAAAATGAAACAAAAATTAACCTATATTGTTAAGTTTATACCTACTAGGGTATAAGGTTGAGAAATTAGACATGAGGGGTTAAAACCGCCAAATGCCTAAACTCTCAATAAATATAAAAGGGAGAATAATAGTGAGAATTAGAGAAAATTTCATTAATCATCATCTTCCTCTTCTTCTTCTTATGATCGACTCCATCACCTTCATCTCTAAAGCTTTTATTGTCTAAAATTATCTCAATTTACTGAGAGAATCAAAGAACAAATTACAAATTCGGAATCATCTCTTCAAATCCTTCTTAGAGGTATAACTTTCTATCATTTTATTTCATTTTATTATGTGTAAGTATGTTAGGATTATTGTGGTTAACTGCCATTTATGTTATGTTATGTTTAAGCTATGGGTTAGTGTTGCTAAGTTGTGCAATTATATAGATGTAAAAGCTTAGAATGGTTAACCTGATGAAGAGATGAAAAGGGTTAAATTATGTATTCAATATAGTTAGACTTGGTGTATAAGATTAACCACACACTAAGTGTTCTGTTAAATGTCTAAATGAGCAAAAATTGTGTCATTAAGCTTAGGGTCTTAATTATTAATCTTCATTGTAGTATTTAGTATGTTATGGTCTGTTTAGAATGTTTAAATGATGCAAATTATGAAATTTCAATCGTTAAAATGAATTGGTGAAAAATGTGGAAATTGGAAATTTGGACAGGCGGACAACCCCATGTCCAGTACTTTTACGATGCATAACTCTCAAACCGTACGTCCATATAAGCTCATATTTTGTAGTTGGAAAGCCTTTACTGTATACTACAACTGTTATGAAGAGTCGGAAATCCAATTATGACTCTAAGTGACTCAAAACAGTGTGTTTTTAGGGTTGTTTGTTGTGTATACGGATCATAGCTGCTGTTTTGTTTAAGTCATATCTCATAGATGGAGTATCCAAATGAGTTGATTCCAAAGCCAACAAACTCATAAGAGTTCGTTCTACAACTTTCATTTAGATTATAAAACTTGGATTGACCTCTAAATAGGGTGAAAATTATCAAAAAGAAGAAGGATAGAAACTGTTGGAATGGAACCGTATAAGGCTAAAAATTGTGTCTTAGTTCTGAAATCGTATATGGTTGTACTTCTTGATGTATAAGTTGTTTAGGGTCATTAAGACCTAAGTAATTCTATTGGAATGGTTATGTCATGCGAATAATAACCCTTTATGTATTCGTTAGGCACGCGGGCGAGTCAAGTTTGATCTTGAATTCCATTTGATCGTGCGGTAATTGTCCAATTCGGTTAAGGTACAGATATCATACTTCACTTGACACGGGGATAACCATTTTTATAAGGCTTCCTAATCCGAATACGTTGATTCAAAATCTCCTTTATGTTTGTTAATATTATGGAACTTTGTTTCCTTTTGACTATGACTTACATTCTTATTTGGAACATTGATCATTTGACTTATTAAATTGTATCTGTTGTGAACTGGTAGTATAGACTCAATATTGGGAGCACCGGTATTGAGATGCTTCCATGGTGGCTAAAACTATCATGGTGTCCTCAATTGTGTATTGACTTGACTTGGTACCGGTCAATTAGAGGGCGTATAGATCGATCCTAAGAACCGTTATCGGATAATAATTATTGTCGTGGTTAAATACAAGGAGAGGATTTTTTTGTGTTATGCTCACACCCCTTTCCTCACTGACGCCCGAATGGACTGATCATCCTTTGGGAACAACGTATCCTCGTGGTCTTCAAACTCTTGATATGCCTTCGAGCCATTTGTTGCTTAACGTTCTTTTGAATTATCATTTAACGTTATGAATTCCCGTTGAACTTGTTATCTCATATTAATTGTTTAATTATTATTATCCGTTCACTGAACGTTAAGCTTAGCCGGGTTTTCTTTTTCCTCGGCAGGTACTTGACTTAGCTGGGATTTTGGGAAGAGAGCTGTGGAGATAAGATGATTGGAACTGTCTACTTTTGTTAAGCCGTTAAGGACTAATGTAAATATTATATACTTGTACCTTGGGACCATATTTTGATGTACGATGTTATCTCCGTTAGTGGTTATGTAATTATTATGTTATGTAAATTATGTTAGTTGCTCTGCCTTAGGCAGTTGTTGTGTTATAGTTACTCTAAAACAAATTATGGCATGTTCCGTCCTTGAACCACGCGGGACGGGGGTATTACACTTAAATTGTTCCAACACTGTAAAAAACGAAAGAAGGAAAAATAAAGAGAGAAATGTGGAATGATCACCTACGGTTGCCAGAATTGTAACATCCGGATTTTTTGTCCCAGTTGAAGAAAACGTTGAACCGGACGATCTAATAAAGAAGAGTTAATTTCAGAGTTTGAGTAGTGGTGCCATGAGATAGTAACATCTGTCACAATAGAACCAATGGTACTGGGTGTATGGTCGTCTCGACTATTGTGCCATACGGTTGTGACAACTATCATAATAGCACCGGTGTCACCTAATGGTTGGTGGCCCCGATAATTGTGTCATGCATTTGTGGCAATCGCACAATGGATCAACCAGATCTTTAGTAAAGTGGAATCACGAGTCCTCTATGTGTTTCACCCAAATCCCGAATCCGATTTGGGCGATTCAAAATGCTGTGGATTCGTATTTCGAAGCTCTTCAAGATGCAAGCAATGAGTATTGGATATTCTTCAAAGAGATGTGGTTCCTACAAGTCGAACAGTAAGCCTTTGGGGAATTTTACACCATATCTAGGGTTCGGTTTATGGTTTTGATTTAGGGTTTTTTTGTGGCGTATTTTGGGTTTGTTTGTGATATAGATGAAGGTCCTAGTGATGAATGTGGTGGATCTGAAGCTCTCTCCAAAAGAAACACGTGTTGTGGGGTAAAACCTAGATTTAGCCTAAATATAGCAATGTGAATTCAAATTACTTTGTGAAAACTAAGTACATGCCAAAAATGTCCATTTTGAAGTATTAACATGTTTATTTACTAGTTATCAAATGTTTCGAGAACTTGATAGAATTTACATACATGGTGTTCTTGGGTTAATACATTTTGAAAATGTTTATATTTTTGTTTTTGGACATGATGGTAAATAAATCATAAATATGGGTTATTTTGATGGATCATCTTTTAAATGGAGATCGTTCGGTGTTTAATGCATTTTAGAGTATTTGGTTGAAAAATGCATATTATTGAGTTATGGGGTATTTTAGAGAAAATAAATGGTTTGGTTTGTTTGGAAAATGATTCGTCCTGATCAATGCTGGGTTCTGAGTTAAGAATATATTTGGAACATGTATTTGCATAAATGTCGGTTAAATGCATTTTATTGTTTCTGATGACTTTTATAAAATAGTCTTTTGGTTGTTGAGCTTTTGCTCGGTTTTGACTAAAATAAGTCTTGAAAATATTTGTCCGATTTAAATAGCTCTATTTCAAGATTTTAGAGTTGTATGCAATTAAGGCATCTTTATTTGATAAACTACACGTTTTGGGTGCGTTAGTCATTCATGTAGAATTGTGTAATTTTATGACTAGAATGTAATGGATCCATAAGCATAAAAGTCGACTTTTATAATTATCAAGGTATAGACCTAATTTGGTTGAACTTGTTTGGGTTATAAATATCAAGGTATAGACCTAATTTGGTTGAACTTGTTACCCGTAAGCAAAAGACTTAGTATAGTTGAGCTTAACTACGCATTAAACTAAAGACCTAATTTGGTTGATCTCATTATCGGGTCTCCCCCGTAATCCTTAAGTCCATGTTCTCCCAAGAGCAATATACCAAGGTATAGACCTAATTTGGTTGAACTTGTTTGGGTTATAAATATCAAGGTATAGACCTAATTTGGTTGAACTTGTTTGGGTTATAAATATCAAGGTATAGACCTAATTTGGTTGAACTTGTTAACCGCAAGCAAAAGACTTAGTATGGTTGAGCTTAACTACGCATTAAACTAAAGACCTAATTTGGTTGATCTTAATGCAAACGGGTTTCCCCCGTCACTGAAAGTCGTTGTTGTTTGGGTAGAGTCTTATCTATATTGAGTATTATCTACAATTCATAAAATCGTATCATGGGAACTTAACCATATTTTGATATTTGGAGCATTTAAACATATTCACGTTTTAAGTGAGTAAAAAGTGTAGAGTTCGTGTTTGAACGGGTATTTGTGTTTTAAAGCTTTCATTTCTACGGTACTTGATTTAAAGCTTTTGTTATGGAAATAAATAATTTGGGAAAGATGTTGCTTCTATAATAAAGTCATTCTATTTGAGAAGTTATTTCATCAAACAATCTTTCAATTTCAAACGATTACAAATATATTATAAACTCTTGAGCTCACTAGGCGTTAACCTTTTTCTTTGTCGGCATGTGCATCAGGTTCTTGTTGGGGTTGGTACTAGCGACACGTGTAGACTTGAGTGCTAGGGAGTAGCATATTAAAGATCTAGCTTTTGGTGATGTTTTCCGCATTCGGAGATAGCGACTCTTTTGGTTTACTAACACCCGTCCATGATTATGTCTTAGTATAAGACTGGACCTTCTTCTATAGATGTTTATAAGGAATTGTTATTCAAGGAAATTTCAAGTATTGATTTATAAGAGAAGGATTTATTACTTATTTATTGTATTGATGAAAATTTTAAATTAGTCGCTCTTTCCAAATTTGAGGGTGTTACAGGAATCGACGAGAAAACTACCCTCAATACATGCCTTCGACATAAAATTTGTGTGAGGACAATCTGCGGGTTGGATTTCGATTCCCTTTGTCGAGATAAATACTTCTAGGGTTTTATACTGCACCAAAACCTTTGGACTTTCTGTAAGTCAAGAAGATTTTCTTGATGGTTTTGGTGGTGCTTGATCAATCGAGGGAGATAATGCACCGATTTGAAATGGAGAGGCCTGGGATTGGGGGTACTTTAACATCTCCACGAGTGTGAATTTTGAATGTGGTTTGGAAGGAGTGGGAGATGATCAGAGACGTGGAAGATAGGTTTGAGAGGAACGTGGTAGAGATGGTTCAGGGATAGGTCACTGATGCTTTCAAAATAGTACTTTAAGAAGGAAAACGTGTACTTCTTAATTTTCTGACAATAATTGAATAAGATTCTTTATAACATACTACAGATAAGGTTAGGATCAGGAAAAACAACAGGAAAACGAAATGTGAAGAACACCTTAATAAATGTTGATCAGCTCTTAATAAATGTGAAGAACACCTTAATAGGTTAAGCGTAAGTTGGGTCGGGACAGCAGCAGATTAGTGGGCTGCCCGTGGATGCCCGATACCGCCGGGAAGGCGTGAGTGCGTGTGTTCGTGGTAGTCGTTCGTTGGTTCGATGCCGCTATGCCTTTCAAAAAAAATGTTGATCAAACGATTATTAAAAATACCAATTAAAACAAAATTTTGAATGCAAAAAGGGTAAAATAATACATTTCATTAAAGGATAATCATTTTTATTTATTAAAATCCCTTAAATAAAGAAAATTTACAATAATTTAAGGAAACTTCATTTATCCTCTAAAAATCTAAAAAAAAAATTCTACTATCTACAAAAATAATATTCTACAATTTACGAAAAAGTATTTCAACCGATACATCATCTTTAAAACTCTATGTTGCATGCACATGTGAATGAATCATCGTGTTTATCGTCTTTCAATTTATGTGCTACATCCACATGTGAATGAATCACAATATTGATTGTCTTTCGATTTATGGGTTACATGCACTTGTGAATAAGTCGTTGTATTCCCCGCCTTTCAATTTCTAAGCTGCATGCACATGTGAATGAATGATTCACCATATTTATCACATTAAATGGATGCATGCAAAAAATGGATTAAAAAGATGAGCAATATAAATAATTTACCTATGTGCATGTGCATACAATCCATAAGATAAATTTTTCAAAAGATGCATGATTGAATATTGTTAGACATGCATATGTGCATAAAACTCAGAAAAAAAAAACGTAACTGAATATTGTTACTATGCACATGGGTATAAACTCAGGAAAAACAGTATTTACCTTATGCATTTGTGAATAATACCCAAAAAAATAGATTTTGAGAAGATGAATTATTTAATATCATCACAATGCACATGTGCATAGAACACATAAAAACTTGGATTCTTAAACATACGAATTTTGAAAACAAACTAGTATGATTTTTGGTTCAAGTAAAATGAAAACATTTGGATTTTGAAACATATACCTAACTTAACCTTGGAACCTTGGAAAACTTGAAAAAAAACCTTATCTTAACCGGTATTTAGAAATGAAAATGTAACTCTTTCACAGGAAGAAGGTTGAATTTCAAACGGTTTTGCAAAGATTTGGGTTCTGAATTGATGTTGTGAACTAGATGAATCGATGTGAACATCTAATGTCAACATCTCTTCACCGTGAAACTCTAACTTCGGCCATTGCCTACCCGCTTGTACGTAATCACAAGTGCATAGTATTCAATGGGCCACCAAGGTTTCTGACAACCATTAGTGAAGAACTCATACAACCATTGAAGATCCAGTAATGTCGAAGAATTGTAGTGTAGAAGAGGAAGAAAAGGGTACAAATCTAGAAGATAAACTAGAAATTGAGTTCGAATGTTTGGTCGAAAAGTGCAGCAAGAAAAAAAAACCCCGAATCAATCGTCTTCTCCATCCAACCCCTTCGTTGTTTACCGTGTCTATGGTCTCTACTACAATTCCTCCGATTTCCAACCGCATTCTTCTATGAATGAAGGTGTTTTTTAGAGAGACAAAGAATAAGGGAAAGTGAGGAAAAAAGAAATGTGTTAGGTATAGGAGGAGTGAGATAAAAATTGAATTTAAATAAAATGAACAATAACAATATTAATTTTCTTCCAATTACACTGCTTTAAGCCGGAAAACGATGAAAAAAAAATAAAAATCTTATGTTATCAAATTCTGAAAAAGAAATAAAATAAAGTAATTTTTTTGTTTTCTTGAACCAGAAGGAAAAGATTAAGTTTTATGAACATACTCTTATTTATTTATTTTACTTTTGGAAAGATAGTAATTTTACTATTTTTTATGGTTATTTTTTTTTTCAAGTTGGAAGACAAAATATTAGCGGAAAAGTATTTCCTTGCCTTTCATTAACAAATGAGATAAACATACATAATGGGCTAATAAAATACACATTAACCCAAATAAATACAATATACTAACATCCCCCCGCAGTTTGATCGGGAGGTTTTCGAACGTACAACTGTCTCTGATATAGTAAAATAGAGATGTGGGAAGACCCTTCGTAAATATGCCAGCGTACTGAGAACTGGAAGGGACATGGAGAACTCGAACAAGACCCACAACAACTTTGTCCCGGACAAAGTGAATTTCGATCTCTATGTGTTTGTGTACGATGGTGTTGTACCGGATTAATAGACATAAATTGCACGATGTTGTCACAATATACTATAGTGGCCTTGGTCATTGGACACTGAAGTTCTCGAAGGACGTTCCGAAGCCAACTGGTTTCTGCTACAGTATTCGCAACTCCACGGCTTCTGTGCTGGAACGCAATATAATACCCTGACGATTTGAGGACCATGAAACAAGATTGTCCCTCATAAAAACACAATAACCTAATATGGATCTCCCGGTGGCTAGTCATCCCCCCAAGTCGGTGTCTGAGTAAGCAATGAAGTCAGATGAGGAAGATACGTGAAGCTGAAAACCATGGCTGATAGTACCTCGAATGTACCGGAGAACCCATTTGAGAGCATGGAGGTGTAGCTCTCTAGGGTCGTGCATGTGTAGACATACTTGTTGGACATCAAAAGCAATGTTTGGCCTGGTGAATGTCAAGTATTGGAGTGCACCGACTAGACTGCGATATAATGAAGGGTCGACTACGAGTGGACCGATGGCGTCTAGCTTCTGTATCGGTTCTGCTGGAGTTCAAGAGGGATTACAATTGAACATGTTTACCCGCTCGAGTATCTCAACTACATATTTCTGCTGTGACAGAAATAGATCTGCAGAAGATCGAATAACGGAAATGCCTAGAAAGTAGTTCAGAGTAGGGGTGAGCACGATTCGGTTCGGTTTTTGGCCGAAACCGAACCAAAAACCAAGCTATTCGGTTTTTGAAAAACCAAACTGTTCGATTTTCGGGTTTTTTTTCCTCGATTCGGTTCGGTTTTAAAACCGATTGGTAAAAAATGTTTTGGTTTTTGGTTTTTGGTTTTTGGTTTTTGGTTTTTGGCTTTTGGTTTTTGGTTTTTGTTCTATAATTCTTCCTTATTTCCAACTTGTAAATTTCCTTTAATTTGTTCAAAATCATGTTTACGAAAAATATCAATATATCATAAAATCATATATCATAATGCAAATCTCATTTTAAAATAATGCTTACGAAAATACAAAATATCATATATCATAATACAAATCCCATGTTCAAAATCATGTTTACGAGAATAGAACCATGTTTATGAAAATATAAAATACAAATACAAATAAAAATATCAAATATCATAATATAAATCCCATTTCTAAGTTTATGAAATCGACAATCATAACAATATAACAATCTTCAAGCTTCAACTCAATCATTCGATATGTTTTGTTCATCTACATAAAAAGAAGAGAAAATATTAGTATATCTGTAAATTCTAAAATATTAATTTTAGAACATGAAAGAAAACATTACCAATTTCTATATTTCCCAACTTATCGTTCAACTCTTCCATAGAAGCAATAGACATGTCAACTAGCTCGATATCGGCCGGAAAAGATCTTATCCTATCTTGTGTACAAATTAAAGCCTCCAGGTATCCGAGTTAAGTGAACTTCTATATTTATTAATAACTCTACCACAGGGGCTAAATACCGAATCCGATGCAACTGTGGAGATTGGCATTACCAACACATGCTTAGCTAGGTGTCGAATTCACGCTCCAAATCAAATTTTGTATCACTAAAAGTACTAGGCACGCCACTAGAAGAACTATCATGTGTGTTTGGCACGTTTGTTTTCTCCACTTTCTTTTCATAGTGGTTGAACAAATCTTCCAAAGTTTTCTTCACCTTTCCTAAAATCTCTTTCGGTTTGTCGGTCCCTTTACTGTAAATCATTTCTATACAAAAGGCGACATAACGAAGCTTGTTGCGTGGATCCAAAGCAGCGGCAACATATAACAAAAATTACATATTTTGTATGTTGTCCCAATATTTGTCATACTTTGCCTTCTTTGACTTCACCATTTTTTGCTTTTCTTCATCAACACTAATGCACATTCTTGTGATTGTTTCTTGCATTGTAACAAGCTTAGAGAAACATAGATTTGATGTTAGATACTTGGAACCAGAAATTTTGGTTGTAACTTCAGAAAAAAATCGCAAATATTCGATAGAATTCCTATATTAAATAAAAATAATAATGCATTAGTATCTAAAAGACTAAAATGAAAGTATAAGATAGATAAATTAAAAAAGTAAAACTAAACCTAGTTTTCTCCCAATCTTGTGAGCTCGGAGCATCGCTTGCTCCATCATGTCTTTTTGGTATCTTTGTGCACCCTTCACAATCGTCATCGATGTCACCGCAAAAGTAAGCTCTATAATTAGAATCTATCGTGAAAAGCACATTGACAACATACAAATTATTAATTAAAAAACACATAAACGTTAATATATGTAAACTAAATAATAAAACATACCCATCAAACGCATCTTGAAATTTCACAGTTGTTTCCAACATTAAAAACGTGGAATTTCACCTTGTATCAACATCAAGACATGGTTTTTGTTTACACTTTATTTCCACCCGCTCAACACTGTCTTGAAAGCTCGAATATCTAGCAGGTGATGATCGCACGTACCTTACAGCATTTCGAATTTTAGGAATCGAATCACACTACTTTTCTGATCCATCTCTGACCACAAGATTGATAATATGTGCACAACATCGTAAGTGCAAATATTTACAATCCAACACATCATTAGGTCCCTTTAGCATTGTCTTCAAAAATCTAAGAGCCCCGTCATTAGAAGAATATTAAGCCTCAATGTGTTATTGGTATATAACAATATATGTAGGGAGAGATTACTTATTTAATTTATCTTTAGACTTGGAGATGTATTTAGCAGGAAATCAAAATGCTTGTTCCTACTCACTTTTTTTTATACACAACCTCTATAAACAAAGAATACTAACCTCTGTATCGTACAACACTACAACGGCCGCTGAGAAGACGTGGTGGCGCTGTGGTGGCTGACGATAAGACTGGTGGTGGCCACTGTGGCCGACGAGATGACTGGTACTCCAGTAGTGGTAGCCGACGAGAGGGCTAGGGTTTGCTACTTTGAGATTTTGGGTAGTTGGGTCCAGTATTTTATATTTATTAGTACATATATATAAAAAAAATTAAATATAAATAATTTTGGCGGTTCGGTTCAGTTTTTGAGAAACCGTATTTTCGGTTCGGTACGGTTTTTTCGGTCAGTATGAAAACCGAACGGTTCGGATTTTCGGTTTTCAGTTTCTGTTCGGTTTTTTCCGTTTTTTTAGTTTTGGTTTCTTGATTTTTTTTCCTGATTTTTATGGTTTCGGTTCGGTTTTAGCTCACCCCTAGTTCAGAGCACCCAGATCCTCATGGAAAACTCATGGTTAAGCTGAAATGATCTGCTGAAGGAACTCAGAGGAGGAAGCCGTGAGGATGATGTTGTCAACATATAGAATAAGATACGCGGTGGCATGTTGTGAGTGATATATGAAGTATGAATAGTAATGAGTCTGATCGACTGTTCTGAAACCCAATCTGAAGAGCATATCTGGCGAATCTGTGCTACCAAGCCCAAATGGCCTACTTAAGGCCGTATATATTGATGTATGTGACAGACATGGTCGGGAAACCGAGAGCCTTGAAAAGTGCATATACACAGTCTCCTGAAGATGCCATGAAGAAATGCATTTTTCATGTCCAGTTGGTGAATGGGCCAGTGTCGAGAGACTGATAAATTGAGAACAGTGCGTATCGTAGCCGATTTAACAATCGGCCTAAATGTATCGTCACAATCGATACCCTGCTGCTGATTGCGACCGTTTGGCTACAAGACGGGCCTTATAGCGACCAATAGAACCATACGCGTGATGTTTGTGACGGAAAAGCCACGTCGATCGGACCACATTGACCCCTGGGGGTCTCGGAACAAGAGTCCATGTTTCGATTGGACATGAGAGCCTGATATTCAACATTCATGGCTTTTTCTCCAATGAGGGTGCTGCATAGCTTGTAACTAGGACCATGGGACAACAGAAACGGATAAGGTATGAAGATTTAGACGGTTAATAGGTTTGACAATCCTTTGCGAGCACGAGGTGGTCATGGGGTGTGTAGGTTGTGGGGTTACAAAGATGGCAGGGGCTGCAGTGTGGGAGGTGACCAAGTGTGGGGTCGATGTGGGTGGTAGCCGAGGGTGGAGTGGAAGGAGAGTCAAGAATAATCCGGAACATGGGAGATGGTTCGGAGTAGTCGTCAAGGAAGGAAAACGAGGGAGGTTCAGTCGATGTGATTGAGCCAAAACGGAAAATCGACTCGTCGAAGACAACATGTCGAGATATGATAATGCGACGAAAAGATAAGTCTAGATAGAGGTATCCCTGATGATGAGATGGGTATCCTAAAAATATGCAGGGGATGGTGTGTGGTTCTAATTTGTGAGATGTAGTTATGTGGGGAAAGCAGAGGCAAAGATGTAAAGATGACTTTAAGTCGGATGTTTTTTAAAGAGGCGAAAGTGAAGAGTTTCATTTTGAATGGAGGTGAAGGGTAAGATGTTAAGAAGATGAGTGGCCATATTGAGTGCTTCCACCCAATACGTTGGTGGAATAAGCGAGTGAAAAAGAAGGGTACGCACTATGTTATTAATGGTGCGAAACATGTATTTGGATTTCCCGTTTTGTTGGGAAGTGTGGGGGCACAAGAAGCTGAATTGAATTCCGTTGGTAGTAAAACAAATTATGGAATTGGTTATTATTATATTCACCCCCGTTATCACATTGAAGAGATTTGATTGTTGTGTGGAATTGACTTGAGTTATTACGAACTGGAATAACTCAATAAATTTGATAAACACATCAGATTTTTGTTTTGAATGAAATACCCAAAGATAGTGAGTGTAGTGGTCTAAAAGCATTACATAATATCGAAATCCACTAACACTTGTAACCGGAGAAGTCCATATATCGGAATGGAACACCTAATTTGATAAACACATAATGTATCTATGTGATCGATCACATCGAACCCAACACAATGAGTGGTGAAAAGTTCTCTCCACGCATCGTAGTTAAGTCGATCAAGGTAAAGAACGAGTGGAACATAAGTTTTGATGTTGGTGATGCCAAAGGCTTTGTGAGGAGGAGCGTTGGCTGCCATGAACGAGACTTGATCGGATAGTTTGGATGGTGGAGGAGGCTGTTAGGTTTCAGTCGTAGTTGGCGGAGATAGGGCAGAAAATTAATGAGATAAAACAGAGAAAGATTAGGAGAGATTTTAGGATCGGAGCTCTGATACCATATTATCGGAAAATGATTTCTTTGCCTTTCATTAACAAATAAGTACAAACATATATATAAAGCAAGAAAGACTTTGGGCCGTAAAACACACATAAGTGGGCTAACAAAATACACACAAACCCAAATAAATACAATATACTAACAGAAAAAAGGAAGAAACAAGATAACATTTTTAAAAGTATACTTTTATTTATTTATGTTTATCTTTTTTGTAATTAATAGTGGATATATGATTTTACTAATTTTTCTCCCCAATTTAGAAAGAAAGTATGTAAAATAATTTTAATAGAATCGGTTTTCAAAATATATAACACACATACATTTATTTTGTCTAAAATTTTGACTACATTTTTGCTAAATTTTAAAACACTTTTATTTTTTGGGATCCTCGTCAATTTATTTGAGTTTCATTTTTTTCAATTTCAAAAAAGGATTTGATTTTAAAGACAAGTATCCTTTTATCATCCACTCTCAAAGTTATCACTAATTAGTACTAGGGCTGTAAATGAACCAAACGGACATGAACGAAGGCTAATTCATGATCGTTCGTTTAACTTAACCGAAGTGTTCGTTTTAAAATGTTCGTTCGCTAAGATAATATGTTTGTTCGTGTTCACTTATATTTGTTCGTTTAAAAACTAAATAAACGATAAACGAACGAACAAACGCAAACCCATGTAGAACCGAGACTTCGAAATTTTTGGACTGGAATTTTTTAGGTGCATAAAAAGTAGACCCACTAAACTCTAAGGAGTGCTCCAAATTTTTTGAAAAGCACCATACATTTTGGTAAAGAACCAACCTTAACAACCTTAGACTTAGAGGATACCCCTTATGACTGTCATTTATATAGGTGGAGTGAGGTGAAACTCTCTATAAGAAGGTGATGTGGGACAACTTTCTACATCTGACCAATCTAAACTTGAGGTTCAGTGGATGAGGAATTGAGTATGGGGTGCTCATCCCACATCAGATATTTTGAAGAAAACATAGGTATATTCATGTATATAAGTGAAAGGGGGATGAACAATCCAACAGTTTACAATTTCTTTTGAAAAAAATGTTAACTCTTTATTACATTATTATTATATTTATTATTATTATTATTAATATAATTATTATTATTATTATTATTAATTATAGTTATAGTTATTGTTATTGTTATTATTTAATTGTGTAAACGAACATAAGTAAATGAATGTAAACGAACATAAATGAACGAACGAGATTTTAGTACATGTTCGATCATTTAAGTGAACGAACGAAAAAACTTGTTCATGTTGTTCGTTTATTAAATAAACGATCATAAACGAACTTCCTGTAGAACGGTTCATTGAAAGTTCAGTTCGTTTACAACCCTAATTTGTACATTCAATGAATATAAATAGCAATCATTAGGAGTGTGCAAAAAATAACCGATTCAATTGGAACCGACCCGATCCAATTAGAACCGACCGATTATAATTGGACATCCAATTGTAAATGGATCGGATCGGATTGAAAATCTCAACATCCAATTTGGATCGGTCGATTCTTGGATGACAGTCCATAACCGAGCGAACCGAACCAACCAACATATAGTTACCATCCAGTTATCCATCCAACCATCATCCAACTATCATCCAGTTAGTTTGTTTTCAATTTGTTTAAATCAAAATTGGTTTTTGTGAAAGTTTTTGAATTTTTAGCTTCACTTGTGTTTCTTTTAACACATACTAACAATGATAATTAATTTTTTATATAGTTAAAAATCGGGTTGAATTAACACATTGGATCATCCATTGGATATCCGATAAAAATATCCAATGGATGGAACCGAACAGATCCAATCATCCATTGGATCGGTTCGGTTCGGTTCGGTTGTCCGATATTAATCGGATCGGTTCGGTTGGCAAAATCCAACATCCAATGGATGCCAACCGATGAACACCCCTAGCAGTCATGACATTCTTTGTGTACCGTCATTGTAATATTTGAGAATATCCTTTTTTATGAGAACTGTATGATCTTAAAAAGTTTCTTACATCAATTTTTCTAAATTGTTTTAGATTAGGTTTTACCTTTAACTATTTCACAAAACAATCTTTTAATATTTTTTAATTGAGTACATTTTATTCAACAATAATTAAATTTAAAAAAATTGAATATTTGTACATATATTGTGAACTCATTGTTTATCCCATTCGAGACCTATAGTATGTAAAATAGCTTGACTAAGCATATTGATATAGAAAATAATCAAAGCTGGAACTAAAAAAATGAGAAGAATACTTGTGTATGGCGATAATCAAATAAAAACCACAAAAAGGTTTAAAACCGTAAGTACTGATCTAAGCCTTAATTTGGTTTTGATCATGTTGTTTTAATTGAAAGTTGTTTTTAATTAAAAAGGGGCATAATCGTCATTTTGGTTACAAGATTAACAATATGAAACATATAGATTCATGATTCACCATACGAAACACATAAATTCATTATATGATACATACCGATTCACTAGATGAAACATACAAATTCACTAACTGAAAACACATACTAACCATATTTCACCTCATGAAATCAATCATAATTTTCATAAATATGTTGTTTCATCTAATGAAATCCAAACATAATGTTCATGTATTTTTTTAATTCACCACATGAAATCAAACACAAATTTTATCTATAATCTATTTTCATCTACTGAAACCAAACATAAATATTCTACAATATCAAAAGCATAAAAACATCAAATTTCTCATCAAGGTTGACAAACATTAGAGTGTGGGTCTTGACAGACCAAGAAGGGAGGGGGGGTGTTAGGCTTTCTCTTTGTTTTTATTAAGAAGAAGCATTAAATATTGTACCTTAGGAAGGCGATTAGGGTTTTTGGGATCTTCTCGTTTCGTTTGCTGAGTTTTGATTGTGCATGGGAATTTGTATTTGTCGAGTCTTGATTTCGTGTGAGTTGTTGAGTATTCGGTGATCGGCTTGTGTGTGAGGTTGTGATCATTCATGTTTTGCGATTAAGGCGGTTGTAGGGTTTTGCCTTTCGATCCTCTTGCCACAACACAGGTACGGTTTTGAATATTTTCGTTTTTAGTTTTTTTGAATCGTCTTTGATCTTGGTGTCGTGTGGGGATCCCATCGTTTCCAACTTGTATGTGTTTTCGATTGGATCTGTTTTGGCGTTTCGATCATCCTTCAGATGTGCTTTACCTGATACCGGGTTGGTTTTTCGGGTTTTTCTCTACCGGTATCTGATCATCCGGCAACGGAAGTTCTACCGGTTGTTTGTCTGGTAACGGGTCTCCCGGGTTTTTTTGCTCTGATGATAGTAATCCGGTAATGGTAGTCCTCCGGGTTGTGTCCCGGTTTTTGATCTACTAGCTTCTCTCGATTCTAGGTAGATCCGGCTTTTCCAGGTTTCTCCAGAACTCTTTGGTTGTCTTTCGTCTCCATCAGACCTGTATTTGATTGTGTGTTTCTAGAGTCTTTGTAGGTTTTGTCCTTGAGTACAACTTGTGAGGTGCAACACCATGGTTTCCGTGGTCTTCGTAGCTCATAGGGAAATACTTGGGTTAAGCCTGCATCACTTTAGCTTCATGATCCATTCTGGTCTTGATGGCGTCGATTATGACTACGATGGTGTTGGGAGATAATCAAAGTTCTAATGTCAATTCTTTTTTTTATGGGAACTAGTCAGATGGGGTTCCTTCAAACCCTTTGTGTGGGGTCACTAGAGGTTCAAACCATACTGGCAAGATGTAGGGGTCATTGGAGGGTGGTGATGTGCATGCTGCCATGTCTAGCGTGGATTCCATGAAACCTAGGGTTGATGATATTCAACTGGTTGCCTCGGTGGTGAACAAGCATCATACATCAAAGTATGCAAAGGTTGTTGGAACGACAAAATCAATAGCCCTGGATTTTCCCCATTCGAAAACAAAACTGAATCTTGTATTCATATCCCAATCGAGCTTGCAAAGGAAGTGGCCAAATCATTCCACTCAACCCTATACGGTTACTTTCTTGGCCCTAGAGTTCACTTCCCGGTGGTCCAAAGGTATGTAAAACAAGCTTGAAGGAAATATGGGTACTCGATGATGAATGAAAATGGGTGTTTCTTCTTTCGTTTTTGTGTTTCCGTGGGATCCTACTAAAGGGTTGCACAAACCGGACCATACGAGATGCCCACTTTAGGTGAAACTTCATAACCCCACTTATTGCGTTCAAAAAGGAAGGAGTGAGTCGTATCGCTAGTGCGATTGGTGTCCCAATGAAAATGGATGCATGTACGGTTGCCACTTTTGATAAGTCATGGGGAAGACCGAATTTTGCAAAGGTCTTGGTGGAAGTGTGGGCCATAGGGGAATTAAAGAGGGAACTATATGTGGTTAAACCAAGTCTTAATAGGGAGAAGGATGAAAATGTCAAGGTTATCGTGGAGTACTATGGGAACCTAGCCAATGCTCACATTACAAGGTGTTTGGGCATAGAATTGCAACGTGTGTCAAGGAGTGTGAAACTCGAAAGCGAACTGCAACTAACAATCCCAGTAAAGTTGTGGATGGTTTATTCTTGTTAAACGAAATCAATGGCGTCTAAAAGGTGTGAAAGGGACGAATATACGGCGGGCATCAATAATAGGGGTAAGAGTAACTGGGAAGAGGTGGTGATTCAAAAGGAAATAGAAGATGGGGATAAGAGACTCTCGAAATGTGCAAGTACCTCAACAATACCTATGGAGAATGATAAAACTAAGGGTAATCATAATATGGTAGATGGTGGTTGTAAAGAGGAAGCAGTCGTACATGCTAAGTCGAGTGATATGGGTGGAGACTGTTGATCAAAACTCCTTTTAGTGATTTAAATATGGTTCCTCTATTTACTTAGTGAAAATTCAAGATTAAGTTACTGTTTAGATTCGGTGAAAAACTTGTTGTAAGAATATCGCTACCCTTAAAATCAACACAAAAATAAACCTCGGCGCAAGTATACACCTCCGAATACTGTCGTATTTAACAAGTAATACCGGTTTAAGTACCGGGTATCGTTCCCACAGAGACGGCGTGTTTGAAAAGTTCTTAGGATTAAAAGCTTAATTTTTAGCAGATTGATTTCAGAGGGTGAAAAACCAGAGGATTTTTGATTAACTAATTTGTTTGTTTGATTGGTAACGTTGAGAAAATACAATTATAAAAAGCAAGTATGGGGTGTAAGGATAAATTGAGACGAAGTCAAAAGAGATATCTTATAATAATAATTATTGTCTTAGAAAATTTATACTTTTTATAACCTCATTGAGGTTAAGCCGCTTATATACCGATAGTTAGTTGTCAGTTAACCTTAGGGGTAATTTCACGAAATACCAAAGATCTAATAATGACAAGTTGATAACTATTATTATAAAGTTAAATACACCTCTTTATTTTATTACTAAACTTATAAATCTCAATTTATTTACTTACACCCCAAACTAAGGTTTTTAGCCTTCCATTAAGATGGGTTTTTATAAAGTATTGTGATGATTACAACTAAGATGAACGAGAAATAATGTAAAAGATTTAACTAAGATGATAATTAAAACTAAAATATAATTGAGAGAGCAAATACTGATTATAAAAGCAATTAAAGAAAATATACTAACAGAAAGCATAAAATATGGACAAGTTTGTCATTGACAATCTTGAGTAAATTAAACCGGACAAGTTTATCGTTGATATTCTTGAGTTGAATGCTTTGGACAAGTTCACCATTAGTGCTCTTGAAGAACAAACGAGGACAAGTATATCGTAAATAATCTTGAGAAATTTAAAGAGGACAAGTTTATCAATAATATTCTTGAGTGAAATGTTTAGGACAAGTTTAACATAGGTAATCTTGAGTTAACAATCAAGGACAAGTATAATATTGATAATCTTGAAATTCGAATAAACAATAATGCAAGACAAATAAAAGATGAAGATGCCGTGATGGTTGTGTGAGAATGGCGAGATTGCTACTTTGATGGCTTCAAACTCTAAATTAAACTAGAGAGCTTTTGATGGTATCATGCAAAAGTAAGAAAAAGATGATAGAAGACTATATGTTTCCATGAACATAAACTACCAATTTATATCAAACGTGAAGATTCACTTGTATCACAAGGAATGTACTAAACAACAAAGAGATACTTAGTAGATGACTTGTAACCAAATGATAGCTTCCTTGAACTTACAACTATGAACTACAAGAAATACCAAAGAGGAAAGCTAAAGTTCTACTAAAGTGATGGCTTGTGCTAGTGGATAATCTCATTGCACCAAGTAGTATTGCAAAAAGTGCATGGTTTCCTCCAAATTGATGGTGTTTTTGCTGTAGCAATCATTTTTTTTAATACTTCACCACCTTGGCTTCATATTTATAGCTACTCCATACAGCCGTGGCTTAATGAATAAGCCGGGACCAAAATGGGCTGTTATGGGCCAAAATTTACTTAGCCCAACAAAACTATACAATTTACCAATAATTTAGAGAGTAGCATGATCCATGAGTTTATGAGAGATTACAAAAAAGAACATAACCCAAACATTTCATGGGTCTTCAAATCTCTCATCCATTTAGCGCACTATTGGTCTGCTCTCTTTTCTTGGCAACTGCTTTCTTTCGCTCCTGAAAATAAGGCCATAAAAACATGAATAATGGTTTTAAATTTTGACATTTTAGTGACCAATAATTTATATTCTGTTATTTATATAATATATATTAAACTACTAAAATTACCATTAAAAGTCTAAAAAAGCATTAGAAACTTATCTAAAACCTAATAAAACGAGATATAAATACGGATAATAAATTATCTGTATCAATGGTGGTTGTAAAGAGGAAGCAGTCGTACATGCTAAGTCGAGTGATATGGGTGGAGACAGTTGATCCAAACTCCTTTTAGTGATTTGAATATGATTCCTCTATTTACTTGGTGAAAATTCAAGATTAAGTTACTGTTTAGATTCGGTGATAGCATACAATGATTGCATTCAGTGATAATTGGAAGTCAGGAACACTATATAAACTAATAAGATCTGAAGAACAATACTCACACCAAAGACCATTCAGAGATAGTCGAAGACCTATCTGAAGAAAGAAATGGACAGCTCGTGATCTCAAGCAGTTCAGTGATAGCAACGTTCATCTAAAAGAAGTGTGAGATCTTGCGTATGCCTCAGTGATACCTGAAGTATTAATCCTTGAAGACTCAGTATCACTGATCAAATGTAGACTACTCAGCAAGATGAAAGTTGATCTTATCCTCAATGCACAAATGTCAAACCCCTATGCCTTGTCAGAAGCTTGACACGTGGCATGTATCCTCTGACCTGCATTTAATGCAACGGGTATAAATATATGAAGACCTCCATGTTCATCTTCATTCATGATTATCTCTCCTCGAACCTCTGATATTATTTTCTATCTCTTATCTTGTGCATCAAAAGTACTTAGTGATTCTAAGGTTGTAATAGAATAGGTTTTACACTTGTTCTTATTCCGCTCACAACCTGTAAATTTGTTTATTTCAATAAACTTATTTAAAAACCCTAAAAGTCGTGTTTGTATCCATCACCCCCACCCCTTCTACAAACTATTTCTATACTTATACACTGCTGTAGACTCCTTTGGGACAAACAAATGGTATCAGAGCACTGTTTATTGCTTATTCTCTTTAAAACTAACATCTTGTTGTTTTAAAATGGCTAATACTAATACAAACTACATTGACAATGTATCTCTTGCTAAACCTCCTAGATTTAGCAAAGATAACTTCCTTGTCTGGACCATTCGTTCCTACACTTCTAGTCCATGCAGTCACTACAACTACGACTACTCCTGCTATTCCTGAAAGATGTATTCCCAAATCTCCACATCAATGGAGTGAGGAAGATAAGAAAGAACTAGCTATTGATTCAAAAGTTAGGTCTATTATTGCAATGTCTTTACCATATGATGTGTATCACTCAGTCATGAAAATGAGAACTTCTAAAGCATGTGAGATACTCTCTGTATTCAATATGAAGGACCTAGTGAAATTCAGATAACTCAAAGAATCAACTTGGTGAGACATTATGAAAGTTTCATGTTCACTAAAAATGAAATACTTTCTCAAATTCACTAAAGATTCAACTGTCTGATCATTGATCTAAAAATAGTTGGCCGAGAATATTTGAACTCAGAAGTACTGATAAAGTTCATGGAATCTCTTCCTGAACAGTGGGACATATTTACTACTTGTCTAAAATTGTCAAAAAAAACACTGAAACCCTTTCTTTAAGTGCTTTGTACGGGATACTACTCAATCATGAGCAATCTCAAGCTTTAAAAAGAAATCTTTTAAAAGACACTAAACCAACCAAAAGTTCTTCCTTGGCTTTAGTGACTTCAGAGACTGATCCCTCGAGAACAGTTTCTTCCTCTACATTTGTCACTGACTTAGATAACTTTAACTCTCAGGATATCATTGATGCTGATATTTTAGACTTTGATTATTCTCTGACCCTTCTAAAAAATAATTTTAGAAGGTTTGCCAGAAAAAGAAACTTTAGAAGAACTCCTGCAATCACTGACTCTGACAAGACAAATTATTCTTCTACTCATAAAGCTTCTGCCATATGTTATAATTGTCAGCGGAAAGGTCACTTTGCCAGTGAGTGCAGCTCTAAGAAATTTATTGTTCCAACCACCTCTCAGATACCTAATAAAATCATAGATGACAAATATCTCAAGTTGAAAGACAAGTATCTGAAGATGAAGAAATCTCAGCGAAAAGGTAAAGGTTTTGTCGCTGAAGAAGTTGCTTGGGCTGCCACCACTGACGAATCAGGGTCAGATGAAGAAGACATGGCTTTATTATGTCTTATGGCTATAATTGAAGAGGCTGAAGAAGTAGTTGAATCTTTTTCACCCAAAACTCCTTCACCTCCTCAGGTATTAATTCTAGAAAACTCTTTTATCCCTGAATCTGGTAGCTTGTCAGATATTAACATCTTAACTGTTGATCTTTACAATGCATTAAATGGTAAAACTAAAGCTGAACAAATCAACTCGGACTTAACTGAACAGCTTAAGAATTGCCATCTGAAAATCAAAGAATTAATTAAAATCGAAAAAGACTTTAAAGACCAAATATTTGTAAACCAAACAATAAGCATTGAGAAACAACAAGCTATCACTGAACGCCAAAAGGCCATCGTTGATCTCAAAGCTGAAAAACCCATCATTGAAGGATGGTGTAAAACCTCTATAAAGGCTAATGAGATCATCAATGCTCGGATCCCTAAAAAGGTCAAAAGTGGTTTGGGATATTCTTCTGACCAAGAAGAAACTATCAAGGATCGTTCCATGCTCAAATTCGGAACGTCTTTATCCTCCATCCCTAACCCTTCCACTCAGTGTTCCGCAACATCTGAGTCAAGACCTTCTGAACCCATTCCGGATGGTTCAGGAAAAGTGATTAAAGACAAGTTCCCTAATCATGCTCCTAAGGTCAAGAATTTTCCTAAACTGAAGAATAATCCTTTTGTTCCTTCAGTGAGTCATCCTCTAACTTCTGGGAAGAAGATCCCTGGATATATTCAGAGATCAACTCCCCGAATCAAGATTGATCTCACTCCCCCTAAAACTGAGAAACCAGTGGTTCCTCCTAGGTCTAAGGAGAAAGGAATTCTTGGTCTTGGTCCTGAAAATATTAAGCTCTTTACGCTGCTTGCTTCTAGTTCTAAACCTTCTTTCAGGTATAGGAAGTGCTATCACTATGGGAAAACTACCCACATTGCCAGCAAGTGCCCCAATGCCACTAAGGCTGAGAAAATATCTCACGGATAGAGAGTAGCTAAATCTGAGAAATCAGTGAAAGTGAAATCCACTAAAGTTGGTAAAACAACTCAAGTGAAAAAGTCCACTGAAGAAAAATCTTTAGAGAAAGAGAAACCTGTCACCTTTGACATTTCTACTAACAACTCAGGACCCATAGCTTTATGGATACCTATGAAAAATTAATTCCCTTATCTTATGTAGAATGCTAAAGGTATCTGGTATCTCGATAGCAAATGCTCAAGCATATGACTGGTACAAAAACCCTGCTCGCTGAATATAAGGAAGAAAAAGTTCCCTCGGTGACTTTTGGTGGAAATGGCAAAGGATACACCAAAGGCTATGGTCTTTCGACCAACAGAGCAACTTATTTCAACCGGGTTACTTTTGTTGAAGGGATAAAGCACAATCTCTTAAGCATTAGTCAACTTTGTGATAAAGACTACAAAGTTTTATTCACAAAGACAAAATGTTATGTCACTGATAAAAATGACAAACTTGCTCTTAAAAGAAAAAGATCAGAGAACGTCTATGTCATAAATATGGATAGTACTCATTCAGAGAATGTTTGCTTTCCATCTAAAGCCTCTCCTGATGTCAATTGGCTTTGGCATAAAAGTCTCTCTCATCTGAACTTCAAAATGATAAATGATTTATCTAGAAAAGAACTTGTCAATGGACTCCCTAAATATTCCTTTGCAAAGGAATCTCTTTGTTCAGCATGTGAAAAAGGAAAATTGACAAGAGCAAGCTTCAGATCTAATCAAGTCTCATCAGTAACCACACCCCTTCACTTACTCCATATGGATCTCTTTGGACCTGTTAATATCCAATCCATATCAGGAAAGAAATACACTCTTGTCATTGTTGATGAATATTACAAGTATACTTGGGTATTCTTTGTTCGATCCAAGAGTAACACCCCTGAAGAAATTATTTCCTTCATCAAGAAGATGGAAGTTCTGAACAATATCACTGTTCGCTCCATGAGAAGTGATCATGGCACTGAATTCAAAAACAGTACCCTGGTCATTTTCTTTGAAGACAAAGGAGTTATTTCACAAAGACTTGCCATGGTAAGGAAGAAGGGGGGAACAGGCACACTTGGAGAGCGCAGTATAACGGAACCAAGGATAATGATATCTTGGCAGCATTTCGAGTAACTCCTCAACTTGGAGTTCCGCCTGAAGAATCTCTCACAACTTCTCCTCATTAAGGACTCCTCAGCAAAATGGTATTGCTGAGAGAAGAAATCAAACCATCATTGAAGTCGCTCTCTCAATGCTCAGCGAATAATTAAAAGATTCAAGAAAACAACCTATGACCTCTTTCATGGAAGAAAATCATATCTGAGTTTTCTACACATCTTCGGATGTAAGTGTTACATTCTGAATGACAGAGACTATCTTGGAAAGTTCGATCCAAAGGCTGATGATGATATATTTCTTGGGTACACCTCAGTATCCAAGGCATTCAGAGTCTTCAACAAAATAAGACAACATGTAGAAGAAACCATCAATGTTAACTTTGATGAATCACGCTCAACAAATTCTATTCCTATCTCTAGCGACGACGAGGAACTGAATAATTGGGTGAAGTCTCATTATGGGGAACCTGAATCTTATTTTAGTACACCTCCTGTCACTGAAACAAACAATGATGATGGACTTCATCTCATTCCCACTTCGATTAACAGCGACACTTCTTCCTCCTCAGGGATAAGTGTTACTCCTCTTAATCACATTCCCTCTTCTGAACCTTCCAGCGTCTGATTCATTAGTGAACAAATAAGTATCAACCTCTACTCTAGAGAATGATAATCCCTCCGGATCTCCACCAGGGATGATAAGAAATGTTGAAGAACCTATTGCTAAAGCATCTTCCTTAACCCCTGAACAAGTCGTTGAATCCTCTGTTGATCAAATGCCTCAACTACCAGCTCAGCGACGACGAACTTGAGATCATCCCATCGATCAGATAATAGGTGATCCAGGTACATGTATTAAAACCCGACGCGGTATGGGTAATATCTGCCTCTTTGTAAATTCATTTCCATTTCTGAACCTAAAAAAATCGATAAAGTTATCACTGATCCCAGTTTGGTGTTCCGTAATAAGTTAGATGAAAATGGCACTGTAACCCGAAATAAGGCTTGACTTGTTGCTCATGGATATAGACAGGAAAAAGTATCAATTATGATGAAATCTTTGCTCCTATTTCCAGGATAGAAGCAATTAGACTTTTGCTAGCCTATGCTGCCCATAAATACCGAGTCTTTCAGATGAATGTAAAGAGTGCCTTCCTGAATGGCAAGCTGAACAAGGAAGTTTATGTTGAACAACCTCCTGGATTCTCTGATCCTAAGCATCCAAGTTATGTATATAAACTAGAGAAGGCTCTCTATGGGTTAAAACAAGCTCCTAGAGCTTGGTATGATACCCTGTCTAAATATCTCTTAAAAGAGAAATTTGTGCGTGGAAAGATTGATCAAACCCTGTTTCTAAGAAAACACAAGGGTCAAACCATTCTTGCTCAGGTATATGTCGATGGCATCATATTTGGTTCCACTAAACCTAAGATTTGTACTCATTTTGCTAAAAGAATGAAAAAGGAATATAAAATGAGTATGATAGGTGAACTAACATATTTTCTTGGTCTTCAGATAAAGCAATCTAAGAAAGGCATCTTCATATGTTAGGGTAAGTATGTTAAAGATATGTTGAAGAAATTTGATCTTACTCAAAGTTCTTCAATGAAAACTCCTATGGCTCCTCCTCTGACACTAAACAAGGACCCTGATGGGAAACCTATTAATGTCACTGCCTATAGAGGAATGATTGGCTCACTGCTGTATTTTACAGCGAGTCGATCAGATATCATGTACTCTACTTGTTTGTGTGCTAGATATCAATCTGAACCCAAGAAATCCCATCTGGCCGTTGGAAAACGAATCTTCAAATATCTGAAAGGAACTCCTAATCTTCGTCTTCGGTATCCCAAAGACGTGGGGTTCGATCTAACTGTGTATTCAGATAGTGATTTTGCAGGATGAAAATTTGATAGGAAAAGCACCACTGGAGGTTGTCAGCTTCTAGGTGGAAAGTTGGTGAGTTGGAGAAATAAAAAGCATAATTCAGTGTCCACATCAACTGCTGAAGCTGAATATATAGCTGTTGGGAGTTGTTGTGCCCAAATCCTTTGGATGAGAAATCAACTCAATGACTATGACGTTCAGCTATATAAAATTCCTATTTATTGTGATAGCACAAGTGCTATTGCAATAGCTAACAACCTTGTACTTCACTCCAAAACCAAGCATATTGAGATCATATATCATTTTATTAGAGATCATGTTATGAATGGTGAAATTAAACTTCATTTTGTACCCACTGAATATCAACTTGCTGATCTTTTTACAAAACCTCTTGATGGAACGAGATTTAATCTCTTAATCAGCGAACTTGGTATGTTGAACTCTGAAAGATAAATAGTCTCAGTGATAACAAAATAAACTTTCAGTTTTATTAATCATTCCCTGAACTCTCTTAAAGGGTAAAACATTTTAATAAGGTATGTATTTCTTTTCTTTACACTTTCTGAATGTCTTCGTATTCAGAGAATGGTTCTCAAAAAGAGATAATCCATCATTGAGAATGCATTTATTTCCAATGATAGAGGATCTTAATGGATAATGATTAACATTTATTAAGTTAAATGATAATCTTGTTATTTAGTGAAAAAAGGATGTGTCAGCCATTTTCTGACACACGATGGCCTTAACGTTTCCCTATCCACTCAAACCCTAGGGACGTGCAAAGGTCATAATTACCTTTTCAAAAAGCTAAACCGTCGTTCTGTATGATTTTTCTCTCCTATTTCTCTCTCCTCTACATATAAAAGGTCACTCCCCGAATTCTTTTCATTCTCTATGCTCTCAAAAGTTCCTAAGCAACAATTTGAATTCACTCTGCAACCAACAAGAACAACAAGAATACGCACTACTGCGCTTTTCTCTTACTTTCACTCAAAAGGTTGGTTTTAATCATATTTTTCTTTTAACAGCTTAAATGTTGTTAATAAACTTCTACCCATCACTTTTAAACTTTTGATAAAGTGATTTATTTTATGTTTTTGTGTTTTATAATTTGTCAAAACCTCAAAAACCATGAAAAACATGTTCTAAGGTTCCTTCTTAGAACAGAAGAACATTTTGGTCATTTTGATCCAAAATACTCTTAAATATTTTCTAAATTTGTTTATTGTACATTTTTGTACCAAATAAACACATTGGTGCTTTTTTTTATAACCAAAACCTTTGTTTAAACATTTTTGATAAAAATATGCCAAATAACAAGTATTTTGAACTTCTTCATCAAAACACTTGTTTCCTCTTAAATCTTTGGTATTCTTTGTACCAAAATGTCTTGGTTTATACATTTTGTATTAAGCCATGTTCTTTCTCTTTGGATTTCCAATTCCAGAAACATAAATGGCCAACACTAGCGAGAATGTCATCTGAGCAATTGAAGAGACCACCCAACTCATCATTGTATTCCAAGTTGCATAGTATGCCACTTTCAGTATGGAGCAAGCCCTGGTAAAACCCAGCAACCATGTGGCACTTCTGGAGATACCCTTGGATCGTGCCTATCTCAGAGACGAAGCTCTCTTCCTGAAGAAATGTCCTCTCCGATACGCCTTCTGTCATACCCCTGTTGGAAACACTTCTCATCTCCAACAATTTTGGTACACTGCTCACTACATTACCAAAGTAACTGAAAAGGGTGTGTCCCTCCCAACAATCGGATTTTCGATAAGCCTTGGATTCCTGGCCATCACCATTGGAGTTATCAGGACCACTCTCTGATTCCCGAGCAAGGAGAAGGGCCAGAAGGGGGACCCTAAACCCACCAAGGAGGAAATAAGGGAGTTCCTTGAAAAATTTGGCGATGACTGGCCTCCTCAATAAAAGAACCCTCAGGAACTCAACAAAGAGCTGACTAAGATCGAGAAGAGTCGCATGCCTGCTATGTGGCACTACCTCTTCACTCATTTCATTTAGTGCCTCGGCACTAAGACCGGAGCTCAGGAACAAGCTAACCGGAAGTTCCTTGACATGGCGTATTCTCTTTGCCATGGTTGCCGAATTAATTACGCAAAGATCATCTTCAAAGATCTTCATAAAAGTGTCGGTGCAAAGAAGAGGGAGAAGACCATCCCTTATCCGAGGTTCATCTCTATGATTCTAGGGTACGTCTTCAGAGACTACCCAAAGAAGGGAAATCAGAAATTCTCTCAGGTAGAAAAGAAAGCCCTAGAGCGTGTCGAGAAACCAGGTGATGCTCCCTACCTCCCAAAAATTATGGTGATCATCAGGGGTCCTCCACCCCAGAACACAATGAAGTTCCTGAGCCTACCTTTGTGGTAGAGAATGTGTCTGCGTCACTGAAAAAACCCATCAGTGATCGACCTTGACACATCTTCCTCTCCTTCAAAGAAAAGGAAGAACCCTACCGCTGATGGACGTAAAAAGTCCACATCATATAAATCTTTGAGCAAGAAGCCCAAGAAAACTGTCTCTCAACAGACAGTTCTCTCTTTCGGCGCACAACAAGCGCCTCCTTCAATAACAACCACGACAATGGTATCAGAGACTATTGTCGTTTCATCATCACTACCCCCACCTTCCGAGACTGATGTCTCTGAAGTTGTAGAATTCAGTTTCGCTGAAGCTGGAACAGGTAATACAATCACTATATTCTCTTCTTCTTTTACATACTCTTCTTTGGTCCACACATCAATCCATGACTCAGATATGGTTGTCCCCATATCTGAAGAGGTTGAGAAGCGTGTTGTTCAATTACCAGCTTTCTTACGACAATCTGAAAATTGGAAAGCTATGTGTACAGGACCTGAAAATGTTTCTTGGAAACATTTTCAGAGATAGGTATGTGATCCTTATGACACATCCTTCGTAGGTTCCAACCCTGAGAGTAATCCTTCAGATACTCTAAAGGAACCCTTGCATATACTTACTTCCACCCCACTTCTTTCTTCTAACCCCGAGCTCTTTTTGGCTCGTTTATCTTTATTGTCTACAGATATCTCTAATGCACCTGCTACAAGTGTTGCTGCCACAGGCGTCTCTAACGCACCTTTCACTGTATCTCTATCATCTCTGAAGATGGAGAAATTAAGGTAGATGAAGAAGGAGAAAGTTCAGGGAAGATCTATTCCCAAGCTGAACCTAGATATCCCCAGGATCTTTCTTGAAGCCCCCAACGCCTCTTTTCAGATACCGGCACTTGATCATCTTGTCGGTGGGGCAGCTGAATTAAAGATGAAGGCAGACAACTTGCAAATATCGGCTGAATACATCTTCAAACAGGTTTCAGGGATGCCAACAATGAAAGATTGTTGTGTCAGGCATCCAATCTGATGTCTCTGCTCTAAAGACGGAGGTCGAATCACTGAAGAATGCCATCTCTCTAAACAACTATTCAATTACTCATCTGGGCACAAAGCTCGATAAATGGGGGAGACACTGTTAGAGATTCAGAAGCGTCTCCAAGCTCCTCCTACCACTGCTTCTTCTCTCACTGAGCGTGATCAAGAGAACCTGAATCAACTAACGTTGACTCAGAAGGCTTAATCAGAGACCCTTGACACCTCATAAGCAAGGTTAACACTTTGTTGGTGCATATCCTCCCCGATGACAACAAAGAGGGGGGAAAGATAGCCAAAGAGCTAGAATAGCAGATCATCGCTGAAGTTGATGATCTGCTAAATAATGCAGCTAAAAAAAACCTGGAGCCAATAAGGGAAATGATGCTGAAAAGTTCCCTCATTCAAGATGAAGATGAGGAAGAAGAAGAAGAAATGAGGGAGAGGAAGAAGAGGATGAAGAAGAAGGTACATCATACTCTCTGAGAGATGAAGATGACGATGACGCTGATGATCCAACACACGTCTTCCATTCTGTACGCCCACGGATACAAACTGGGATCGTGTTCAAAACACCTTTGGAGGATAGGCCCCCTCCTAGTCAGGAGCAACCTAATCCCTCCGAAAATAATAAGAAGGTGATGGAATCAAAGGATGTCATTCTCCTGAATAAAGAGGGGGAGCTCAATAATACTAAGGTTAGTCCTCCGATTGAACTCTACCATCCTATCTCTGAACCCCAACCTCTCACTTCCCTACCTCTTGTTATCCCTACCAATTCTTCATCTATTAGAAGTATTGAAAAAATAACTAACTCTGAACCTTCTTCTCCCACTTTTAGCTCATCCTATCCCCCTAACGTGACTCCATTCCAGAGAAGGCCTAGTTTAGAGGCGTGAACATAAATACGAAGAAGGCCTAGTTCAGAAGTGTGTACATAAAGAGCCTATACCTGAACCTGAAGAAGAAGAAGAAGAAGCAAGAAGGGCTCTACTAATAAAGGAGTTAGAGAGGACTAGAGTAAAACTTATTTTTCGTACCTCTGGTCTTGAAGATTCTCTACCTATACATACATTACCTGAAGACGAATTCTCCTTCCTCTCCGCTGAAGAAAGAGAGGAAGCACTACAAGCTCAGCGACTAAGAGATGAGCAAATAAGAGAAGCACAAGAAAGCCTCAAGGTCGCTGAAGCCCTGGAAATAAAAGAAACATTACAAGCTCAGTGACTCGGAGATGAATAGTTATGAGAAGCTCAAAAAAGCCTCAAAGTCGCTGAAGCATTGGCACAAAAGGAGCTATCCGAATCAAACTCAAACATCATGGATCCTCTCAAAGCCCAAGAAAGAATTATGCAAGCAGCGAACAAAGACCTTCAGAAAGCCAAAGAAAAGAAGAATGAAGAACTCGAATGGTGCAAAAAGAAAGTTCATTCTGGTGTCCTTCCTGAAACTATTACCAATGTCACTATATCTGGAAGAAATTCAAGGTCTGGTACAAAGATAGAGGTAAACATTTTCAGAGGAAGCATTCATCAAGAAGAACCATCTCAGTTCCTGAAGTTCTATGGTCTATCTGAATGGCTGGAAATCAGAGATGATATTCAGCAATCAAAGTCCCAGTTCAAAGTTGTAGTAGAAGAACATCTGAATCGGCTTCTGCAAAGAATATCTCAGTATGTAACAGTACCTCCTATCCCTAAAAAATCCAAAAAGAAGAAATCCAAGTCCGACACTAAAGAAGGTCCATCGTTCAGAAATGAACATGAGAAAAAAATTAACTTGGACAGTCTCCTCGCTCACTTAGTCCTCCTCGATATTTCAATGCTAAATACATCTCTGCCTTCACAGAAAAAATACGAGGTAAGTGAAATAGTTGGTAAACCTGAACCAGGAATGGTATTTCTTAATAATGATGGAAATACAAAATTCCTCAGGAATAAGGAGATCTCTCTCGCTCCATCTGAACTTTTCAAGATTCTCTTGTACAACTACAATCATGAAAATGATCAATTCAAATTTCAGAGACGAATAATCAAGAGTGAAATACACAGAAGAAAGGAGTTGATTACCTCCATTAAGGGCCCTAGTTCCTGATTCCTTATTCCTTTGTATTGCTTCAGTGTATTGTACTTTACTTAGTATTCTTTTTCATTTCCTGATATAATTCTTCAAATTATTATGCAATGAAAATCAATGAAGTACTTTACTTCATCTACGTAGTGAAAAGATCCCTGAAAATAATAAAAGGGACAATGAAGGTATAAGTTCTGATAACCGTAGAACCTTATCACTCACTGATTTTTTTTCTTATATTTATCAGTGAATATGATTTCTAGATTATACACTTGTAATAAATTTTGTTTTTCATATTCTTATAAATGAAACTCAATTCAGATAGTGAACAAATTGAAAAAGATCTCACAGATTAGTCCTTAGGATTTTTACTTTAAATTTCATTGGCTTTACTAACTTAAACAAAAAATTTCCTATATTGCTTGATCATAATCAAATAGGGAGAGATTGTTGATCCAAACTCCTTTTAGTGATTTGAATATGATTCCTCTATTTACTTGGTGAAAGTCTAAGTTTAAGTTACTGTTCAAATTCGATGATAGCATACACTGATTGCATTTAGTGATCACTGGAAGTTAGGAACACTGTCTAAACTAAGAAGATCTGGAAAACAACACTCACACCAAAGACCTATCTGAAGAAAGAGATGGACAACTCATGATATGAAGCGATTCAGTGATAGCAATGTTCATTTGATAGAAGTGTGAGATCGTGTATATGCCTCAGTGATACCTGAAGTATTCATCCTTGAAGACTCAGTATTAGTGATCAAATAAAGCCTACTCAGCAAGATGAAAGTTGATCTTATCCTCGATGCACAAATGTCAAACCCCCATGCCTTGTCAGAAAGTACGTACAGAGTAACTTGAGTGTCTCCCACGTGCTTACCAACTCTGACTAGGCCACGGTTCATATTCGGCTAAAAGCTTAGTTGCTTTATGAACAAAGGACAAGTTTCCTATAGAAGCTTGACACGTGGCATGTACCCTATGACTTGGATTTAATGTAACAAGTATAAATAAATGAAAACCTCCATCTTCATCTTCATGCATGCTTATCTCTCCTCGAACCTCTGATATTATCTTCTACCTCTTATCTTGTGTATCAAAAGTACTTAGTGATTCTAAGGCTGTAATAGAATAGGTTTTACACTTGTTTTTATTCCACTAACAACCTGTAAATTTGTTTATTTAAATAAACTTATTTAAAAACCCTATAAGTTGTGTTTGAATTCATCCCTCTCCCCCTCTACAAACTGTTTCTATACTTATACACTCTTGTAGACTCCTTTGGGACCAACAAAGACCAACCCCAACAACTTGATAAGAGTAAAGAAGTTGAAGTCGTACATGCAAGGAAAGGGGACAAGGGGTAAGGACCATCAAGCCCAAGTACCTCTTATGACTTCAGTGGTGGATCCCTTGCGACTATACAATAAGGCAAGACGTAGGTCAAAGATAACATTTCTGGTTAACTTAAACCGTTTCCAAGCTTTGTCAAGTGATGATTCTAACAATAATGAGGAGGAAGTTGAGGATGTGTTCTCGGAAGCCTGTGAACCGAATGTAGAGTGTGATCAAACTGGAAGTGTTTTATTGGACCGTAATTCTGGTAAGCGCTTCTTAATCGGCTTTCATCCTTGGTAGACATATTTCAGATAATATCCTTATGGCACATGAGCTAGTTGGAGCTAGTTGCAGGGTATGAGAAGATGTCAAGTCCCCCGAAATGTGCGTTTAAATTTGACATCTGGAAGGCCTATGACACGGTTAATTGGAAGTTTGTAATAAATATGCTATCGGGACTTGGTTTCCTCCCGGTTTTGGTGAAGTGGATATGGGAGTTTATATCTACACCTTCCTACTCTATTGCTATTAACGGTGATACGGAAGGGTTTTTCATAGGTAGCAGGGGGATTCGGCAAGGAGATCCCATCTCCCTGTATCTCTTTATTATAGTTATGGAAGGGTTTTCTATAACCCTTAAGTAATGTATTCAAGAGGCTGCTTCGTTTAGCTTCCATTATTGGTGTCTGGAGATTGAGATAACTCATCTTTGCTTTGTGGATGACCTTTTTGTTTTCACTATGGGTGACGTTTATTCGGTGGAGGTTTTAAAGAAATCTTTGGATATTTTTCGAAATAAATCTGGCCTTTCCCCGAGCATTGAGAAAAGTGAGATTTTCTTCTGCAATGTCATGGACAATGAAAAACAAGTGATTCTTAACTTGCTTCCTTTCAGACATGGTGTTCTTCCTATTCGTTATCATTGTGTGCCTCTCTTACCAGTTATTCTCAAAGTTGTAGACTTTAGTGGCCTTGTCCAAAAAGTAAATGCGAGGATTCATAACTGGAAAAATAAGTTTTTATCGTACAGGGATAGAATACAACTTATCAGATCAATGTTACAATCACTCTAGTTACATTGGATATCGGTGTTCTCTATACTCTCAGGTATTATTCATGAACTTGAAATGCTCTTCAGAAACTTCTTATGGGCTCATGGGGAGAGCTCTAGAGGAAAATGTCTTCTTGCATGGGATGAGGTATGCAAATCTATCAAAAGTGGTGGTCTTGGCCTAAAGCGGTTAACTTTGTGGAATAGGTGTTTATTGCCTTATGGGTGGCGTGGACACACTCTCGTTGTATCCAGAATTATAATTTCTGACTATTCGGAAGAAGGATGGCTGGTCTTGGGTTTTTCGTAAAATCTTGGACATAAGGACTCATGTTCGTCGCTTTATCTTTACCCAAATTGGTCATGGCCGCAATACAAATGCTTGGGAAGATTTATGATTACCGATTGGACCATCGGATCCATTACTCACAAACAGATTCATTCATGCAAATCGTTTCTCGACCACTACCATGGCCAGGGAGGTAGTTCGAAATGTGGATGATACTTGGCCAAATTCTTGGAGCCAACAAATCCTGGATTTGACAAACTGCCCCATCCCTATTTTAAACGATTTGTAGGGATAAAATAAGGTGGATTGATACGCAAAACTTATGTTGACTTCTTTCTTTGTCAAGCATGGAATGTTATGGAAGAGCCATCTAATGTGGTGCTTTGGCACAAAGTTGTTTGGAATAAAGCCTGCATCCCAAAGCATGCTTTCTGAACGTGGATTTCTTGTCATAATAGATTGCCTGCTCAGGACTGAATTGGGTTGTGGAAACATGATACCCCGGGGAAACATGATACCCCGGATCCAAAGTGCCCATTTTGTAAAGTATGCCAAGACTCACATAACCATTTGCTTTTCGAATGCAATTTTGCAAGATATATTTGGCAGAAGGTTAAAAGAAAGGTTGGCATCATTAGTTTTCCGAACGTTTGGGAGGAGATCATGACTCGACTTTTGGATAGAAGATGCAGTATGTGGATTATCATGCAAAAGCTTGCTTTCTCTACGACGGTCTACCATGTCTGGCAAGAAAGAAACAGAAGAATTTTTGACAATTGCAGCCGATCTCAAGAAACAATTTTTCAGATAATTCGGGGTGATATGTTGGCTATGATGGCTTGGAGGAACAGTTGAAAAGCCCTCAACATGGCCAATGGTGGAAGATAGAAGGTCCTCTCATGGTTCTCGATGGTTCGTTTGGTTTGGCTTTTGGTGCTAGGCTAGGATTGTTTATTTCTATTATTTGTTATGGCCTTTGGGGTTATGCTTTTTCTGGCTTGTTGTTCTTGGTCCTTTGTTTCCAAGCATGGTAGCATAGGTTTGCTTTGACTTTGTTTCGTTTTTATTTGTTTCTTTATAAAAGTGCCTGGAGTTTCTTTGCTCAAAAAAAAATTCAGAGCTAATTCTTTCTTTTCCTTTATTGCAACATTCAATCTGAAAAGGAATCGATTAATAAATCTTCTGTAATCGATAATGAATATTGAGATTATCCAAACTAAGGAACATATTTTGATGTTGATTTTGATTTGATAGTGATACTTACAGCGATAGACCCCCATAGGAAGAAATCTGGAAGAAGGTGAAGCTGACGGTTCCGTCGGAGATCGAAAAGATCGGAAACTAAACAGAGTCGATGGCGATAACTACGTGTAGATCTGAGGATTTCGTACAGATCTGCATCTCAAACGCCTTCACCTCCATTAAATCCATCATCGAAACCTTCCATCTCGACGGAATCAATATGGATTACGAAAACCTTCCACCGTCGTTGCCTTTGTTCTTCGTTCGACAAAGCATTTTCAAGAAGGTAGTGGAGGTAAAGACATTGTTATATATATCATCTATAAAACATTATCAAATATAATATTTCATTTAGCTCCACATGGTCAAAACTTGCAAATGCACAAAGTCCACCACATATTGAGCAACAATAACTTGTGAGTACACACATGATACACCAATGAGGCTATATGTCAACTCTTTGATAAATAATTAAATAATGATAAAGAACACACATAATATAAACAATTAATCAACTATTTTGATAGTCTAATTTCCTCCGAAATATTGTTTTTCTTCAAACAAACGTAGAATACTTGTCTCAAGATGCCCCAAAGATGAAAATAGCAAAGTAGTTGAAAAAAAGAGGTAATTTGTATCTCACTTTTTATGTGTGTATTAGATACATCTATACAAGGTTCTAGTACCTATTTGGAGTATTTTACTTGAAGAAACAAACAAAATCATCCAAGAATTGAAGATGAAGTATCATCATCATCAGATGCAACGATGAAAAGATTGTTGGTAAGAAACGTGAAAAGTGGTGAAGTTACCCTTATATCGTGTGAAGGTGGCAAAGGTAACGAGAACCTGAATGTGTACCTTCACCAGTTTCCATGAAGGCATTCACATTCACACACCTTCACAAAACATAATGTTACACTTACATATGTTTTATGAATTTTACATTTCTTATAGAAATGGCATTTCTCAGGTGAAACCAGCCTTTTATACATACATACATACACACACACACACACACATATATATATATAGGGGCTTAATCTTTTGAGAACCCCTTTTTTTGTGAGATATCTGTTACAAACCAAACAATTCGTACAAACCATACAAACTCCATTCAACCAATCATTTTTTTTTTAAATTCAAATTTTCTAAATCATAAGGGTTGATTAGTAAATAATAAATGAAAAAAATTCATCAAGAACACATGAGAATATATGAAACATGATTCATCAAAATGAGAAATAAATGAAACAATTTCATTTTCATATAGAAACACGAATATATGAAATAGTTTCATGAAAAAAACAATTATATGAAACAATTTCATCATATTAAACACTTTCATGAAAAAATATTATTCAATAAAACAATGAAACCATGAAGTTTGTACGGTTTGTACGAATTATTTGCTTTGTATTTGAAATCCCCCTATATATATGTGTGTGTGTGCGCGCACGCACGTGCACGCACGCGTGATATATATATATATATATATATATATATATATATATATATATATATGTCACGTCTCCGTTGCAAACCAATCAATCCTTGCAAATTTTGCAAACCAATGTTAGCCGTCCATCTAGTCTAAAAAATATTTGATTTTATTTTGTTTCCTAAATAAAAGTCATGATCATAATTAATGAACCTATCATCTTCCATATATATTTCAATCTTAATTAATAAATTATGATAAGTGTCTATAAATATCTCAATTGTTTCCTAATATAATGGTTTGCAAAGTTTGCAAATATTCATCGGTTTGCAACGGATACCACCCCTATATATATATATATATCAATATATATATATAGAAGGAGGTTCAAACGAAAACAGTAAATATTTAAGAAAACAAGAAAACATTTTTTCATGTACAAAATCACATATGATTTTGTACTAACATGAAAAAATGGACACGGCGACTTTTGCCGCGAGTTAAGTCGCGGAAAAAGTCGCGTCTAATCATATATGATTTTGTATGTGAATCACATATGATTTTGTACATGAAAAAAGTTTTCTTGTTTTCTTAAATAGGTAGCGTTTTCGTTTGAACCTGCCCCTATATATATATATATATGTATGTATGTAGGGGTGGGTTCAAATGTGATCTTTGATTATGAACATGAGGATGAATCACAACCATCCATTTTAAATCAGATCAAAAGATGAGGGATAAAATTCGCAGTGGCATTTTTGTAAATAAGTGGAAAACTCAGGTCATGGCTTAAATCATAAATACAACCTGACGATTCAAATCAAAACCAGGCATCATCATCTTCCCCAAATTTCTTCATCATCTGCCCCAAATTTCTTCATCATCTGCCCCAAATTTCTTCATCATCTTCCCCAAAAGAAATTTCACTTCCGCCCCCAAATTTCTTTATCATCTTCCCCAAAATAAATTTTCGCACAAGTTTGTTTTTGCTTTGTGTTCCTCCTTAGAGTCACAAGTCTTTTCAGATCCAGATTCTTTTTCTTGATGAAGTGTAAGAAGGTTATTCAAATGTTTTTTTCCCTTTACCGTTCATCATTTTATCAGAGGAAGCTTCTTTGAAACACATTTGCTTGAATTCTTGTTTTTCAAAACCTTTGGTTCCATTGTAGGTTATATTCAGTCTGAATATAAGCTACAGTTTTGGGGTTGTATACTTGTAGCTTATATTCAGACTGAATATATTCTATAAATAGGTAATTTAAATAATTGTAGGTTATATTCATTCTGAATATAAGCTACAATTTGGGGTTTGTATACTTGTAACTTATATTCAGTCTGAATATAGTCTACAATTAGATGTTTGTATAATTGTAGGTTATATTTAGTCTGAATATAAGCTACAATTTAGGGTTTGTATATTTGTAACTTATATTCAGTCTGAATATAGTCTACAATTAGATGTTTGTATAATTGTAGGTTATATTCAGACTAAATATAGTCTGATGAAGAAACAGAATCCATGGAAACGAAATCAGATCAAAAATCGACAAAATGAGCTTCAAAAAATGCAAATCGGAACTGATATCAACGAATTTAATGAAGTTTTTCAGCAATGAATCCGATTAACAGTGGATATCAATGATAATAAGGAGATAATAGGGAGAGAAATAAGTTGGATGATATCAATGATAATAAGGAAAGAATAAAGGAGAATCAGGAAAATAAATATAAACTTCCAAAGTTACCCCTCAAGCCACGTTTAAAGATTAGCTAAGGGCTGAGATTCATCCTCATGTTCACAATCAAAGATAGGTTCACATATGAACTTTCCTCTATGTATGTATATATATATCTATGTATGTATATATATATATATATGTATAGGGGCGGGTTCAAATGAGAACTCAAATTTGGTTGTGAACGTGAGGACAAATGAGAGTGTGACACGTATCTCATTCAAAGAAATATAATATTATATATTCAGTCTAAATATATAAAGGAATATTCAGTCTGAATATTCCTTTGTATATTCAGACTGAATATATACTATATTCAGTCTGAATATTTCTTTGTATATTCAGTCTGAATATTGCTTATTTTGACACGTGTCACGCTCTCATTTGTTCTTACGTTCACAACCAAATTTGAGTTCGCATTTGAACTTTCCTCTATATGTATATATGTATATGTATATATATATAGAGAAAGAGAGAGAGATGTTGGTTCATTTAGAAACTAGACGAAGGGTAAAAACTATAGAAATTTTGACAAATCAAGATATAATTTTTTTCATGATTTTTTTTCATCAAATGCTATGATTTAAGATATTATTGCACATATATTTGTTTCATAATGTAAAAGTTTCACGTGTATTTGTTTTTCATAAGTTGAAAGTTTCTCATATATTTTTTTATGAAAAGTTTCATATGTTTTTGTTTCATAGTGTAAAAGTTTCACAAGTAATTTTTTCACAAGATGAAACAAACATATGTGCAATAATATCTTAAATCATAGCATTTGATGAAAAAAAATCATGAAAAAATTTATTTTTTATATTGATTTGCCAAAGTTTCTATAGTTTCTACCATTCGTCTAGTTTCTAGGTATATATATACATGTATATGTAGATATGTGGGGAGGGGGGTGGGGACGTGTGCATGTGTGTTATACAATAAGTTGATAGGACTTTTTTAGATGTTCTTAGATATTTTGTCATGCTTTTAGAACATTTTGAAATAAAGCGTTTTATTAATTTTTTTATATACCTTTATTTGAAAAATGACTTGTAAAAACAAGTGTCCTATAAAAATGTGTTCATATGAGAATTTTTTTATTAAAAACAAATAAAACACTTTATTTCTTACAAACTTGTTAGAATACCAAAATGCGATGATCATCAATAACTATCGCCTTTCCTTTGTCCTTGTAGGTGATGGGGGGCTTCTTGGTAGATTGAGATTGCATACAAAATAAAAAGTTTAAGCCAACAAAAGAATAATGAATGATCATTAACTTTATGAAAGATCCACACTCCCATAAAATCGGTTTTATAGAACGTCAAATATGTCTAAGTGTCATAATAGACTATTTTATAGGACCAAAATTGTATGGCATATATATAGACTATGAATCACATTGGAAAAAAAAAAGATATATTTGGTAAGAAGCTTAAGAAGTGATAAATATACTCTTATATTTTTTGAATATCACGTTATAATACGTGTACATTTACATATATTATGTGAATGTTACATTTCTCATACTTCTCGCTAAAAATGACATTTCTCACGAGAACCCAATATATATAAGACTTTCTACCATGTTTTCCAAGACATTAATAATTTTATTTATATGCTTTTTTGGGAAGAGATGCTATTTCAGCAATCGAGTCACAGGTATCTAACATATTCATACCTAAGGCTTTTCCACAAAGTGGTGACGAAACGTATAACTTGTACAAATCTTTCCATTTTCCAAGTCGATCCAATCCATTCGTTCGTAGAGCTATTTACTCGATCGCAGACATTTCTGGAACACCTCTAACAGACATTATTTGAAAAGGTAGCTTATAAGTGTTCTTTGAAAAATAAGTTCATATGATTAGTTTGAAAATTTTCCTATAAAAAGCTAATAAGAAATTTATTTCTCAAAAACTTGTTAGGGTACATCAATCTATTTCTCAAAAACTTGTTACAATAATTTGATAAGGTGTTTTAACAAGTTTTTTAAAACACTTTTAAAATAAAACGTCTTATTAATATTTTTATACCACATTATTTGAAATAGTGGCTTATAAAAACAAGTGTCTTATAAAAATATGTTTTCATCAACATCGTTTCTTATAACAAAAGTGTCATCTATCAAAAAGGTAATAGGAGATTTTATTATTCTAAGGATACCGAAATAAGTTCTAACATCCTATTGTATCACATTTATACATGAGACGCACAACACAGTCGTTTGGTCGTATATAAGTTCTATAAAGCAGTCTAATAGAATATTTAAACATCATGAAAGAATTACAATAATGTACAACTACCTTTTTTCTTGATCATCAGATGCTTGCATATTTTCTAATCTAATCCTCTTACTTTCTGCTCTCTGCTCGGGTGTTCAACAACCTTACCTTGAGGCTTCTCATTGTGGTATTTGACCTGCAAAGTTACAACTAGAGATCAAAACTATGATTCATGGCCTGTTTGTTTATTTTTCCATTAAAGCCTGTATGTAACACCCCTAAAAATGGGAGTTAATTTAAACCAAATAAAATGTGGAATAGCTTCTACTTCATAAGACATCACCCATAAAGATGGGGAGAAAGTTAAAGTGATTTTACAACATCTATAGGAATATTAAATGACAACCTAATAATCTATACAATCCAAATACAGATTAAGTTCGGGTGTCACTAAAATCCCCAAAATAATCTTCTATGCAACTCCATCTATACACCCGATGTGTACTCCAAAAAGGATGCCACTACCGGCATCTAGATTCTCTCTCATCCCATCAATCCCCATCCGCTTGATCACCTGATATACATGTCATTTTAAGAAAAAGTGTTAGGCTTAAAGCCTAGTGAGAACAAACAGTTCAAAATATAGAAAAAGCCATTTAAACTTCGAAAGAGGTAAATAAACATATAGCCGAAAGCTTTATCAAAACATCTCTTTTTCTTTACTTCTGCGATTTACACCTGAAAGTTACGTTTTACTTCTCTTGGGGGAAACTTCTACGGGAATGACCCGTCATCACATTAATCCTCACGAGTTCAACCCCAAACCGGGATCTGTTACAAGTGCCCTCCCCAAGTACTTCTGACTATATGTGCCTATGGATCCATTACACTAGTCTAACATCTTAATACAATTGTTTCCAATGTATTAGCTTCTCTCCACAAATCTTTGTGAAGTATAACATCATGCTTCTAGGACCTTCCATCCAAAATTAGGTCAAATAATCATTTAGGTTTATACATCGTTTTTCTTGCATTTAAAACTCATAAGAATATTCCAAAGCCGTTCTTGACTTCCATTTCATCATTTCAAAGAAAAACCCTAAATGATACATTTTGACCTAGTTTTACCAAAATCTTTCAAGTATAGAGATACTCATTTTAAACATCATATTAAGGTAAAATACTTCATTTTGACATATATAAAGTTTTAAAGGTAAGAATGAATTCACAAGCTAAAGTTTGACAAAACCCTAGAAAATCTCTTAAGAAGATGAAGATGGTGAAGCTAGCTGAAAGGGTGAAGAACACCACCACTTGAAGCTTTTAAATCCCAAAGCTCTACTTGAATCCTCACTTAATGTAACAATAAGTGAGATGGAAAGAGGTAGGTGGAAGTTAAAAAAACCTTAGAAATCGCCTCTGCTCCTTTGCTCTCAAAGCCAACACTGATATCTGAATAAATGAGAAAGAGGCTGAAAAATCGCACCTTATTGTGCTTTCTGGCCCTCACGGGCGATGTTGCCACCGCGATTGTGACATGGCACCATCGCCTGTCACAATCGCCATCCATGTACCGAAACTAAACACTGAAATGCCCCAAAAATCAGACCAAGGGCGATACTGCCTTGGCGATATTGACATGGCACTCTTGCCATGTTACAATCGCCCTTCCTGTACCGAAAGTGATCATCTGGTCGAGTTAAAGCATCCCTGCGATGCTGCCTTGGCGATGCTGCCATGGCACTATCGCCTGGCAGCATAGCCGGGGGTGTTCCGGTTGCGTTTTGCTCCGCTTTCGTTCGTTTTCTCCGATTCCAAAAGTAACCCATCTTAATGTACTTTTAATCCTTCCAAAATTACCATAGATAGAAATATTATAAAACCAAAGTCATAAACTTTTTAAATACGAAATTTCCGGGTGTTACATTGTATGAATTAAATTATCTATATGAATTAAACTAGTTGTTAGTCTTGTTCAAAAATACAGTTCAAAACAAGTTTTTTTTTGGACATTTTGTTATAAATAAAAAATTCAATGCGGCACCATAGACACTATATATAGTAATGCTTCTCATTTCTATTAAGTTTGCTACGACCTCTAATATCAATCATGTTTATTTGGTTGATTACTTCCAAAAAGAACGACATTCTGTGGATGTACTGTGATTACATCCGATCTTAGAGACTTCAAATATCTAGAAAAATGTCGATGTGACCTTAATTAAGACCATCTTCAATCGTCGTTTGCATCATTTCTTGAATTAAAATTGTGTAAATTCAATATAAACAGGATCTCATCTCTAACAGATTACACCATTTTTAACATCAAATAGAATATTTCAGGTATGTTTTTTATTCCTAACTTACATACTTTTTTAATATACCGTTATATTTATTAGTTGTTTACAAATCCGGCCCGACAATTTCTTTTTGTTACAAACTAAACTCATGATAATCTAAGTCTAACACTCTTTTAAATCTTCGTTATAACTTAGATTTGAGTTCTAATAAATCCTGGTGGGATTATAAGACAAAGGTAGAGTTTAAATGGATGTTAGATAAACCAAATAACCCAAACTGGGCTCCACCAAACAGCACAGTTACACTTCTGTATTTGGCTTAATTACCTTACTTAGAAACCAAACTAGATGCTCACGTCCAAAACAAAGTTGTATGTTCATTTATTATGATTCAAATCGTTTTGGACTCACCCCATTTGAAGCAACGATCAATTATATATGAATTTTGTACAAACAGTGTGCGTATCCCATTTTTTACGGGACCAACTACGAAAAATCGTTGTTTTGAAACGCTTAGAGCCATAATATGGTATCGATGTAACTACAAAGTTGTAGTAGAAACATTGGGATTTCCATCAGTTGATTGAACACCTCAATTAAACCTACGATTGACTTTATATGGATTTCTCAAATTAGAGACAGAAAGCTGAAAATTCAGAGTTGAATTTTCCTTCAAGGCATTTCATCAAACACCTTGTGGCCATCAATCCGTGGAGCTCAAAACCATTTCAATGGTTTCATTCATTTGCCCACTTTTTGTACAAAAACTAACCAAACTCCCAATTTAACGTTTATAACACAAAAACATAATTCAAGACCTTGCAAACTTTAACAATTTCAACAACACTTATGCAATCCTAGCTTACCTTGCTTGAGTTGATGATATGAACTTCAAATGTTTATGTAAAACAACTCATTCTTCACTTTATTGAACCTAACCATATATCACCATCAAGAATTGAGCATGAACCCTAAATAACATGAAAAATTAAAGAAGAAAACTTACTTGCTTTAAGATTCTACAAGTTCTCCCAAGAAATTTGAGTATACTTATTAATTTGAATGGTCTTGCCCAAGCCCACTCATAATTTATAAAATCTTTGTCCAAAACCGCTTTTCTAATGGATCGGGTCTAACAGGTCGTACTACCCATGAACAAATATGTTTCCAGCTTTTATATTTTTTGAATTTACCTAATTGACCCCATCAAGTTCACTTATTGCAATTCTAACCAACATTTATTTTTGTGTAAATATCTAAAATAGAAGAATGTGATTATTAATAGAGTAAAGTTCACTTTTGGTCCCTACGTGATGTCGATTTCAACACTTTTCGTCCCTAAAGTTCATTTTCTCAAATTTAACCCTCACGTACGACACTTTCCCCCAATTTTAGTCCCTCCCCCTAACAGCTGTTAACTTTTTCTGTTAAATGAGGGGTATTTTAGTCATTTTCCTTGTTTTCTTAATTTTCGCATTTTTACAAAAAAATCAAACCTCAGGGACATGTTATGTAATTAGCTAGAATATATGTATGTATATATAGATATATATATATACATATATACATACACATACCACCACCCCCATCACCACCATCCTTGCCGCCACCGCCACCGCCAGCACCACCTCTGTCACTACCACGACCACCACCACCAGCACCACCACGACCACCACCACTGCCACCACCACCATCACCACCACCTCCATCACCATCACCACCACCATCACCATCACCACCTAGATTAAAAACCCTAAATCAAACCTAGATTAAAAGAGGAGAGAGATCTGAGAAAGTTTTCAGAAAACATAACTTTTGGATCCAAAAACTCAAAATTGGCACCCCAAACCTCGAATACAGATCAAAACGAAGCTTCAGGCTTGTAAAGAGAGTGAAATCGACAACCACAGAGCCTTAAGATTGAGTCAAAAGAGCCTCAAAACCTGCAGATCTGAAAATCGCAATATAAGACCCAAAATCATGATTTTTTGGGAAAACCCAAAATCGGAGCCTAAAATTGGATTAAACAAATAAATTGAAGCTATAGGAAGGATTAAGGGAAGAAAACAAAACCCAAACAATGTTTGGAATCAAGAAATCAACCCCAAACACCTACCCAAATATTCTTCTCCGACGACATCTTCTTCTCCGGCGATGTCGTCTTCTCCGGCGAGGTCATTTTCTCCGGCCCCTGATTATTCAGGGTTCTCTTCTCTCGATCTCTATCTCTATCAGATCTCTCTCTCTCTCTCTCTCTCTCTCTCTTCTTCTTCTTCTTCTTTAAGTTAGGTTAGATTTAGGGTTTTTAATATGGGTTTGATTTAGGTGGTGATGGTGGTGGTGGCGGCGATGGTGGTGGTGGCGGCAGCGGCTGGTTACGTAACAGGTCCAGCGATATATATATATATATATATATATATAGAGAGAGAGAGAGAGAGAGAGAGACATGGATATATATATATATATATATATGTATATGGATATTAATGTTTTTCTTCAAAAAAAAAGAATAATTACATTCTTGGTCCCTGTGGATTACAAAATACAATTTTTAATAGAAAATTAAGAAAACAAGTTAAATGACTAAAATACCCCTCATTTAACATAAAAAGTTAACAGCCGTTAGGGGAAAGGACTGAAATTGGAGGAAAGTGTCGTACGTGAGGGTTAAATTTAAAAAAAAATGAACTTTAGAGACGAAAAGTGTTAAAATCAACATCATATAGGGACCAAAAGTGAACTTTACTCTTATTAATATCACAATAAAATTCTCAAATCTTGCTTTTTACAAAAAAAAAATTATAGAATTTTTTTTTTCTTTTTTACACAAACTCATTTTTTACAAATATCGCTTTTATAAAAAAAAATTCACAAATATCGTTTTTATATAAATCTCGTTTTTTACAAATCTCGTTTTCTATAACTTATATATTTGAGTAAATTATATTTTTGGTCCCTATGGTTTTTATTCACATTTAAATTTGGTCCATATTTCAAACTAATTACAATTTTGGTCATTATGATTTTCATTATATTTCACTTTTGGTCCCACTGACCAACTTTAATTAAAATAAATAGTTAACTTAAGGGTATTTTAGACTTTTTACTATTTCTTTGTCTTTTATATTTTATTAGATTATAAAGTAAATTACACTTTTAGTCCCTATAATTTGTCTTTTTTTTTGTGTTTCCTATCTTTTATTATTTTTCATTTTGTACTTTTGTTAAACTAATTAATTAATTAATGATAATTTTAACTAATAATACATAAAAAATACCTATTTTATTTTATAAATTACACCATCAGAAAAGATTTATCAATGTTTTTAAAATAAGTTAAGTATTGAATATTTTTAAATTTTTATGCAATTTATATGATATATATCTGTAAATCCATCTACACTTATAGAAAATGTTTTTTTGTTGGATTTAAAAAAGTTATCGTTTTTTCTTATATAAAAATCAAAAATTATCTATGTCTATTTATTAAAAAAATTATCGTTTTTAAATACTTCATTTAATCCAAATTTTTCTGTGCCTGCGTTTCAGATCAAGCAAAACAATAGAGCTTGTTTGGTTTAACATTATGTTTTTTTAAATGTATAACAAATAAAAAACTTTATAATATAATTATTATTTAATTTTTTTAAAATATAAACTTAAATAAACCCCATCGGGTACTTAGCATTTCGTGATATTTAATTATTTTTATAATTTTTTATTATATTTTATTTATAGAAAATGGTATTCATTTCTAATCCAAACTACAAACCAAATACCTCAAAATTCCATACATTACCTATTCCAAATCCTTACACAAAAAATCCAATTATGTCTAAAACATTATGTTAAACATATTACTTTGTTTGAGCTGAAATGCATGCATAGAAAATTTTCGATTAAATGAAATATATAACAACAATATATTTTGTTTAATAAATAGACATAGATAAATTTTAATTTTTTTCTTACATATAAGAAAAAATGACAATTTTTTTAAACCCAACAAAAAAGTTTTTTTATAAGTGTAGACAGATTTATAAATGTATCAGATGAATTGAATAAAAAATTTAAAATATGCAATACTTAACTTATTTTAAAAACATCGACAAACCTTTTCTTATTGTAATTTATAAAATGAAATACGTATTTTTAATATATTATTAGTTAAAAGTAACGTTAATTACTTAATATAACAAGGATATAGAATGAAAATAAGAAAAAGATAGTAAACACAAAAAAATAAAAAAGACAAACCATAAGAACTAAAATTGTCATTTACTTTATAATTTAACAAATCAAAAAATGAAAAAACATAAAGAAAATAGTAAAATGTCTAAAATACCCTTAAGCTAACTAATTATTTTAATAAAAGTTGACCAGACGGACCAAAACTGAAATAAAATGGAAACCACAATGACCAAAATTGTAATTGGTTTGAAATAGGGACCAAACTTGAAAGCGAATGAAAACGACAGGGACCAACAATGTAATTTACTCTATATATTTGTTATCTACAAATACTACTTTATTTATATAAATCAACTATCTCCCTCTAATCTACTATAATACAACAATAATAAGAAAAAAAACTACATGTCTCGTTTCTACATTTTTCAATACTTGAAATGACAAACTGGAAAAAAGACTCGTAATGGAACGATGATTCAAATGATGAAAATAAAGAACCAAAGTTTTCAACCGACATGGTATAATCTAAAATACTCATTATCTTATATGTTACATTTCTAAATATTTTATTTTTTATCTTTGTCTTTGTCTTGTTTTTTCATTTTCAGGTGTTCAGTTCTCCTCATGATTTAATAGACTGGGTTTAACACGTGGGAAATTCACTTGGTTACGTTATTGTTACTAAAAGATTCAAGACATCAACAATTATATTTCAATGTGACCATGGCGGTACATACAAAAATGAAAAATTCTCTACGAAACATGTGGGCACCAAAAATATGAATTGCCCATTCGAACCGGAAGAAAAACGCTTTGCAAGGAAAGATTCTTGGACATTAAGACTTAAGAGTGATATTGAATTACATAATCATGAACCTCCGTTAAATATGGAAGGACATCTATATCCACTACGATTGTCAAATAATGAAGCTCCATGGTGGAAGATTTATCAAGAAAAAACATGAAGCCAGGAGACATCTTATCAATACTCAAGCAATACCCAAATAATGTGACTACTTTCTCAACGGTATACAATGCATGCAGTAAATTTTGGATGCTAGAGAAAGCGGGTAGAACACAAATACGGGTTGTTATGTAATGTTTACATGTTGAAAAGTCGAGATCCGGTAAACTTAGTTTACTAAGAAAGTTCATTGACTTGTAAGAATTATTTTTCTAGAGAGGTTTTTGACTTGAAGATGCTCAAAAAAGGAAATGATTCTTATAAAAACTCTCCATAATACTAGTTCTTATAAATCACTTCATTTTTTTCTTATAAAAACTCAAAGATATTCTCATGTATCTTGATGATGGGTTGGGTTCCGGTGAGAATTAAAACTATGGTAAGAACGGATCTCCACCATTAAATGCACATTAGGATTAGATGTATCTGATCAGTCCCTGTATCAAGCGTGATTTAAGAGTGGATTTGAGATTCAAAGTGATCAAAGGTCAAAATCATTTCTTACGCTTCTCACCTTAACTTCACTTGTCACATGATCTCATGCCTTTTCATGGTTTTCCAAAAGGCATAGGATAATGTGAGAAGTGAAATTAAAGTGATAAGGGTAAGAAAAAGATCTTGACCATTGATCACTTTTAATCTCAAACTTACCCATAAACCATACTTATACAAGAATTGATCTAGTACATCTTAATGTATCTTATTATATTATGAATCCAACAGTAAAAATCTTATCCTCTTGCTTTTCTCATCGTAACTTCACTTCTCAGAATAACCCGACCTGACCTTTTCAAAAAAGAATAACATAAAATTCCTTTTGCAATCGTAGCACTTGTACCATGACGCAATGCACTCATTTTAAGGGGTCCACCATTTCTATTGTGACTTCTTTAAACCGACAACCACCATCACAAAATCCGACGTCACCGCCACCGCCACCGTCGCCGGCCGCCTTCATCTGACCTGAGCGAAGGAGGAGAAATTAACGAAGTTCAATCACCTCATCGGAGATGATGAAGTGTGTCTCTTGCAAGGATGAGTACGGCGCCATTGATGCCGGCACTTGCAGAGAGTGTTACGAGGAGGCAAGCGAGACTGAGGAAGAACTGAAGCTCGAGATTGAAGAACTTAAAGCAAAAGTCAACTTCCTTCGCTTCTGGGCTCCGCTCGATTCCCGCCCTCACCATTATCACCGATCTACCACCCCCTGCTTCACCGACGTCCTTCTCGTGGCTTTTGATGAAGATTCCGGCAAACCGATCGCCAATTCTGTTCCTGTTCCGGCGAATAAGGCCGTTTTGGTCAGTAATTTATCCCTAATTTGTTCTATTGTTAATAATTTCTAACTCACAAGTGCTTCTGATGCTTAACGATTTCTAATTTGGTACCAATGGTTTGTTTTTTCTATAGATAGAAATTGTTGAGGTTTAATGCAGTTAGAAATTTGTCTCTATATTTAAATGACTTTTGAAGTTCTATATTTTTGTTCATATGACCTCATATTGGAACCAGGAAGTGAAGGGGTATAGCTAAGCTAGGGTTTGTGGAATGAACATGAATTTGAAATCATTTTTCAAGCACTACTAAAAGGTTTGTTTTACAAGTTCTAGTTGAGATAATTTGTTTTCATTTTGGGCATTTCGTTTTTCCTACTGTGATTTATATGGAAAATCCTCTGTTTTCTTGTTAACTTGGATGCATTTGACACACACACACACATATATATATATAAATATATACCGAATATAGGCTGAATGTAGCATTATTCAGACCGAATAAATACTACATTTAGCCTAAATATTTCTTTGATTATTCAGTATGAATAATTTACATTCAGATATCGGGCTCTCATTTGTCCACACTTTCACAACCAAATTTGAGTTCCCATTTGAACTTTCCTCCCTCTCTCTCTCTCTATATATAGAGAGAGAAAGATCTCTCTCTCTCTATACATATAGAAAGATCTCTCTCTCTATATATATAGAGAGAAACGGGAGGGAGGTTCAAGGAAAAACACTAAAAAAATAAAAATGAAGAATACCCTAGGAGCCCTCCATCCGGACGGTATGCAATACAAGCGTTTTTTTTTTCTATGCACCAATGCCTCTATAATTACATATGCATGTTACAAATTACAAGTATGCATTTGTGCATACCATCCGGATGGAGGGGCTCTCAGGGTGTTCTTCAGTTTTCTTTTTTTTTAATGTTTTCCTTGAACCTTCCTCTCTCTCTCTATATATATATAGATAGAGAGTTATATATATATATATAGAGAGAGAGAGAGAGTCGGGTTATCTAAGAAAATGGTCGAATCACATGTGATTTTACGCTAACATCGTATACAAAATTTTGGCCGTTAATGTAAATCACATGTGATTTTGTATGTAATTTGGCTATTTTCTTATTTTCTTAAATAGGTACCATTCTCGTATGAACCTACCTTCTGTGTGCGTGTGTGTGTATATATATATATGCATATATTATATGAGTGACCATTTTAGCATCAATCTTGTATTTTAACTTTTAAAGAACTACAGGTGGTATTGCTTGTAGTTATGATTATAATTTCTAGTACAATTAAGTTTGAGGTGGTCATATAGACAATTACATATGATCTTTCTTTGTGTTTATGTGTTATTATAAGATAACAAATTATGTATCCTCTTAACCTTGCTTGTTACAGTAGGTATCCAAAGACCATTGTTTATTTCCTATGACTTGAACTCTCTTTGTTAGTAGCATCGATAGTCTGTTGTCATTTGGCCACATTAAGCTTTCTTTTATCCCTGCAATAGGGTAGCTTAATTGGCTAGCTTTAGTTTAGCAACTAATAATTCATTTTAAGCTTTTCTCATTAAACTTCCACTTGTGCTTAATCCTACTCTTGGGCTGTTTTGTAACAGCTTAATGAGCTGTATAACAGGTATGGCTTATTCGTGCAGCCATACCTAGCTGTTCAGTAGGAGCTTATTTGCTCAGTTAGGAAACCCATGTCCTATGCACTCAGCCGTTAAGTGCTAGAATGCATGCCAGTCAGCTGTCTATCTCTATCGATGCTTTTTAGAACACTACCTCTATCTCAACATTTTGCTTCCATTGAAGCCTCACTCTCTAGAAGGTAAATCAGGAAGTTTATCTGATATCAACCATAAAGCCCACTCTATCCTGCTGCCCAGTAAGAGGGTGTGTTAGGGGCTGTTTGGCGGTTGCTGAATGGTTTTGTGCAGAATGATTAAGAGGCTCTTATAATATATTGCAAAATGAAATTCAGGGGGTGTTTGGTTAGGGGTATTGAAAGGTAATCAATGGAAATGATAATAATTGATGGTGTTTGGTTCAAACAAGGAATGAAAATGGAATGAATAATGTTGTTTGGTTTAGACAATATAATCAGTCATTATGATAGATTGGGGTAAATTTCATTCCTCCCCAAATCGGGTGGAATAGAAGGCAATCAAGAATATCTTCTCCAAAAATGGAGAAAATGTCGACTCAAATAAGGAAATGCAAATCAAAACCAAAATCCAAGATTGGAGAACAGATCAAATCAAGAAACCAAACATCCGATTAACACCAAGAAATCCACCATCATCTTTGATCTATTCATCTTCTTCTTCATATTTTCGATCTGTTCATTTTTTCTTCATTTTCGATCTGTTCATCTTCATCTTTGTCTTCGATCTGCTCATCTTCGTCTTTGATATGTTCATCTTCATCTTCGTCTTCGATATGTTCATCTTCATATTCGATCTACAAAGTCTCTAATATGTTCATCTTCATCTTCGATCGACAAAGTCTCTCTTGTCTGTTCAACTTCTTCTTCATCTTTGATATGCAAATCCAGTTCCGATCTGTTCATCTTCAGATCTTTTTATTAATCATCTTCTTCACCAAAGGCATCTTCGAACTGTTCATGTTCTTCTTCATCTCTATTCTTCATATGTTTGATTTTTGTTAGGGTTATGAACATAATGTGTTCCAGATTTTGATTTCGAAATGGATTATCTTCCTATGTTGTGATTTTTGTTAGGAGCATACTTGTTTTAGATTTCGATGTCTGCAACCACGCTGGTAGGGATTAACCTGACAAGTTGGATTTTGTTGTTCATCTCGATTTGTTTCATGAAAGAAAGGAGAAAGACCCTCACCAAACATCAACAATGTAATCCAATGGAATGTAATACAATGTATGAATTCCTTCCCACTCCCGGACATATTCATTCCCATTTTCATTTTCATTCCTTAAACGAACCAAACACTCCCTCAATTGTTTGGTAATTGTTCTGGATGTAATTAGGGCTCTTAATGGTTAAGGGAGGTCCAGAATACAAAATTATTCAGAGAGTTTTGGAACCATTATGAGGCGAACTTATTTTTACCAAACAGGATTCACCTCTTAGCGATTCATAGGCCGCCTCTTAATCTCATGCCCACCCATGAATTATGCATTAGAAGGGAATTGATCCGGTGCAACTCGTTAGTGTTGATCTCAATTAGGATTGATCCAAGGGTGGAGATCCCTTCTTGCCCTTCTAAAAGAAGTTCTTGGTGAGAAGGGTAAGAAGGGATCTCCACCCTTGATCACTTTTAATCTCATGCCCACCCATGAATTGCGTTTTAGAAGGGAATTTATCCGGTGGATCTCATTAGTGTTGATCTTCAATTAGGCTTGATCCAAGGGTGGAGATCCCTTCTAGAAAAAGTTCTTGGTGAGAAGGGATCTCCACCCTTGATCACTATTAATCTCATGTCTACCCATGAATTGCGTTTTAGAAAGGAATTGATCCGGTGCATCTCATTATTGTCAATCTTCAATTAGGATTGATCCAACGATGGAGATCCCTTCTTACCCTTCTAAAAAAAGTTCTTGGTGAGAAGGGTAAGAAGGGATCTCCACTTCACTAAAGTTATTTTAATTTTCGATGCTTGTTTTTGGCATTTCCCTTCTTCTTTATATACCTCAATTTGTCCTATTCCCATGACTCTTCTTCATATATACCCATCTTTAAAGTCTGAATAATTCAGCCAATTTTCTACAATTATCATCAACGAGCTTAATTTACGTTCGTTATATGGCTGAACAGGCAAGCCGTTCACCCGTTTTCCGAGCCATGCTCGAAACCGAAATGGAAGAAAGTCTGAGTGGCACCATCAAACTAAGTGACGTATCATATGACGCCTTACGTGCCTTTGTGAACTATCTGTATACAGCCGAAGCATGTCTGAATGACGAAATGGCATGTGATCTTTTAGTATTGGGTGATAAATACGAAGTGAAGCATTTAAAGACTTATTGTGAGAAATTCTTAATCTCGAAGCTGAATTGGGAAACGTCACTTATGAGCTACTCTTTTGCTCATCGGCATAATGCAAATAACTTGCTTGAAGCTTCTTTATCGTTGATTTTGGATAATATGGATCAATTAAGTAAGCGTGAAGAATATGTGGAGCTTCTCGAGAAAGATCCGAGGCTACTTGTGGAAATTTATGAAGCTTATTTGTCTAAACAAGTTAATACGGCTGCGGCTGGTGGTGGTGGGCATGACGATAAGGTAACTCTACTTTATATATTATAATTGTTAATTAGTAAAATGACAACTTTGCCCTTGAATCATAGAAAGGGTAATGGATTTTTCATCTAATAATTAAGGGTAAATTGGGAAGTAAATGTTTGTTTTCGGACAAACTAAATCAGAAATATGGACACTTATTTATGTTATGCTTTTTAATTAATAGAATGACAATTTTACCCTTGAACGATAGAAAGACTAATGGATTTTTCATCTATTAATCAAGGGTAAACTAGAAAGTAGATGCTTATTTTTGGATAAACTAAGTTAGAAATATGGACGCTTATTTTGGGACGAAGGGGGGACTCCTTCCGTACTAAAATAAATGTTCACGTTTCTATTTTAGTTTGTACTAAAATAAGTGTCTCTCTTCAAATATTTAATTTCCCGTTCTGCCCTTAATTATAGCATGGAGAAAAATTTCTCTTTATTATTAAAGGTAAAATTGTCATTTAACTTTTTAAATAGTTTAATAATTATACATTCCTAAATCTGTCTGCATTCTAATGGGATAGGCTAAATGCACCCTTGTATATTGCTAAATGCACCCCCACCTACTAATTTCCTCTTCAAACACATCAACATCAAAACTTACTTCTTACATTTTCAGACATAAAAAAGGTGCATATAGCAACACCCTTTTTATAGTATTATTTTTTAAGGAGAGAGAATAACTAGATATTGTGTGTTCACATGATTGATGGGACTGGAATGAGACATGAAAAATGTACTATTTTGTCACAAGTTTAACACTATTAGCTTCTAACTTTTTTTTTTGCTTATCTGTGTGCCAACAAAAGAAGAAAAAGGTTTGTGGATAAACCCAACTCCGAAACTTCCATACCAAAAGAAGAGACCTAAAACACGACACCATTAGCATATGGTCGATTCAAAGGACCGAAGAGGCCACAAATTTGAACCTCAATTCATACAATCAATAAGAAGTAAGGGAACTCTTTCAAGAAACTCGGGAGTTTTCAACAAGAGACGAAAATACCCCTTGAAATGGTCAAAATCGACATGATGTACCAAATGATGGTGTGAATATTTGTAACTTTGGTTGTTACTTTTGAAATCGTAACTTTTTATATTTTCTTTATTTGGCTCGTTTAGCTTACCTTTCGGTTATTTGTTTCTATATGGGTTGTGATTGGATCGTTTGCTACGTGTTGAACATGAATGCTTGCGGTTTAACGCTTGTAATGTGCTACGATTGTTTATTGTATGATTGAAGGTTATTATTTGTAATATTTGCAGTTTAAAAATAGGTAGGAAATATTTATTTTATAGTAGTTATGATGTCGAATTTGTTTTTTTACAATCCAACACCATTGAGAATGTACATGTTTATGGTAAGGTTTCTTTGAGGGAGATCAATTATTGAGTGAGAACATTGTCTATATGGTTAAATACATTTAAATAAAACAAGGTTGTTTTGGTTCTTATTTAGTATAACAAATATTTTTTGTTATTAATTATTTTGTATCTATTTTTACTGTTAACCTGTACATCTTGTAACTACTGATGACGTGGATGTCAATTTATCAAAATATATCTATGTCAATCCAAAAGTAGATTTAACATAGGGAACTTATAACCACAAGGATTGTGGCGTACTGGTTGAGGTCCTGGGGGATGTGGTGGAATCTCCCATCTACCTAGGGTTTGAATTCAGGTACACAACAATTGTGGCCAGCGAGTTTATTAGGATTGATGTATTGCAGTCATAATTTGTCGGGATTAGTACAAGCATAGCTTGAGATACCTTTTAAAAAAAACACAGGGAACTTATAGATTTATCACAATATTTTAATGTATAATTCATTTAAATGTATGCTAGATCGAAATTTTATTACGTTCAAAAACGGATGCATCCAATGTCTCTCACTAAGGGGGTGTTTGGATGAGCTTATTAACTTATAACTTATTGACTTCCTGGAGAAGTGATTTCGAAAATTTGATAAATTAAAAATTTTTACTTCCTAAAAAATGACTTATCACCAGTTTGGCACCGGATAAGATGTTTTTCCCAAATACTCAAAATGACTTATTACCGGTGCCACACCGGAATAAGTCAATAAGTTGTTTTTATAAGCTAAAACAAACACCCCCTAAGTAAAGATTCATGATATATATATATATATATAGGAAAGTTCAAATGTGAACCTATCTTTGATTGTGAACATGAGGACAGATCTCAGCCCTTGATCTGAGCCATATTCAAGCTGCTCTTTAAATGTGGCTTGAGGGGTAATTTTGGCAAGTTTTATATTTTAAACAGATTCTCCTTTATATTTTCCTTGTTATCGTTGATATTACTTTCGCTTATTTCTTCCTTCTAAGTTAATCGTCTTCTTCTCCATTAATCGTATTCTTCTCTTTTAATCGAATTCTTCTATATTAATCGGATTCATTGCTGTGAATAACTTTATTAATTGGATTTGCGATTTCTGAAGCTAAATTGTTGATTTCCTCTTTTCAAAGGACTCTGTTTCTTCATCAGAAAATTCAATCGATTGTGATCTCTGTTAGTTTGATTTCTAATTCAATGGACTCTGTTTCTTCGTCGCGAGGTTCAATTGATATTGATCCAGTTGAAAATTCTACTCATTTTGTTGATCAAACATGTGATTTGTTCTCTTATTGCGATTTGAGTACGGATTTTGATATTACAGATCGAGAATTTTGTTCTAATGATTCGGTCACAGATTTGGAAAATACAGAGCATCAAAAGTTTTGTTCTAATATTGAAGATGCGTCAATCTGTAAGTATTTTATTAAACTAGTTTATAAATCTGCCGAATAACTGTTTTTTGAAGATGATGATGTGTTTTGAATCTGTTTTATATTGAAATTGATTAATAGTTTGTATTCAGTTTGAATATTAGCTTATATTCAGTCTGAATATAAGCTACAATAATACACACCACAAAATGCTTTAGCTTATATTCAGACTGAATATAAACATTAATGTGTAATATTATACATTAATGTTTATATTCAGTTTGAATATAAAAAAATAATCTTTACTCGGTTTTAATCATAATATGTTAGTTTTAGCTTATATTCAGTCTGAATATAAGCTACAAGCATACACACCACAAAATGTTTTAGCTTATATTCAGACTGAATATAAACATAACATTTTCACATTACACATTAAATTGTTTATATTCAGTCTGAATATAAGCATACACACCACAAAATGCTTTAACTTATATTCAGACTGAATACAAACATAACATTTTCATATTACACATTAAATTGTTTATATTCAGTCTGAATATAAGCATATACACCACAAAATGCTTTAGCTTATATTCAGACTGAATATAAACATAAAATGTTCATATTACACAATAAATTGTTTATATTCAGTCTGAATATAAGCATACACACCACAAAATTCTTTAGCTTGTATTCAAACTGAATATAAACTTAACATTTTCATATTACACACTAAATTGTTTTATATTCAGTCTGAATATAAGCATACACACCACAAAATTCTTTAGCTTATATTCAAACTGAATATAAACTTAACATTTTCATATTACACACTAAATTGTTTATATTCAGTCTGAATATAAGCATACACACCACAAAATGCTTTAGCTTATATTCAGACTGAATAAAAACATAACATTTTCATATTACACAGTAAATTGTTTATATTCAGTCTGAATATAAGCATACACACCACAAAATGCTTTAGCTTATATTCAGACTGAATATAAACTTAACATTTTCATATTACACACTAAATTATTTATATTCAGTCTGAATATAAGCATACACACCACAAAATGCTTTAGCTTATATTCAGACTGAATAAAAACTTAACATTTTCATATTACACAGTAAATTGTTTATATTCAGTCTGAATATAAGCATACACACCACAAAATGCTTTAGCTTATATTCAGACTGAATAAAAACATAACATTTTCATATTACACACTAAATTATTTATATTCAGTCTGAATATAAGCATACACACCACAAAATGCTTTAGCTTATATTCAGACTGAATATAAACTTAACATTTTCATATTACACACTAAATTATTTATATTCAGTCTGAATATAAGCATACACACCACAAAATGCTTTAGCTTATATTCAGACTGAATAAAAACTTAACATTTTCATATTACACATTAAATTGTTTATATTCAGTCTCAATATAAGCATACACACTACAAAATGCTTTAGCTTATATTCAAACTGAATATACACATAATATTTTTATATTACACATTAAATTGTTTATATTCAGTCTAAATATAAGCATACACACCACAAAATGCTTTAGCTTATATTCAGACTGAATATAAACATAACATTTTCATATTACACATTAAATTGTTTATATTCAGTCTGAATATAAAGTAGTTGTTTATATTCAGTCTGAATAGTAGTTAATATTCATTCTTAATATTGTATTTGTTTTAATAATACCCTGTTTTCACTTTTTTTTGTAGATGAATTTTATAGTGGAGGTAAAGATCGTCATTCGTGTATTAGTATTGATGGTGATGATGGATTGAAATTTTGGATTCCTGTTGTAGATGATAATTTGAAACCTGTTGTTGGAACAGTGTTTGGTACATTGGATGAAGGTATAAAAATTTATGAAAATTATGCTTCTAAGTCAGGATTTGATAAAAGACTAAGTACTGTTAAAAGAGATGCAAATTTGGTAATTACTTTAAGGTATTTAGTATGCAATAGAGAGGGTTTTCCTGATTCTGTGAAATCCAACAGTTTAGATGGATCTGATAAGCAAGTTAGAACTACCAATATAATTAGAACGGGTTGTAAAGGAAATGTTAAGTTCAAGATTGCTGGTGTTTCTAATAGGTATTATATTTTATATGATTTTGAAGAGAAACACAACCATTGTTTATTTGATGAAGATTCAAGGCATTTGTTGAAGAGTAGTAGGAAGCTAGACTATTATCAACAAAGGTGGATCATGAAAATGTCGAATGCTAATATTGGTGCTATAGAAGCCCACAATATTCTATGTCATCTTAAGGGTGGTTACGAAATGGTAGGTGGTTACAAGGTAGAGTATAAGAACTTTCAAAAGGATCGTAATTGTTTTATTGGAGATAGTGATGCAAACTTGTTTGTTAGGAAGATGAATGATAGGAAGATGTATGTCCCAAACTATTCATTCGAGTATAAATGCAACAAATGGATGTTGAATTATGCTTTTTGGGCTGATGAGACAGCTAAAGTCAATTTTGAGCTGTTTGGTGACATTGTGTCATTTGATGCAACCTTCCGAATAAATAAGTATGTATTTGTTCTATTTTGTTTTATAGTTTTTTATTCTCGTTGTTTTTACTAGTAGTTTCTATTTATGATATGTTAATTAGGTATTGTATGGTGTTTGTTCCATTCACCGCAATTGAAAACCACAAGAACTGTGTGACTCTTGGTGCGAGCATTCTTGATTCAGAGGACATTCCCTCCTATATATGGTTACTATAATCATTCTTGAAAACATTTGGAAGGCAACCAAAGTTGGTTGTTACTGATCAATGTCCTGTTATCAAGCAAGCTGTTGCTGAGGTTTTTACAGAGTCAAGGCACAGGTTTTGTATGTGGCATATTAGCACAAAACTGCCTTCAAAGGTATTTGAATTTCTTATATTATTATTCAGTTTGAGTTATAATATATTCACTAGCTTATAATTGTTTTATCTCATATTCAATCTGAATATAAGTTACAAGTATATACAATTTGAAGAGAGATGTATATGCTCTGTTTGTCCTGTTTCAACAAAATCTATTTGTTTATTGACAATCATTTTGTATGCAGGTTACTGCAAATGTTATTAGAAATTCTGATTTCAAGAAACGTTTTCATGCAATTATATGGGATGAACAAATTAATGCTATACAATTTGAAGAGAGATGGACTACTCTAATGACAGATTTTGGTCTTATTGGGCATAAATGGTTATCTTATATGTTTGAAAATAGGTGTAGATGGATCCCATCATTTTATAGGGAAATTCCAATGGCTTGTTTAATGAGAACAACATCAAGATCTGAAAGTGAAAAAAATTCGTTTTTTCACTATTTTTTCATCATTGTGCGAATCTTATGAAGTTTATGGATTCATTTGATTCCGCTATGGACAAACAACGCAACAATCATAGGCTGCTCAACCATCAGAAAAAACAACAATACCAAGGCTTAATACACCACTTCCGATTGAAGTTCATTCTTCTAAGATCTATACGCGTTCTATTTTTAGGGATGTTCAGAATGAGATAAAGGAGTCAGTTTGGTCGTGCTTTCAATCGTCGATAAGCTTGGAGAATGGTTGTGATGTTATTGTTGTTGTTGAAAAGAATAAGGTGCAAAATAAGGTAAAGGATGCTGAATGTAGTAGCAATCCAGGGTTTTTTATGATACATTCTGAGTGCAAGGTACATTTACTTTTTATTTTATATATTCATATTGAATATAACCTACAAGTATTCAAACTGAATATAAACTTATATTCAGACTGAGAATTGTAGTTTATATTCAGACTGAATATAAGCTACAAGATATCATTCATTGTAAATAATGATTTTTTTTAAAATTGATTTCCGGTTGTTCATAATAAGTCCACTGGATCATATGATTATAGCTGCTTATTTTTTCATCATTTTGGTATTTTGTGTCGTCATATATTTTGTGTTATGAAGAATTTTGGCGTTGAAGAAATACCTCGGCAGTATATTGTGAAGCGGTGGACAAAAGCTCTGATTTCTTCTGATTTATTGAAGAAACGTCATTATGTTGGAGAAAAAAATGAGCGTCGTGAGAAACTTGAAAATGATGCCCAAACTATGTTTGATAATTGTCTTGGTCTAGTAGTTGATGATATGCAAAAGCTTCAAGATTTTGTTCTGAAAATGCAAGAGTTGAAGGATAATTTGGTGGCAAATGGGTGTAGTGCTCCTCGTCGTAATACAGAAGGGACGATGGAATCATTGCTTGGGGTTTCAAAACCAGATATTATAGATATTCAAAATCCGAAAGATATAAGAAACAAAGGTTGTGGTACTGGCAAAAGGTTGAAGAGCGGTAAAGAAAAAGCAATTGCTAAGGCTCAAAAGGCAAAGAGATTATGTGTTGTTTGTAAAGAAATGTGTAACCATGACTCACGTAATTGCCCATCGAAAAATGTTTGATTTTTATCTTTGTATTCTGCAAATACTCATACAAATAATCAATTTATTTTTTAATTAACAATCAATAAAATTTCATATTCATAATGAATATATAGTGTTTTAGTTTTCTCCTTCAGCCTGAATATAAGTTACAGTTTGGTGATTGTATAATTGTAGGTTATATTCATTCTGAATATAAACTACAAGAATACAAACACAAAATTGTATTAGCTTATATTCAGTCTGAATATAAGCTAAAACAATTTATGTTTTGTATTCTTGTAGCTTATATTCAGACTGAATATAAGCTACAATTTGCTTATTTTTTAATTGTGGCTTATATTCAGTCTGAATATACAAACTATAATTACACAATAACCAATTTGTAGTTTGTATATTCAGTCTGAATATGAGCAGTAACACTAAAATACAAAATTTTAGCTTATATTCAGTGTAAATATAAGCATAACATTGTGATTAATGCTTATATTCAGACTGAATATAAGCTAAATTCTAGCTTTTATTCAGACTGAATATGAGCTAAAACAATTTGTGTTTTGTATTCTTGTAGCTTATATTCAGACTGAATATAAGCTACAATTTGCTTATTTTTTAATTGTGCCTTATATTCAGTCTGAATACAAGCTACAATTATACAATAACCAATTTGTAGTTTGTATATTCGTCTAAATATGAGCACTAACACTTTGTAGTTTAGTGCTCATATTCAGTCTGAATACAAGCTACAATTTGTAGTTTCTATATTCAGTCTAAATATGGGTTAAAACAATTTGTGTTTTGTATTCTTGTAACTTATATTCAGACTGAATATAAGCTATAATTTGCTTATTTTTTAATTGTGGCTTATATTCAGTCTGAATACAAGCCACAATTACACAATAACCAATTTGTAGTTTGTATATTCAGTCTGAATATGAGTACTAACACTAAAACACATAATTTTAGCTTATATTCGGTCTGAATATAAGCATAACATTGTGATTAATTCTTATATTCAGACTGTTAGTTCTCATATTCAGTCTGAATACAAGCTACAATTTGTAGTTTGTGTATTCAGTCTGAATATGAGCTAAAACAATTTGTGTTTTGTATTCTTGTAGCTTATCTTCAGACTGAATATAAGCTACAATTTGCTTATTTTTTAATTGTGGCTTATATTCAGTCTGAATACAAGCTACAATTACACAATAACCAATTTGTAGTTTGTATATTCAGTCTGAATATGAGCACTAACACTGTTAGTGCTCATATTCAGTCTGAATACAAGATACAATTACACAATAACCAATTATAGAACACATCATGTAGAACAACAGATTCAATAACCTTAGAAACTAAATACATCATTCAATTTATAGAACACATCATGTATGAATAATATACAAAAACAATTGTTCAATATTCTTAGAAACAATAACCATCATCCAAATAAATTCAGTCAATTGTTCAATATTCTTAGAAACTAAAACCATCATCCAATTAAATTCAGTCGTTCTTCTTTTTTTAACTTTCCTTCTCTTTTATGCTCATCTTTTTCAGCCTTTGGTTTTAATGCGTATTCATTAGCCTGCTGCAACACCCACTCCTTTTTCAGGTTCATGTCTGACATTAGTATCTTGGTTAAATACTTGTACCTTAGGTTATTTAAGATTCTCTTCTGCTCATCTTTTTTTGTTGCCAATCCACAATCCCAAGTTTTTATAGGACCTCCCATGAAGCTCTCCATATGTCTCATCACAAAGATTGAACAATCTTTGTGATTATTAGTTGTCCTCCACTTCATGAGCTCTCGTTTGAGTGGGACGTCGATTAGCTTCTTAAGTCTTGAATCTTTAATGTTTCTAAGGAATTTTATGAACAGTTTATGCTGCATTATATAAAACATAATTAATATTTAAATAATATGAATAATATAATATATTTATATCATATTTATTATTCATATATTGTAAATGAGATGTTCTTCTTACCAATGTTATTGGCACAATCCCGTATTTTTCCTCAAACTTGACTTTCGTGGCACTGTTATCAAACATGTGTGCCATTCCATTTTTCAAATCATAACAAATTACGTAAAAGTGATCTGATTTTATGATTGGGAAGAAGATCTGCAGAGGAATATTCTAGTTAATTTGTGTTTTATTCAGTAAGAATAGAACAGAGGATATATTCAAAAAATATAAACACTAAATTGCATTGCAACACTCTTAGTGCTTATATTCAGACTGAATATAAGCTACACCACAAAATCTTTTACCTTATATTCAGACTGAATATAAGCTGCGATTAAACAAACAACTAATTGTAGCTTTATTCAGTAAGAATAGAACAGAGGATATATTCAAAAAAAGATGCAAACTTTTTTTAAAGTTTCAATAATATCTAATATCAGAGTTCATGCAACTTGTTATTGATTCTTCCTTTTATTCAGTCTGAATATAACATTGTTTTAATAAATATTCAGACTGAATAATAGGTAAATAGTAAAACATGTCATTCTATTCAGTTTGAGTAATGGCTAGTAATTTAAATTCTTAAATGTATTTGTGTCATACCAAGTCAAACTTTTTTATATCATCTAAATCATCCAATACTTTCTCTTTGATATTCTCTTTGAAAGTGTCACCATATGTACGCCAATCAAAATCTGGGCTGAACACATCATGTCCCTGTTCAAAATTAACAAATGTTAAATTAATAAAAAAAAAATTAAGTTATAATTTAAATTAGAAACAAGATTAGTGATCTTACAAGAATGTCGGTTGTCATGAATAATATGCTTGCTGAGTCTTTGCTCTTTAATCTTTCTTCATAATTTAGAACTTCTGCCCAGTTGTCAATAACGTTTGAAAATGCTTCAGAATCTTCCATCATGCTTTCAAAAATTATTTTGAAAGAGCTTTTATTTGAAGCAATTTCAAAAACAATTGACTTGTTGAAATAAATTATATTTAAGAAAATTTTACAATAAACAAAACTGTTTATATTTAATTTTAATATAATATACCATTTTTAGATTATATTTAGTCTGAATATGAACATTACAGTGTAGTGTTTCATTGTAGTGTGTATATTCAGTACGAATATAAGCTAGAAGTATCCGAACCACCAAATTCCAGCTCATATTCAGTTAGAATATAAGTTAGACTGAATATAGTCTTGAATTGTAGCTTATATTCAGACTGAATATACAAACTACAATTGCATAATAAGCAAATTGTAGTTCATATTCAGTCTGAATATGAGCACTAACACTGTTAGTGCTCATATTCAGACTGAATATAAAACACTGTTATGCTCATATTCAGACTGAATAAAACACTGTTAGTGCTTATATTCAGACTGAATACAAGCTACAATTACACAATAACCAAATTGTAGTTTGTATATTCAGTCTGAATATAAGCACTAACAGTTGTATATTCAGTCTGAATATGAGCACTAACAGTGTAAACACTATTAGTGCTCATATTCAGTCTGAATACAAGCTACAATTACACAATAACCAAATTGTAGTTTGTATATTCAGTCTGAATATAAGCATTAACAGTTGTATATTCAGTCTGAATATGAGCACTAAAATTGCATAATTAACTTGTTTTTAAATGATTATTATACAGAATAATAGAAAATTCAATTTTATACTTACAGAAAGTCCCCTGTTAGTGAAAACATCAATTCACCAATCTTTCTCTCTCTCAAATATAATCTTGCTTCCACATCAACAATTCTTTGCACATAAGGTGATTTTAGAAATTCACCTACCTTTTATGTTCTCTTTTCTCTTTCTTCAACTTGTCCTTTATCTTTTGCAAGTTGCTTATCCTTTGCTTTTATTTTGACAACAAGATTATCTTTCTTTGATTTATTTTCTTTGGATGGTTTTGATGGTGAATCCGAATCAGTGAAAAGCTTGAAAGTTGGACAACTTGCTGGAGTTTTTTGACTAACATCTGTCTTTTGTGATACTTGTGGTGTAATCAAATCCTGGCTTTTCATGATGGCATCCTGTCCTTCTTCCCTTGTCTTAATTCCCTCCTCTTCTAAAGCTTTCTCTTTCTCCTTTTTCTCCTCTTCTTTCTTCTCTTCTTCCTTTTCTCTTTCTTTAGTATTCATTTCATCAACAACAAGGCTTTTGATAACATTAGATGTTATTGCTTCATGACTACTCTCTACATTTTGGTTTGTTTCTTCATTACCAACATTTTTCTTATTGTTTCTAATATCCCTTGAAGCTTCTTCATTAGCTTCTTCATTCTCTACTCTTCTTTCTTCATTCGACTGCAGCACATTGATGATTATGTTTTCATTAATCTTAAATACCTTTTCATATTCAGCCTTCCATTCTTTTAACGGTTGATCGCTTGGATATAGCATCATTTCTCTTGTCATCTTAAATTCAATCTCGGCTTTCATTATCAGCAGTTCATCGAGATCATGATTAAGGCTTCCCAAGAATTCCTGTTTTATTATGTTTTTTATTAGTAAAGGTAATTATAATTAATTAATGTTATTATAAACTACACTGTTTATATTCAATTTGAATAAAGGTTAACGTATACCATCACACAATATATATTCACACTGAATACAAACTAGCCTAAGTTAACGTATACTAAAACACAGTATTTATTCAGTCTGAATAAATGTTAACACTACTAAATTCAAACATAATACAAACTAGCTTATTTTGATTTTTATTATAAACTACATTGTTTATATTCAGTATCAATAGAGGTTAACATATTCTAAATATATACCAGATTCAAACTAGCTTATGTTGATTTTGAATTTAAACTACATTGTTTATATTCAGTCTGAATAAAGGTTAAAGTATACTAAAACAGAGTATTTAGACAGAACATTTTTCATACCACTACTGTTTTCTCTCTGTTTGATGTCATGCAATCGTGTACCTCATCGGTATTGAGCTCTAATCTTCCAAATCCACCATTTTCTATCTCATAGTTTTCTCTCTCTTTCAACTTCTTAGATGTCCACTCAAGGATTGCAGGTTTTACTCGTTTGTGTTTAAATTCATCACAGTGTGTTGAATTTACATACATAAGCTGCATCTTTGGTAATTAAAATTAGATTATGTTATAAAATCTTAAAAAACAGAAATATTATAAACGAATACATACAATAAGGAATGCAGTTGGTCCTGTATAGAAGTCCGTTTTGGAACTGCTTTTCCAAAAAAACTTGCTTATCATTAGTTGATTATAGATGCAATCGCACCAGTTTATCTTTTTAAAATCATTATTTTCTCCAACATTTGTCAAGATTGTAGTATTGCAGGTTCCCATCTTCATTGTTTCAACCATTGTGTTTATGAAAAGTATAATGAAGTTGAGCTTGAAGTTTATATCTAAAATGGTTGATTCCTTGATTAGTTTCACGAGGTGCTTCTGCCTAATCATTTTATAATCTTCAAACTGGGCTTTCCACTCCTCACTAACCCTTTCATGGCCTAGATCAAATTGAAGTTGATAAACATCATCTCCTTCATTCTTTAGTCCAAGGATCTCTGTAACAGAGTCCTTTGTAATCTGAATATCTCCTTTCGATGTTTTGATCACCATATCCTTTACATCAAAATTGTCAACAACACTAAATGCTAGTTTTGATGGAATAGTGTCGATGTTCATATCAAGGATTGTTCCTAATCCAATGTCTTTAATCCATTTGACTTGTACTGGGCTTAAACTCCCCTTTATCGCCGTTATGTTCTTCGGAGATGTTCGTATTTATAGACAGTTGTACATTATATGCTCTGACGTTTCTGCATTTGAATTTGTTTTGATTTTCTTTTTCCTTCGACTTTCTTCACCTTCATTTTTGTTTTTGTTTGTTTTTGTTGCTTTTCTCTTTGTTTCTTTGTCCTTTAGTTATTCTGTTTTCCCCTTCTTCTGTTTTTTACTAGCCTTTGTTTGCTTCAGATTCTTACACATTTTAGGTCTTGATGATTTTGTTGCTCTTGTAGATCCTCCTTCAATTATATAAACATCAATTTATTATATGTTTGTATATTTACAATATTACAAACACCTAATTGTAGCTTATATTAAGACTGAATATAAACGTTACATAGTATTATTAAACTGTTGCGTTTATCATCAGTCTGAATATAACCTACAATTATACAAATCCTAAACTATAGAGCAAAGATATCATTTTAATAATACACAAATACGCTTATATTTAGTCTGAATATAAGCTAAAATAATGCAAACATTTAATTGTAGACTATATTCAGACTGACATAATGGTGTAGTATTTCAATGTTATGTTTGTATTCAGTCTGAATATAACCTATAATTAAAGACTATATTCAGTCTGAATATAAACTCCAAACAAAAAAATCTCAGAGTGTAATAAAACAATGTAATGTTTATATTCGGTCTGAATATAACATAAAATTCTATAATCCCCAAATTCTGGCTTATATTCAGACTGAATATAAATTGAACTTTTACAAACACAAAATTGAAGACTATATTCAGTCTGAATACAAAATACATTTATACAAAAATTTAATTGTACACTATATTCAGTTTTTATATGTACAATCATACAAACACAAAAATCTATGTTATATTCATTCTGAATATAACCTATTGATAGAAATTAATAAACATTATCTAATATTATAAGTCAACATTTCAAGCATTTATTGATGAAATTTGGTTTACTTACGAATACATTCATTAAATATTCAGTAAAACCATAAATATTAACTAATAAGCCCTAGTTATTGATGATTTTTAAAACTCGAAAACTTGCCTGTTTCGGAAGGCTCTGTAAACGGAATAATCTGCATATGCGTATCTCCGTCCATTGTTTGTTGTTTGAACTTAAAAGAAGAAGTTCGTTCTTATCGACGTGAATGACGGTGGTACTGGTAGAGAGTAGAGGGTTTTTAGTGAAAGAGTATTTTTTTGAAATGATGAATATGTGCATTGTTCGGAATTCCATCGTGTTCTATAGTTGGCTTTGAACCGTCATACTTTATTTACAATAATACCCCTACGCGCTAAAAATAAATATTAGAGTTAATTTCATATTTCGTCCCAGTTGTATAGTAGTTTTAACACTCTAGGTCCCTAAACATAATTGTAGGTTATATTCAGTCTGAATATAAGCTACAATTATACAAACACATAATTGTAACTTATATTCAGTCTGAATATAAGCTACAATTATACAAACTCATAATTGTAGCTTATATTCAGACTGAATATAAGCTACAATTACACAAACAAATAATTTTAGCTTATATTCAGACTGAATATAACATTGTGATAAATCACAATGTAATGCTTATATTCAGTCTGAATATAAGCTTCAATTATACAAACTCATAATTGTATCATAATGTTATGCTTATATTCAGTCTGAATATAAGCTTCAATTATACAAACTCATAATTGTAGCTTATATTCAGACTGAATATAAGCATTACATTGTGATTTATCACATAATTTTAGCTTATATTCAGACGGAATATAAGCATTATCACAATGTAATGCTTATATTCAGTCTGAATATAAGCTTCAATTATACAAACTCATAATTGTAGCTTATATTCAGTCTGAATATAAGCATAACATTGTGATTTATCACATAATTTTAGCTTATATTCATACTGAATATAAGCTACAATTATACAAACTCATAATTGTAGCTTATATTCAGATTGAATATAAACTACAATTATACAAACAAATAATTTTAGCTTATATTCAGACTGAATATAAGCATAACATTGTGATAAATCACAATGTAATGCTTATATTCAGTCTGTATATAAGCTACAGTTATACAAACTCATAATTGTAGCTTATATTCAGACTGAATATAAGCATTACATTATTATTTATCACATAATTTTAGCTTATATTCAGACTGAATATAAACATTATCACAATGTAATGCTTATATTCAGTCTGAATATAAGCTTCAATTATACAAACTCATAATTGTAGCTTATATTCAGTCTGTATATAAGCATAAGATTGTGAATTATCACATAATTTTAGCTTGTATTCAGACTGAATATAAACTACAATTACACACTAATCAATTTGTAGTTTGCATATTCAGTTTGAATATGAGCACTAACACTGTTAGTGCTCATATTTAGTCTGAATACAAGATACAATTATCCAATTACACTGTTAGTGCTCATATTCAGTCTCATAATTGAATATAAACACATAATTGAATATATTCACTCTAAATATAAAGAACTAATTGAATATAAACACATAAGTGTAGCTTATATTCAGACTGAATATAAGCTAAAATTTTATTTTATATTCAGACTCAATCTAACCATAGCATTGTGAATATAACTTTTAAAATGCTTTGAAAACAAGCACTGAATAACTCATTCAAAACAATTAAACAACCAATCAAAGTACTTAAAAAAATACATTAACAAACAATTGTTTTGATCTTCAAACTTTCAAATCCAATGTAAAGCTAAGAAACCTTTCTATCTTGTTCTTTTTTGCTTTTTTCTAAAAGCGTTGTTACTTCATTTGTATCAAGTTTACCAAACTCCTTTACTTCTTCAATCACAAAATCTTTCCTTAGATTGTTATCTGACAACATTAATTTTGAAAGTTATTTTGATCGGAGCATTGTAAGTTGTTCCTTCTGGTTTGGTGATGATTTATCATTCAATCCACTATCCCATGTATTCACATTTTGTCTTCCATTGGATGTTTCCATATGCAGCATCATAAAGACAGAGCAATGTGTGTGATTTTTATTTGTTCTCCATCGCATCTCTTCTCTTTTAGGTTTTACATTTTTGAATGATTTATGTCTTTTATCTCCAATCGTTTCAAGATATGACATGAACAATTTTTGCTGCATGATGAAAATTATAATGAAAGTTTTATCAAAACTCATATTAATAATAAAATTAATGTGTATTTATTCTGTATTATTCAATAATATTCTCTATACTGTTGTCTAATATATGGCTTGAGCCATTATTCAGATCAAAGCATAGTACGTAATAATGACCACTGTTGATAACAGGGAAAAATACCTGCATAAATAGTTTTTATTATTTATACATAATGTCTGAATACATAGATAATTAAATGATTTTTATTAAAATGCTTGTCTTACCAATTCAACAAGCCCCATCATTGTAATGTCTGCATATTCATCCAGTTCCTGAATGAGATTCTTTGTGAACAATTCTTTTTTTTTTCCTCAAAGAAGATTTTGTTCTGAATAGTTGTCGTGGCTGTTGTAAATAAGAAATGCTAATATATTATTCATCATGAATGCCTATAAAGCTTATAAATTGATAGAAATGAAGAATAAGTAAGCAATTTTTATTATGTTAAAGTTTAACAATAATATTCTTACCAACAATGCAGTAGAAAAATAAAACTTCTTTGGTTGTTTCTTTGTCTTCACATTTTCTTCTTCATTTAAAATGTGAGTAAAGGTGTCTATTACATTTACAAATGGTTCTGAGTCTTGAATCAAGCTTTCAAACGTAACTCGAACAACATTTTGACCTTTACTTGATAGGAATACTTCATCCATGTGATAATTATATTGAATATTTAAAGATCATGATCAATAAGAACAGCATTTGCAATGAATAACATTTGCATATTCATGCTTTACATATTAAGTATGATATTCAGTCTGAATATCAATATGTAAAGCAGAATGAATACATAAATGTAAATTTTGTTTAAATTTAAAACTCACAATTTATCTCCTCTGAATGAGAACATCCAATTGGCAACCTCTTCTCAGTTTCTGTCAATTCTGTCCTTGGATATACTGGCTTCAAGTGATATGGTGATTTCAATTCATGCTCAATATTCATCTCCACTTTTTCATTTTCCTCCTCCTTCTCTGAATGCTCCTCCTCCTTTGCCTCCTTCTCTCTCTCTTCATTCTCTTTATCTTTCTCTTTTTCCTCCACCTCCTTTTCTTGAGTTTCTTCTACTATCTGAACAATCTGTAAATCAACATCGTGTTCATTATTTTCTCTTTCATCACTAGCATCAACATCATTATGTTGTTCTTGAATCTCTCCTTCATTACTTTCTTTTTCTTCTTCGATCCTTCCTTTTTGATTGAATTGAAAAAAACTTTCATATGTTTTTTTCCACTCCTTTAAAAGTTTGCTGTCTGGATTCAACTCTATTGCTTTATTGAAGTTGGTTTCCAAATTATGTTTGTTTGCAAGAAATTCTTCCAAACCATCATTCAGCGATTTTATAAGGTCCTGTTTGTCAATTATTATGTAAGTTAGTAGAGGAAGTACTACAATTCAATCTTTGTGATACGTTATGAATAATTGTATATAAGTAATAACCAATGTTCTTAATGAATAGGATAATAGTAAATACCGTAACGTTCTTCTTTTTTTCCTTCGATGTGTTTGTGTTTGCTACGACATATGGTTCCTTCAACTTTCCTAATCCGAAACCTCCTAAGCTCAAATCTTTTCTCTCCCTCATCTTCATCTTCTCCGATGTCCAATACCTTGTAGTTGGACTCATCCTTTTATGGTCAAGCTCATCACATGTTGTAGAGTCAAGATATAATAGCTGCATATCACTCATTGTGAATAGTTAAAAGGGTATTAGGCTAAATAAAGGTTGATAAAAAAAACTTTATATTCAGAATGAATATCAACTACTATTCAGTTTGAATGAGACGTACTTAAGTAAACTGTTTATCTTCATCCTGAATATAAGACATCATATTGTTTTATTTGACTTCGATATTCACTCTGAATAAAGGTTTGTAACAAACTTATTTACAAATATTATAAAGTTTGAATATAACCTATCATATGGGTGTGTATCACTGCTACATTCAGACTGAATATATAAAACGATTTTGTTCAAAACAGTTTATATTCAGTCAAAATATCATAATGCTTGAATAAAACAGAGGGTAAAATCAAATATATATCGTCAAAAATATGATTGGCCCTATGTAAACACATTCATCAGTTTCTTTCTTCCATGCTGGTGTGCTCTCTTTTGCACATTTGATGATGTATTTGCACCAATTTATTGTTGAGAAATCCAACGTTTCTTCAAGTTTGGAGAGAATGGATAGGTTGCATGTACCCATCTTCATTGAAATTGCTATAGCATTTACAAACAGAACAATGAAATTTGTCTTGAATTTCCATTTTACATTATTGCATTATCTGAGTTTGTCCAGAACATCACTTGGACGGATATGTGAAGTGCTCCCAAATTGGTCTTTCCAATTCAATATCAGTTCACCACAGCTTTCTGTCGTCTGAATATCATCTATTATGTCTAATCCTTCATTTTTAAGTCCTAAGATTTGACTAACAGAGTCCTCATTCACCGGTATTTCTCCTGCTGGTATTCTTAACACCATCTTCTCCGTATCAAAGTTGTCAACAACATAATAGGCCAACTTTGATGGGATTGAATTAATCTTCATCCCATGAAGGCTCTGAAATCCAATTTCCTTCACACAATTTGCTTGATGTGTTTTAACTCTCTCATTGTTGTCATTAAGTTCTTTGTCGTTGTTCTCGTAGATAGCGATTTAATTACTTGGTTGTTGCTTTATCTGTTGTACTGTGAGTTGGTCTTCTTGTTGATGTTCTTCAACTGTAACAATTTTTTTTATTTGTTGCTTGTCGGCTTTACTGTGAGTCGGTCTTCTTGTTGTTGTTTTTCAACTGTAACAGTTGTTTTTGTTTTCTTCTTCATTCTTAATGAAGGAGTTCCTCTGATATTCTTTCTTTTTGTTCCTATTTAATTTAACATTTAAAAAGTGGTTAAAATTAAAAAATTGACATATGTTATGAAATACAACAGTTTCATAATGATATCCCAATGTTATTCTTATATTCAGACTGAATACATACTACAACTATATAAACACATAATTGTAGATTGTATTTAAACTGAATATAACCTACAATTATACAAACACATAATTTAGACAATATTCAGACTGAATATAACACAAGACAGGATAATGAAGGGCAATCAGAGTAATATTCAACAAAAATTATATTAACAAGACAATCATTCAAACAAATTGATTAACATACTATTAACATACTATTATATTAATTTGCTGATTAATTGATTCAAAGCAAACACAAAACAAACATTCAAACAAATTATATTAACATACTATTTTTTTAATGCTCAAAAGTTAAACTAATATTCAACAAAAATCGAATCCTTCAAAACAGTCATCTGCACCACTCCTTCCATCACCTTCCACCACCTCCCTGAACCACCTATGTAAAGGCTGAAAACCTTGCATCAATTTCCTTCTTTGTTTTTTTTTAAATACGTTTTCTTAAAACTTGATTCAAGGTTAAGAAAGTATTTGACCTCTTCTATAACATAGTCTCTCCTTTTATTGACATCTGCCAACAATATTTTAGAAAGATATTTTGTTCTGAGACTATTGAGGTGTTTTTTCTGGTTTTTGGATGATTCATCATCCAATCGACAATGCCAAATAATCAAATGCTCCCCTCCATTGAAGGTTTCCATGCGCAGCATCATGAATATCGAGCAGTCTTTGTTATTTTTTTTGCTCCTCCATATCATTTCTTTCCTTTTAGGCTTTTTGTCTTATAATGATCTGTGCCTTTCATCCCCAATCTCTTTCAGATAGTTGATGAAGAGTGTTTGCTTCATGATGAAAATTTTAATAAAAACTTTATTAAAATCCAAAATAATAATAATAATATAACTCGTTAAAATCTCTTTTATATTCAGACTGAATAACATACTTACCACGGTTTCTGGGACGCCCGGATATTTTTTAGCATTTGATAGTTTTGCTGCACTGTTGTCTAGTATATGGATGGATCCATTTCTTAGGTCAAAGCATATTACATAATAATGATTACTCCTCACAACAGGGAAAAATGCCTGCATAAATAGTTTATATCATTTATAAATAATGTATGAATAAAAAGATAGTTAATTTAATAACATTAAAATGCTTGTTTCATACCAAATCTACATTCCCCATCACTGCAATATCTGCAGATTTATCCAGATTGTGAAGCAGATTTATTGAGAATATGACCTGGTTTTTCTTGACATCAAACTTTTTGTCCAAGATGTCATGCGGCTGTTGTAAAAAAAAAATGTTAAACTAGTATTCATCATGAATGTCTATGAAGATTATAAAGTGATATAAAGTGATATAAAGAAGTATTCATCATGAATGTCTATAAAAAAGTAATTTATACTATGTTAAACTATAATAATTATATTCTTACCAACACTTCTGTTGAACTATATAACTTCTTTGGTTGATTGTTTGTCTTCAACATTTCTTCAGAATTTAAAATGTAAGAGAAGGTGTCTATTACATTTGAAAAAGTTTCTGATTCTGGAATCAAGCTTTCAAGCAAAACTTTTATAGTTGTTTGCGCTGTACTTGATTCAAAAACCCGGTCCCTGTGATTATGATTATGTCTTAGAATTTATTAAAAAACATCTTGATATTCAGACTGAATAAAAGGCTGAGCTCAATTTTAAAACTTACATTTGATCTCCTATGAATGAGAACATCCATTGGGCAACATTCTTCTCAGTGTCTGTTTCCTCTGTCCGTGGATCCACTGGTTTTAAATTATATGGTGATCTGAATTCATCTGCATCTGTTGACTTCTTTTTTCTTTTTGGTGAAGAACATTATTCTTGACTCTTTTTTTTCCTTCCTATTTTAATTAAATATTTATTATCAATATAACATGTTTTCCTCAAAATAGACTGTAGTCCTTATATTCATACTGAATATAACTTACAATTTTTGATTTGTATAATTGTAGTTTATATTCGGTCTGAATATAAAAACTAAATTGCATTGCAACACTCTTAGTGGTTATATTCAGACTGAATACAAGCTACACCACAAAATCTTTTACCTTATATTCAGACTGAATATAAGCTGCGATTAAACAAACAACTAATTGTAGCTTATATTCAGACTGAATATAAGCTAAAATTATTCAACATACTATTTGTAGCTTATATTCAGTCTGAATATAAGCTACACCACAAAATCTTTTACCTTATATTCAGACTGAATATAAGCTGCGATTAAACAAACAACTAATTGTAGCTTATATTCAGACTGAATATAAGCTAAAATTATTCAAAATACTATTTGTAGCTTATATTCAGTATGAATATAAGCTACTACAGAGTATAATAAAATTTAGCGTTTATATTCAGATTGAATATAAGATGCGATTAAACAAACAACTAATTATAGCTTATATTCAGACTGAATATAAGCTAAAATTATTCAAAATACTATTTGTAACTTATATTCAGTCTGAATGTAAATACTACAGAGTATAATAAAATTTAGTGTTAATATTCATATTGAATATAAGCTGCGATTAAACAAACAACTAATTATAGATTATATTCAGACTGAATATAAGCTAAAATTATTCAAAATACTATTTGTAACTTATATTCAGTCTGAATATAAATACTACAGAGTATAATAGAATTTAGTGTTTATATTCAGATTGAATATAAGCTACCCCACAAAATCTTTTACCCTATATTCAGACTGAATATAAACACTACAGAGTATAATAGAATTTAAGACTGAATATTAGACCGTAGTTTTTTTTATTAAGACTGAATACAAGTTTTTGTAAGTATCGAACATCATTTAACAAGAAGATATTCAATACGATTACATTAAAAACCCTAAATATTCAAAATAAAAATTTATATAAACAGAAAAACTTTTACCTTTTTCTTCAAAAGCCTCAATTAGATTAATATCGTTGCATTCTTCGCTACTAGAAGCCATTTTTGTTTTCTGAATAAGAGTAATCTCGTTGATTTTCAGTAGAAATAGGATTTTAAGGAAAAGTTTCTTTTTGGGGAAGATGAACGCAAGAAATTTGGGACGGGATCGAAAAGACGTAAGAGTACGAAGTCGTGTTTCTGATTTGAATCGTAAGGTGGTATTTACGATTATACCCCTAAGCGCTTAATATTCTTTAAGCCGTGACCTGAGTTTTCCACTTATTTACGACAATGCCACCACGCGTTTTGCCTCATTATTTTTTGATCTGATTTTAAATGGATGGCTGAGATTCATCCTCATGTTCACAACCAAATATGGGTTCACATTTGAACCCACCCCTATATATATATATATATATATATAGGGGAGGGATCATACGAGAACCACCCATCTTTAAAGGAACAAATGTTGAATCATATATGATTTTTTAATGTGTGCGGCCCACATCATATCTGGTCCACAAGGTGTCCCTTTGTTCCCTTAAAAATCAAAAGTTCTCATTTGAACCTCTCCCTATATATATATATATATATAGAGAGAGAGAGAGAGAGAGAGCCCTTTTTGTGTTAACCAAAACCAACCAATAGGATAATTTCATTAATTATTGAATTAAATAAGTTTATTATTTTTAATAGGAGCAATATCGTATTTTACTAATTACCGTATATAACTTTTATTTAATTCATTTATTATATAATTAATGCATTCCTTAATTGTAGCATAGTTAAGTATAGAATCATATCTCTAATTATGTATAGAATCATTCAATACATTTTCCCGATTCGGTAGAATTAATGAACGAACTTGGAAATCGAGTTAATGGTCAAAAGCCATCGATTTGGTTAATCAACAAAGCCAAGATGAAGAAGTTTGTAATACGTTTCCGTCGTCCAACGAAATATATGTTTCTGAAGTAGTCGGTGATTTTTAGAACCCGGTCAATGGAGTCATCGAAGGTCAATTTAACGATGAAGAAAGTCAAGAACAGTCTCAAGGTAATTGAAACAACGTTTACACTTTTATATTGTTGAACAGTTACACAATAAAGATACGTAATATTTCATCGACCGTTGTATATCATCCATCGTAACTCATCGACCTCTGTTTCTACCACCACCGCTGTCGCCTCCGTTTCTCATCCACCGGTTTCCGTCCTCCAACGAAATATATGTTTCTGAAGTAGTCGGTGATTTTCAGAACCCGGTCAATGGAGTCACCGAAGATCAATTTAACGATGAAGAAAGTCAAGAACAGTCTCAAGGTAATTGAAACAACGTTTACACTTTCATATTGTTGAACAGTTACACAATAAAGATGCGTAATATCTCATCGACCGTTGTATATCATCCATCGTAACTCATCGACCGCTGTTTCTACCACCACCGCTGTCGCCTCCGTTTCTCATCCACCGCCGTATCTCATAAAGGTCATAGACCGTTGTTTCTACCACCACCGTTGTCGCCTCTGTATCTCATCCATTGTCATATCTCATAAAGTGGATTTCACCGGAGATGTAAGATACATAGATTGAGTTTTAGATCTGAGCCGTAACCGAGATTTCACCGGAGAAGTAAGACGGATTTCGTCGGAGATGGGTTTTTTAGTGGGTATCATAGTGGACAGCGGGTATCACAATAAGTATCACTGCGGGCATCACATTGGGTCTTATATGTATTTTAGTATCATATTATGCATCTTCTAAAATTAGGTTCATAAGTGAAATGGTGATGAACTATCAATATGTTCAGTAGTGATCAAATAAATTGCAGATTCAAAATTGCTACCATTCACTAGTGAACAATTTGCTACCATAGTGGACAACGGGTGTCACAACGAGTATCGCAGTGGGTATTTTATGTATTTTAGTATCATATTATGTATCTTATAAAATTAAGTTCATAAATGAACTGGGTTCATAAGTGAACTGGGTTCATAAGTGAACTGGGTTCATAAGTGAACTGGTGATGAACTATTGTTGATCAGAACTCCTCTCAGTGATTTGAATATGATTCCTCTATATACTTAGTGAAATTCCAATGGTAAACTTATGTTTAGATTCAGCGATAGCATACGCTGATTGCCACCAGCGATCGCTGAAAATCAGAAACCTCAAATCTACCTCTGACGATCTGAAGATCAACTAACACACCAAAAGAACATTCAGCGAAAGTCGAAGAACAAGCCGAAGAAAGAGATAATCATCTAGTGATCTGAAGCGGTTCAGTGATAGCAAGGATTGTCTAGCCAAAGTGTGAAGTCTTGTAAAGCCTCAACGATACTCTGAAAGTTCATCCTTGAAGTTTCAAGTTCAGCGATCAAGTGAAGCTTCTCAAACAAGATTAAAGTTGATCTTATCCTCGATGCACAAAAGTCAAACCTTATACTATATTAGAGAAGGACGTACGAATTGTCTCATATGTCCCCATCATATCTGATATGGTACTGTTCACACGCGGCCAAAAGCATGGTTGCTTTTTGAACAAAGGACAAGCTTCCTATGAGAGCTTGACACGTGGCATATACCTTTTCCTTTGCATTAAATGCAAACGGGTAGAAATAAGATGAAGATATCTTCTTCATCTTCATGCATGCTACTTCCTATTCCTTAAACCTCTGTCTCTTTTCTTTCTCATTTCCTTGTGCATCAATCTGTGTGATTTCTTAAGTTACAATAGAATAGGTTTACTTGTTCTAATTCCGCTTATAACTATAAATTTGTTTATTCAATATAAACTCATTAAAAAAAATCTGACTGTTTGTATTTAACCCCTCCCTTCTACAAACTGTTTCTATATCCTTGAACTCTTGTAGACTCCTTCAGGACCAACAAGTGGTATCAGAGCAGTCTTTCTTGCTTATCTTTAAAATATCTTTGAACAAAACTATTTTAAAATGACTAATACTAATACAAACTATATTGATAATGGATCTTTAGCTAAACCTCCAAGATTTAGCCGTGATAACTTTCCATTATGGAAGGAAAGGATGACTCTATTCCTACAGGGTCAGATCCTAAGATCCCCTACTATCTAGAAAATGGACCATTTGTTCCTACAGCCCTGGTAGCTAGTGTCCCTACCACTACTACCACTCCAGCCATCGCTGAAAGAAGAATCATCAAAACTCCAGATTGATGGACTGAAGATGAGAAAAAGGAGGTAGTTGTAGACTCTAAAGTTAGATCTATAATTGCAATGTCTTTACCAGATGAAGTCTATCATTCTGTAATGAAAATGAGAACATCTAAGGCCATGTGGGATACCTTGTGTATTCAATATGAAGGGACAAATGAAGTCCAAATCACTAGATGTATTAATCTGGTAAGACAATATGAAAGTTTTATGCACTTAAATGGTGAAACTCTCTCTCAAATTCACCAAAGGTTTAACTGTCTCTTGATTGATATGAAAACTGTCAACAGAGAATATTCTAATGCCGAAATTCTGACAAAACTCATGGAGGCATTACCTGAACAATGGAGAGTGTACACTACATGTTTAAAGCTGTCAAAAAATCTTGAAACTCTCTCTCTTAGTGCTTTATATGGAATGCTCTTAAATGAAGAGCAATCTCAGGTTTTAAGGAAAAACCTCATAAATGATATCAAGGGTGCCAAAAGTACTTTGGCACTAGTGACTTCAGAGGTAGAACCTTCAAAACAAGTTTCTTCTTCTATTACCTCTATCACTAAATTAAATCAAACTGATTCAGAAGAACTCATTGATGCTGACATCTCTGAGTTTGATAACTCTCTAGCTCTTCTAAAAATGATAAAAAAAAAGTATTTTAAATTGAAAAATAAATACAGAGATCTGAAAAAGAACCAGCAAAAAGGCAAGGGTCTAATTGCTAAAGAAGTTGACTGGATCATGAAGATGATTGGGCCAAAACATCTGATGAATCAGGCTCCGATGAAAAAGATCTTGCCTTTCTCTGTCTTATGGCAAGAATTGAGGAAGCTGAAGAAGTCTCTGAAACATCTTCCTTAGAGTCTTCCTTAACTCAGGTAAACTTTCCTACAAACTCCTCTTTGCCTGAGTGTAATAGCCTGTCTACCCTCGATGTTATGACCGTTGATTTTTACAATGCTCTAAATGGAAAGATTAAAGCTGAACAAATTAATATTGATCTTTCTGAACAACTGCAAATCAAAGAGCTAACAAAGACTGAAGAAACTCTAAAAGATCAAGTTTTTGTAAATCAAACCATAAACATTGAGAGACAACAAGCTATCACTGAAAGGGAAAAGGCCATCACTGATCTTAAGGCTGAAAAGGCCACCATCGAAGGATGGTGCAAGGCCTCTGATAAAGTCAGCGAGATCATCAATGCTCAAATCCCTCTGAAAGTCAAAACTGGGTTAAGATATAACCCTGATAAAGAAGAATCAGAGAATGATCGTTCCATGTTGAAATTCGGAATGTTTGTCTCCTCAATCCCTGATCCTTCTTCTTCTGAAAATTTGACTAAAGCCAATTATTCTAAGAAAATGATCAAAAACAAAATTCCTGATCATGTTCCTAAAGTCAAAAACTTTCAGAAACAGAAGAAGAACTCCTCTGTTCCCTTAGTAAGTCATCCTAAAACTGGGAAGAAAATCCCTGTATCTATTCAGCGATCAACTCCCAGAATTAAGATCGATATTACACTTGTCCCTGAAAATATTGTTATACCTCCAAGGACATCGGACAAAGGAATTCTAGGCTCTGCTCCTGAAAATATTTCATCTCGCACTCTGAAATCTTTTAATTCCAAACCTCTTCCCAAATATAGGAAATGCTATCACTATAAAGAAAGTAGCTCAAACTAATAAATCAGCGAGAATGAAATCCACCAAGGTTGGGAAACCTTCCAAGGAGAAGATATCACTGAAGAAAATTCTTCAGCTAGTAGCTCTTCCGCCACTCCTTCCACTAACACAGCAGGACCCATAGTAATATGGGTACCTATGAAAAAATAATCCTTTTGTTGTATGCAGAGTGCCAAAGGTATCTGGTATCTTGATAGCGGATGCTCAAGGCACATGACTGGCAGAAAATCTCTACTCTCTGAATACAAGGAAGAAGTTGGTTCTTCAGTTACCTTCGGTGGAAATGGCAAAGGATATACGAAAGGTTTTGGAATTCTATCCAATGGAGCCACTTCATTCAGTCGAGTCGCTTACGTTGAAGGACTAAAGCACAATCTATTGAGCGTTAGTCAGCTATGTGACAAAGACTTCAAAGTTCTATTTCTGAAGAATAAATGTGTTGTCACTGATTCTAATGACAAACTTGCCTTAACAGGCAAAAGAGTTGAAAATGTGTATGTCATTAACATGAATAGTTCTCACTCTGAGAACATGTGCTTCGTTTCCAGAGCCTCCTCAGATATAAACTGGTAATGGCACAAAATACTCTCTCATCTAAACTTTAAGATGATCAATGAATTGTCTCAAAAAGAACTTATCAGGGATCTCCCTAATCACACCTTTGCAAAGGAATCTCTTTGTTCAGCGTGTGAAAAAAGAAAATTGACTAAAGCCTCGTTCAGATCTAAACAAGTTTCCTCAGTGACCTCACATCTTCAGCTTCTCCATATGGATCTATTTGGACCTGTTAACGTCCAATCTCTGTCTGGAAAGAAGTATGCTCTTGTGATTGTTGATGAATATTCCAGATACACTTGGGTATTCTTTCTTCGATCCAAAAGTGATACACCTGAAGTAATTATTGCTCTTACTAAAAGAATGGAAGTCCTGAACAACCTCATTGTTCGCTCCATGAGAAGTCCTGAACAACCTCATTGTTCGCTCCATGAGAAGTCCTGAACAACCTCATCGATCAAAAACAGTACCCTAATTAATTTCTTTGAAGAAAAAGGGATCACTCACAACTCTCGTCTGTAAGAACTCCTCAGCAAAATGGTGTTGCTGAAAGAAGAAATCCAACGATCATTGAAGCAGCTCGCTCAATGCTCAGCGAATCGCATCTACCTACTCAATTCTGGGCAGAAGCTGTCAATGCAGCGTGCTTCACTCAGAATCGTTCCCTGATAGTTAAACGATTTAAGAAGACCTCCTATGAACTATTTCATGGAAGAAGACCCTCTCTTAAATATCTACACATTTTTGGATGTAGATGTTATATTCTGAATGACAGAGATCATTTAGGTAAGTTTGATCCTAAAGCTGATGAGGGGATATTCCTTGGATACTCTTCTGTATCCAAATCTTTCAGAATCTTCAACAAAAGAAGACAGCACGTTGAAGAATCTATGCACGTCAACTTTGATGAATCACGCCCAACAAATTCTACTCCTATCCCTGAAGAAGATGAGGAGTTGAATGAATGGATGAAATCTCATTATGGGGAACCTGAAACTTATTTTAGCAACCAACCAAATGCTGAAACTAATGATGATGGGATCCCTGATATTCCTATGTCAAGCAACGATCCATCATCATCAGGGATCAACATCATTCCTCTCAATTAGATTCCTCCATCTGATACATCTCTTGGAATCTCTTCAGTGAATAACCAACCTTCATCTTCTAATGATCAGTCTTCTGAATCTCCTCCAGAATTGATCTTAAATGGTGAAGTACCTGTTGCTGAAACAACCAATGTTATCCCTGAAAGAAAACAAATCGCTGAATCTTTTGTTGATCAGTCTCCTCAACCTCCAGCTCGGCGATGGACTGCAAATCATCCAATAAATCAAGTTATTGGTGATCCAAATGCAGGTATCAAGACTCGTAGAGGTAAAGGTAATATTTGTCTCTATGTTAATTTTATTTCTCTCTCTGAACCTAAGAAGATAGACCAAACTATCTTTGATCCTAGTTTGGTCTCTGCCATGAGAGAAGAACTAACTGAGTTTCGTAGAAACAAAATTTGGAATCTTGTTCCTCGTCCATCTGATAAAACTGTGATAGGAACCAAATGGGTTTTTCGAAATAAGCTGGATGAAAATGGTACTGTTATCCGCAATAAGGCTAGACTTGTTGCTTAGAGATACAGACAGGAAGAAGGCATAGACTATGATGAGACCTTCGCCCCTGTTGCTAGACTAGAAGCCATAAGACTTTTCTTAGCTTATGCCGCCCATAAAGACTTCAAAGTTTTTCAAATGGATGTTAAAAGTGCTTTTCTAAATGGAAAACTCAACGAGGAAGTTTATGTTGAACAACCTCCTGGTTTCTCTGACCCAAACCATCCTGGTTATGTTTTTAAACTCCAAAAAGCTCTTTACGGGATAAAACAAGCTCCTAAAGCTTGGTATGATACTCTTTCAAAATATCTTCTTAAAGAGAAATTTATTCGTGGAAAAATTGACCAAATTCTATTTTTAAGGAAATACAAAGGTCATACTATTCTTGCTCAAATATATGTTGATGACATTATATTTGGCTCCACAAGACTCAAACTATGCACTCGTTTTGCAAATAGAATGAAGAAAGAATACAAAATGAGTATGATGGGTGAACTAACATATTTTCTAGGTTTGCAGATTAAGCAATCTGACAAAAGAATTTTCATTTGTCAAAGTAAATATGTTAAAGACATGCTTAACAAATTTGATATGAATCAATGCTCAGCGATGAAGACCCCCATGGCCCCTCCTCTGACATTGAATAAGGACACAAATGGGAAACCTGTCAATATTACTGCCTATCGTGGGATGATCGGATCTCTGCTGTATCATAAAGCGAGTAGACCTGACATCATGTATTCTACCTGTCTCTATGCTCGATATCAAGTTGAACCAAAGGAATCTCACCTTATCGTTGTAAAGCGAATCTTCAGATATCTGAAAGGAACTCCTAATTTGGGTCTTTGGTATCCCAAAGGCTCAGGGTTCAATCTAATTGGTTACTCTGATAGTGATTTTGCAGGATGCAAGATTGATAGAAAGAGCACCACCGGTGGATGTCAGCTATTAGGTGGTAAGTTGATAAGTTGGACAAGTAAAAAGCAAAACTCAGTGTCGACATCTACTGCTGAAGTTGAATACGTAGCCACTGGTAGCTGTTGTGTTCAAATCCTTTGGATGAGAAACCAGCTGAGAGATTACGATCTCAAACTTTCCAAAATCCCTATCTATTGTGATAGCACTAGTGCTATTGTAATTGCAAATAACCCTGTGCTTCACTCCAAAACCAAGCACATTGAGATTCGATATAACTTTTTCAGAGATCATGTGATGAATGGAGAAGTGGAACTTCATTTTGTTCCAACTGAATATCAGCTCGCTAATCTTTTCACCAAGCCACTTGATGAAGCTAGATTTAATCTACTCATCAGCGAACTTGGTATGTTAAACGCTGAATAACTCTCCATTCTCTGAACTCTGATTCCGCGATACTTAATTTATCTCACTCAGGTATGAATTTCTAGTATATTTACATTCTCTGAATATTTCTTTCAGAGAATAAGTCTTCAAACTAAAAACCCATCACTAGCAATCCTTTATTGTCTATTGATGAAGAATTTTAAGGATAATGATTAACATTTTTAAATGATAATCATCTTCAAAACTTTCAAATAAGAAAAGGACACGTCAGACCTTTATCTGACACATGACGGACCACAACGTTTCTGTTAGAAATTAAAGTATGAGTCAAAGAAGAGATGTCTACAAAAGTCAACACACTCTTCTTGTTATAACTAATTGTTGTTAGACGCTCCCTTTTAGACACATGGCACTTTGTAATTGGCTAGCATTTTGACTTTCTGTTTTTGTATCTGTATAAATAGCATTATATTGTGTTTGTAAAAGATGTCGATCAATACATTTACATTTTGAAGAATACTGTGCGTAATTCATAACTTTGTCTACTTTGATTCAAAGTTATCATTTCATAATCTTTGTTCTTCATTACATTTCTTGCTCTATTGATTTAAATTGTTAATTGATCTCGCTTCCGCATTTCACTTTGATTCAATACTCTCAATTAACAATCGGTTTAAAGGAATGCGGAACCAACGATTGGTATCGTAGCCTTCTAATCAATCTATTGATTATTAGATCTCTTCCATTGAAGAAATTCCTTTCGATCGGCAGTATTTTTCTCGCATTCAAAATTTGTTTATTAATCCACTCGTTTTACGAGATTTTGTTAAATCGTTAACAATCTTCTCTTAAATTGAGTCATTCATTTTGTAATCAAGAAACACGGTGATATTATCGACCGTTCTTCTATCAAATTGAGATTTAATTGTTCTAAATTTCTTTCAAATCTTCAAATTTTCTCTTCTATCCTACTCGAATGGCAAATTCGAGCTTGAATGCCGTTTATACGTCCGGGTCCCCGACTAAACCTCCAACTCTTGTACGTGATGAATACCCACAATGGAAGATTCGAATGGTTAACTTCTATGAGGGATTGGATCTTTAGTTATATCCAATTATTCAAAACGGTCCGTTTGTTCCCACCACTACTATTCCCGAATTCCAGCCACGCAAATAAAGATGAGGTACCGCAAGATCGGTTCGAAGTCAAGGAATAACTCGGGCCGATGAAGAAAAGGCTAAGGTGGAATTAGCTAAGAAAGCTAAGTCTCTCGTTGATAATGGCCATTCCAAATGAGATTTTTCAATCTCGGACTCATGTGACCACAAGAAAAGATTTATGGGATCAACTGGAGAATCTCTTAGAAGGTGGTGCGAAAATGAAAAAGAACGAAGAGCCCAAGCTCTAAATGAATATAATAGTTTTCAATGGATCGATGAATCTCTCGGAACAAACATTTCATCGATTCAACAATCTGATTAATCTCTCACAAGAGATGTGACATTGTTAGATCAAAGGAAGACAACAATGTTCTATTTCTCAAAAGGTTAAACCGAATGGTCAAATCTATCCATGTCACTACAAGCCAATCAGGACCTTGAACAATGGTCGCTGCATGATGTATTCGGTACACTGCAAGCTCATGAAAAAGAAGTTGTTCAGAAAAGAACAAACATCGGAGGTCCTTTGGCTTTGATCTCAGAAAAAAAAGGAATCAGAAGACGAAGTGATGACGGAAGAAATCGAAGGCCTTCATATCGAGACCGCTCCCGGAAGATGACTCTAAATCGGATGATGAAATTAAAGCGTTTTGACTCTCTTCCGGCTTTAATAACCAAGCAATTTACTAATCGTTTTGGAAATAGGTCTTTGAAAGGAAATAAACGATTTGATCGTCCCTATGTTCCTAAACAAGAAGTACAGAGAGTAGAGAAAACAGAAGAAGAGAAGAAAGAAGAAGAATTAAAAAGGAAGAAAGATGTTCTGCTACGGTATGTGGCAAGCCCGGACATTACTCGAGAGATTGCGAGAGGAGCTGCGGGAAAAGGATAAGACTTATTACAAAAACAAATATAAGTACAATGTCACCGAAAGAGCACACTTTGCGTAAAAAGAAAAGCTGGGTGCAAGATGAATCCGCGGTGATGAAGCCATGTTTCGTGGAATGGCAAACACAAACGAATCGAGAGGATCAACCCTCCGAGTCACAGTTAGTAATTTCTCCGGATCATCCGAGCTTGAACAAACGATTGTGATGTTATCAAACAATTTTGAGGAACTAAAAGCCGAAACTCACAATCGAAAAGAAATTACGAAAAAGTACCGAGAAAACTCTTTCTACAATCAAAAGGGAAAGAGATATTTTCAAAAGAGAAATGGATTTACTTACGGAAAGAAAAACTCGAATTAAATACTTTAGAAAACGATTTCCATGAGTTTAAAACCTTCTCAAGAAAAACTTAAAAGGAAATTTTGAATCTCAATAAACTTCGGAAGGAAAAGAAAGAAATCGAGAGACAAAGAGAGTGATAGACTCAACTCGTAGCACTTAAAAACTATTTTCGTAAAGAAAGAGAATTTTTACACATTGAACTTCAACGAGAAAAAGCTACGAATTATAACATATACGGATGCACGGAAAGGTTCATGACAAAATTAACACACAAGTAGGAAGATCCGGACTTGGTTTCGAGGACCTAGATCCCACACGTGTAAGAAAAGGTCGGATATCCGAAATCTGCTTTTTGTGTTGGACAAATACGAAGGCCAAAGTTTCCAATTTTGTATGAAAAATCTATTTTTAAAAAATCTAGATATGAAAACCATCATAAAAAAGCAAACTTAAATTCGAAAATATTGAATATTGTTGTAAAACAAATGTTGATCTAAATAAAGTTCGGAAGAAGAAAGATGATATTTTCAATTTTGGTTCAAATAAACATACAATTTTGAATCCGAGAGGCGGATATTTTTGTTCCAAGTCGGGCAGAGGAAGATCTACGACTTATGTTTGAAAACGATATTCTCTCTACTGGATAAGTGTTTTAGAAATGAAACTCTTTGTGAGAATCATCCAGAGATCTCTCCATGTTCATTTGAAGATTTACATCTTTACGAAACTCAAGAAAGCTTGGGCCGAGATTACGTATCCATGGGAGAATGACAATAATGATGAAGAATTTTTTGATAACTCGAAAATTACCTTTCAAATTTAGAAATTAATTCTTTTAAATCATCAAAAGTTATCACAAATAATTCAGAAATTATTGATAAAAAGGATGATTATTTGTATACCGATAAATCTCAAGAAATCGAGCTTCGATAGAGATTGTGCTAAACTTTCAAGTGGTATACCTATTCTTCCCTGTTTCTGTTCCGGAAGCGAGAAAATCGTATCTATACATCCGGACTTCTTAGATATGTGTCTCGAAAGCCAAAACATGTCTTGAAGCTTGAGAAAGAGGCGAACTCAAAACAAAGTGCAAAATCAAAAGATTTTAAACTCTACTCTCCCGAAGTTTACTAATATTCAAAAAGGCAAATGAAATCCTCTAATTCTTATGTTCCTTTTTTCGGTAAATAGCGAGCTTCGCAAAAGTATATCGAGAGGAAGAACACAGAAAAGAAAAGCCGAACTAAAACAAAAGTCTAGTCTAGATAGGTTCTCTAGAAACAACTCGATACTAGAAAAGACTTTAGAAAGAATAATTGTAATTACCATTCTCGCAATGAAAATTCAATTCAATCTTCTATGTTTCGGTCTTCGAATGTTTTTCACCGTTCTTAAAGTTAAAACAATTTTTCTCGCAAACCTCCGATCATTCCAATTCACGGTATGTTTGTCACAAAAAGAATAAAACTCAAAAAAACCAAAAACCAAAAAATAAAGTCTTTACCTTCGTTAAATCAAAAAACGAGCATACTCCAAAAGCTAACATAAAAGGACCCATTATGCGATGGGTACCTAAGAAATTCGATTTTTGATTGCGAAAATACGGCGTGTGCATATCCGGTATGCTTGACTCGGATGCTCGAGGCACTACGATCGGATCCCAAAATTTACTATCCCAATTCAAGGACAAATCGGGTGGAGTAGTAACTTTTGGTGATAATGGTAAGGGTCAAATAAAAGGCTACGGTACTCTACAAGAAGGTAATATCACCTTATCAAAGGTAGCTCATGTTTCGGCTTGAAACATAACCTCCTTAGTGTAAGTCAACTTTGTGATTCTAAAATACTAGTAGTATTTGATGAAAAACATTGTTATTTATTCTCTAAGACAGTGAAGAACTTTGGAGAAGCGAACGGGAAAGGTAACTTGTATATGATGAATTTTATCTCTAAGGATGGTAAGGAAACTTTATGTCTCATCTCCAAAAAAGTGAAGTCGCGTGGTCTGCATCATAAAATGTCTCACTTAAATTTTAATAATCTTGAGATGCTTGTTAAAAACAATCGGTATCCGGACTTCCGTATATTCATTTTCAAAAAGATCATCTACGCCCCGCATGTGAAATGGGCAAAATAAAACGAGCATCTCATAAAACAAAAAGTGATCATTCGCTAGACCTCCGCAATTATTACATGTGGATCTCTCAGGTCCAATTGCAATTCGAGTCTATCCGGTAAAAAGTATATTCTCGGTACTAATTGATGAATTTTCCGGATATACTTGGCTTGCTTTCGTTCGTCAAAAGTCGAAGTCCCGGTGATGCTTACTACGAATATGATGACCGAATTCAAGTTCTTTACATCGAAGATTCGTGACTTCGAAGTGATAATGGTACAGAATTCAAGAACGCCAAGCTTGAATCGTATCTTGTTGAACAAGGAATTACTCAAAACTTCTCTGCTGTTCGCACTCCATAACAAAACGGTGTAGTTGAACGTCGCAACAGAACCTTGGTTGAAGCAGCCAGAACGATGCTCGCGAGCACGGTCTCCCGATTCACTTCGGGCCGGCCTGACTATCGCTTGTTTCACTCAAAACCGTTCAATTATTGTCTAGAGGCATCTCAAAACCTCTTATGAGCTGATTAATAAAAGAAAACCATCTGTAAAATTTTTTCATATCTTTGGTTGCAAATGTTTTATCTTAAACGACAGAGATAATCTTGGCAAATTTGATCCGAAGTCCGATGAAGCTAAATTTTTAGGCTACCGTTAAATTCAAGAGCTTTCCGAGTTTTTAACTTACGAACAAAAGCGTTATGGAAAGCATCAACATTGACTTCGATGATAACACCCAGCCCGACTTCCGAACACTCTACTCTGCCCGAACTCAAGCTTAATACCTTACTTCGACTATCTTTCGGGTTCCAGAATCCGAGATTGATGCTATTTTTCAAGATTTTCGGCGACGAAGTTGTGTCGAAGCTATGTCACCTCCACATTTGCGGATACCGGATATTCTCCAAGCCTCGAGGCATTACTCTCTCGGTCCTGGCTTCTCGTTTCATCCGTCACGTCTATTTGTCCGGGAAGTTCCCACTACTCCTACATCTCATCAAGAAGCTAGCTACGTTGCTCCATCATCCGAGGGGGAGACACGCAAGGACGGGTGACAAAACATACCGAAGGACATACAGAAGAAAATAAAGAAGATTTTGTGTTTCCAGATGAAATCATTTCGTCAAATAAAACAACCCAATCAATTTCTCAACCCAGAATGACGAAATGGACTAAATCTCACACACCAGATCTTATAATTGGTAGTCCTTCTGAGGGGGTCAGAACACGATGCACTACGCAAATGAAGCATTCTTTGTTAATTTTCTTAGTATGATCGAACCTAAACGTGTACATGAAGCCTTAGTTGAACCAAGCTGGGTGGATGCTATGCAGGAAGAACTACTTCAATTCGAAAGAAATAAAGTTTGGCGTCTTGTTCCTTTACCAAAAGGCAAAGTTGCTATTGGCACAAAATGGGTATTTATGAACAAAAAGGATGAAGATGGAATTGTTGTCAGAAATAAAGCTCGTTTGGTGGCTAAAGGTTACTGTCAAGAGGAAGGTATCTTTTATGATGAAACCTTTGCTCCTGTTGCAAGACTAGAAGCAATAAGATTATTCTTGGCTTTCTCTGCATACAAAAACTTCAAAGTCTACCAAATGGATGTTAAATGTGCATTTCTTAATGGATGTCTAAAAGAAGAAGTGTATGTTGGAACAACTTTGATGGTTTCAAAGATGCAAGATATCCAGAATATGTTTATCTTCTTGACAAAGCTTTGTATGGTCTAAAGCAAGCCCCAAGAGCCTGGTATGAACGACTATCGAAATTTCTGATTAGCAAAAGATATGAAAAAGGTAAAATCGATATAACTCTGTTCATCAAAAGAGGCAAAGGTATGTTAACTATAGTTCAAATTTACGTGGATGACATAATATTTGGTTCTACTCATCAAACAGAAGTTGATTTGTTTTCTAAGTTGATGGAAACTGAATTTGAAATGAGTATGATGGGAGAATTAACTTTCTTCCTAGGACTTCAAGTTAAACAAAGCACCTCTGGTATCTTTATAAATCGTGGAAAAATATGTTTCGACATGCTTAAAAAGTTTCATCTTCAAAACTCATCATCCATGAAAACACCTATCTCTCCCGGTATGAAATTAGGACTCAGCTCCTCCGGTAAACCGTTGATATTACCGGCCTACGGAGAATGATTGGTTCTCTTTTATATTTAACAAAGAAGTAGACCCGATATTATGTTTGCCACTTGTCTTTGTGCTCGTTATCAAGCCAATCCTAAAAGAGTCTCATTTGTCAACGTAAAAAGAATATTTAGGTACTTAAAAGGTTCACCATCGTTGGGCCTTTGGTATCCTAAAAAATACGGATTTGATTTAATGGCGTATCTGATTCGATCATGCGGAGTTGTAAGCTTGACGGAAAAAGTACATCGAGGAGTGTACCGTCAACACGGGAAATCGACTTATAAGTTGGACATCTAAGAAACAAAGCGTATCCACATCTACGGCCAGGAGTTTGAATATGTTGTCTGGCCGCTAGTTGTTGTTCACAAGTTATTTGGATGAAGACCCAACTCGAGATTATGGTCTCGATATACGATAAGATTCCCATCCTCTCGTGATTCGAAAGTGCTATCGCCATTACGCGTAAAATCCGATTCGCATTCCAAAACAAAGCATATCGATGTCGTGTATCATTTCATCAAGGATCATGTCGAAAAGGGTACAATCGAAATGTATTTTGTTTCTACTGATAATCAACTTGCTGATATTTTCACAAAAGCTCTTGATGAGAGACGTTTTAACTTCTTAATTAGCAAGTTGGGAATGCTTAATATGTAACAATGATTTCTTCAGAAGCATCCAGAAGCCTCTGAACTATTCTGACGATACTTCAGAAGTCATCGAAGTCTCTCGATGCTTTCGAACTCTTCGAACACTTCGAAGCCTACGAGTTACTCGATTTTTCTGTTTCATAATAATATTTTTCTTTCAAGAGAACTCATAAAGTGCAGATTAAGAAACGAGGTAAAGAAGCTACTACAGGGGGAGTTCACCATTCAAGGGGGAGTTCACCATTCAAGGGGGAGTTTACCATTCAAGGGGGAGTTTCACAATGCAGAAGATATTCGTCTAAGTCTAAGTCTGGTTAGCTGTCTTCTGATTTACTATTTCACTTAAATTTTATTTGAATCTATCTGCTCTGAGTTTCTCTTGCCGCCAAGGTCTTTTAGACTTTTGATTCATTTCAATTTTTTTTTAAATATAAATCAAGTCGACATGTTTTTCAACTAAATTTTCTATAAATTGATATTTCTTATAATTTCCATTAAATATATAAATTCAATCAACTCTTGCCTCCAAGGTTGTTTAAATCTATATGTTTAATGCAAATTCTTCTTTATTATTCTTTTATAGAAACTAAACTCTCATGTGATTTTTGTTTTCACTTGACTGATTTTTAAACTTAAATAAATAAAATTAAGCTTAAAATCTGTGTTTATTCAATTAATTCAAAATTAATTGATTAATTAAACAGATTTTTTTATTACTTTTATTTATTTCTCGCTTAAGAAAAACAAATTCTCTGCTACTAAATCATCATCATACATGTGTCTCGTCGTACACGTGTCCCCAATCGAAACACTGCATGTGTATACCCGCGTGCTTACATCAGCTCAAATGAACCGTTTTTTTTTCCCCAAACTTAATAACCCCTTCCCATTCTACGGTTCGCTCTCACATAAAACCCCAATTTCAACCTTCATCTTTTCCTCGCAAACATTCCCTAAATCGTTGTTCATTCTCTTTGCAAAGACAAAGTTTTCTATTGTCAAGCATTCGAAATTTCAAAATGCTTCCAACTGTGCCCGTCCTTCCAACAATGATGAAGAAAGAATCATCGATTCAACTGCGGATAGTACTCCCATTGTGAAACTGCCATTGAAGGCGAACAATGTGCAGTGTTGCTCAACCCTAACACTTATCAACCGTAATTTCGCATCATGATCGAGTTTCTACAACAACACCGATTGCATCGAGCCCTAACCCTAACCAACCCAAACATCCCCGAAATCTATGTCCAAGAACTGTGGCTAACAATGATCATCGAAACCGATGAAACACTCGCCTGGGATTCTTTCACCCATCCGAACAAGTGGAAATTGCTTGTTCAAATCCCCATCACCAAAAGAAAACTTGCCAAATATTTCCATCTTCCCCCTTCGTGATCGAAGTGGATGGGCAAACCATTCCCAATCACCGCCCTAGAAGAAAACCCTTCCACGAAGCCCTCCTAGCCTTCATAGTCTTTGGGTTACAATGAACCTCTTTACAAGGCCGTCCGAATTCAAGAGGAAGAAGTTGCCCCCAATGTGGAATCTACTCGTCTCCATTCTCAACAAGAGCCTAACTCCGCAAAATAGGTTCTCTGCGGATCAAAGCTAGCGAAACATTCGACTATAATGTATGGGATGTTCTTCAATCGACCCTTGGACTATGCAAGTCTCCTCTTCCAAGAGATCAAAGCATTTGTGCACACTAGGTGATCCATCGAGTCGTGGAAAGCCACTACCAAGACTCGTGTTCCCCAAGATTTCTATCTCTCATCACTCGTCACCGCAATTGGGGCAATCGAAGCTCCCCCGATTCAGCCATTCCGCAAAATTGCATCAATGAGCTCCCATAGATCAACCATCGACAAGATCGGCCTACGCACCCAGAATTATCCAGGTACATGCTAAACCTAATCCCATCTAGCTCTTCTAATCTCCAAATCTATAGAAGCTACATGGTTTTCTCGGAAACAGAGAATTCCTACCCCGCAGCACTTAGAGCCGGGTAGGTGGTCGTGGTCCGGTGAGCATGAGCTTGAGAAAAATAGGAGTGAACATCCGAGTGCTTCTACCCATGCCGACCTTCTATTAAATGAAGGTACGGAAGATGTCCTCGAGACACATATGAGTGTTCCTTTCTCCTATTCCCCAAAGGGCAACACAACTTCGAGGTTGATGTCACCACGTCTCCACTCATTGACTTAGAACAACCCGAGTTCAAACCACCAAGAAACCGGCCGTTCGTAGGATACTTCTTCTTCTCGAATCAAATTCATCCGGGAAAGCACACTTCCACTTCATCATCCTCCCAAAAGGATGATGATGATAATATAAGAGTTCATTCGCCCGTAACTCGCCACTTCCTTCACCACATGTTCATGTCTCCGTGATCGACATACCAATACGCAGAGGATGAGTCCACATCTCTCCTAGGATAGATGCTAATGAATTCCCATCGCAGGGGTTACACTAGGAATGCACCTCTTCCGAGTGTTTACACTTCACCAAGGTAAGCATCGTTTCGCACCTCATCCTCTCGATGATGAGGATAATGTTGAAACGGTCGAGAACAACCGAAGAGAGAACTGTGAATAACGGCCCTCAAGGACCGTCGGAAGTCCTTCTACACTCAACGTCAAAACGGGTGTAGAAGGCCCCTACTGAACGCGAGGGTAAAGGGGCTCCATATGTTGGAGATGCACCGGTTACATCTTCTGATTTAGTCACAAATGCAGCGTTCTTGGCATTTGCTGATCAAATTCAGAGATCTGTGGAAGATCTAAAATTATCCGTGACCACTAACAACTCTCTTCTTCGAGCCTTCAATTTAAAATTGAAAGTCGAACTCTCTTAGCGCGGATCTTCGGGCGCCGCCAAATGAGTACCTCTCAAGAAGATCGAAGGCCTATTTTGTCGAACAATTTTTGCTCTTGAATAATGGTCTTCAAGCAAATGTAGAGGCAATCTCTCAACTTCCCGTAATCTCTACGTGCCTCTGGCTTCCCTATCTCAGACTACAGCTCTCTGGTGGCCGATATACAGAAGATTATCAAGACCATCATTCCTTCTGATGATCCCTCTGGGTCTACGCTCGTCACGAAATCTGATCTCGCCTCTTTCCAGAAGATTGTTCTTGAGCGAATGTCTACCATCGCTTCAAAGTACTCTTCCAAGCCTCCACATCCTCAACGGACCGAAAATTGCCGCCATCGAATCTACCTATCTCAACCTCGTGCCTTTGGTTTCTTGTCGAGGCGTTTAATGCCAAGAAGAAAGCCAAGGAAGAAAGGGGCTTGCAAAAAGGCAAAGTCGAAAAGAAAACATTCGAGGATCAGGATCCCGATTCTCGTAAGGGGAGAAAGGTCCCGAGCCTAAGCAAGCCAAACAAACACCACCGTAACCAAACACGACCACCGCCGACTCTTCAACTCCAAAATCATCAGCGCAACCTTCTTCTTCAAAACAAGTGCCAATCACTCCAACACCTCGGCTACACATTACGGGCCTCTACCCGAGAGATCCGGATCTAGCTAAGTTCATTACGGACGTTATGGGAAAAACGAGAATCCCGAGCTCTCCGGTGACAGAAATTTGAAATAGTCGAGCTCACGAAGAACGAGAACGAGCTAAAGGCTGCCGAAAGGAAAAAGCTAAAGGCCGAAAAGAAGAAAGGGCCGAGAGAGGAGGATGAGGAAGTGTTCGGAAGCCGAAAAAGAAAAAGAAGAGATAATACGCCGAGGCTAATTGTTGAAGAACAAATAGAGATAGAGAGAATTTGAAAGAGAGAATGCGGGAAAGAGAGAAGGCTAGACTTGAAGAAGAACTACGAGACAAAATTTGAAGGCGAAGAAAGAGCAAGAGTCGGAGCGAGGCCGCTCGGAAGCGTAAAGAGATCGAAGAGGAGAATTTGAAGAAAAATTAAACAAAGTTGGAAACATTGAACTTCCAACACTTGAAGTTGAGAAAAGGCACATGTATGCTCCAACGGATCGGAAGATTTATCTCCCGATGCCTAAACTTCGCAAACCAATACAATGTAAGCAATGAAGTTAAAGATAACTTCATGGCTCATAAACAAAAGTAAGAAGCTTTCACTATCGCTCCAATTACAAAGATCACGGCCATGAAACATAAGCGGTTTCAAGATACACCCATTTGGTACACAATCTACGAGGTAGTCGATCAAACAACAAGAGTTATTACATATGTGATAATGATCTCGTTGTCCATCCATCCAAACCGATCTCATTTTTCTCGGAAGAATTTATGAAGACTCACTTTCGAACGCAAAGATCCACAAGACCATGTTGCCTACACTAGAATTATTCTATGTATGAAATCATACATTAGATACAAAAGGAGTCGACTTCCGCATTGGCTTAAATTTCAAAATGGATAATCTGGCTATCTTTGCACCAAATGAGGAACTTGAAGGGATAAGCAAATTCAGAGTGGGTAGACTTCTTCAAAAGACCAAATGGAAAGAGCTTCTTTCGCATCAAAGAAGCTCACAAATACTCTTCTGAGGTAGTCTACATCATCAAGTGCTATGCTGGCTTAGACACGACAAATCCAGATGTTGCAAAGAAAGTAGAGAAAAGACTTGATGGACTTCGGAAGAACAGAGAGCTTATCGATAATATTTCAAGTATCATTCTTCTTCATTGATCCTCTCTCGAAGAAAGTTTTTTTGACTTCATACTTAAGGGGAGAATGTTAGAAATTAAAGTATGAGTCAAAGAAGAGATGTCTACAAAAGTCAACACACTCTTCTTGTTATAACTAATTGTTGTTAGACGCTCCCTTTTAGACACATGGCACTTTGTAATTGGCTAGCATTTTGACTTTCTGTTTTTGTATCTGTATAAATAGCATTATATTGTGTTTGTAAAAGATGTCGATCAATACATTTACATTTTGAAGAATACTGTGCGTAATTCATAACTTTGTCTACTTTGATTCAAAGTTATCATTTCATAATCTTTGTTCTTCATTCTGTTTACTGTTCTATTGATTTAAATTGTTAATTGATCTGCTTCCGCATTTCACTTTGATTCAATACTCTCAATTAACAATCGGTTTAAAGGAATCTGGAACCAACAGTTTCCTTTCCCACTCTTTTCTAGGAACGTGCGCTAGGTCATCATTACTTTTCAAAAAGATAAAACCATCGTTTAGCTATCCTTTTCTCTCTCCTCTTGCTATTTAAGCAAATCCTTCATTCATTTAATTCTTTACGCCCTCATTACTCTCAAAAAGCAAGAATCCTCCTCGAATCTTCAAGCTTTCGTCAAGAACACCAAGAACACGCACTTGTGCGTTTTTCTTTGTTTTTAATTTTTAAGGTTTGATCTAACCCTTGTCTTTACTTAAAACACCAATGTCGTTTATCACATCTTTAACTTTATAACTTTCTTTAAAATCAAATCCAGTTTTAAGTCAAAAATAAATGTGATAAAACCCTAATTCTTTCTCAAAACCTGTTCTGGATTCGTCTTAGAACAGAAGACCATCTTTTTGGTACTTTTAACCAAGTTTTTCTAACACCCCTTTTCTAAAAATTGAGTTAATAACAAGTATTTTGATCTTTGTCCATCAAAACACTTGTTTTTCTTCTACAAGTTTTGGTAATCTTTGTACCAAAGACAGTTTCTGGTTTATTCCTTCTATATTAAACCAGGATCTTCCTCTTTGGTGTCCCAATCTTTGAAACAGAAATGGCTTCTTCAAGTAAAACAACTCAACCTGATGAACGTGTTCCAATCATCCTTGAAAAAGCTCCTGCCTGCCTCTTCGAACTGGAAGAAGTAACCTTCAAGGCATGCAACTACTTGGCCTTGGTGGACATCCCTGCTGACAAACCTTACTTCAACGATGATGCAACTTTCATCAAGACGTGCCCTCTGTTGTATGCTTTTGTGCACAATCCAATTGGCATAACTGCTCACCTTCAGGCTCTCTGGTACACCGCTCACTGTACCACACTCACTACTGACAAGGGAAATAAGCTCCCTGCCATCGCCTTCACCATCCCTACTCTTGGCTCTTTCGCCTTTACCTCAGGATTTCTCAGGAATGCTCTTCACCTCCCCTCAAGAGGCAAGAATCAGCGATGGGCCTCTAAGCCCACCAAGGAACAGATATGTTTGGGAGAACCCTGAAGTCAAATCTGTGGGATCAAATATGGAGAAGAAGCGCCTTCCAGGTCGCTGGCAATACATCTTTACCCAAGTGATTCAGTGTTTGGGCTCCAAGACTGGCTCTCATGATCAAGCCAACAAGCACTTCCAAGACCTGTGCTTCGGTCTCTGCACAAACTACAAGCTGAACTATGCGGACTACATATCCAGCGACATGTACAACAGGGTGAATGCTGGGAAGAGGAACTAATTCATTCCCTACCCTAGGTTCTTTGCAACCATCATGGAGTTTGCCTTCAAGGATGAATATCCAAAGGTCGCCAACCAAAGCTTCTCCATGGTCGATAAGAAGTCTCTAGACATTGATGTCCATCAAGATGATGCTCCTTACACTCCATTCATGCTGCATCTCATTCGAACAGCAGCGCCTGTGTCCATCTCACTTAACAACCCATCAGTGAGTATCCCAGACACCTCCACTCCCTCCAAAAGAAAGGAACCAACTAATGGTCACAAAAAGACCATCGCTCACAAGCCAACGACAAAGAAAACCAAGAAGGGAGTCTCTCAAAAGACTTCCCTCTCTGATTCGGGCTTAACAATGTTCTCTATAGCCACAACCACGACAACGGTCTCAACATCCGTTGCCGCTTCTTCAGCACTATCATCATTTTCGGCGACTCCGGTCTCTGAAAATGTTATAGCCAGCTCCGCTGAAGCTGGATCAGGTACTACATTCACAGCCCTCTCTTTTTCTTCAACCATCTCTTCTTTGGTCCTCACACAAACATATGATTCAGAGATAGTTGTCCCTATATCTGATGATGTTGAAACGCACGCTGTCCAAACTTCAGTATTGTTTCGAAAATCTGAACTTTGGAAAGCCAGTATGACAGGACCTCAGCATGTCTCTCTTAGACATACTAAGACACAGGATAGTGATCCGCATGACACTTTCGTTGTCCCTGAGAGTAATCCTCATGATACTCTCAAGGTAAATAACATGTCTAGTCACCCTTCATCTAACCCAGAGCTCTTTTTGGCTGCTCTGTCTATGTTGTCATCAGATATTGCACCTCCTATCTCTACTTCAGCAACCACCACCACTACCAGCAAGGCTGCTGCAGCTCCCTCCAGCGTCGGCAAGGGAACTTCTCCTCAGCAATCGAAGACGGCTGCTGATCTTCGTCGGATTAAGCAGGAGAAGTTTTCTTCCAAGCTTCCTCCCTTCATTGTGGAAGTTCCCAAGGTTGTTCTTCCTAGCTCCACATTCCCTGCAATTGACTTTCTGGTCAATGAATGTGCTCTCACAAGGGCTAGGGTAGAAATCCTTCAGACGTCTGCTGAGTTCATCTTTCAGACGGTCGTTGGTGCTCTAGGGATGAAGGCCACCATCAACAATGTCTACACTGACATTCAGGCAATAAAGGCTGATAACCTGGCTCATGAGCAAGCCATTGCCAAGCTGGAAGATAAGGTGGAAGCACAAAACCAAGTGCTTGAGTCTATTCAGAAGGCTTAGTCCGACATGATGCAGATGCTGACTAAGATGCAAGAAGCTAGCCCTTCCTTCACTGCTGTTGATCGGACTTCGCTGAACCAGGTCCTTCAGACTCAGACTACGCACACTGATTCGCTGATGGACATTGGGTCCAATGTGCGCACTCTGGTGTTGCATGTTCTCCCCGCTGACAACATCGAGGGGGAGAGATGCGCCAAAGAAATCGCTAACGAGATTATCGGAGAGGCAAATGAAAGACTCCCTGGAACTCCGATATCTCCTTACATTCAGCGAGATCCTCCTTCCACTATCGCTGAACAAGAAAATGACGAGGAAGATAATGAGGAGGAAGAAGACGATGATGAAGATAATGATGAAATCCCTCATTATGGGGGAAATGATGAAGATGACGATGATGACGTCCCTCCTGGTGCTCTTGAGCACTTCAAAAACAGTAGATCAGGCAACTTCATGCCTGAGGTAGTCTATAGGGAGCCCTTGGGGGACGGACCTCCTCCTTCTCAGGATCCGTCCAGCCAATCAGGCAAAGGAAATGAAGTGGCAGATCTTGATGCCACCATTCCACTATCTGAGGGGGTGACCGCTGTAGAGGTAACTCTTCCCATTATCCCTTATACTGCTCGCATCTCTGAACCCCCAACCTATCCATCTTTCTCCCCTCCAAATTTTGGTTCTGACCAACCTTTCTCTCCTTCTCCCATTCCCAGTGAGTCTAGTCCCCTAAAGGACTCCACTTTTTGGAAGGAACCTTCATCAGAAGATCAGTTTATGTATATATCTGACTCTGACTCTGAAGATGAAGAAGGACTCATTCCCAGACGTCGTACACAAAGACTTCTAATAAGCGAGCCTGAAGAGGAAGAAAGGCGAATAAACTTCTTAAAACAACTTGAAGCCAAAAGAATAAAGATGCCCTCTGCTGAACCAGAAAATCCAACACCTATCAGCGTGGTGGATGATTTCTACTTCCTATCAAAAGAGAAGAGAGCACAAGCTCTTGAAGCTCAGAGAATAAGGGACGAAAAGATGAAGCAAACAGAAAATGATCTTGACCTTGCAAGGAAGTTACTCAGGGAGGATGCTGCAAGAGAAAAGGCGACTAAAAAGCTGAACGAGAAAAGTCAAAGAGTCGTTGAAGCTCTGGCACAAACAGAACTAGTTGAAGAAAATCTGAATGTGAATCCCATCCTCGCTCAAGAAAAGATCTTGAATGCTCTAACCAATGAAGAACCAAGCCACAGAGAAAAAGAACTACGTTGGTGCACTGAACGATTCAATTTTCATCGGTCTGAATCAAAAATCATTTGTGCAACTATCGAAGGACGTCCTTCCAAGAGAAGTGGTCTGAAGGTATATGTAAGAATGTACAGGCATGCGAACTTTAAAAAAGAAGAAGCCAGGTTCTTAAAATTCTATGGATACTCTGAATGGCTAGAAATCAGATATGCCATTCAGGGTTCCAAATCAAAATTCAAAGATGTGGTGGAAAGAGCATTGGATCAGCTTCTTTAGGGGATGTCACAACATGTGCAAGTTCCTCCACTCCCTGAGCCTACCAGGAAAAGAAGATCAAATGCTGAAGGAGGTTCATCTTCTAAAAGTGATCATGAAACCAAATTCAACTATGAAAGCATTCTTGGCCATCTCGAAATCCCTGACGTCTCAATGCTGAACTCCTCTCTCCCTCAAGATCGAAGATACGAGGAAAATGAAATCATCACACTCCCTGAACCTGGTATGGTTTTCTTAGATAATGATGGATTCTTAGGATTCTTCAGAAACAAATAAGTCAGCAAGGCTCCATCAGCTTTTATAAGGATCACGCATCACTACTGCTGGTCTGATACTCCACTGATGAATCGACAAAAGAAGATCTATGAAAATGAACTACAAAGAAGACATGAAAGAATCTCTGACTAATTTATAGTTTTCTTTGCCTTTGTAGTATTCTTCAGCGTATTGTACTTTTACCTTACAAATTTGTAATTTCATTTTTTTATGTAATTTCTTCAGATTATTATCAATGAAATTTCAAATGAAGTACTCTACTCCAAATGCGTACTGAAAAGATCCCTGAAAACAGTAAATGGGACACTAAACATAAGAGTTCTAATTTCTTTACAAACCTCTTCACTCACTGATACTTCTCTCTGAAATTTAAATCACTAAATGTACTTAAAGCCTTTACTTGTAAAAAAATTGTGTTTTCATGTCCTTATAAATGAAACTCAATGGCTATAATAGATTAGCAGAAAAAGATCTCATAGATTAATACTTAGAAATATTTAGTTCAACATTTCTTAAGTCTTTACTAATTCTTTCAAGCAATTTTCCTATGTTGCTTAATAATAATCAAATAGGGGGAGATTGTTGATCAGAACTCCTCCCAGTGATTTGAATATGATTCCTCTATATACTTAATGATATTCCAATGGTAAACTTATGTTTAGATTCAGCGATAGCATACGCTGATTGCCATCAGTGATCGATGAAAATCAGAAACCTCAAGTCTACCTCTAACGATCTGAAGATCAACTAACACACCAAAAGAACATTCAACGAAAGTCGAAGTATAAGCCGAAGAAAGAGATAATCAGCTAGTGATCTGAAGCGGTTCAGTGATAGCAAGGATTGTCTAGCCAAAGTGTGAAGTCTTGTAAAGCCTTAGCGATACTCTGAAAATTCATCCTTGAAGTTTCAAGTTCAGCGATCAAGTGAAGCTTCTCAAACAAGATTAAAGTTGATCTTATCCTCGATGCACAAAAGTCAAACCTTATACTATGTCAGAGAAGGACGTACGGATTGTCTCATATGTCCCCATCATATCTGATATGGTACTGTTCACATGCGGCCAAAAACATGGTTGCTTTTTGAACAAAGGACATATACCTATGAGAGCTTGACACGTGACATATACCTTTTGCTTTGCATTAAATGCAAACGGGTATAAATAAGATGAAGATATCTTATTCATCTTCATGCATGCTACTTCCTATTTGTTAGTTCCTGAATAGAGATGGCTATGCCAGTGAGGGTTTGTAGAGGGGGGGGGGGGTTGAATACAAACACACAGAATTTTACTCTTTTAAATTTTTTAATATAAATATTAAAAATTTACACACAGAAGTTGGTTGCGGAAAAGAATAGACACACTATTCTAACAAACTTAAACACACAGATAACAGTAATTAACTTATACACTAAGGAAGTTAAAATAAAATTGTTAGAGCACACAGCTTTGCCGGAATCAAACAAATGCTCACACAGAGGATTTGTTGAAAGCGTGAGATTTATGGGAAGGCCTTCATCTCCTTTTATAGTGTCCAAGCATGGGATACATGTGGACAGCTGTCAAGGATTCATTAGCTGGAAGTATATCTGATGGACAAAGGAAGAGGTCACTCCCTTTGTACTAGATTAATGGATGAACCATTCTTTGTAGCACGCAATGTCAGATAACTTTTATCTCTTTTTCTTCATGCTCTGTGAAGTCCCATCAAACCTTTTAGCTAAAAGACAAACAACCCTTTTATAAGAATAAAAGAGAAGGTCCTATTTTAAGGTTTGGTGCCCACGTTTTTGCTGCCCACGTATCTTGCATTTGTTGTGAGTCAAGAACTTATCTCTTGAAAATTGCTAAGTGATATATGGAACCATGTATCACATCGGTTAGTGCCTTGTAAGGTTGGAGTTGATAATTGTACACATTGCTTGATGATCTTCATTTTTCACTAAGTGTTGGCAAGTGTAATCCTTGTATTGGTGACTTGTTATCTCAACCTTAAGGGAAGGCAACTTCAATTTTCGGTGACCAAGTATACATCATCGGTGACCACATGTATACCATCGGTGACCACATGTGTATCATCGGTGACCACATGTGTATCATCAGTGACCTCATGTATACCATCGATGACCACATGTACACAATCGGTGACCTCGTCTGTATCGGTGACCCAATACATAATTGGTGACCTTTATGTGTAACATTGGTGACCCAATACATCGGTGACTCAATCCTCATCTTGATTCGGCAAGTGGTCTGAATATTAATGTTAGTTGACACATCAAAAATTCCACATTTTGATGTACAACCCTTGATTGGATAGTCTTTGACTTTCCAATACTTGAAGTATATTTCAGACCTTCAAAAGAACCTGTAAACATATCAACCATATAAAGGAGAAGGTTCATCACCAAATCATCAGTGACCCAACAATCTCCCCTTATTTGATGATGATACCTGTATGTTAGAAAGAAATACTTTTTGACCCTTTCTATTTTTCTTTTGGGTTCTTTTGACTTAGATTCCTTTTTTTTTTGTTTTTTTTTAACTGAGTATGTACAGTATGTATGAAAAAATATGTGCAACATATGTAAAAAAATAAACAAATTTACATATATACCAAGCATCCGGGTACTTGAAGGGAATTGTTGCAGCATCTCTACTCTTGAGTTCATTGAAGATTAAATTTTAGAGAATTCTTTCATCTTTGCTGTAGAGGACCGCCCTTAGAATTTCTTGAAGGAAGCTGCTATCGGCAAGGGAATATTGGTAGCCCTAGAAGAAACATTTGTTCCTAAGATCATCTTTAGAGAACATACCATATTCTGAAGTAGTGATGATGGTTGTTGCTAACTGAACTAGCAAGGTTGGATTTGATAGATCAAAAATTTGAGATATCATGAATGCTTCCTTGTGGAATGGGAGAGAGAAGAATTCAGTCTGCATCGGGGTTAACTTTTTGTTTGTCTTTGATTTTCTCCCCCTCAACAGTTGCTTTCGACTCATTCTTCTTAGAATCACTTAGATGCTCCCCCTCAGCTAATATTTTATCACTTAGAAGATTTCCTCCCTTTCAACTGAGATCTCTTTTTGAGAAAATTTCTTCTTCTCTATTGGTTTCTCCTTCTCCACCTCAGCTTCCAATACTTTAACCTTAGTTAATTTCTTGAGAAGATTTCCTTTCTCCTCTCAGCTGCAAAAGGAGGATTTCTTCTTTTCCTCCTCAGCTTACAATACTTTAGCCTTGATTTCTTGAGAAGATACTTGAGAAAATTTCTTTCTTTCTCCTCTCAGCTGCTGTTGATTTAGCCTTATCAGGAACTTTGAATTTTCTCCCCCTCAGCGGATGAGGGGAGAAGATGAGTAAAAGAGGTGAGAAGGTGGAAGAAATTCGGGGAGTCCACCAGAGGGATAAATAAGCTATCAAAAATAAAAATAAAAAATTAATTTTATTTTTATTTCTCAAACCCATATATCGGAGAGTTCACTAGGTGGAAACATTTATGCCAGAAGGAGATATTGGTGAACAAGAAAAAAGTGGGAGTCCCTCCAATTCGACCAGTTTCGCCGAATCTTCACAGAGATGTGCAAGGTCATCAAGATCATAGATCTTGGGTGCAAGGCTGTGATGTGACAAAAATAGTCCTTGGATCGGGAAGGTTCCAAGTCATCCTTATCAACCAAAGAGAATGTTGAGGAGGGTTTAGTGTGGGTCCCTAAAAATTCAATCATGTCCTTTTTAGAGGGCATGAAGGAGCTAGGTGAGTTTTTAAAGGATTCCCTGGGTCCAGTATGGAGAATTTCAACACTCACCAATTTTTGGGAATCAGTGAGTGGCTTGTGAGTATTTGACCTTTGAGGTTCCCTAAGTCTCTTTGAGGAGAACTTGGGGGGGCTTTTGGAACTCCTCCGCTTCTTAAAAAGGATATTGACTAGGGTAGACACCGACGGCTTTTTCGGTATCGTAGTCGTAGAAGCAGGCGCGGAGGTGGAAATGGTAGAAGATTTATAAACCTTAGATTTCTTTTTCTTCTTAACTATGTCCATATGTCGGAGAGAGAAGTTTTGATCAAAATTTGTGAAATTTTATGCTCATGAGATCAGAGAGAATAAAGAGTGAAGGATATTAAGTATCCGAAATTAGAGAGAAAAACATCGGAGACTTTGGAGATTTTTGAAAGAGAAAGGATTGAAGAATTTTGACAGTCAATAGTTGGACAGTTCGACAGTCAACGATCAGGGGCTGTTTTGACAGTCAAAAATAGGTGGGTACTTTGACAGACAAAATGCGAAGAGTAGTTTGACAAAATTATTGGAGGGAATTTTATCAGTAACAAAAATTAGCGAGAATTTTAACAGCAAGAAAATTCGGAGAGATATTTTGACAAAGATATACAGGGAATAGTATATCTGAGAGAATTTACAAAGATAGGGGAAATTTCAAGAAATAGAATATTGTAGGGATTTTAGCTGTCTAAAATCTGAGATAGAGATATAAAGAAAATTTCAAGATATGAAATTTTGGAGGGATTTTAGTTGTCTAAAATCGGGGAGTCAAAATTCAGAGTATGAATTTTGGGGGTTACCGAAAATTTCGGAGAGTAAGAAAAAGAATGAAAAGAAAGAAACAATTCCGGAGAATGGACTACCAAAATTTTCGTGATTGAAGTTTCAAGAAAGAAACATTGAAAGTTTCAGAGAGTAGGAGAAAATTTTGAAAGAATATTTTTTTTCTAAATTTTTTTTAAATTTTTTTTAAATAAAAAGAAATATATATATTTTGAAAAAATAAACTTTTATTCGAAGAGTGGAGATCGGAGAAACCATTATCCGAATTTATTATTATATATACAAATATATAATGAATTTTTTTTTTAAATTTAGAGATTGAAGGAATGACATACCTAGTTTTCCGATCAGAAAGTTGATTGACTTCATCCAATGATTTTGTGCATAGATGGATAAGTTGATAGTCAGTAGGCATGAAATGAAACTCAACAAATTATTTTCCACGAAGAAGTTGACAACTTCCAATGGTGCTCTTTGGATCTATCTTGGAACCTGCAAAATCAAAATCCAAATACCCGATGAGATCGAAACCTGAGTCTTTGGGATATCAAAGACCCAGATTCAAGGTACCTTTAGCATACCCAAAAATTCGTTTCACCGTAGCCAAGCGAGATTCCTTGGGACTGGGTGATAACGAGCACAGAGACAAGTAGCAAACCTGATGTCTGCTCTACTTGCATTATGATAAAGAAAGAAAATCAATCATTTCCCAATAGGTAGTAACATTGACCGATACACCATCAGGGTCAGAATGAAGTTTAAGAGGAGAAGCCATCGAAGTATTCATCATGCTCATTTTACATCAGAAAGATGTTTAACTTGTAGACCAAGAAGGAGAAAGAAAATGAGCTTACCCGTCATGCTCATTTCACACTACTCTTTATGAGAGAAGCATACTCATCACTCATAGTTTCATCGGTGGCTCCAAAAATAATATCAACATAAGTTTGAGCAGGAGATAGGAGTGATATTACCTTTAGATTTTTGGAGGAAGAGAATGTTGTCAATTTTACTTCGAACAAGTTCATTGTCCAGAGGAAAATTGGAGAGCGTGTCATACCAGACGCGAGGAGCCTGCCAGTCCATACAAAGCTTTGTCTAGCCGATAGACATAGTCAGAATGAGTCAGAATGAGTGGGGTCTTCTAACCATGAGGTTGTTTCACATAGACTTTTTCTTGCCTTTGTCTTTTTGTTTCTCCACCTCAGAGGTAACATCAATGTTGACATCTTCATCCAGTCGGACACTAGACTTCTCCCCCTGAGTATCGGCGCCTATGAATTTAGTAGCCTCTTCTTGAGCTATTTTGAGCACATTTCTTTGGTCAAACTCAAGTTGAGCTTTTACTGCTTCTTCCCTTTCAGCTTTATCCTTTTTCATCTTTTCTTCTTCAGATTCTTCGGTCAAACTCAAGGGTTCGGGCACTGACTCCCTCCCCCTCAATTGTTTCTTCAGTTATCTCGGTGACCTGGGGAGTCACCTTGGTGACCAAGAGAGGGGTCACCTCGGTGACCATACCACCATCGGTGGCTGGAGTAGCCTCGGTGGCTGAAGGAACAACGGTGGCTGGAGGAGCAGCTAGAACATCGGTGGCTGGAGGAGCAGTAGAACATCGGTGGCTGTAGGAGCAGCTAGAACATCAGTGGTTGGAGGAGCAGCTAGAACATCGATGGCTGGAGGAGCAGTAGAACATCAGTGGCTGTAGGAGCAGCTAGAACATCCGTGGCTGGAGGAGCAGCTGCCTTCTTGTTTTTCTCCCCCTTAGTGGTTGAACCCTTGAAACCAACTGAAGAGAGAAAAGTCTTGATCTTTGCCATATCAGAGCTTACAGCACCCATTTTCTTTTCAACTCTTTGAAGAACAAATCGATCCTGAGCTTGAAAGAAGGAATCACCAACATCAAGCTCAACTGGTTGAGAAGAAGTTGGTATCTTGTCAACCTTTGTATGAAGAGTGACAAGAGACTCCAAAATTGCGTTCTGATTGACAAGAGAAGCAATATTGAAAGCTTGCTTAGCCGACTCTTGTTGAAGAGCAGAAATAGTGGAGGAGACTATAGATGTATGAATGACAGAGAGTTCTTCAAACATTATCTTTGAGATGTGCAAAGAGATGTTCTTCTACATCCATCTTGTCTCTGGAAATCCATTTGGTTTTGTGAGAAGGACAAGAAACCAATTTCTAGACTCATCTCTCAAAATGAGAGGGCTCTTCTTTTCAGTTCATCGAGGATAAGTCGAGTCATTCCATTATCTTTAAGAGGAGACACAACCAGAATAGCAGCGAGGAAGGAATTGTGAGCCCTTGGAATGTCGGAAGCTCTGAAGAGACCTATGTTTCCAAAGATGTCTTCAAAGAACACTCCAAGTTCGGGTTCGGTAAGCATGGTTTGACCCGGGTAAGCGATTGGAGTTGGAATGGTGATATTAATACCTGAAGCATTTATCTTGATTCCCTTTTCATGAAGTGCAACAAAGTGACCCTTTTTCTTGTTCCTTGGTGCTTTAATGATCTCTCCCGAAAGGCCTTGTTGAATGAGGTACATTTGTTGCCCTTCTATGCTTGAAACTGCTATACCATGTTCCATCAGAATTTTGACCATTTTAATTAAGAACTTTTGGAGTGTGTCAAGCACAAAATCTTTGTACTTACTCCTACTCTTGGAAACATGGTTAGCGATCTCCAACCATTCGGTGATCCCCAAAACTTCTTTTAAACCAATCCACTTCCTTGGTCCTTTTGTCATCGACAACCGCTTTTATTTCTTCTGAATTTTTCTTTAAATTCTCAAGCTCATCTTTTTAAGCTTGAAGAGCATCGGTGACCTTGGCTTTGTTGGCTTCATCTTGAGCCAACTTGAGTACATTAGTCTGATCATACTTCAAGTTGTGCTCTTTTGCATCTTGTTTCTCAGACTCGGTGAGTATGATCCCAAGAGGATCGGTGAGCCTGGAGTCAGGTTGTAGACGAAGAGAATCAAGGGCTCTTCTTGAATGGCTAATATCCAGCTTCGATCGGCTAGATTTCACCAAGTTGTTTATGTTCAATGATGGAGAGAATTCACATAGAGATTGAGATTTCCAATTCCTTCTTCAAGTTTGAACACCAGCTTGTTGATCACCAATTACTTAAGCAATTGGGTGATCTTTTGTCAATATTGAGGTTGGGGCATTTTGAGAAGGAAAGGTAAGATTTGTGTTTGAGATGAAGATATGTCGGCTGATATAGAGGATGGTGTTTAAGAGTTGAGGTTCTTCCTCTAAAGAAATAATTTTAAGAGAAGAAGGGGTTTGTGAGTGACGTCGGGTAGAGGTGTGTGGGAGACGTCAGAAACTCTTGAGTCGGGTAGAGGTGGTGTCGGTGAGTCTGAGGTTTAGGGTGACAATATTGGAAAGTGGAAAGAGAAAGAGAGAGATGTATGAGAGAAAGATGGGTGTCGGAAAGTGTAGAGTTTTCGAAAAGAGAGAGATGGGTGTCGGTGAGTTTAGAGTTGAGAGGTTAGTGTCGGTGAGTCTAGGGTTAGTGTATGGAGAGAAAAATTAAGAACGTCGGTGAGTATGGTGATAGGGTGCGACGTCGGTGAGTAATTTTGATGGTGATGTCGATGAGTGGAGAAGGAGAAGATGGTGTCGGTGAGTGTATAAGGAAACGTCGGTGAGTGGGAAAAGTTGGTGGGAGGAACACACCATTCTTAGAAGATGGTTGAGGTTCAAATGATGAGGTGGACATGGAGTGGTGTGAGGCATGTCTCCGATACATGAAGAAGATTGGAGATCATCAAATTTGACAAGTATAGACTTATCAAATACATAAGGAACATCCCATGAAAATTTCATGAAGATTCCTTCATCAGCCTTGGATAAACTTTCCCAAAATTTTCTTTGTCATTTAAGACATAACACACAACCAAAATATGAAGAAAAACCAAAGTTTGGTTTTCGACCATGAAACACTTCATAAGCTATTTTGCTGTGTCTCTTGATAATGATGGACTTATTTTCACATAGTTGACTGATGATCAGAAGAATATACATCAGTCCTTCAATATGGAAAAATTCATTGAAGGTTATGGTTTCATCGAAGAGAGTTCCATAACCTCTTGTCATTCCTTTGCCTTGCCCACATAAATTCACACCTGGCCCTTTTTCTTTAAATACTTCAAGAGAAGATATTTGTTCCTTATCATATAACTTGAGCAGCCATTGTTCATATACTTGATATGATCTCTATTTTATTCTGCAATCATAAACAAAATAGTTTCTTGGTACCCATTTTGAGGTGGGTCCTTTGGGGTTAGAAAATATTTCCTTTTTGTTCTTTCGAACAACATGAACTTCCGGTCAGTGTTTGCAATATGAAAAGTGTCACCAAAATTATAGCATTTTTTTAAGACAGACTTTTCTTGGGAGAACTTTTATTTTCCTTATATGGCATCGGTGAGAGAGAAAGAGATGTGTAACACCCCAAGAATTTAGCTTAAAATAATAATAGACAAAAGAGAAGGACTATTCTTGTGAAAGCTTTGAACCATAAGGATATATTGCATCTTAAGAGTTAAAAAGGGGGAAAATAGCAATCTGAAGACATAACCTTCACGCTCAAATTGAACGTGGGTTTGGGAGTTGAGGAAATTTGGGGGCGGCAACGGTTGCAGAGAGTGGACACCAATAAGGAGGCAAATGGCTGGAGGAAACGCCACTTTTCTGCTCCTTATCATTGTGAAGCAAAAACCGAACGAGAGCAAGAAGAAGGAAGGAAATCGCAGAGAAATAAGTGAGGAGGAGAGGCGGGTTCAAGAATCGATCCTCAACAGGGAAAGGTAAGAGTTTCTACTGATATTTCTAATTGATGCTCTCCTAATGACGCTTGATGGGTTTGTGAATCGTTCAATTCGGTTAAGGATCGATATGTGGGTTATAAATTGATAATATGATGCAATAAGTTTATGTCTTCTGTGTAATCAAAGACTACATCTAAAAGTTTCTGTGGTGGTTTAATATAAGATTTTGGGTTGAAACCAATGAATTTAGCATTCTGTTGCCTGTATTTGGAAGTAATAAAAGAAAAGGGGTGGTCGTGGTTAGTCAATTCGAGCCAAGATCAAAAAGGGGAAGGAGGCTGCTGTTGGTGGAAATTCACCTACTGTGTACAAAAGGCCCTGTGAGGCCAGTTCATATACTGCACACCACCACACAGATGCTAAATTAAATTTAAAGGCTACTGTTGGGTCAAGCCTATTATAGATGCACTTACGTATACAAATTGATGGATAATTGTTAGTATTATTATTTAATTACATGTATATATATATATATATAAGATATTGGGATGTCATCTATAAGAATGGGGCTTCGTGCCCAGTGCTTTGACAAAGCTAGCTTGGTCAAATGCTATGTAGATTGTATATGCATATATTCACACACATAAGCAACATCATTGGTCCATGGCATATGAGGGATGATAGAGTTTCTATCATGATTATGCATATGCATATGTAGAAATTGGAAGCTGATATGATGGAAAACATATGGGATTAAAATGGTAGATTTACATTAACGTATTAATGTAAATTATTCTGCCTACGTCATAAGTGTGGTAATATATATATATATATTATGCGTTTTAGTTGATAGTAAAATAAATATGAAGGGTGAGGATGTCTGAATAGTTTATTAACTTAGAAAATATTGAGATCGAATTTTAATGATGGATTCGAGGGTTGTCAATTAAGAGAATTATTTGTTTAAGACGGGAATGCTTAAGGAAATGTTATGACTTCGTGTAGGATTGGGAGCTATCAAGTAGCGAGTAAACCGACACTAATCGAGGTGAGTTTCATGTGACTTTTGAATGGGATACACGCAAGTATGTAAGTATGTTCTTGTTACGAATGATGGTAATTTTTAGGATGCTATATTTGGTTAAAGATGAAAATGCATGCTAGTATGTTAGATGATGCTTGAAATGACGATTACATGAACATGCTATATTTTGATGGGAACGTTTTGTATGCTATGTCTAGATATATATATATATATATATATATATGTATGTATCTACATGTATGAGGATGTTGGATGATCAATGTTTTGAGCATGCTATTATTTTAAATGTCGGATGAAGTGCATGCTATGTATGATACGAATTTCCTTGTCGATGATATTGGATTGATGTGACGTGGCTTTAAGTGTGGGGCTCATTACCAGGACGCTGGTATTGGACGGCAGTAAACCGCATAAGATGAAAACAGTCGGTGCTTGTGCCGGAAGGGGTACTTTTAAAAGACTGGACTATGAGATGGTAGTCAAGATTTGTGCTTGAGAGCACCTTGAACTTGACTAGGATGGACGGAATGACGGATCCCCACCATGCCAAGTGGACGTATGAGATCTCAAAGATGATAAAATATGTATTTTAATATATGCGTTATATGCTTTTAATGTGCATGACGTTTTATAAGTAGCTTACGATATAAACGATTTTTTTTTCACTTTATGTTGTGCTTATGATTTATGAATGAAGTTGCGGAAACCATGAACTCACTTAGCGTAAAGCTAACTTTAGCGTGTATCTCAGGATCAGGAATGTTCGAGGTAGATAAGGGCAAAGGTCTGGCTTGAGGAACGTTTATGCTAGCGTACTACCTTTATGCTTACTTTAAGTCTACAATGTTATGTTGATGTTTAGTATTTCAATTCCTTGTTTAAAGATTGATGGTGTAATATTTAATATTTCCGCTGCGATGTATTTTTAGGATGAATGTCTGTCTTTTAAGGATTGTTGTCCCGTTACGACCCGATTGGTTTAGAGGGCGTAACAAGATGCCACTTTGAAGGATGCCTTTTACAGATAATGCATAGAAGAGATGAAAGAAGTCTTGGGATAAAAAGAGTTGGTTTCTTCAAAACTTAGAAATTTAAGCATTATATGAATGAGTTTAACAACCAAAAGCTTTGGATGTCTCAAAGGATATTGATTTCTTTCCCTTCACAAATCAATACAGAGAATCAATATAAGAGAATATTGAGTTCGGAGAGTTTAAGGTATCTGACTTAGATATCGAGAGAATTTTTACAGGTAAAATACGGAGGGTATTTTTTACAGGTAAAATTAGGAGAGAAATTTGACAAGTAAAAATCGGAGAGAATTTTAGCAGGTAAAATTTCGGAGAGAAATTTCACAGGTAAAATTCAGAGAGGATTTTACAAGTAAAAATCCGAGAGAAATTTTACAGATAAATTTCGAAGAGAAATTTCACAGGTAAAATTCGAAGAGAAATTTGACAAATAAAAAATCAGAGAGAATTTTTTACAGGTAAATTTCGGAGAGAAATTTCACAGTTAAAATTCGGAGAGAATTTTACAAGTAAAAATCGGAAAGAATTTTACAGGTAAATGTCGGAGAGAAATTTCACAGGTAAAATTTGGAGGGTATTTTTACAGGTAAAATAGGTATTGAGAAAGAGAAGAAGATAGAATATTGAAGATTTGGTGAGGTGACCCAATAATGAAAGAGATAAAATAAAGAAAGAGAGATAGAGAGACAGACGTCGGTTAGTGAGTGTTACTGACTTGCCGACTATATACTTGACTCACTGATTGGGTACCAGGAGTGTACCTGACTTGACTATATACATGACTCACCGATTGTAAAAATATATATACGTAAGAAGGAAGAACTTAGCCAATTTTAAAAGACATGCAATTTCAAAAGACTAAAAGACAGTCAAAATTAAGAGACCAAAGGACTTAGTCAATTTAAAAAAAACTTAGTCATTCTCAAGAGACTAAAAGACTTAGTCATTTTTAAGAGACAAAAAGACTTAGTCATTTTCAAGAAACACAAAGACTTAGTCATTTTCAAGAGAATAGAAGACTTAGTCATTTTCAAGAGACAGAAAGACAGTCATTTTCAAGAAACACAAAGACTTAGTCATTTTAAAGAGAATAGAAGACTTAAGTCATTTTCAAGAGACAAAAAGACTTAACCAATTTTAAAGATTCAATCATTCGGGCACTCCATCATTTTCAAAAGTGAAACTTCAAAAATAAATCACACAGGTCTTTTTGGTATCAAAATCCTTAATAGAGAAAAACAATTTTTTTTAAAGATTTAATCAAACAAGAGAAGATAGAAGAATTAATCACTCAGTAGTCAAAAGAAAAGTTTATTTGAGAGAATTACCCAAATTCATAGGTCTCACTTTCAGAAGTGAGTTCAACAACAACACCTTTTCCTTTCTTAGAATAATTTCATTTTTCTCCTTAGTACTTGGCCTTATATTAAACATACAAGACAAGGTCACCAGTTTGAGAAGAGTTGTGATTTTTTTTTTCAAGAGATTGGCTCATCCTATCGGCTGTCTTTTGACTTGTAGATTCAGAGGATTCATGGCCTGAATAGGTAAGAGATTTAAACTTTTGGAGGAACTCAAAATTTTCACTTAGAAGCAAAAAGTCCCTTTTTACCATAGATGAAACACCCATCATTTATTTTGACAAAAGAAGAAGATTTCTAAACACTTAGTTTTACAAAAGATTTTTGAAACACTTAGTTTTTAGAAGAAGAAGAGTTTTGAAATAGTTTTTAGAAGGAGAGTTTTGAAAGGAAGAAGATTTTCTTAAGTCTATGAAGATTTGAAGAAAAACTTTTGTTCTTGAAATTTCCAGCTATCATAGCCATACTATCGGAGAGTATGTCTATGACTTGACTCCCCACCTTCATCATTGGCTCACTAAGATGAGCCTCCAATAAGTGGGTGGAATCTTCTTTAGTCTCAATGTTATTAGACTAAGAAGATAGATAAGAAATTTTAGGAGCTCATGAAGATTTCTTTGATTCTTGGTTTGTTCATAATGAAGAAGAGTCTCATAAAGAGCAGTTAAAGGCATGACTTCAAGATCCTTGGTTTGCTTAATGCAACTGCATATGGTTTCCCAGAAGTCTGGGAGGCAGTCCATAAATTTGCACAGAACCTCTTCATTATCATAAAATCTTCCAAGAATTTTAAGATCACTGAGAAGACAGTTAAAGCGATTAAAAATAGGCAGAAAGGGATTCTCCTTTTTCATGAGAGAATAGTTCATACTTTCTAACAAGACATATCTTGTTAGATTTCTTAACTTCTTTAATGTCTTCATATAAGACACTTAGAGTATCCCACATCTCCTTTGTAGTAGAAAGATTTACAAGAGAATGATATACTTCATCAGAAAGAGATAAGGCTAGAGATGATTTAACCTTAGTATCTTTTTGTGGGCCGAAGCGAGCCCAGACTTTAGGAATAATAGGTCCCTCACTTAGAATGATAGGATACCTGCAATCAATCCCTTCTAAGAAGAGTAGCATACGATTTTTCCATAATCCAAAGTTACTTGGGTTGAACCTTGGAGGTTTGGCCAAGGAGCCTAAGTCGTATGTGCTACTAGAGGAAGTTTGCAAGGTACCATCATTAGAAGAAGTAGCAGCCATCACAGATCTGGTTTATTAGATTAAACCAACTGCTCTCTGATACCACTTGTTAGCCCCTGAATAGAGATGGCTATGACAGTGAGGGTTTGTAGAAGGGGGGGGGGGGGTGAATACAAACACACAAAATTTTACTCTTTTAAAATTTTTAATATAAATATTAAAAATTTACACACAGAAGTTTGTTGCGGAAAAGAATAGACACACTATTCTAACAAACTTAAACACACAGATAACAGTAATTAACTTATACACTAAGGAAGTTAAAATAAAGCATTAGAGCACGCAACATTTCTTGGGAATCAAACAAATGATCACATAGAGGATTTGTTGAAAGCGTGAGATTTATGGGAAGGAATGCATCTCCTTTTATAGTGTCCAAGCATGGGATACATGTGGACAGCTGTCAAGGATTCATTAGCTGGAAGTATATCTGATGGACAAAGGAAGAGGTCACTCCCTTTGTACTAGATTAATGGATGAACCATTATTTGTAGCACGAAATGTCAGATAACTTTTATCTCTTTTTCTTCATGCTCTGTGAAGTCCCATCAAACCTTTTAGATAAAAGACAAACATCCCTTTTATAAGAATAAAAGAGAATGTCCTATTTTAAGGTTTGGTGCCCACGTTCTTGCTGCCCACGTATCTTGCATTTGTTGTGAGTCAAGAACTTATCTTTTGAAAATTGCTAAGTGATATATGGAACCTTGTATCACATCGGTTAGTGCCTTGTAAGGTTGGAGTTGATAAGTGTACACATTGCTTGATGATCTTCATTTTTCACTAAGTGTTGGCAAGTGTACATCCTTGTATTGGTGACTTGTTATCTCAACCTTAAGGGAAGGCAACTGCAATTTTCGGTGACCATGTATACATCATCGGTGACCACATGTATACCATCGGTGACCATATGTGTATCATCGGTGACCACATGTGTATCATCGGTGACCTCATGTATACCATCGGTGACCTCATGTCTACCATCGGTGACCACATGTACACAATCGGTGACCTCGTCTGTATCGGTAACCCAATACATCATTGGTGACCTTTATGTGTAACATCGGTGACTCAATCCTCATCTTGATTCGGCAAGTGGTCTGAATATTAATGTTAGTTGACACATTAAAAATTCCACATTTTGATGTACAATCCTTGATTGGATAGTCTTTGACTTTCCAATACTTGAAGTATATTTCAGACCTTCAAAAGAACCTGTAAACATATCAACCATATAAAGGAGAGGGTTCATCACCAAATCATCGGTGACCCAATACTATTCCTAAGAACTCTGTCTCTTTTCTTTCTCATTTCCTTGTGCATCAATTTGTGTGATTTCTTAAGTTACAATAGAATAGGTTTACTTGTTCTAATTCCGCTTGTAATTGTAAATTGGTTTATTCAATATAAACTCATTTAAAAACAAAAATCTGACTGTTTGTATTCAACCCCCCCCTTCTACAAACTGTTTCTATATCCTTGAAATCTTGTAGACTCCTTTGGGACCAACAACTATCAATATGTTCGGTAGCGATTAAATATATTACAGATTCAAATTTGCTACCATTCACTAGTGAACAATTAAATTTTATAACCATATATAAATAAGCCAAGTTAGACTAAACGTTCAGTGATGAACTATCAATATGTTCAGTAGTGATCAAATAAACTATGGATTCAAATGGCTCGTTCACTAGCGAAAAATCAAATTGCAGACGCATATGTAAATAGTCCTAATTAGACTACTGCATTTTATCAAACTCGTTCACTATTGAACAATCAAATTGCAGATGCATATGTAAATAGTCCTAATTAGACTACTGCGTTTTATCAAACTCGTTCACTAGTGAATAATAAAATTTCTCTTTTTTCTATATAATCGAATCTTTTTTGTTCAATTTTTTTTTTGATTCAAACTATAATCGAATTTCCGGATTTTTCATAAACCAACAATCATCCCATCAAAATCGGAATTGATTGACTTGTTCAATGGCGATGGAAATAATTTTGTGTCTTTTTACCTTATTACCTTTGTTCATTGATGTTCATACTTTTTCAAACCCAATTTTACATGGTTTAATTAAAAAATTGCCACAACCATATTTCATCCGTTGATTAAATAGATTAATGGTCCAGATTGGTTAACAAAGTTAACACAAATAAATGAGTTAACACTTGAAAGACCTCTACATATATATTATATATATATATATAGACTTGGGACCACGTGAGACCACCCTGTTTCCATGAGACCCGTGAGACCACCCTTTTACACTTGAAACTTCATAGCAAAAACACTATGAAGGTAAAAAAAAATATGGATCTTTAAAGTATTTTTGCTATTAAAGTAACCTACATAGGTAACCTTCACAGTGTTTTTGCTGTAAAGGTTTAGATTTTTTTTACCTTCACGGTGTTTTTGCTGTGAAGTTTTCAAGAGTAAAAAAGTGGTTTCACGAGTCTCCGACGGGTCTCACGGAAACGGGCTGGTCTCACCTGAACCCATCATTTTTTTTTACCTTCACAATGTTTTTGCTGTGAAGTTTCAAGTGTAAAATGGTGGTTTCACAGGTCGCATGGAAATAGGGTGTATCTATCTATCTATCTATCTATCTATCTATCTATCTATCTATCTATCTATCTATCTATCTATCTATATATATATATATATATATATAGGGTTAGGTTCAAATGTGAACTCAATTTTGGCTGTGAACGTGAGGACGAATCTCAGCCACACATCTTTGGTTATGGTGGACGCGATCACGGAGGATTGACGCGATTCATGGGAGGGTGGACATTATTAAAGGAGGGGAACCAGGTAAAAGCCGCATTTATTGACCGGATAAGTGGCTGAGATTCGTCCTCACGTTCACAACCAAAAATGAGTTCACATTTGAACTTTCCTCTATATATATATATATAGGGTTGGGATCACGTGAGACACGCCTGTTTCCGTGAGACCGTGAGACAACTTTTTTATTCTTGAAACTTCACAGCAAAAACATTGTGAGAAAATTGAGTATTTTCAACGGAAATTTTCAACGGAAAATTTCGTTGAAAATTTTCTATGAATTTTAAAGGGATTATTGTCAAAACATAAATTTTCTACGAATTTTCAACGAATTTCCGTTGAAAATCTCTCACAAAATGCATTTTCAACCAAAAAACTTTTTGACGAGACATTCCGTTGAAATTTTTTGGTTGAAAATGCATATATGTTTATGAAGATTTTGAACGGAAATTCGTTGAAAATTCGTAGAAAATTTATGTTCTGTCAATAATCCTCTAAAATTCGTAGAAAATTTTCAACGACATTTTCCGTTGAAAATACTCAATTTTCTAGTAGTGAAGGTAAAAAAATCTGATGGGTTCACGTGAGACCGGCCTCTTTCCGTAAGACCCGTCGGAGATCCGTGAAACCACCATTTTACTCTTGAAACTTCACAGCAAAAACACTGTGAAGGAAAAAAAAATCTGAATCTTGACAGCAAAAACATTGTGAAGGTTATCTTCACAGCAAAATTACTATGTAGGTTACCTTCGTAGCAAAAATACTGTAAAGATTCATATTTTTTTTACCTTCATAGTGTTTTTGCTGTGAAGTTTCAAGTGTAAAAAGGTTGTCTCACGTGTCTCACGGAAACAGGCGTGTCTCACGTGATCCCAAGTCTATATATATATATATATATATATATATAGAGAGAGAGAGAGAGAGAGAGAGAGAGGAAAGTTCAAATGTGAACCTATCTTTGATTGTGAACATGAGGATGAATCTCATCCCTTCATCTAAGCCATATTCAAGCTAATCTTTAAACATGGCTTGAGGAGTAATTTTGGAAGTTTTTAATTGAATTAAATTTTTGAGTAAAAATCTTCAGTTCTCAATCGAATCTGGAAATCAAAATCCAAAATCGTAAGACAAAGACAAGATCGAAATCCAAAATCGTGTTCATCAATCGAAATTCATGGTCAAAGGAATTGAAATCCAGGCACGATGGAGGCACAAAGAAGAAAATAAGCAGAAAAGAAAAAAGTTGCAGGTGTAGGGGTTTTCCTTCTTACCTTTCTTCTTTGTCTGAGTTGACGAAATCTGAGGTTCGAAGGAGATGGTGTGAAGAAATTTGGGGTAGATGATTAAAAAACTTGGGGAAGATGATGATACCTGGTTCTGATTTGAACAAATATGGGGAAGATGATGAAGAAATTTGGGGAAGATGATGATGTCTGGTTCTGATTTGAATCGTCAGGTTGTATTTAGGTGTTTGAATAATTGTAGCTTATATTCAGACTGAATACAAGCTACAATTTGGGTTTGAATAATTGTAGCTTATATTCAGACTAAATATAAACTACAGTTTGGTGTTTGAATAATTGTAGCTTATATTCAGTCTGAATATAAGCTACAGTTTGGGGTTTGTATACTTGTAGCTTATATTCAGACTGAATATAAGCTACAATTTGGGGTTTGAATAATTGTAGCTTATATTCAAACTGAATATAAACTACAATTTGGGGTTTGTATACTTGTAACTTATATTTAGTCTGAATATAAACTACAAGTATACAAACCCCAAAATGTAGCTTATATTCAGACTTCTTATATTAAGTCTGAATATAAGCTACATTTTGGGGTTTGTATACTTGTAGTTTATATTCAGACTGAATATAAGTTACAAGTATACAAACATAAGCTACAGGTATACAAACCCCAAATTGTAGTTTATATTCAGTCTGAATATAAATTACAATTATTCAAAACCCAAATTGTAGCTTATATTTAGACTGAATATAAGCTACAATTTAGGGTTTGAATAGTTGTAGAAGTATACAAACCCCAAATTATAGCTTATATTTAGACTGAATATAAGCTACAATTTGGGGTTTGAATAGTTGTAGAAGCATACAAACCCCAAATTGTAGCTTATATTCAGACTGAATATAAGCTACAAATATTCAAAACCCAAATTGTAGCTTATATTCAGTCTGAATATAAGCTACAAGTATACAAACCCCAAATTGTAGCTTATATTCAGTCTGAATATAAGCTACAAGTATACAAACCCAAATTGTATCTTATATTCAGACTGAATATAAGCTACAAATATTCAAACCCCAAATTATAGCTTATATTCAGTCTGAATATAAGCTACAAGTATACAAACCCCAAATTGTAGCTTATATTCAGTCTGAATATAAACTACAAGTATACAAACCCAAAATTGTAGCTTATATTCAGTCTGAATATAAACGACAATTATTCAAACCCAAATTGTAGCTTATATTCAATCTGAATATAAACTACAATTATTCAAACCCCAAATTGTAGCTTATACTCAGTCTGAATATAAGCTAAAGTTATACAAACCCCAAATTGTAGCTTATATTCAGTCTGAATATAAGCTACAATTATTCAAACCCCAAATTGTAGCTTATATTCAGTCTGAATAAAAGCTACAATTATTCAAACCCCAAATTGTAGCTTATATTCAGTCTGAATATAAGCTACAGGTATTCAAATCCCAAATTATAGCTTATATTCAGTCTGAATATAAGCTACAAGTATACAAACCCAAAATTGTAGCTTATATTCAGACTGGACATAAGCTACAATTATTCAAACCTCAAATTGTAGCTTATATTCAGTCTGAATATAAGCTACAATTATCCAAACCCCAAATTGTAGCTTATATTCAGTCTGAATATAAGCTACAGGTATACAAACCCCAAATTGTAGCTTATATTCAGTCTGAATATAAGCTACAATTATTCAAATACCTATTTATAGAATATATTTAGTCTAAATATAAGCTACAAGTATACAAACCCAAAATTGTAGCTTATATTCAGACTGAATATAACCTACAATGGAACCAAAGGTTTTGAAAAACAAGAATTCAAGCAAATGTGTTTCAAACAAGAATTCAAGCAAATTGAAATCCAGGCACGATGGAGGCACAAAGAAGAAAATAAGCAGAAAAGAAAAAAGTTGCAGGTGTGGGGGTTCTCCTTCTTACCTTTCTTCTTTGTTTGAGTTGACGAAATCTGAGGTTCGAAGGAGATGGTGTGACGAAATTTGGGGAAGATGATGATGTCTGGTTCTGATTTGAACAAATATGGGAAAGATGATGAAGAAATTTGGGGAAGATGATGATGTCTAGTTCTGATTTGAATCGTCAGGTTGTATTTATGATTTAAGCCATTACCTGAGTTTTCCACTTATTTACAAAAATGCCACCGTGAATTTTATCCCTCATCTTTTGATATGATCTAAAATGGATGGTTGTGATTCATCCTCATGTTCACAATCAAAGATAGGTTCACATTTGAACCCACCCTATATATATATATATATATATGACCCTGCCCCGAGGATGTATTAGAAGTGTCGGTAAACATTCCATACACCAAGATATTATGAGACTTCCAAACATCAAAAAACTGAAAGGTCACTTAAAGTAAATGCTGAAGGTATGAGTTCGTTTATCAAATGCTTAGCGGGTAAATATTTACCCGTTGAGCATGAAAAGAACTGAGAATCTTACCTGGTAAGTACCGGTAAACACTTATTAGGTAAAAGATGTTTTACCAACAATCTATTTTGATGGCTGAGAATGTTATCCTATAATGCAAATGAGTGTAGTGACTCTTGAAAGAAAGCGCATACTCGGTAAGTATTTGATAAACGAGCCCTATATGTTTCAGTTTTTCCTGTTATCAGTAAACATGTATCCCAAGTTTATTTATATCATATAACATGGTAATGCCAAAATATTTCAGATAAACCCAGAACTCAATGTAGAGAAATATTAGGGCAAAAAGAAGATTTAGAGGGGGGGGGGGGGGGGGGGGGGGAAGGGTGGGGGGGGGGGGTGAATTGCTTTAAATGGTCATTTCACACATTTAAATTAGTAAACTAATAATATTTTTCTCGAATTGACCCAAATATCACTACTTCCGCAATATTCAGACCTCTAATATTACGGACCTAGCTGAAAGTCAAAAAAAATTTATCAGATTCAACATATATATGCAATTGCGACAGTACCACTTATAGTGGCGGATCCAGATTTTTTGTTGAGTGGGGTCACCTTTAAGATAATCTAAAGGCCCGTAAAATCGTCCGACGTATTATTTTTGCCTAATTACACCGTTTCAGGGGGATTTTTTAAACATTTTTGGTTGATTTCGAAACATTTTTTAGTTTTTTTGTCGATTTCAAAGAATGTTTTTTAGTATTTTTATTGATTTCCAGATTTTTTTTGGTTTTTTGATTGATTTCAAGAGACTTTGGCAATGGTCGGCTAGAGTTGTGGGGTCCTTGAAAATATTTACAGAGGAGAATCAAGTAAGAACCAAGTGAAAATTTAAAAAAATTGATTTTAACCCTTATAAAAAAATTATTTTTCCTTTTAATGGGGTCCCTTCCCCCCACTCCCCATGGGCTGCATCCGCCCTTGACCACTTGCTAAACCGGTTATATTTAATTTTATTTTTTGTTTTTTAGCTAAGTCCGTAATATTTCAAAACTGAGGGAAATTTCCGAAAAGAGTTATTGATTGTTTACTCTGTTTTCACATAGAGGACTAAATGAACATATATAGGCCAACCTAAAAAGGACAAAAGAGCCTAACCAACCTTCTATAAAGCTATATACTTGTAATAGAAGGGAAATGTAAATATTTGTATTCTATTCCTTATTACATAGCTTGAACTTAGGTTTAATATTTGGGTGTTATCATATACACCCTAGTCTATATTATGTTTTTCAATTATATTAGGATATTCATGCCTACTTTGACTTTTTAAGTGTTGCCATATACACTATAGACTAGGGTGTATTTGGAAAAATTTATAATATTTTCATAGTTTATAAAATGGGTATTACCATATGCACCCTAGTCTATATCATGTCCCTCAATTAACTTAGAGTATATATGCCTATTTTAACTTTTTTTTAGTGTTATCATATACATCATAGACTAGGGTGTACCATAAACTAGGGTGTATTTGGAAAAACCCTTATAAAATTGGTTTGCTAAAAACCAGTGTTCAACTAACAGTTCAATTTGAAGACTCGTGATCAAGTGCGAAAAAGATTTTTGACGAGAAGCATGAATGTACGTTTATATTGTGTGAATGTTATGTTACATTTTGTAACTGTGACAAAAGTTACAATACCTACTAGTACCTTCACTAGTTTATACAAGCACACATCCATACACATTCATACAATATAAGAGTATTTTTGCATATATCATGTGAATGTTATATTTCTCACACTTGTCACGACATTTATCATAGGAGTTCAACCCTCAACTTTTGAGCTTGATGTTTCAAACACAATGTTATTATTATTATTATTATGGAGACACTACAACAAGAATTGAGTTTATTTAAGTGTCATCTTTATATAACTTTATAGCACAAGTTTGTTGGATATTTTTGAAAATTTTAACAAAAAATTTAGGACTCTTTTAAAGCACGTTGTTGTAATAACTTCTTCTTTATATGACACTTTTGAAAGGTGTCCTATGAATACATTACAAGACTTCTTCAAATAATGTATTAACTTTTTTAATAAGACACTAGTGCCTTCAAAAGCTTTTTAGTATGACAAAAAACATTATATAAACTTATTATAACGCTTTTAAAGAGTGTTTTGGATTGCTTATTTAAAACAACTTATGTTTTTTTTTAAGAGTATTTATCAACTTATGTGGTGTCAAACCGAAGTTTCATAAAAAGTGTTTGAATTAGCTTATTGTGGTACCAAAACACAATAAGCTAATAAGTTGGTTGTTTTCCGGTGTTTGACAAATTTTGCTTATACATGTAAAAACTCGTCATTACCAGTACCACATCGGAATATGTTAATAAGTTAGAAGACAGTAACTTATCAAAAACTCCTTATTACCGATGCCAAACCAATATAACTATTTTTTTTTTCCATCCAAACACTAAAAAACTCGTTATTATCGATACCACACCAGAATAAGTTAATAAGCACTTTAAATAAGCAATCCCAAACACCCCCCTTGTCATATAAAACAGTGTATTAAGTGGGCATTCTATAAATCTAATTGTGATGTAGTGATAAAACAAAACAAAAGAAACCCAATGTATCTGCTTGAAAGAAGGGTTAGAGATGTATACAGACATGTCTTCTACATGAAAGGATAGCTGTTTCCATAAAGACCTCTGACTTTTTGTGAAGTTAAGTAAAAAGAGAAAAAAAACAGAATCAAATGAGTAAATAAAATCATTCAATCTATATATAACTACAACATATAATAAGCTACACCGAGATAACACCTAAAATCTGTATTTTTATACGTGGGTTTTCTCTCCAACCATGTAACGATTCTCGGAAACGCTCAAGCCCGAAGAATGAAGTTGTTTCCGTTTCTTGACGAGATGTAACGCAGTCTGCCTATCCTCCTTTGCCTCCTTGGAATCAGGCTGAATAAATAAGTCGAATTTCATACAGACAACGTTATTAAGTACTGAAGCTTAATTTGAGGTTATGGGAAATTAACAAATGTGGGTATTTAAAGATGGAAAAGGGATCAAATTCTGCCATCGGCTTTACTTGTAGATATATAATATACCAAAAAGCCGTTGGCTTAGAGCAACTCCAACAGGTTATTTATAAGTTTTCTAAAATAGATAACCAAAAACAAAAAGTGAAAATCTCTAAAAAGAATCACATTCATCTCCAATAGAATTTCTATTTTAGAGATTTTAATACAAATTATATTAATATAATATTCTCTAATCTATCATCCCAATACACTTTTATAAATAAATAAAAAACTTAATATAAAATGATAAAAATTAAATCTTATTGATGGAATTGAATAAAATAATCATCTCTCTCCCACAATCAAGTTTTCGAGAATTTTCTAAACATAGGAAAAATTTCAAGTTTTTTCCTGTTATAGAGAACAAGATAGCAAATCTATTCGAGATGTTTAGAGAACAAAAACTCATATTTTTTTTCTATTTTAGAGAAGCTGTTGGAGGTGCTCTTAGAGGTGTACGTATCCTACATTCATTTTTTTCTATGAACGATAAAAGTTTCGCCCTTTCGGGCATGGTTTTTAAGGTCTTCTAGAAAAAGAAAAAAAAAATAGAGAATATAAAAGGATATTATTATTATTATACTACAAGATGTGTTAAAGATGCTACGAATTCCGTCTTATTTTTAAATAGTCATATTAACTTGAGATTATTCATAAGTTACTACACATACTTCATACCTTTGCAAAACATATACTCCCTTAGTCTCAAAATGAACGTCCACACTTATATTTATATTTGTCCGAAAGTATGTGTCCAGTTTAAAAAACAGATACCTAAATTTCCAAATCTACCCTTAATTAATGCATAAATAGTTATAGAATTTATAAGATATATAAATTAAGTAAAGGTAAAGTTGTTATTTAGTTAACTAAAAAAATGCAATATTTATGTATGTCTAAAACTACGTTCCATTTTTACTGTGGACACTTAGGCACGTTTAAAAAATAGCCAAATGCCCTTGCAAAAAGAAATGTTCGTATTTTCAAATAAGAACGGTGTGTAGACACATGTGTATGTTGAACTCCTTTTTCTTTCTAGTAATCGTTTTAAATTTAAAGAAATTTGTATTATATATCAGAAGGTTTGAACTAAAAGTGTTAAAATTTTTATGGGAACTTAAAGAAGAGTTTAGGTGTAACGGTTTATAGGCCTCTTACACACAAACACACACACACACACACATATATATATATATATATATATATAGAGAGAGAGAGAGAGAGAGAGATGAAGGATTGTCTGAGAATGAAAGTTATGGTGAGAAGCGTAACACTGGACCCTTGATCACGTTTAATCTCACCCACCCATGAACTGCTCTTATCACGGGAATTGATCTGGTGCATCTTGGTGCACCGCATTAGTGTTGATCTTCAATTAGGATTGATCCAAGGGATGGAGATCCCTTCTTACCCTTCTCACCATAACTTCCGTTCTCATCAAAACCCAAACCCATATATATATATATGTATATATATGGACAGGTTCAACAGAAAACCGCAAAAAAATTGAAAACTAAGTAGCACCCTCGTAACCGTTACAAGTAATTTGTAAGCAATTTGTCCGGTAAGCACACGTGCATAAAAACCAAGAAACAGCTTCAAGTACTTGTATGCACATGTGCATATCGTCCAGATAAATGGTTACCAAGGTGTTCCTCATTTTTTTTGTTTTTTTGGGGGTCTTCCATTGAACCTCTCTCTCTCTCTCTCTATATATATATATATATATATATATATTTTGCAGATATAAAAAAAATGAATGTTATAAAACCTTGAACATTTCCGATAAATATACTTTTGACTCAACTGAATCATCAGAGAAAATTCTATGCATAGAAGTTGTACCTTGATAGCTAATGCTGTGTCAAAGCTTTCTATGGCACTATCAGGCTCCCCATAGTTTAGCTGCGCCCTACCAAGTGTAACCCACGCCTGCAGAAACAGAAAAAGAACAAATAGTTAAAATTACCCGACATAATTACACTAAACCGTTTAGATTCGTAAATCTTTATAATTTCTATGATGTTCTCTTTTACTATTTACCAATGGGCAGATGAAGAGAAGGAGAACAAGTTCCACTATGATGAATTGTGGCATCAATATATAATATTTATAACCAGCAAATGAAACACACTCTCCCCTATAGAAAAGTTGGGTAGCCAGATACCTCTAGGCGTAAGGCCCTTTGGTTATGTAATGCAGAATTTATGCATTTATAACATAGTTTAAGTAAATGGCATAACAAATACCGGCTTTTAAAATAATTATTCAATGGCCAGGGATAATAGTTATATAACATACTAAGAAATTTAGTTTTGACATTAAGAATGAAGGAAATCTTTTTGGAAGCCTAGTTTGTGAGGTGATAATTATATGTAATAGGAAAGATAAAGTTATCTTGTCAATAAGATGTAAAAAACTAACCACAAGGCTTGTGGCGTACTGGTTAAGGCTTTTGGGGGATGATGAGACTAGATAACCCATCTACCCCAGGTTGGAATCCAGGCGCAAACAACTTGTGGCCACTGGGGAATTATCTCAGGGTTGCATGCTTTAGCAGTCTTAAAGTTGTCAGGGATTAGTCTAGGCAAATGCCTAGGATACCCTTTCCACCAAAGAAAAAAAAAGATGTAAAAAACTTATAGCAGTTAGATGTGTGTGTGGACACACAAAGCTCACACCCCAGAGAGTGTGGCACTTACCATGATCTTAAACTTTAGTTGCTTATTTTGATTATATCAACATCAAATAGACGTAAAAGAATCTTTCTCAATAGTGATCATGTAGTGTACAAGAAACAACTTGAAGCTATAGATTCCAAAAGGAACAGTCACCTAGTTAAGAATGGCTTTTATATAAGTACACGAAATATTATTAAGTTCCAGACCGTTATCACTATATTTAATTTTATGGAATATGTTGTAAGATTGGTGGAAGCAAACATGTGTTTATATCCGATAATATGCACTCGGTATACTAGTACAATGGATGAAGGTTAACAGTACTATAACATAAAAAGTTACAGACCTCAGCCCATGAAGGCTCCAATTCAGTGGCACCTGCATAATTGAGTAAAATCAAAACATGGGAGTAAGTCAAACTGCATTTCCGTAATACCTGATACAATTAAGAAATTACAATACAATTTTGTTTTTACAGTGGGCTAGTTGGTCCATATCTGATAAGAGTTAAATAGAAAATTGTATATATATATATATATATGATATTGGATGCATAAGCATTGTTAGCTCTCCTATGATATTTCACTTAAAGATTTTGTTCACCACATTCACCCTTCACTATGCTCTTTGTCGTCTTTTTATTGTTCTATAACTAAAAGACCAAAAAAGATAAATTAAATATAGTTAATTCAAAACTAAGTCAATAGAACAGATAATCTGCTTCAGAGAATGTCAATTTCGGCGAGGTGATACAGTGATAGTTGTGATTTCCTTTGATTTTAGATATATTTTGTCTAGTTGATAACATATACTTTATCTCAAATGCTTGAAGCTTTAAAAATTTACAAAAAGTAATGTAGATATCTTAAGATCGGTGTACAAGGATTCCCAAGACTATAAAAACCAAGATGATGAACAACATGAAATATCAAGTCAATATATGCATTTATTTAACCCAAAATATTAATGAGAACAAGAATATAAGATATAAAATAAATTAAATTAGTAATAGATACGCACGAGTTGCTGCCAATAGGGACTTCCATGTTTCTCCAATTTCAAGTAAAACTTGAGCCTTCTCCTCATGTAAAGTTGCTCTTTCAGGCATCAAAGTGATAGCAGCTTCCCACTTTCCAAGTGCTTCACGGTATTTTCCCGCCTTCAATGTTTGAAATAAGCACAAATTAAGAAGAATTTAATAATATAAGAGAGAAGTAAAGATTCAAATATATGAAGATAAACAGGGTCGAAATTATAGTTGGTCAGATTACTACAATTAAAATGTAAATTTCAATCATTTTTGTAGTCCAACACTTGTATCCTAATTTGTTTTTTCACTTGGTGCAGGAAGTTATATTATAAACAGAAATTTAGCCACTAGATTTCTACTGTAGTCCCCCACCCTGTATTTTAGTGTCCTATTTTATCTTTCCTGCCTACATTAACATACTAATCCAGAAAGCATTCACTTGATTCTTACAAAAAAATGGAACTTTGAATGCCCTTAGATTAAAGATGCTATGAAAGTTGAACCACATTAAACTGAGTAATGTTAATCAAGCAAGTGTTGAATAGTCAAATTCATATGAATGAAGCTGGAATTATTATCATAGTATTCCAAGGTTGTAAAAAGCGAAATTGGGCATCGCGGCATTTTCCCTCAACCAGGCGAGGCGTAAGCCCTTAGGCGGGAATATATATACACCAAAATATACTACACAAAGGGTGCGTTCAAATGCGAACTCAAATTTGGTTGTGAACTTGAGGACAAAGGAGAGCGCGGCATGTGTCCCATTCGGTCTGAATATATTCACTCTGAATGCGTGTTAATGTTGTGTTATTCACTCTGAATGCGTGTTATTCATACTGAATAATGAATGAACTCCAACTTCATTAGTCATACCAAACGCCTTTCATTATTCAGACCGAATGGGACACGTGTCGCGCTCTCCTTTGTCCTCATGTTCACAATCAAATTTGAGTTCGCATTTGGACTTTATATACACATTTATATACAATATATATATATATAATAATTACTAAATTACTAAGGGCGTTGGTTCAGTGCTTGATAGACGACATAGTGAAACCATGAGATAGGCTGAGAGAAGGTGTAGAAAAATCGGTTGCCTAAAGGAAGAGGAATGGTCAAACCACACTTTTTGATTGAGAGGAAGAGGAAAAGGTACTACTTTTTGGGTTTTAAAATATTAAAGGTTATGCATTGGGGTCATTGGGCTTTAACTTTCAAATTCATATCCTATTGTTTGTCTTCTAACATCAGAGAATACCCCAAATGAATTTGACTTTAGTCCTTTCGTTTCCGAAGTAACTCGCATCAACTAGCTTAGTTGATCCATAATTTATGTTTCATCTTCCGTTTCCTTTTCGTTTGTTTTCGAGAAATATATCGATCAATTCCAATCAAAGACGCAACAAAAAATGATCATATCTATAAATGCCAATAATACTAAGCGGGCATTGAATTTTGTTAGCATATATTTATTGTACATATTTAGGAACTAATTTTGTCATTATTGCATGGTATACATACAACTCTTGAACCAACTTTGTCCAAGTATTTTCTTAAGTCTCTTTCAGTCACTCAACTTTAAAAAAATTGCTATTAAATCCTTTGTCCACAACTCCATGTGGGCTGTTTGGCAGTTGAATGGTTTGATGCAGAATGATTAAAGTGGTCAGAATGATTAAGAGGCTTTTATGATATAGTGCAAAATGGAATATAATTGTTTGGTAATTGGTCAAAATGAAATTAGGGCTCTTAATGGTTAAGGGAGGTCCACGATACAAAATGATTCAGAGGGTTTTGGAACCATTAAGTGGCAGGCTTATTTTTCGTCAAACATGTCAATTCACCTCTTAGCCATTCAGAGACGGCCTCTTAACGGAACTGTTAAGAGGTAAACAAACAGCCCTTAGTCTTCTTCACCATTTTTCATCCTTGATCCCCTCTCCTCTTCTTCATCAAGTCTGAAGCTACTCCAAATAAATTTCCCCCAATTTCCATCATCATGGATGGCTGAATTAAGTTCTGTGTACTAATCATCCAAAGGCTCAATGCTATGGAGATGCCCCTTACATCAAAATTACTTTTTCCAAATGCATAAACTAATGTGAATTTCTTCAAATTTACCATCACCATCAAGTTTTTCCTTGTATGAAAAAGTGGCCAAACCTAGAATCTTCGTAAGTAGTGGAACTGATACCATCAGGTTAAATTTCAAAACTCCAATTCCATGGTTTGGATTTCAAATTAGTTTAGAATTTGAACCAACAGTTGCTTAATTCTGACGCCAAATTCACTACCGTAAAGCATATTCAACAAAACCTAGGTACTGAATTTAAAGGTGAAAAGGTTACCTCTGCAAGCTTGTTCCCTTGTGCTTGAAAGGATTCAGCAAGTCGGATTGTCTCGTTAATAGGCGTAGACGGTTGGGAAGAACTAGCATCATCTCCAGAAGCTTTACATCGTTCTTCATCGGCGGTGGTATCTTCTTCTTCTTCTTCTTGATCGAATGGAAGGTGAGAGATGGTGGTGATTGGGCGTTTGTTGTTCTTGTTCTTCCATGTCAGTTTCATCGTTTCTTCAGCAACTTCCTTCCGTTCCAAGTCTTAGCCGGTGGCTTAATTCAAAAACCTGTCTATTATTTAGGGGTGTTTGGAATGGGTTATTTAAGGTTTGGGTTACGTGAGAACACTCAATTGGGGTGAAAACCGTAAGAAAAAAAAAATCATTTCTCATTCTTCTCACCTTAACTTTACTTCCCACACGATCTCATCCCAATTATTTAAACATGTTATTGACTTATTCTGGTGTTGTATCGATAATAACAGTTTTAAGTGTTTGAATGGGAAAAAAATAAAATGTTTATATCGGTGTTAAACCGGTAATATGAAGTTTTTATAAGTTAGAACATTCTGGCCTATTAACTTATTTAAAATAACTTATTAGTTTTTTAGTTACTTTACATTTATAATCAATCACAAACGCCCCTAAAAAAATATTTTATTAGCTTATTACGTTTTTATACCATGATAAGCTAATTCAAACATTTTTTATAAAACTCTGATTTGACACCGCACTTTTAAATAAAAGAATAAGTTATTTTTAAATAAGCAATCCTAAACATCACCTTAGTGTTTAGAGTTTAGACACCCTCTCTTACATGCGACCAGACAAGTCGCAAGCTAGGGGTGCTAAAAAACTGACCAACCCGGTCAATTCAACCTGAATTATTTTTTAACCCGAGGTAACCGGTGTCGATACAAAATCATGACAAATCGGATCTATTGGGTTGATATCGGGCGAGGCCGAAAATAACCCGACCAACCCAATAACCCAAAGAAAGGTTTAGCGGCTTCTTCGAAATTATTTATATTTCATTTTAATATGTATAAGTTATCAAAAACAACTTGACAACAAAAAGCAATAGAACTCGTAAGAGAATGTTATTGGAAAGTAATATGTAACACATAAATATTTGATGAACTCCTCCTATATTCTCTTGAATGATTGATTGTATTTCAATTTTCAAATGAAAGTTTCCTTTATTTTTTATGTTTTTAATGTTGGTTTTACTTTGTTTAGACACAACCAGAACGAGTTGGGTTAGGTTGGTTGGGTTAGGTTGTACTTTTGTTTGGGTTGGGTTGGGGTCGGTTGAAAATTTTCAAACCGGCAAGACCCCAACATTTGTTGGGTTATTCAGATGTATTCAATCCGATCAACCCAACCCATGAGCACCCCGATAAACCCAACCCATGACTCCAACATTTATATATTTTTTTATAAAAAACCTAAAAAAGGATGTTAGTGGATTTGAATACAAGGGTTGATCTTACATTGGATGATCAAAACTTTAGGGGGGTGAGAAAGGGGCTATAAAGAGGGGGTGGGAGGAAGGGTTGAAAGCACTCAAATCTAATCTCACATTGTTCTGTTACAAAAGATGAGGAGTGAGATGTGATAGCCCAAATTTCTAATTTAAATACTCTATGGACCTTGGATAATTTACTTTGGTTGGTGGCCTTTTTGGTTCCTAAGTGCAAGAAATTTAAATGTAGAAGAAAGAATGGTTCTATCACTCCATCCTCATTTGTGTAAATTGAGTGTTTGAATATGTGTGTTTGTGGGTGAACGTGGAGAGCAAGCTAAAGGAGAAGGGAAGCTTAAGGGAATCCTAGTCAATTTGAAGAAGAGTTCATATTGAAGTCTAAGCCTATTCAGGTATAATATTCCTTCTTTTCAATCCAAGCTTTCTTCATTGGTGAGTGTTGGGGTCAATTAGTCATTCAAGTGATCTAAACCCTTAGTCTTTGTTGAATAAGGGTTGATATTGAAGGTTTAAGCATCATTTGTTGGGTATCTATTGATTTTAGGATTCATTCCATTGTTCTTTCATATAGTTATTCACTCTTTAGAATGCTCAAGTTGGTAATTCCATTAATGGTTGAATCTCAAGCATTATTTGGGTTAAATTATGGTTTAATCTTCTAATCTTTGTTAGAAATTGTGTGGGTTTGATTTAAGGAAGTTATCTATCATTAATTAGAGGTTTTGGGGCTTAATGCTCGTATTTGGATGTTAGATCCGAGTTGTGGGTGTAATTTTGAGCTGCAGGGACGAAGAATTCAGAACAGTGGTTCCTGCAGGATGCCACGCGGGTTAGGCCGCGACATAAGCGCGTAACCTACTATTTTGGTACAACATCGTCTGTTTCAATTTTTGTTTAAGACCAGAGTTTGGACCTTTGACTCAGGGTTTATCTTAGTACTACAATAGAAGACTTTTGAGGGTACTACATTGGGTTAACACACGTTTTATCTTGGTGAATATAGGCTATTGGTTTGGGAGTTTTAACCGTTTGAACTTGGTGTTGATCATAACTCCTCTTAGTGATTTGAATATGATTCCTTTACTACACTTAGTGAAATTCCATAGTTAAGCTTCTGTTCAAATTCAGCGACAGCACACGTTGATTGCTATCAGCGATCGCTGAAGATCAAGGAACTACGAGCTTATCTCTAAAGATATGAAGATCAGTTATCACACCAGAAGACCATTCAGCGACAGTCAAAGACTCTAGCTGAAGAAAAAGATAATCAGCTAAGTGAACTGAAGCGGTTCAGCGATAGCAGCGATTGTCTACTCAAAGTGTGAAGTCTTGTGAAGCCTCAGCGACACTGAAGATTCATCCTTGAAGATTCAGTATCAGCGATCAAATGAAGCTTCCTTTGCAAGATTAAAGATTGATCTTATCCTTGATGCACAAAAGTCAAACCTAGAACCATGTCAGAAAAGGACGTACGACTTGTCTCTTATGTCCCCATCATATCTGATATCGTACTGTTCATATTCGGCCAAAAGCATGGTTGTCTTATTAACAAGGACAAGCTTCCTATCTAAGCTTGACACGTGGCATGTACCTTTTGTCTTGTTTCAAAGACAAACGGGTATAAATAAGTTGAAGATATCTTCTTCATCTCAATGCATGCTTCTATCTGACTTATACCCTCTTTATTCTTTCTTTCATCTTCTTGTGCATCATACTTCGTGTTTCTTAAGTTACAATAGAATAGGTTTTAAACTTGTTCTAATTTGTTTTAAACTGTAAATTTGTTTATTTTAATAAACTCATTTAACAAACCAAAAAATCTGTGTGTTTGTATTCAACCCCCCCTTCTACAAACTGTTCTCTCTTGATTGAACTCTTGTAGACCCTTATTGGGACCAACAAGTAGTATCAGAGCAGTGTTTGCTTCTTATCTCTTTAAAATATTTTCTCTTAAAAAATTATTTTAAAATGTCAAACTCTAATACAAACTATAACGATAATGGATCTTTAGCTAAACCACCTAGATTTAGCCATGATAACTTTCCATTGTGGAAGGAAAGAATGTCTCTATTTCTGGAGGGATCTGACCCCAAGATTCCCTCCTATCTGGAAAATGGACCATTTGTTCCTACAACTATAGTAGCTAGTGTTCCTGCCACCACTACTACTCCAGCCATTCCTGAGAGGAGCATTGTTAAAACTCCTAACAGATGGACTGAAGAAGACAAGAAAGAAATTGCTATTGACTCTAAAGCTAGATCAATAATAGCAATGGCTTTACCTGATGAGGTCTATCATTCTGTCATGAAGATGAGGACTTCAAAAGCCATGTGGGATACATTATGTATCCAATATGAAGGAACTTCTAAAGTGAAAGTAACTAGATGCATAAACCTCGTAAGAAAATATGAGAGTTTTATGTATCAAAAGGGTGAATCTCTTTCTCAAATTCACCAGCGATTTAACTGTCTGTTGATTGATCTTAAATCAGTCGATAGAATTTATTCAAATGCTGAAATTCTGACAAAGTTCATGGAGGCATTGCCCGATCAATGGGCAGTGTACACTACATGTATAAAACGGTCAAAGAATCTTGAAACCTTGTCCTTAAGTGCATTATATGGTATGCTCTTAAATGAGGAACAATCCTAGCTTCTAAGGAAGAACCTAATTAATGAACTCAAAGGTGCTAAAAGTACTTCTTTAGCACTTGTGACTTCTGAGGGAACTTCTTCCAAAAATGCTCCTTCTTCTACTATCACCTCCATTACTGAATTAGGTCAAACTGATTCAGAAGATCAACTCACTGATGCTGACATCTCTGAGTTTGATAACTCTCTAGCCCTTTTAACTAATAACTTTAAAAGATTTGCTAGAAACAGCAATTTTCGAAAACCTTCCAACCTCTCTGACTCTGAAAAGCTGAAATCGTTGCCTACTGAGAAAGCCTCAGCGATTTGCTTCAACTGTCAGCGAAAGGGTCATTTCGCAAGTGAATGCAGGTCAAAGAAAGTTGCTGCTCCCACTACCTCCCATACCTCTGATAAAAAACAGAAGTATTTGAAATTGAAAAACAAATACAAAGATATGAAGAAAAACTAGCAAAAAGGCAAAGGTCTTGTAGCTGAAGAAGTTGACTGGGATGCTGAAGAGGACTGGGCCAAGACCTCTAAAGACTCTGGTTCAGATGAAAAAGGTCTTGCCTTCCTCTGTCTAATGGAAAGAATTGAAGACGCTGAAGAAGTCACTGAGACTTCTTCCTCTGAGTCTCCTTCTACTCAGGTAACCATTCCCTCTGTCTCTTTACCTTCTGAAAGTGAGAACTTGTCAGCTCTCGATGCTATGACTGTTGATTTCTACGATGCTTTAAATGGAAAAATTAAGGCCGAGAGAATTAACACTGACTTATCTGAACAATTAAAAAATTGTCATATAAGAATCAAAGAACTTTCTAAAATTGAGGAATCTCTCAAAGACCAAGTCTTTGCAAATCAAACAATAAGCATCGAGAAACAACAAGCTATCGCTGATAGGGAAATGGCCATCGCTGATCTCAAGTCTGAAAAGGCAACCATCGAAGGATGGTGTAAGGCTTCTGATAAAGTCAATGAGATCATCAATGCTCAAATACCTATGAAAGTAAGAAGTGGGTTAGGCTATAACCCTGAAAAGGAAGAATCAGAGAATGATCGTTTCATGCTAAAATTCGGAATGTTTGTCTCTTCTATCCCTGATCCTTCCTCTTCAACTTCGACTTCCTCCTCTTCTAAAGAGAAGCGTTCTATTCTTAATTCTAAGAAAGTGACCAACAACGAGTTTCTTAATCAAGTTCCTAAGAATAAGAAAACTCTAGATAGGAACAAGAAATCCTCAGAGAAAGTTTCTAAAACTGGAAAGAAGGTCCCTGACTTTTCTCAGAGACCAACCCCCAGAATTAAAATCGATCTCACTCCTACTCCTGAAAAGGTTGTTATACCTCCAAGGACCATGGATAAAGGAATTCTTGGACCTATCCCTGAGAAATTTCCTGCTCCCTCTCTGATTTCCAAACCCTTTAAATATAGGAAATGCTATCACTGTGGTGAAACTACCCACATTGCAAGCAAATGTCCTAATGCTACTAGAGCTGATAAACTAGCTCATGGAAAGAAAGTAGCTCAAGCTGATAAATCAGCAAGAGTGAAATCCACCAAGGTTGCAAAACCATCAAAGGTGAAGATATCTACTGAAGAGAGTTCTTCAGCTAGTAGCTCCTCCGCCAATCCTCTATCTAACCAAGCAGGACCCATAGTAGTATGGGTACCTTTAAACAATTAATCTTTTGTTGTATGCAGAGTGCCAAAGGTATCTGGTATCTTGATAGTGGATGCTCAAGGCACATGACAGGCAGAAAATCTCTGCTCTCTGACTACAAAGAAGAAGCTGGTCCATCAGTGACCTTTGGTGGAAATGGCAAAGGATACACTAAAGGTTATGGAATTCTATCCAACGGAGCCACATCTTTCTCTCGTGTTGCTGACGTTGAGGGACTAAAACATAATCTCTTAAGCGTCAGTCAGTTATGTGACAAAGACTTCAAAGTTCTATTCTTAAAGAATAGGTGTGCTGTCACTGACGGAAATGATAAGCTTGCCCTTACAGGCAAAAGAGTGGAAAATGTATATGTCATAAATATGAATAGTTCTCACTCTGAGAACATGTGCTTTATCTCTAAAGCATCCACTGACATAAACTGGTTATGGCACAAAAGACTCTCTCATCTTAACTTTAAGACAATAAATGAATTGTCTCAAAAAGATTTAGTTAGAGACCTCCCAAATCATACCTTTACAAAGGAATCTCTTTGTTCAGCGTGTGAGAAGGGAAAGCTGACGAAAGCCTCTTTCAGGTCAAAGCAAGTTTCTTCAGTGACCACTCCTCTTCAGCTACTTCACATGGATCTATTTGGACCTGTTAATGTCCAATCGATCTCTGGGAAGAAATACACTTTAGTAATTGTTGATGAATACTCCAGATACACATGGGTATTCTTTCTTCGATCCAAAAGTGATACCCCTGATATGATAATCTCTTTTATCAAAAAGATGGAAGTTTTGAACAATCTAATTGTTCGTTCCATAAGAAGTGATCATGGCACTGAATTCAAAAACAGTACTCTAGATAACTTTCTTGAAGAAAGAGGCATCTCTCACAACTTCTCCTCTGTAAGAACTTCTTAGCAAAATGGTGTTGCTGAAAGAAGAAATCGTACTATCATTGAAGCAGCTCGCTCAATGCTCAGTGAATCGCATCTTCCAACTCAGTTCTGGGCTGAAGCAGTTAATACAACATGCTTCACTCAAAATCGATCCCTGATAGTTAAACGATTTAAGAAGACCCCCTATGAATTATTTCATGGAAGAAGACCTACTCTGAAATATTTCCACATTTTTGGATGTAGATGTTACATTCTGAATGACAGAGATCATTTAGGTAAATTTGATCCAAAAGCTGACGTTGGTATATTTCTTGGATACTCCTCTCTATCTAAATCCTTCAGAGTATTCAACAAAAGAAGACAACATGTTGAAGAATCCATGCACGTTAACTTTGATGAATCTCGTCCCCTTCATACTTCTCTCTCTCATGATGATGATGAAGAGTTGAATGCCTGGATGAGATCTCATTATGGGGAACCTGAAACATACTTCAGCAATCAGACTCAAGCTGAAGCAAGTGATGATGTAATCCCTGTAAACCCAACAAATAATAATCATCCATCTTCAGGGATGAATGTTACTCCTCTAAATCAGATTTATGTTGCTGATTCCTCTCTTGGAAATTCCTCTGTGAACAACCAAACAACTTCTGAAAATCAATCTCTTGAATTGATTCTAAATGAGGTACCTGTTGCTGAAACAAGTCCTATTCCAGAATCTGAAGAACAGGTCGCTGAATCTATTGTTGATCTCTCTCCTCAACCTCCAGCTCAACGATGGACTGCAAATCATCCAATAAATCAGATTATCGGTGATCCCACTGCAGGTATCAAAACACGTAGAGGTACAGGTAATATCTGTCTTTATGTTAACTTCATCTCTCTCTCTGAACCTAAGAAGATAGATCAAGCTATCTCTGATCCTATCTGGGTATCAACTATGCAAGAAGAACTGACTGAATTTCGTAGAAATAAAGTCTGGAATCTTGTTCCTAGACCATCTGGTAAAACTATCATAGGAACCAAGTGGGTTTTCAGAAATAAGCTAGATGAAAACGGGACTATGATTCGCAATAAGGCTAGACTTGTTGCTCAAGGTTATAGACAGGAAGAAGGAATTGAGTATGATGAAACCTTTGCACCTGTTGCTCGTTTAGAAGCCATAAGACTCTTTTTAGCTTATGCTACCCATAAAGACTTCAAAGTTTTTCAAATGGATGTTAAAAGTGCTTTTCTAAATGGAAAACTCAGCGAGGAAGTTTATGTTGAACAACCCCCTGGTTTCTCAGACCCTAACCATCCTGGTTATGTTTTAAACTTGAAAAAGCTTTTTACGGGTTAAAACAAACTCCTAGAGCTTGGTATGATACTCTTTCTAAATTCCTTCTTAAAGAAAATTTTGTTCGTGGAAAAGTTGACCAAACTCTTTTTTTGAGAAAATACAAAGGTCATACTATTCTCGCTCAGATATATGTTGATGAGATTATCTTTGGTTCCACAAGACCCAAACTTTGCACTCGTTTCGCTACAAGAATGCAAAAACAATATAAAATGAGTATGATGGGTGAACTAACATATTTTCTAGGATTGCAGATTAAGCAATCTGACAAAGGAATTTTTATTTGTCAAAGCAAATATGTTAAAGACATGCTGAATAAATTCGACATGAATCAATGCTCAGCTATGAAGACTCCTATGGCGCCTCCTCTGACATTAAACAAGGATCCCAATGGGAAACCAGTAAATGTCACTGCCTATAGAGGAATGATTGGGTCTCTGCTATACCTTACAGCGAGTAGACCAGACATCATGTACGCTACCTGTCTCTGTGCTCGGTATCAAGCTGAACTGAAGGAATCCCATCTAATCGCTGTAAAGCGAATCTTCAGATACCTGAAAGGAACTCCAAATCTTGGTCTCTGGTATCCCAAAGGCTCAGGATTTGATCTTATTGGTTACTCTGACAGTGACTTTGCAGGTTGTAAGATAGACAGAAAGAGCACCACTGGTGGGTGTCAACTGCTAGGTGGAAAATTAATAAGTTGGACAAGTAAAAAGCAAAACTCAGTGTCCACTTCCACCGCTGAAGCTGAGTATGTAGACGCTGGTAGTTGTTGTGCTCAAATCCTTTGGATGAGAAATCAACTAAGAGACTACAATCTCAAGCTCTCTAAAATTCCTATCTATTGTGATAGCACAAGTGCTATTGCAATTGCCAACAACCCTGTACTTCACTCCAAAACCAAGCACATTGAGATACGATATCACTTTATCAGAGATCATGTGATGAATGGTGAAGTTGAGCTCCATTTTGTTCCTACTGAATATCAGCTCGCTGATCTTTTCACCAAGCCTCTTGATGAAACTAGATTCAATCTACTCATCAGTGAACTTGGTATGTTGAACGCTGAATAATTTATTAATCAGTGACCAACAAAGGATTACAAATAAAGCTTTCAAACTTTCCATTCTCTGAACTCTGATCCAGCGATATCTAGGCCATCTCCTCAGGTATTATCTTCTAATCTTTAACACTCTTTGATATCGTCTCTCATCAAAGAATGTCTCTCTTAAAATTAAAACTCCTCACTAACAATCCTTTATTATTAGTGATGAAGATTTTTCTAAAAATTATCAATGATAAACCTTCCTTATGGATAATTATCATTATAATCTTTTAAAAATAAAGAAAAGGACACGTTAGACCTTTTTCTGACACACGACGGACCGCGACGTTTCCATTCCAACTCCTTTCTTGGAACGTGCGTCAGGTCATCATTTCTTTTTCAAAAAGCTAAAACCGTCGTTTAGCACTCCTTTCTTTCTCTCTCCTATTGCTATTTAAGCATTCTTTTTTCCTTACCTTGTTCCTTCCGCTTTCATTACTATTCTCAAGGCAAAAGAAATTCTTCGAATCTTCAAAGTTTACCAAGAACACCAAGAACACGCTTGTGTGTGTTTTTCTCTTAAGAACTAAACTAAGGTTTGATCTAAACCTTATATTATGACTGGAAACATCTTGTTTCACCTTTCTTTCTCCTTAACTCTCTAAAAATAAAAATAAAGATAATCTGGATCAAAAATTAAAAAGAAGCTTTTTTTTAAAACCCTATTCTAAGTTCTTTCCTTAGAACAGAAGATTTTTTTTTCTTAAAAAACTTTAATCCATTTACCTTAGCTTTTTATTATTGTTTATAACAAACATTTTGATATTGTTCATCAAAATATTTGTTTTCTTTGATCTTACACTTGGTATTCTTTATACCAAACTCTGGTTTATACATTTATGTATAAAACCATGATTTACCTCTTTGGTGTTCCTATCTTTCCCACAGCAATGGCATCTGCAAGTAAAACTGCTGCGACCTCCTCTGCTGCTGAAGAAACGACTCTGGTCGCTGCACCAACTTGTCACTTCCCTCTGGAAAGAGCAGTCTTCAAGTCCTGCAACTACATAGCGTTGGTAGAAATCCCTGCAGATCGCCCCTAATTCACTGAAGGAGCTGCGTTCATCAAGGCATGCCCTCTGATGCATGCGTTTGTTCACAACCCGGTCGGCATCTCTTCCCATCTTCAGGCCTTGTGGTACACGGCTCACTGTACCATGCTGACAACTGACAAAGGAACCCAACTCCCTGATATTGAGTTCAAAATTCCAGACCTAGGGTCCTTCTCCTTCACCGCTGGATTTCTCAGGAAGGCTCTGGGTCTCCCTGTACGCACTAAGCACCAACAGTGGGGCGCTGAACCGACTAAGATGCAAATTGATGCATTTGTGGACTCCATTGGATACTCTTGGGAGAATCCCTCGCTGAAGACCGTGGGATCTAAGTTAGAGAAGAAAAGGCTTCCTGCTCGCTAGCAGTATATCTTCACTCAGGTGATCCAGTGCCTGGGGTCGAAGATTGGCTCTCATGATCAGGCAAGCAAGCACTTTCAAGACCTTGCTTACTCTCTCTGCACTGGCCACAACCTGAACTACGCGGACTACTTCTTCAGCGACATGGTCAGTCGCATCAATGCCGCCACCAGACACCCCGTCATCCCCTACCCTCGCTTCTTCGCAACTATTATAGAAGTTGCCTTCGGGGAAGAATACCCGAAGGTCGGCGATCACTCCTTCTCTATCGTAGGGAAGAAATCCATGGACATTGAGGAACGTCCAGGTGATGCTCCTTTCACACCTTATATGATGCAGGTGATTGGAGCACCTCTTCCAGTGTCTACCTCGCTGTCAAACCCAACAGCGAGCAACCAAGACACTGCCGGTATTAAGAGGAACAACCAACTGATGGTCATAAAAAGACCATCGCAACCAAAGCAAAGAAGCCAAAGAAGTTGGTCTCTCAAAAGACCACCCTCTCTGATTTCGGTGTTCTAACAACACCAACTGCAGCCACAACCACTTCAACGGTCTTTACATCCGTTGTTGCTTCTTCAGCTCTACCTACATCAACAGCGACTCCTGTCACTGAAGGTGTCTTAGCCAGCCTTCTATTCTACTTCTATCTCCTCTTCTTTGGTCCTCACCTCATCAAGTGACTCAGCAATAGTTGTCCCTATCTCTGACAATGCTGAAATGCACGCAGTCCAAACCTCACTATTGTTTAGGCAATCTGAGTTTTGGAAGGCCAAATTTAAAGGACCTCGGAGTATCTATCTCAGATACTCTAAGACACTGGTCAGTGATCCTCTAGACACTACCTTTGCAAAAGTAGTCCCTAAGAGTAATCCTCAAGATACTCTCAGGGAGTCAAATAAAATTTTTCATCCTTCTTCTAATACGAATTCCTTTTTGGCATATTTATCTATGTCATCATCAGATGTCACTTTTGTGCCTACCTCAGCGACGACAACCACCACCACCAGCGCTCCTCCCATCAGCAAGGAGAAAGGAAAATCTCCTCAGGGCCATCCTACTACTGCAAAGCTTAGGGAGATTAAGCAAGAGATGGCTGCTCCCAAGCTTCCTACAGTCGTCGACCTGCCTCCTATTGTCCTTCCCAACCCCACATTCCCTGCAATTGACTATCTGGTCAAAGAATGTGCTCTCACAAGGGCTAGGGTGGACAATCTTCAGACATCTGCGGAGCTGATCTTCAGACGGATCATTGGTACCCCAGCGATCAAGACAAATGTCAGCAACCCGATCTCTGACGTTTTCAGTCTCAAGGAAGATAACAGGGCCTTCCATCAGACCCTGACAAGCTTGGAGAAGAAGGTCAATGCTCAAGCAACCGTCCTTGAGTCTATTCAAAAGACTCAGTCCGACATGATGCAGATGCTTACAAAGCTCTCTGAGGCAAGTTCCTCTTCTTTCAACGCTGCTGATCGAACCGTGCTTCAAGGTGCTGACGAGAAGATGAAGGACGTTCAGACAAACGTTCGCACTCTGATGGTGCATTGTCTACCTTCTGATAACATTGAGGGGGAGAGATGTACCAAAGAGTTCGCTGATGAGCTAAGCTCCGAGCATAACAAAAGATTCCCTGAAGAGAAAATCTCTCCTTACATTCAGCAGCCTGAAGGTGAGGCTGCTGATGAAGATGATGAAGAAGAAGAAGATGAGGATGATGAAGAAGATGATGACCCTATTCCTCACTATGGGGGGATGGATGATGATGAAGATGATGACGACATTGGAAGTGCATTAGAGCACTTCAGACTGTCAAGTCCTGGTGTCGCTCATCAAGAGCCCATGGGGGACGGACCGCAACCTTCTCAGGAACAATCCGGTCCCTCAGGCAAAGGAAAGGAAGTGGTAGATCTGGATGCCACTATCCCTATATCTGAGGGGGAGACCACAGTTGAGGTATCTCTTCCTCTTATCCCTTTCTCTGCACCTCTCCCTGAAACTCCCATAATCTCCTCTTCACCCACAAAAACTCCCTCTGACAATACTTTTTCCTCCCCTCCTTCCCTCAGTGATCCCCGTCCCCCAAAGGACTCAATTTCAAGGAGGGAACCTTCTTCTGAAGAGCAGTTTATGTACATAATTGAAACTGACTCTGAAGAAGAAGAAGGCCTCATTCCCAGGCGTCGGGTTCAAAAGCCGATTATAAGCGAGCCTGAAGAAGAAGAAAGGCGAATAAAGTTCCTTAGGGAATTCGAATCAAGAAGAATAAGGGTGCCTGAAACTGAACCCATTGAAGTCGTACCAATAAGGATGGTGGATGAATTCTATTTCTTGTCCAGAGAAGAAAGAGAACAAGCATTGGAAGCACAAAGAATCAGGGATGAGGAAATAAAGCAAACTGAGAATGATCTTGCTTTAGCAAGAAAATTGCTCAGAGAACACTCTGCAAGAGATAAGGCGACTCAAGAACAATTGAAAAAGAGTGAAAGGGTCGCTGAAGCTCTAGTACAAAAAGAACTTGCACAAGAGCACATAAATGTAGATCCAATTCTCGCTCAACAGAAGATCCTAAGTGCACTGACCTCTGAAGCCACTAAGCAGAAAGACAAAGAGCTTGATTGGTGCACTGACAGGCTGAAATTTCGAAGATCTGAAGCCAAAATCATTCATGCAACTATCCAAGGGCGACACTCCAACAGAGGTGGTCTAAAGGTATATGTAAGAATGACAAGGACGAACAGGACAGAGGGAGAAGAAGCCAAATTCTTAGGAATTTATGGATACACTGAATGGCTAGAAATCAGAGACGCCACTCAGGGTTCTAAATCCAAGTTCAAGGACGTAGTGGACAGTGTGCTGAATCAGTTGCTGCAAAGAATGTCACAACATGTGCAAGTTCCCCCTCTCCCTGAATCTTCCAAAAAGAAAAGATCAAACGCTGAAGAAAGTTCAAGTGCCAGAAATGAGCATGAAACTAAGTTTGATTATCAAAGCATTCTTGGTCACCTTGAGCTCCCTGATATATCAATTCTTTGTACCTCTCTCCCTCAAGATCGAAGATATGAAGAAGACGAAATCATCTCACTGCCTGAACCTGGTATGATATTCTTAGATAATGAAGGATTCTTAGGACTCTTCAGAAACCAAGAAATTCATAAGGCCCCATCCTCTCTCATAAAGATTATGCTTTGGCGCTGCTGGTCAGATACTCCTCTGAGGAATCGACAGAAGACGCTTTATGAGAATGAGCTACAAAGAATAATTGAGAATATCTCTGACTAGTCATAGTTTTCTACTTCCTTTGTAATATTTCTTCAGTGTACAAGTACTTTACCTTTATAATTGTAATTTCATTTCGCTGTAATTCTTCAGATTATAATTAATGAAATTCAAAGTACTTTACTCCATCCTAGTACTGAAAAGATCCCTGAAAATAGCAAAAGGGACAATGAACATAAGAGTTCTATTTTCGTTATGCTATCTTTTACTCACTGATCTTTCACTCTGAAATTCAATCAGTGAATGAACTTTAAGCTTATCTACTTGTAAAAATTGTGCTTTCATATCCTTATAAATGAAACTCAATTCAGATAATAGACTAGCTGAAAAAGACTTTACAGATTAGCACTTAGAAAATTTTTCTTTAATATTTCCTAAGTCCTTTACTAGTCTCTTAAAGCAATTTTATTTGTTGTTTAATCATAATCAAATAGGGGGAGATTGTTGATCATAACTCCTCTCAGTGATTTGAATATGATTCCTTTACTACACTTAGTGAAATTCCATAGTTAAGCTTTTGTTCAAATTCAGCGACAGCACACGCTGATTGCTATCAGCGATCGCTGAAGATCAAGGAACTACGAGCTTATCACTAAAGACCTGAAGATCAGTTATCACACCAGAAGACCATTCAGCGACAGTCTAAGACTCTAGCTGAAGAAAAAGATAATCAGCTAAGTGAACTGAAGCAGTTCAGCGATAGCATCGATTGTCTACTCAAAGTGTGAAGTCTTGTGAAGCCTCAGCGACACTGAAGATTCATCCTTGAAGATTCAGTATCAGCAAATGAAGCTTCCTTTGCAAGATTAAAGATTGATCTTATCCTCGATGCACAAAAGTCAAACCTAGAACCATGTCAGAAAAGGACGTACAACTTGTCTCTTATGTCCCCATCATATCTGATATCGTACTGTTCATATTCGGCCAAAAGCATGGTTGTCTTATTAACAAGGACAAGCTTCCTATCCAAGCTTGACACGTGGCATGTACCTTTTGTCTTGTTTCAAAGACAAACGGGTATAAATAAGTTGAAGATATCTTCTTCATCTCAATGCATGCTTCTATCTGACTTATACCCTCTTTATTCTTTCTTTCATCTTCTTGTGCATCATACTTCGTGTTTCTTAAGTTACAATAGAATAGGTTTTAAACTTGTTCTAATTTGTTTTAAACTGTAAATTTGTTTATTTTAATAAACTCATTTAACAAACCAAAAAATCTGTGTGTTTGTATTCAACCCCCCCTTCTACAAACTGTTCTCTCTTGATTGAACTCTTGTAGACCCTTATTGGGACCAACACTTGGGTAAGGCATGTCTACTTCAGGTGAGTTCCCTTAACTCACTAAATGCAATGTGTTATATTTCAAAGGCTTTATACACTGATTATGGATTAACTTGTCGGTTCCTTATACTAAAGTTATTATGATCATTTTTATGAACTTTGGGGTTTTTATGTACACTATCTGTTTGTGTTGAGTTACATGTCAAGGTTAGTATTATATTTAAATCCTATCATCACTGAGGGAATGTGGGCACATAGGTTTGGTCCATTATGGATTGGGTTGTCATGAAGAGAATGCGATGATGATTCGCCTTATGTGTTTGTTCTCGAAGGGAATGGTTTATGAGTTTGGTAAATCATTGCATATCTTTGTTTCTAAATAATCTTGGTGTTAACTGTTTACTTCGAAATTACTAGACCTTTTGGTCTAACCCTTGCTTTTCAAATAAACCATTTTCAGGCAGGTACACCGCGGGCGGGGAGAGGTGACAAGGGTAAAAGGAAGATGTGAGTGGTTATAAAATACCATATTTTAGCATACTTTTATTTAGTAAATTTAGTTGTTGACAGTAGAATTTCTGTTACGTGTTGAATCTTGTATTGAATTAATTTTTGGTTGGTTAATATTATGCTAGTTAAAGTTTGAATCTTTATATTTTTGTTGGGTTTGAGTTTTGGGAGTTGAATGAGATAAGTTTATAAAAGGGAAGGTAAGAGCTCCCTATAAATCAATATTTGTGCTTTTGGTCATTGATGCAATTGTGGTTGAATTTGACCATGATTACTAAGTTTAACAATAGTTTGAGTTTTAGCTTGAGCATGGTTCTAGCTCAATTCAAGCTTTAATCGAGTTCAATTCGAACTGAAGCAAATTTTTCTTAACTTATTAGAATTTCTAAAATATTATAGTTGTTGGAGATATTCATGTCTATAATTTTATAAAAAGAAAAACTGCATTAAAATGGAACAAACTTTGATCAATTTTGTATTTTGGGAAACCAATTTTTAAAAATCATTATTTTAGTGTCTGAACCAAATTTTACATTTATATAGAGATCGGTTTACCTGATAACTGCTAAAGATAATGTGGTTCAGCTTAATGCCAACTACTATACCATGTTATTAAATAATAAATTTAAAATAATGATGTGAAATCAAAATTATAAAATAATATAATTTTTTTTATTTGACCGACTAAAATTTGATGTTATTTTATAAAACAATTAAAACATCGATTCGTTCATTTAGCTATTTATTTATTTATTTATTTTCTCTCATATCTTCGAGAAAACAAAAAAAATTAAACTGAAAAATTTAGTTTTAAATACTCTAAGTTATCAAAAAATAAAAAGCCAATACTATCTGTCATCAAATTAACACCTCACCTTCCAAAACAAAAACGTTTCACTTCTTATGTCCTTCTTCATTAACCCAAGAAAGAAAAACCCTAATTAAATCAAGAACACAATATCATATGTTTATTTTATTAGTTTTCTATATTCTCTACTTGTATTATGGGGGTGTTTGGATGGGCTTATAAAAACAACTTATTGACTTATTCCGGTGTGGCACCGGTAATAAGTCGTTTTGAGTGTTTGGGTAAAACAATTTATCCGGTGCCAAACCGGTAATAAGTCATTTTTTTACTTCAAGAAGTAAAAAGTTTTAACTTATCAACTTTTAATAAGTGCTTTTCCACACCGGTAATAAGTTATAAGTCAATAAGCTCATCCAAACACCCCCTATATATTTATGAATCTTGTCTTCTTCACTATAACCTTCAAGACCAAACTTAAATACATAGATCAAAGACTTGAAGTTTAAAATTTTGTTGTCGAGGAAATCTTAAATTGATAAAGATGAAATCGATGTCCATTGAAATTTTCAAGATTCATCTTGAACTCGAAATTCGATCTCTAAGATGAGATCAAAGTTTTAAGATTCAAATAAAGGACTTTCTCAAAAACAATTATTCTGATGAAATCTAGAACTCGAGATTCAAGCAAGTATTGGAACTATCCGGCATGGTCTTCTAATCTTTGCCCCTTCGCTCTTGTTCTTCTTCCACCTCTTGCCTAACCCAGTTCCAATTTCGAAACCTCTTGCCCTCACAAGCCCCCCACCCCCACCCCTCCTAAAATTAAGTTATACCTTTAAAATCTATAAGGTCGACCCAACATCAATTTCTTTAAAAGAATTATATCTAATTCTCTAAGGCCTCACTCAGTACCTTTAAAATTATCAAGCCCAAGCTATTTATCAATTACTTTCTCCATACGACAATGGACAACATTTATACATCCATTTTTAAATCTAAAAGGTTAGTGTTTGGATTTTGTAGTGAAGTTAGAAACATTTTTTTTTGATTGATTGTTACTATCAATATATTGTCATATACATATAGAGGAAAGTTCAAACGCAAACTTAAATTTGGGTGTGAACGTAAGGATAAATGAGAGCGTGACATGTGTCATATTCAGACTGAATAATGTAGGAAAAAATTCAAACTGAATGTAGTATTATTCAGACTGAATGTAGTATTATTCAGACTGAATGTAATTATTCAGTCTGAATATAGTCTTAACACTACATTCAGTCTGAATGTAGTATTATTCAGTCTGAATATGACATGTGTCACGCTCTCATTTTTTATCACGTTCACAACCAAATTTGAGTTCTTATTTGAACCCACCCCTATATATATATATATATATATATATATATAAGAAAGAGTAGTTTCGTAACGTTTATAAATAGGCGAAAAACAGACTCATATGTGAACCCATGTGATTCACATATGAGCTATAGGTTCATATATGGATTGGTTAATTAGTTCATATGAAATCACAAGGGTTCATTTATAAATTAGTTAATTAGTTCATATGTGAATCATACATGTTCATATATGAATCGGTTAAAATAGTTCATATGTCAATTACACGAATTGACATATGAACATATAGTTCATATGTGAATCATATAGGTTCATATGTGAACTCGTTTGTCGTTTATTTGTAAAAGTTACGAAACTATCCTCTCTAATTTTCCCATAGTGGCGATTTTTGACCGCTTAAAGCGCAATTATTGACTAGTAAAATCCTATCTTGACCGTTTGAAGGGTTGTGATCACTTCTTTATGTCTCAAATATTTACTGTTCCTGAAAAAAAACATCTGATATATATATATATATATATATACGCACACATATGTATATATGTTTTATTTTATAAATTAAAGGACCACTACAAAATAAAAAGAATTCACCGACGGATTTTTCGCCGGTAACTACCGACGGGTTTGTGGCGGATCACAAACAAAAACAGCGTGGGTGATTGAAAATCCGCTGGTAATCCGCCAATAATCACAATGGCCAAGCTTTGTTCGACGATGATATCCGCCTGATGGTTTTTTCCTGCAGATTTTCATTGGTGAAGCCTCTTTGTTTTGTTTTCTACCGCTTAGTAAAATTTCTGACTCTACACATGCTTCCTTTTTTATATAGGTGGAACTCAAACGGGTTGCTCTACTTTTATATGGATGTTGCTCAAATGGTTTCTTGATTTGATCCCTTGAACCACCTTCACCTATGAAATTTAGATTTAAAAGTTCTTTTAAATGATTTAGCTAGTAGGATTTATTTGGTTACAAAGAAGATGAAGATTCATATAGGACAAAAAATTGATGGAAATGGAAAACAAAATAAAATAAGAACATAAATAAATAAATCGAATTGTTATTCATACCCCCTCCTACTTACATACACATAAAATGTATGTAAATGAGTAAAGGGGGTATATATTATAAGGTATCTGTGTGAGAATGGGGTATAGATAGAATTCATCATAAATAATCGAAACCCTTGAATAAATAAAAAGTTATGATTTAAACCTTAAATATATAATTTTAAAAGTTGGTTTTCCAAATTAAAAAAAATTGAGTTATTTTCACTGCAACTTTTTCCCTTCACAAAATTATAGTGTATCACATGAATTTATTATTTTACATGTTCACATTAATGATAAAGAAATAAACTTGAAGGAATCGTATAATATTATATTGACAAATAATGACTTAATACTTTTCAAAAAAAAAAGTGTGAAGTTAAAATCTAACCAAAGGGCCTCTGGTCTAGCGGTACCGGGGTTTTTACATCATCCTCAAGATCTTGGGTTCGAGTCTTGGAGTGGTGGTTTCCTAAAAATGATGGAGGAGTGGGGGTTTATCCCCTAAGGTGAATGTTCGGGTCCTGCATATTGCCCATTTGGATGTCACTGTGGGTCCGAATCACTAACTTCTAACTACTTTTTGCCGTTCAAAAAAAAAAAACTTATTCTGTATTTGGATCCGATTAATAAATCAGACGAAAATCGGATATAGTTTGTAACGAAAATCTAAAATCGATACATACATATTATCTTATAGAATGAATATGATAAAAGTGAAAACAAAGTTTTACCTGAAAAGTGAGAACGACTTTTACCACGGTTAACGCTTATCGGGTAAATTATTGCATATGATATCGTTTTGCTTAACTAAAGTTTTACCATTAAGTAAATGATAGTGTTGAATTTTGTCGGTAATCACTTACCTGAGTAAGCATTAAGTAAACGACCCCCAAATTTTTAAGACAAACAGATAATATTTAATAAAATGTATTAAATATTTTAATAATATAGTAAATATTATAATTGCTAAAATACTATAACTATTGAAGTTATATGTAATTTATTTTATAGTAAATATTATAATTGCGAGTACCATTCTAGAATATCTTGTAGTCGATTATATTTATCTGCATTTAGTTATACGAATTTAAATATGGAGATATAATAAGTTGTACTTACACACAAATTATATATAATCTTGAATTTTAAGTAATATGTATCAAAAAATGATACTTTATGCATAAAAATGATTTTTAAGGTAGCGTTTGTTTTTAAGAGGTGCTGAACTCTGATTTTACTTCTTGATTTATAAGAGGTGGTGTTGAAGTCTGAAATCTGAATCACTTAACTGTTCATTTTTACGTTTGAAGTCTGAAATCTAAATCAATCATTGATTTATAAATTTCTAACAATGCGAGTGTATGCAAATAAGAGAAATTAAGTGGTAAGGTTGCCACTTTTTTCCAAATGATTTTTAGACTTAAAAGGATGAAAAAAACAAAAAAAAAAACAAACAACCTGAATTTAAAAACATCTGAATAAATAAATGTTAGGTGATTATTAAAAGGTAAAATTGATAAAACAAACAGGATTCAAAAGTTTTTATCAAATGCTTTATAATATAATATAGATAACTACAGGGACGGAGCCAGTATAGAGCTAGAGGGGACCTAGGCATCCCCTGAAATTTTAAAAAATTATTGCTATAGATATAATTTAATAAATTATTCTAAAATATCATTTAATTTAATTTAATACACAAATAGTGCCTTGGATCAATTGGCTAACGTGCCTTATATGTAAGGAGGTGGTTCTGGGTTCTAACCCCCTCTGATGCATTTTAATATAAAATATTTTTTAACTTAATTTATAATTGGACCTTCTTACTTTTTACCCATCCAATCTAATTTTTTAATTGGACCTCCTAAAAGTCTAAAACCCATCAATGCACTAACCAATTACCAATTAATTGTAATATCATATTTACCTTCCAAAATCTGATTTTTATCCTAGCCACACGTCATCGAAATCAGAATCCAATCATATTTACCTGCCAAGGTTGATAATAAAAAGAATGTTTTTACCAAGGTTGATAATGAAGATATCATAGATAGGTTTCAGAAAATGAAAACTCGACAAGATCATTATGGATTTTGTAAAGGTCTGAATATTATGAATATAATATCATTATTTTACTACTAATATTTTACTTTATGCTCTCCCTCATGAAAGTTTCTTACTTTGTTTTGTTTAATTAATATTTAATTTGACGAACTACAAATAATAAATGAAGGTGTCGTGTATCGAGGGTCTTCGAATCACTAATAATAAGGTGGTTGGAGTGTTGTTGTAGGTGGTCAACGCATCTTTGAAAGTAGTCAAGCATTATATATAGTTGAATCGGAATTAATGCAGTTGAATGTTACCTTTTAAGTTATTATATTTTTATGAGTAAATTACACTTATGAGACATGGTGTCAACATCTTGTTTTTTGTCTTCTTCTAACCATAGGTTTGGGGATTTGATTATTTATTTTCCAAGTTCAATGACTTTTCATTTTCATCTCTAAAACATGGAGGTTTAGATAGAGAGTCATTGGTTATGAAAGTCATATTGGATCTTGTTTATGAGACTAAACAAACTCTCTGATACCACTTGTTGGTCCTGAAAATGATAACTTATACAGTAAAGTGATTGTACAAATGGGAGGTTGAAAACAAATACAACAGATTTTCACTTTTTAATTTTTTACTCTATAACTTGTATAAAAATAAAGAATTACAGATTTGTTGTGAAAGTTAGAAAGGTAAAACATGTGATCCTAAACAATCTGATTGCGATAAATTTGCTAACTAAAAGAGAAGGGGAGAGAAGGGTTCTTCTTCTTGTTGATTGATACATGTATCCTACTACTCTTCAATTCAACCCTTGGGTTTGATATAGACGCCTTTTTAACTTACTCCATCATTTTAGTATGCCGAAGGAACATTAGAGCAAACAAAGTACCATTCACATGATGCCTTTGTACTTGCTTAGGCTGATATGATATACATGTTCTCATACTAATATAGGAAGCAAGTAAGTTGGTGAACCAAACTTTGTAACACCCGGAATTTAAGCTTCTAGCTCGTATTTTGAGTCCATCTATAAATTTAGTTTTTAAAGTTTAAATTAAGCTCTTTTGAATGTTTTGAGTGTTTCGGTGTTGGCGCTACAAAAACCTAAGAAAGCGATCAGTTAAGGAGGAAAAAATTATTCAAGCTCGTTACGAAGTGAGTTTCAGAGTTGAAACTAGCTTGATAACTAGCCAAGGCACTATTACACTCAACTAATGGTTAGCGTGGGTTACCTCGATGTTTAGCGAAGTCTAACCCACTAGATAACCAGCGTCTAACACTGGTTCACTCGAATTATTCTCTACGGGGTTACCTCGATGGTTAGTGAAGTCTAACCCACTTGATAACTAGCGTCCAACACTGGTTCACTCAAATTTTAGCCCGCATGGGTTACTTCGCTAGTTAGCGTGGTCTAACCCACAAGACAACTAGCGAATGCACCATGATCAACTTTTTAACATCTAATTTTTGGGCTTTCACTCTCATTTTCTCACCCAACTCAATTTCTCTCTACCTCACCTCATTAAAGACAAATTATGGAGCTTCCAACCCTCAAATATACTTCCTTTAAAGCATTTACTCCTAACTAAGAGTCAAGATTCAAGCCCTAGAGTTCCGTCACAAGTGTTCTTCATCATCTTCTCATTTTCTCTAGTATTTGGGGATTTTTTAGGGTTTTTCCAAATCCCAGTATTGTGAGTTCATCCTAATCTTTTATAAAACTATATACATGTCAAAATGATGCACTTTACTTCCCACAAGTTCATATTTCAAGTATTATTGAATTTGTTGATTTTGACCAATTAGGTTAAACTTGAGGAATTTGGGGATTTTACTAGTTTACTTTTTGGCTTGAATTGATCTTCTTTCGGCTAGATGATGAACCAATCCGCTTTGTTGACGATCTTGACCTCACTTCAACTAGTCTTCGATTTTGTTGAATACATTTTTATCTTGTACCAATACGAATAGTTATAAAGCTTTTACAAGTAAAAATCCTACCTTTGTCTATATCCGAATTGTAAGTTACATATCGGATTTTACGAGTTATAGACATGATGAAGTTTACATAGATTGATAGTTGGTGAATGCTTGAACTTTATCCGAGGGATGACTCAATCGGGTCAGAGTTTCTTTTAAGAAGAAAAGCCAACTATATAAACATATATGATATGGTGATATATTCGTAGCACATAAAGAGATTGGATGATAACAACAGAAGAGATATTTGATGAGTAAGACTCATCGGATCCTTGTAAATAAAGGAAAAAAAGAATATTTTTTTCTAAGTGTTTTGGTCGGATGTCTATTAGTATTATACGAGGTTCAAAAATGCGTGAGGCGTGTAACAGCCTAAAATCTGGAAAGAGCGACTAATTTAAAATTTTCATCTAATACAATAAATAAGGAGTTAAGCATTTTCTTATAAATCAAAACTTGAATTGTCTCGAATAAACATTCTAAATAAACCTTAACAAGAAAGAGACCAAGTATTGTACAAAGACATAGTTACGTCGGGTGTTACTAAACCCAATAAGTCGCTATCTCCAAATGCCAAAAAGCTAGATCCTTAACGTGCCACTCCCTAGCACTCAAGTCAACATGTGTTGCTAACACCAACCCCAAACGATAACCTAATGCACATGCTGACACAGGAAAAAGTTAGGCTTAACGCCTAGTGAGCTCAAGAGTTTATAACATAATTATAAATGGTAGGAATCGAAAGATTGGTTAATCAAATAATAATTTCTCAAGTGAGATGACTTCATTATAAAAACAACAACTTTCCCAAAATCATCATTTTCGAAATAGAATTTTTAAATCAAAACACATTGTAATGAAAGTTTTAAATAGAAATGCATGTTCAAATACGAACTCTACACCCTTTACTCACTCAAAACGTAAATAAGTTTAAATGCTTCAAATACCAAAATATGGACAAAGCTCCATTATATAGAATACCAAAACATGGTTATTTCTCCATTATTCAATTTTATAAATTATGAATAATACTTCATACTCCAAAACATCACTGAAAATAATGGATAAGACGCTATACCTAAAACTACACCTTTCGGTGACGGGGTAGACCTGTTTCCATCGACAATGGCGTAACACAAAGTAAACAATATTTTCAACGTTGTAGAGTAGCTCTCTAACAGCATTGGCGTCCAATCCCTCATCGAGTACCAACCGTAATACCTAAGGTCCCAAAGCTCGACCCATATGGATTCATCTCTAAAACACCCAAATCCCAGACCTACTTGAATACTATAGACTCACACTAAGAACCAATGGTACTAGGGCCCGACCGTATACGGATTCATCCCCAAAGTACTGGTGTGAACTATAAAAGACACCAACCTCTAAACATGGGTCTCTATGGCATACTATAACGAGTTTCATCATCGTAATACCGAGGGTCCCAGAGGCATCATCCACATGGATTCATTTCTCTAATACCCACGGTCCCATAGGCATTCTCCACTTGGGTTCATCTATGTAATACTGACTACTAAAAGCCCAACAAGGGACTCGAAAGTCTTGCAACGATCAAGCGACTGACTCATGTTCCTTTGGATCCAATGCAAACTAAGTCAAATTTAGATGACTTCAAAATGAATGGCCAACACATTCAAACATGTAAAATATTATATAATTAAATTATACCATAAACGCGTATAACCCTAGAAGCTCGATGTATATCAATTTAATTCGGACAAATGTCCTCAAGACTCATTTTAGTCAAAACTAGGTTAAAGCATAATGACTCAACACCTTAAATGTTTACTCAAAATAAACATCGTTGGTTGAGACAAACCATTTTCCAAGTGAAATCATACTCACACATTTTCCAAATGTCTCATAATGCAATAACATGTATCTTCCAACGGTTTATAAATCAAATACTCTCAAAAATGCATATGACACCAAATAATCTTTATTTATAAAATAAGACATGAAAACAACTCATCTTTATGTTTTAGTTATCAAAATGTCTAAGAACCCAACTATAAACATTTTACATGATCTATAAAACGTCTTTATACCAAATATGCACATTTCAGCAAAATACTCACACATTTGATAAATAGTAAGTAAATTATGTTAATACTTCAAAATGAACATTTTGGACATGTACACCGTTTTCACAAAGCAACTTGAACTCACCTTGCTAGATTTAGGCTAAATTTAGGTTTACCCCAAAAGCCTCCTTGATAAAGAGTCCAGATCTACAAGCATCCACACTAGAAGCCTTATCTAGTTCATATACAACCTAAAATACACCAAGAGTATAAATCCAAAATTAGATCCATAAAGCTCTTGGCTAAAGTCACAACTTATCCAAAACATCCAAAATGGTCAAAACTCTAAAATACTGAAAATGCTTGAAGAATAAAGTTCTAGAGAGCCAAAAAGAAAGGTTTTAACAAGAAATAAGGTCTAAAGGGGTTGGAATAACTTACAAATGCGATTTGGCGAAAATCCCCAATATTGGTCAACAATGGTGGAAGGAGAGTTAGAGAAGATGAAGAACACAAGCTCTAGAAGGCTTATCTTGGATCCCTGAAGCTAGAGGTAAAACTAAAGCTTTTGGTTGGTTGATGATGGAGTTTTAATGCTCAAGAAAATGGAAGAAATAAGGGAAGAAGATGGAAAAACGAGAGAGAGATGAGTAATTAACCTAAGTTCACTGGGTTGAAATCGGTCTTCCGCGACCTATGTCGCAACTTGAAGTCGCGTGCCATGTTGCGCGCGCGGGAGGAGAAGCGTAAACAGAGAGTTCTGCGACTTGCGTCGTGACCCCAAGTTGCGCGCCAAGTCGCGTGGGTACAAATATTCGCCTAGTAACCCCCAAGAAATTGTATAGGCTGCCAAAAAACAAAACCCAAGCCAACCAATCATTTTCTAACACATAAAACCCCAAAATACAATTGTTTTACACTTAACTTTCCAATTATAATCCTGACATATAAATTCAAAGCTTCCCAAAATTTTCGGGTGTTACAATACGTGGCGTGGCGGCGAGGTCAAGTTTTAAGTCTCGCCGTGGCGTTTTTCAAGTGACATAAGACGGAAAATTTGTATGTCATATATACAATTATAAATAAGATATATGTTTTTATATATATTATCTAGTCAAATAATTATATTAAAAAATGTACATTCATATTAGAAGAAGAAAAAATCATATAGATTATTATTATAAAGACAAAATTTTGATTAAATATTTAAAATAGAACTTAGAAAGGTAATTTTACAACTTCATTTTAATTGTTAGTCCATAACGTTTATAAATTTGTGAAATTGTAAGTGATGTGGTTAGATAAATCTATAAAAGTTTAAAATTAAAAAAGATTAAAAAAAATTGAAAATTCATGTCGTACAAAAAAATGTGCGTCTCATAGCGGCGCACCTCAAGACACCATGGCGTGAGCCACGCCTTATAGAAACGTTATGGGATGTTTCGCACCGATGGAGATGCGTCTTACACCATATAGTGACATGGCACACCTTTTTAACACTGGTGTTATATATAAATCTGACGGTTGATACCAAGAAGATGTATCTGAGTCTTCAGTTATGATAGGGCAGGATACTTGTCACAACTATGAATGGGTCTATTGCTATGCTTTATTGTAAAAAATATGTCTATATAAGAGAATGACTAAATCGTTTTCAAATGTTTTAATTATGTGCCTCTTGTTTTCGTGGAGTAGCAACCACTGTTCAACATCGATCATTGATTTTCATCAAAGATGTCTAAAATGCTCATTAGGAAGAATGACCTTCTTAGAGAAAGAAAAGTAGACGTTGAGTATTTTGATATAGGTTTTTATTTTATTCATGATGAGAGTTTATTTTGCACTCATTGGTGTATGCGGTTACTATTTATTAAAGCTCAAGCGTATCTTACAAAAGGACTGAATTTCAACCTTGGACTTAAAGAAGGTCCTCTAAACCAGTTAACACATGAAAATTGAAATGATGCCCATCTTGGGGAAGCAAGGGATGCTTATGCGGTTAAATAAAGGTTTGCATCTGTCTCGCACTTGAACACACATGAGGCGAGTGAAAAATGAGCTTTTGGGTTTTTTAATGCAATATTTTGTTTTTGACAAATTTTAAGGCATTCTTTTTGAATTATTTTAATGTTGTGCATGAGATCTTCAAGATAGTTGCATCCATTGATGGACTTACTCTTATTGGAGTTTGTAGGGGGTTCAAACTCGTAATAAGATATTAGCACAAACTCATAAAATGGATTGTTTTAAGTATTTTCAAGATTGGATATGTTTTACTGTTTCTGCAATATGCCTTAACTCATATTTTCATTATGATTTCCATGTTTTTGTGGCTCGTAATTTATTATATGATGTTGTTTTTCTATTTTTTATAGCTTCATATGAGTACACTTTCGATTTCTATCTTTCTTATCATATATCTATAACCAGGGGCGGAGCCAGGATCGAGGATCACGGGGAGCACCAATTGCATACAATCCATAAATTCTAAAAACGCTTTAATTAGAACATTTTTTTTACAGCAACATATGGTTTTAACCTCATTAAAAGGTTGCTCATCAAATGATAACCGAGTGACTACACACTAAGAAGAATGACAAAGATTAAGAATCTTTCCGGTAAGTGGGGATGGTCACTCTTACCAAGTTAGTGTTTATCAAGTAACAGACGTTTACCAACAACCTTAATATGTTATTTTGATGACAGACAATCTTACTAAGTAAACTGAGAGTGTTGACTTCAAGCTGTTAAACGCTTATCCCGTTAAACGCTTATCCCGTTAACAGTTGATAAACGACCCATAAAAATGCTAAAATTGTTAAAGCAACAAAAATAAAAAAGGAGCATCAAACATTTTCTAATTTGGAGATACACTATAAGTTCAACATTAGTTTCTTCCATAATCCATCCTTTGTGGGCCCACTTAAAGGAATCCAAATTCAAAAGCATAAAGAATAGGCAACAACATTAATACACCAACCTTTTATATGAGATGCAGAAATGCATATTTGAAATATTTATCAAAGAAAGCTAAATCTCAGGAAGCACTTGTGCTTCTTCTGGTGCAAATGTGGCTCCGCCACTGTCTATAACGTATAATGTTTTTCGTTGTTTTACCTATGCATCAAAATCCATTGATGTTCTAGAAGCATATGAAGGGATTATTGCAAATAAATCATATGAAGTCATCAAGGAATAGTTGTGTTAGAAGCTTTGAAATGACGTAGGAAGTTTTAGATGATATAATATGATCGCTAGAAATGAGTGTATTTTTCTCTTTGCGATTGAATTTTTGTCAAATATTTTTATATTTTGTGTTTTGTGTTTGGTGTCTATATATACATCTGAATCAAGCATTACCAAAGTTATATTAATCATTATTCTAGAATACACGTTTAGTTTTAATGCTTTTATACAGTCCATTCTTGAATACAAAGAAGGAACCATCTATTGTCGTGTAAAGATATTTAACCTTGCAATGTCAACATTGCACAAACTTTGTATAATACAAAAACAAACTACTTGCAGTTAGAATGACTAGTGTTTTTTTGTTTGTGTTTTACTACATAATCTTTGTAGTTTGAATGTTTTAGAAAATTTTGTAAGCATAGAAGTTTTCAAAAACACTAACGATCTAATTCATAGGGAGGAGCAGACAAGCCAAGTTTATAGTCAAAGATTTGACTATTTAACTATATTTTGGCAGGTACATAGTTAAATGAAGCAGGAAGAAGTCACGAGAGAAAAAGACAACTTTCCCAATCTTGGACTTTAGAGATCAACTAGGTTAGAGGTAAAAGGTCAATCATGGAACTCATTAGCTTTATGTCTGTACCACGATAAAGGATTTATCAACAAAACAGGGGAAAGGTTTTATTAAAAGTGTTAGATTTTCTCGAAGAATGGCTTTATCAGCAAACCGTGGCAATGTTACAGACTTGGATTTGTTTTTAGAAATTTTAGAGAATATATTATACTTGCACTCTTGTGGACTTTTTGTTTCTTTTCTTTCATTATTAAATAAGAGAAGTGATTTACTTCCTTGTGTAAAAACAACTTCCTGTTCATGTTGCTTTATGGTTATTTCTTAGTTGTGCTTGTTGGTTATTTTAAATAGTAGAAATAGAGATATTTTTTATCAACCCAACAATACAACCCTTTTTATGCACACAACATTGATTATGAGCTTTAGCTTTTGGAATTTGGATCATAATACATCAAAACCAATGAAACAAATAAACGATTCACGGTTGGTTAAATGAATCGGTGTAAGAGTAAGACTGTAAGAGGATTTTAAGATAGGTTAACATTTATTGATAGGTTAGGTTTAGGCCAATCATATATAATTCAATTTTAATAGGCTTTTTGTACTCATTTCGAATGCAAAACACCTTATTTCTATGTTGACATTGAAATTAGTTGTACTATAGATAGGTCTTAGCATCCAATTAGATTGTAGAATGAATTGGCTTCTAGTTCATAACACCTCATTTGTGTTAGCATGATACTTTTTTATACTGAGGTGGTATGCATTCAATTTAGCGGAATATGTTTTTCACACCCATATCATAAATCTACTTTATGTGTTATCTGGTAAAAAGTAATTGTATTATGCAATTTTCCTAACATTTATTCGAATTTTTGTATCTCGCTATATTACGCGGGTAAATAACTAGCATTAATAAATATATAGGATATAAAACTCAAGAAAATTCATAAAAAAACTAAAAAAAGTTACTTTACACCAAGTTTAAGATAAGAACCAAATTCTTATCAAAGAGCATTTGGTCTAGCGGTATGTGAGCCCCTTGTCTCTTAGGAGCTTAGGGGTTCAATCCTCACCAAAGGTAAAGAGGGTGTGTGAGTTCATTTGTTCTATTTATAATATATAAATATTATATACTTCAAAAAAAGTCAAAGTTCTTGCACAGAAACTTAAGGGATGTGAGGTTCTTGCACAGAAACTTAAAGGATGCGAGTCAGAAAAAAAACGTGGGTAAAAGAGATTTGTAAGACTGTGAAACCTAGTATAATGGGGATAGAAGGAAAAAAACAAGGAGATGGGAACAATTCCAAATTAGTTCAATGTGGGGTGGAGATGACGTGGAATTCGCAAGGGTGGAAGCGATAGGTAAATCAGGAGGTTTGCTAACTATGTGGGATAAAAAAAAGTTTGGGTTTGATTATATTATTGAAGAGACCAACTTTTTAGCGGTGATAGGTTCTTGAGAGGGCCTAACCGGGTCTGTGGGAATTGTAAATGTCTACGGGCCGAATGATCTGAGTGATAGAATACAACTGTGGGGTAAATTGGAAAAGTTGGTGGAAAAAGGAGGAAGTTAAATGGTGTGTTGGTCCCAATAAGGGTCTACAAAGTAAACAGTTTGTAGAAGTTGGGGGGGGGGGGTTGAATACAAACACACAGATTTAGGTTTTTAAATGAGTTTACTTATCATAAACAAATTTACAGTTACAAGCGGAATAAGAACAAGTTTAAAACCTATTCTATTGTAACTAAGAAACACTAAGTTGGATGCACAAGAAGAAGGAAGAAAGAAATGCAGAGGGTTTAGGCTAGAAGGAAGCATGCATTAAGATGAAGAAGATCTCTCCATCTTATTTATACCCGTTTGCATTTAATGCAAGACAAAAGGTACATGCCACGTGTCAAGCTTAGATAGGAAGCTTGTCCTTGCTAATAAGACAGCCATGTTTTTAGCCGAATATGACCAGTACCGTATGAGAAATGATGGGGACATAAGAGATAAATCGTACGTCCTTTTCTAACATGGTTCTAGGTTTGACTTTTGTGCATCGAGGATAAGATCAATCTTTTGTCTTGTTAAGGAAGCTTCATTTGATCGCTGATTCTGAATCTTCAAGGAGGAATCTTCAGTATCGCTGAGGCTTCACAAGACATCACACTTTGATTAGATAATCGATGCTATCGCTGAACCGCTTCAGTTCACTTAGCTGATTATCTCTCTCTTCAGCTAAGGTCTTCGACCTTCGCTGAATGGTCTTATGGTGTGATAGCTGATCTTCAGGACTTCAGAGATAAGATTGTTGTTCCTTGATCTTCAGCGATCGCTGATGGTAATCAACGTATCGCTGAATATTAACAGAAGCTTATACAATGGAATTTCACTAAGTATACAAAAGGAATCATATTCAAATCATCGAGAGCACAACAACTACCAGCGACTACATATTCAGCTTCAGCGGTGGAGGTGGACACTGAGTTTTGTTCTCTACTTGTCCAACTAATTAACTTTCCACCTAGTAGCTGACACCCACCAGTGGTGCTCTTTCTATCTATTCTACAACCTGCAAAATCACTGTCAGAATAACCAATAAGATCAAATCCTGAGTCTTTAGGATACCAAAGACCTAGATTTGGAGTTCCTTTCAGATATCTGAAGATTCGCTTTACAGCAATTAGATGGGATTCCTTCGGTTCAGCTTGATACCGAGCACAGAGACATGTAGAATACATGATGTCTGGTCTACTCGCTGTAAGATACAGCAGAGATCCAATCATCCCTCGATAGGCAGTGACATTGACTGGTTTCCCATTGGGATCTTTGTTCAACGTCAGAGGAGGAGCCATTGGGGTTTTCATAGCTGAGCATTGATTCATGTCGAATTTATTCAGCATGTCTTTAACATATTTGCTTTGACAAATAAAGATTCCTTTGTCAGATTGCTTAATCTGCAAGCCTAGAAAATATGTTAATTCACTCATCATACTCATTTTATATTGTTTTTGCATTCTTGCAGCGAAACGAGTACATAGTTTGGGTCTTGTGGAACCAAAGATAATGTCATCAACATATATCTGAGCGAGTATAGTATGACCTTTATATTTTCTTAAAAACAGGGTTTGGTCAATTTTTCCACGAACAAATTTTTCTTTAAGAAGAAATTTAGAAAGGGTATCATACCAAGCTCTAGGAGCTTGTTTTAACCCGTAAAGAGCTTTTTGAAGTTTAAAAACATAACCAGGATGGTTAGGGTCAGAGAAACCAGAGGGTTGTTCAACATAAACTTCTTCGCTGAGTTTTCCATTTAGAAAAACACTTTTAACATCCATTTGAAAAACTTTGAAGTCTTTATGGGCAGCATAAGCTAAAAAGAGTCTTATGGATTCTAAACGAGCAACAGGTGCAAATGTCTCATCATAGTCAGTTCCTTCTTCATGTCTATAACCTTGAGCAACAAGTCTAGCCTTATTACGAATTATAGTCCCGTTTTCATCTAGCTTATTTCTGAAAACCCATTTGGTTCCTATGACAGTTTTATCAGAAGGTCTAGGAAAAAGATTCCACACTTTATTTCTACGAAATTCAGTGAGTTCTTCTTGCATAGCTGAAACCCAGCTAGGATCAGAGATAGCTTGATCTATCTTTTTAGGTTTAGAGAGAGAAATGAAGTTAACATAAAGACAGATATTACCTGTGCCTCTACGTGTTTTGATACCTGCATTGGATCACCAATAATTTGATTTATTGGATGATTTGTAGTCCATCGCTAAGCTGGTGGTTGAGGAGAGAGATCAACAGCAGATTCAACGACTTGTTCTTCAGTTTCTGGAATAGGACTTGTTGTTTCAGCAACAGGTACTTCATCTAGAATCAATTCAGGGGATTGATTTTCAGATATAGTTTGGCTGTTCACTGTGGAATTTCCAAGAGAGGAGTCAGCAACATGAATCTGATTAAGAGGAGTAACATTCATCCCTGAAGATGGATGATCGTCACTTGAATGATTTACAGGGATTTCATCATCACATTCTTCAGCAGGAGATTGATTGCTGAAATATGTTTCAAGTTCCCCATAATGAGATCTCATCCAGGCATTCAATTCTTCATCATCATCATGAGAATGAGAAGCATGAATGGGACGAGATTCATCAAAGTTAAAATGCATGGATTCTTCAACATGTTGTCTTCTTTTGTTGAAGACTCTGAAGGATTTGGATACAGAGGAGTATCCAAGAAATATACCATCGTCAGCTTTTGGATCAAATTTACCCAAATGATCTCTGTCATTCAGAATGTAGCATCTACATCCAAAAATATGGAAATATTTCAGAGTAGGTCTTCTCCCATGAAACAATTCATAGGGGGTCTTCTTAAATCGCTTTACTATCAGGGATCAATTTTGAGTGAAGCATGCTGTACTGATTGCTTCGGCCCAGAACTAAGTAGGTAGATGCGATTCGCTGAGCATTGAGCGAGCCGCTTCAATGATAGTTCGATTTCTTCTTTCAGCAACACCCTTTTGCTGAGGAGTTCTCACTGAGGAGAAGTTGTGAGAGATGCCTTTTTCTTCAAAGAAGTTTACCAGAGTACTGTTTTTGAATTTAGTACCATGATCACTTCTTATGGAACGAACAATTAGATTGTTCAACACTTCCATTCTTTTGATAAAAGAAATTATTATTTCAGGGGTATCACTTTTGGATCGAAGGAAGAACACCCATGTGTATCTGGAGTATTCATCAACAATCACTAAGGTATATTTCTTTCCCGAGATAGATTGGACATTGACAGGTCCAAATAGATCCATATGGAGTAGCTGAAGAGGAGCGGTCATTGTTCATTCTTGCTTCGACCTGAAGGAGGCTTTTGTCAGCTTTCACTTTTCACACGCTGAACAAAGAGATTCCTTTGTAAAGATATGATTTGGGAGGTCTCTAACTAAATCTTTTTGAGACAATTCATTTATTGTCTTAAAGTTGAGGTGAGAATGTCTTTTATGCCATAACCAGTTTATGTCAGTGGATGCTTTAGAGATAAAGCACATGTTCTCAAAGTGAGAACTATTTATGACATATACATTTTCCACTCTTTTGCCTGTTAGGGAAAGCTTATCATTTCCGTCAGTGACAGCACATCTATTCTTTAAGAATAGAACTTTGAAGTCTTTGTCACATAACCGACTAACGCTCAAGAGATTGTGCTTTAGTCCCTCAACGTATGCAACACGAGAAAACGATGTGGCTCCGTTGGATAGAATTCCATAACCTTTAGTGTATCCTTTGCCATTTCCACCAAAGGTCACTGATGGACCAGCTTCTTCTTTATAATCAGAGAGCAGAGATTTTCTGCCAGTCATATGCCTCGAGTATCCGCTATCAAGATACCAGATACCTTTGGCACTCTGCATACAACAAAAGATTAGTTGTTTAAAGGTACCCATACTACTATGGGTCCTGCTTGGTTCGAAAGAGGATTGGCGGAGGAGCTACTAGCTGAAGAACTCTCTTCAGTGGATATCTTCACCTTTTGTGGTTTTGCAACCTTGTTGGATTTCACTCTCGCTGATTTATCAGCTTGAGCTACTTTCTTTCCATGAGCTAGTTTATCAGCTCTAGTAGCATTAGGACATTTACTTGCAATGTGGGTAGTTTCACCACAGTGATAGCATTTCCTATATTTAAAGGGTTCGGAAATCAGAGAGAAAGAGGGAACCTTTTCAGGGACAGGACCAAGAATTCCCCTATCCATAGTCCTTGGAGGTATAACAACCTTTTCAGGGGTAGGAGTGAGATCGACTTTAATTCTGGGGGTTGGTCTCTGAGAAAAGTCAGAGACCTTCTTCCCAGATTTAGAAGTTTTTTCTGAGGATTTCTTGTTCCTGTTCTTAGCGATCATATTCTTAGGAATTTGGTCAAGAAACTCGTTCTTGATCACCTTCTTAGAATTTATCACAGGCAACTTTTCTTTAGAAGAAAAAGACGAAGAAGTTAAGAAGAAGGATCAGGGATAGAAGAGACAAGCATTCCGAATTTTAGCATGGAACGATCATTCTCTGATTCTTCCTTTTCAGGGTTATAACCTAACCCACTTCTTGTTTTCATAGGTATTTGGGCATTGATGATCTCATTGACTTTATCAGAAGCCTTACACCATCCTTCGATGGTTGCCTTTTCAGATTTGAGATCAGCGATAGCCTTTTCCCTATCAGCGATAGCTTGCTGCTTCTCAATGCTTATGGTTTGATTTGCAAAGACTTGGTCCTTAAGAGTTTCCTCTATTTTCGAAAGTTCTTTGATTCTTATGTGGCAATTTTTTAATTTCTCAGATAGATCAGTGTTAATTTTCTCAGCCTTAATCTTTCCATTTAAAGCATTATAAAAATCAACAGTCATAGCATCGAGAGCTGACAAGTTATCACTTTCAGAAGGTAAAGAGATAGAAGAGGTTGTTACCTGAGTAGAAGGGGACTCAGAAGAAGAAGTTTCAGTTGCTTCTTCAGCGTCCTCTATTCTTGCCATTAGACAGAGGAAGGCAAGATCTTCTTCATCTGAACCAGACTCTTCAGAGATCTTGGCCTAGTCATCTTCAGCGTCCCAATCAACTTCTTCAGCGATAAGGCCTTTGCCTTTTTGCTGGTGTTTCTTCAGATCCTTGTATTTGTTTTTCAATTTCAAATACTTCTCCTTTTTATCAAAGGTCTGGGAGGTGGTGGGAGCTGCAACTTTCTTTGACCTGCATTCACTAGCAAAGTGACCCTTTCGCTGACAGTTGAAGCATATCGCTGAGGCTTTCTCAGCGGACAATGTTTTTTGCTTTTCAGAGTCAGAGAGGTTAGAAGGTTTCCGAAAGTTGCTCTTTCTAGAGAATCTTTTAAAATTATTAGTTAAGAGAGCTAGAGATTATCAAACTCAGAGATGTCAGCATCATTGAGTTGATCTTCTGAATCAGTTTGACCTAATTCAGTGATGGAGGTGATGGTGGAAGAAGAAACATTTTTAGGAGGAGTTGCCTCTGAAGTCACAAGTGCCAAAGAAGTACTTTTGGCACCTTTGAGTTCATTTATGAGGTTTTTCCTCAGAAGTTGAGATTGTTCCTCATTTAAGAGCATTCCATATAAAGCACTTAAGGACAAGGTTTCAAGATTCTTTGACAACTTTAGACATGTAGTGTACACTACCCATTGATCGGGTAGTGCCTCCATGAATTTTGTTAGTATTTCAGCGTTAGAGTACACTATGTTCATTGATTTGAGGTCAATCAACAAACAGTTGAATCGCTGATTAATTTGAGTAAGAGATTCACCTTTATGATGCATAAAACTCTCGTATTGTCTTACAAGGTTTATGCACCAAGTGACTTGTACTTCAGAAGTTCCTTCATATTGGATACATAGAGTATCCCACATGGCTTTAGAAGTCCTCATTTTCATAACAGAATGATAGACTTCATCAGGTAAAGACATATCTATTATAGATCTAGCTTTAGAGTCAATTGAATTTCTTTCTTGTCTTCCTCGGTCCATCTGTTAGGAGTTTTAACAATACTCCTTTCAGGGATGGCTGGAGAGTAGTAGTGGTGGCAAGAACACCAGCTACAATAGTTGTTGGAACAAATGGTCCATTTTCTAGATAGTAGGGGATCTTTGGATCAGATCATTCTAGAAATAGAGACATTCTTTCCTTCCATAATGGAAAGTTATCATGGTTAAATCTTGGAGGTTTAGCTAAAGATCCATTATCATTGTAGTTCGTATTAAGGTTTGACATTTTAAAATAGTTTAATGATGCATAGAGCGCCATCATTAAAGATCTCATGTAGAGATCCGAGATTTACGTCAAGCGTCGAGGTGATTTTTCATGAGACATACAATAGGATGTATACATATGTACAAAAATGCATTTTTGACGTGTAACGATTATTTGGTATGTATGCATGGCGATTTAATTGCATAGATGTTATGGTGTATTCTTTCATGTAGGTGATGTTTATGAGTAAAGTGCATGCTATGTGTTTATTGGGTTTAAACAATAATTGCATGCTTTTAGATAAGACCGTTTTACAGCCAGTTAATAGGTATGGGTCTTGATAGTAACAGAGAGTGACATGATCCTGCAATGGACGATCGGGCAAGGGTGAACCGTTCGACCCAAGGAATGTCAAGTGATGAAATGACCCGTACCCGTCAGGAGATCTCATGTATTTTAGTTGTACATGTGTTGTTCAAGATGCATTCTATGGTTAAAATACCATCTTTGAATAAAGAATGGGGACAAGGTTGAACTATAAATATATCGTCCTTGAACATAGGGTTAAGTAAAGGAGAGAGTAGAAAATTGGGAGATTGGTGGGAAGGTTAGATGGTTGGACTTCTAGCAAGTCATAATCATAAAATTATTAGCAGAGTTGGTCAGCATCATCAATTATCATTTAAAAGTCCAGGCAAAGCTATTGAGGCATTTGTAGTAGGGCATACATGATGCTAGTATGTTTAACTATCAACATGAAGGGGTAGTTAATTGGACGTGGATAGATATATAAACGTCAGTTAAGATCGCATGAGTACACCGCAGGTCGAATGTCGTACTTAATAAGAGCGAGTAAGATCTAAATTGGTTGTTGATTGGGTCAGGATAGCCCTAAAATATCACCATGGAAAGAAGTGGTGTGCTTTTGTAAACGTAGAAGATTAAGTCTTGGATGTGTAGGATTATCTGAGAAAGGTTCACGGGTAATGGTGCGGCATATCGTTGAAGATACCAAAGGATTATATAAGGTTCATGACACATTTCACGTGTCAAATCTGAGAAAGTGCCTAGCTGAAGAAATAACAACTTGGGCGTTGAAAGATGTAAAAAAAAATTTGGTCTTGTCGAAGAAATGATTAAGGTCTTAAACGAGAAACCAAAGAGGTTGCTGACAAAGACCATCTCATTGGTCTTAGTTATGTGGAAATCCTAAAAAGGGTCTGAAATGATATGGGAATCAGAGATGGAGATGGGAGTCAAGTACCCTTGAATGGATAAGATTTCGGGGACGAAATCCCTTTTTAGTGGGGGAGAGTTGTAACACTCTAAAATTTATGATTTATAAATAAATAATTATTGAGGGTTAGAAATTTAAAGAGTACGCGACATAAGGGATTATACTGTCGATACTCGGAAAATGTGATTTTATTGCAATAAATAAAATGAATAATAAGGGAAATTATATATTTTAAATTTAATTAATTTGGGAAAAGAATGCAAAAAGAAAAACTAGAGGGACTAGTTCTGCCAAATGAGAAAATTTGATTTGGAAATGATTGTGATTTGAGAAAATCATTACAAATCACGTTTTTGATACTTACTGCCAGATTTGACGACCCATATATTGGAGTTTTTGGCTGAAATTCGGTGGGATGGTTCCTAAGGGTGTAAGGGAGTAAACCCAATTGGAATTTCGAGATTTCATCAAGAAATGAGAGAGATATCGAGTTTGGAGCGGCATAGGGTCATTCGGTACGAAAACAGCGATTGGAGGTAAGATACTCAACCAAAATCGATGTATAATATATGGATGGCTTCTTTTTCAATTACCTTTCTATTGGTATAAGTTTCGTGGGCTATGGTGGGCTGTACATCGAGTATTTTGGCCGAGAAGCCGCTGTGGCGGTGGACCGATGGGATTGGGTATCAAATCTTAACTTTCGAGTTGAATAATGAACCGTAGGGGCTGTAAATTTAGATATGATTTGGGATGTTTATTAACTATAAAGTTCTTTAAAAAGTTTGATGAAAAATGGTCGAGAAACAACCCCAAACGAACGCCGCACCGAAGGTGCGATCGGTTGGATCGGGAGTCATGTTGGGTTGGGCTAGCGTTGGACTGAGATGTTGGGCCACGACTTCATGTCGGGGCTGACTTTTTGGGTTCGGGTTCGGTTAACGTCGATTCGTTTTTATTAAACTAATAATTATTATAAAGAGATTTGAGTGTCGTTTATTTATTTGGATTAATCGAAATAAATTAAGATGTTTCAATTAAATTGGTTAAATTGTGGGCATCAAATTATGAAAGGTATTAGTGATTTGGGTTCTCACATTTTTGGGATTTATTATTTGGAGATTTAGTATTAGTTAGATTCTGAATAATTAATATTTTAATCTCTAACTTTTTATTTATTTAAGGGTGAAAAGATTATTAAATTATAATTAATAATTTAATAACTTGTTTAGCGAGTCGTAGTTGAGTAATTGTGGATTTGGAAGATTCAAAATGAGAGACGTATAGGTTGGGTTAATACGTCGTGATTTATTTTGGAAGTGAAGTAGTTCATTGGGAAGGGGTACATGGTGACGATGTATGCTTATGGTAGATCGGTCGACCATGAGTTGAATCGTTTTACTTTTGGGTTGACTTGTTGTAAAAAGTCAAGACTCTAATTATGGAAATATAATTATGTGTTATAGGGTAATACGCATGGACGAGGTCTAGCTAAACGGAGCTATTCAGGTTAGTCTTTCACGAGATTTCACTGGGATGTATACATATATATGAAATGTATTTTTACATATATGGTGTGGATGTTTATATGTTATTTGATGAGTTGATATTATTGCATGTATATTTTAAATTGGTGATTACATGCATGTGGTTAAATTAGGGTGTAGCATGCTATTTATGTTATATGATGATACATTGCATGCAAATAGGAGTTGGGGTGTGGGTTAACATGCTTATAAAATGTATATAACCCGGGTATGGGATATCGGCTCGATGTGTCACACTTTGGGGAGACACGACCCGAAATGGGCGGTAGTTCCTGATAGACTTACACGCCCAGGGAATGTCTGTGACATGGCAGGTCCTTACCTAACGGAGAGGAGTTAAGAGATCTCATTGGGGGTGCATATAATTGGTGAAATTGCATGTCATATTTATTTGATAATTATATGTGATTGAATGTGTGTCGGATAGTCGCACGTAAACCGTGAACTCACTGAGCTATTTAGCTGACTATAGTATACATCTCAGGATCGGGAGGTTCAGGAATCGACAAGGGCAAAGGACACGCTTAAGGAGTTTAGTTCATTTTACTTTATTTAGCGTACACTTATATGTATTTCGGAGTTTGTCTTGGTTTGAATTATGGTGACCCGGTATGGGACGGGTTATCTTTTAATATTTATTTTGATTTGATGTTTAGAATTCCGCTGTAAACGTTTTAGTTTATTAATTGGAGTATTTAATGAGGTGTTTTGATGACGTGACATTTCATTTAAAAAAAATGGGGTGTTACAAGTTGGTATCAGAGCTTTAGTTTAAGAGAAGTAGGTTTTGATTATAACCTAAACTTAAACTGAGCGATGTATTAGGAGTGGAGATCAAGACGAAACTAGAGTGTGCAAGTCGATTATGACTTAGTATTGTTTCGCTTTGCACATAAGATTTGATGTTGCACTATTATGTGACATATGATCCATTATAGATGAGCTTGAGGAGGTAATGATCTAACTTTGGTTTAAGTTATGCACGTAAGTGCTAGGAGATCCTTAAGATTGTAGGTTATAAACTATGATAGTTTTACCAAGGTGTAGTGTCGGAGTCTTATGATTGTTGTTAGTATTGGCGAAAAAGTTATCGACAAGGACCTTGAGAGATCTTTTAGGATTATAGATCTATATATTCGTATGTGAAGTCATTCACGGGTTCCTATCACTCATCATGCCAATAGAGGTTAATGGCACATTGTAGAGGGAGACGCATCTTCAGTAGTACATTATGATGCATTCTTATAATATTGGGAGTTAGGTTAAGCATATAGCCAACCAACTAGTACTATATGGCTATTATGATAGATATATGGTGGTGGAGGTGTTTTAGATATGTTTGGTTAGTTTATTACATCATGGAAGTAGATGTATGTGATAAGAAAGTATCAGTGAAGTGTTGGTGGATTATATAATTTGTATAAATTGCAAAGGCTGTGAGGTATTAACCGTTAAACTAAGCACCATAGTGTGTAGTCGAGTTGGTGAAAAGTTAACCGACGTTTGGTTATCATTTAAATATGTTCCAATTGTTTGTGGTATGTAGAAATGAGGATTCCATTATGCAAAGTTCGAATTTGTTTATTACAAATATATACTGGTGCATATCACCATTATTTTACATGGTTTGTTGAGACATGGTGGTTGATCCTATGATGTTAGTTCGATTGAAGTCTCGAGTATGACAAGTTTTTGTAAGTTAATTGTGAGCCTTAACTTAAGCGAATTAGGTTATGATGATAGCCTAAGCTTAAACTAGAAGAGTACTAAGGGACTTCAAATTGGGTGAGCTAGGTTGTTACTGTCCTAGAATTTAATTAAGTAAGGACTAAAAGGGTATTCACGTTTGGTTTTATTGAGAAGATGGAACATGGTTTAAGAATACTTGGGATATGTGGCAACCTAAGCTTAAATCATTGGATTAAGAATATAAATGTCATATAAGATTCTAATGGGTGGAATATGTTGTTGTAGAAGTCATGGTCGAGTTTTTGGTGATATGTTGTATTTTATTTTTGAGTATGGGATGAAATAGATGGTTCATGTAGGTATAGTCAGATGAGGGATTGTCCTATGGACTAGTGAATCTTTAAGGGTTGGAGATTAAAATAGTTGAGGCGGTGCTCAACATATGTGGTTATAGAGATAAGAAACATTGAGTTTTGGAAATGGAGAAACTGTAAGGTTGGTGGGAAATATTTATAACTATAATGGTGCTCTTGGGAGAGATGGAAGTGATTAAAATGAGTAGGAGCCCAATGTCAGATAGGATATTAAAAAGCATTATGGTCCTTAGAGACAAGATTTTTCGGAATGCTTAGTATGGTTTAATATATTTGGAGAATTTATTTTATGGTGAAAAGAGACTTGCATGATAAAGAGTAGTCATATACTATATACGATGGGTATGGAGTTGGTGATTAGGTCACCCATCTAATTGATTATTATAAGAAGGGTATGTGTAATCACTCTTAGACATTTGGACGTGAGACTATGGAACGTACGGGAGTTCCGTAGAGACATAATTGGAGAGTACTATGATTGGGGAACATGGTACTAGAGATATTAGAGGGAGTGGTATCGGGAATGGCCACGAACTCGTTAAACTTGGTGTCAATCTCTAAATTGTATAAGGACTAATTGGATGCCAAATATTCCGTAAGGGAAACGGTGATGAGATCGGGATGGAAAAAAAATATAATGTTAACAGTTGAATGAATGATTATTAATTGAAATGATTACCAGTACATGAGGTAAGTTCTATACATATAAACTTACCATGAAAACGTCATTATATGACTATTGAGGATCGATCAAGATAGCTCCAGGGAGCTAAGGGGACGCACATTTAACAATGATGCCTAATGGAATAATAGATCACATCTTGGGGCTGTGACTAAGAGAAAGGCCAGTGATAAAGTATAAATGAAGTTTAGTTTGTATGAATTAGTTTTGAAGCAACTGGTAGAAGTTGTGATTGGTCCTGTGGTGGGACCAGGTGAAAGAGATGTGTCATAACAGTATTATCCTTTGGCTTAGGATGAAAACATAGATTTAAAGCTTGGGATCGAAAGAAATATGGGACTATGTGAATCGGTTCACAAAAATGTCAAAATAGACCAATAGTAGGTGGTCTGAAGTTAGAAATCAAATAATGCATAGTCATGATTGTTTGATCATCATTTATACATGTTATAAAGGTGAACAAAATGATAGGAAAAGCAACTATGAGGCCATGGAAGGAAGGAAGAAGATGAAGGGGACGTGAAACAATTCAAGCAAGGAGCTTGAAATAATGTACTAAAGTTTTGAGGAAGTGTCAGTGAGGAAGAGAAGTGACTATAATGGGAAATGTAGAATTGAAGGTTTAGCATGTGTGGTTGATGTCAATCAATAAATAAGGTTGTATATGATGAACCTATGGTGGGCGAGTATTAAGGTGGCTAGAGATAGTGTACCGAAAGTATCACTGGATGTGAGGGCACATGAAATTGATCTAGTTACAGGAACACAAAATGTAAGTATATTGCTCGTGCTTAGTGCCAAATTTGATGAAGAGATTGCAAGAGCCTTTGATCAAGGAGTCTATTTGGACAAGTTAGCAGTATGCGGAATTTTGATATTGCTAGTTATAGAAAGATGGTACGATGCATGTATGCATCAATAAATTGGTGTGTATAAGATCATTGGCAGGAACAAAGGTTTTGCTAAAGGTGACGATCAAGTCGATCAACTTCGAAATGGATAAAAAAAACACATAGGATTGGTATGAGGGCTTTTGGCAATGAAAAATTTGCGTTAGTTTATATGCTTGAAATGTATTTTCACGTATATGATTATGTGGCTATGTGTGTTTTGCATAAGTGTTTTAATTACATGTTCTCGCTTTTGTGATTACATGTATATGGAGATTTATGAGTATGCATGTTAATTGTTTTCGAATTATAAACATTTCTTGCATACTAAGGTTTATGGTAGTTTTAAATGGTACCAAAGGTGGACAGTTGAAAGAATGAGAATCTAGAGAGGTACGTCACACTTAAGGGGAGGCACGACCCCGAAATGGGTTACTTGTTCTAGGGAGAGCAGTATACGCCAGGGAATGCCTGTGACATAGAAGCATGACCTTGTAACGGGATACTGGCTTTAGGGAGAGTCGTATACACCCAGGGAACGCTTGCGACCTATCAGTTATTTCTTAGCAGGAGGTTTGAGTAGAGAGCCAAATAAGTTTGGATTGGTAAAAAAAAGGAGGGGGCATTTCAGATGTTGAGGGGGAGGATGAGCCTCACACTAAAGATGACATTACTAGAAGAAACACAAGTATGATATATAGTGATGTAGGTAAGTTGCGTAATGATATATTGATGCAATAGGCAAAGTCATTGTTTATGCATCAATCCAACCAAGAGAATCTAAGGGGAGTGTCAAATCTACATACATAAAGGTAGAGCTAGTGCCAATAAAATTCAAGGGTTGGAAGAAGGTCTATAGGTGTCGGTACGTTAAGAAACGTGATGGTAGGCTACATAAGGAGTTATGGGGAAGATGAAACGGAAGAAACCATCAATTATGCTTTAGAATGGCAAAGGGTGTTGTTGCTATCGGCAAAAAAAATGTCAAATGAGTAAACATTGATCAGAACATGAGGTTAGCTCACTTAGGACTGATTAGTGGAAAGTGATTAAAGCGAAAGGTTGAAAAGTATATATATATATATATATATATATATATGGTTGGATGGGATAGTAATGATGCATAGAGCGCCATCATTAAAGATCTCATGTAGAGATCCGAGATTTACGTCAAGCGTCGAGGTGATTTTTCATGAGACATACAATAGGATGTATAAGTATGTACAAAAATGCATTTTTGACATGTAACAATTATTTGGTATGTATGCATGGCGATTTAATTGCATAGATGTTATGGTGTATTCTTTCACGTAGGTGATGTTTATGAGTAAAGTGCATGTTATGTGTTTATTGGGTTTAAACAATAATTGCATGCTTTTAGATAAGACCGTTTTACGGCCAGTTAATAGGGATGGGTCTTGATAGCAACAGAGAGTGACATGATCCTGCAATGGGCGATCGGGCAAGGGTGAACCGTTCGACCCAAGGAATGTCAAGTGATGAAATGACCCGTACCCGTCAGGAGATCTCATGTATTTTTAGGTGTACATGTGTTGTTCAAGATGCATGCTATGGTTAAAATACCATCTTTGAATAAAGAATGGGGACAAGGTTGAACTATAAATATATCATCCTTGAACATAGGGTTAAGTAAAGGATAGAGTAGAAAATTGGGAGATTGGAGGGAAGGTTAGATGGTTAGACTTCTAATTGTTCAAGATGCATGCTATGGTTAAAATACCATCTTTGAATAAAGAATGGGGACAAGGTTGAACTATAAATATATCATCCTTGAACATAGGGTTAAGTAAAGGAGAGAGTAGAAAATTGGGAGATTGGTGGGAAGGTTAGATGGTTAGACTTCTAGCAAGTCATAATCATAAAATTATTAGCAGAGTTGGTCAGCATCATCAATTATCATTTAAAAGTCCAGGCAAAGCTATTGAGGCATTTGTAGTAGGGCATACATGATGCTAGTATGTTTAACTATCAACATGAAGGGGTAGTTAATTGGACGTGGATAGCTAAATAAACGTCAGTTAAGATCGCATGAGTACACCACAGGTCGAATGTCGTACTTAATAAGAGCGAGTAAGATCTAAATTGGTTGTCGATTGGGTCAGGATAGCCCTAAAATATCACCATGGAAAGGAGTGGTGTGCTTTAGTAAACGTAGAAGGTTAAGTCTTGGAGGTGTAGGATTATCTGAGAAAGGTTCAAGGGTAATGGTGCGGCATATCGTTGAAGATACCAAAGGATTATAGAAGGTTCATGACACATTTCACGTGTCAAATCTGAGAAAGTGCATAGCTGAAGAAATAACAACTTGGGCGTTGAATGATGTAAAAAAATATTTGGTCTTGTCGAAGAAATGATTAAGGTCTTAAACGAGAAACCAAAGAGGTTGCTGACAAAGACCATCTCATTGGTCTTAGTTATGTGGAAATCCTAAAAAGGGTCTGAAATGATATGGGAATCAGAGATGGAGATGGGAGTCAAGTACCCTTGAATGGATAAGATTTCGGGGACGAAATCTCTTTTTAGTGGGGGAGAGTTGTAACACTCTAAAATTTATGATTTATAAAATAAATAATTATTGAGGGTTAGAAATTTAAAGAGTACGCGACATAAGGGATTATACTGTCGATACTTGGAAAATGTGATTTTATTGCAATAAATAAAATGAATAATAAAAGAAATTATATATTTTAAATTTAATTGATTTGGGAAAAGAATGCAAAAAGAAAAACTAGAGGGACTAGTTCTGCCAAATGAGAAAATTTGATTTGGAAATGATTGTGATTTGAGAAAATCATTCCAAATCACGTTTTTGATGCTTACTGCCAGATTTGACGACCCATATATTGGAGTTTTTGGCTGAAATTCAGTGGGATGGTTCCTAAGGTGTAAGGGAGTAAACCCAATTGGAATTTCGAGATTTCATCAAGAAATGAGAGAGATATCGAGTTTGGAGCGGCATAGGGTCATTCGATACGAAAACGGCGATTGGAGGTAAGATACTCAACCAAAATCGATGTATAATATATGGATGGCTTCGTTTTTCAATTGCCTTTCTATTGGTATAAGTTTCGTGGGCTATGGTGCGCTGTACATCGAGTATTTTGGCCGAGAAGCCGCTGTGGCGGTGGACCGACATGATTGGGTATCAAATCTTAACTTTCGAGTTGAATAATGAACCGTAGGGGCTGTAAATTTAGATATGATTTGGGATGTTTATTAACTATAAAGTTCTTTAAAAAGTTTGATGAAAAATGGTCGAGAAACAACCCCAAACGAACGCCGCACCGAAGGTGCGATCGGTTGGATCGGGAGTCATGTTGGGTTGGGCTAGCGTTGGACTGAGATGTTGGGCCACGACTTCATGTCGGGGATGACTTTTTGGGTTCGGGTTCGGTTAACGTCGATTCGTTTTTATTAAACTAATAATTATTATAAAGAGATTTGAGTGTCGTTTATTTATTTGGATTAATCGAAATAAATTGAGATGTTTCGATTAAATTGGTTAAATTGTGGGCATCAAATTATGAAAGGTATTAGTGATTTGGGTTCTCACATTTTTGGGATTTATTATTTAGAGATTTAGTATTAGTTAGATTCTGAATAATTAATATTTTAATCTCTAACTTTTTATTTATTTAAGGGTGAAAAGATTATTAAATTATAATTAATAATTTAATAACTTGTTTAGCGAGTCGTAGTTGAGTAATTGTGGATTTGGAAGATTCAAAATGAGAGACGTATAGGTTGGGTTAATACGTCGTGATTTATTTTGGAAGTGAAGTAGTTCATTGGGAAGGGGTACATGGTGACGATGTATGCTTATGGTAGATCGGTCGACCATGAGTTGAATCGTTTTACTTTTGGGTTGACTTGTTGTAAAAAGTCAAGACTCTAATTATGGAAATGTAATTATGTGTTATAGGGTAATACGCATGGACGAGGTTTAGCTAAACGGAGCTATTCAGGTGAGTCTTTCACGAGATTTCACTGGGATGTATACATATATATGAAATGTACTTTTACATATATGGTGTGGATGTTTATATGTTATTTGATGAGGTGATATTATTGCATGTATATTTTAAATTGGTGATTACATGCATGTGGTTAAATTAGGGTGTAGCATGTTATTTATGTTATATGATGATACATTGCATGCAAATAGGAGTTGGGGTGTGGGTTAACATGCTTATAAAATGTATATAACCCGGTATGGGATATCGGCTCGATGTGTCACACTTTGGGGAGACACGACCCGAAATGGGCGGTAGTTCCTGATGGACTTACACGCTCAGGGAATGTCTGTGACATGGCAGGTCCCTACCTAACGGAGAGGAGTTAAGAGATCTCATTGGGGGTGCATATAATTGGTGAAATTGCATGTCATATTTATTTGATAATTATATGTGATTGAATGTGTGTCGGATAGTCGCACGTAAACCGTGAACTCACTGAGCTATTTAGCTTACTATAGTATACATCTCAGGATCGGGAGGTTCAGGAATCGACAAGGGCAAAGGACACGCTTAAGGAGTTTAGCTCCTTTTACTTTATTTAGCGTACACTTATATGTATTTCGGAGTTTGTCTTGGTTTGAATTATGGTGACCCGGTATGGGACGGGTTATCTTTTAATATTTATTTTGATTTGATGTTTAGAATTCCGCTGTAAACGTTTTAGTTTATTAATTGGAGTATTTAATGAGGTGTTTTGATGACGTGACATTTCATTTAAAAAAAATGGGGTGTTACGAACAGTTTGTAGAAGGGGGGGGGGGGTTGAATACAAACATACAGATTTTGGTTTTTAAATGAGTTTATTTATCATATACAAATTTACAGTTACAAGCGGAATAAGAACAAGTTTAAAACATATTCTATTATAACTAAGAAACACTAAGTTGGATGCACAAGAAGAAGGAAGAAAGAAATGCAGAGGGTTTAGGCTAGAAGGAAGCATGCATTAAGATGAAGAAGATCTCTCCATCTTATTTATACCCGTTTGCATTTAATGCAAGACAAAAGGTACATGCCATGTGTCAAGCTTGGATAGGAAGCTTGTCCTTGCTAATAAGACAGCCATGTTTTTAGCCGAATATGAACAGTACCGTATCAGAAATGATGGGGACATAAGAGATAAATCGTGCGTCCTTTTCTTACATGGTTCTAGGTTTGACTTTTGTGCATCGAGGATAAGATCAATCTTTTGTCTTGTTAAGGAAGCTTCATTTGATCGCTGATTCTGAATCTTCAAGAAGGAATCTTCAGTATCGCTGAGGCTTCACAAGACATCACACTTTGATTAGATAATCGCTGCTATCGCTGAACCACTTCAGTTCACTGAGCTGATTATCTCTCTCTTCAGCTAAGGTCTTCGACTTTCGCTGAATGGTCTTATGGTGTTATAGCTGATCTTCAGGACTTCAGAGATAAGCTTGTTGTTCCTTGATCTTCAGTGATCGCTGATGGTAATCAGCGTATGCTATCACTGAATATTAACAGAAGCTTATACAATGGAATTTCACTAAGTATACAAAAGGAATCATATTCAAATCATCGAGAGGAGTTATGATCAACATGGTGCTTCTTTGGAGACATCAACGAGGTTAGAGGTGACAATGAGAGACTAAACTCCGATACCAACCCGAGAGGGATGAAGGAATTCAACGATTTCATATACAGAAGTCAATTGATTGAAGTTCCACTTTTTGGTCGAAAGTTTACGAGAGTTAGCGATGACGGTATGAAATTTAGTAAATTAGACCGCTTCTTGGTAACAAACGATTTTGGAGTTACGTGGAGGAATTTGGTGTCAAAGTGTTGGAGAGAAAATGGTCGGACCATTTTCCAATATTGCTTTTTGATGACAAAAAAGATTTTGGGCCGAAACCGTTCAAATTCTTCGACTCATGGTTGAAAGAGGAAGGACTAGAAGAAGTGGTCAAGCAATCTTGGAATAAAAAAGTAATGCTAAATCGACCCGACTATATTTTTCGGGACAAGCTAAAGGCCTGAAAGAATCAATTAGGGGAAGAGGAAATTTGGTAGCATGGAAACCGAATTAAGCAAGTGGAGGGAGGATGTAGAGAAAAGAGAACTAGAAGCGGATAAAGGAGGTTGGGATGAAGAAAGCTTATCAAGATGGCGTCACGCTTGGGAAAAATGGTTAGAGTTGGAAGATAAGAAGATTGCGATGTTAAAGCAAAAGGCAAAAGTAAAGTGGATCACGGATGGAGATGAAAACTCCAAAGTTTTCCACGCGGCGATAAGATATCCGGAGAGGAAAAATTCAATTCGAGGCCTCAATATAAATTCCGGATGGACGAATGAACCTAAGAAAATCAAGGAGTTTACTTATGAATTTTTTAAAGAAAAATTTGCGTCAACGAGAAGGGAGGGTCCTTATCTTAGGGGGGAAAAGTTCAAGAAACTTTCCTAGGAAGATGCCGATTTCTTAAAGCGACCGTTTGAAGAAGTAGAGATTTGGAACGCGGTTAAGTCATGTGGAAATAATAAAGCACCGGGTCCGGATGGTTTCACTTTTGGATTGATAAAAAGGTTTTGGGACACTGTGAAGGAAGATCTAATAAGGGCGATCCGATGGTTCGAGTCAAATGGTGAGATTAGTAGGGGTTGCAACTCTTCTTTTCTTGCATTGATACCGAAAGTGTCAAACCCGGTCAATATAGGAGAGTATCGACCAATTAGTCTAATTGGGGTATACTACAAAACAATTGCAAAGGTGCTTGCGGAAAGACTCAAGTCCGTTTTGGATAAAATAGTAAGTGAAACTCAAAGTGCGTTTATGAGAAATCGGTTCATCCTTGACGGAGTTCTCATCGCAAATGACGTGATCCACTATATTCGAGAAAAGAAACAAAGAGAATTGATTTTTAAAGTGGACTTCGAAAAAGCATACGATAGTGTGGAATGGGATTTCTTGGTTGATAGCTTATACAAAATGGGCTTTGGTGAAAAATGGGTTAAGTGGATAAAGGCTAGCCTATATCCGTCCTCGATGTTGATCTTAGTTAATGGAAGTCCAACAAAGGAATTTCCAATGGGCAAAGGCTTCAGACAAGGTGACCCCTTAGCACCTTTCCTTTTTCTTCTTGCGGTTGAAAGTTTGCATATCTTAATGGAGGAAGCCACAAGAGCGGGGTTGTTTGAAGGCATTATCGTGGGGGCAAATAGGACTTTGATCTCACATCTACAATACGCGGATGATGCGATTTTCTTTGGCAAATGGAATATTGGCAACCTAAAGAATCTCCTAAAAATACTTAAATGTTTCAATTTGATGTCGGGATTGAAGATCAACGCGAGCAAAAGTAAGATTTATGGAGTTGGAGTATCGGATGAGGAGGTTCAAGAATGGTCTAGAGGCATGGGGTGTGGATCGGGCTCTTTTCCTTTCACATATCTAGGCCTCCCGGTTGGAATTTCAATGAAAAGGTTAGAACATTGGCGGCCGGAAATTGATAAGGTAAAGAAAAGGTTAGCTTCTTGGAAGTCAAAATTAATGTCTTTTGGAGGTCGGTTGACCTTGGTGAAATCAGTATTGGGAAGCTTACCGTTGTATTATTTCTCCTTGTATCGAGCCCCAAGTGGTGTGATAAAAGAGTTAGAGGGAGAGATGTCGTTTTTTTTGGGGCAGGGGCGATGGAGAGAGTGAAAAAAAAGGTTTAGTATGGGTGGATTGGGAGAAAACGATTAGGAGTCTAAAACAAGAGGGGCTAAATATTGGGAGCTTGAAAGGCGCTAATTGGGCCCTTTTGGGCAAATGGTGGTGGAGGTTTCGAGTAGAAAAAAACTCTTTTTGGGTTAAAATCATCAAAAATATTTTTGAGGAGGGGGGGGGGGTTCTTTGAAAATAAAAACTATGCTTGTGATGCGGGTTCGATATGGAGCAATATAGAACGGATTGGGACGGTATTGGACAATAAAGGCATCGACTTCTCAAGGTCATTCCGCAAACGAATAGGAGACGGCAAAGAGACAAAATTTTTGGAAGAGAGATGGACGGGAGCAAGACCTTTAAAAGAATATTTCGATAGACTTTATAGATTAGAGATGGACAAAGAATCGACGGTAGCGGATAGAGGGGAATGGAAGGAAGGCGTATGGAGTTGGAAATGGAATTGGCGAAGAGCACCGAGGGGTAGAGAGATAGGAGAATTCGAGGAAATAATCAATAGGTTGGAAGAGCACAAACTCGAGAGAGAGAAGGTGGATAGAGAAGTATGGATGATCGACGAGTCCAACAATTTTAATGTTAAAAAACTAAAGGAACGATTATAAGAAGAAGGGAACGATCATACGGAATCAGGAGAAGCAACAAGATGGTCTATATTAATCCCAAAAAAGGTATGTGTATTCATATGGAGGTTGTGTAAAGGAAGAATACCTTGTCGATCAATTTTAGATGGAATGGGTATAGACTTGCATACGGTCTTATGTCCTAGATGCGGGGTCGTGCCCGAAACAATTGATCACGCTCTTATTAGTTGCCCGGAAGTCAAACTTTTTTGGGAACAAATTGCAAAATGGTGGCGTAAAGACTTGGATTATGTGATAACGGTTCAAGACGTCGTACAAGGAGGTGGAGATTTGGAACAAAACACAGCGGTGGAGGTCGTATGGAATGGGGTAGTTTAGGCGGGTCTATACTTCATTTGGTCACAACGTTATAATTAAATTGGTATTTAGAGAGGATAAAAGGAAGGTGGTGGATCAAATATATGAGTTCCAACAATTAAGTTTCAAATGGATCAAAAGGCGATTTAAGGAGGCGACTGTGGACGGAACTAGCTGGCTGGAGGACCCGACACGACAGGTATAATGGATGGATTGGGTCGGGGCTGTGGACTGTTTTGCTCCTCGGAAAACTCACCCATTGTCTTGTTTGGAAGCTACCTGATGTTTCCTTGTAATGCTGCCTCACTTCCCCTTTGGAGGTTGGCTAATTTTGGTTTGTACCGGTGATTTTGGCATATGGAATAAAAGTTGCTTTTAAAAAAAAATAGTTATTTGTATATAATTAAATTTGTTATTGATTATTATTTTATTAGAAAAGTTATATTATAACAGACATTTAAATAAGTTTGAAACATAAAAACAAAATTTATTATATATACATAGTAAATTAATATAAATATTATTTATTTGTAATGTTAACAAACATAATAACTAAAATAAACTAAAATTACATAAATATCAAACTCGAAAAACCATTTTGTAATTAAAAATATTTTCGTACCAAACCGTGTAAGAAATAGTAGAACATCGAATTTAGTGTTATACTATGTACTAAAACCATCTCCAACCCACCATTAAAATTAGGGGTGTTTGCGGTGCGGTTTGATGCGGTTTGAGGCAAAACCGCAAACCGCACCGCATATGCGGTTTAAGCATTTTTTCAAACCGCAAACCGCACCGCATGAACCTCAAACTGCACCAAACCGTACCACAAAATGCGGTGCGTTGCGGTTTATGCGGTTTGTACCTATTGCACTTTATGTCTACAATCCAATATTTATAAGTTTAAAAATACATTATAGTATTAGCAATAAAGTGACCGTAGTTCAAAAAAATAAAGAGTTTCAATATATTCGATTCTCAAATACATATTGCATAATTAAAAATATTCTAAGAAGTAAAATAAATAAATTCCGAACTAGATTGGAAGTCTGAGTCGTGACGTGTCCAATTAATTTATTAATATTGCCAATTGTCATATTAGATCAAACTAAAAGCGTAAAACACAAAGTCCAAAAATATTACATAAATAATAAATTATTCTATATATATGTATGTATTATATATAAAATTTAAAATGAATAAAGCATGCGGTGCGGTGCGGTTTGAACCGCGGTTTGATAGCTCAAAACCGCAAACCGGACCGCATAGTGCAGTTTGGTAAAAATGCAAACCGCAAACCGCACCGCGAAAGTTCTAAACCGCATTTTGCGGTGCGGTGTGGTGCGGTGTGGGCGGTTTGTGCGGTTTGGCGGTTTGGATGAACACCCCTAATTAAAATCACAAAAAACATAAAAATTGAGGTGTTCTCCTCTCCAATCCAACACTATAATACAAAACAATAGAGGGAAAATTGTTGGTCTCTATATTTGGAGGCCATTAAAAATGACCTATTAATTTTTTATTTAATTTTTTATTTAATTTTTTAGTTATATATATATATGTATATTAATAGTTTACTAATTTGAATAATTAATTTCTGCAGTTTTTTATTGGTTTTCTGTTGTTTTTGCTGTAAAAAATCAGATTAAACAGCTGTTGTTTTGCTTTTTTTTTCTGGTTTTCTGTTGTTTTATGATGCTGTTTTTTTACTGGTTTTCTGCAGTTTTTTTTACTGATTTTCTGCAGTTTTAAGTGATAACTATATATTGGTTATATGCATTTTCTTACTGATTTTTTATAGTTTTTTTACTGGTTTTCTACATTTTTTTACTGGTTTTCTGCAGCTTTTTACTGGTTTTCTACAATTTTAAGTGATAATTATATATTGATTATAAAAATCAATTATACATCATAATTATTATGTTTTAATAAAATAATATTATTTTATTATCAAAAGTGTTTTTTGTGTTGTATGATTGGAGATAGGTTTTTTAGTGTTTAAGAGACCTACATTTTTAGTGTTTTTGTGTCTTTTTTTTAGTGTTTGGATTGGAAATGTCCTAATACCAAAATGATGTAACATTTAGTATTGAGTTGGAACAAACAGGTGTTTGATGTAAAAATGAAATTTAGCCTTAAAGACTACTAATTGGTAAAAAGACAAGTGAAGACATTAAAAAAAGTAAATTGTGTTTTCCGTTCCCATGGTTTGTTAAATATTATGACTTCCATCCTATGGTTTTGAAATTATGGTTTTCATTCCTACGACATGCAATTCATTACATTTTCTTCGAGATGTTAACTCCTACGAGGGACCAATACATAAAGGAACTGTAAATTATATGGCTGAAAACAACAATGAAAACTATAAATCAAAAAGACGAAAAAACAACAAATTATAAATCCTATGGACAAAAATCATAATTTCAAAAATACATAGACAAAAATGCCGAGTTTCAACATATATACCATAAGGACGAAAAATATAATCTACTCTTTAAAAAATGTTATATTTTCTTGAGCAACAAAAAGTTGTATTTTTTTTTTGGGATTTTGGGAAACATAATAATTTAAGCAAGAGTTTAACCAATTGTTATATATATAAAATAACTTGTATTAAAATGTAGAGAAACTTCATTATAATAACGCATTTTTCATTTAATAATCTTCTCTAAGTTATATGTCTTGAAGTAATGTTACACGTATCATATAGTATTGTCAACGTTATTTTCATTCGATGAATCATTCTACTTTATTGGCCTTTTAAGACTTTGATCTATCTTTTAAACTATAAGAATATGTATACTTATATTCGATCACTTTTCAAAAAAGTCAATGAAAAGTATAGTTGGCATGGAACTCCAACATAAACATCCCACACAATATTATTGTTTATCATCTCGTCGGATATCACATCACGGATCCTATCAGTTCTTCTGAAAGTAGAAAATCTCATTGATACAATCTTAAAAGTATGTTAAGTACTCCAAGAAGCTAGATTCGGAATACAACACTCTCAACATCAGAACATGCCAGTAGATCCCAAAGATGTTGACGTAGCAATTGTTAAGGCAATTCCGTAGCCTGTTCCCTTTAATTACCCTATGATCTAGCTCTAGCTACCACTTAGTTTATAAACAACCACCAAGAAGATTATTCTTCTTAACGTTTTGAAGATATCTAACTTTAAAACACTTTCATTTTTGCATTCATTCTTAACTAGTGGATATGATACTTGTATTTTTCTTATATTACTTGGGATCATGTCTTTTCTTTACTGAATCTGTTTTTATGTTATTTTGTATTATAGAATTCTTTTCTTTGTAGGATTTGTACCCTTTATTTGATCGTCATTAAGGTCATATTTCTTCCTTTTAAACTACTATTAACATATCATCAAGTCATAGCGAAGAGTTAAAAGCAAATGATAATTAGAATCTTTCTATTTAGTCACATGATAAAGAAAGTTATCAAATGCAACTACATTTTCATAAAGCAAGTGTTTAGAGAAAATGGACTTTGAAAGGTATAAAGATTTGATGTCTCCAATATCCCACGTCTTATTTTTTATTTTTGTTTCATTAATGAAATTAAAACACACCATATATTTATATACTTAAATTTTATTTAAATGAAGTATACCTTCCCTTACTAATAATATATATTCATATGATTATTGAACGAATAGTTGGTTGAGTCAGTTATACGTTTGGTCCTCATGATTTACCCAATCAATTATCACATGCTTCTGTAAAATGAAAATAGTTATATATAAATAAGTCATGTGGTTTGAATTTTATAACGACCTAGATCCTTGATTCTAACTCCGTTAATTATAAAAGATTTATTATTAACTGCTTAAACACATAGATACTTTGGTTATTTTACCAATTTTCTTTCAAAAAATAAAAGATTAATCTCCATAGAGGTTTGATAAGAACCCATTTTTTGGATTTCTTTTTCTTGTCCATCATTTTCAACTTATCAAATTAAAAGCTACATACAACTCTCACATGATAGTTTTTTTTAAGAGTTCTTTTTGTGGGTCTAGTGTATTTGTTCAACACTTGTGTTTATAGGACACTTTTTCAAATTGTGTCATATAAAATAGCTAATGCGACGCTATTTATTAAAAATGTTTTAATAAATTTGTTACGACGCCCAAAAACTTCATATAAACTTAATACCACGCCTTTAGATAGGACGCTTTTTTTCTGGTTCTATAAAATTTTGTCATATAAAGTGGTCTATTAAGACGCTTATTTATTGGTGGCGTCCTATAAACCTAATTTCGTTGTAATGTGAACAACCCAACCCAACGTTAACGGTTTGAGAATTTTCAACCCCACCCAACCTAGACAAAAATGCAACTTAACAAACCCAGCCTAACCCATTCGGGTTGGTTGATTTGGTCGGGTTGTATTTAAACTGTGTAAAACCAACATTGAAAACATAAAAATAAAGAAAACTTTCCTTTAAAATACGATCAATCATTTAAGAGAATATACAAGTTCATCAAATATTTATATATTATATATACCTTTTCAGTAATGTCCTCTTATGAGTTTCATTGCTCGTTGTTGCCGAGTTGTTTCTGGTGAGTTATACATATTATAGAAGAAATACAAATAATTCTAGAGAAACCGTTAAAACTTTCATCGGGTTATCGGGTTGATCAGGTTACATTGGGCCTAACCTAATATCAACCCAATAGATTCAGTTTGCCCTAATTTGTATTGATGATATGTCGGATTACCTGAGGTTGATTTTTTTGGATTGACTGAGTTGATCGGGGTGGTTGGTTTTTTGAGCACCCCTAACAAGAATGCTAGTGTCTTTTATAAAAATTCTCTACAATCATAGTTCTTATAAGAACTCACACATTTTGTAATTTTTCTTACCATATCATGTCCAACTCACCAAATTAATATCTGGTATAAACTCAACAATCATAAATTTTATAAGAACTCATTTTGCAGGGCACATGTATAATACAAGTTTAAATGAATATATACATATTAATAGTTATATAGGATATAAATATCAAACACACTAAGTAAATAAAACTAATAAAATGTTACTTCCAACCAAGTTTAAGGTAAGAATCAAGATTATTGTACAATTACATAAAGTGTGTATGTTTTTACAAGTTTATCTTCTCATAAGAACCATATTCTTTTAAAATCTCCAACAACTATATTATTTTATAAATTTTGAAGATTCGAGAAAAGTTTGTTGTAAAAACTATGCCAAAATCTTCTTTAAAATAAAAATAAGAGAGAATAGAGAAATTTACAAATTTTAAAAGAACTGAGAAAAATATAATATACCTGTTGGAGATGCTATAAGAATTTGTCATTTGAAATGCTCTAAGAAGCTTTTATTAGATCTCGAAAAGAAATGGAAGGGGCAAAAACGAAATGTTTTTGAAGATGAGGGGGTAAAAGGTAAAAATTTTAGCTCCAAAACCATAAGTACTATCCCGTTCGTGTCTATGGTACAAAGTAGCAGTGGAAAGGAACTTCGAACTTAACAAAGATGTGACAACCCTGGCCCTCCCAGTTTTAAAATCTTTAAAAAAAATAAAAATTGTAAACAAATATTAAAAATGAAAATAGATGGAATGACGTCATGATTGGTGGGCCCCTGGATTGATATGATGGGATAGGAAATAGTAAAATCAATCAAACTTAATGATAGATCATCTTCTTCTTTCACCTTCTACTTTATGTATTAAATGCAATAAATATTTTTTGGTAGAAAAGTATTATATTCAATAATGTTTTAAAGGAATTGGAATAATATTATTTCTATTAATCAAACAAAAATTAAGTGTTAGGTTTGAATTTCACGCATTCCACCGGTTATTGATCTAGTTATTTTGATTATGTTTGACAAAATAACTGATAAAAAAATCCTGTTTGACAAAACTAACGTATAATAATGTAAAATAACCAAAAATGACATATTGGAAAATAAACAGTTATAATATTATTGACGGTTATAATTGAAAAAAATGACAATAAGCTCCCAAAACACTACTCTAAGTAGCGTTTCAATAAGCTAGCTTATGGTTTGCCAAACGTGTACACTGAAACTAAGCTAGCTTATAAGCTAACTTATTTTTGCCAAACATAGCCTTCATCACAATTGAGAAGAAATTCATTTTCTAAAAAATACAAAATTATCTTCCTATTCTATACTTGATTTGAATCATCGTCGACAATTACTGACCACCACGCATCCGAACCATCGTCTACCACCGCCGACCACCATCGATCTAAAACAATCGCCGATCACCACTTATCTGAACCACCACCGACCAACACCGATCTGAATCACCTCTGGCCACCACCGATTTGAACCACAATAATTGGATTTTGGTTTCAATTTTTTTAGAAAAACGATATTTTGGTCATTTACCAATATTTTATTCCAATTTCAAAACTATATTATGTGAACCAAACAAATGTATTCCATTTTAATGTTTGTCAATCAAACAATTAGTTAAATTTGATAATATTTCATTTCATTTCATTCAAAGTTAAATTCTTTAAAAAATTTCATTACACCCAAAAACATTTTCCAAACCAAACGTACCCTTAGAGTAAGTTATATTCTTGGCCTTATGGTTTACTTAGAAAATAAAACAATTACATCTTTGATTTATATGATAGGTATTTTATATTTATATTCTTGGCCTTTTGGTTTCTTGCGTTAGCTTCATAAAATATTCTATTAATTGAGTCAACTCATTGAGAGATTCTAGTCATTTCAACTATTGTCTTATTCTATATTAAAAGTAAATAAAAATGTTTCAAATACCAACTAAGAATCGTCATTTATCCCTCTTATCTCCCTTTTCTCACCCCCCCCCTTCCTCGTAGCTACTTCAGAAGCCCTTCCCATTCAAGTCGGCACCTACAACCCTTCTTGTTATACAAAACCGTGAACACAATAAAATGAATCATGAACATTCTTGTTATACAAAAGAATGAATACAAGCATCATGAGCACAATCCTTTTATCCAAAAAAAATCACAAACAAAATCTAAAGTAAACAATCAAAAACCCTATATCAAATTTAAAAACGAAAATTCTCAGTTAAGGATCACATCCAGATCTTATTCATAAATTTCATTTCATTTGTTCTTTGCGATACCACTAGTTAAATCGAAGTGAGGAAAAAAGATTGATATTGGATTTGGGTCGTCACCAGTATATGGAAGAGAGATGGGTCTAATGTGCGATCCGGACTCAGAGGATGTAGCAAGATACATGGGAAGGAGATGGTAATAGGCGGTGTTTTTTTCTAGCTTTGTGGTTGAATAATGAAGAGGTGGTACGAACATGGTAAAAAGGGAGGAGATGGAACTCAATATCGATCGATGGGTGTTGGCGGTTTCATCAAGTTAGAGAATGGGACAATATGTGTCGTAAAATATATACGACGGGATCATATCGACAATTTCATTTTAGGGACCATAGGTGTTATAAAGCTTAAACCACATAGACTAAGAATGTAATTTACTTTTTTATACTTAGAGGTGTTGCTAAACAAAACCCTATTTATAGCAAACTCCGACTCCAAGTGTACCCTTGCGTACCATGGAATGCAAATACATGTCTATTTTGTCTCTTTTGAATTTATTTAATGTATGTGGTTGTATGGATTATTGATTTGTACATATTTCTTTATAATTGTATTCGTGAAAATTTGGACAAAGGTTGATACCGGCAACCCCAACCGGTCCACAATCAGCTGCCAATTCATAATGTGGGGGGCATACCTGACTCACTCAACGGTTGTGGCTATGAGGGCGCTCGGGCTCGAACCCGAGATAATTCCATTTTGAACAAATGTTAGTCCCCAAAGAGAGATGGCTAACTAAGTGAGGGTTTTGTAGAAGGGGGGGGGGGGGGGGTGAATATAAAACACACAGAATATACTCTTTTTAAATTTTTTAATATAAATATCAAAAATTTACACACAGGTAGTTTGATGCGGAAAAGAACAGACACACTATTCTATCAAACTAAACACACAGATAACAGTAATTAACTTATACACTAAGAAAGTTAAAACAAGACTGTTATAGCACACAGCTTTGTCGGAGTCAAACAAATAATCACTTTGAAGATTTGTTGAAAGCGTGAGATTTCTGGAAATGACTTCATCTCCTTTTATAGTGCCCATACATGGGATGCATGTGGACAGCTGTCAAGGTTTCATTAGCTGGAAGTGTATCTGGTGGACAAAGGAAGAGACTACTCCCTTTGTACTAGAATAATGGATGAACCATTCTTTGTAGCACGTAATGTCAGATAACTTTATCTTCTTTTCTTCATGCTCTGTGAAGTCCCATCAAACCTTTTAGCTAAAATACAAATATTCCTTTTATAAGAATAAAAGAGAATGTCTTTATTTAAGGCTTGATGCCCATGTTCTTGCTGCTCACGTGTCTTGCATTTGTTGTGAGTCAAGAACTTATCTCTTGAAAATTGCTAAGTGATACATGAACCTATGTATCACATCGGTGGATACCTTGTAAGGATGGAATTGATAAGTGTACACTTTTCTTGATAAACTTCATTTTTCACTAAGTGTTGAAAGTGTATACCCTTGAACTTGGGACTTGATATCACCTTAGAAAAGATACCTGCAATTTCGGTGACCAAGATTATAGTGTCGGTGACCATGACTTCAAACTTGATGATCTCATCTTGTATTGATGTCCTTAGTACTTTTGATGACTTTTAAGTGTACCATTGGTGACCCACTATATTGGTGATCCAATCTTGACTTTGGCAAAATGATCTGAATATTGAAGTTAGTTGGTACATCCAAAATTCCACTTTTTGATGTACAACCCTTGATTGAATAGTCTTTGACTTTTCAATACTTGAAGCATATTTCAGACCTTCAAAAGAACCTGTAAAAAATCAATCATACAAAGGAAGGTGGTTCATCACCAAATCATCGGTGACCCAACAATCTCCCCCTATTTGATGATGATACCTGTAAGTTAGAAAAGAGTTCTTTTTGACCCTTTCTATTTATTTTGGGTTCTTTTGACTCAATTTTTTTTTGACTGAGTATGTACAGTATAAGTATAAGTGTAAGTATAAGTATGTGCAAGAAAAATAAAGATATTAACAAGAATTTTTAAAGAAGAAGAGTATGAACTTTTATTAATCAACACACAGCTTTGAAAAATAAAGTTCACACTATATGAAGAATATTCAAGGAGTGGGTTCTCTTCTTTTTAGCTCATCCAAGATAAGCCTGGTGATTCCATGGTCTTCAACTGGAGGTACTCCTAGAATAGCAGAGAGGAAGGAGCTGTGAGCCCTTGGGATATCAGAGGATCTAAAGAAACCGATGTTTCCAAAGATATCCTCAAAGAAAACCCCAAGCTCAGGAGTAGTCAGGATAGTTTTCTCCGGGTAAACAATAGGAGTAGGAGTGGAAAGATCTATACCCGAGGCATTTATCTTGATGCCTCTTTCATGAAGCATAGCAAAATGTCCCTTCTTTTTATTTTTAGGAGATGTGATGACTTCTCCTTTGAGACCTTGTTGTATAAGGTACATTTGCTGTGCTTCAAGGCAAGTCACAAGAATATCATTCTCCTTTTGGATGTTGAGCATCTTAATGAAAAGTTTTCTGAGAATATTAAGTACCAGCTCTTTGTACTTGCTTTTGCTCTTGGAGATACATTTGCCAACTTCCATCCATTCAGTTATCCCAAGAACTTCCAACCATTCAGCTTCATAAACCTTTGAGAGAGTGTCAGCTCTCTTAAGGGTCACAAGTAACTTGGGAGAATTTTTGGTTGGAGGTTGGATAGTGGCACTGATAATCTTGGACTCATCTTTTCTTGTTTTCAGTCTTCTTTTAAACCACTCCACTTCCTTGGTCTTCTTGGCCTCATCAACCATTTTTGCTGCTTCAGATTTCTTCTTTATATTTTCAAGCTCATCTTTCTGAGCTTGAAGAGCATCCTTTACCATTGCATGGGTGACTTCATCTTGAGCCAACTTGAGTATGATCAAACAACTTGAGTACATTTGTTTGATCATACTCAAGTTGTGCTCTAATGGCTTCTTCTTTTTCAGCTTCAGACAAAATTGGCCCAAGAGGATCGGTCAGTGCTGAGGCAGGCTGAAGTCTAAGAGTATCTGCTTGAGGACTTCTCATTCTTTTCTTTCTCTTTTTCTCTTCCTGTTGTTCTTCAAAAGAAATGGGCTTCTTTCCTTTGGCCTTCTCTTTTCTCTTCTTTTCTTCTTCAGTTTCAAGGGGTTGAGCACTGATACTCTCCCCCTCAACAGCTGCTTCGGGTAACTCGGTGACCAGGGGGTCAGTGATAGTGGTGACCACGTGAGGAGTCACCTCGGTGACTAGAGGGGTCACGTCGGTGACCGTGGCCACTGTGACCATACCACCATCGCTGGTTGTGAATGCCACGTCGGTGGCTGCCACGTCGGTGGCTGCCACGTCGGTGGCTAAATGCAACAGGCTTGTATGGTCCTGGCATATGGGTGTCCGATCCTTATGGGCTAACAGGAAAAGTACAATCTACAAAATCCTTCAAATTGTATCTGAGATAGTGGTTGTGACTGGATCGGTGGCTGTCTTGGCAGCGTCGGCGGCTGCTGTTTTGGCGGCGTCAGCGGCTGTGGAGGTGGTAGCATTGGCCTTCTTATTTTTCTCCCCCTTAGTGGTTGAACCCTTGAAACCTACTGAAGAGAGAAAAGCCTTGATCCTTTCTATGTCAGAAGCCATAGTATCAACTTTTCTTTCAATCCTTTGAAGAACAAATCTGTCTTGTTCTTGGAAGAAAGAACCATCCATATTAAGTTCAACCGTTGGAGAAGAGATTGGAATCAAGTCAATTTTTGTAAGAATAGTGGCAAGAGACTCCATGATGTTCGTTGAGTAGAGGAAAGAGAAGCCATTCTTTCCATGTCTTTGGCTGCTTGGTCTTCCAAAACTTTCACCCGGCTAACAGTGTCACGAGTGAAACTGGTGAAAGCTTGAAGAAGATCATCTCCCTGTTTAGAGGACATAGGAGCAGACGGTTGAGGCTTTGGCGGTTGATCAGCATCATTATCACTAGAGGACGAATAATCCACCAAACTTGTAGGTTTACTTGGGGGGGATTAGCAGATGTGGGGGAGACACGTTTAGGAGAGTGTCTATGAGGGGATTCCTCAGTATTGGGTTCCTCAACACCTTTGGCCTGTACGGGAGACATACGTGTCCATGGTGTAGTATCGGAAAGTAAAAAGTCTGTAAAATGGGATGCTCCATCAAGTGCATCTGGTTGTGATGCACTCGCATGTAGAGTGTGGAAAGGAAGCTGTGAGAGCTCACGGGGTGGTGAAGAGGCACCTTGGATGGGAGACTCCAAGTCTTCTTCATCAACTAAGGAGAAAGTTGATGAAGGAATAATAGGGGTGTCCCTTTGTACAGCCATGTCCTTTTGGGAGGGCATGGAGGAGCTTGGTTGGGTTAACTGCTCCTTGGGTCGGGTAGGAATCTTTTCAACACTTACTAACTTTTGGGAGTTAGTAGGTGGATTGTGAGGTGAGACCCTTTGGGTTACCCCTTAGACTTCTTTGAGGAAGTCTTTGGGGGGCTTTTTGAGTGTCTCCGCTTTTGGTTTTAGATGCTTGGGTAGAAGCCAAATGTTCTTTTGGCTTCGTAGCATCAGTGGGTGCGGAGGTAGATGTGCCCGACGCTTTGGATCTCTTGCGAGATTTGGCCACATCAGTTACTCTAGGTGCAGTAGAGACAGAAGACATACCTGAGGTCCTTTGAAGACGAGGTTCATTTTCTCACCAAGAGAGAGTTGCATTTCTTGCAAACTCAACCATAGAAGGTCGGAGAGGGTTGTCGGATGCTAGGACTGCCTTTTTCATAATTTGATTTCCCACTTGATGAAGAGGGAGATCATATGAAATATCGTCCCTTTTCTCAAGTTTGTCTGCCAACTTTGCATTAATAATAAGTGAGAAAAGGCGCTGAAAAGGTACCTGAGGACGTCGGAGAGTAGAGAAAGAGGAGATCATTTCATTGAAGAAATAGCTTGCAAAGTCTATCCTTCTTTGAAATATCAAAGCATGAGCTAGTTCCGTTATCTGAGATGGTGACTGATCAGGACCTCCAGTCTTTTTGCTTAGGCACAGAATAAGATGAGCAAACAGAAAGTTCCAGATGTTTTCCATATTCTTTCTCAGAAGAGTACCTGGACCCTTTGACTTTTGACCCTTTTTCTCTTTCAAATAGTTTAATACAGACACCACTTCTTGGTGTTCATTTCCAAGTGGAAATGTCTCATAAGAATCATAAGTGGGAAGCCTCAGAATATTACGAACATCTTCAACATCAAAAACCACATCATGTTCATCATTGCTGAGAACAGATGCCAAGATTTTATCTGTAGAAGCATCAAATGTGCATGATAACCAAAAGTTTCCAAGAAGAAACTTACTCATCTTGGGTTTTGCTGTAAGAGCATACTGGAGAGGGCACCTTTGAAGAAACCAGCAGATGTCATTGTACTCAGGATGAGTATTATCAACTCCTATTCGTCCAAAGTAATTGCATGCAGGGAAAGTGAGAGATCCAAATGTCATTGTTTGTTCTTCTGGGGATTTTGAAGGAGATGCCATTGATGAGGAAAGAAGTTGCAGGTTTGAAGGTTATAAGATGAGAGAGAGAGTGGATGCGAGAAAGGTGGTAAGGAAGTGGGGAAGTGGTTATATATGAGAGGGAATTTCAAATTTCAAAAATAATGATTACTTTTGGTGATTGAAAGGTCAGAATTCTAAGGGTTTAGACTTTGACCTCGGCGCATGCTCCTGACATTAATGGCGTTGATGATGTCATTAGGGATAAGAACAAGGAATCTTGCTTATCAAGAATGGTAAGTCAAGGGTTATCTTTAAGAGGTTAAGAATGTGAAAGGTTTCAACGGTTACCTCGGTGACTTGTTTGAACGTCGGTGGATGAGAGGGTAAAACGTCGGTGGCTCGAGTGACACCGTCAGTGGGTGTGTCTAGTGATGAGAGAGTGAAAAACGTCGGTGGCTAGGGTGTTAATGTGGGTGGCTAGGGCAACAGTGGTTCTTCGTCGGAAAGTGACGTCAGTGATGATGTCGGTGACGTCAGTGAGAGGTAACAACGTTGGTGGATGGACGGCGTCGGTGGCTTGAGAGGACGACGTCGGTGAATGCCACGTAGGTGAGACGTCGGAAAGTGACGTCAGAGAGACGTCGGTGGATGAGAGCTCGTCGGAAAGGGTGGACCGTCGGCGGCTTGGTGGTGATGTCGGTGGTGCAACGTCGGAAAGTGAACCGTCGGTGGATGGTGGCAAGGGCCGTCGTCGGTGGCTGGGATGTGATCGTCGGAAGGTGATAGACGGTATCGGTGGCTTGGTGGTGATGTCGGTGGTTCGATGTGGCGGTATCGGTGGCTAGGGCGACGTTGTCGGTGGCTATGGTGGTGCGTCGGAATGTCGGTGGTTGTCGGATACGTAGATGGTTGGTTCGATGGTGGATTAACGGTGGTTAGGGTTTTATGAGAGAGGTGAGAGAGAGAGAGAGGGTGCCACGACGGTGGCCTTCCCGTCTTTATATATATATATTAGTATTATTATTATAATTATTATATATATGACTTACCTATATATAAATATATAATATATATAAATATATAATATACATAAATGTATATAGTATATAAACATATAATATATAAAAATATATAAAACATATAAATATATAACATATATATGTATATATATAATATACATAAATGTATATCATATATACATACACATAATATATAAATATATGTATATGTTAGTCTATATTTATCATACCTAATTCACCGATGAGGAACCTGAACCTTGTTTCATCAAGGGTCTTTGTGAACAGATCAGCTAATTAATAATAAGTGGGAATGAAATGAAGTTCCACATCACCTTTAGAGACATGATCTCTTATAAAGTGATACTTGATATCAATGTGCTTAGATCTTGAATGAAGCACAGGGTTGTTGGCAATGGCTATTGCACTTGAGTTGTCACACAGTATTGGGATTTTTGAGAAAATCTGATTGTAATCACACAGCTGATTTTTCATCCACAATATCTGTGCACAACAACTTCCAGCAGCCACATATTCAGCTTCAGCAGTAGAAGTAGATACCGAATGTTGTTTCTTACTTGACCAGCTCACAAGCTTTCCAGCAAGTAACTGACAACTTCCAGTTGTACTTTTTCTGTCTATTTTTGAACCTGCAAAATCAGAATCAGAGTACCCGATGAGAGCGAAACCTGAGTCTTTGGGATACCAAAGACCCAGATTTATGGTACCATTCAGATACCTAAAAATTCTTTTCACAGCAGCCAGATGTGATTCTTTAGAATTTGCTTGATATCGGGCACACCGACAAGTAGCAAACATAATATCAGGTCTACTTGCAGTAAGATAAAGAAGGGATCCTATCATGGCTCTATAATTTGTAATATTTACAGAAATGCCATCAGGATCAGAAAAGAGTCTAAGAGGAGGAGCCATAGGAGTTTTCATGGTAGAGCAAGTATCAAATTGAAATATTTTCAAAAGATCCTTAATGTATTTACTTTGATTTATGAAAATACCTTCTGGAGATTGTTTTACTTGCAAACCAAGAAAGAAAGTTAACTCTCCCATCATGCTCATTTCATACTCTTTTTGCATGAGGGAGCTAAACTCATCACACAAGGATTCATCGGTGGCTCCAAAAATAATATCATCAACATAGATTTGAACAAGAATGATATTACCTTGTGATATCTTGAAAAAGAGGGTGTTGTCAACCTTGCCTCGTATATACTTATTTCTAAGTAGATATTCTGAGAGAGTATCATACCAGACACGAGGAGCTTGCTTCAGTCCATACAGAGCTTTATCCAGCCGATACACATGATATGGATGGACTGGATCTTCAAACCCAGGAGGTTTCTTTACATACACTTCTTCAGCTAGTTCACCATTTAGGAAGACACTTTTGACATCCATTTGGAATACCCGAAAATTCTTGTAAGCTGCATGGGCAAGAAATATTCGGATAGCTTCCAATCTGGCAACAGGAGCAAAAGTTTCATCATAATACATTCCTTCCTCTTGCCGATATCCTTGAGCAACCAGCCTTGCTTTGTTTCGTATGACAGTTCCTTCTTCATCCATCTTGTTTCGAAACACCCACTTTGTTCCAATAATAGTTTTGTTGGATGGACGAGGAACTAACTTCCAGACTTTGTTTCTCTCAAATTGTGAGAGTTCTTCTTGCATGGCAATTACCCAGCTAGGATCAGCTAGGGCTTCATTTATCATCTTAGGCTCAACAATCGAAACAAAGTTGGCATATAAGCACAGATTGCTTATGCCTCTTCTTGTTTTTACACCAACTTGTGGATCACCTATGATTTGATCTATTGGATGATCCATGGTCCACTTTAGTGCAGAAGGTAAGGGAGGAGGTAGAGAAAAGGATGAGGTACGAATTTGAGATGGTGAAGGTAGGTTAGTGGGAGATATGGTGTTTTGGTGGGTAAGGTCTTCTGTAGAGTTAGTTTCAGGAGGTGGAGAAGAAAGAGAGGGTTCTGAAGATAAGGTGGTGTTTATGGGAGGCTGAGAAGAGTTGCTATCTGAAGAATTGGGTTGAGAGGAAGATGGAATTTCACCAACACATGAATTTATCCATAGGTTTAGTTCTTCTTCATTACAAGATAACGAAGATGTTTCAAACTCATCAAACTTTACATGCATGGATTCATCTATGCATTGCCTTCTTAGGTTGAAGATTCTGAAGGCTCTTGAGGAGAGAGAATAACCCATTAAAATTCCATCATCAGACTTAGGATCAAATTTTCCAAGTTGTTCCTTGTCATTTAGCATGTGACAAGCACAGCCAAACACATGGAAGAAGTCAACTGCAGGTTTCCTACCATGGAAAACTTCATAAGGAGTCTTGTCATGCCTTTTGACTATGATAGACCTATTTTGAGTAAATCATGCAGTGTTAACTGCTTCTGCCCAAAAATAGGTTGGCAACTTGGATTCACTCAGCATTGACCTTGCAGCTTCACACAGCGCCCGGTTATTTCTTTCAACAACACCATTTTGTTGAGGAGTACGAACAGCAGAGAAGTTCTGAGAGATTCCTTTTAGGTCAAAGAAATCTTCCAGAGCAGCATTCTTGAATTCTGTGCCATTGTCACTTCTGAAAGACTTTACCAGTTTACCATTCATATTTTCAATCTTTCTTGTAAACCTGATGATTTCTTCAGCAGCATCACTCTTGTGTTTTAGAAAGAACACCCAAGTATATATAGAGAATTCATCGACGATTACTAGCATATACTTTTTACCACCCAGACTAGGTATGCTTACTGGACCACACAGATCCATGTGAAGCATTTGAAGAGGTTGAGAGATAGATGAGCATTATTTTGTTTTAAAGGAAGTTCTGGTGAGTTTTCCTTTTTCACATGCTCCACACAACTTTTCTTTTTCAAAAACTATTATTGGCATTCCAACAACTAGCTCTTTGTTGGAAAGTTTGTTCAAGGTTTTAAAGTTTAGATGAGAGAACTTTTTATGCCACAGCCAACTTTGTTTGGCTAGTTCTTGAGAGAGGAGACACACAGCTTCTCCTATTGCACTTTCCTCTATGTTGATTATGTATACATCATTCAGTCGGGTTCCTGCCAGTATAATCTTATTCTGTACATCAAAGACCAAGCACACACACAGCTGAAACATGACCTTATAGCCCAAATCACATATTTGGCTGATGCTTAGAAGATTGTACATTAGCCCTTCAACATGGGCTACTCTAGAGAAAGTGATGGTTCCATTTGATATGGTACCATATATGTTGGGTCACCGATGATTTGGTGATGAACCACCTTCCTTTGTATGATTGATTTTTACAAGTTCTTTTGAAGGTCTGAAATATGCTTCAAGTATTGAAAAGTCAAAGACTATTCAATCAAGGGTTGTACATCAAAAAGTGGAATTTTGGATGTACCAACTAACTTCAATATTCAGATCATTTTGCCAAAGTCAAGATTGGGTCACCAATATAGTGGGTCACCGATGGTACACTTAAAAGTCATCAAAAGTACTAAGGACATCAATACAAGATGAGGTCATCAAGTTTGAAGTCATGGTCACCGACACTATAATCTTGGTCACCGAAATTGCAGGTATCTTTTCTAAGGCTGTGATATCAAGTCACAAGTTCAAGGGTGTACACTTTCAACACTTAGTGAAAAATGAAGTTTATCAAGAAAAGTGTACACTTATAAATTCTAGCCTTACAAGGTATCCACCGATGTGATACATAGGTTCATGTATCACTTAGCAATTTTCAAGAGATAAGTTCTTGACTCACAACAAATGCAAGACACGTGAGCAGCAAGAACTTGGGCATCAAGCCTTAAATAAAGACATTCTCTTTTATTCTTATAAAAGGAATATTTGTCTTTTAGCTAAAAGGTTTGATGGGACTTCACAGAGCATGAAGAAAAGAAGATAAAGTTATCTGACATTACGTGCTACAAAGAATGGTTCATCCATTATTCTAGTACAAAGGGAGTGGTCTCTTCCTTTGTCCAGCAGATACACTTCCAGCTAATGAAACCTTGACAGCTGTCCACATGCATCCCATGCATGGGCACTATAAAAGGAGATGAAGTCCTTCCCAGAAATCTCACGCTTTCAACAAATCTTCAAAGTGATTATTTGTTTGACTCCGGCAAAGCTGTGTGCTATAACAGTCTTGTTTTAACTTCCTTAGTGTATAAGTTAATTACTGTTATCTGTGTGTTTAGTTTGATAGAATAGTGTGTCTGTTCTTTTCCGCATCAAACTACCTGTGTGTAAATTTTTGATATTTATATTAAAAAATTTAAAAAGAGTATATTCTGTGTGTTTTATATTCAACCCCCCTTCTACAAAACCCTCACTTAGTTTGAAGACGGGGTTCATTTTCTCCCCAAGAGAGAGTTGCAGGTACTCTTCTGAGAAAGAATATGGGAAACATCTGGAACTTTCTGTTTGCTCATCTTATTCTGTGCCTAAGCAAAAAGACTGGAGGTCCTGATCAGTCACCATCTCAGATAACGGAACTAGCTCATGCTTTGATATTTCAAAGAAGGATAGACTTTGCAAGCTATTTCTTCAATGAAATGATCTCCTCTTTCTCTACTCTCCGACGTCCTCAGGTACCTTTTCAGCGCCTTTTCTCACTTATTATTAATGCAAAGTTGGCAGACAAACTTGAGAAAAGGGACGATATTTCATATGATCTCCCTCTTCATAAAGTGGGAAATCAAATTATGAAAAAGGCAGTCCTAGCATCCGACAACCCTCTCCGACCTTCTATGGTTGAGTTTGCAAGAAATGCAACTCTCTCTTGGGGAGAAAATGAACACCGTCTTCAAACTAAGTGAGGGTTTTGTAGAAGGGGGGGTTGAATATAAAACACACAGAATATACTCTTTTTAAAATTTTTAATATAAATATCAAAAATTTACACACAGGTAGTTTGATGCGGAAAAGACCCGACACACTATTCTATCAAACTAAACACACAGATAACAGTAATTAACTTATACACTAAGGAAGTTAAAACAAGACTGTTATAGCACACAACTTCGCCGGAGTCAAACAAATAATCACTTTGAAGATTTGTTGAAAGCGTGAGATTTCTGGGAAGGACTTCATCTCCTTTTATAGTGCCCATGCATGGGATGCATGTGGACAGCTGTCAAGGTTTCATTAGCTGGAAGTGTATCTGCTGGACAAAGGAAGAGACCACTCCCTTTGTACTAGAATAATGGATGAACCATTCTTTGTAGCACGTAATGTTAGATAACTTTATCTTCTTTTCTTCATGCTATGTGAAGTCCCATCAAACCTTTTAGCTAAAAGACAAATATTCCTTTTATAAGAATAAAAGAGAATGTCTTTATTTAAGGCTTGATGCCCAAATTCTTGCTGCTCACTTGTCTTGCATTTGTTGTGAGTCAAGAACTTATCTCTTGAAAATTGCTAAGTGATACATGAACCTATGTATCACATCGGTGGATACCTTGTAAGGCTGGAATTGATAAGTGTACACTTTTCTTGATAAACTTCATTTTTCACTAAGTGTTGAAAGTGTACACCCTTGAACTTGTGACTTGATATCACAGCCTTAGAAAAGATACCTGCAATTTCGGTGACCAAGATTATAGTGTCGGTGACCATGACTTCAAACTTGATGACCTCATCTTGTATTGATGTCCTTAGTACTTTTGATGACTTTTAAGTGTACCATCGGTGACCCACTATATTGGTGACCCAATCTTGACTTTGGCAAAATGATCTGAATATTGAAGTTAGTTGGTACATCCAAAATTCCACTTTTTGATGTACAACCTTTGATTGAATAGTCTTTGACTTTTCAATACTTGAAGCATATTTCAGACCTTCAAAAGAACCTGTAAAAAATCAATCATACAAAGGAAGGTGGTTCATCACCAAATCATCGGTGACCCAACTAAAAACTTAACCCCCACCCATTACCAACTGAATTACACACCATTGGCATATTCGTGAAAATTTTAAAAAAATTAATAGTTAAACTTAAACGCTTTATAATATAGCATAAAGGATGTTTATCAAACTACATGTATGGCAGTAATAAATCACTGCATCAAACTAAGTAAAGAAGTTTACAAAAATAGAGAAAAGTTCAAATGCAAACTCGAATTTGGTTGCGAATACGAAAACAAAGGAAATGCGACACATGTCCATTTAGTCTGAATAATAAGGGCATTTGGTATGAATAATGAAGGTGAAGTTCATACAGTATCCAGTATGAATAACACAACATTCAGTCTGAATATATTCAGACTGAATGAAACACATGTTGCGTTATTCTGTGTCTTTATGTGTTCACAATCAAATTTGAGTTTGCAGTTAAACCCGCCCTTATAAAAACAACCGTAAATAATATATAAAAATCTTTACAACTTCTTGTTAGGATGAATTGGACAATCTAATATACAAGATTAGAGAGATAAAATATCATATTAACTTTTTTACACAATATTTAGTAAATAAATATCATATGAAAACGTTTTAGAAACTAAATATTGTTGTATTGAATAACCGAATTGACACATAATTTTATGGTTTGACCAATTGTAAATATTCTAAAATATTCTCTTGACAAGAATAAAATAACAAATTTGTAATTAGTAGTCTAAGTTATTTAAAGATTAGAACATCTAAAAATCGTTAACTTTTAAGAATACAAATTGTTGAGTCACCAATGATTTGGTGATGAACCTTCTCTCTTTTGTTGTTGATCTTTTATATGTTCTTTTGAAGGTCTGAAATATACTTCAAGTATTGGAAAATCAAACACTATCCAATCAAGGGTTGTACATCAAAAATGTGGAATTTTTTATGTACCAACCAACATTAAAATTCAGACCACTTGCCGATTTCAAAAGAGTGTAGTCTCCAAAAATTGAAGTTGCCGACACTAAGGTTGAGAAGCAGTTTCCGATCCTAAGTTTGAAATGGAGTTGCCGATCCAAGCATTGTATACTTGCCGATTGGAGTTACCGATCCAAAGCATTGTATCCTTGCCGGTTGGAGTTGCCGATCCAAACAATGTATACTTGCCGATTCCAACCTTAAAGTGCACTAACCAATGTGATACATAATCACTTAGCAATTTTCAAAGACAAGTTCTTGAGTCACAAAAAATGCAAAACATGTGCAGCAAGAACGTGGGCAACAAACCTTAAATTTGGACATTCTCTTTTATTCTCATAAAAGGGATGTTTGTCTTTAGCTAAAAGGTTTGATGGGACTTCACAGAGCATGAAGAAAAAGAGATAAAGTTATCTGACATTGCGTGCTACAAAGAATGGTTCACCCATTAACCTAGTACAAAGGGAGTAGCATCAACTTTTGTCCATCAGATATACTACCAGCTAATGAAACCTTGACAGGTGTCTTCATGCATCCCATGCGTGGGCACTATAAAAGGAGATGAAGCCCTGACCATAAAACTCACGCTTTCAACAAATCCTCTGATTGACCTTTTGTTTGATTCCGGCATCTTGAGTGTTTTAACAGTTTCATTTTAGCTTTCTTAGTGTATAAGTTAATTACTGTTATCATCTATTTCATGTGTTAAGTTTGTTAGAGTAGAGAGTTATCTATTCTTTTCCGCAACAAACTTCTGCGTGTAAATTTTTAATATTTATATTAAAAAATTTAAAAGAGTAAAAAATTGTGTGTTTGTATTCAACCCCCCCCCCCTTCTTCTACAAACCTTTACTTACGTAGCCATCTCCAAATAGGGACTAACAATTGGAATCAGAGCAGTTGGTTTAATCTTATAAACTAGGTCTGTACTACTCCTTCAAATGTTGATGGTTCTCTGCAAACTTCTTTCAGTGGTACATATGATTTAGGCTCTTTAGCCAAACCTCCAAGGTTCAACCCAAGTAACTTTAGGTTATGGAAAAATCGTATGCTACTATTCTTGGAAGGAATTGATTGTGGGTATCTTAACATTTTGAGTGAGGGACCTATTGTTCCTAAAATCTGGGCTCGCTTTGGCCCACAAAAAGACGCTGAAGGAAAAGATATAGAGTCAGATGATGAAGGAGTGATAAAACCGGCAGATACATTATCAAACTTTCAAATAAATTTAATGAGGATGATAAACGCCTAGTTTCTCTAGACACTGAAGTCAAATCTGCTCTTGCTGTATCTCTTCCTGATGAAGTGTATCATTCTCTTCTAAATCTTTCTACTGCTAAAGAAATGTGGGATACTCTGAGTGTTCTATATGAAGGGACAAAAGAAGTTAGAAAATCTAACAAAATTTGTCTTGTAAGAAAATATGAACTCGTTTCTCATGAGATAGGAGAATCTCTTCCTGCTTACTTCAATCGATTTAATTGTCTTCTTAATGATCTCAAAGTTCTAGGAAAAGTATATGACAATGAGAAAGTTTTATGCAAGTTTATGGACAGACCAAGGATCTTGAGCAAATGCCTTTAACTGCTTTGTATGGGACTCTTATGAACTACGAGCAAACTAAAAATCAAAGAAAATCCCTCATTAAAGACATTAAAACCTCTTCTATTGCTTTAGTAGGTGAGTCTAAGTCTTCCTCATGTGTTCCTAGAATCACATATAGTGCTGCTGATGATGAAGGTGAAGAATCTGCCATTGACATACTGTCTGATAGTATGGCAATGATTGCAGGGAACCTTAAAAATAAAAGATTCTCTTCTAACCATTCTAAGTTTCAAAGAAAACCTTTTTCTCAAAAACCTCTCTCCGATAAAGCAAATGAGGAATGCTTTAATTGTTTAAAGAAAAGTCATTTTGCCTCTGAGTGTAGGTCTAAACTTTTCTCAGAACACAAGTCTTCTTCTTCTGGGCATGACTTCTCTAAATCGGCTACTAGAAAGCCTGAAGAGAGAAGTAGCCGACCTTTTAAAGAGAGTCTTGAATCTTCTCAATCAAAAGAAATATCAGGGTATAAAAAGTATAAAGCCAAGTATAGGAGAGAAAAAGAGAAAAATCTAAGTAAAGGAAAAACTTTGGTTGCTAAAGCCCATTGTTGGGAAGATGAGCAAACATCAAAGAGTGAGAGTGAGTATGTGACAAAATGTCTCATGGCCAAAATTGATGAACTTGAAGAAATGGAGAGATCACTCCACATCACTACTCTTGTCTCTACTGAGGGATCAACTTCGGGAACCAAACCTCAGGTACATCCTTTTACTTTTCTGTCTGATGATCAAAAAATTGATGCCTTTGATTCTTTAATTGTTGACTTCTGTAACTTAAAAGAACAAAAGAAAAAAGCTGACTTGCACATAAAATCCTTGAATGATCAACTTCTCTCTTGTTTCTCAAAACTCAAAGATTTTGATAAAATGAAAGCTGAGTTAGAAATCTAAGGTACTTAAATGATAGTCTTTCTGAAGAGAAAAACAAGATTTCTAATACTCTTGAAAAGGAACAAGAAGTTCTTTCAAAATGGACTAAATCTTCCAAAAATCTTGAAAAGATTCTTCAAGATCAAATCTCTTGCAGTGATAAGTCTGGACTTGGATATGGAAAATATGATCCTCAAACTTCTGACCCCCAACTTCCATCATCTGAATGTCAAGGCTTTCCGGCTGGCTTTTTCTACAATGACGATGATGATCTCTTAGATTACTCATCTGAGGACTCTACTTTTGTTCGTTCTATAGACTTGTTAGATATGCTCAAAGTAGAGTCTAATGTCAAAAAGTTTGGAGTTTTTGTAAAAGCCAAAGAACCCTCTCCTGAGCCTTTAAAAATTCCTAGCTCTTCCTGTTCTTCTCCCAAACCCATTCAAAGACTTCTAAATTCTCTAAGTCTTCATGAGTCAAGATACTCTCATGAGTCAAGATACTCTCATGAGTCACCGACTCTTCCTGAGTATCCTGTACCAAAAAGATTTCCTACCTTTCAAAAGAAAAATGTTCCCAAAATAAATTTCTCATCCAAAAGGAAATCTCAAATAGTCACCGATATCATTCCTCGCTCGGTGAACTTGAAGAAATCCAAAAATCCTGGTAAAGGTATTCTTGGACCTAGACCAGGAGTCGGTCACCCCTCCTCTTCTCAGTCACCTACTTTCTCTCAAAGCTTTGATAGTATGGATTTCAAAAGGGCTTTTACCATCAAGAAATGCTACAACTGTGGCAATACTCTTCATCTTGCGAAAAACTGCCCAAAAGATAATGATCTTTGTAGAAACAACAAAATGCCTTCGAATCCCGAAGGACTCACTTCAAAATGGGTACCAAGAGTCTAAATTTGTTTGTGGGTGCATGTACCAAACAAAGATCATATATGGTACATGGACAGTGGCTGTTTAAGGCACATGACTGGAAACAAATCTCTTCTATCAAACTTCTCAAAAGAAAAAAGGATCCACTGTCTCCATTAGAGGAAATGAAAAAGGTGTTACAAAGGTTATGGTACCATATCAAATGGAACCATCACTTTCTCAAAAGTAGCTCATATTGAGTGACTAATGTACAACTTACTGAGCATCAGCCAAATCTGCGATTTGGGATATAAAGTCATGTTTCAACTGTGTGTTTGTTTGGTCTTTGATGTGCAAAATAAAGTTGTACTAGCAGGTACCCAAATGAACGATGTGTACATCATCAACATGAAAGAAAGTGTAATTAGTTAAGCTATGTGTCTTCTCTCTCAAGAATTAGCTAAATAAAGTTGGTTGTGGCATAAAAGGTTTTCACATCTAAATTTCAAAACTTTGAATAAACTTTCCAGCAAAGACCTAGTTGTTGGTATGCCAAAAATATCTTTTGAGAAAGAAAAGTTGTGTGGAGCATGTGAAAAAGGAAAGCTTACCAAAACCTCTTTTAAAATAAAACAATGCTCATCTATCTCTAAACCTCTTCAAATGCTTCATATGGATCTGTGTGGACCAGTAAGCACTCCTAGTCTAGGTGGCAAAAAGTATATGCTAGTAATTGTTGATGAATATTCTAGATATACTTGGGTTTTCTTTCTAAAACACAAGAGTGATGCTGCTGAAGAAATCATTCGGTTTATTAGAAAGATTGAAAATATGAATGGTCAACTTGTGAAGTCTATCAGAAGTGATAATGGCACTGAATTCAAGAATGTTGTTTTGGAAGAATTCTTTTATATCAAAGGATCTCTCAGAACTTTTCTGTCGTACGCACTACTCAGCAAAATGGTGTATTTGAAAGAAAGAATCTGACGTTGTGTGAAGCTGCAAGATCAATGCTGAGTGAATCCAAGTTGCCAACCTACTTTTAGGCTGAAGCGGTTAATACTGCATGTTTTACTCAAAATAGGTCTATTATTGTCAAAAGTCACAACAAAACTGCCTATGAAGTGTTTCATGGTCGGAAACCTGCAGTTGAATTTTTCCATGTATTTAGCTGTGCATGTCATATGCTGAATGACAGGGAACAACTTGGAAAATTTGACCCAAAGTCTGATGATGAAATATTCGTGGGTTATTCTCTCTCTTCTAGAGCTTTCAGAATCTATAATCTCAGAAGAAAATGCTTTGATGAATCTATGCATGTAAAGTTTGATGATTTTGAAACATCTTCATTATCTTGCAATGAAGAAGAACTAAATCAATGGATAATCTCATGTGTTGGGGAAATTCCACCTCATTCTACTCAACAACCTTCTCAACCAAGTCAAGAAGATATCAACCCTTCCTAGCCTCCAAATAATACCACCATATCTCCTGAACCCATTCTTTCTTCTCCATCTCCTGAAATTGACTCTTCAGGAGAATACTCTCATCTAAACACCATACCTTCCACTAACCTACCCTCACCATCTCAAATTCCAACTTCATATTCTTTTATACCTCGTCCCTTGCCTCCTGCATTAAAATGGACCATGGATCACCCAATAGATCAAATCATCGGTGATCCTCAAGTTGGTGTAAAAACAAGAAGAGGCATCGGCAATCTGTGCTTGTATGTCAGCTTTGTTTCCATTATTGAGCCTAAAAAAATAAATGAAGCTCTAGCTGATCCTAGTTGGGTGATAGCCATGCAAGAAGAACTTTCACAGTTTCAGAGAAATAAAGTCTGGAAGTTAGTTCCTCGTCCATCTCACAAAACCATTATTGGAGCAAAATGGGTGTTCAGAAATAAGATGGATGAAGAAGGAACTGTCATTCGAAATAAAGCAAGGCTGGTTGCTCAAGGATATCGGCAAGAGGAAGGAATTGACTATGATGAAACTTTTGCGCCTGTTGCCAGATTGGAAGCTATCCGAATCTTTCTTTCCCATGCGGCTTACAAGAATTTTCGGGTATTCCAAATGGATGTCAAAAGTGTCTTTCTGAATGGTGAGCTAGCTGAAGAAGTCTATGTAAAGCAACCACCTGAGTTTGAAGATCCAGTTCATCCATATCATGTATATCGGTTAGATAAAGCTCTGTATGGACTGAAGCAAGCTCCCCGTGCCTGGTATGATACTCTTTCAGATTATCTTCTGAAAAATGAGTATGTCCGAGGAAATGTTGACAACACTTTCTTCTTCAAGAAATCAAAAAATAATATCATTCTTGTACAAATCTATGTGGATGATATTATTTTTGGAGCCACCGATGAATCTCTGTGTGATGAGTTTAGCTCTCTCATGCAAAAGAAGTATGAAATAAGCATGATGGGAGAGCTAACCTTCTTTCTTGGTCTTCAAGTAAAACAATCTCCAGAAGATATTTTCATTAATCAAAGTAAATACATTAAAGACCTTCTGAAAAAGTTTCAACTTGATACTTGCTCTATAATGAAAACCCCTATGGCTCCTCCTCTTAGACTTTATTCTGATCCTGATAGTGTGTCTGTCAATATCAACAGTTATAGAGACATGATAGGATCTCTTCTTTATCTTACTGCAAGTAGACCTGATATAATGTTTGCTACTTGTCTGTGTGCTCGATATCAAGCAAATCCTAAGGAATCACATCTAGCTGCTGTGAAAAGGATTTTTCTGTATCTGAACGGTACCATAAATCTGGGTCTTTGGTATCCCAAAGACTTAGGTTTTGATCTCATCGGGTACTCTGATTCTGATTTTCCAGGTTCAAAAATAGACAGAAAGAGTACGACTGGAAGTTGTCAACTTCTTGGTGGAAAGCTTGTGAGTTGGTCAAGTAAGAAGCAACATTCGGTGTCTACATCTACCGCTGAAGCAGAATATGTGGCTGCTGGAATTTGTTGTGCTCAAATATTGTGGATGAAAAATCAGCTGTGTGATTACAATCAGATTTTCTCAAAAATCCCAATACTGTGTGACTACTCAAGTGCAATAGCCATTGCAAACAATCCTGTGCTTCATTCAAGATCTAAGCACATTGATATCAGGTATCACTTTATAAGAGATCATGTCTCTAAAAGTGATGTGGAACTACACTTTATTCCCACTTATTATCAATCAGTTGATCTATTCACAAAGCCTCTTGATGAAACAAGGTTCAAGTTTCTAATCGGTGAACTAGGTATGATAAATATAGATTAATATATATATATATATATAATAATAAATAAATAAATAAATAATTTATAAAATATAATATAAATATATATATATATATAGTCGATGAGTATATACACCCACTCACCGACGTTCTCTCTTCTTAACCACTCACCGACGGTCTCTACCCACTTTCCGACATACACTCCCAAAAACCACCACTACCCGAGTCTAGGGTTTTACGATGTCTCCATATTTCTCACACTCACCGACGATCACCTTAAACCCTAGACTCACCGACGTCTCTCTCTTCTCTTTCACTTTCCGACGTCTCACTCACCGACGTCGCCTAAACCCTAGACTTTCCGACGTCTCACTCACCGACTTCGCACCCTACTCCACAGTCACCGACGTCTTCATATTCCTTATCTTTTAAAAGATAACTCTTAGGTTACCACTCTTGGTGACTAAGTATTCAACGTATCTATCCACAGTGACATCAGCAACGTCATTAATGTCAGAACATGCGCCGAATTAAACCTGAAAACCCTTAGAATTCTGACCTTTCAATCACTTCTTCCATCATTGTTTTTGAAAATCGAAATTCCCTCCTCATATATATAACCATTCCCCCTTTTTCTTCTCCTTCTTTATCGTCTCCATCATCCTCATTCTCTCTCTCTTTCTCGACATCAAACCTGCAACACTCAAGTTCATCCAGGGCTTCCACTAACACTCCTTCGAAATCACCTAAAACCTCTGAAGAACAAACCCTCACCCTTGAATCTCTTACCTTTCCTGCATGCAACCACTTTGGTCGCATTGGTATCGATGAAGCTCATCCGGAGTATAATGAGAATTGTTGGTTTCTTCAGAGATGTCCTCTCCAGTATGCTCTCACTGCTAAACCTAAGATGAGCAACTTTCTCTTGGGAAACTTCTGGCTAACTTGCTCAAATGATGCTTCTTAGTGATGACGAACCAGATGTCATCTTTGATGCTGAAGATGTTCGTACCATTCTTCACCTTCCTTCATATGACACATATGAAACTTTCCCTCTTGGGAATGAACACCAGCAGGTTGTGACTGCTCTGAATTATCTTGAAGACAAAAGGGGTCCAAAATCCAAGGGTCCAAAATCCAAGGGTCCAGGTACCTTGGTAAGGAAAAACATGGGTAATATCTGGAACTTCTTCTTTGCTCATCTCATTCTATGTTTGAGTAAGAAGACAGGTGGTCCGGATCAAGCCCCATCACAAGTCACCGAGCTGGCCCATGCTTTAATTTTCCAGAGAAAAATCGATTTTGCAGCTTACTTCTTCAACAAGATGATCTCCTCATTCTCTCTCCTTCGACGACCTCAGGTACCGTTTCAACGTCTCTTCTCTCTTATCATAAATGTCAAGCTTGCCGATAAGCTTGAAAAGAGGGATGATATTGCATATGATATTCCCCTTCACCAAGTCGGCAAGCAACTTATGTCAAAGGGACCATTGGCCTCCGACATCCCACTTAGACAGGGTATGATTGAGTTTGCCAAAAATGCAACTTTAGCTTGGGGTGAGAATGAACCAAGGATTCGGGGACCCTCAGTCACCGAATCCACCTCCTCTGCCACTCTCCAACCACGAGTTACCGATGTGCCCAAATCTCGCAAGAGATCCAAGGCGTTAGGCACATCTACCTCCGCACCCACTGATGCCACGAAACCGAAAGAACCTTTGGTTTCTACCCAGACACCGAAATCTTCCCAAAAGCGGAGACACTCGAAAAGCCCCCCTAGGACTTCCTTAAAGAAGTCTAAGGGAACCAAAAGGGTCAAAACACAAAAACCACACACCGACTCCCAAAAGTAGGTGAGTGTTAAAGATATCCCCAGTCGACCCAGGGAACAGTCTAGAACCCATCCGACCTCCCCCATGCCCTCCCAAAAGGACGTGGTTGTAAAAAGGGATACCCAATTTATGCCTTCATCAACTTATTTCTTAGCTGATGAAGATGACTTGAGGTCTCCCATCCAAGGCGCATCTACACCACCTCCGGAGATCTCACAACTCATTTTCCCATCTCTAAATGAAGGTGCATCACAACAAGATGCACTTGATGGAGCAACCCACTTTACCGACTTCCTTTTCCCCGATACTACTACACCTTGGATGCGTACGTCTCCCGTACATATTCATAGGGTAGTTGATGAACTCATAATTGAGGAATCCCCTCACAGACACTCTTCTCCTCGTGTCTCCCCCACAGTTAATCACCCCCTTGAGTCCCCGAGGTCTCCCCTCAAAAACACAACTAACATCACGGACTCCCCGAAATCCCCCCCAAATAAAGCTACAGGTTTGGTGGACTATTCTTCTTCGAGTGACGATAATGATCAACCGCCACAAAAGCCTCAACCTTCCGATCCTATGAAATCTCAACAAGGAGATGATCTTCTCAAAGCCTTCAACTCTTTCTCAAGTGGAACACTTTATCGGGTGGAACTATTGGAGGAACATGCAACCAAAGAGATGGAAAGGATGAATACACTTCTAACATCCAGTATTGCTTCCATAATAAAAGATCAAGAAGCAATTGTGGAGTCACTTGCTTCTTTACACTCAAAGGTTGAAAAGGTACCGAATTCTCTTCCAACCGTTGAAATCGATGCAGGTGACGCCTTTTTCAAGGATGAAGATAGATTCATGGTTCAACGAATTGAACGAAAGCTCGACAGTTTGGGCTCTGATGTTGACAAGATCAAGCGATTTCTCTCTTCAGTTGGTTTCAAGGGCTCAACCACTGAGGGGTAGAAAAACACGAAGGCAGCAGCAAAGGTCTCCGATGTACCACCATTTGTGGTCACCGAGGTGCCACCTCTGGTCTCCGATGCCAGGGTCACCGAGGTGACAACCGCAAGGGTCACCGATTCCAAGGTTTCCGATAAACACCAAACACCAGTCACCAATTAACAACCAAGGCAACCACTACCTGTGGTCACCGACGCTTAAGTCTCTAACGTACAGGTCACCGAAAGAATTGCCAATGAACCTCTAGTATCGGGTAACACTGGGTCATCTAGAGGTGAGGTTAATATAGAAACTGAAGCACAAATTCAGAGGGTGCAATTCAGTGCCCGACCCCTTGAAGAATCTGAAGAGGAAAAGAGAAAGAAAGCCAAAGCTGAAGGAAAGAAAGCACTCTCTTATGCTCAACAATTAGCCCAACTTCATGAAAAGAAAAAGAAAAGAGTTAGAGGTCTTGAAGCTGATACTCTCAGATTGCGACCAACTTCCACACTTACCGATCCTCTTGGGGTCATACTCACGGAAGCTGAAAGAGAAGAAGCAATAAGGGCTCAACTTGAGTATGATCAGACTAATGTACTTAAGTTGCCTCAAGATGAGGCTACCCGAGCCAAAGTCACCGATCCTCTTCAAGCTCAGAAAGATGAACTTGAAAGTCTAAAGAAGAAGTCTGAAGCGATGAAGACCATAGCAGAAGCAAAGAATACCAAGGAAGTTGATTGGTTCAAGAGAAGACTTAAAAATCAGAAGGATGATTCAAAGATCATTGGTGCTTCTATTCATCCTCCAACCGTGAAATCTCCTAAGTTACTTATCACTATTAAAAGAGCTTACTCTTTTAATAAAACTTATGAGATTGAATGGTTGGAAGTTCTTGGGATCACAGAATGGTTGGAGATCGGCAACCATATTTCGAAGAGTAGGAGCAAATACAAAGAAACTGTGCTCAACAGTCTCCGAAAATTCTTCATCAAAGTGGTCAAAATTCAGAATGAGCATAACATAGTGATTACAGCCATAGAAGGCCAACAGCTATATCTGATTAAGCAAGGTCTTATAGGAGAAGTCATTCCAGCTCCAAGGAACAAGAAAAAGGGGCATTTGGCCACGCTTCATGTAAAAGGAATCAAGATCGATGAAAAAGGGGCATTTGGCCAGTTGCTTACCCTGAGCAAACTATGCTCTCTGAACCTGAACTTGGAGTATTCTTTGAAGATATCTTTGGAAACATAAGATTCTTCAGAGCCTCCGACATTCCAAGGGCTCACTCAACCTTTCTCACTGCCATTTTGGGTGTGCCTCCTGTCGATGACAAAGGGATGTGCCGACTTATCCTCGATGAACTCAAAAAGAGAGAACCCACCGATCCTTAGTCACTTATTCTCAGTATGAACTTTCTTAATCATGTACTCTGTGTGATGTACTATCCTGTGTGATGATTAATAAAAGTTCATATTATCTTTCATTCTATACTTGTTCACATTTTAAATTTTTGCTCATACTTATACTTATACTTATACTGTACATACTCAGTTAAAAAAAATTTGAGTGTAAAGAACCCAAAAGAAAAAATAGAAAGGGTCAAAAGTAATTCTTTCTAACATACATGTATCATCATCAAATAGGGGGAGATTGTTGGGTCACCGATGATTTGGTGATGAACCTTCTCTCTTTTGTCGTTGATCTTTTATAGGTTCTTTTGAAGGTATGAAATATACTTCAATCGGAAAATCAAAGACTATCCAATCAAGGGTTGTACATCAAAAATGTGGAATTTTTGATGTACCAACCAACATTAAAACTCAGACCACTTGCCGATTTCAAAAGAGTGTAGTCTCCGAAAATTGAAGTTGTCGACTCTAAGGTTGAGAAGCAGTTGCCGATCCAAGTTTGAAATGGAGTTGCCGATCCAAGCACTGTATACTTGCCGATTGGAGTTGCCGATCCAAAGCATTGTATACTTGCCGATTGGAGTTGCCGATCCAAGCATTGTATACTTGCCGATTCCAACCTTAAAGTGCACTAACCAATGTGATACATAATCACTTAGCAATTTTCAAAGACAAGTTCTTGAGTCACAATAAATGCAAAACGTGTGCAACAAGAACGTGGGCAACAAACCTTAAATTCAAACATTCTCTTTTATTCTCATAAAAGGGATGCTTGTCTTTAGCTAAAAGGTTTGATGGGACTTCACAGAGCATGAAGAAAAAGAGATAAAGTTATCTGACATTGCGTGCTATAAAGATTGTTTCACCCATTAACCTAGTACAAAGGGAATAGCATCACCTTTTGTCCATCAGATATACTACCAGCTAATGAAACCTTGACAGGTGTCTTCATGCATCCCATACATGGGCACTATAAAAAGAGATGAAGCCCTGCCCATAAAACTCACGCTTTCAACAAATCCTCTGAGTGATCTTTTGTTTGATTCCGGCATCCTGAGTGTTTTAACATTTTCATTTTAGCTTTCTTAGTGTATAAGTTAATTACTGCTATAATGTGTTTCATGTGTTAAGTTTGTTAGAGTAGAGAGTTATCTATTCTTTCCTGCAACAAACTTCTGTGTGTAAATTTTTAATATTTATATTAAAAATTTTAAAAGAGTAAAAAATTGTGTGTTTGTATTCACCCCCCCCCCCCGCCACCCCCCTACAAACCTTTACTTACGTAGCCATATCCAAATAGGGACTAACACAAATATTACATCATTATTTATAAATGAATTAAAAAGATACTCGTGTAATACGATGAGATACATCTCGGTTTTAATGTTTCTTTTTATTATTTGTCTTTATTGATGTTATAATACGGTTTGATGTGGTTTTGAGAAAACGATAATGTTTTTATATTTAAATAAAATATAAATTTGAAAATCTTATAAATTTTTTAAAAAATGTATATCAATATTAGTATCAAATTAACTATTTAAAAGTTATTGTATTCTGTGTAATTTTCTTAACTCGGTTTTTTTTGGGACAACAAAAGCAGGTTTTATTCCAACGAAAAACTAGCAAGGCATTAGGTAACACATGCTAGTTAGAAAATCGTCGGAGAACTAATCCATATATCCTAACATACAACTCTACCAATATTTGATCTAGCTTTAATCAAGTAAAACGCAAAATACTGGATTATAGTAGCAATCTCCTTACTATCTTTATCTTTCCTTTATAAAGTTTCTCGTTTCTTTGGTTCCACATGACATCAAGAATAAGCCATGGAGATCACCTCTGCCAACTCCTTTACATGGTTGTGAGAACTTGCGTGTTGCGCAAATTCCCACAGGTCCTGTACCGACACAGCAGCTGTCGGCTAAGAATTCCACCATTGATGCAGATGAGCTCCCACCTCCCGAGCTGTCGAACATTGCACAAAAAGATGGTAAGAGTTTTTAGGTTGTGACACACAACACGCTTAATCGTCTGCCTCAATGTACATCCCCTTTTTGGTTCGGTTGTCTTGAGTCGCCAATCTTTCTTGTTGTACCCTCCATGCGTGCACGTTAACTTTACCCGACACCCACCTGTTCCAGCAAGTGACTGACTTAGTCACCCAGAGTAATGAGCCGTTCACCACTCTTCATTAGAGGAAATCGTGCTGCCTCCATTTTTTTATAATATAATTTAGATTTAATAACTGAGTAATTTATTTTCGATTTAAAAATATAAATTTTTATAAAGGTAATTGGAGCAAAACGTGTATTTCCCAGACATGCAAACCGGCCCACACAGGCTACCAATTCCCAATGTGAGGACATACCTGACTCACTCAACGGCAAGGCGATTGCGAGGGGGCCTGAGATCGAACCCATGACCAACGGCCTATTGGAGCAAACATCTCCTCGCCCCTTAACCAACTAAGCTACACGTTATTGGCAATTTTTATAAAGGTAATAAGTAAGTATTATGTTAGAACTCAATAATTATTCTAATTATATTTTAGAATTTTTATATTTAAAACAAGATGTTTATCATTTATTTGATTATGTTTATCTGCAGTTAGTCACACAAATTCAAACTTGAAATTTTAATAAGTTGTACTTATGGACAATTACTTGTGATCTTAAATTTTAAGTATTATGAGTCAATAAATAATACTGGATGTATCAAAATCGGTTTTTTTTTGTCTCAAACGCTTTATAACATAGCGTAGACAATACACATATAAAGTTTTAGTTCTTATTATATTCTTATTTTACCTGCTTTGTTAACAATAAAAATGAAAGTTTAAATGTTTTTGGAAACTCATTATCCTTTTTATATGAAGAGACCAACTGATCAACTTTTGGAAACTCGTCTATTTATTTTTATTTTCTTAAAAATATATAAATTATCTTCAATATAATTAACCTTTTAATCAAACAAATTATACAAAAAATTGGTATTTTATTTACTTTAATTTGATATATATATATATATATATTGGGGCATGTTAAAATGCGAACTCAAATTTGTTTGTGAACGTAAGGATAAAGGAGAGCATGGATGTGTTATTCACTCTAAATATTGTGTTATTCACTTTGAATGTGTGGTATTCATACTGCATAATGTATGAACTTTACCTTCGTTATTCATACCGAACGCGCTTCATTATTCAGATTGAATGAACACGTGTCGCACTCTCCTTTGTCCTCATGTTCGCAACATATATATATATATATATATATAGACTTGGGATCATGTGAGACCACCCTGTTTCCGTGAGACCACCCTTTTACACTTGAAACTTCACAGCAAAAACACTATGAAGGTAAAAAAATAAGAATCTTTAAAATATTTTTGATATGAAAGTAACCTACACAGTGTTTTTGCTGTGAAGGTGACCTTCACAGTGTTTTTCCTGTGAAGGTTCAGATTTTTTTTACCTTCACAGTGTTTTTGCTGTGAAATTTTCAAGAGTAAAAAAGTGGTCTCACGGGTCTCCGACGGGTCTCACGGAAACAGGCTGGTCTCACGTGAACCCATCATATTTTTTTCTTTTCACAATGTTTTTGTTGTGAAGTTTCAAGTGTAAAAGGGTGGTCTCACAGGTCTCACGGAAACATGGTCGTCTCATGTGATCCCAACCCTATATATATATATATATATATGTGTGTGTGTGTGTGTGTGTGTGTTGGGGGGGGGGTTCAAAATGAAAATCGAGTTTTGTTTGCGAACATGAGGACACAGGAGAATATATATATATATATATATATATATATATATATATATATATATATATATGAAAGTTCAAATGTGAACTCATTTTTGGTTGTGAACGTGAGGACAAATCTCAGCCACTTATCCGGTCAATAAAGGCGGCTTTGACCTGGTTCCCCTCCTTTAATAATCTCCGCCCTCCCATGAATCGCGTCAATCCTCCGTGATCGCGTCCACCATAACCGAAGATGTGTGGCTGAGATTCGTCCTCACGTTCACAGCCAAAATTGAGTTCACATTTGAACCTAACCCTATATATATATAGGGAAGGGTTCAAACGAGAACACATTCATTTTGAGAGAACGCGAGAACACCCTTTTACTATAGAAAATCACATATGATACTATTATTCCATCACATATAATACACATGTGAAATTAAATCAGAGATGCAGATGACTTTTGGCATGATCTAGGTAACCGGCCAAGTCGTTGTTACACCACTAAGCTCCATCACATATATTATCACATGTGATAAGGGTGTCTTTGATGTGATACTATAATCAATCAAAACCATCATATGTGATATTAAATCATAGACGCAAACGATCTTTGGTGCGACCTAAATAGCAAGACACGTCATCCGCACACCATCAAGTCCCCTCTCGTGTATTATCACATGTGATAAGGGTGTTCTCGCGTTCTCGTAAAATGGAGGTGTTCTCGTTTGAACCTCCACCTATATATATATATATATATATATATATATATATATATGTGTGTGGGGGGGGGGGGTTCAAATGAAAACCGAGTTTTGTTTGCGAACGTGAGGACAAAGAAGAGTGTGACACGTGTTCTCCATGTCCACGAGTTATTGATACCGAATGGATCATGATCGTGTGTTATTCATATTGAATGTTGTATCATATGAACTTCACAGGGGCGGACCTAGCATGGTTCACCGGTGGCAACGTATTATAGCTTCATAGAAGGGTAAATTTTTTTGATTTAGTAACGGTGCAACCGTATTGTTTTAGAGGTGCTCTTAAATAATTTAAAACTGAACTCATGACACAAATAGGATTGGTGGTGTAGTGGCTTTTTTCAAATTGAATTAAAACTTCCAATAGAGATGGTCTTGGGTTCAATCCTTGTTAGACGCATATATTTAATTTTTTAGGTAGCAACTCTATTATATAACATTTAATAACATACTAAATACTTAAATAACATTTAATAAACACTTCATTAACTTCATGTTTAATCATTAACTTTCCTAAAAGTATTTTTAGTTTGTTGTAGGATAAATGTGCCATCGTCTAATGGATATGACGATATAGATAGAGATAAACATATTAGAGATAGGTTAGAACTATTATCTCTTGTAGTTATCTACTTGTATCTCATCCCTATTTAAAGGGCTTATAATTAATGAGAATAACAGATCTATTCTCTCTCTTTCTTGTTGTTCTATATTACTTTCTCCTTTAACACGTTATCAGCACGTACGCTCTATGAATATTATCAAAACTGGCACGTACGTTTCTTAGAACGAAGTGATCGTGAAATCAAGCTAAGATTCGATATTTGAGGTAACTCTTATATGTTTAGTTTTAAAATTATCACTATATTATGCTTTATGAAGATGAACAAATATGATGATTTCATAAGAGCACGTTTCTTTTTAAATGTTTAAACCATAAACATCACTCTATTATGGTTTATGTTATAGATATAATATATGATTTGTCATTCTTATGACTTAATTCACGTATTGTTTATGTTTATGAAATCTGCATAATATGTGTTACCATGATATTATCATTTTTTTAAACCCCATAATTGTTATATACATGTTAATAAATTAAAAGGAATTAATTAATAACTCCATTATGTTTTGTTATGATCATACACAAATAATGATTTATGGGTTTGAAGGACATGAATATTACATACATTTATTGAATTTCATTTTTGTTAAATTAATCATTATCGAGAAAGAAAATGTGTAATTCAAATTCAAATTCAAATTCAAAGATGTTATTGTCTAAGAATAAAATTAATTTTTTTTTGCATATAAATTACGATATTTTGTAGAAAAAAAAAATCATCTTCTTTGCATCTATTTTAAGGAAAGGAAATAATATATTTTCTTTTTAAAAGTTATCAAATTCTTTTTCTATATCACAGAGACGTGTACATTTAATATATATATATATATATATATATATATATTTGTTGTAATTATCAACTTATTTGGTTGGATGGATATAATCATATTTGATTATTTTAAAAAAAAAATTCCTATGCTACATATGGATCATTAATTTATGATTTTATTTTTGTTATTATTATTAAATTTATTAAGATTATCCATTCTAAACTTAGGAGTTATTAATATTTAGTTTGTTATTAATTTAAAATGCATTTATATATTTGAACTCCTTCAACTAATTTTTTTTTATTTTATATATTTTAAAATCATATAGTCATTAAAATATTTTATTAATACTTATTTAATTATTTGAAAGGATAATGATTCTTTATTTTAAGGCTTATTAGTGTTATTTGTTTTAAATGTTTATCTTAGTTCACAGTTATTTAAAATTTGAATATTTATCTTATTTAAATGCGGTGGTTAACTTATTTAACCATGCTTGCCATTTTTGATTTAATTATGTGGGCCGATTAATGTTTACAAACTTGATTATGTCTTTAGTATTTAATTGATTTCCTTCCATAATATTATAATATTAATCTGTCTATCATAGTAATAAGTTCCTACTAATAATTCATATAATAACTTTTGGAAGTTACACTTCCAACTTACATAACTTTTGGTTCTTACCAGAAAACTCCTAAAAAAAATTGCATGAAAATGTTAAAATTATTATTCAAATGCTTATCTTAATTGTGGGTTCCTACTCATTATTATCTTAACAAGTATTTGGAAGTTACACTTCCAACCCCTATATATTTTGGTCTCTTACCAAATGCTCCAAAAATATTATTAAGATAATAAAAGTTTAAATTTGACTTTATGTCAAAACCAATATTTATTTTGCTTAATGGCAAAATCTCTCAAAATTATTGATGTTATTCATGTATTTCATGAAACGAAATAATTGCATGATACTGAAAGATTTTGTCAAACGGTGTAAATAACCCTAAGGTTGAAGGGACTTAAGTAATCCACGTGATTCCCCTCCTACCTGGAAATCCAAAAGTGTTTTTGCGATCTATTTTCGAATATTGAAATATTGATGACGTATTATCAAAAAAAAATTAAAATACAAAAGTCCAATAATATTATGATAATGAAATCTCATGCATAACATAATTATAGAACATGATTTTGAAAATCGTATATTCTCCATTATTTACAACCACCTGGACTCGAAAGAACTTGAGTACCATAAGATAGGCAAATATGTAAAACCCATCAAAACATATTGACCCTAAAAGTCACCTATTAAAATACATGTAAATATCTTGAGATTTTTGAGACGATACATCAGTCACAACCTACATATGGGATACCATTAACTAGAGTCCCCTAAGAACAGTGGGACACCCTGAAAAGAAAAATCAGGAGTATCTAGTACCATGTACTTTCCAAACTAATCAAACAGTGGAATGAAACCCACTCGATTACAAGAAAATGACTGATTTCAACAAAGAAATGTTGTGCTCAAAATACATCTCAATCTTCATGACAAGGAACTCATAGAAAATTTTCACCTTTCATATAGCAGTAATCATATTAATGAACCAATGTGAGCTAAAGTATAACCTTTAGATAAATTCATCAACCTACTGCAAGTGGTTGAGAGATATAACAAGGTTATTTCAAATCACTAAATATATTGGGACAAAGAAAATTCTCATGGTCAATAATGAAAGTGTAGAGGTGGAACAACTCTAAAGGACAGTGAGTTAAAGACAATTTCACATAGGTGACATCTATAACCCCATGGACAAAACTATGGAAACGATAAATGTCATGACAAGAGTCGAAAATGGTTTTACAATTTTTGGAGTAGAAATACAACTACTGCCTAAAAGATAATGGACAATATAAGAAGAAAAATGTGTTAATAATCGCTCATATCAAAAAATAAAACAAGTTGGAAATGAACTATATTAGATTAATTTAAGATTGATTGAGCATAAGTTTATTTGAAATTTAAGTATTAAATTAATTTCATCTGCTGATGTTAAACCGAATATATAACCATTATAGATGTAAAGAAATACATTAAAATTAAAAATATAAAACTCTCAATATTCTCCGTTCCATGTTGGAATGTATCGAGGAGAACTTGAGTGTTTTTGTGGGAAATCTCACACAATCTTAAAGGATAGACTAATGTTAATTGAATTAATAGTCTATAAAACCTCTAAACAAGTTCATAAGACGATGAACTGTCACCTCTTTATTGCATCTGGCATAGAATTAATAGTCACTAAAGTAATATATTAATGAGAACCTTGTTAAGATATTGATATAAATTGGAAATCATAATATAAGAATGGAAATGGGTATATATGTACATCAACTCTAATGATATGAAAGGAACATATATTAGAGAAATAAATGTGTCAAACTATTAGATTATCTAGGTCATTAAATCACATTTTGTCACCAATAAAGAACTTTGGCACAATGATGCATATATGTTTCAATATGACCACGTGAGACACCATGGTCATGACATAATGATCTATGTATTGAAAAATACACATTGACACATTCTTTTTCGAGTGAAAGGAAAAATGAGTTAATTAACTAAATTGCAATTGTTGACTTCTACAGCACAAGAAGTAACACCAACATCATAATAAGCCCTCTCGAATGCCTGGAATTTTAATAAACCCTGATCCTTAGCCAAGACAGGAATGAGACCATCCTAAAGCTAAGGACATAATACAAAAATATTCCATTCTTACAATGAATAACAAGGTAATATTTATGGACATAAACAACCAGAATGCGGGCCATTAAAGTATTTTATGGTTCTGGTTTCGAAACGATGAACGCATGTCGTATTCTTGTCCACATAAGATGTTGCACTCTAGCACTAGTTACACATTCAAGGGCTCACCAACCTAACTATCTCATCAAGTCTACATGACTTGGAATGCTAGAGAATTCACATCATAAGGAATTGATATTTATTGCATATATATATATATATATATATTCGGATCAATGTAGAGTTTCCTATACCCCATGTATATATATATAATGGTCTCATAAAAGTTGTCATCAAAAGAATATAGATGGTATATAGGGTATTGGTTATGCGCACCAATTTACCCGCATTTGCATGGGGTTATGCAAATATTACATGCAGTCTTACTCATTTGTTTTTAGACCCACTACTAGCCAACCAGTATCATGCGTACCAGTTGGTAACTGGATATAAGCCTGATATTTTACATTTATGCATGTTTGGTTGTGTAGTATATGTGCCAATTGCGCCCCCACAGCGCACCCAAATGGGTCCTTAAAAACAATTCAATATATGTTGGATATGAATCCCCAACAATTTTCCGCTAATTAGAATCCTTGACGGGTGATCTCTTTATCGCTAGATTAGCGAGTTGTCACTTTGATGAGTCAGCCTTCCCGTCGTTAGGGGAAGATAGGAAAAAGGATTTTCCACGGGAACGACCGGAAGTGTCATAGAATATTCCCATCATGTCTCAATTTGATCCCCAAACTTCACAAAGTAAAATTGAAGTCAAACGAATCAGACTCGATACCTGATACGTTTAATGAAGTGACGAGATCATATATACCAGCTGCAAATATACCCGCAAGGTTAAAAGTCCCTAAACAAGGGGACAACGCCATTGGAAAGTGCGTTGCAATCACACATGGTGGAAGTGTGGTTGAGGTCGTGGCTCCCAAAAGGAAATGGGGGAGGCTACTTGGTTCGATAGATACTCATCTAAAGGAAAAGGTGAGTAAGGCACAACCATTTATCATCAATATATAAACCTCTCATGAGATTATCTCTGACTAAAACTATGTCTATGAATCATTACTGGAGGACGCTCCGAAGTTAATATTGGATTCCAGAGATCAAATAAATCTCAAATGAATTATGAAAATGCATACGAGTCGATGGACAGATCGTACATACTCATTGATGATATTCACATATATTGTTGCTCGTGAGATGATAGAGCACTATGACATCGAACCATGCTCAGTTGAAAAATGTCAACAAAGAGCAAATTGACCTAATAGAAGCAATCCAAGATAATTACATTTGACAAATACACGGGTATTTGGTCCGGTAGTGCTAACCCACCAAGTGTAAAGCCCGTAAGACATAGATAATTCATTTGTCATAAAAGCGTAATGAGAATAATTAAGTCATGATGTATAAGACTCTCCTTTGGCGCAAGGTTTCTCACGACGCCCTGGATTGATGACGAGAAGACTTGCTCTCTCGTGATGGACGTTATAACGTTCCGATAATTAATTAGCCTAGTAATTTCCGAAGGACGGGAAATGCAGCTCATGAATGTGGTTACTACATATCTCTATGGGGATCTAGATTAAGAGATATATAAAAGTGTTTGATGACATTATATTAGTAGAAACCACAAAATGCGTTTTCCATGAAATTGAAACGCTCATAGGCGGATATGGATACCTGCCTAAGTGAATACTTCATTGGGAAGGGATATAAGAACGATGAACTGTGCCCATGCGTACTTATAAAGAAAACGAGTTCCAGATGTTCAATCATAACTCTATATGTCGATGTAATGAACATAATAAATACTCTTGATGAAATAAGAGAAACTTTATTCTATTCAAAATCTGATTTTGAGATGAAAGATCTTAGGAAAACTTGGTTTTCCGTAGGACACCGAGTTTGTGATATTAATTCACCGATCGTATATGTCTAGAAAATAATCAGGCGATTTAATATGGACAAAGCGCATCCGGCTAGCACTCCCATGATCGGTCGAAGTGTTGGATAAAAGGAAAGATCCATTTCGTCTGAAGGATGATGACGAAGAGGCTTTGGGAGCTGGAATTCCCTATTTGAGTGCAATAGGCGCATTATTGTACTTAGAACAATACACTTGACGGTATTTTGTATCTCTCAATGAACTCGTTAGCTAGATTTAGCTCAACGCCAACGCAAAATCATTGGAATGATATCAAATTAATCTTTTGGAACCATTGATGTGGGCTTATACTTCCCTTACAAAAGAAACATAGGATTGATAATGAAATTTCAATACCTACTTTGAATATGAGAGGCAAAAGTACCGGCCCTAATAGAAAAACATAAAATATTGTCTTGGTATGTTTTTGCTGATATTAAATATCTACCTGACCCATACAAAGCTCATTCCCAACTTGGATAAGGAATTACCATAGGAAACATGCCGATTGCTTGGAAGTAAACTAGGCAAACCCTTGTAGCTACCTCTTCAAACTATTCCAAGAATATTACTCTACATGAGACTATTCAATTGTGTACATGGTTAAGGACTACCATTACACATATTAGAGGGGTTAGTGTTTTGAGTTCAACAAATATCCTACTCGCATATGTGTAAATAATGCATTGTATCGAAGAAATGAAAGTAAGATATATCAAGGGTGATACCTCAAAGTAAATTATGCTTTTAGTTTATATAAAATGAGCAGTAGAAAACTCACCTCAAGATTCAAGTGAATCAAGTAAGATATAAGACGAATGTGACATAAAAAGTATGAGAATACTAAGACCTTCCAAACTCCCTTGATTAATGCACGAATCAGGAGGAGTAGTAGACAAAAGGGGGAGTCTACTATATATGTAATATTGGTATGTTGTGCTTTTTCTTTCACCTAAGGTTTTATTTTTCCCATTGGGTTTTGTTCCTTGGTGTAAGGTTTTAGTGAGGCAACGGTTTATACCATCCTACTCTTCCAACTCTCATGATTAATGTACGAATCTGAAAGAATATTAGACTAAAGGAAAAGTCTATCTATTGCAAAGAAACTGGTGCGTTGTACTCTTTCCTTCGTCATATTTTTATTTTTCCCACTGGGTTTTAATTTTGGCGTAAGGTTTTAACGAGACAACAGTTGTGCACCATCACTCCTTTGACTCGGCACAAGGGGGAGTGTTGTAGGATAAATGTGCCATCGTCTAATGGATATGACGATATAGATAGAGATAAACATATTAGAGATAGGTTAGAACTATTATCTCTTGTAGTTATCTACTTGTATCTCATCCCTATTTAAAGGGCTTATAATTAATGAGAATAACAGATCTCTTATCTCTCTTTCTTGTTGTTCTATATTACTTTCTCCTTTAACATAGTTTACTTTTATTTACTAAATATCGTAAATATTAAAACCAAAAAATCTCCCAAAATCAACAAAAAAAACGAAAAAATTCCTCGAAATCGATAGAGCTTAAAAATCTAAAAAACAACTTCTGAAATCGACCAAAAAAATTAAAAAAAAATCCCTTGAAATCAAGCAAAAAATTTTAAAAATCACTTGAAACGGTATAATTGAGTTAAAAACACAAAGAAAGATATTGACTGTTAGTAAAAACGACGTAAAGACACGTCGATAGAAATCGTATTTTTTATAATAAAAAAATTATATGTTGTATGGTGCCACCGTATCAAAAAAAAAATTGGGAACCGTTCCTGGAACTTTGTATTCATACCAAATGCCCCTTTGTTATTCATACTCAACGTGCATGCCGAGGACAAGTGTCACGCTCTCCTTTATCCTCAAGTTGGTAATTAAAAATGAGTTTGCATTTGAACTTGTCACTCTCTCTATATATGTAATAATATTTTTACTGGTCTTTTAAAATATCTATCACGAGTATAGTACATGCAAATATATATATATATATAGGGGAGGGATCATATGAGAACACTACAAATTTAAAGGAACAAAGGAACTTATTTGGAACCACATAGGATGTGGGTCTCACATAATATTAAATCATAAATGATTTAGTATTATATGGGACCCACATCATATGTGATCCACAATACTCCCTTTGTTCCTTTAAAAATGTAAAGTTCTTATTTGAACCTTCCTCTATATATATATATATATGTAGAGGAAGGTTCAAATGAGAACTTTGTAAATTTAAAGAAATAAAGGAACACCTTGTGGACCACATATGATGTGGGTCTCACATAATATTAAATCATTTCTGATTTAATATGATTTAAAATTAAATCAGAAATGATTTAATATTATGTGAGACCCACATCATATGAGTTCCACAAAGTGTTCATTTATTCCTTTAGAAATGGGTGGTTCTCGTATGATCTCTCCCCTATATATGTGTATATATATGTATATATATATAGGTGCGAGTTCAAATGAGAACTCAAATTTGATTGTGAATGTGAGGACAAATGAGAGCGCAACAGGTGTCATATTCAGACTGAATAATCAAAGAAATATTCAGACTGAATAAACATTATTCTGACTGAATAAATATTATTCAGACCGAATAAATACTATATTCAGTCTGGATATTTCTTTGATTATTCAGTCTGAAAAATCTACATTCAGACACGTGTCAAGCTCTCATTTGTCCTCACGTTCATAACCAAATTTAAGTTCGCATTTACGACTTACATACCAACTGATAAATGTATCAAAATACAAGATAAATATTGATCCTATTAATATACAAATAATACTCAATAAAAGTGATAATCAATGGAATATGTTATCGCTCTTATAAAGCAACTTAAATTCATAAAATAAAATTAAAAATGACAAAATAAAGATATATAACACTACATGAATAAATTTCTCGTCTTATTAGAAAATGTATTAAATCAAATGTTGCATTCATCATGTCTCTATGTACAAAGCTCATAAACCATCAACTAACCCATAGAGTATACTCAAATCAGTATCATACATAATTGCATTATAAGTTTTTTTATTACAATAATATATATATATATATATATATATATATATATATATATATATATATACATACATATATACATATATATAGGGCGGGTTCAAATGAGAACTTAAATTTGATTGTAAGCGTGAGGACAAATAAAAGCGCGACGCATGTCATGTGCAGACTGAATAATCAAAGAAATTTCAGAACGAATATAGTATTTATTCGGTCTGAATAATGCTTATTCTGTCTAAATAATGTTTATTCTGTCTGAATAAACATTATTCAGACCGAATAAATACTATATTCAGTCTGAATATTATTTTGATTATTAAGTCTGAATAATATACATTCAGACACGTTCAAAAACAAATTTGAGTTCGTACAAGACTTTCATCTCTCTCTCTCTCTATATATATATATATATATACACACACACACACACATATATATATATATATATATGATAATCAATGAGAACTGCAAATATACTATAAACATGTGAAAACTGATACAAAAAATATTTTTTACATGATTTTTCCATCAAAGTCTATGATTTAAGATATTTTTCACATATGTTTGTTTTCACCCTATAAAAAAATTCAAGGTGATTTTTTTTGATTCACTTAATGAAATGAAAAATACACGTAAAAAATATTCACGTGGTCAACAAATACATGTGGAACTATCATATTATGAAATAAATATATGTGAACAATATCTTAAAACCTAGCGCCTGATGAAAAAATATCATGTAAAAAATTAATTTAAATCGGTTTTTACGGATTTATAATTTTTTTGTGGTTTTCGCTTGATTTAACCTCTCTCTCTCTCTCTCCCTCTCTCTCTCTCTCTAGATATATATATATATTAAATTTTAAATACAAATCATGTCATTCATGCAAATCAATCTCAGCCATCCATCTATTTGTTTCACAATGTGTTACTTTGCTTCATATTTATTTGGTTCACATTGTAAAACTTTTTACATGTAATTTTTGTTTCACAAACAAGCTAAAAAGTTGACATTGTGAAATATATATATAGAAGAAGGTTCAAATGAGAACTTTGTAAATTTAAAGGAACAAAAGAACCCATTGAATGAGATATGATTTTTTAATGTGTGAGAACCACATCATATGTGGTTCACAAAGTGTTCTTTTATTTCTTAAAAGATGTGGTGTTCTTGTATGATCCCTCTCTATATATGTGTGTGTGTATGTTAATCAATATTTTAAATCCTAGTATCAGATAAAAAAACCTCACATAAAATAACTCATGATACACAGATTCTCAAAATTATCAAAATTTCATGGGTTCTAAACTGTTTATATATATATATATATATAATTTTCTATTTGTTTATTGTCTTTATTCGTGTTGATATATATGAAAGAAATTTTCAACTATTTTTCTTATGGAATAATAGTGAAGTTGTTCTTCTAAACTATTTATACAGTTAAAATTTCAGATTGTTAATGAGACCGATGAAGCAAGCAGAGCAATTATTGTTGGAAGGATGAAGCATAACTACTATTATTTCAATATGTTCTAAGTTAATCACAATATTTAAACAAATATATGCAATGAAGTCTTCTGTTATGATTTTATTTCTTAATCATTTATTTACAATAATAACAAAATGAAAATAAAAATTATCATTCAAAACTAATATCATTAATTAATTATTATGATTGGCAAATGAAGATAATTTAACTTCATTTGTTATATCGATCATTTGATAATTATCATCATTCTAAAATGAAATGGTGGTGTACGAATCACTTTCTCATTATTTGATTTCATAAATAAATTATTTTAATAAATATTCAAAAATCCATAATTAAATACTAATTTTATATTCAATTATATATTTTTAATTTGTACTAAAATATATTAATGTAGTAGATATCTTTTGGTAATGAGAATAATATAAAATAGAGGCTGATTCATTGAGGAAAACATTTAAAGATATAATCTAAAATATTATTTTACATATATTTGTTTTTAATATAATATTTATGGACTTAATCATAATATTTCATATGTTTACAATATGAAACAAGCTCAATCAAATAAGAAAAACATTTAAAGATATAATTCAAAATATTATTTCACATATATTTATTTTATAATATAACTTTATAGACTTATTTATACTATTTCATAGTTTTTGTTTTACAATCTCAAATAACAATTTATGTTTACTATCCTCGAAATTTTATAGATTTTCGTTTAATTATCTGTTCGTCAAATATAGTATAATTATTTATAAAATGATTGATAAAAGGTTTATACAATCTTTTTAACTTTAATTATATATCGGATTTAACCAATATTTTTGAGATAAAAAAATCCCCAAATCAACATGGAAACGTCCAAGATGAACAAGAAAACATCAAAGTCAAACAGAAGAATATGTGTCTATATATAATATTATTATATATACATATATTACAAAAACATAAAAAAAAACAATTATTTTATCTTGAAACAAAGACGACAAATTCACACATCATGTAAGCATTAAATCTTGAACCTCGTGTTTAAAGATTTCCTTGATATACCGATTGGATTAATAGGGGTAGAAGTATGTGAAAATTAACAACCCCGTTTTACACTTGATCACACGATTCTAATTAATTGATGATAAAATTAATTAAAGAAGAGAAATTAAAAAAAACCCTTTAAATTTAAGATCTAAAAACTATATATATATAATGTAAGTTTCAAGAATGCTCACTAACTAGCTAGCTAGAAAGAGAGCATATGATGATGATGTACAAAAAGACGATAATAACCTTCTTGATTATGGGTGCATGGTGTCGATGCCAACGGCGTTATGCTGGTGCGAAGGACCTGACGGTGGTATTGGCACCGCCTTAGGAAGAAGGCCATTGAAGGTGGCGCCACCACCACCGTTGATGATCACATGCTTGTCACGTGACATTCTTGGCCTCATTGCCTTGAAGAATTGTGTGTTTCTTGTTGATGACCCTTTTGTTTTGGCAACAACGGATGAAGATATTAGCATAAGCAACAACACTACCCACATGATCAAGATCAACAATGAAGAAGGGTAGTTTGGTCTTTTCACCATTCCCATCTCCCCAAGCTTTACCATTTTCAGAGACAGATGTGGTGGAGTTTATGGAAGCAGGAGTCAAAAAGAGGGTTTTGGAGGGTGTGGGTGGGTGGGTGGGGGGTGGGGTGGGGGGTGGGGTGGGGGGTGGGGGGTCTGGAAAGATAGAAAGATTTGGTGTGTGTGTGTGTGTAAACTGTGTATGTGTATGGAGATGACTTGTGTCTGAAGAATAAGTAATAAATAGCAAATGAGACATGGGAGGGGGTGGAAACATGGCTCATTAAATGATGGGCCATTCTATTCAAGACTTTCTCCACACCTTTTGTTTTTCAAATCTTGGATTCATAAATATCATATTTTATTTTGTTTTCATATATTAGATATATCTCATATATTTGAGGAAACATTTGTAAATGTTACCAACAAATTTTGTATAATTTATGTAATTTAATTAACATTTGAGGTATCTATAATTTAATATTGATTTTTAATGGTTTATGTATGAAAATTAATATTATTAACAAAGTAACAGATTTTGGATCAAGACGGTATTATTAATATCTTGTAATTAAAAATTGATAAGTTATGTTTCACCTTACCCTACACTAATTCTACAAGTATGCATAACAGGATCGAGGCAAAAATGCAGTGTCGGATCCAAGTTGTGGGGCTTCGAGATAAAATCAATCAATATCTCATTAGATCTTAAATTATAATTTGGTGATATCCTTGAAAGTAACTTTCCTCTTTTAATAATTAAAATTCAAAAGTGTTAATTACAAATATGGTTCATATGGTTTAGTGGTCTTTACAAACTTGGTCCTTAAGTTTCATTTATTACGAAATCTGATTCGTCGTTAACTTGTTTGTAACAATTTGGTCTTTCACTCTAATGACCATCAACTTCTTCCGTTAATCTTTAGGGAATTTTCGTCCTTTTATCTTTTTTGACATGTCCTACTGTTTTTATTTTTCCCGAATTTGTTACCACTCTATAACACTTACACACAATGTTAAACACACATATACATTGTTAGCACACACATACACAGAGTAAGAAAAACTCTAAAAAGAACAAAAAAAAAACCAAATCTGGGTTTTGTTTTTGGACATATATAACCCTCATGTGAGTTCGTATTTAAAAAAAACCAAATATGGATTTTCTTCTAAAGCTGCGAGGGAGGAGGGAGCACTACTAGAAAATTGAGTATTTTCAACGGAAATTAATTTTCAACGGAAAATGTCGTTGAAAATTTTCTACGAATTTTAGAGGATTATTGACAGAACATAAATTTTCTACGAATTTTCAACGAATTTCCGTTGAAAATCTCTCACAAACATATATGCATTTTCAACCAAAACATTTTCAACGGAATGTCTCGTCAAAAAGTTTTTGGTTGAAAATGCATTTTGTGAGAGATTTTCAACAGAAATTCGTTGAAAATTCGTAAAAAAATTATGTTTTGTCAATAATGCCTCTAAAATTCGTAGAAAATTTTCAACAACATTTTCTGTTGAAAACTTTCGTTAAAAATACTAAATTTTCTAGTAGTGGAGGAAATGGAGAAAGGGAAGAGGATTCAATAGACGAGGTGAGGGCTGGTGGTATTTGCGAGGGAATGGGGTGGTGAATGGTGATTGTGGTGTTCGTAAGAGGTGGGTGGAGGTTACACTAGAGGGAGAAAAGTTATCAATTAGGAGGAGGGGTACCAATCACGTCGGATGTAGAAGGAGAACAACGAGTGTGTGTTCACGTCCACACGCACACGAGAGAGAGAGAGAGAGAGAGAGAGAGAGAGAGAGAGAGAGAGAGAGAGAGAGAGTTAAAAAAAGAAAAAAAATGATAGATACTTTTAAAAAATTGTTAAAATTAAAATGACCATTTTAGGCCTCATTTTAAATTGAGTTAACAGAAGAAGTTAACAATCGTTAGGTGTGAAGATCCAAATCGTTACAAACATTCAAAACACAAGTCTAATTGTGTAATATATGCAGTAAATATAGTATCATAAAAACAACTAAACCACAAGGACCAAATCCGTACCTAATTCAAATTGAAAATCACTATAATGCTTATTGTCATCTTGTTTATCAAATCTTTATCTTATTTTGAGTAAATTACAATACTTTTTATTTGTTGTTTGTTAAAAGTTATGACTACTATTTATGTGGTTTTGAAATTACGGTTTTTGTTCCAATGGTTTGTAGTTTATTGTAGTTTTTGTTTTTAAAACTAACTCCATCAATACTTTACCGTTAAGTTTAAAGGACGAAAATAACAATGAAATGTAAACCATAAGAAACACTATAAATTATAACTTAAATAAATAAATAAAAATCAATTAATTATAAAATATAAAGGTAAAAATTGTAATTTTAAAAAGGAAAAGATAAATTAATAATTTTCTACGATTCACAGGCACTAAAAACATAGTTTATTCATTTTTTTTTCCTCTGATTTTTTTAAATATACACACTTTATAAAAAGGCAAACTTTATATATCAAAATGAATAGTACATTGTTTCCTTCTTTTGGAAAAACCTATTTTAGAATAACTAAATCTTGGAAAACGTACCATATATCTTATGCAATTGAAAATAAGAAAACATATTATGTTTTTCATACAATTAAAAAAACAAAAGTAGAAAGGAGTTAGACGATTAATTTGCAAGAAGTATATACGAATGGGCAATGGCCAAGTCACATTTAATTTAATCACATCTGATATAAAGCATATCGTGTTGATTGCCATAGCATGGATGACTTCCTTACGATCTTGGTTACGTTGACTAAGGGGCCGTTTACCAAACGCTTATCCGGGTAAGTGTTTACCAAGCTATATTACCTTATCGAGGAATATAACAAGTATCAAAATCTTACCCGGTAAGAGCAAAGACATGGAAAACAATGACCACGAGTCTTACCCGGGTAAGTGACTACGACGACTCTTACCACGGTAAGCGCTTACCGGGTACATTGTTGCATACGATGCCGTTTTTGTTGACTAAAATATCACCCGGAAAGTAAGTGATAGTGTTAAATTTTGTCAGTAAGCACTTACCCGGATAAGATTTGGTAAACGGCCCCTAAGTCGTTTGTTTCCTTTGAAGGTAGTGTATCAGTTCCCATATGGTTTTACTCTGTAATTATATGTGATCCGACGCTTCTCATATATTGATTGGCTTCTTGCATGATCCTCCATCTAAGACACCATACTATAACTTTATGATGAAAAAAAATTTGTAACTATTTCACCAAAAAAATCCCTCTTAAAAAGATCATTAACTATCTTGTCTTAAAATTCTTGTCGTTTACAAAATCTTATCCGGGTAAGTGCTTACCGGCAAAATTTAACACTATCACTTACTTACCGGGTGATATTTTAGTCAACAAAAACGGCATCGTATGCAACAATTTACCCGGTAAGCGCTTACCGTGGTAAGAGTCGTCGTAGTCACTTACCCGGGTAAGACTCATGGTCATTGTTTTCCATGTCTTCGTTCTTACCGGGTAAGATTTTTGGTAGTTGTTATATTCCTCCGATAAGGTAATATAGCTTGGTAAGCACTTATCTGGGTAAGCGTTTGGTAAACGGCCCCTAAGTCATGACATTACTCTAAAAGTAGCAATTACATAATCAATTGGTCCCAAAGTAAACTTAATCTCATAGTTTACAGTGGAATAAAACTAACTACTGAGATTTATTACAAGTAGCGTCTCACTTCTAGCTTCTCGGGCTCACAATTTTCCCTTCCCTTTACTCGTACTCTCTATCACGTGCCTTCCTGAAAAGGTTTTCAGTTTTATAAAAGAGAGGGTTAGACCATAAGGCCTAGTGAATGCCTAAAAAACAACAGTTAATATGCATGACAATTATGAGAGAAAACAATTAGTCATGAATATTAACTCACACTTTAAACACACTTTTCATGTACCTGTTGCAACGGTATTTCAAACTTTTGTCACACACACCGTGACTAATTTTGATCACACACACCATGATCATTAACGGACACACACCGCCCAAAAAAGTCGGGTATACACTTCCCGTATTTGAATGGTTTAAAATATGCAAATTTAAAACATTCATTTATATAGTTTAGCACACGAAGGGAACTCACCTGAATTGCCAAGCCGCTTAACACACTTCCAACTACGATTCCACCAACCGAACACCTGATTTAGATCAATCAACTACGAGTTAATGACCCAATTATACTTCTACACATCCCACCTATAAACCCCCTAGGCTAGGATACCACATAACACTTCCAATTAACCTTTAATCAAAAACTCAACAAAATTGAAACAGTGAGTTACGCGACTTGCCGTACAACTTGAAGCCGCGGGAAAAGTCGTGGGACTCACTGTTGTCCCTGCACTTTCCTACTCAAACAACAAAACCCCAAATCCTCATTTTCTACCATTTTTATTGCGTAACTGGTACAGAGCTTATCCCAAACATATATAAATCAATCATAGACATCAATCAATCCATTTCATCCATTGATTCTATGGATTGGCTCTCACATAGATGAAATCATTGTCATCCATGGAGGTTTTTCATCGATTTCAAACCCTTGGAATGAAATATGATTCATAAAACTTGAAGAATACAATAATACCAATTGTAAAAACTCAAACATTGATTTTAGGGACTTCCATTAATCATTCAACAACTCAAAACATAAAACCCCAACTCTTTGATCATCTATTTGCCTACACATTGCAAGAAGATGAAGATGATGAAGTCTTATACCTGAGATTGATTGTTGAATCCTTTGTTCCTTTGAAACTCCTTCTCTTCTCCTCAAAATCGCACCAAGCAAAACACACGCAAGCTCACACACTAAAATCAGCCGTATTCTCCGAGAAATGAGGGTTTCTCTCCTTATTTAACCCACTTTCCACACTTTACATCTTCGGTCCCTCAAGTTTAGAGGGTTAGGCTCCAACCATCCAAATTGCACATTCCTTTACAAAACGATATTCCGGAATATTACAAGAGTAGAGGTGATTATTTATGGTTAACATTTTTTTGTTCAGTGAGCCTAATATAGCAAACTGAAACATGCTTTTGCGCGATTAGGAACATGCTCGTGCCCCGCCCTTTGAGCAGTTCGGACTTACCCAAGGGCGCTAAAGTCTTTTACATTAAAAAAAAACTTACTTAGAATCATAAATTATATGAACTCATTGTCTTTCCCACTTTAAATAAGATGTAAAAATATACCAATATGTATATCGTAAAGAAATTAGTTTAACAAAATATTAACTCATCAACCTTTAGAATGCGGGTTTTTCTACAACAAAATAATTAACTACCTAAAATTTTAGTATCAAGTTTGAGACGTATTATATGACATCAAATATAGTATATATTTGGAAGACAATTGGTACAATATTGGGACTCAAAGCAATTTTTTACCTTTTTAACAAAAAAATGTTAAAATATTAATTAATATGAGTTTTAATTAATTAAAATAGCATACCTGGATTTTTTTCATCGTTCGAGCCCGCTCATTAACTTTAACAGTCAAACCTAGGCTCACCCATTATTTAAAGAATGATTGGTCAACCTTGTTTTTATAATGGGTCATGTCGACGGGTCTAGCATGTCATACCGTCCGTGAACATGGATAGTAGGTACTGGAGATGGCCAAATTGAGTTTGGCCCATGACTGATTAGGACATGTATGGCCCGACGAGCTGGGACTAGCTACGTGTTTTATAGAACCTTAAGGCCCAATCCAACCTGAGACTAGCAGATTTTCCAAAAAAAAATCAAGTTTCTAAAAAAATATAAGAAAAAGTTTAGAAAACCCAACGAACTATTTAATTTTAAATAAATAAATCTCTAAACTATTTTTTTAAATATTTCAACATTAAATATATTATTAAAACATTCAATACAATTAATAATTATTACTCGTATCTACTAAACATTTAATTTAAAGATATTTCACTAGCTAGTAGGAAGAACAAAAATTAATTTCTTTCTCCAAATAATATATTTAGAGAACTCTTCATATTCTTTTGAACTTCATCCTCTAGTTCCTCTATTTTATAAAGGTTTTGGAAAATCTATTGCTAAAAAAAGGGAAATGTTTAAAAAAACCCAACAAACTATCTTATTTTGAATGGTTAAGTTCTTAAACTATTTTTTTGATTGAAAAAGTCCTTAAACTTTCTTATTTTGAATGATTAAGTCCTTGAACTATTGATTTGAATGGAAAAACCATCAAAATTTCTTTTGAATGATTAAGTCCCTAAACATTTTTTTGAATAAACAAACCATTCTTTTGAAAATTAGTTACCTACAAATTCTTTTAAAATAAGTTACTTGTGACTGACTGAAAATGTTTTTAAGTAAAATAAACCCTATGCAATTAAAACCCCTAGGAAACAATGGTATCTCTCCCCCCTCGTCAACTCCCCAATACCCCAACGTTATCTGTTTTCCATTTCGTCTAGCACGTTGTTGGACCCTGCCATCGATCTTCCTCTTTTTAATCTATTTTTAATCATCATAAGAGAGATAATCAAAAGATAACCGATTAAAGTTAGTTTATTTATGTTTAAAAGTTGTAAGTAACCAATTTTTAAAATATTGATGGTTTAATGTTTTTAAAAAAAATTCAAGGACTTAATCATTCAAAATAAAAAAGTTTAATGGTTTTTCTATTCAAAATGAGAAAGTTTAATGGTTTTTTCGTAAAAAAAATAGTTCAAGAACTTAATCATTCAAAATGAGAATATTTAATGTTTTTTTCATTCAAAAAATTAGTTTAAGTACTTAATCATTCAAAATAAAATAGTTTATTGTTAAAGGAAAAACGAAAGAGAATAACAAGAAAGAGAGAGAAGAGATCTGTAATTCTCATTAATTATAAGCCCTTTAAATAGGGATGAGATACAAGTAGATAACTACAAGAGATAATAGTTCTAACCTATCTCTAATGTGTTTATCTCTATCCATATCGTCATATCCATTAGACGATGACACACTTATCCTACAACACTCCCCCTTGTGCCGAGTCAAAGGAGTGATGGTGCACAACTGTTGCCTCGTTAAAACCTTACGCCAAAATAAAAACCCAGTGGGAAAAATAAAAATAGGACGAAGGAAAGAGTACAACGCACCAGTTTATTTGTGTTGGGTCACCGATGATTTGGTGATGAACCACCTTCCTTTATATGAATGAATTTTTACAGGTTCTTTTGAAGGTCTGAAATATGCTTAAAGTATTGAAGAGTCAAAGACTATTCAATCAAGGGGTTGTACATCAAAAAGTGGAATTTTGGATGTATCAACCAACTTCAATATTCAGACCATCTTGCCAAGTCAAGATTGGGTCACCAATATAGTGGGTCACCGATGGTACACTCAAAAGTCATCAAAAGTACTAAGGACATCAAATAAGATGAGGTCATCAAGTTTGATGTCATGGTCACCGACACTATGATCTTGGTCACCGAAATTGCGGGTATATTTTCTAAGGTACGTGATATCAACTCACAAGGGTATACACTTTTGTCACTTAGTGAAAGAAGAAGTTATCAAGCAAAGTGTACACTTATCAACTCCAGCCTTATAAGGTATCCACCGATGTGATACATAGTGAGATGTATCACTTAGCAATTTCAAAGAGATAAGTTCTTGACTCACATCAATTGCAAGACACGTGAGCCGGCAGAACTTGGGCACCCAAGCCTTAATTAAAGACATTCTCTTTATTCTTATAAAAGGAATATTTGTCTTTTAGCTAAAAGGCTTGATGGGACTTCACGAGCATGAAGAAAAGAAGATAAAGTTATCGACATTACGTGCTACAAGGAATGGTTCATCCATTATTCTAGTACAAAGGAAGTGGTCTCTTCCTTTGTCCATCGAATAATCTTCCGGACTAATGAAACCTTGACGGTACTCGCTTGCATCCCATGCATGGACACTATAAAAGGAGATGAAGTCCTTCCCGAAATCTGCGCTTTCAACAAATCTTTGAGTGATTATTTGTTTGATCGTGTAATGGCAAATGTGCTATAATTATTGTTTTAACTTGCTTAGTGTAATAGTTAATTACATTGTCTGTGTGTTTAGTTTGATAGAATAGATACACTTTTGTTCTTTTCCGCATCAAACTATCTGTGTGTAAATTTTTAATATTTATATTAAAAAATTTAAAAAGAGTATATTCTGTGTGTTTTATATTCAACCCCCCCTTTTACAAAACCCTCTCTTAGTTAGCCATCTCTCTTTGGGGACTAAATCTGGGTCTTTGGTATCCCAAAGACTCAGGTTTCGATCTCATCGGGTACTCTGATTCTGATTTTGCAGGTTCAAAAATAGACAGAAAGAGTACAACTGGAAGTTGTCAGTTACTTGGTGGAAAGCTTGTGGTGAGTCAAGTAAGAAACAACATTCGGTGTCTACATCTACTGCTGAAGCAGAATATGTGGCTGCTGGAAGTTGTTTTGCACAAATATTGTGGATGAAAAATCATTTGTGTGATTACAATCAGATTTTCTCAAAGATCCCAATAATGTGTGACAACTCAAGTGCAATAGCCATTGCCAACAACCCTGTGCTTCATTCAAGATCCAAGCACATTGATATTAGGTATCACTTTATAAGAGATCATGTCTCTAAAGGTGATGTGGAACTTCATTTCATTCCCACCGACTATCAACTAGCTGATCTATTCACAAAGCCCGTTGATGAAGCAAGGTTCAAGTTCCTCATTGGCGAATTAGGTATGATAAATATAGACTAACATATACATATATATTTATATATTATGTGTATGTATATATGATAATACATTTATGTATGTTATATATATATATAATATATATTTATATATTTACATGTTTATATATATTTATATATTATATGTATATATATATTATATTCATTTATGAATATTATATATTTATATATACTATATTTTTATATAAGTCATATAATAATACATTTATATATTTTATAACTTATATATATTATATATGTTATATATATATATAAGTAAATAAAGAAAAATAAAAGGAAAATAATTTATATATATATATAAACCTAAAATGTCGGTGACTAGGTCACCGACGGTACTCTCTTTCTCTCTCTCTCTTCTCTCTCGTAAAATCCCTTCCCCAAAACCTTAAGCCTAAAAACCACCAATCCACCACCGATAGACGCCGACGGTAACCACCGAAGAGCCGCCGACGGTGGCTGTGTGCCCACCGACGAGCCACCGACGCAACCACCATCGCCAAGCCACCGACACCCACCGACGGCGACACCACCGTAGTCACCTTCCGACGAGCCACCGATACTCCCATCTGTGCTCTAGCCGCCGACGTCACCGAGTCGAACCACCGAGATCTATCATTGAAGCCACCGACGGTCACCGTGTATCCACCTTCCGACGATCTTTGAAGCCGTGTATCCACCGACGGTCACCGTGTATCCACCGACGGTCACCGTGTATCCACCGAGTCGAACCACCGTGTATCATTGAAGCCACCGAAATCTTTCTCTCACTAGCCACCGACGTCTCTCTCTTATACAAGCCACCGACGTCTCTCTCTCATACAAGCCACCGACGATTGTCCACTCACCAAGGTAACCTTTTCAAACCTTTCACCTTCTTAACCCTTAAAAGATAACTCTTGACTTACCATTCTTGATAAGCAAGATTATTTGTTCTTATCCCAAATGACATCATCAATGTCAGACCATGCGCCGAATTCAACTCTAAAACCCTTAGAATTCTGACCTTTCAATCACCAAAAATAATCATTATTTTTGAAAGTTGAAATTTCCCTCTCATATATAACCTCTTCCCCCACTACTTCACCACCTTTCTCGCACCCACTCTCTTTCTCCTTCAATAGCAAGAACTTCAAACCTGCAACTCCCATCTTCTTCAATGGCTTCTCCTTCAAAGACCTCTTCTGAAGAACAAACCATGACTTTTGGATCCCTATCCTTTCCTGCATGCAATTATTTTGGAAGAATAGGAGTTGACAATGCTCATCCAGAATACAATGATGTTTCTTTGGTTTCTTGCAGATGCCCTCTTCAATATGCAATCACAGCAAAACCCAAAATGAGTAAGTTTCTTCTTGGAAACTTTTGGTTGACTTGCACATTTGATGCCTCTTCGGATCAAATTCTTGCATCTGTTCTAAGTAATGATGAACATGATGTGATCTTCAATGTGGAAGATGTTAGAAGCATTCTCAAGCTTCCTGTTTATGATTCCTATGAACCATTCCCTCTTGGTAATGAACATCAAATGGTGGTTGATGTGTTAAACTACTTGGAAGAGAAGAAGGGATCAAAGTCAAAGGGTCCAGGTACTTTATTGCGCAAAAACATGGGAAGTATTTGGAACTTCTTCTTTCTCATCGATTCGTACACGAGCAAGAAGACGAATGGTCCGGATCGGTCACCTTCTCAAGTAACCGAGGGCGCACATGCTCTTATTTTTCGAGAGAAAAATAGATTATGCCGACTATTTTTTTAATGAAATGATCTCTCGTTCTCACCCTCCGACGTCCTCGGGTACCCCTTCCAACGACTTTTCTCTCTTATTATTCATGCAAAGTTGGCGGATAAATTAGAGAAAAGAGATGATATCGTATATGATCTCCTCTCCACCAAGTGGGTAACGGATCATGAAAAATCTTTGTCTTAGCATCGTACAACCCTCTCGGACCTTCTATGGTTGAGTTTGCAAGGAATGCAATTCTTGCTTGGGGAGAGAATGAACCGGCGTCTTGGAACTTCGGGTATGTCTTCTACCCCCTCTTGTACCTAGAGTCAGTGTGCCCAAATCTTTTAAGAGATCCAAAGCGTCGGGCACATCTACCTCCGCACCCACCGATGCTACGAATCCGAAAAGAGCCTTTGGCTTCCCCCCAAGCATCCAAATCCCATAGCGGAGAACTCTAAGCCCCCCAAAGACTTCCTCGAAGAAGTCTAAGGGAACCCAAAGGGTTAAAACGCATGATCCATCTGCGGCTCCCCAAAAGCCCGGTAGATGTTGAAAAGATCCTCACAAAACCAAGGAACACTCATCCATACCTAGCTCCTCCGGGCCACTCTCAAAAGGACTTGGTTGTAAATAGGGACACCCTCTTATTCCTTCATCAACTTTCTCCTTAGTTGATGAAGATGACTGGAGTCTCCCATCCAAGGTACCTCTTCTCCACCCCTAGAGCTCTCTCGGCTCCGTGTCCACACTCACGTGAGAGTGCACCACAACCGAGGTGCATTTGATGGAGCAACCCTCTTTCTTGATTTTCGATGTCCGACACTACTCCTTGGACAGTACGTCTCCCGTACATGACAAGGGTGTGGAAGGAACCCATTACCGAGGAATCCCCTCAAAGACACTCTCCTAAGAGTGTCTCCCCTCATCTCTAAATCCCCCCAAGAAAATCTACGGAGTTTGGTGGATTATTCTTCCCGGTGATGATAATGATCTTGATCAACCACCAAAAGCCTCATCCCTCTGCTCCCATGTCTTCAAAGCAAGGGAATGACCTTCTACGAGCTTTCACCACCTTTACCAGTGATACTATCAAAAGGGTGGAGGCTTTAGAAGACCATGCATCAAAGGAAATGGAAAGAATGGCTTCACTTTCCTCTTCTCTCAGATCTAACATAGAGGAGTTGTCGGTGAGTCACCCAACCCTAATGACATGTTTAGATCTCCTACATATGGACGTCCTTGATCTTCAGCAAGGATTCTCTTCAAGCCAAGCTTCTGTGCTTTCATCCATTCGGGATCTTCGAAGCACCTCTTCTCAGCAAGCCACCGATATCTCTACTCTTATTGCAAATCAACAGGCAATAATGGAGTCTCTCTCAAATCTACACACCAAAATTGATAAAGTTCCAACCTCTTCTCCAACGGTTGAACTTGATATTGGTGGAGTCATTCTTCAAGGACACTGACAGGTTTGTCCTTCAAAGGGTAGAGAAGAAACTTGGGGTCTGCTCGATATGGAACGGGTAAAAGAGTTTCTCTCTTCAGTGGGTTTCAAGGGTTCAACCACTGAGGGGGAGAAAAATGTGAAGACCTCTACAACAGCAGCCAAAGCCGCCGACGTCAGCATGCCAGCCGCCGACGTCAGCATGCCAGCCGCCGACGCCAGCCATCCAGCCACCGATGTGGCCTCTCAAAATCAGCCAGCCACCGACGTGGCAACCACCAAAGTGGCTCTTACAACCACCGATGGTGGTATGGTCACAGAGGTGGTCCCTGTTCCTTTGGTACCCGAGAAGCGAGAACGTTGGAGGAGAGTATCGATGCTCGGCCTTGAAGCGAAGAAGAAAGAGGAGAAAAGAAAAAGCCAAAGGAAAGAAGCCTCTTTCTTTTGAAGAGCAAAAGGAAGAAAAGAAGAGAAAGAAGAAGATGAGAGATCCTCATGCAGACACTCTCAGACTTCAGCCTGCCCCAGCACTCACCGATCCTCTTGGGGTAATTCTCTCTGAGGCTGAAAGAGAAGAAGCTATCAAGGCTCAGCTTGAGTATGATCAGACTAATGTACTCAAGCTAGCTCATGATGAATCTGTTCATGCCAAAGTCACCGATGCAATTCAAGCTCAAAAAGATGAGCTTGAAAATATAAAAGAAATGCGGAAAATTTCAAAATTGGTTGATAAGGCCAAGAAGGCAATGGAAGTAGAGTGGTTTAAAAGGAGATTGAAGAACAGGAAGGATGATTCCAAGATTATTAATGCTACCATCCAACCTCCAACCAAGAATTCTCCCAAGTTACTTATCACCCTTAAGAGAGCTGATACTTTATCAAAAGTATATGAAGGTCGAATGGTTGGAAGTTCTTGGGATAGTGAAGTGGATGGAAGTTGGTAAATGCATCTCCAAAAGCAAAAGCAAGTACAAAGGAAATTTGACTTAATATTCTCAGAAAACTCTTCATCAAGATGCTCAACATACAAAAAGAGAATAATATTCTTGTGACATACCTTGAAGCACAACAAATGTACTTCATTCAACAGGGTCTTAAAGGAGAGGTCATCACTACTCCTAAAAACAAGAAGAAAGGACATTTTGTTATGCTTCATGAAAGGGGCATCCAGATAAATGCTTCGGGTATAGATCTTTCCATTCCTACTTCTATTGCTTACCCGGAGCAAACCATGCTGACTACTCCAGAGCTTGGGGTTTTCTTTGAAGACATCTTTGGAAACATCGGTTTCTTCAGAGCATCTGACATCCCAAGGGCTCGCGGCTCCTTCTCTGCTATTCTTGGAGTGCCTCCCATTGAAGACCATGGCATCACAAGAATGATCTTGGATGAACTTAAACGAAGAGAACCCTCAGATCCATGATCTTGCAGACGTATAGTACAGTATGAACTTTATTAATCATGTACTCTGATCAAACCTATGTGTTGATTAATAAAAGTTCATACTTTTCTTCCATCCCATCTCTTGTTAATATTTTTACAAGCTTTGCACATATTTAAACTTATACTTATTTTTTCATTTATTTTATACTCTATACTGTACATACTCAGTTAAAAAAAATCAAAAAAAAAAAAAAAAAATCTGAGTCAAAAGAACCCAAAAGAAAAATAGAAAGGGTCAAAAAGAATTCTTTTCTAACCTACGAGTATCATCATCAAATAGGGGGAGATTGTTGGGTCAGATGATTTGGTGATGAACCACCTTCCTTTATATGAATGAATTTTTACAGTTCTTTTGAAGGTACGAAAATATGCTTAAAGTATTGAAGAGTCAAAGACTATTCAATCGAGGGGTTTGTACATCAAAAGTGGAATTTTGGATGTATCAACCAACTTCAATATTCAGACCATCTTGCCAAGTCAAGATTGGGTCACCAATATAGTGGGTCACCGATGGTACACTCAAAAGTCATCAAAAGTACTAAGGACATCAAATAAGATGAGGTCATCAAGTTTGATGTCATGGTCACCGACACTATGATCTTGGTCACCGAAATTGCAGGTATATTTTCTAAGGCTGTGATATCAACTCACAAGGGTATACACTTTTGTCACTTAGTGAAGAAGAAGTTATCAAGCAAAGTGTACACTTATCAACTCCGGCCTTGTAAGGTATCACCGATGTGATACATAGTGAGGATGTATCACTTAGCGAATTTCAAGAGATAAGTTCTTGACTCACATCAATTGCAAGACACGTGAGCCGGCAGAACTGGGCACCAAGCCTTAATTAAAGACATTCTCTTTTATTCTTATAAAAGGAATATTTGTCTTTTAGCTAAAAGGCTTGATGGGACTTCACAGAGCATGAAGAAAAGAAGATAAAGTTATCTGACATTACGTGCTACAAGGAATGGTTCATCCATTATTCTAGTACAAAGGAAGTGGTCTCTTCCTTTGTCCATCAGATAATCTTCCAGCTAATGAAACCTTGACAGCTGTCCACTTGCATCCCATGCATGGACACTATAAAAGGAGATGAAGTCCTTCCCAGAAATCTTACGCTTTCAACAAATCTTCGAGTGATTATTTGTTTGATGTGGCAAAGCTGTGTCTTTATAACGGTATTGTTTTAACTTGCTTAGTGTAATAGTTAATTACTTGTTATTGTGTTTAGTTTGATAGAATAGTCTGCCTGTTCTTTTCCGCATCAAACTATCTGTGTGTAAATTTTTAATATTTATATTAAAAAATTTAAAAAGAGTATATTCTGTGTGTTTTATATTCAACCTCCCCTTCTACAAAACCCTCTCTTAGTTAGCCATCTCTCTTTGGGGACTAACAATTTGCATTACATAGACTTTTCCTTTAGTCTAATAATCTCTCAGATTCTTACATTAATCATGAGAGTTAAGAAAACAAAATGGTATATAAACTGTTGCCTCACTAAAACCTTTCACCAAGGAACATAACCCAATGGGAAAAATAAAACCTTGGGTGAAGGAAAGAGCACAACATACCAATACTACACATATAGTAGACTCCCCCTTTTGTCTACTACTCCCCCTGATTTGTACATTAATCAAGGAAGTTTGGAAAGTCTCAGTATTCCTATACTTTCTATATGTTTCCCAAATATGATTTTAGTTAATGATTTGGTAACCAAGTATGTCACATTCTCCTTGCATTTTGCTTGATTCACTCAAATATATATATATGAGAGTTTGTTATTGCTAATTGTATATAAATTTAAAGCAGAATATGCTTTGTGTTATCACCCTTATCCATTTTGGGAATGAGCTTTTTGTATGAGACAAATTGATAGTTAATATCAGCAAAGACATATCAAGACAATATTTTATGTTTTTCTATAAGGGCTGGTACTTTTGCCTTTCACATTCAACGTAGGTATTGAAATTCCATTATCAATCCTATTTTAGTATTTGTAAGGGAAGTATAAGCCCACATCAATGGTTCCAAAAGATTAATTTGATATCATTCCAATGATGTTGCGTTGGCGCTGAGCTAAATCTAGCTAACGAGTTCATTGAGAGATACAATATACGGTCAAGTGTATTGTTCTAAGTACAATAATGCGCCTATTGCACTCAAATAGGGAATTCCTGCTCCCAAAGCCTCTTCGTCATCATCCTTCAGACGAAATGGATCTTTCCTTTTATCCAACACTTCGACCGATCATGGGAGTGCTAGCCGGATGCGCTTTGTCCATATTAAATCGCCTGATTATTTTCTAGACATATGCGCGGTGAATTAATATCACAAACTCGGAGTGCTAGATTAAATAGATACATAAAACCAAGTTTTCCCAAGATCTTTCATCGCAAATTCAGATTTTGAATAGAATAAAGTTTCTCTTATTCCATCAAGAGTATTTATTATGTTCATTACATCGACATATAGAGTTATGATTGAACATCTGGAACTCGTTTTCTTTATAAATACGCACGGGCACAGTTCATCGTTCTTATATCCCTTCCCAATGAAGTATTCACTTAGGCAGGTATCCATATCCGCCTATGAGCGTTTCAATTTCATGGAAAACGCATTTTGTGGTTTCTACTAATATAATGTCATCAAACACTTTTATATATCTCTTAATCTAGATCCCCATAGAGATATGTAGTAACCACATTCATGAGCTGCATTTCCCGTCCTTCAGAAATTACTAGGCTAATTAATTAGCAGAACGTTATAACGTCCATCACGAGAGAGCAAGTCTTCTCGTCATCAATCCAGGGCGTTGTGAGAAACCTTGCGCCAAAGGAGAGTCTTATACATCATGACTTAATTATTCTCATTACGCTTTTATGACAAATGATATATCTATGTCTTACGGGCTTTACACTTGGTGGGTTAGCACTACCTGACCAAATACCCGTGTATTTGTCGAATGTAATTATCCTGGATTGCTTCTATTAGGTCAATTTGCTCTTTGTTGACATTTTTCAACTGAGCATGGTTCGATGTCATAGTGCTCTATCATCTCACGAGCAACAATATATGTTAATATCATCAATGAGTATGTACGATCTGTCCATCGACTCGTATGCATTTTCATAATTCATTTGAGATTTATTTGATCTCTGGAATCAAATATTAACTTCGGAGCGTCCTCCAGTAATGATTCATAGACATAGTTTTAGTCAGAGATAATCTCATGAGAGGTTTATGTATTGATGATTAATGGTTGTGCCTTACTCACCTTTTCCTTTAGATGAGTATTTATCGAACCAAGTAGCCTCCCCCATTTCCTTTTGGGAGCCACGACCTCAACCACACCTCCACCATGTGTGATTGCAACGCACTTTCCAATGGCACTATGCCCTTGTTTAGGGACTTTTAACCTTGCGGGTATATTTGCAGCTGGTATATGTGATCTCGTCACTTCATTAAACGTATCAGGTATCGAGTCTGATTCGTTTGACTTCAACTTTACATTGTGAAGTTTGGGGATCAAAATGAGACATATTGGGAATATTCTATGACACTTCCAGTCGTTCCCATGAAAAATCCTTTTTCCTATCTCTCCCTAACGACGGGAAGACTGTCTCATCAAAGTGACAACTCGCTAACTTAGCGGTAAAGAGATCACCCGTCAAGGATTCTAATTAGCGGAAAATTGTTGGGGATTCATATCCAACATATATTGAATTTTTTTGAAGGACCCATTTGGGTGCGCTGTGGGGGCGCAATTGGCACATATACTACACAACCAAACATACATAAATGAAAAATATCAGACTTATATCCAGTTACCAACTGGTACGCATGATACTGGTTGGCTAGTAGTGGGTCTAAAAACAAATGAGTAAGGCTGCATGTGATATTTGCATAACCCCAGGGAAATGCGGGTTAATTGGTGCGCATAACCAATTCCCTATATACCATCTATATTCTTATGATGATAACTTCTATGAGACCATTTTATACATACACATGGGGTATAGAAAACTCTACATTGATGTAAATTCAAATATATATGCAATAATTATCAAATCCTTATGATGTAAATTCTCCAGCATTACAAGTCATATAGACTTAATGAGATAAAGAGGGAGGTGAGCCCTTAAACGTATAACTAGTGCTTGGAGTGCAGCATTTCATGTGGACAATAATGCGACATGCGTTCATTGTGTCGAAACCAGAACCATAAAATAATTTAATGGCCCGCATTCTGGTTGTTTATGTCCATAAATATTACCTTGTTATTCATTGTAAGAATGGAATATTTTTGTATTATGTCCTTAGCTTTAGGATGGTCTCATTCCTGTCTTGGCTAAGGATCAGGGTTTATTAAAATTCTAGGTACTCGAGAGGGCTTATTATGATGTTGGTGTTACTTCTTGTGCTGTAGAAGTCAACAGTTGCAATTTAGTTAATTAACTCATTTTGCCTTTCACTCGAAAAAGAATGCGTTAATGTGTATTTTTCAGTACATAGATCATTATGTTATGACCATGGTGTCCTACAAGGTCATGTCAAAACATATATGTGTAATTGTCCCAAAGTTCTTTATTGGTAACATAATATTATTTGATGACCTAGATAATCCACTAGTGTGACACATTAATTTCTCTAATATACGTTCCTTTCATATCATTAGAGTTGATGTACGTATATACCCATTTCCATTCTTATAATACGATTTCCAATTAATATGAATATTTTAACAAGGTTCTCATTAATATAGTCCTTTAATGACTATTAATCTTGTACTAACAAGAAAATGACAGTTCATCGTCTAAGTATTTTGGATGGAGGAGTAAATAGTAGTCTATCTTTTATCATTGTGTGGGAGGTCCCACAAAAACACTCAAGTTCTCCTCGATACATTCCAACATGGAACGGAGAATATTGAGAGTTTTGTATTTGTGATTTTGATGTATTTTTTTTGCATCTATAATAGTTAAATATTTTGTTTTTCATTAGCAAATGAAATTATTTTAATGCTTAAAATTTCAAATAAACTTATGCTCTATCAATCTTAAATTAATCTGATATAGTATATTTTCAACTTGTTCTTTTTGTATGAGCAATTCTTATCACATTTTTCTTCTTATATTGTCCATTATCTTTTAGGCAGTAGTTTCATCTCTGCTCCAAGAATTGTAAAACTCTTTTTTTTTACTCTTTTCATGACCCTTACCGTTTCCATGGTTTTGTCCATGGGGTGTATAGATGTCACCTATGTGAAATTTCCTTTAACTCACCGTCCTTTGGAGTTGTTCCGCCTCTAACACTTTCATTATTGACCACGAGAAATTTTCTTTGTCCCAACATGTTTAGTGATCTGAAATAACCTTGCTATATCTCTCAACCACTTACATTAGGTTGATGAATTTATCTAAAGGTTATACTCTAGCTCACATTGGTTCATTAATATGATTACTAGTATATGAAAGATGAAAATCTTCTATGAGCTCCTTGTCATGAAGATTGAGATGTATTTTGAGCACAACGTTTATTTGTTGAAATCAGTCATTTTCTTGTAATCGAGTGGGTTTCATTCCACTGTTTGATTAGTTTGGAAAGTACATGGTACTATACTCCTGATTTTTCTTTTCAGGGTGTCCCACTGTTCTTAGGGGATTCTAGTTAATGGTATTCCATATGAAGATTGTGACTGATGTATCGTCTCAAAAATCTCAAGATATTTACATGTATTTTAATAGGTGACTTTTAGGGTCAATATGTTTTGATGGGTTTTACATATTTGCCTATCTTATGGTACTCATGTTCTTTCGAGTCCAGATGGTTGTAAATAATGGAGAATATATGATTCTCTAAAATCATATTCTATATGCATGAAATCTCATTATCATAATGATATTGTATTTTTGTTTGTTTACATTTTCATAATACGTCATCAATATTTCAATATTTGAAAATAGATCGCAAAGACACTTTTGGATTTCCAGGTAGGAGGGGAATCACGTGGATTACTTAAGTCCCTTCAACCTTAGGGTTATTTACACCCGTTTGACAAAATCTTTCGGTGTTATGCAATTATTTCGTTTCATGAAATACATGAATAACATTAATATTTTGAGAGATTTTGCCATTAAGCAAAATAAATATTGGTTTTGACATAAAATTGAATTTTGATTTTTAACATCTTAATAGTATTTTGGACCTTTTGGTAGAAGATCAGAATACACGGGGGTTGGAAGTGTAACTTTCATTTATTAATTAAGATTGAAAATAATGAGTAGGAACTTATAATCAAGATAAGTATTTGAATAATAATTTTAACATTTTCATACAATTTTTTTAGGAGTTTTCTGCAGAAGCCAATATTTATGGAGTTGGAATTGTAACTTCCAAAAATTAATTATAGGATTGAAAATTATGAGTAGGAACTCATAATCTTGATAAACACATTTCAATAAGATAAATATTTAAAAATGATAAACATTTAAATTTCAACATATAAAAATAATTAATAAACAAATAATTGATATTGTAAACTAGTTGGATAAGCATCTAAATATACAAATACCTAGATGAACATTTAAATTGATCATCTAAATATATAAATACTATAAATTAATTGAGGATGCCTAAATAAGTAATGATATGTCAAAAAAAAAAAAACTAAATCTACTTAAATAAAACTATTTAAGCATAGTTAATCTAAACAAATGAATAAAGAAATCATAGACTAAATTAATTGCTCTAATTTAGAGATAATGACATAAAATAAATAATCACTAATTGATAATTCGGTGTAAATAATAACTTATTAAAGAAAAGATCTACAAAATTCAATTTACTATAAAAAAATTGATCATTGGAAAAATATTTTTCTTAAGACAAACGTGATCCACCAAAACAAATTTGAGTTTTTCTTTATGTATATATTTTCTTTTTAGGCTAAAAATACAAAATAAAAATCCTATATTATGCAATTTATAATTACATTGAAATAAATAACAATAAAATCATACATAAACTTAAATAATATATTATTTGATTATTTCCATAAAAACAGATAATTGTGAATTCATTTAATTCATGATGATTTTTTTTTTCAATTCACCTAAAAATTACTTGCTTTTTCTTCGATTAAAATTAGATAATTATGAACTCAATGCAGTGTTAACAACAAAAAATTATTATAGATTGAATCAGAGATAACGGAGCAACAAGCAAACAACATATCACGTTCATAAATATATAGATCAAGGCATAGAGATACTTACTTGAATTAATATAGCGAGAAGCAAGCCGTTCAACAACGTCGAGGAATGGACTGCATAATTGTTTATCGACGGACGATAATGACAATAACAATGAAATAGGAGCATCAAAGCTTACCTTAAATCGACACTGATGCCGTAAAACCCGTAGCTTCACTTCTTGACCAAATCCTCTTTTAACCGAGCAGCGTGCTGATAACGTGTTAAAGGAAAAACGAAAGAGAATAACAAGAAAGAGAGAGAAGAGATCTGTAATTCTCATTAATTATAAGCCCTTTAAATATGGATGAGATACAAGTAGATAACTACAAGAGATAATAGTTCTAACCTATCTCTAATGTGTTTATCTCTATCTATATCGTCATATCCATTAGACGATGACACACTTATCCTACAACATTTATTGAGTTTTTTCAAAGATTTCCCGCTAAAAAAATTAGCTAAAATCTCTAAAATCTTTATTTTAAAAAAATTGTTAAAAATGTTATTATATATCATGTTTGTATCCGTACTTAATATATTCATCAATGTATAACATCATATTTGTAATCAAGTTTTAATTGAAAAATAACTTAATATTTCAATACATGCTTTGATTTGATACCAATTTAATTATTTTAATCGTATAAATTAATCATGACGATAAAGTTTAACACATGATGATTTTTATATTTAATTTACTAAAAGTAGATGATAGGAATAAAACCACCGACTAATTTGGTAATAATTGCGATTTCAATAGTTTGGGTGATGTTACGTGTATAAATACAACATGCAATGCAATTTTTTCAAATATTGCAGCCAATTAGGGATGAGATCAAAGGACCCTTTTTTTGAACCGAATCGAAATCAGACTAAACTGGTATCGAATTTGTACATACGGTTCGATTTCGGTCCTTGTTTTCAGTCTTAGAAAAATTTGGTACCAACCGGTTCGGTTCAGTTCTGGTACCAATCGCATCCCTATTCGGTACCAACCGGTTCGGTTCAGTTCTGTTTTCCCAAACCGAACCGGGACCGAACCGGGACCGAACCGGAACCGGTACCGAATTTGTACACACGGTGCGGTTTTCGATCCTTGTTTTTAGTCGCAAAAAAATCAGTACCAACCGGTTTGGTCCCGGTTCAAATGCGAATAAAATTTGGTTGCGAACATGACAACAAAAGAGAGCGCGACATGTGTCCATTCAGTCTGAATAACTAATGTGAAGTTCATCTATTATTCAGTATGAATAACATGCATTCAGAGTGAATAACACCACAACCAGTCTGAATATGTTCAAACTGAATGAGACACGTGTCGTGCTCTCCTTTGTCCTCACATTCATAACCAAATTTGAGTTTGCATTTGAACCCACCCCTATGTATGTATGTATGTATGTATGTATGTATGTATGTATGTATGTATGTATGTATGTATGTATGTATGTATGTATGTATGTATGTATGTATGTAGGTAGGTATGTATGTATGTATGCATGTATATATATATATATATATATATATATCTATATATATATGGGGGGGGGGGGTTCAAATGCGAACCTAAATTTGATTGTGAACATGAGGACGCATCATTGCCTTTGATCTGAGCCATATCTGAGTTGATCTTAAAATACGGCTTGAAGGGCAGTTTTGGCATGAGGACGCATCCCCTTGATTCCTTTCCGTTAATATCAATCCCGATTTTTTTTCTCCTCTCGATTATCCATTCCTTTTCTCATGGCTAAACGATTAATTGTTTTATTGAAGCTAAACTCTCGATCTGTTACAAAAGGGGTTTTGCCCTAGCGGCATGTGAGTCATTCGCCTCCTAGGAAGTCGGGGGCTCAAACCTCACTAAAGGTGACCTATATAAATATTATATACTTCAAAAAAACTCTCAATCTGTTTCTTTCAATATATATTCAAATAATTTTCTTTTAGTGGATAATTCAATTGATTATGTTCCAGTTAATATTCAAACTGAATATAACATTGTTTTAATAATTCAATGTCCTCTCTTCAATCTAGTCTTTTTCATTCAGACTGAATATTAACTAATATTCAGTCTGAATATTAACTAATATTCAGTCTGGATATAACATTGCTTTAATATTACTCAGACTGAATAATAGTTAAGAATAAAACGTGCAATTTTATTCAGTCTGAATAATGGTTAATATTCAGTCTGAATAATTGTTAACTATAAACATTCAATTTGAATATAACATTGTTTTAATTTTATTCAGTCTGAATAATGGTTAATATCCAGTCTGAAGAATACTTAACTATTATTCAGATTGAATGTTTATAGTTAACTATTATTCAGACTGAATATTAACCATTATTCATACTGAATGAAACTTGTTCCAAATATATTCCTATTTTACTCTGCGCGCTAATTATTCAGTAAGCCATGGACATATGTTTCACGTTATTTAAAAAATTGCCACCGTATGTTTCCACTTTTGATTTTTTCTTCTGAATTTTAATCAATGGTTGTGATGCGTCCTCATGTTCACAATCAAATTTATGTTCACATTTGAACTTTCCTAGGGAAGTTTAAATACAAATCAGTTGAATGCTACAAACTATACAAGCTGGTTCAAATCAATATAAAAATAATTTTTTTTCATCAAATGCTATGATTTAAGATATTATTATACATATGTTCGTTTCACCTTGTGAAAAAATCACATGCGAAAAAAATACATAAAAACACATGTGAAACTTTTAGGTTATTAAACAAATATATGAGAAACTTTCAACTTAAGTAAACAAATACATGTGAAACTTTCACAAGATGAAACAAACATATGTGTAATAATATCTTAAATCATAGCATTTAATGAAAAAAAAATCATGAAAAAAATCATTTTTATATTGATTTGAACCAGTTTGTATAGTTTGTAACATTCAACTGGTTTGTATTTGAACCAACCAATATATATATATATATATATATATATATATATACAGGGTTGATTTCCGTTACAAACCACGTCAATTCGTACAAACTACATTCAACCAATCATTTTTTTTACTTTTTCTTAATTATGAGGGTTCATTAGTCAATAGTATATGAAAAAATTTCATCAAGATTACATGAGGGTTGATTAATTATGAATATGTGAAACACGTTTCATCAAAATGAGAATTTCATGAAACAATTTCATTTTCATGTTGAAACAAAATAATTTCATGAAGAAAAAAATTATATGAAATAATTTCATCATATTAAACACTTTCATGAAAAAAAATTACTCAATTAAACAATGAATCACGCGGTCTGTACGAATTGATGTGGTTTATATTTGAAATCTTCCCTATATATATAGGTGGAGGTTCAAACGAGAACACCCTCATTTTACGAGAACGCGAGAACACCCTTATCACATTTGTATGCATGGGACGAGATTCTCAAGCCGTCCAACTTGTGTTTCCTTTTGTTTTATTGGCAATATGTATTGTTGGTCCTGGTTAGGGTAATGGCAAACAAGTAAAGGATTTGTAGAAGGGGGTTGAATACAAATACACAATTTTTACTCTTTTTAAATTTTTTAATATAAAGAAGAAACTGGACATTCAGGCACGGAATCAACCGTTCGAGAAGAAGCTCTTTGAAAGAGTAGGCTCTTTTCTTTGCGTCAATGCCTTATTAAAAACTTTACACTCAGAAGATTGTTGCGGAAAAGAATATATAACACTCCATTCTAACAATCTTAACACATGAAACACATAATAACAGTAATTAACTTATAACACTAAGAAAGCTAAAATGAACTGTTAAAACACTCAGAACACACAGACATAACTTAAACACACAGTAGTTATGTTGATGCCAATCATCAGCTTCTCACTTAGAAGATCTCTCTCTTTTCAAAGGCATGAGTTGTATGTTAGGTCTTCTTCTCCTTTTATAGTGTCTTATGCTTTGGAAGCATGGGACACTTGTCACAATATAATTTGATGGCTAAGTTTCTTTGGATAAAGATGGGTGCCATACTTTATGGTACATATGGCACTATTCACCTTTTCTTCAAGTCTTCATTTGTCACATCAAACTTTTGCATAACCACCAGTCTTGAAGCTCACGTATTTGCAATAGATAAACAAACCTTTGGATAAAGTCTTTATCTAGAACTTGGGGAACAAGTCTGGATAAAGACAAACAAACCTTTAGATAATGTTTGTATCTAAAACTTGGGCAACACATTCTTGATATTGATGACAAGGAATATCTTCATAAAAGTTCTCCCAAAATACCAGATAGGACCACTAGCCGAATATATCAAAGGATACATCGGCTAGTGTCTTCTACTGTCCTTTTACTTACCGATTTTGGTCTTCACTGTAACATCGGAGTTACACTAAGCTCATTACTATAAACCCAAAACATTTTTTTTAAAAATATAATCTTCAAAACACCGAATTGGACATCCAATTGCTTCGATTTGAATTATCCAATTTGTTTAGGCTGCTTGTTCTTGAAGTATAAAACGTTCCAGATTCATTTTCTGTGGTTTCCCTGATCAAACTAGAGGTTACCAAGGAACTCATTAAAGCCCGATTCGCATCATTATGCTGGATAAAAGGACCACTATTCAGAGTTCCTAGAGCTCCTTGTAAGGCTTGTTGGAAAACCCGTTGTCGGACTATACGGGATATAAGTTCTAGATTTTCACCAAAAAGTGAAGTTCGGTTCAACCGAACAAAATAAACATGTCAATCCAAAAGTTTAACGAAAGTTAGAACCAACGATTTTTGTACTAAAAGTCGGGACAAAATATTTATAATTATCCGACTTCAAAAACTACATAATTACAACCCATGACGAAATATTTACATGAAAGGTACCAAAATGTCGTCCGGGATCTTGAAACCTTCTACTGAATCTACACCGCTTTATCTTTACCTTTCCCCATTACCATTCTTCCTGAAAATAAAAAGTTTGTTCTAATAGAATAAGCGACAAGGCTTAGTGAGGTTATATCGAAGCGTAAAAATATGATGTAAAATACATATATTAACCGGAACAAAACTGAAAGAGTAGTTTAACTACAAACCGAACGATCAACATATCATGCCAGCATCAACTAAAGCATAACAAACATATCAAAACAGAAATATCATTATCTCGAATAGGGTATACATGTGCACCACACCCTCTCTTCGTCTACAGGGCCCATGCAAAGTACTCACACCCGGCTCCTTACCAATCGGGATACGTGAGTACGAAAAACCAATATGCCACACCCAACCACCCTCTGTTTGGGATATGTGGTCAAACTCCATGCTACAACATATCACCCGAAGTGATACCCGTAGATCATGGTTTACCAAAAGGCCAAAGAAAACAGTCTCGGATCCGGACTCAAATGATAACACGAAATGAACAACGAATACCAATACTAGGCCAGAAAACTCAACATACTCAGTAAAATATGAAAATTAAACTAACTTACAATAAGAAAGCATATACATATATTACACATAAGTGTACGTTCGATATAAACTCACAGTGCTTCAATGTAAACAACCGAACGCGGCAATATCCAATTCTAACCAACAATAGAGTTAGACCTTCACAAGCTTCAAATATCCTTAATATAACCCCTGGAGTAAACATTTCAAATATCATTATCAATCTATAAACCAATATCAAGTTATACACTTTTAAAGTTTGACTATCCTACTTTCAATTTCTCTTGTATAACCCTCTGTTCAGCCCCTGTTTTACCTCATTTAAACTCAAAATTAGACACTGAATTCTGAAGATGAAATAAAGTATACTAGCATATATTTCTAATGCAACTGACCTCACATTTTTGTGATTTTTCTGTGATTTACTATGCATTATACAACACAGCAGCTCAAAGCTGTCAAAACTCAGCTTAACAGCACAGTACTTGTTGCTGTTTTTACCCATCTTAACTTCAATTTCACATTTTCAGGTCTGAATATGAATTGTAGTTCATTTTGTTATCTTTCCAAGTACACTTATCTCATAAGCATACGATTTTTCTTCAATTTTCTATGAATTTTAAAAAACAGAGCTGCAACAATACACTTCCATGATCAATTCACCCATATTATCCATTATAGTGACTATTGTCTTGCATTTCATCTCTTAATATATATATTTGACAAAACTTCAGAAACTCTACTACTATTAGCATATAAACATGATTTCCTACATTAATCATCACTAACATTACTAACAAAGCTAAATCTCATGACTTTCTTACCAAAACATGCAATTATTCCAAGTTTCTTTCAATATTAAACTATAATCATCATCAAGCAACCTTAATCTAGCATCATCTTTATGAAATCCTTCAAATGCAAACCCTAACATCCTTGATTATCATTATTTACATGGAATAAACTTGAAGTTAGAAGCATACCTTTGATAATTAACACATAATCTTCAAGAATCTAACATTTTAATCTCCAAAATCATCAAGATTTGGATGATTTGAGCTTAACTATGTGAAAATCGCACTTTGAGTGTGTGTAAACTTTTTGGAACTGATTTGGGGAGAAAATGGGGTAATTTTCGTCATTTTTACCCATTAAAATCGAGTTGGGTCGGGTTTGACCCGGTTTTGACCCATTTGACCATTAAACACTAAAAATATCATAACTTTTCGCTCGGACCTCCGTTTTCGATGAGGTTTTCGCCTACGCGTTCGTAATAAGATAACCTATAACTCCCAATAAAAATATTTCAGTAAAGATCTCCCAATAAAAGCAGTTTTACACATTTGTAACTGTTACACTTTCCTTTGTAATTTTGCGTTCGTGATTTTGAGCTCGGAATCCCATAAAAATTTTCCGACACCTTCAACAACTCCTAATAGGTCCAAAACTTAGTTCCAAAGCTTAAAATCCCATCAAACACCTACCATTTGAGTTTTGCGCACGTAGGTTACCGAAATAGTAACGTATTTTGTAAAGTTTGCATAAAGTGCAATCTACACGACTTTTTCGATTTCCGTCAATTCTAACACTTCCCATTAACTTATTCAAAGGTGTCCCAAGTTTTGGGTAGATTTTTCCTATTTAGGCATTCTAGTTACCTACCCAATTTCCATTTAGGTCATGTACTTTGTAATTTGTACCTTTACATCACCTAATCATCTTAATTCTGAGGTGTTGGTAATAGTCACTTGTCCCAAAAATCATCCTACCTATGGGCCCTCTTATATACTCTATTAGTCACACTTAGCAAAATCTTACATGTCATTTTACTCAAAATAGTATATTATCCAAGTAATACACAAAATTCTCTTTTAAACACTATATTTAAGAAAGTTTAGAAAGTTGGATGTTACAAATACCTCCTCCTTTTGAAGATTTCGTCTCCGAAATCATAGTTGCGAGAATAGAGAAGGGTACTTGGACATCATTTCATCTTTCCGCTCCCATGTCAAATTTGGACCATGATGATGCATCCATTTAACTAAAACCAAATCAACTTCTTTGTTGCCAAGATTCACCGTGCGTTCATTTAAGATTGCTTCAGGCTCCTCGATATAATGCAATTTCTCGTCCACTTTCACTTCAGACAAAGGAACAACTTCTTCGTGTTTACCTAAACATTTCCTAAGATAGCCAACATGGAATACATCATGTATACCTGTCAACTCTTCAGGTAATTCCAATCTATAAGCCTGTTTTCCAACTCGCTCTAAAATCTTAAAGGGCCCAATGAAACAAGGGCTAAGTTTCCCTTGTTTTCTAAATCGTAGAACACCACGCCAAGGAGAAACTTTTAACATCACAAGATCACCGATCAAGAACTCGATCGGCCTTCTATGACGATCTGCGTAAGACTTTTGTCGATCTTGGGCCGCTTTCATTCTTTCTCTAATCACTTGAATCTTATCATTTGTAATATGCACAAGTTCGGGCCCCACCAACACTTTCTCTCCAGTTTCCCTCCAACAGAGAGGCGTACGACACTTACCTCCGTACAAAGCCTCGAAAGGAGTCATGCCGATTGTCGAGTGATAGCTGTTATTATAAGAGAACTCGATTAAGGGCAAATGAGCATCCCAGCTACCACCGAATTCCAAAACACACGCTCGTAACATATCCTCAAGTGTTTGAATGGTACGTTTAGATTGACCATCTGTTTGAGGATGATAAGCCGTACTAAACGCATGTCGTTTACCCAGTTCACGCTGAAAACTGGTCCAGAAATTAGAAGTAAATCGAGAGTCACGATCAGAGACAACTTTCGCAGGAACTCCATGTCGAGCAACAACTTCATCTATATACAACTGAGCCCACCGATCCATGGAGTACGATTCCCGAATGGGAAGGAATAACGCTGATTTAGTCAACCTATCAACGATAACCCATATACTATCATGTTGTCGAGAAGTCTTTGGCAGTTTGGTGACCAAATCCATAGTTAACTCCTCCCATTTCCACACGGGAACCTCAAGAGGCTGAAGGCTCCCATATGGCCTCTGGTGATCTGCTTTCACTTTCAAACATGTGATGCATCTTTCAACGTAACGCCCGATATCTGTTTTCATCCCCGGCCACCAATAATTTGTGCGTAAATCATGGTACATCTTAGTACTTCCCGGGTGAATGGATAATCTTGATTTATGCGCCTCCGCTAGAATCACTTCTCGCAAACCACTAAGTCTAGGGACCCAGATTCGAGTCTTAAAGACTTTCAATCCACGACTGTCCTCAGATAAGGAATCAACGTAGCTTACCATTCGTTAAGAACTTAATATGCTCAGACTTCAAAGCCTCAAGTTGCCACTTCTGCAGATCATCAAATAAAGTCGACTTTCCCATCATATGAGTGATAACATAGCATAAAGATCCAGCATATATTTTCCGACTTAACGCATCTGCCACTACATTGGCTTTACCCGGATGGTAGAGTATTTCACAATCATAGTCTTTAATGAGCTCCATAGCATGTTGTTGTCGCATATTAAGAGTCTGTTGGTCGAACAAGTACTTCAAACTCTTATGATCAGTGTAAAGTTTGCATTTCGTGCCATAAAGATAATGCCGCCACAACTTTAGAGCGAAGACCACAGCTGCCAACTCAAGATCATGAGTGGGGTAATTCTTTTCGTTTTCCTTCAATTGACGCGATGCATAAGTGATAACATTTCCTTTCTTAGAATCACTTAGATGCTCCCCCCTCAGCTGATATCTTATCACTTAGAAGATTTCTTCCCTTTCAATTGAAATCTCTTTTTGAGAAAAAAATTTCTTCTCTGTTGGTTTCTCCTTCTCCTCCTCAACTTACAATACTTTAGCCTTAGTTGATTTCTTGAGGCGATTTCTTTTCTCCTATCAGCTGCAAAAGGAGGATTTCTTCTCCTCCTCAGGTTACAATACTTTAGCCTTAGTTGATTTGTTGAGAAGATTTCTTTTCTCCTCTCAGCTGCTGTTGATTTAGCCTTATCAGGAACTTTGAATTTTCTCCCCCTCAGCGGCTGAGGGGAGAAGATGATTAAATGAGGCGAGAAGGCGGAAGAAATTTGGGGAGTCCAATAGAGGGATAAATAAGCTATCAAAAATAAAAATAAAAAATTATTTTTATTTTTATTTCTCAAACCCATATATCGGAGAGTTCACTAGGTGGAAACATTTCTGCCAGAAGGAGATGTTGGTGAACAAGAAAAAGGTGGGAGTCCCTCCAATTCGACCAGTTTCGCCGAATCTTCACAAAGATGTGCAAGGTCATCAAGATCATATATCTTGGGTGCAAGGCTGTGATGTGATAAAAATATTCCTTGGAATGGAAAGGTTCCAAGTCATCCTTATCAACCAAAGAGAATGTTGAGGAGGTTTTTAGAGGGCATGAAGGAGCTAGGAAGGTTTTAAAGGATTCCTTGGGTCCAGTAGGGAGAATTTCAACACCCACCAATTTTTGGGAATCAGTGAGTGGCTTGTGAGTATTTGACCCTTGAGGTTCCCTAAGTCTCTTTGAGGAGAGCTTGGGGGGGAGGGGGGTTGTTGGAACTCCTCCGCTTCTTAGAAAGGATATTGGCTTGGGTAGATACTGAAGGCTTTTTCGGTTTCGTAGCCGGAGAAGCAGGTGCGAAGGTGGAAATGATAGAAGATTTATAAATCTTAGATTTCTTTTTCTTTTTACCAGTTCCATATGTCAGAGAGAGAAATTTGAGAGCAAAATTTGTGGAATTTTATGCTCATGAGATCAGAGAGAATAAAGTTTGAGGGATATTAAGTATCCGAAATTAGAGAGAGAAACATCGAAGAGTTTTTATATCCATCGGAGACTTATGAGAAATTTTTGAAAGAGAAAGGATTAAAGAATTTTTGACAGTAAAAAAGTTGAGAGAATTTTGACAGTCAAAGATTGGAGAGTATTTTAACAGAACCATCTGAGAGATTTCTGATATGACAAAAGTTAGAAGTCAACAACAAGAAAACTCGGAGAGATTTTTCACAAAGATATATAGGGAATAGTATATCTGAGGAAATTTATAGATAGAAGAAATTTCAAGAAATTAGAAGGAATTTAACTGTCAAAAGTCGGAGATAGAGAAAGAGAGTAGCTGAAATTTCAAGAAGGGAAATGTCAAGAATTCGAGGCATGAATTTTGGGGCTTGCCAAATTTTTTGAAATTCTTGAGAAAATTTCGGAGAGTATCCAAAATTTTGGAGTAGAAATAGGAAGGGTTTTCAAGAAAATTTCGGTAAGTAACCAACAAATTCGGAGAGTATGAAGATAAAAATTCGAAGAGTAGGAGAAGAAGGAAAAGAAAGAAATAATTTCGGAGAGTGGACTGCCAAAGATTAGAAATTCTTGAGAGAATTTCGGAGAGTAGAAAAGAAAGAAAAGAAAGACAAGAAAGAAAAGAAAATTAATTTCGGAGTGTGGACTACCAAAAATTTTGTGATTGAAGTTTCAAGAAAGAAACATTGAAAGTTTCAGAGAGTACCCAAAAGAGTTAGAGTAAAAAAATTTTAAGCATAATTTCGGAGGATATGAGTCGCCGAAAATTTAATTTTTTTTAATATATATCTTTAAATCGGAGAGTATGAGTTGCCGATTTTTTTTTAATTTAAATTTACAGAGAGTCAGAAGACAGTCCAAAAAAAAATATATTTTTTAAATTGCTACAGTAACTCGCCGATGCTACAGTAACTCGCGATGCTACAATAACTTGCCGATTTTTTCAAGGTCACCGAAAATTAAATGTTTTTTAATTAAAAAATTTGGCTAGAAGGACTTGCCGAAAGGATTTATTTATTTTTATATACATATATATATATAAATAGAAATGAAGAGACAAGATACCTAGTTCTCTCATGAGAAAGTTAAATAGGCTTCATTCAATGGCTTTGTAAAGAGATTGACCAGTTGAAAGTCAGTAAGCATAAAATGAAGCTCAACATCTTCTTTACTCAAATATTGAATGGAGAACAGAATTATTTGGAATAGCAATTGCACTTGAGATATCACATAGTATGAAAATTTTGAGTAGATCCGATCATAAACATGAAGTTGCTTTTTATCCATAATTATTTGAGCACAATAATTTCCAGTAGCAACATATTCGGCTTCAACATTAGAGGTTGAAACTGAGTGTTGCTCTTGACCAGCTGACAAGTTTTCCACCAAGAAGTTGACAACTTCCCATGGTGCTCTTTGGATCTATCTTCGAACCTGCAGAAACAGAATCCAAATACACGATGAGATCGAAACCTGAATCTTTAAGACACTAAAGACTTAGATTCAAGGTACCTTTTAGACTGGTACACCATCAGGGTCAGAAGAAGTTTAAAAGGAGGAGCCATTGGAGTCTTCATTGTTATACAAGTGTTAAAGTTAAACTATTTTTTTTAATTTTTTTTAAAAACATTGAGAAAGATGTTTAACTTGTAGACCAACAAAGAGAAAGAAAATGAGCTTGCCTATCATGCTCATTTCATACTACTCTTATTGAGATAGGCAAACTCATCACACATAGTTGCATCGTTGACTCCAAAAATAATAATATCCACATAAATTTGAACAAAAAAGATATTACCTTCAGATTTTCTGAGGAGAAAGTGATGTCAATTTTACTTCGAACAAGTTCATTGTCCAGAAGAAAATTGGAGAGAGAGTGTCATACCAGACGCGAGGAGCCTGCTTCAGTCTATATAGAGCTTTGTCTAGCCGATAGACATAGTCAGGATGAGTGGGATCTTCTAACCATGAGGTTGTTTCACATAGACTTCTTCTTGCCTTTGTCCTTTTGTTTCTCCACCGCAGAGCAAGCACCGATATTGACATCTTCATTGTTGATCCCCAATGAACAAGCACAATGACAAGTAAACGTTAATATTAATGTAATACGACAATAAAGATGTTAAGGAACTTACGTAGTCGTATATCTCTTGATGGTATGATAATCGATTACAATGAAAATCAGATTCAACTCTCTCTCTATGTAATATGAATCGACAAGATCAAAGGAAAACCCTAATGTCCTATTTATATTGCTAGGTCTAAGCTAATTAAGGAAACAAAGAGTTTAAGGAATTATAAACTTCCTTTTTACAATCAAGCATATCTTTTCCTTATTTTGTCACAATAAAATAATAATAGACCTAACAATCTCCCCCTTTGTGGCAAAATGAGTCTTCATCTCTTTAGCTCGAACATGCCTTCAAATCTTCGGAGGGTTTGTCGATAGATAATCCTTTCATCGATTATCTTGATAGCTTCTATGAGAGAGTTTCTTTTGTCGTTGCGCATCCTTGTTGCGCTCTTTCTATCCGTTGCAAGTTCTGAAGCAAGTCTGTTTCGGATTCCCCACAAAGTATCGTCAGAATATGCAGCCACTTCATGAAACCTGAGAAACCGTTTTTCTCTAGAGGCATGCATCCAAACGACTACATGAACAGGACGAGTGATGATGGTGGGAACTAGAGTACTGTTTGGTACAAGTAATGATTGATCAGGCTTAGTAATATGTATCTTCTTTTGCTCGCTTTCTATCCCACGTTGAAGATCATGCAGATAGTTGTACCATAGCTCTTTCTGAACATGCCTTACCACTGCCCTTAATGCCCTTTGCTCGTGTTCGTTTCGGTTGCGCTTGTCTCTCAAGTCGTTGTAGATGATTTCAATGTCCATTATATCAAGGTTTGCAAAATCAGCTTCAGAGAAGGAATACATTTTACCATCTTCTCTTTGGACAGTGAAAACCGGGTACTCGACTTGATAGATCCTTGCAGTGTCAATTTTCAGAATCCAGATAACCCTGTGTCTTGAGACCACTTCAGCTGGAGGTAAAGCTCTCATCTTCAGGATATGGAGATACTCTCTAACCTGAGCAGGGTCCATTTCCATCACGAGATGAATGTGTGCCAAATCGTCAGGTTTTGCTTCCTTGCGGAAGATCTTCTCCATAGTTTCCTCAAGATATGGCACACGAATCTGCTAATTTACCCATTTTGATTTGCTTTCTGTCAACATTCTTTGCCACCGAATCTGATGGGGTAGCAGTCTTGGTTCGTTATGTTCCCTTAAAGCATAGTTCCTTGCTGTATGCCTCAAGTTCACATAGGCTTGCTCTTGGAGTACTGGTTCGTACGGATCTCGGAACCAGTTTCGTAGTGAGTTTCGCAGACCTTGAACATCGACTCGTTCTTCATTTTGTTCGGGTTCGGGTTCGGCAGATTCGGCTGGTTCGGCTGTACTCTCGAGTTCGATATCCGCAGGCTTTTCAACCGTTGGTGTATCGTCCTCTTGAGTCATTGTAATGCGTTGCCTTTGTTGGGTAGTTTGAGAGGGTGGTCTTGAAGCTGATGCAGCAACTTCTCTTGGTCGTGATCTTGCAGTTTGGCGTGTCTCCCCCTCAGGACGAGTTGGAGCGGAGCCCGGGTCGTTCTGGTGAGGTCTGGATGCAGATGCACGAACGGCCGGATGGCAAGACTCTTGTATTTCGGTGCGTAGAGTAGTAATAGCACCCAAGATGTCATCCGTTTGGCACTGTTGGGCGGTCTTCAAGTCGGTGACCTCTTGGTCAATGTGGGCGCGGAAGACATCGAACTCATGACGAGTGACAGTGGGGATCTGAAGGTTGCGGTGAAGAAGACCCTCAAGCGAATCCTCCGATTGGCCGGTTGCATTGGATTCGGCTAGCAGGTTAGCATACAACATCGACATGAGTTCATCAGTGTTGTACTCATATCGATGTGGGGAATGGGGTCGATCTTCAGGGGGGGGGGGGATGGTGGCAGAGGAGAGCGGCTGGTGCTTGGACGACTTGAGCTTGGCTGTGAAGGGTCGCCTTGAAGAGGAGTCGGTTCTTTAAGGCACGCGGTTTCACGGATTTGGCGCACGAAGGCTTCCCTTTCGGCTGTCATTAAGGCAACATGTTCAGCAAGGGTGTCTCTTGCCTTCTGTAAGTGGGCGGCAATGCTCGCTTCGCCTTCCGGGGGTATAGAGAACGACGGAGATGGGGTTGCTGTATGGGTAACACCGGGATCACTTAGATTGCCCGTTGACATAACAGTTGATTCAACTGTATGACCTACGTTCAGCATTGGCATAGATGTAGTGCTGGTAGGATTTCCTCCCAATCCTCGTGGAATGTCCGGAATGGACATCACTATGGGAGTTCCGGCTAGGTCACGGAGGCTCGCAGTGTGTGTAGACTTGTGTCCCCTAGCGGGCTCTAGACTCGATGTGCCTACAAACGAAGTCGAAGCAGGTGAGCTACTGCCTCTTGTTTCAATAGCTATGCTTCCCGAGTGGAGGGGAGCTAGATAAGGTGTTAGACTCACAAGTACGTTTGAAACTGTTGGCTATTGGGAGCCTTCAGAGTGGCTGGGGGGGGGGCGTGCAATTGCGCTGCTAGGTCCACAGCGACTTGTCCACTAGTCATACCCAACGAATGAGTAGGGCTAGTTGACTCGGTTACTTGGTTGGGGGATATTGGACTCTCACTCGCTATCGTTTTTGTCTCCCCTTCGCTCATGCTCACTATTTCTTTTTCAACTTGTACTCCCTCCTCTATCCTTATTTCTCCAGTAAATGGCTCGGTAAATATGTCGGACATTGAGGTAGTTACATGATCGGTTTCAAAGTCAAAGAGGTCATTTGCCTCATCAAGTTCTTCAGTTGTTGCAGCTTGGTGGTCATCGGTGTCCTATGCAGAGTCGGATAGGGGTGGTTGTGTGTCGATGTGACGTAGAGCTTGTTCTTCAATGGCAACAGTTCTCGGCCGGCGGGAAAGGGGTTGAGTGTCGGATTCATCTTCATCTGATGATGAGGGTCGTACGAACACGGCTACGGCTAACAAGAATTTTGATGCACGGGGTAGATCTGGAAGTAGAAGCAGCTCGTGGGTTGGTGGGTGGTGGTATTGGGATTGATGGGGCGGCAGATGTTGGTATTGGCTGATCAGGTGCACCGCCCTCTTCGTTTCCCCTCACTATACGCTCATCACCCTGTTCAAGATCCCCATGATCCTGAACCTGCTCATCTATTCCAGGACCCTCTTCCTGCACAATATGTACTTCATGGATAGGTTGTTGGGCAGGCACAACCGGAGGTGGTTGAGCCATTAAGCCGTGTCTCTCCCTATAAGCTATCACACTCGGTGCATTCTGATCAGCATAGGCTAGAAGAGCATCAGGGATTGGCATGATGAAGTTAAACTGATTGTCATTGAGCCGGAGAAACTTCAGTGAGTTGGTTGGTCCTAAGGGTGATCCGGCTCGTCTAGGGATGGCAGGTCAGGAAGACATCATGGCGTGAATGAATAATTGAAGAAACCGTTGGAAAGGTATGAAGGCACGATCGTGATAGTTGGACTTGTCTTCCACTAGCTCCACAAAATCCGTCCGATGAGCATCGCGTAGTCATAATGACGGTTGAAAGTGATGCCGTGAAAAATTCGAAGGACCGTAGTACTGGCCTTGTCCATGCCAGTGTGTTTGCTAGTCAGACATCGATTGGCGATGGTGAATAGCGTGAACCAAATCTGAGGCAGGTACATCCTTTTGAACTGGCCGGGGCTTGTGAACGGTTTGGGGGATTCGTACCCAAGGGCTAGGATTTCGGCAACCAGTTGTTGGTCGGTTGCAAAGGCGTCGTATGGGTGTTCGGCTGTGGCGAGCGGCAGGCGGAGGATGCATCGAATCCTAAATGGTGTCAAGCGGGTGACAAAGTCATCAATTTGAGCAGTAAAATGATGGTCACCTTCGTCCGGATGGTACGTCAACGTGTACCAGAATTGTTAGAGATAGAAGAGGGGTACCCGCTGGTCAAGTGCAAAGGCATAACGAACTGGAAGTCGTTGAAGGATGTCGAGGATGACTTGGTGTTCTATTGTGATGCCAAAATCCAGACGGTGGTTGTTCGGTTTGATTTTCCGAAGATGTGCTCTAGGCATCAATATGTCATCCCGGTTGGCTGCGTTGATGCTGGGTTCTGTGGAGCGTTGGGAAGCATAGGGTGTTCATCATCGGAAAGATTTGGATCATTCATGGCTTCCATGTGTACTGAAATAAGGCAGTTAGTCAAACAGATGAACAATTAGTTGTGAAGTGATAGTGATAACATGAAGAAAAATGCTAAGTCTTTTTGTCGAGTCCTATTGGGCCGATAACAATTGTTATCGAGTGCAATAGGATCGATAATCAAAAGTTTGTCGAGTGAGCCAGGTCAACAACAAGACTTGTTAAAAAAAATGAAAGAACAAACCTGTGAATCTGTAAGATGGATGAGGAGTCATTGGGAATCGAGAAACACAGGTTATCGATCCTTTGAGACTCGATGAAAATTCTTAGAACATGTTATCGATTCAAATTGACTCGATAAAAGCACTTGAACATTTGAATGGCATGCTATCGAGCCTTAAGTACTCGATAAAAAAAACTTGGAAGATGTAAGAACATGTTGTCGAGTCTTATAGGGCTCGATGAAGACACTTAGTAATTTTCATCGATCCTTTAAAATCGATAACAAATGTTATGGAGTTCTAAGGGTTCGATAAAAAATACTTAGTGATTTTCATCGATCCTATTTGAGTCGATAACAAATGTTATCGAGTCCTAAGGCATTTGATGAAAACACTTAGTGATTTTCATCGATCAAGAGGATATCGACAAAAATTGTTGTCGAGTCAGAAGGGATTGATAAAAACCCTTAGTGAAGATGATGATGTTCTTGGCATGTTTAACTAGAGTCGATAAAAAACCAAGGGCACATAGAGGGACTCGATAAAAAAGCATAAGAAGACAGTGATTTTCCTAAGTGCTCAGGTTCAAAGAAAAGGCCTAAAACTAAGGCAAAATCCTATGTCTAGGTGCGATTAGTGATAGAGAACAAATTTAATTAAGTACTTAGGTCGAATACTTACAAAACAACCACAGAATCGACTGTTGAACAGTCCAAATCGGAAACCCAAGGGTTTTTGATGGAAAAAAAACCGATCTGTTCAAATGGCTTTACGGAATCATTCATTGGGTAAAAGTACTAAGTGCAAGAATTAAAGATGATAAGGGGAGAATTACGAACCTGGTGATGCTTTCGGATCTGAAAAACTCGAAGATTTGAGGTTGTGATTATGAACAACCAAGAACTCAAAGGGTTTTTTTTTCAGAGAGAGGGAAATTGAAACAAAGCTTGTGAGAAAAGATTCTGAGAGTGTGGGGCCCGATGTCTTTAAATAGTGGTCATCGAGTGATGACACGTGGCACATGGTGATTGAGCCGAGATAAAAATTCCCTTTATCGAGATGTCGATTGGGGAGGTTATCGATCCAAGTGAGGGCGACAACCTCGTGTTGTCGAGCCCTTAGGGGCCGAGAACCTCACTTGGTGCAGAAAGTGTTGTGCTCCCCCTAGGAATGTGAATAAATAGACAGAAAACGTATCTTGTTGCTCCCCTCGAAAGATGAACAATGGTGATACACACAGCAAGGTAGATAGAAAATGAAAGGAAGATTGAAAATACGGAACTGTAATATTAAGGTCAAAATCCAAAAAAATGAGAACCCAAGTGTAATGCAGATGGACTCGTAGAGTGAATGTGCATAAACGCTTGGATAGACGTTTTTGAGGATTTTGAGACAGACTGATTTGTGATAATCAGGTTTTAAGATTGAGCATTCCCAACTTGGAGACTAGGAACTGGAATCGTTTCTCATCCAGTGCCTTGGTAAACAGGTCGGCAAGCTGAAGTTCCGTATTGACAAAATATAGTTCAATTGTACCTCTTTCGACGTGATCCTTGATGAAGTGATATCGAACGTCGATGTGCTTTGTCTTCGTGTGTTGAACCGGGTTGCTTGAAATGGCTATGGCGCTTTTGGAATCACAGTAGATAGGAATCTTATTGAACCAGAAGCCATAGTCTTTGAGTTGAGTGCGCAACCACAGTACTTGCGAGCAGCAGCTTGCGGCAGCGATATATTCGGCTTCCGCGGTAGATGTGGAGACGCTAGCTTGCTTCTTGGAGGACCAGCTGACCAATTTGTCTCCGAGGAATTGAATGTGGCCCGAAGTGCTTTTGCGATGGAGCATGCATCCGGCGTGATCCGAATCTGAAAAGGCAGTTAGCTCGAAACCCGTATCCTTGGGATACCATAGGCCAAGATTAGGTGTACGTTTTAAATACCAGAAAATCCGTTTGATAGCACTAAGATGAGATTCCTTGGAAGATGCTTGATATGTCGATCAAAGACAGGTGGAAAACATTATGTCCGGACGACTAGCCGTAAGATACATGAGAGAACCAACCATGCCCCGGTAATTTTTAGAATCCACATCTTTTCCCAAAGAATCAGCGTGTAGTTTTGAACCCGGGAACATGGGTGTACCAATCGGAGAACATGACGTCATGTTGTATTTCCACAACATATCCGAGATGTATTTTGATTGGTTGCTGAATATTATCGTAGAAAATTGTTTTATTTGAAGACCAAGGAAAAAACTCATCATTCCCATCATGCTCATGTTAAATTTTGCAATCATGAGTTCGGAGAACTCTTTGCATTGTTGTGGGTTAGTCGAACCGAAGATGATGTCGTCCACGTAGACTTGTATGAGCATAATGTCACCTTTGTCCTTTTTAATGAAAAGAGTTGGATCGATCTTACCTTTGGAGTATCTGTTCTTCACTAAATAGGTAGACAAACTATCGTACCATACGCGGGGGGCTTGTTTCAAGTCATACAGAGCCTTGTCCAGAATGTAGACATGAGTCGGTTTGGAGGAGTCGACAAACCCGTCGGACTGAGAAACATAGACTTCTTCACGCAGAACACCGTTTAAGAATGCCGTCTTGACATCCATTTGGAAAACCATAAAGCTTTTTCTTCATCACCTGTTTCTAAATGGGGTCCGAGAAATCAAATGACTAACACCTATAAGTCTCACTACAAGTGGGTACCCAAGGGTGCTAAGTTGACTAACACTGATGGACCAATTTACAAATGGGTACCTAAATCTGCCTAATTTTGTGCAGATTGGTCATGTGTGGTACTTAGATTCTGGATGCTCCAAACACATGACCGGACAAAAGGAGCTGCTTGCCAATTACACTGAAAAGAAGGGCGGATTCGTCAAATTTGGCAACAATCACTTGGCACCGATTAAAGGATATGGTGATATCATTCAAAACAACATCACCATTTCCAACGTTCTTATGTTCAAGGCCTGAGTCACAACCTGTTGAGCATTGTCAAATTCTGTGACAAGCAACTCGAAGTAATTTAGCCCCAAACGATGCTGTGTTTGCACATTCGATGGAAAGGAGTTACTAACCGGCACGCGCAAGTCAAATCTCTACACGATATTCTGTGACAAGCAACTCGAAGTAAATTTTAGACCCGAACGATGCTGTGTTCGCACATTCGATGGAAAGGAGCTACTAACCGGCACGCGCAAGTCGGACACTGGACTTCTCCCCCTGAGTATCCGGCCTGTGAATTTAGTAGCCTCCCCAACAGTTGTTTCGGTGTTACCCTCAACTTGTGGTTCATCGGCTGCTATAACACCAGTTTGGAATTTTCTCCTTGAGTTTCTTCAAGAGTTCGGACACTGGTTTCCTCCCTCTGAGATGATGCTTCAGTTTCTTTGATGGCCTCATTTCTAGTTGTCCCAGTGTTAACCGATACTAGAGGTTCATTGGCTTGTGGTTGAATTTCGGCGACTGTTGTAGTGACAACTGCATTAACTATTAATGGTTCGGAGACCACAGCTTGGTTACCAATGGTTTGGAGACCACAGGTGGTGGATCGAAGACCATAGATTCGGAGACCACAGCTGGATGATTGAGTTGTGAACTGGATTTCTCCCCCTCAGTGGTTGAACTGTTGAAACCAAAGGAAGAAAGAAAATTTCGAAGGCCTGTAACATCGGCACCTAAATCACCCAGCTTCCTCTCAATACGTTGAATAACAAATCGATCGTCTGCCCGGAAGAAGGTATCACCTGTATCAATCTCAATAGAAGGAGGAGAAGTTGGTACCTTGTCAAGCTTCCTATGAAGAGAAGTAAGAGAATCCAAAATGGCTTTTTTTGATCCTTGACAAGAGAAGAAATATTGAAAGCTTGCTTAGCCAACTCCTTCTTCATCCATCTTGTCTCTAGAAATCCATTTGGTTTTGTGAGAAGGACAAGAAACCAATTTCCAGACTTTATCTCTCTCAAAATGATAGGGTTCTTCTTGAATGGCTAATATCCAACTTTGATCAGCTAGGTTTCACCAAGTTGTTTATGTTCAATGATGGAGAGACAATTCACATAGAAATTGAGATTTCCAATTCCTCTCCGAGTTTGAACATCAGCTTGTTGATCACCAATTATTTGAGCAATTGGGTGATCTTTTGTCAATATCAAGGCTGGTGCATTTTGAAGAGGAAAAGTAAGATTTGTGTTTGAGATGGAAGATATGTCGGCTGATATAGAGGATGGTGTTTAAGGGTTGAGGTTTTTCCTCTAAATGAATAATTTCAAGAGAAGAAGGGGTTTTGTGAACAAGTTCAGAAGATAGAGTATTTTTGGAGAGGATGGAGGAAAGTTGGTGTCGCCGATATTCCATGGAATGTTAGTGGGAGGAATATCACCATTCTCAGAAAATGGTTGAGGTTCAAAAGATGAGGTGGAAGATGGAGTGATGTGAGGCATATCTCCGATACATGAAGAAGATTGGAGATCATCAAATTTGACAAGCTTGGACATATCAAATACATAAGGAACATCCCATGAAAATTTCATGAAGATTCCTTCATCAGCCTTGGATCAACTTTCTCAAAATTTTCTTTGTCATTTAAGACATAATACACAACCAAAATATGAAGAAAAGCCAAAGTTTGGTTTTCGACTATGAAACACTTCATAAGCTATTTTGTTGTGTCTCTTGACAATGATGGACTTATTTTCACATAGTTAACTGACGCTTAGAAGAATATACATCAGTCCTTCAATATGGACAACTTTATTGAAGGTTATGATTCCATCGGAGAGAGTTCCATAACCTCTTGTGATTCCTTTGCCTTGCCCAAAAAAATTCACACTTGACCCTTTTTCCTTCAAATAGTTTAACAGAAGTTATTTGTTTCTGGACATGTGCCTAGAGCCCGACGCCTATATATCAGATATGCTCTATATTTGAGACCCGCAATTATGAACAAAAATAATTTCTTGGTACCTATTTTGAGGTGGGTCCTTTGGGGTTAGAAAATATTTCCTTTTTGTTCTTTCGAACAACATGATCTTTCGTGTAGTGTTTTACAAGATGAAAAGTATCACAAAAAATATAACATATTTTATAGACATACCTTTTTTCTTGGAAGAAATATTATTTTCCTTATATGGTATCGGCAAGAGAGAGAGAGAGAGAGATGCCAATTCCAAGGATGAGGCACAGAAAAGATGGAAGAAGTCTTGATCTTGATTTTTCCTTATATTGGCAGCTCTAAAAATAGAATTAATGGGCTGACTTTGAGATTGGATGTTTTGAAAAAGAAGTCTTTCTTTTAGAACAAATATTAAGGAAAATAGGAAACTTTCCTTTTTCAGCAGAAGAAACTTCCTAAAAGAACTTTGGAAGATATTTTTTGAGAATTTTTGAAGTCTTGGGACAAAAAGAGTTGGTTTCTTCAAGACTTAGAAATTTAAGCATGATATGAATGGGTTTAACAACCAAGAGCTTTGGATGTCTCAAAGGATATTGATTTCTTTGCCTTCACAAATCAATACAGAGAATCAATATAAGAGAATATTGAGTTCGGAGAGTTCAAGGTATCTTTCTTGGGAGAAACAACAATCGGAGAGGATTTTTACAGGTAAAATACGGAGAGAAATTTTACAAGTAAAAATCGGAGATAATTTTAGCAGGTAAAATTTCGGAGAGAAATTTCACAGGTAAAATTCGGAGAGAATTTTACAAGTAAAATCGGAGAGAATTTTTACAGGTAAATTTCGGAGAGAAATTTCACAGGTAAAATTCGGAGGGTATTTTTACAGGTAAAATTCGGAGGGTATTTTTACAGGTAAATTCGGAGGGTATTTTTACAGGTAAAATTCGGAGGGTATTTTACAAGTAAAAAAGATATTGAGAAAGAGAATAAGTAAGATGAAATATATCGGTTAAAAGGAGTTGATAAGAGAGATCAATAAATAGAAGAAGAAAGATAAAATATTGAAGATAACGTGAGGTGACCCAATAATGAAAGAGATAAAACAAAGAAAGGGAGATAGAGAGATAGAGGAAATGAAAGAGAGAGCTTAAGATCTTTTAAAAATTCTATCCTTGAAACCCATTTTCTTTTTAATTTACTCACCGATCAAAAAAAAATTGTTTTGACAAAACAACTTTTTCTTTAAGGATCATCATTTTTGAAAGTATAATTTTTTTTGAAAGAGAGAGAGAAAGAGATCAGTGAGTTTAAGATTTGAAAGGTGTCGGGGAGTATTTGAGGAAGTATCGGAGAGTATAGAGATTGGGAGATGTCGGGAAGTGAGAGAGACGTCGAGGAGTGAGACGTCGGAGATCAAAAGAGAGAGAGAGAGAGAGAGAGACGTCGGGTAGTGAGTGTTACTGACTTGCCGACTATATACATGACTTACCGATTATGAAAAGATATATATATATATATATATAGAGAGAGAGAGAGAGGCTGGATTCATACGAGGACGGTACCAGTTTACGAGAATACAAGGACAATTCTCGGCCAATCATTTTGTACATGAAATTTTTCATGTACAAAATCATATATGATTTCATGTACAAAATCAAATATGATTTTGTAAGAATCAAAAAGGACAGGCGCGACTTTTTTCGTGGGCAAGTCGCGGCTAATCATATATGATTTTGTACGTGAATCATATGTGATTTTGTACATTAATCGTATGTGATTTTGTACATGAAAATTTTCATGTATAAAATGATTGGCTGAGGTTTGTCCTCGTATTCTCGTAAGCGTCCTCGCATGAACCTCTTTCTATATATATATATGTATATAAAAGAAGGAAGGACTTAGCCAATTTTAAAAGACTTAAACAATATCTAAAGACAAAAAGACTTGGCCAATTTCAAAAGACATGCACTTTCAAAAGACTAAAAGACTTAGTCAAAATTAAGAGACCAAATGACTTAGTCATTTTTAAGACAAAAAAACTTAGTCATTCTCAAGAGACTAAAAGACTTAGTCATTTGCAAAAGACAAAAAGACTTAATCATTTTCAAGAGGCAAAAAGACAGTCATTTTCAAGAAACACAAAGACTTAGTCATTTTCAAGAGGCAAAAAGACTTTGTCATTTTCAAGAGACTAAAAGACTTAGTCATTTTCAAGAGAATAGAAGACTTAGTCATTTTCAAGATACTAAAAGACTTAGTCATTTTCAAGAGAATAGAAGACTTAGTCATTTTCAAGAGACTATAAGACTTAGTTATTTTCAAGAGACAAAAAGACTTAACCAATTTTGAAGATTCAATCATTCGGGCAATCCATCATTTTCAAAAGTGAAACTTCAAACATAAATCACACAGTGTGTTTTTGGTATCAAAATCCTTAATAGAGAAAAACAATTTTTTTTAAGGATTTACTCAAACAAGAGATGATAGAAGAATTAATCCTCAGTAGCCAAAAGAAAATTTAATTGAGAGAATTACACAAATTCATAGGTCTCACTTTCAGAAGTGAGTTCAACAACAACACCTTTTCCTTTTCTTAAAATACTTTCATTTCTCTCCTTTTTAGTATATGGCCTTATATTTAACATACAAGACAAGATCACTAGTTTGAGAAGAGTTGTGATTTTTCCAAGAGATTGACTAATCCTATCGGCTGTCTTTTGACTTGCCGGTAAGAGATTTAAACTTTTGGAGGAACTCAAAATATTCATTTAGAAGAAAAAAGTCCCTTTTTACCATAGATGAAACACCTATCATTTAATTTGACAGAAGATGAAGATTTTGAGATATTTAGTTTTCAGAAGAAGAAGATTTTTGAAAAACTTAGTTTTTAGAAGGAGAGTTTTAAAAGGAAGAAGATTTTTGAAACACTTAGTTTTTTTAGAAGGAGAGTTTTGAAAGGAAGAAGATTTTTTTAAGCCTATGAAGATTTGAAGAAAAGCTTTTGTTCTTGAAATTTCCAGCCATCATAGCCATACTATCGGAGAGTATGTCCATGACTTGACTCCCCACCTTCATCATTGGCATCACAAAGATGAGCCTCCGATAAGTGGGTGGAATCTTTTTTAGTCTCAATGTTATCAGAGTAAGAAGATAGATAAGAAATTATAGGAACTCACGAAGATTCTTTGAGACACTTATCAAAACTACAGATAACCTTTTAAAATCCTTGAAGACAAATTTTTGTTGGATTTTTGTCTGCTCAATTTTGTGAGAAGCCGAATAAAGCAGGTAAAAGCATATAAACAAGATCCTTGGTGGTTTTAATGCAGGTACAAATATTCTCCCTAAAGTCTAGAAGACAGTCCATAAATTTGCACAAAACCTCCTCATTGTCATATACCTTTTCGAACAGAAAGAGATCCTCCCTTTTCATGAGTGAAAAGTTCATAGTTTCTCTTTAAAGAAATCTCTTGGCTCTTCTTTAAAACAAATTTCTTTATAAAACACTTGGTAAAACAGAAATACAAAACACATAGAGTATCCAACATTTCTTTGGCAGTAGAGAAATTTACCAAAGAATGAAACACTTCATCAGGAAAAGAAACAGCTAAAACATATTTGACTTTGGTGTCCAAATATACAAGACGTTTTTATCATCTTCAGTATATTGTTTGGGACTTTTAATCAGACATCTGTTATTAGCTTCAGATTTCTCTTCATCTGAAGATTCAAGAGTTTTACCAACAGCGATTTTGTTGGACACATAACGTGCCCAAATTTTTAACATAAATAAGTTCTTCACTCAGAAAGATAGGATACCTGCTGTCAACCCCTTCTAAGAACAGTATCATATGAATTTTTCACAAAACAAAGTTATTTTTATTGAGCTTTGATGGCTTGGCTATGGAGCCTGAGTCGTATGAACCAACGAAGAGATTTTGCAGAGTAGCTTAAGGATTTGAGGAAGAAGAAGAAACGACCATTATAGATCTGGTTTATTAGATTAAACCAATCTGCTCTGATACCACTTGTTGGTCCCGGTTAGGGTAATGGTAAACAAGTAAAGGATTTGTAGAAAGGGGGTTGAATACAAATACACAATTTTTACTCTTTTTAAAATTTTTAATATAAATATTAAAAACTTTACACTCAGAAGATTGTTACGGAAAAGAATAGATAACACTCTATTCTAACAATCTTAACACATGAAACACATAATAACAGTAATTAACTTATAACACTAAGAAGGCTAAAATGAACTGTTAAAACACTCATAACACACAGACATAACTTAAACACACAGTAGTTATGTTGATGCCAATCATCAGCTTCTCACTTAGAATATCTCTCTCTTTCCAAAGGCATGAGTTGTATGAGAGGTCTTCTTCTCCTTTTATAGTTTCTTATGCTATGAAAGCATGGGACACTTGTCAAAATATAATTCGATGGCTAAGTTTCCTTTGGATATAGATGGGTGTCATACTTTATGGTACATATGGCACTATTCACCTTTTCTTCAAGTCTTCATTTGTCACATCAAGCTTTTGCATAACCACCAGTCTTGAAGCTCACGTATTTGCAATAGATAAACAAACCTTTGGATAAAGTCTTTATCTAAAACTTGGTGAACAAGTTTTGGATAAAGACAAACAAACCTTTAGATAATGTTTGTATCTAAAACTTGGGTAACACATTCTTGATATCGTTGACAAGGAGTATCTTCATAAAAGTTCTCCCAAAATACCAGATAGGACCAGTAGCCGAATATATCAAAGGATATATCGGCTAGTTCTTCTACTGTCCTTTTACTTACCCATTTTGGTCTTCATTTTTGGCTGAACATTTTAGCTTATGATTTGGCTAAGTCTGGATGGCAATCATATCTTCATCTTTTCATAAATGTTGATATGTTTCCTTATGTATCAGCTTGTCTTAGATTCGCTGAACTTGTTAAGCATGGCCATACTTTTAAAAAGAACCCAAGGTAAAAAATATTTGACTAAGGAAAGATTGAGGAGTTATCAACAAATCATCAGTGACCCAACAATGTCGGTGACCCAACAATCTCCCCCTATTTGATGATGACACCAAATATTTTGACTAAGGAAAGATTTAGGATTCATCACCAAATCATCGGTGACCCAAGTTGCAGGGCAAGTCGTCCACACATCAGTAGGTCATTTCACGTGTATTATCACACGTGATAAGGGTGTTTTCGCGTTCTCGTAAAATGAGGCTGTTTTCGTTTGAACCTCCACCTATATATATATATATATAGAGGAAAGTTCAAATGTGAACTCATTTTTGGTTGTGAACGTGAGGACGAATCTCAGCCACTTATCCGGTCAATAAAGGCGGCTTTGACCTGGTTCCCCTCCTTTAATAATCTCCACCCTCCCATGAATCGCGTCAATCCTCCGTGATCGCGTCCACCATAACCGAAGATGTGTGGCTGAGATTCGTTCTCACGTTCACAACCAAAATCGAGTTCACATTTGAACCTAACCATATATATATATATATATATAGGGGAGGGATCAAATGAGAACCACCCCTCTTTAAAGTAACAAAGGAACAAATTGTGAACCACATATGATGTGGGTCCCACATAATATTAAATCATTTATGATTTAATCTATTTAATATTAAATCATAAATGATTTAATATTATGTGGGAGCCACATCATATGTGATCCACAACTGTCCCTTTGTTCCTTTAAAAATGTAAAATTCTCATTTGAACCTTCTTCTATATATATATATATATATATATGTGTATATATAGGATGACCGTCAAATGGGAACCACAAAAAGTTGACAAAACCGTGATGATTGATCTAAGCCGTAATTTAGTTTTGATCCAATAATTTTAATTTAAAGTTGTTTTTAATTAGAGAGATGACATAATCGCATTTTGGTGACATAGATTCACCAATGAAGTATTATTTTTTATAATGTAAATAATGACAATGTTTCATCTACATGGCATTTCATCACATGAAATTCAAATATAATTTTCATATATTTCATTTCATCACATGAAATCAAACACAATTTTCATCTATAATTCGTTTCATTCCATGAAATCAAACACAATTTTCATTTATATGTTCATCTACGAATGGATTCAAAAAAGCATAAGCTTCGGGCAATTTGCTTCCATCACCAGATAAAACTAAACACAATTTTGTCTAATTGTTATTTCGCCCTATAAAATCAAACACATCTTTGAAAAACATAAAACCCCAAATCTACTACAAAACCAACTTATTGATTTCTGTAGCAAAACAAAAAAAGAATTAACAAACCCTAGATAAAAGAAAATCAACTAAAACAAAACTTCCTTTTACTTCATTCTATCAAAAATATTAAACCAAATAAAAAATATCAAAACTAAGGGGGTGTTGGGAATTGCTTATTTAAAATAACTTATCCTTTTCTATAAAAATGATTATTAACTTACGTAGTGTTAAATCGGAGTTATATAAAAAATGTTTGGATTAACTTATAATGATACCAAAACGTAATAAGCTAATAAGTTGTTTCTAGAGGTGTTTAGGATTGCTTATACATGTAAAATAACCAAAAAATTGATAAGTTGTTTCAAATAAGTTAATAAGTCAGAAGGTTCTAACTTAACAAAAACTCACTACAACAAAAGTGATTTTATAGGACGCATAAAATGAAAAAAGCATCCTAAAAAATACTTTATAGGACACAAGTTTATAGGACCGAATCATAAAGTGTCCTATCTAGAAGCGTTACAATAACTTTATAGGAGGCCTTTAGGCGTTTCAACAAGTTTTGACGACGGTTTTAAAATAAAGTGTCCTATTAGCTATTTTATAGGACACTTTTGAAAAGTGTCCTATAAACCCATATTTTATAGGACACTTTTGAAAATGTCCCATAAACCCATATTTTATAGGACACTTTTCAAAAGTGTCTTATAAAATAGCTAATATAACACTTTATTTTAAATCGTCGTAAAAAAACTTGTTAAGACGCCTAAAACCGTCCTATAAACTTATTGTAACGCTTTTAGATATAATACTTTTTAGTTTGGTCCTATAAATTAAGTGTTCTATAAAGTATTCTTTTAGGACGCTTTTTAATTTTAGGCATCCTATAAAATCATTTTTATTGTAATGACTCCCTAATACCGATTTGAGACCGGTATAAGCATTTTATTTTTCCCCATCCAAACACTAAGAACTACTTATTACCAGTACCACATCAAAATAAGTCAATAAAGAATTTAAATAATCAATCCTAAACATCCCCCAAATAGAAAACATTAAACCAAATCGTCCTTAAAATTTAGATCTTAGAAACCAGATCCGAGGTTGAGAGAGCCCAAGATTAAATATATTTTTTATTTAATCTTATATTGTTAGATTTTATAAATACTTAAGAATTATTTTACAATACCTACATTCTATATCCTTATAGTTAGAGATTAAACAAAAACTATAGGGATAAAAAGTGTAAGTTTTAAAAATAATTGATTCGTACTTATAATAACTAATAATATGATTAAAACAAAAAAAATATTTAATATTATGCTCGTTTTAACGTGTTGACGAGACGATTTAATTGTGTAATTTGTAAAAAAATATATTTTATTTATTTATTTTAGTTAATATACGTATGTTAATATAATAAATGTGTAAAATGAAAAATAAAAAAGTATTAATATAAAATTAATTAAATAACTAATTATAAAAGTGTACATGTAAATGTAAATGTGTTTTTAATCAATTAGAAAATTTGTGCATGGGATTTCCAGCGTAAAGTCCTTTTTATAACTTTTTTTTCTTTTGCATTGAAAATAAACTTTAAGCATAATTTTATTTAAATGGTTTTGTGTAACATCCTTAAATCTGGAAATAACGACTAATTTAAAATTTTTAATAATACGTCAAACAAAGGGGTAAATCCCTTTCCTATTAGTCAATACTTGAATTTACTCGAATAAGAAATCTAAAATCAACATTCACAAAGGATAGACCAAACCTTAGTCTAAGACTAAGTCAAAGTCGGGTGTTATTAAAATCCAGTAACTGTCGTTATCTTCAATTATGAAAGACGTCAACAATAACTAAAATGTTCTTGAGCCTCTAATTAGCATTCATCTCATCACAGTGTCGCTAGAACCAACCCCAACGAGGACCTAATGCACATGCCGACAAATAAAAAGGATTAGGCTTAACGCCTAATGAGTTCAAGAGTTTTTATCATACTTATAAATGGTAGAAATCAAAATACTTCTTAATTAAATAATAATTTCTCAAATGAGATGACTACATCATAAAAGCAACATCTTTCCCGAAACCACCATTTTCATTATGCAAGTTTTAAACAAAATACCCATTAGAATATGAATTCAACACCCAACACTCACTCAAAACATAAGTAAGGTTCAATGCTCCAAAAGTCAAACTTGGAAAAAATTCTATTACCCAAAAAACCAAAACATGGTTGAGTCTCAATAATACGAAAGTTATAAACGATGAACAACATTCCATACTCAAAACGTCACTGAAAACAGCGGATAAAAACTCTATACCCAAAACAACACCTTTCGACAAAGAGGGAAGGCCCGATTCCCATGGTTAGTGACGGAACACAAAAGTAGGCCACATATCTAAATTTATTCATTAAGATCAACCATTTCAGGTCTAGAGTGTAATGAGTTAACAAGGTCAACAACCCTATGTCTATTGCTCGTATAGGCCCCAAGCTCAACCACGCTGGGTCTATTGCGTATTCAAGTGCCAAGCTTAACTACTCTAGGTCTATTGCTTATTTAGGGGATCAAATACTCCAGGTCTATCATTCACATGAGTACTAAACTCAACAAGCAATTATGATCCAATTTTTAAACAACAACTCGACTAATAATTCTATGGACCCATTGCATCATCGTCTAAAATTACACGACTCCAACTGAATAACTAACACACTCAAAACATGTAATATATTATATAATTATGCCCTAAATTCATATAATTCCAAAAGCTCGACATAGAGAAATTTAACTCAACACTTATGTAATTACTCAAAACAAACAACATTGGTTGAGACAAACCTTTTCCCAAATGAAATCATGTTACATTATTTCCAGTCTCATAATGCAATTACGTGTATTTTCCAAACGGTTTATAAGATCAAAAACTCCAAATATGCATATAACACCAAAAGATCCTCATTTATGAGATAAGACATTAAAACAACCCACACTTGTGATTTATTTGATAAAATATGCAAAGACCTCAAATATATGCATTTTCAAGATGTATTAACCCAAGCAAGGTTCTAAATGGCGTGAGGCGAGGCGCGACGGCGAGGTCAAGCCTCAAGCCGTACGAGTTATGGCGAGTGATAACTCTCGATTATGAGAGTTATTCCGGGTCTTTTTCCTTAGTTTAAATCCATTAAATTCCATACTTTTAGACTTTTATGTTTTCTTTTCTAATAAAATTGTTACACACAATGAGTTAATACCAAAAGATAAATTTCTAGTTATTTTTACTTTTTTTGGTTGTTTGTCCCCACAAAGTCACCACTGTGGGATGTCCAGTGCTGAATGAGTAAGCTGCTGAAGTTCCAGAAATAAGTTCAGTAAAATTTCCTAGAATTTATGAAGAAAAGACAGTTGGAAGAGAAGACAAAGAAGCCTGGGTTAGTCAAGAAGTAGGGGATGGTCTCCTTTTGTACATTGAATATTACCTTGTGGATAACCTTTCTTTGTAGTATAAAAAGGAAGCTTGGGGTATCACACCAAGACACCATCTTAGAGTCTTAGAACTCTTCCTCCTCTTCTCCTTCCAGCATTTGCTGGCTTCTCTTTTTATTTTTGGTGTAGTTTTATTTTCTTGTAATTTTAATTTCCGCATTGTACTGTTGTCGCCACACTCTCGACACTGTGGTGACAATTTATCTCATTTATATTAATGCAAGTTATATTTCAGTTCATTTCAGTTTATTTATTGCTTTCCATGCCTCGTAGTAGCTAATTGTTTTTATGGGTGTGGGTGTGAGTTTAACTTAAGTGTTCGTATAATATGTGGGTGTTCCCGTTTTTAATACTTTAAATGTTTGGTCACTTAAATTGGAACTTAAAATCGACGCAGATAAGACGATCACTTTGAAGTGTTAATATAAGGTATTAGATCCAGAGATGGGCGGATCGAAAATACGATTTAAGTGATGCACATAGATTCGAGAGAACTTTGAATAGTCATGCAGAGATGCAGATTTTGTATGTATTTTGATAGGATTTATTTGGGGATACTTTATATCACAAATAGATTTGGATATATTCCGTCGTGCCCAATGTAATCTGATTCTAAATCGGTAAACTTTAAAGTAATAAATTTGGGAACTTTACGTAAATTTATAAAACGTCTATACGAACCTCACTCTCGAGAGGGTGCTGAGGCTCCGTAGATTGTTTATAACTCTCAAAATCATTTTAAAACCAATTAAAACCAAAAACCAAGAAGTTCAATAAAATCTCATATTCTCAGTAGTTCCAGTCCTTGAGGGAACGATACTGGTATTTTACCACTTTATTACTTGAAGGCGACCATAGTGTCGGTGTGCACTTGCACCGCCACTGTGGAGACATTGTGCCCATTGTGTATACACGAACGGTTTTTAGCAAGCAAGTTTTTGGCACCGCTGCCGGGGACTGGCGTAATTTATTTCCTGAGATATTGATTTTTATTTCGAGCCTTGGTCTTTAGTTTTGTTTTAAGCCTTTTTCCCGCGTATGCGAAGGCTACAACACGGCGAGCTATTGCCTCTTGATCACGAAATCGAACGAATTATTCGAGGACGAAAGAGAGGTCGAAAAAATCGTAAAAATCCCACTCGCACCATGGGTGATGCTTTACCACCTCCGGTTCGAGAACCAACAGTTAAAATTGCCGATGACAAAAATAGAGGCATTGGGGACTACGCAACTCCAAAGTTCGTTAATTGGCCGCTGGAATTAGGTAACACCAAAACCGGTTATATTCCAAATGATATCCGCAATAGGTCAGTTTGGAGGATTACCGTCAGAAGATCCACATTCTCATTTAAAATCCTTTATAGAAATGACAAATCATTTTAAATTTCCGGGAGTTTCGTAAGAAGCCTTACGTTTGACACTTCAACCGTAAAGGTTAGAGCTAGAGCATTTCTAAATCCTCAACCTCCCGATTCTAATCCTACTTGGAAGGACTTAGCCGAAAAATTTCTTAAAAAGAATTTCCCTCCAACTAGGAACGTTAAATTTAGAAATGAAATTATGACCTTTCATCAAGAAGTGGATGAAGCGGTTTCCGATGCGTGGGAGAGATTTAAGGACCTTTTATGGAAGTGTCCCCTTCATGGAATCCCCCATTGCATCCAACTAGAAACATTTTATAATGGTCTTTCTAGTTCCGCTAAAGTTATCCTTGACGCGACGGCAGCTGGAGCTTTTACTTCGAAAACTTATAATGAAGGGTACGACATTTTAGAAAAAGTTTCAAATAACAATACTGATTGGTCAAACCCTCGTGCCGTAGTTCCTAAAACTGCGGCCGGTCTTTAAGAAGTAGATGCAATTTCTTCTTTAAATGCGTAAATTGACTAATTTGGTTAAAAACAATTTAATAGGAGAAAAGAGTCAAGTAAATGCCATAATGTCTAACCCTCCAACATTGGATTCTTGTGCAATTTGTGGTGAGGGCCATTCATTCGAATGTTGCCCCGGAAACCCCGCCTCAGTAAATTATATTGGAAGTCTCACTAGAAATAGTCCGTTTTCTTCCACATATAACTCGAATTGGCGGAATCATCCCAATTTTTCGTGGGCCAATAATCCTGGACTTCAACCCCCGAGGCAAGTCAAGTCCAAAACAGACCACAAAATCCCCCGGGATTTCAACTAGGTGGTTCGCAAAATTTTCAAAATGGGAATTCATCCCAAAATTATGCACCTAGGCAACAAAAATGCGTTGAGTAATGGTTCACTCGAACCATTACTCAAGGGTTTTATAACCCAACCCAACGCATCCCTTAGGAGTATGGAAACCCAACTCGACCAATTTGCGGCCGAACTTAAGAATCGACCCCAATGAATGTTGCTTAGTGATACGGAAACCCCCTAAGGGTAAGGAGCAAGTTAAAGTCATTACCTTGTGTAGTATTGATGATTCAGAAGTAAATAGTGTTCCACCTCAAACTTCCAAAAATTTAAATAATGTTGTTTCACATGCTTTTGACAAGAGCAATTTTTCAGCTTTGTTTTCTGCAGGTGCAAAAGATAAAATTTCAGTTTCTGTCCAGAAAACAGCCTCTGCTTCAACTTCCAGCAGTGAAAAACTTCCAGCTCAAATTCACCACAGTGGTGAGTTTGTGCCCACAGTCCAGCAGAAGTAAATTAACCAACCAACTCCAGATTTACGAGATCTTCCTTTTTTCCAGAAAGATTAAAATCTAAAAATATGGATTCTCAATTTAAGAAATTTTTAGACATTTTTAAACAATTTCACATTAACATCCCTTTGGTAGAAGCTATCGAGCAAATGCCAAGCTATGTTAAATTTTTAAAAGACATTCTGAACAAGAAAAGAAGGTTGAATGAATATGAGACGGTTGCGTTGACCCAAGAGTGTAGTGCAATTCTCACGTGCAAAATTCCTCCCAAGCTTAAAGACCCGGGAAGTTTCACCATCCCGTGTTCCATCGGAGGAAAAGGAGTTGGTCACGCCCTTTGTGATCTAGGAGGTAGCATAAATCTTATGCCGTATTCTATTTTTAAAACACTTGATATCAAAGAGGTACGATCCACGACTGTGTATTTGCAATTAGCAGATACGTCAATCGTATATCCCAAAGGAAAAATTGAAGATATCTTGGTCAAAGTCGATAAATTCATTTTTCCGGCAGATTTTATAGTTCTTGATTATGAAGCCGATAGAAATATCCCAATCATTTTAGGAAGAGCTTTCCTAGCAACCGGTAGGACATTAATTGAAGTGCAAAAGGGTGAGTTAACCATGAGAGTTAATGACCAAGAAATTAAGCTTAATGTCTTTAAGTCTATGAAATTCAGTTGAGAATTAAAGGATTGTTCATCTATTATAGTTATAGATGATGAGTTAGAATTAAGTCCACCTCGTAGTCAAGACAGTGGTGACACTGTGGAGACAACAGAAGGTATTTTGAAAGAAAATGATTTAGAAGATCTAGCTGCATTTGAACTAGTTGATTTCAAGGATAGAACTGTCCAACCACCCTCAGTGGTAGAAGTCCCATAACTAGAATTAAAACCTCTTCCTAGTCACCTTAAGTATGTTTATCTTATGGAGAATGAAAAATTACCTGTAATTATTTCTTCAAATTTAAGTGATAACCAAGAGTCGAGGTTAATAGAAGTTTTGAAAACCCATAAGAAAGCCATAGATTGGACCATTGCCGATATTAAGGGTATAAGTCCGTCTTTTTGCCAACATAAGATTATTTTGGAAGAAAATAGTGTTGGAAAGGTGCAACCTCAAAGAAGATTAAATCCTATTATGAAAGAAGTAGTCAAAAAGGAAATATTGAAACGGCTTGATGCGGGTATTATTTACCCCATTTCTAGTAGTGGTTGGGTGAGTCCGGTACAATGTGTACCAAAGAAAGGTGGAACCACGGTTATCACCAATGACAAAAACGAACTCATTCCTACTAGAACCGTCACCGGGTGGCGGATTTTGCATGGATTATAGGCAATTGAACCTAGCAACTAAGAAGGACCACTTTCCTTTGTCCTTCATTGATCAAATGCTAGATAGACTTGCCGGAAAGGAATTTTATTGTTTCTTAGACGGATATTCGGAATACAACTAAATTCATATTGCACCGGAAGATCAAGAGAAGACAATTTTCACTTACCCCTTTGGTACTTTTGCTTTCCGCCGTATGCCCTTTGGATTATGCAATGCACCGGCCACGTTTCAACGTTGCATGATGTCTATTTTCTCGGACATGATAGAAGACTCTATGGAAGTTTTTATGGACGACTTTTCGGTAATCAGTACGTGTTTTGATTGTTGTCTTGAAAACTTAAAGACAACATTGGAAGGATGTGAAACCCATGACTTAGTTTTAAATTAGGAAAAATGTCATTTTATGGTACAAGAAGGGATAGTCTTGGGACACATGATTTCCAAAAAGGGTTTGGAGGTCGATAAAGCTAAAATAGAGGTAATAATGCAATTGCCCGAACATTCTTCGGTCAAAGGCATACGTAGTTTTTTGGGACATGCGGGATTTTATCGTCGATTTATTAAAGATTTTTCAAAAATAGCAAAACCTTTGTATAATTTATTGCATATCGACCAAACATTTGAATTTACATCCGAATGTAAACAAGATTTTGAAACCATCAAAAATGCACTTATTTCGGTACCTATTATTATTGCCCCCGATTGGACCATGCCTTTTTGGTTATGTGACACGCAAGCGATTAGGCCGTAGGTGCCGTTTTAGTCAAAGAAGAAATAAGATTTTCCACCCATTTACTATGCAAGTAAAACTCTTATAGAAGCTCAAATAAATTATACAACAACCGAAAAAGAGTTACTTGCGGTAGTATTTGCCTTCGATCGTTTTCGTCCTTACTTGATTGGCACTAAAGTTATCTTTCACACGGATCACTCTGCTCTTAAGTATCTCTTTAGCAAAACTGACGCTAAGCCATGGCTTATTCGTTGGGTTCTTCTTTTACAAGAATTTGATTTAGAGATAATTGATCGAAAGGGATGTGACAATCAAGTGGCCAATCATCTTTCAAGAATCAAAGGAAAGGTTTCGAGTGGTGGAGATCATGAAATAAAAGAAGTATTTCCTGATGAGTGTGTTATGGCTATCCAACATACTCACCAAAATGAGGTACCATGGTTTGCGGATATCGTAAATTATCTAGCATGTGGTCTAAAACCTCACAATTATCATGGAGCTCGTCTTCGGAAATTCATCCATGGTTGTAAACAATTTTTGTGGGATAATCCGTTTATTTATAAAATGGGGTCGGATCAAGTCTTATGCAAATGCGTTCCCGACTATGAAATTCCTGTTTTATTAAAGGAATGTCATGCATCTCTTTATGGTGGCCAACGCACGGCCGCAAAAATTCTACAAAATGGATTTTATTGGCCAAGCATTTTTAAAGACTCTTTTGAATTTGTTAAGAGTTGTGGTCAATGTCAACGAACGGGTAATTTATCCCAATGCAATGAAATGCCTTTAAATAATATCTTCGAAGTTGAACTTTTCCACGTTTAGGGAATTGATTTTATTGGACCGTTCCCCATATATTTTAATAATATTTATATATTGGTTGCGGTAGATTACGTCTCCAAGTGGGTCAAAGCTAAGGCTTGCCCGAGAAACGATGCCAAAACGGTAGTTGAATTTCTACATAAAAATATTTTTGTTCGTTTTGGAACCCCCCCCCCCCCCACCCCCCCCGAGCTTTGATAAGCGACGAGGGGACTCATTTTATAAACAATACGTTACCTACGGCTCTTGGCAAATACAACATCCAACATCGAGTTTCCATGGCATATCATCCCCAAACAAATGGGCTTGCCGAACTTTCGAATCGTGATATTAAAAGTATTTTAGAAAACGTTGTTAGTCCAAGTCGAAATGATTGGTCTCTCAAGTTGGATGATGCATTATGGGCGTATCGCACGACTTTTAAGACACCATTGGACATGTCTCTGTAACAATTAGTTTTCGGAAAGGCTTGTCATCTTCCTCTTGAATTAAAGTATAAAGCATTTTGGGCAGTAAAAGAATTTAATTTAAATCAAAATGATTCGGGGGAGAAAAGAAAGCTTCAACTATTTGAGTTAGAAGAATGGCGTAGCCAAGCTTATGAAAACAATAAGATATATAAGGAGAAAACCAAATTTTGGCATGTCGTAGGATTAAAAATCGGGTCTTCGAAGTTGGTCAAAAGGTTCTTCTCTTTAATTCTCGACTTAGGCTATTACCCGAAAAACTAAAGTCAAGATGGTCCGGACCTTTCACTATTGTCAGTGTCGGTAAATTTGGCACCGTGGATCTTTTAAATCCACCAGATAATAGTGTTTTCAAAGTTAGTGGTCACCGAATCAAACATTTCCTTCCCGAGGGGATGGTTGATCACCTCAGTAAGTTCGAGGTTATGTTATTTCTGTAAATATTTATTTTCAGTAATCTGTAATTATTATTTTTTTCTGTCAAGATAGTGGGGAGTTTGTGCCCACTGTCAAGGTTACGTTTTTACTAACCTATTCAGCTGAGTTTTGTGTTAAATTTGACAAGAGCAGGTATTGCCTACTAGTTCTACATTGGATTGGGGAACAAGAATGCTTTTTCCATAAAGCAACAATGATAAAAATGGGCAAGCATGGGGTATGGGAGGAAGCTTTTTGCAACCCCTAACTCTTGTCAACTTGTCATAATGATAGGTTATGTCTTATATATTGTTTATAAGACAAGAATGGTTGTTGGATTAATTTATTTAAAGAAGGACTAGTAAGGTGATGGTTTATCTTATAAAAAATTGGATTTACCTTTCCATCTTAAAAGTTGTCAAGCATTCTAAAAAGTTTGTATTGAGAAAGGATGACAACTTGAGATTTTTTTTATAAAAATATGATTTAAGAAAGGGTTTGTTTTTATCAAGAAAATATTTTTTAAAAGGTATGACTTTCTTTTTAATTAAATGTATTCTTTGTACATTCTTTCTACAATAAAACAAAAGGAAAGAATTAAATTTGGATTTTTTTTAAAAACAAACAAAAAAAATGAAAAAGGAGTAAAAGTAATACAAAAGAAGTCAGATAATTTTTTCACCCCTTTTCACCTTTTCCTTATAACCCATTTCTTTTGTTTTAATATTTTCAAACTCTATTTAAAAAACCCATCGACAACAATGGCTAGACCAAAGAAGAAAAACTCCAATCCAAACCCCATTCCAAGCCGGAGTAGTCGCCGTCGGTCATCACGCAACCCGTCGCCACCACCGAGCTCCACCGCAAACCCATCGTCGACCTCAATTCCGTCGATCTCCATGCCGCCTGTGGACACCTCTGTTGCTCCGACGACTGTTGTCGCACCTCCGGCGACCACCATGGTCACTTATATCGATGGCCGCGCCATTGTTACTCAGGTATCTAACCCTAATCTCACTAATCCTAACCCCCCCCCCCCATTCCAGAAATTCCACAAACACAAAACCCACTTTTTTTTAAACCCTAACATCCGAAATCGCCACGACCACTGTCGCAACTCCGGCGACCACTGTGGTTGCCTCCTTTCCACCTCTAATCCCCAAAATCATTCCAACTCAAACACCTCCTATTGTTCACACAACCATAGCCCATATTTTCAACCTAAATGTTGATGATCAAGGGAGGTTTGATGATGTTCATTTTGACATCGAGGATGAGGTACCTTTAGAGGATGATTTGCTGCCATTTCATGTTACACCATCAAATTCGGTCTCGAGAGGTCGAAAGCATGTGGTTTTGGAAAATAGTTCACAAGAAACGACTGTTCCCAAGAGCCCGGAACATAATGTTGTGCCCATCAAGACCTCCGATACAACAGCCAACATGGATGTTTCCACGACCGAACGTCGACGAACCCGTTCGTCGAGTGTTTCTTCGGGTGGACCGATGACTCGATCGCATATAAGGGCTGCGAAAGGAAGGCCAAAGTGGTGGAACAGGAAGCTCAAGCTAGTGAAGACACGTAGATCTTAGAACAAAAATTGCCTCCCCACAAACGTAAACTATTTAAGAGAAAGGGTAAATCCTATTCTTTTGCTAAAAAGTTTGATCTCATGAAAAATAATAAGTTTTTCATTGAAAGGGCCTTTGACCCAAATTTGGTGAAAACTATGTATTTTGTTAAAAATTGTTTACAAAAGTTTTGTTGGGAAAATATGATCTCAAGACCGTGTAAGGTCAATGAGACATGGGTACGTGAATTCTATGCGACGATTGGAACTACCAAAAACGAGAACATTACCATTCGAGGACGTCGTATAGAGTGGACACCAGGAAAGCCAAATGCTCTTCTAGATTTGAATCCACCTTTGGTATGTTCTTATAGAAGTAACAAGAATGGTTTATTAGAAGTAATCATCAAGATTTGTTAGCTACTTTTGCTTTACCGGGAAGAGATTGGGCCTTTGATACCAATCGCAACGTTTTGATCGCAAGTCAACTTACTTTAGAAGCGGGACTTTGGTTCCAATTCGTTCGGCACAATATTATGCCGACCATGCACGAACAAACTTTATCCCGTGCAAAATGCTTACTTGTTTATTGCATTTTGAAGGAGTTACCGTTCGATGTGGGAAGTGTGGTTCACCAAGCCATAATCAACTCAACTATTCGAATTTCATCACATTTTATATTTCCGGGACTCATTACCAAGCTCCTCAACTCGGCCGGTATGGCCGTGCATGAGGATGATGTCATCACATATAGTCCTTCGTTGTTGAAGCATGGTACGTTCACTAAGATGAACAAACCACCACCGGATGAGCTTGTTGACGATGCTTCGGGGCCACGTATCACTCGTCGTCGTACGACGAGGCAATGGACCCCGATTACTTCGGCTGCTCAAACCTCAGTTGCAGAGACCTGCGCCGTCCCAGTTTCTACCGTACCACCGCCACCTTTTCATATACCGCCGATCCCACCATTTGCCACGGGTTATGGTTCGGAAGAGTGGTTACGTATTCTCTCTGAACAACAAGAGGGGAACAGTCATAAAATGACAGCTATTCTCGATCTTGTGACGATAATGAACAGCCGTATCACTACCCTTGAAGCCAAATCAGAAAAAATTTAGATGTATGTTACGGATCATTGTCGTGTTCATAACAGGTACATGCGATGTATGATCCGCTTTTGGGCGGTGAACTACCCCGGTTTCCATCCGGTGTTGTTCCGCCGCAAGTTCGTCTACCAACCGTTGCATCTTCTTCCACTCAGCCGATCACGACAGCTGCTGTCGTCACCATACCACCCGACACAGACGCCGTTGTAGCCACGATCGCAGCCTCTGCTGTCGTTGCACCGCCACAGCCGACTTCGAACCCCGCCGGAGGGGGTAATTTGAACTAGTTATCTTTTGGTTAAACAATCATCGTTTCGTGAACGGTTTTATTTGAAGCTTTATTTGTCTTTTTGTATATATTGGTTGGAATTGTTCATGCCTAAACAGTGACCATCTCTCCTTTTGTTTACACGAGATGATGTATCTTTTTACGTATTAACGATGATTAGCTTCTTTGGTATATTATGTATTCATCTCTATGTCTTAAACAGGTGCATGTTTGTTCTATGAATTTTGCATGGCAAGTTGAAAGGATGTTGGCCAGTTGTGTGATTAAAACCTATACAATAACCCGGAAAAAGCGCTACCGATCAATTTTGACGCCTTAAAATTCATGGAACGAAGTTGTGCGCTTTTCAAGATTCGAGTAAACATCATCGTTAAGTAAGAGTTTTTTTCTTTTCTTCTTTTTACTTGAGGACAAGTAACACTTCAAGTTCGAGGGTATGATAACTCTCGATTATGAGAGTTATTTCGGGTCTTTTTCCTTAGTTTAAATCCATTAAATTCCATACTTTTAGATTTTTATGTCTTCTTTTCTTATAAAATTGCTACACACGATGATTTAATACCAAAAGATAAATTTCTAGTTATTTTTACTCTTTTTGGTTGTTTGTCCCCACAAAGTCACCACTGCGGGATGTCCAGTGCTGAATGAATAAGCTGTTGAAGTTCCAGAAATAGTTTCAGTAAAATTTCCTAGAATTTATGAAGAAAAGACAGCTGGAAGTGAAGACAAAGAAGCATGGGTTAGTCTAGAAGTAGGGGATGGTCTCCTTTTGTACATTGAATATTACCCTTTGGACAAACTTTCTTTGTAGTATAAAAAGGAAGCTTGGGGTATCACACCAACATACCATCTTAGAGTCTTAGAACTCTTCCTCCTCTTCTCCTTCCAGCATTTGCTGGCTTCTCTTTTTATTTTTAGTGTAGTTTTATTTTCTTGTAATTTTAATTTCCCCATTGTACTCCTGTCGCCACACTCTCGACACTGTGGTGACATTTTATCTCATTTATATTAATGCAAGTTATATTTCAGTTCATTTCTGTTTATTTATTGTTTTCCATGTCTCATAGTAGCTAATTGTCTCTATGGATGTGGGTGTGAGTTTAACTTAAGTGTTCGTATAATATGTGGGTGTTCTCGTTTTTAATACTTTAAATGTTTGGTCACTTAAATTGGAACTTAAACTCGACGTGGATAAGCCGATAACTTTGAAGTGTTAATATAATGTCTTAGACCCAGAGATGGGCTGATCGAAAACACGATCTAAGTGATGCACAAAGATTCGAGAGAACTTTGAATAGTCACGCAAAGATGCGGACTTTGTATGTATTTAGATAGGATTTATTCGGGATACTTTATATCACAAAGAGATTTGGATATATTCCGTCGTGCCCAATGTAATCTGATTCTAAATCGGTAAACTTAAAGTAATAAATTTGGGAACTTTACGTAAATTTATAAACGTCTAAACGAACCTCACTCACGAGAGGATGGTGAAGCTTCGTATATTGTTTATAAATTTCCAACCACGTTATTATATTTATCTTAAGGAAAACTTGCACCCATACCCATTCTTTTTATTATTAGTTAATCTTGTTATTTACAATTTCACCAACTCTCAAAATCATTTTAAAACCAATCAAAACCGAAAACCAAGAAGTTCAATAAAAATCTCAGATTCTCGGTAGTTCCAGTCCTTGAGGGAACGATACTTGTATTTTACCACTTTATTACTTGAAGACGGCCATTGTGTCGGCGTGCACTAGCACCGCCACTGTGGGGACATTGTGCCCACTACACGAACGGTTTTTAGCCAAGACGTGACTTAAGACGGCAAATTTTGGTATATATAATATATACAAATGTCTATGTGAGTCAGTGTATTGAACATAATGCTTAAACAAATCAATTTTATGTAAAACTACAAACAAAGAAGAAACATGCATTCATAATTTGATATCAAATACACAATATTTACATAAATGAGATCAAGAGATCATAACAAAATGAATGTTTTATTAATAGTTTCGTAGTCCATATATCTCTTATCTAATATTTTAATATCGCATGCATTTTTTGCATGTACATAGTTTTCACAAAGTAACTTGAAAAATGTGCATTTTTTGGCATGTACATAGCTTTCACAAAGTAACTTGAACTCACCTTGCTAGATTAATCTAGGTTTTATTCCACAACTCGTGTTTCCTTTGGAGAGAGATTCAGATCCAAAACTAGGACCTTCATTTAGATCACAAACAAACCCAACGTACACCACAAGAGACCCTAAACCAAAACCATAAACCAAACCTTAGATATGCTGCAAAACCCAAAAACTTACCTTTTGACTTATAGGAACCCAATATCTTTGAAGAAACTCCAAACTTCACTACTTCCATCTTGAAGAGCTTTGAAATACGAACTGATAGCAATTTGAATCGCTTAAAACAAAGTTGTTATTAAGAAGTTATGGCTGAATGAAGGAAATCCCGATTTTAAGCATTGCAGGCTGCTCGCGATAGTGACACTGTCACTATAGCATAGCACAATCACCCGGATTGTTACAATCCCTTGTGCGATCCTGCGATAGTGACACTGTCACTATAGCATGACACTATAACATCAACTGTACCGAGGTGTTTTTCTTATTTTCACCTGTTTTGAGCCTAAAAGATGATACCCGATATAAATCAACTTAAAAAAAATACTTACTTCAACTATTCTAAGGGTGAAACACAAAGAGGACTCAGGATTTCTTTATCAAAGACTCGGTTGCTATATTGTACCATTATCACTATAGAATGGCACAGTCATCGGTGTTAGTCCCTATTTAGAGATGGCTACGTAAGTAAAGGCTTGTAGGGGGGGGGGGGGGGGTTGAATACAAACACACAATTTTTACTCTTTTAAATTTTTTAATATTAATATTAAAAATTTACACACAGAAGTTTGTTGCGGAAAAGAATAGACACACTATTCTAACAAACTTAACACATGAAACACATGAAAACAGTAATTAACTTATGCACTAAGAAAGTTAAAATGACACTGCTAAGAACACACAGGATTGCCGAATCAAACAAAAGATCACTCAGAGGATTTGTTGAAAGCGTGAGATTTATGGGTAGGACTTCATCTTCTTTTATAGTGCCCATCCATGGATGCATGAGGACATCTGTCAAGGATGTATTAGCTGGAAGTATATTTGATGGACAAAGGGAGATGCCACTCCTTTTGTACTAGGTTAATGGGTCAACCATTCTTTATAGCACGTAATGTCAAATAACTTTATCTCTTTTTCTTCATGCTCTATGAAGTCCCACCACACCTTTTAGCTAAAGACAAACATCCCTTTTATGAGAATAAAAGAGAATGTCCGAATTTAAGGTTTGGTGCCCACGTTCTTGCTGCACACGTATTTTGCATTTATTGTATCACAAGAACTCATCTTCGAAAATGCTAAGTGATATATACAAAGATGTATCACATCAGTTAATGCATCCTAAGCTTTGGATCGAGAACTTGTACGAATGCTTGAATTGGCAACTGTATTAACACTTGAATTAGCAAGTGTACAAGAGCATCTTGTAATGTCGGTGACCACATTAACAATCTCGGTGAGTGCTTCTAGGATCGGCAACTGCATAAGTGAGTGCTTCTAGGATCGGCAACTGCATAATCGGTGACCACACTTGCAATGTCGGTGACCACACTTGCAATGTCGGTGATCATTCTTGTAATGTCGGTGACCACATTAACAATGTCGGTAACCACACTTGATTTCTTCAAGTAGTCTGAATTTTAATGTTAGTTGGTACATCAAAAATTCCACATTTTGATGTACAACCCTTGATTGGATAGTCTTTGATTTGCCAATAGTTGAAGTATATTTCAGACCTTGAAAAGAACCTATAAAAGATCAACCACAGAAAGAGAGAAGGTTCATCACCAAATCATCGGTGACCCACCAATCTCTCCCTATTTGATGATGATACTTGTATGTTAGAAAGAAATGCTTTTTGACCCTTTCTATTTTTCTTTTGGGTTCTTTTCACTCAGATATATATATATATATATATATATATATATATATATATTAATAACTGAGTATATACAGTATAAGTATAAGTATGTGCAAAAATTTAAAATATGAACGAGTATAAAATGAAGAACGGTATGAACTTTTATTAATCAACACACAGGATAGTACATCACACAGAGTACATGATTAATGAAGTTCATACTATGAGTAGAAATTTAAGGATCGGTGGGTTCTCTTCTTTTTAGTTCATCGAGGATAAGATGAGTCATTCCATGATCTTCAAGAGGAGGTACACCCAGAATAGCAGTGAGAAATGAATTGTGATCCCTTGGAATTTCGGAAGCTCTGAAGAAACCTATGTTTCCAAAGATGTCTTCAAAGAACACTCCAAGTCTGGGTTCGGTAAGCATGGTTTGCTCCGGGTAAGCGATTGGAGTTGGAATGGTGAGATTAATACCCGAAGCATTTATCTTGATTCCCTTTTCATGAAGTGCAACAAAGTGACCCTTTTTCTTGTTCCTTGATGCTTTAATGACTTCTCCCGAAAGGCCTTGTTGAATGAGGTACATTTGTTGCCCTTCCATGCTTGAAACCGCTATACCATGTTCCGTCTGAATTTTGATCATTTTAATGAAGAACTTTCGGAGTGTGTCAAGCACAAAATCTTTGTACTTACTCCTACTCTTGGAAACATGGTTAGCGATTTCCAACCATTCGGTGATCCCTAGAACTTCCAACCATTCAATCTCATAAGTTTAATTTATAGAGTCTGCCCTTTTCATTGTGACAAGTAACTTAGGAAATTTTATGGTTGGAGCATGAATGGACGAACCGATGATCTCTGAATCATCTTTTCTATTCTTGAGTCTTCTTTTGAACCAATCCACTTCCTTGGTTTTCTTGGCCTCGGCAACCGTCTTCATTGCTTCTGAATTTTTCTTTATATTTTCAAGCTCATCTTTCTGAGCTTGAAGGGCATCGGTGGCTTTGGCTCGGGTAGCCTCATCTTGAGCCAACATGAGTACATTAGTCTGATCAAACTCAAGTTGAGCCCTTATTGCTTCTTCTCTTTCAGCTTCAGTGAGTATGATCCCAAGGGGATCGGTGAGTGTAAGGGCTGGCTGCAATTGGAGAGAGTTAGCTTCTGGACCTCTGGCTCTTTTCTTCTTCTTTTCTTCTTCACGCTGCTCTTTATACGAAAGAAGCTTCTTTCCCTTAGCCTTTTCTTTTCTTTTCTTTTCCTCTTCAGATTCATCAAGGGATCGGGCACTGACACCCTCCCCCTTGATTGTTGCTCCAGTTTCTTCTTTAGCCTCATCTCTAGATAACCTAGTGTTACCCGGTACTAGAGGTTCATTGGCAGATGTTCCGGGGACCTGTACATCGGTGACCAAAGGGGGAGTCACCTCGGTGACCACATCGGTGATCGGTGGTGGCGGTGTTGCTGCTGCCTTCTTGTTTTTCTTCCCTTCAGTGGTTGATCCCTTGAAACCAACTAAAGAGAGAAACCTCTTGATCTGGTCGACAACGGAGCCCAACCCACCCAACTTCTTTTCAATCCGTTGAATCACAAATCTGTCTTCTTTCGTGAAAAGTGCATCACTGATATCGAGTTTAATGGTTAGAGGAGAAGTTGGTACCTTATCAACTTTTGTATGAAGGGAAGCAAGTGACTCCAAGATTGCTTTTTGATTTTGAAGAATAGAAGCGATGTCGGTGGCTTGCTTCTCAGAATCACTTTGAAGTCCCTTGATAATAGTCGCCACCGATTCATGACTTGCAATTAACCCTTTTTGAAGACCAAGGATATCCAGATGGAGGAGATCCAGACATGTCATAAGAGTTGGGTAAGTCACCGATAACTCTTCAATGTTGGACCTTAGAGTGGTAGAAAGATTGCTTGTTGTATTTACAAGGGAAGCCAATCTTTCTATTTCTTTATTCGCATGGTCTTCCAAGACCTCCACCCGATGGATAGTGTCACTTGAAAAATTATTTAAAGCCTTGAGAAGATCATCTCCCTGTTGAGATGTCATAGGGGCGGTTGGTTGAGGCTTTGGTGGTTGATCATTGTCATCACTAGAAGAAGAGTAGTCCAGCAAACCTGTAGTTTTATGTGGGGGGGACTTCGGGGGGTCCGAAGTTTGTTTGAGAGAAGATTGAGATTTTGGGGGGGAGACGCTATGAGGAGAGTGTCTGTGAGGGGAGTCCTCAACAAGGGGTTCCTCAACAAACTTGTCATGTATGGGAGACATACGTTTCCAAGGTGTAGTATCGGAAAATAGAAAATCGGTAAAATGGGAAGCTCCATCGAATGCACCTGGTTGTGATGCATCCTCATTTGGAGTTTGGAAAAGGAGTTGTGAGAGCTCAAGGGGTGGTGAGGATGCGCCTTGGATGGGAGAGTCCAAGTCATCTTCATCAAGTAAGGAAAAAGTTGATGAAGGCTGTAATTGGGTAACCCTTTTTACAACCATGTCCTTTTGGGAGGGTATGGAGGAGCTAGGATGGGTTGAGTGTTCCTCGGGTCGAGTAAGGATTTTTTCAACACCCACTGACTTTTGGGAGTCGGTGGATGGTTTTTGTGTTATAGCCCTTTTGGTTCCCTTGGACTTCTTTGAGGAAGTCCTAGGGGGGCTTTTAGACTGTCCCCACTTTTGGGATTTGGATGCCTGGGTAGAAGCCAAAGGCTCTTTTGGCTTCGTGACATCGGGGGTGCGGAGGTGGATGTGCCCGACGCTTTGGATCTCTTGCGAGATTTGGGCACATCGGTGACTAGGTGACTGTGGGATGATGCAGAGGTGGATTCGGTGACTGAGGGTCCCCGAATCCTAGGTTCATTTTCACCCCAAGCTAGAGTTGCATTTCTTGCAAACTCAATCATACCAGGTCTTAGGGGATTATCGGTGGCTAAGGGTACCTTTGTCATTAGCTGCCTGCCAACTTGATGAAGTGAGAGATCATATTTAATATCATCCCTCTTTTCAAGCTTCTTTTCAAGCTTGCATTAATAATAAGGGAGAAGAGACGTTAGAATGGTACATGAGGTCGCTGAAAAGTGGAGAAGGAAGAGATCATTTCATTAAAAAAATAAGTCATGAAGTCTATTTTACTTTGTAAGATCAAGGCATGAGCCAGCTCGGTGACCTGAGATGGAGAATGATCCTGACCACTCGTTTTCTTGCTTAGACACAAGATAAGATGAGAAAAGAAGAAGTTCCATATGTTACCCGTGTTTTTCCTTACCAAGGTACCCGACCCTTGGATTTTGGATCTCTTTTCTCCTCAAGATAGTTCAGAACTGACACCACCTGTTGGTGTTCATTCCCAAGAGGAAAGTTTTCATATGAGTCATATTTAGGAAGGTGAAGAATGGTACGAACATCTTTAACATCAAAGATCACATCAGGTTCATCATCACTAAGCACAAAAGCGAGTATTTGATCCGATGAAACATCAAATGTGCAGATGAGCCAGAAATTACCAAGGAGAAACTTACTCATCTTAGGTTTAACAGTAAGAGCATATTGGAGAAGAAATCTTTGAAGAAACCAACAAATATCATTGTATTTTGGATGAGCTTCATCGATGCCAATGCGACCAAAATAGTTGTATGCTGGGAAGGTGAGTGATTCAAGGGTTAGGGTTTGTCCCTCAGAGGCCTTGGGAGATTTTGAAGGAGTATTAGTGGAGGACGCCATTGATGAACTTGAGAGTTGCAGGTGTATTCTTCGAATCGATATGAGAGAGAGAAGATGGAGATGATGGATGCGATAAAGAAGGAGAAGGAATGAGGGAACAATTATATATATAATAGGAGGGAATTTCAATTTTCAAAAGCAATGATGACTTGAGGTGATTGAAGGTCAGAATTCTAAGGGTTTTCAGGCGTAGATCGGTGCATGCTCTGACATTAATGATGTTGATGATGTCATTATGGATAGATCCAAAGAATACTTAGTCACCAAGATTGGTAACCTAAGAGATGTCTTTTAAAAGATAACGAATATGAAAGGTTTTAGAGTGTGACGTCGGAGTGTATAAGGTTGGTGAGTGAAGATGACGTCGGTGAGTATATGATGAGAGAGAACGTCGGTGAGTGGTTAAGTAGAGAAACCGTCAGTGAGTGTAGGGTGGTGACATCGGTGAGTTTGACTGTCGGTGACTTGGGTTTAGGGTTTTGGTTTTGAGCAATGTCGGGTAGTGGTGGTTTTTGGAGTTGATCGTCGGTGAGTGGTTTTTTGAAGAAGGAATTTCGGTGAGTGACTCACCGACTATATATATATATATATATATATATATTTATTTACATATATATATTAGTCTATATTTATCATATCTAATTCACCGATGAGGAACTTGAACCTTGCTCCATCAAGGGGATTTGTGAACAGATCAGCTAATTGATAATCAGTGGGAAGAAAATGTAGTTCCACATCACCTTTAGAGACATGATCTCTTATAAAGTGATACCTGATATCAATGTGCTTGGATCTTGAATGAAGCACTGGATTGCTTTGCAATGGCTGTTGCACTTGAGTTGTCACACAGTATTGGGATTTTTGAGAAAATCTGATTGTAATCACACAACTGATTTTTCATCCACAATATTTGAGCACAACAACTTCCAGCAGCCACATATTCTGCTTCAGCGGTAGATGTAGACACAGAATGTTGCTTCTTACTTGACCAACTCATAAGCTTTCCACCAAGAAGTTGACAACTTCCTGTCATACTCTGTCTATTTTTTGAACCTGCAAAATCAGAATCAGAGTACCCGATGAGATCGAAACCTGAGTCTTTGGGATACCAAAGACCCAGATTTATGGTACCTTTCAGATACCGAAAAATCCTTTTCACAGCAGATAGATGTGATTCCTTAAGATTTGCTTGATATCGAGCACACAGACAAGTAGCAAACATTATATCAGGTCTACTTGCAGTAAGATATAGAAGAGATCCTATCATACCTCTATAATTTGTGATATTGATAGACACACCATCAGGATCAGAATAAAGTCTAAGAGGATGAGCCATAGGAGTTTTCATGGTAGAGCAAGTATCAAGTTGAAACTTTTTCAGAAGGTCTTTAATGTATTTACTTTGGTTAATGAAAATACCTTCTGGAGATTGTTTTACTTGCAAACCAAGAAAGAAGGTTAACTCCCCCATCATGCTCATTTCATACTCTTTTTGCATGAGGGAGCTAAATTCATCACACAGGGATTCATCGGTGGCTCCAAAAATAATATCATCAACATAGATTTGTACAAGAATGATATTACCTTGTGATTTCTTGAAGAAGAGAGTGTTGTTAACTTTTCCTCGGATATACTCATTTTTAAGAAGATAGTCTGAGAGAGTATCATACCAGACACGAGGAGCTTGCTTCAGTCCATACAGAGCTTTATCTAGCCGATACACATGATATGGATGGACTGGATCTTCAAACCCAGGTGGTTGCTTCACATACACTTCTTCAGATAGCTCACCATTTAGGAAGGCACTTTTGACATCCATTTGGAATACCCAAAAATTCTTGTAAGCTGCATGGGCAAGAAATATTCGGATAGCTTCCAATCTGGCAACAGGAGCAAAAGTTTCATCATAGTCAATTCCTTCCTTTTACCGATATCCTTGAGCAACCAGCCTTGCTTTATTTCTTATGACGGTTCCTTCTTCATCCATCTTGTTTCGGAACACCCACTTTGTTCCAATTATGTTTTTGTTAGATGGACGAGGAACTAACTTCCAGACTTTGTTTCTCTCAAGTTGTGAGAGTTCTTCATGCATGGCAATTACCCGGCTAGGATCAGCTAGGGCTTCATTAATCAGTTTTGGTTTAACAATAGAAACAAAGTTGACATATAAGCACAGGTTGCTGATGCCTCTTCTTGTTTTTACACCAACTTGAGGATCACCTATGATTTGATCTATTGGGTAATCCATGGTCCATTTTAAAGCAGGAGGCAAGGGAGGAGGTATAGAAAAAGATGAAGTTGGAATTTGAGAAGGTGAGGGTAGGTTAGTGGAAGATATAGTGTTTAGATGAGATTGTTCTCCTGAAGAGTCAATTTCAGGAGATGGAGAAGAAAGAATGGGTTTAGGAGATATGGTAGTATTATTTGGAGGCTGAGAAGGATTGTTATCTTCTTGACTTGGTTGAGAAGGTTGTTGAGTAGAATGAGATGGAATTTCCCCAACACATGAGTTTATCCATTGATTTAGTTCTTCTTCATTACAAGATAATGAAGATGTCTCCAAATCTTCAAACTTCACATGCATAGATTCGTCTATGCATTGTCTTCTGAGGTTGTAGATTCTGAAGGCTCTTGAGGAGAGATAATAGCCTAAGAAAATTCCGTCATCAGACTTTGGATCAAATTTTCCAAGTTGTTCCCTGTCATTTAGCATGTGACATGCACAGCCAAATACATGGAAGAAGTTAACTGCAGGTTTCCGACCATGGAAAACTTCATAGGCAGTCTTGTCATGCCTTTTGACTATGATGGACTTATTTTGAGTAAAGCATGCAGTATTAACTGCTTCAGCCTAAAAATAGGATGGCAAATTGGATTCACTCAGCATTGATCTTGCAGCTTCACACAGCATCTGATTCTTTCTTTCAACAACACCATTTTGCTGAGGAGTGCGTACGGCAGAGAAGTTTTGAGAAATTCCTTTTAAGTCAAAGAAATCTTCCAGAACAACATTTTTGAATTCAGTGCCATTGTCACTTCTGATAGACTTCACCAATTGACCATTCATATTTTCAATCTTTCTAATAAACCTGATGATTTCTTCAGCAGCATCACTTTTGTGTTTTAGAAAGAACACCCAGGTATATCTAGAGAATTCATCAACAATTACTAGCATATACTTTTTACCCCCTAAACTAGGGGTCCTCACTAGTCCACACAGATCCATGTGAAGCATTTGAAGAGGTTGAGAGATAGATGAGCATTGTTTTGTTTTAAAGGAAGTTTTTGTAAGATTTCCTTTTTCACATGCTCCACACAACTTTTCTTTTTTCAAAAACTATTTTTGGCATGCCAACAACTAGATCTTTGTTGGAAAGTTTATTCAAGGTTTTAAAAATTAGATGAGAAAACCTTTTATGCCATAGCCAACTTTGTTTGGCTAGTTCTTGAGAGAGGAGACACATAGCTTCTCCAATAGCACTTTCCTTCATGTTGATTATGTATACATTGTTCATTCAGGTACCTGACAGTACAACTTTATTCTGCACATCAAAGACCAAGCAAACACACAATTGAAACATGACCTTATATCCCAAATCACATATTTGGCTGATGCTCAGTAAGTTGTACATTAGCCCCTCAACATGAGCTACTTTAGAAAAAGTGATGGTTCCATTTGATATGGTACCATAACCTCTGGTAACACCTTTCCCATTTCCTCCAAAGGAAACAATGGGTCCTTTTTCTTTTGAGAAGTTAGAGAGAAGATATTTGTTTCCGGTCATGTGCTTTGAACAGCCGCTGTCCATGTACCATATATGATCTTTGTTTGGTACCGGCACCCATAAACAGATTTAGACTCTTGGTACCCATTTTGAGGTGGGTCCTTTGGGATTAGAAGGCATTTTGTTTCTATGGAGATCAATATTTTTCGGGTAATCTTTAGCAAGATGGAGAGTGTTTCCACAATTGTAGCATTTCTTTATGGTAAAGGCCCTTTTGAAATCCATATTATCAAAACTTTGAGCAGAAGTTGGTGACTGAGAAGAGGAGGGGTGACCGACACCTGGTCTTGGTCCAAGAATACCTTTACCAGGATTTTTAGATTTCTTCAAGTTCACTGAGCGAGGAATGAAATCAGTAACTATTTGAGATTTCCTTTTGGATGAGAGATTTGTTTTAGAAATATTTTTCTTTTGAAAGGGAGAAAATCTTTTTGTAGCAGGGTACTCAGGAACAGTCGGTAACTCATGAGAGTGCCTTGACTCACGAAGACTTGGAGAATTTAGAAGTCTTTGAATGGGTTTGGGAGAAGAAGAGGAAGAGCTTGGTATTTTTAAAGGCTCAGGAGAGGTTTCTTTTGCTTTTACAAAAACCCCAAACTTTTTGGCATTAGACTATACTTTGAGCATATCTAACAAGTCTATAGAATGGACAGAAGTAGAATCCTCAGATGAGTAATCTAAAAGATCATCATCGTCATCGGAGAAAAAACTAGCCGGAAATCCTTGACATTCAGAAGATGGAAGTTGGGGGTCAGAAGTTTGAGGATCATCTTTTCCATATCCAAGTCCAGACTTATCACTGCAAGAGATTTGATCTTGAAGAATCTTTTCAAGATTTTTGGAAGATTTAGTCCATTTAGAAAGAACCTCTTGTTTTTTTCAAGAGTGTTAGAGATCTTTGTTTTCTCTTCAGAAAGACTGTCGTTTAAATACCTTAGGTGTTTTAGATCAGCTTTCATTTTATCAAAATATTTAAGTTTAGAAAAGCAAGATAGAAGTTGATTATTAAACATTTTATATGCATGTCAGCCTTTTTCTTTTGATCATTTAAGTTACAGAAGTCAACTATTAAAGAGTCAAAGGCATCAACTTTTTGATCATCAGAAAGAAAGGTAAAGAAATGTACCTGGGGCTTGGTTCCCGAAGTTGATCCATCAGTAGACGAGAGCAGTGTAGAGTGACCTCTCCATATCTTCCAACTCATCAATTTTGGCCATAAGGCACTTTGTGACATATTCACTCTCACTTTCGGAAGTTTGCTCATCTTCCCAGCAATGGGTCTCAACAACCAAAGTTTTTTCTTTACTTTGGTTATTTTCCTTTTCTTTCTTATACTTAGCTTTATACTTCTTGTATCCAGAGATTTCTTTAGAGGATTCAGGACTTTCCTTAGAAGAGCTGCTATTTCTCTCTTTTCAAACTTCCTAGAAGCTGATTTGGAGAAGTCATGGCCAGAAGAAGAAGATTTAAGTGTAGAGAAAACTTTGGATCTGCACTCAGAGACAACATGACCCTTCTTTCCACAACTGAAACATTCTTCATTTGCTTTGTCAGAAGAAAATATTTTATTTTTAAGGTTTCCTGCAATCATTGTCATACTATCAGACAGTATGTCAATAGCAGATTCTTCACCTTCATCATCAGCTGCACTGTAGTAAGCATCTGATAGATGAGATGATTATTCCTTAATTTCATTTTCAGATTCAGAAGAGGGATAGGTGATTCTAGGAACACAAGAAGAAGATTTAGAATCACCTATTAAAGCAACAGAAGAAGACTTAATGTCTTTTATGAGAGATTTTCTTTGGTTCTTGGTTTGTTCATAATGAAGAAGAGTCCCATAAAGAGCAGTTAAAGGCATGAGTTCAAGATCCTTGGTTTGCTTAATGCAAGTGCATATGGTTTCTCAGAAGTCTGGGAGGCAGTCCATAAACTTGCACAGAACCTCTTCATTATCATATACTTTTCCTAGAACCTTGAGGTCATTTAGAAGACAATTAAAGTGATTAAAATAGATAGAGAGAGATTCTCTTTTTTCATGAGAAAATAGTTCATACTTTATAACAAGACATATCTTGTTAGATTTCTTAACTTCTTTAGTGCCTTCATATAAGACACTCAGAGTGTCCCACATCTCTTTTGCAGTAGAAAGATTTAGAAGAGAATGATATACTTCATCAGGAAGAGATATGGCTAGAGCTGATTTTACTTTGGTGTCTAATGCAACCAGACGTTTATCATCTTCATTATATTTGTTTGGTTGTTTGATGATATATCTGCCGGTTGCATCACTCCTATCGTCATCAGATTCTATATCTTTTCCTTCAGTATCCTTTTGTGGGCCAAAGCGAGCCCATATTTTTGGAATTATAGGTCCCTCACACAGAATTTTAGGATACCTACAATCAATCCCTTCCAAGAACAGTAACATACGAATTTTCCTTAACCCAAAGTTATTTGGATTAAACCTTGGGGGTTTGGCTAAAGAGCCTAAATCGTATGTACCAGCGAAAGGATTTTGTAGAGTACCTTCTATAGTTGGAGGAGTAGTAGCCATCACAGATCTAGGTTATTGAGTTAAACTAAGTGCTCTGATACCACTTGTTAGTCCCTATTTAGATATGGCTACGTAATTAAAGGTTTGTAGAGGGGGGGGGGGGGGGTTGAATACAAACACACAATTTTTACTCTTTTAAATTTTTTAATATTAATATTAAAAATTTACACACAAAAGTTTGTTGCGGAAAAGAATAGACACACTATTCTAACAAACTTAACACATGAAACACAAAACAACAGTAATTAACTTATGCACCAAGAAAGCTAAAATGACACTGTTAAGAACAGACAGGATTGCCGAATCAAACAAAAAATCACTCAGAGGATTTGTTGAAAGCGTGAGATTTATGGGTAGGACTTCATCTCCTTTTTATAGTGCCCATGCATGGGATGCATGAGGACAGTTGTCAAGGATATATTAGCTGGAAGTATTTTTGATGGACAAAGGGAGATGCCACTCCTTTTGTACTAGGTTAATGGGTCAACCATTCTTTATAGCACGTAATGTCAGATAACTTTATCTCTTTTTCTTCATGCTCTGTGAAGTCTCATCACACCTTTTAGCTAAAGACAAACATCCCTTTTATGAGAGTAAAAGAGAATGTCCGAATTTAAGGTTTGGTGTCCACGTTCTTGCTGCACACGTATTTTGCATTTATTGTGTCACAAGAACTTATCTTCGAAAATGCTAAGTGATATATACAAGGATGTATCGCATCGGTTAGTGCTTCCTAAGCTTTGGATCGGCAACTTGTATGAATGCTTGAATTGACAACTGTATTAACACTTGAATCGGCAAGTGTACAAGAGCATCACATCGGCAACAACATGTTAGCTTCTGGGATTGGCAACTGCATAATCGGTGACCACACTTGCAATGTCGGTGACCATTCTTGTAATGTCGGTGACCACATTAACAATTTCGGTGACCACACTTGATTTCGGCAAGTACTCTGAATTTTAATGTTAGTTGGTACATCAAAAATTCCACATTTTGATGTACAACCCTTGATTAAATAGTCTTTGATTTTCCAATGCTTGAAGTATATTTCAGACCTTCAAAAGAACCTATAAAAGATCAACCATAGAAAGAGAGAAGGTTCATCACCAAATCATCGGTGACCCAACAGTCGGGATCACTAATCACTCGGTGTCGCCGATGCTATTGTGACAGATGTCATAACCGCACGCCACAATTGCTCAAATTCTGCAAATAATGTTTATTTACTGAATTGTTCGGTTCAACACTTTCTTCAACTAAGACAAAAATCAGGATGTTACATTTTGTTTTATAAACTTTTGCTATTTGGGGAAATGGTTCTTAAGATAACTAAAAAGTGAAATTCATTTATGATAGCTATTTGTGTAAATTTTTCCGAATTATTTCACAATCCAGTCTGATTTGATTTATGATCGGTACTATATAATTTATTTAAGATCATTTTTTTATGTAAATAAATGATTTATGACTTATAATTTATATTTATCTATTTATATAATTTCTCTTTCTGAAATTTCATTAGTATTATATAATACGATTCATGTGTGATAATATAATGTTTTATAGGTCTTTTTTATAGAATCTTACGAATATTCAAATCTCATATTATACTATTTTATAAAAGTTAAGTTTATAAAACTAAAAATTATGCATCACATGCAAAAGTGTTGCAAAAAAAATTATAAATTTTTGAGCATCTTTAACAATTTTTTAACAAAAAAATGTTTTATTAATTTTTTACTTGATAATATTTAGAAAATGTCTGACAAAAACAAATGTCATGTAAAAAACTAATATAATATTTTATATTTATATATGTATTAAAACACCGAAAACGTCATATGAACTTTTTAAAATGTTCCCTTTAAAAGTATTATAACACTTTTAAATATAACGCATAATTTATTTGATTATATATATAGTTTTGAAGTCTTATAAAGTAAGCTAGCTGATGACTTATAAGGTAGTTGATGACTTATAAGCTAGCTGATGAATAAGTTATGTTTGGAAAAAACTAGTTTATGAGCATGTAAAATGACAAAAAATGAAATATTGAAAAAAACAGTCTATTACAAATATTTAATTATATATATTAAATAAATTTCTAATGATATAATATGTTAATTATTACAAATAAAATAGTAAAAAATTAAATAATATAAAATGTTAATTGAATGAGTTTAAAATTGATTATTATATATATATATACTATAAATATTGAATTTGTTCAAATAAATTTTAAAAAAATTATACATTATCTATGATTTTCAATAATCAATATCTATGAATATTAATAAAATTGTTCAATTTCACATATTATAATTAATTAATACTTAAAAAAATATAATTAATAATTAAAGTAAATATTTTATTAAAACTATTTAACATATTTTAATTTATCTATGAAATAAAATAAGTATAACGTTAATTTTTATGTATTCTACATGAAAAATTTTATAATTGTTACATTTGCTTTTTGATATCTTAATATATTAAATAATAAATACTATAGTATAATTAGTATTTATTGTATAACTAAAACTAATTAATAAATGACAGTTAAAATTAATTAATAATGTGTAATTAAAATTAGTTTATGATTTTTAATTAATTTTAATTAGTATAAATTAATATTAAATATGAATATTAAAATTTATTTATGATTAATAATTAGTATTTATTTATAATTAATATTCATTAATAATAAGTAATAATATAAATCAGGGGTAAAATTGGAAAAACTCACAATAAGCTTCTGATAAGCTACTTTATAAGGTGACTTATAAGGTAGCTTATGTACATCCAAACGATTACTCAAAAAATAAGCTAGCTTATAAGTCAGATTATAAGTTAGCTTATAAGCTAGCTTATTTTTACCAAACAATGCCTTAGACATTTTTAACATCTTATAAATCCTAATAAAAATATTCAAAATTAAGTTTATTGGACTATCCCATGATGAAGTGACAACATAATCAAGACTTGATTTATCACCACAATTCTTCATCTAAGATGTCAATTTCAACCTCAAAACTTTGTGTTGATATGTCTCATCAGTTTCAAACATGTATTTAATCTTTTTTACCATAGACTTAAAATGTCATTAAATACTTTTGCAATCTTTGTTAACAAATAGTAGCTCCCTTTCTTTATTTCAAAAACCGAATTATCTCGACGATAAATTATGGACGAATTGTTCTGGTTTTTTCCTCCAAACATATTCATTTGATCTACATTAAATCAGCTTTATTATCGAACGTTTTACTAAAAACTCAAATTCATTATTATTTGGAATTAAGCATTATTGACAATAGTCTAGGGTCTTAGGATATGTGGAAACCCTAGATGAATCTCCAAAAGAGCCTTTGAGGAGAAAAGAGAGGTTCCAACATATATAAAGAAGAAATGGTCCAAGTCTAACCGATGTGGGACTCTAACATAAGGTGATGTTAATTTGGCTTAATTTTCTGTTAAAAACAATAAAATTTGCAAAATAGATTTTCTCACACATAAATAATAATGTGGAAATTAGAGTTTATGGAGGAGAAAGCAAGCTTTGGAATTAGATTGTTTCAACAACTTGACTATATCCATTTCTCTTGAACCCACCTACACATTTTCTTTTATGGTAGAACTTACTTTGTACAATAGACAAATTGTTCTTTTTTGCTTTTGCAAGAGGCATGTTGATCATACTCACACTAATGAACCACTTCCAAGAATATATGAGCTTTTAATGAGGTTTGATACTAGAGAGATTTGTTGCAATGAAAAAGCAAAAGTTCAGCAATAAATTGCATGACAATACATTTAGTTTTAGGGGATAACCAATAGTTTGATACTAATAACATCTCCGATAGTTTCCTCAAAATAGAGAAAATTGAGAAAATGAAGATTTTGAGTAAGTATTTTGCTCCAATAACTTCCCCATAATCATCTCCAAAATGGAGAAAGTAGGAGATAGAGTGGGTTTTTCTCCAAATATGGAGTTCACTCTAAAAATGATTACCGAATGAAATGACTAATAGGAAACTTTGAAAAATAAATATTTAAAGAGAGAAATAATATTTTAATATTATTTTGGAGAAATTATAGGGAATTTGTTGGAGATGAATGCAATTTTTTTTGGGATTTTGTCCTTTGATTCTCCATTTTGGAGAAATTATAGGGAATTTGTTGGAGATGCTCTAAATTAGCCAAATTTTGACTAGTGAGCCAAGAATATATGAGCTCTTAACCACAAGGCTTGTGGCGTACTGGTTAAGACTTGTGGGGGATGAGGCTAGATAACCCATCTATCCCAGGTTTAATCCAGGCACAAACAACTTGTAGCCACTGGGGAATTATCTCAGGGCTGCATGTTTTAGCAGTCTTAAAATTGTCAGGGATTAGTCTAGGCAAACGCCTAGGATACCCTTTTAAAAAAAATTGAGCTCTTATTAAACTCACTCATAAAGCAGTATTTTGTCATTATCGAGAGAACCTAATTGCAAAATCCTCTCAAAGCCTGGTGTTCGCAACACCCTCTTGCATCCCAAAAATCGTTTGCATTATGCTCGAAAATGGCAAGAAATGAACAAAATCAAGTAAGCTTTCAATCTATAGTAGACTTGGTATGGTTTAACCTAAAAATCATACTTGTAAAATAAAAGTAGCTAGCAAAACTCTAGGGTTTTGCAAGTTGTTCAAATTAATTTGTGGTAGAAAATCATTTAGAAAATCTATCTTTATGGCCTTTTTGTATATACAAGTCTTGTTAGGTCCGATTCAACAAGATCAACGAGAAATTCATATGCAAAACATTGAGTCGAATGTGTTATTGAAAGCTTTCTAAGGAACTATAAACGCGAAACTAATTAATCGACTCTCATTAACGAATCATCTAACCTTGGACTCCTTTATATAGTAGGTGTCTATTACAATGTAAGCCCATACCCATAAGATCCTAACACTATATAGAATATTACATTAAATCTTTTCTTACTTTATACAACTTTCTAAACTTAAAGCATATGGTCCTAACAAGTCTCTTTTAAAACCCTTTGTAGCCAGCACATAAATCATTTTAGAATCCAAAACATTTCAATTTCTCGAAACTAATAAAAATATCAACATCTATAGCATCACTAACATCGATAACTTCTGTACCATTATATAATATCAATAACACTACCTCACATTAGGGGAAAAAATTCAACTCATAAAGGAAGGCCTCTCCTTCTGTATGGGAGAATATAAAAATATAAATATGAAGGAATGAAATTGCATATGTTCTACATCTATTTCACTAGCATCAACAAACTCTCCAACCTTGAGGAAAAGCGGTTTTCCATTCATTAGCATTATTAGTAGCACTAATATGGCTAACATTATCATTAGCATTAACTTTACATTAATGACTTTATAATTAGCATCAACATTAATAGCATTATCATCCAAACTAACACTAGCATTAACATTACTAGCATTATCAAGCAAAGGTTGTGATTCTTTTATGACAAACTTAACAATAGCTCCTTTATTTAAACTATATTATCTCTTTAATTCTTTTTTATTTATTTACATTTTTTGACATCCAAAATCATGTTTTCTAACTTTAGAAGACATGATGATCAGTGAAAAACTATTAAACTTAAAAATAACTTATAAACAAGAAAATATAGCATTTAGCAAGTTGAATCATCAAACAATGTAATACGCCTGCTTAGTAATGAAACTTATAAATGAACTAAAATAATTAGTTTTAGGTTTCATTTTTTCACAGCCTTACAGAAAAAAAAGTTCAAAATTAATTAATCATATCATCATGGCAACACATTATTGCAAAATCAAGATCACCAAGCATAGGTGGTTGCAAGGTTTAAAATGACGCGAGTCGTGACGTGGTGATAAGGTCAAGCATTACGAATTGCAGCGAGACCAAGGGGTTTTTCAAGATGTGGCTTAAGGAAACATATAGGAAAATTAATTAAAATAGCCATTTTCATCATGTGGTTTCACCTCTTAGCTAGCCATTTCTCTCTAGAATAACAAAAATAGTCCTTTGTCCGCAATATTCAACCCGCCTTTGCAATATTTCATGTCCGTAATTACGGACCAACCCCTGACTTAAAAAAAACAATTCATACCCATGTCTGCAATTGTTGATGTGTCGTTTTGCGAACTTAACACGTGTCAGCCGCCAGGGGGTTAGGGGGGGGGGACCTAATATGATTATCTTGACTAGGTTGACGTCCGCAACTGACCAGTTTGACCTCCACAATTTTTGAAAAAAAATCTCATTTTCCAAAAAAAAAACCAGATATGTTTTACTTGCGGACGCGCACTATTTTTTTCAACAAATCCTGAAAATTGATTAGTAGTTGTTGTGACCAATCTTACCTGCAAAGCATGCTTTTTAGACGAATATTTCAGACTTTTTCAGGCAAATCTTGCGTATTTTTCAGGCGAATCTTGACCATTCTACAAGTAGATTTGACTTATGGACCAAAAACTTGCGGCTATGCCTCCATGTTTGACCATAAATATCCCAATCAAAAGTATTATAAACCACATAAAAGGGTCTTCATTAAGGCAAAAACTTTACACATCTGTTTAGATGGCATCCAAAAATCTTCATGTTTGGACCTTCATATGTCTATCTTAATTGCTTCAAACTACTGCCACCGAGTTATATGGTTAGTGTATATATTTTGTTTGACTTTTAGTTAAGTTAAATCTTGTCTAACGGTAGTCTTTTTAATATTCATCGACAGTTGCTCATTCAATTTATTAACCATGAAACTCCATCGTCAACGGTATAAGACATTACTTCCATGGTCTATAAATCTATGTTGACATGTTGGATATGGGGACGATCTTTAGATGCAACTACTTCACCAAATAATGGAAGAGCTAAGTTACTACGAACGCAAATATTATAAGACGTATTTTAAAAATCCAAATCCAGACTTATGAACTGGAGATGATAGAACAAAACAAGACATGATAGTTATTAGACGTTTGGTAAGACAAAATGGAGAGGAGATAACATAAATAACAACCAATTTGTCCACGAACATTTGCTCGAATTCCTTGCCTCACCCTGAGATGACAGGGAAGGTCGATTTGACTCGAATCCTGGATCTGATCTTGAATCCTACACCGGTTAATGATGTTATGGGAGAAGTTTTTCTTTTGACATTTTTCATCAATGTTGGCCTAGTCCAGGTTCGTTCGTCCATGCCCAATCCTAATGGACAAACCTTAGCCCCTAGCTCTATAATCCACCCTACCCAGTCCCTTGATTGTTTATGTATTTTGAGTAATTTATGTAATTTATTAAATTAAAATAAAATAAATCTTTATATAACAAAATTTCATTAGAAAGTTTTAATCAAGACGATTAGAATGACATCAAAATAAAAAGTTTTTATAGTTTTCAATTGTAATTTTATACTTTCCTATATTAAATTTTTATTATTAATGTTTAATAAATTGTTTAAATTAATCAAAATATAGAAACCATATAAGATTAATATTTTGAGCACGGTAAAATAAAAGTTGAAGGAGCATAAAAGACAATAAATACAAATTTAAAGAATGAATAAATTATAAAGAGGGATGCAAATTTGGTGTTTTAGAAGAGAATTGAGTTTTATTTTGACGTTATATTAGTAAAATATAGGTTTGTTTCACCTTGTTCTAATATATTTTGTCTATTCCACATAAAAGTATACGTAAAACAATGATCCATGCTATGTTATGTTCTGATATATCTAGAGGTGAACAAAATCCGAATCAAAACCAGGAAAAAGGCCGAAAACCGAAAATCCAAACGGTTCAGTTTCGGTTTTGGTTCCTATATCGACCGAAAAAACCGAACCGAAAATGCTCAGTTTCTCGAAAAATGGAACCGAAATAATATAATTTTTTTTAATTTTTTTATTATATATAATAATATAATTATATTATTTAATAAATGAAATATGATTATCAGATTATATGAGTTTCTCTCCTGTTCGCGCTCTAACATTTTTTTTACCTAAATCTCAAATCAACAAATCCCTATTGCGGATTTTCCTCCCTCGTCCCTGAAGGTCTGAATTAGTGAATCCTTCTCTCTCGCTCGACGACTCGACTGTATCTCTCTGTCGCTTGACTAGTCGAATGGTTCTCTATGTCTCGTCTTGGGTAATTTGATCTGTTTTTCTGTTTCTAATTGCATGTTTTGCATACTTGATATGGATTGCTTTACAACTTATTATGTCTCTCTGTCTCGACTAGCGTCCATTTATATGGGATTTGTATTTTGATATTTAATATTTTGTATTTGTAGTTTGATATTTGATTTTCAATTTATATATTCTATAAGCTGTTTTTTTAAAAGTTAAACATGATTTTTGAACAAATTGACAAGTTGAAAATAAGGAAGAAATATATAACAAAAAACCAAAAACCAAAAAATTTATACCATCCGGTTTTAAAACCGAACCGAACCGAAAAAACCGAAACCGAACTGTTTGGATTTTCAAAAACCGAATGGCTCGGTTTTCGGTTTGGTTTCGGCCAAAAACCGAACCAAATTGAACCGTAGTCACCCCTAATTATATCATATCCCCTAATTATATCATATCCGGTATGCCAAAGACACCCTAATGAAACATGCCAACACAAGAAGCCCTATGAACTACAATCTTGGTTAAGAAAATGTAGTATTTGTTTAGTAAATTGGGAATAAAATCTTCTTGTAATTAAACCAACATAATAGCATCTACAATTTCGATATTATTCCATTTTAAAAACAAGTAACTGTATAAACATCCCGAATCAAAAATATCTTGGGTTTGATGGTAAAAATTGGGTAAACTCTTTCGTAGAAGAATATAAAAGAAAGAATAAAAATAATTGAGAAATGCTGCTAGGGTTACCTACCGTACTATAAAGCGATATCTATTGGGTAGATCGTGGTTGGTACCAAACTAAATCAACTAATATGTTTCAAAACTGTACCAATTAAATTTGTAGTCAACAAGTCTAAAATATCATATCAGTTATGGATTGTCGTATGATACTAGTACCAAATTTTAAATGCGAGATACTAATGTACCAACCAATTTTTCTATTATTTAAGAACTACAAATTTTATGACATCTGTGAAAACTTCAACGTTAAGATTATGTTTCACGTGATTTTTTTTCATCTAAGTATAATAGTTAAATATTAAATACATATATTTGTTTCATATGTATTCAGTTCATAATGTGAAACTTTTTTCTGTATATTTTTTGTTTCACAAACAAGTAAAGAAGGTTCACGTTGTAAACGGAGTACATATGAAACAAACACATTGTGAAACAAATATATGTTTATCGATAATCTAGATCCTAGTCTTAGATTAAAAAACTCATATGAAATAGCACATGATGCTTTCTTCTCAAGGTTACCAGCGTTTTATGGTTTCTCAAAAAAGGTCCCTACCTATTTAAGCAAATAAGAAAGCGGTCGAATCACGTGTTATTTTACACTAACATCACGTACAAAATCATATGTGATCACGACTTTGCTCTGCGACCTGAAGATGTGAGCCAAAGTTTTCCGCACACCATTTTTTGATCGTTAATATAAAACCACATGAAATTTTGCACGTGATTTGACCGTTTTCGAATTCTCTTAAATAGTTAGCATTCTCACATTTTATAAATCTTATCTCTTCTCTTTCCTCCTCCGTCTCCTCCAGTGTGAAGATTCCAACTTGATGCCCAGTTTATACATGTTGTGATACATTAATTAGGATCATACTATTTATATGCACGCTAATACCCCTAAACCACAAGGCTTGTGGCGTACTGGTTAAAGCTTGTGGGGGATGTGGCTAGATAACCCATCTACCCCAGGTTCGAATCCAAGCGTTTACAACTTGTGGCAACTGCGGAATTATCTCAAAACTGCACGCTTAGCAGTCTTTAAGTGCCAGGGATTAGTCTAGGCAAAATTCCTAGGATACCCTTTCAAAAAAAACCCATTATATACATTTTATGATACCTTAAGATACATGATGTGATACTGATTGTAAACACGTTGAGATACCCACTGTATGCACTAAATTCTTAACCATGAAAAACATATTCATCAATGTTATCCATTTTGCATTATATCCAAGGGATTCCTTGGTTTGGATTGAAGAAGCAATTCACTCGATCCTTATCTAACTGATTGCATGTGCGTGAGGATCCCACTATGCCAAAAGCGAGAGAAACCTCGTCCATCTCTTTCTTTTTTACGTCCCCATGCCTACGAGTTCCTCGTCAATATTATCAACTCTAACTATAAAAAAAACGTTTTTTGATTATGGCGGAGACGACTTTGGTGAATGACGATGAAGGTGGACATAAGGTGTTGTGGTCATCGATGTTATGTGTTCGTCGAAGGATGGGTTGAATATGGCAGGTATAATCAAATATCGTGTTACAAAAACCGCACATTATGCAGTGGCATGCCTCAAACATAACATGACATGAGACACAAACTTTGAGTCATAAAGCATCATCACGACTGTTGCGGTAAACTTTTTCGATATAGTCATTTCACCCGAGTGGTTTCACCTTTCAATCTGAGGTTTACTAGAATAGCCCTAGGTCCATAAAATATGGGAACCTAACTAACCGACAATTTTTTTTTACATATTCTACCCATGCTCTTTCCACCTTCGTAATCGCGGTGCTAACCTCAAACTTTAAAACAAACACACTTTCTACCTATGTCCGTAATTACGAAGGTAACTTTTTACGTCTCTGGAACTATTTTGGTAAAGTTTGGATATAAAGTATTGGAAGGTTAAACTAGGGATGAAATCGGTACTAGTACCGTACCGAACCGCCTGGTACCAAAAAAATTTTGAACAAAATATGAGTGCCGAATACCGAACCGAATTTACCGGTTCGGTACCGATACGTATCGAGACGGGAAATTCGGTGTCAATACCACTTAGTACCGAAATTTAAAGTTAATAACCAAACAATCAAAACCAAATCGCTAAAGTTCATGAATCAAAAGTTCAACAATCGCAAATGTTCAATGTATCAAAAACCAGTCCCAAAAGTTCAACAAACTTCAGTACTATTTCTCCCTTTTCCTTTTTTGGTTGTTTATCGCTTCTTCAACAATGTCGATTTTTTTTGAAGTGGGTGATTTTTTGAATTCAAATGGAGAAGATATGGATTTATTAGGCATAGAATCGTTTAGTTTTTGGAAAATATGATTAGCTAGGAGATAGAGATGGAATTGGAAATCAATATGTCTCTTGTTACCTGATTCGATACTGGTACCGATTTTTTCTGTATAATAATACCGAAAAACCGAATACCGATTCGGAGGAATTTTTTGGACCGAATACCGTACCGAATATGAAAATTCGATATTGGTTCGATACGGAACCGGTACAGGATCAGTTCAGTGTGAGAAAATAGTATGAAAAGTTAAACCATATAAAAAAATACCTATTTTAATTAATTTTATGATACAAAAATGACGTAGGATGTTTGGTGGGTTGGGGGTTATGTGGGACCAATCAGAAATAAATGGGCAACACCAAGGCCCCTCTTCTTTTAAACTGTATTTGTACAAGACAAGACCCATCAACAGGGGATGTTGTGCGCTTCTTTTAGGTGGGTAAATTATGTTTTTAGCCCTTGTGGTTTGTTAAAAATTGCAGGTTTTATTTTTATGGTTTTAAAATTTCGATTTTCATCCTTATTATTTGCATTTTTATTTTAGACCTTAAAGCCAAAACATTTAGGCTATGTTTGGCAAAAATAAGTTAGCTTATAAGCTAACTTATTTTTAATGTCCATGTTTGGCAAATTATAAGCTAGCTTATTAAAACGCTACTTGGAGTAGCGTTTTGGGAGTTTATTGTCATTTTTTTCAATTATAACTCTCATTAATATTAATTATTAATTATTATTTTTATTTTTCAATATGTACTTTTTGGTCATTTTACATTTTTATACGCTAATTTTGTCAAACATGATTTTTTTCATCAGCTAGCTTATCAGCTACCAGCTAGCTTAACAACCATCCGCTAGCTTATTAGTTACCCGCTAACTTATCAGCTACTTTGCCAAACACAACCTTATTTTAAGTATGAAAATAAAAATAGAAATAAATTGTAAATCGTAGAAAAGAAAAAAAAACAATAAATTATAAATTATAAAAACAAAAATCGATAACAAATAATAAACCATAAGCATGAAAATTGTAATTTCACATTCATAAAGATGGATATAAAAACTTTTGTAACATCTCAGATCAATCGTACCAGATATTGTCTGCTTTGTTCACACACCTGGACTCATGGTTTTAAAACGCGTCTGATAAGAGAGGTATCTAAGTCCCTTATAAGACAACTTTTGTTCTCCTTCCCAACTAATGTGGGATATTACAATCCAACCCCCTTGGGAGCCCAACGTCCTCGCTGGCACACCAGTCCGGTTGCCGGCTCTGATACCATCTGTAACATCCCAGACCAACCGTACCAGATATTGTCCGCTTTGTCCACACACCTGGACTCACGGTTTTAAAATGCGTATGAGAGGGAAGGTATCCAAGTCCCTTATAAGACAACTTTTCTCATTCACCTCAACCAATGTAGGATATTACAACTTTCAACAAACCACAAGGACTAAAAACGTAATTTACTCTTTTTCGGTTGACACTTGCAAGTTGCAACATAAAAAGATTAAAGATTACCATATCATTTACGGATTTTATAAAATCATTTTATTTTATTTTATTTTATTTTATTTTCTTTGTTAGTATTAAATATTAATCTTCCTTAATATGGTATTAAGAAAAAGAGAAGACTGTCACTTTTCGGTGCTTCCTTAATCCTTATCATACAATTATCATAGGGAAGGTAATCATGCATAGAAATGGCAATAGGTTGGATTCGTGTCGGTTATTGGTATTCATGTTCTCAAAACTGATAATTAAAATCATTTCTAGAACCAATCTGATACTCGTCAGGGATTTTCTCAAGGATCCCCATCCGGGACCTACAGTGTCCCTTATCCCCGTTAGAGAACCTGTTAAAGGTAAAATCCCCCTACACCGTTGGCTATATACCCGAAACCGAACCTGAAACCGGCGTGAAAAATATTTACAGTTTTCTTTTATATATTCTAATGTCCACAACTAAATGTAAATTACAAATTCTTTTAAACAGGTAAATCTAAATATTTCAAACATAATTAAACCAATTACGAACAAATAAATTAGACTTTTTTTGGTGAGGCTTATTTGGAATGTTAAGGTAAATTGGATAAATTTTTCTTAAATTTTAAAGTTAGCATTTTTATTTTAATGATATTATATATATTTATATAGGGTTGAGATCACGTGGGACCAACATGTTTTCGTGATACTCATGAGACAACATTTTTACACTTGAAAAATTTCACAGCAAAACACTATGAAGTTAAAAAAAATTGAACCTTCACAACAAAAACACTGTGAAGGCTACATTCACAGTATTTTGCTGTGAAAATGTGGTCTCACGAGTCTCACAAAAAACAGTTGGTCTCACGTGATCCCAATTATATATATATAGGTGGGTTCATGCGAGGACGGTAACAATTTACGAGAACGTGAGGACAATTCTCAACCAATCATTTTGTACAAGAAATTTTTTTCATATACAAAATCATATGTGATTTTGTACTAGCATCAAATATGACGCGCACGACTTTTGCTGCGGGAAAAGTCTCGGCTAATCATATATGATTTTGTATGTGAATCATATGTGATTTTGTACATGAATCATATTTGATTTTGTACATGAAAAATTTCATGTACAAAATGATTGGTTGAGGATTGTCCTCGCATTCTCGTAAATTGTTACCGTCCTCGCATTAACCTCTTTCTATATATATATATATATATATATATATATATATATATAGGGTTAGGTTCAAATGTGAATGCATTTTTGGTTGTGAACGTGAGGACGAATCTCAGCCACACGTCTTCGGTTATGGTGGACGCGATCACGGAGGATTGACGCGATCCATGGGAGGGTGGAGATTACTAAAGGAGGGGAACCAGATCAAAGCCGCCTTTATTGACCGGATAAGTGGCTGAGATTCGTCCTCACGTTCACAACCAAAAATGAGTTCACATTTGAACTTTCCTCTATATATATATATATATGCAACTTCAAATGCAAACCAACCAAATGTTACAAACTATACAAACCAAATAATTAAGATATATATGGAAATGATAAATATTCATTTATCATCATCTGAATATTTAAGAAGTATATTAGAGTTTATTAATTGTGATTAACATTTTATATTAGGAACAATCAATTTATTTATGAGATTATATATTTGTTAAAGTAGATGGATGGTTGAGATTGGTTTGTATAGTTTGTAACTTTTGGTTGGTTTGCATTTGAAGTACTCTCTCTCTCTCTCTCTCTCTATATATATATATATATATATATATATATGTGTGTGTGTGTGTGTATATATATAGCGGATTTCAAATACAAACCAAACAATTCATACAAACTCCATAGTTCACTACAACAAAAGTGATTTTATAGGATGCCTAAAATGAAAATGCGTCCTAAAAAATACTTTATAGGACACACGTTTATAAGATCAAATCATAAAGTGTCCTATCTAGAAGCGTTACAATAATTTTATAGGACACTCTTAGGCGTTTCAACAAGTTTTGACGATGGTTTTAAAATAAAGTGTCCTATTAGATATTTTATACGACACTTTTCAAAAGTGTCCTATAAAATAGCTAATATGACACTTTATTTTAAAGTGTCGTAAAAAAACTTGTTAAGACGCCTAAAACCGTCAACTTATTGTAACGCTTTTAGATATGACACTTTTTTGTTTGGTTCTATAAATTAAGTGTCCTATAAAGTATTCTTTTAGGACGCTTTTTAATTTTAGGCGTTCTATAAAATCATTTTTGTTGTAGTTGTTTTATTGTTTTATTGAATAAAATTATTTAATGAAAGTGTTTAATATGATGAAATTGTTTCATATAATTTTTTTCTTCATTAAATTATTTAATATATATTTGTTCTATATGAAAATGAAATTGTTTCGTGTATTTCTTATTTTGATGAATCTTGTTTCATATATTCTTGGTTAATCAACCCTCATGTATTCTTGATGAAGTTGTTTCATATATTATTGACTAATCAACCTTCATAATTAAGAAAAAGTGAAAAAGAAATTAAAAGATGATTGGTTGAATGAAGTTTGTACAGTTTGTACGAATTGATTGGTTTGTAATGGATATTTTCCACACACACACACAAATATATATATATATATATATATACATATATATATATATAAGATATAGAGGGGATTAATGACGTCAAGGCAATGCAAAGCAAATAATTTGAAGTTAAATAACGATACATGGCTTACAAACAAAACCGATAAATAGCATGTAAGCAACTACGACCAAACATGAACAGATAAGTTGCGGAAGAAATCATTAATTGAACTCTATTGGACTACTAATGAAATGATTTCCAATTGCGGGAAAAAAATAAACCTGATAATTATTATTATTAGTAGAACTTTAACCATCATAAAATTGCATACTGCTCTCAAGTAAGATTTGTACGAAGATAAGTTATTCGAAGGCAGTGATTTTAAGCGTAAGGATATGTATCGTTGTAGTTTGTCTGCATAAAAATGATAGAGATTGAGAGATTGACAAATATTAGGAAGAGTGGAAGGCAATAAAACCTACGAGTGATATTTGAAAAGGTTGAAGTTAAGTTTAGAAATATATTGTTGTTTGCAAAATTACAAAAATAGTCTAACTCTTTATGAGAGATACATTGTCAATGTAGGACAAAAAGGTCTTTCAACATTTTAAGTATTTTACAAAATTAAAAAAACTCAGAAAATTTCTAGATATAATACTTTATTCTCAATGCGCCACATAATGCGGTGAGAGATACATTATGAGAGATACATTGTCAATGTAGGACAAAAAATTCAAATTGTGTTTACATTGATTATGCAAATTCATACATAATAGTATAATACTGACAATGGTGAATTTGAGAGTATGAAAGATTGTTGTCTTCAATTTATCTTTTAGAGATTTGTTTCGAGTTTATTTAATCAATATGATTATGAAATATGTTAGATATGTGTATATTCCAGGGAGACATTGTATTTGATTTGTTCGTCAAATGATTTTTAGCGACCTTTGTACCCCTCATACCAACCGACCAATACTATGTCCAATCAATAAACATATATCGCACACATTCATATATCATGAAAACTTAATTACATGTAACACTTAATATATAAAGATTTCTTGTAGATACGTGAACATATATACAAAGCATGTATCTTAGTGAAATACTTCGAAAAAGCAATCACTTTTTAACATATTTGAAAAGGTGATCACATCAATGAAAACAAATCAAGAAACAAAACTAAAACTGTAGATTCAACTATCCATTTTGCGAGTAACAATGACATATTAGAGTATTCATATGAATACCCATGTATTCTTTTAACATTTTGGATAATTCAGGGACGGGAGTCAGCCTTAGTGACCCTACGGTGCCAAGTGAAAGGATTGTCACTAAACAATATTTTAGTGTGAGATCCGTAGTTGGGAAGAAAATTATCCATATTTCCATGCCTTTCAACTACTTTATCACCTACTTCATATATATCTGGAACATATTGTGTATCAACAACAAATATCATTCTTATGGACATGATTTACCCTCAAAGGGACTTGAATACGTTTAAAATTCATAGTAATGAGAGTTAAGGTGATAAAAAGTTATTGAATTGCAAAACAGACAAAATAAAGAGTTTATTAAAATTGGAGAATTATATAGAATGACATGCGTGTTGCATGTGATAATAGTATATATGTACCTTGGTGAGGAGTTTTCATATTCTTCAACATGTTTAACGATCTTCACTTTATGTTAGATATTACGTTCTTTATTTTTAATAGATTGTGTTACTTTCTACGGGAAAACACAATAAATAAGTGTAAAAGGTTGACATAATACCAAGTAATTTGACGATAAACAAAAATATATCTCTTAGATCAACCTTTTAATTTTTGTAAGATAATTATACTGCCAGAAAGATAAATCTAATGAGAGAAAGCTCAATCAACTTTGAGAGAGAGAGAGAGAGAGAGAGAGAGAGAGAGAGAGAGAGAGAGAGAGAGAGAGAGAGAGAGAGAGAGAGAGAGAGAGAGAGAGAGAGAGATAGATAGATAAATATTTCATACATACATATATATTGATTATAAGGAGTTTATTTTATTGACATTACTCTTTGATTTTCTATTCAAGATAGTAACGATAAAAAAATATACGTAAGATGTTTGATGAGGTATGTTGATTTTTAACAAAAAAATGTATGAAAGAAAATTATAAATATAAAAGATGAAAATTTTAATTTTCATAATATATTCATGATATATTGATTAAAGTATTTTACTTTAAACGAGAAAAATAAAAGTTTTTATAACTAATGTGTTGAAATTATTTAAAAATAACCTAAATAAAAAGAAAATTAAATGTGAATCATAGTCTCTCATTAAATCTAAGGTTTAACTTTGTTTTAAATATTATAAGCAATAAAAAAACAAAATATTTTATTGAATTAATGAAAGGTTGTTTTAATTAATGAGAGAAATAATCCAAAATGTGTTTTATTACAATATTAATAGTTTTAATTATATTGATTGTCATTGAAAAAAAAAATGAAAACAAATTATGTTGATTTCTACTTAGGCATTATTTGGCAAAAATAAGGTGACTTATAAGTCACCTTATAAGCTACCTTATTTTCTAGGTACATGTTTGGCAAACTAACTTATGACTTATAAGTTAACTTCTAAGCTAACTTATTGATAAGTTAGTTGAGAGTGACTTATTAGTGACTTATTGACTTTTTTTATCATTTTGTTCCGATTATACCTCTGATTAATATTAATTATTATTATTTTAAAGCTACTTTTTGGTCATTTTACATGTTTATAAGTTGTTTTTTGTCAAACGTGACTTATTCATCAGCTACCTTAGCTACCTTAGCTACCTTATCAGTTATAAGTTACCTTATCAGTCATAAGCTATCTTATCAGCTACCTTTGCCAAACATAATAAAAAATAAAATTGAAAGTTTTTGAAATTACTATGTTGAGTTTAGGTTAAAAATAAATCAAAATGAAAGGGAAAAAAATATAAATATGCTTGAACATTTCCATTAATTTTTTTAATATTTATATTTAAATGTATTAAATTGTCATAAATATTTTATTTATATATATTTATTCATAAACGAAGAATATCAAAGGTTAGATTAATTAATGAAGTATATGATTTATATTAATTACAAAAACAAATTAAATATTTAACCAAGTAATGGGTAGGGCTGACAATGGGTAAGGGTAAACCCGTTAGCCGTTATGTTTCGGCCCGTTGGATAAGGGTATGGGTAAAGAAAATTTTATCCATTTACCCACTTATCCATTACCCGTTTACCCGACATTTTAATGGGTTGAATATGGATAAGGTGTTTTTCGTTATCCATTTACCCGTTACCCATTTTTGTATATATACATACATATAATTATATAAAGTTAAATATTAATATAAGTTTTAGAATGTTATCTTCTATGTCGTATAACGTATATTAATTGGTATTTAATTTTCTTTTTATATTCATCAAGTAAAAGAGTTTGATAGGCAATATTAGATCGTTAAAATAAATATAACAAACATAAATGTTGTGTGTAGATTTTTATTTTGTTGTTTAGAATATCACATTATAATATATTTAAAAAAATACTGCATGTTTATTGAAACAATTTAGATATAAAATAAATATTATATATAGGAACTTATATTTTATATATGTGTTGATGTTTATTGTAGTACAAAATGATTTTTTTTACCATTTATCCATTACCCGTTTCGTTACCCGCTATTTTAGTGGGTAGGGTATGGATATGGATAAGAGTTTTATGACATGGATAATTACCCGTTTCGTTACCCGCTATTTTAAATGGATTGGGTAAAGGATTAACCTTTACCCTACCCTTATCCTACCCATTGCCAGCCCTAGTAATGGGATATATATATATATATATATATTTAAAAAACTAATTGGATAAATAATAAAAACGATCATCCAAGTAATATCAAAATATTAATGTACATTTTTTTGGCTTTTTCTATAATAATATATTGATATTGATATAGTGATTAATGTATAAATAAAAAATGAATGATAAATAAAGTTAAAAGTTTTAAAAAAATTTAATTATATTGATTGTTAAACTAATAAAATAAATCGTAAATAAATAGGCTTGTGTAAAATAAGAAAATGAAATGTAAATAAAAAATAGTTTTTAATTATATTGATTGTTTTGTAAATAAAAAATAAAGGAAAATAAATATTAAATGTTAAATTAACATAATAAAAGACAATAGAAAATTATTCATGTTGATTGTATTGTAAATAAACTCTTTCAAAATAAAACATCATTTTATGAAAAGATAAAACTTAAAACTACTTTTTTAAATTTATGAATAAATAATGCATAGAATAAAACGAAAACCTAAAAATAAAAAATCTTTAGCTCGTTATAAATATATGAAAGTTTTCAACAAAAAATATATCGATGTTTGATCATGAAAATAATAGTCACTAAGATTTGAGGATGATTTTTGAGATAAAGTAATAGACACCATAAATTCTCACAAAAATGACAATGCTAACATCTATAGAAAAATCTTGAAGTAATCAAAATTTAACGTAATTATCAATCACTTCTATATGGTGATTGTTAATGCGGCTTAAATTTAAAAAAAAATTATCTAATCTTGTAATCTCAAAATATCAAAAAAAAAATCAAATCTATAACAATAAATCCAATAATATTTAAAAGAAGAAATATGTAATAGCAAATCACATTTGTATAAACATATAATTTCTACATATTTGTTTAAAATCATCCACATCTATTAGGGCAAGACATATTTTAATTGTTGCAAGAGACGATGGAGAACATAACTGCTAGGGGTGAGAAAAAACCGAAACGAAACCGAAAAAAAAAAGTCGAGAAACCGAAACCGAAAAGCTGAAAACCAAAAATTGACAAAATCCCCGAAAAAACCGAATCCAAATCGAAAAACCGAAAACTGAAAAAAAAAACCCCGAAAAAACCGAATCGAAAATCCATATGGTTCGGTTTTGTATTAGTTGGGTAATGTGGTAAGGGTATTTGGGTATTAAAAAAGGAACAAATTTCATTCCAATGAAATCCCACCTCTTACCTAAGGAATCTAAAATTGAATTATTTTGGAATTCATTGGAATTTACCAGATTTCATTACTTGAAAAGATTGAACCAAACAAGGGAATTAAATCTGGTCAAATGAATTCAGATTCCAATTCCATTAGACCCTCATATTCTTCATCCCCCACCAATGAAATTTTCTAGAATTTCATCAAAGTTTTATTTGAATCTATATTATTCAAACATAAACACAATCATGTCATATTATAACAACAAATCCAACAATAAGAAAATTCGAATAATATAATTTTTAATCTTAGCATGGCTTCTTTAACTATAATCTTCTTCATCCTCTCAATCAAAAAAATTTCTATGATTTCATTTTGTTTATTATTGCAACTTTGAAAACAAATTTTATTAATAAATAAAATAAAGTAAATGAAGGCAACTCAAGAGTTGAAGGTTAAACTTGGACATGTAAAATTACCAAAATACCCGGGCTAATAATGAATTACACATTTTTTTTACAGGGGCATAAAGGTTTTAAACATATTTAACATTTAAAATAAATTAAAAATTTGAAAAAAATTATAGGATCGATTTCAAGCATTAGGAGATGTCACTTTATTCTTCATGAGTTTTGTTTATTGATAGATAGATAGATAGATATAGATTAATATGTTAGAAAACAATTTAATGTAAAATAAAAATGGGAGAATAAAAGATAAACGTAAAAGGTGGTTTCTTCATTAAACTTGGTTTCATGAGATTTCATGTGGAATGGTTTTGCCATCAAAATTCTAAAACAGTTGTAAAAAACATATTGTTAGTTCTATCGGGGAAAATAACTTAGGAAAAATATAGAATATATTAGTTAAATAAAACTCTAAAATCCCAATAAAATTCAAAAGATGCATACTCGATATGGTCTTCTCGAAGTAAATCTGAATAAAAAATATAACCATTAAAAAAGGACATATTGAAGTTTGATGATGGTAGATTAAAGATTGTAATACTTTCAAATTTTCATCATTAAAGAGTCGTTATTAGCAAAACTCTAAAAAAATTACCACAAACAATCCCCCGGTTCTATCATTGAAAAAAACATATGAAAAAATATTGAAGACAAAAGTAAAAAAAAACCTTTAAAATCTCAACAAAAGTCAAAAGGAATGCATACATCGGATTAGTTATCTCAAAGTATACTTGAAAAAGATAACCATTAAGAAAGGACATGTTGAAGTTTGTTGATGCTACATCCGAGTTTGTTGTACTTTCAAGATTCCATCCCCGAACCATTGTTGCTATCAAAACTCTGAAAGCGTTGTCAAGAACAAACTTTCGGTCTCATTGGGAGAAACTTGGGGAAAATATAGAAGAGAAGATTAAAAGAAACTCTAAAATCCTAACTAAAATCAAAAGAAACACATACCCGGATTAGTCTTCTCAAAATAACTTGAAAATAGATTTGTTGAAATATACGGTTTATAAAATGGAAAACAAATCAAGTGATGGAGATGGAGAAAAAAACATTGAACGAAGAACAATTTATGAGAAAGAAAACGAAACCATTGGGAGATGAAGAGAAACCAGGAAAACGAAGGGAAGATGTTAAATGTAAACATAAATGATAATCAATGTTTATAGAAATTAGAATGGGAAATTAGGAAGAAAAAAAAGGTTAAAAAGAAGATGAATGAGAAAAAAGATAAATAAGTTTCTAGCTTTTAGAAGAAGCCAAGTCATCAACCTTGGTTTTTTCTTTAATATAGAAGTAGTGTTGGGCCCGTGCGTTGCACGGCTTGACGTGACGATAATTTTTTTATTGGAGTATTAATCAGAGTTAAAATGAAGCATAATTTCTCATTTAACAATTAAAGAAATATAATGTCAAAAATACCTATTTTCAGAGTTGTTAATTTGCATATATTCTTACCCTTTTGTTATTACGATTAAATTGTGATATACCACTAATAGTTTTATATTATATTATTTAAAACTCAAACGATATGCTCCACAACCATATTATTATTATTGAATATAATATAATGCAAATTAGTTGATCAACATGCAAGGCAGATCGTATTGAAATTCAAGGTAGCAAGTTATTATAGTAATTATTTAAAAAAAATGTATGATTAATATCAACTCAATAATTTGTCACAAATACATCACTCATCTAAAGCTATTTTATACACCCTTTATTCCATTATTTCAACCTCTCGCCGATGTGGATAATTAAAACGCAACCACAATTCGTCATTTAAGAATACTTAATCCTCATGGTGTCGCAATCAAGATCTTTTGCTCTTCTTTAATATATATATATATATATATATGTATATATATATATACACACACACGAAGAGTATAAACTTTGAAAATCAAGCGGAAACCAAATATAAAATAATTTTTTTATCAAATGTTATAATTTAGAGTAAATTACATGATTGGTCTCTATGGTTTACACTTAATAACATTGTGCGTCCCTGTTTAAAAATAATTATGGATTTGGTCCTTATGGTTTACATTTTACACGCCTTTAAATATAAATATTATTATATTCACCATCGCGTACATAAAATTTTACATATTGAGAGAAATTTTATTTACATAATGAGTTTTTAAACTTATTGATTAGTTATATAATTAACTGTTATGTAAATAAAAATTTAGAGTGTTGTAAAATAATAGAAAAAGAACATTGTTGGTGGTTCATCCTTTAATATACATACAAATTCACTAAGATGTCTCATTTTTCTAACGACTAACCTTCTCATTTTCTCTCATTCGATAAACATCAACTCACCTCCCTCCAAAATTTAGAGGGAACCAAAGTCATGAAAATTAGGTGACTATATTTGCAAAAATAAACATCAAATGTCTTTTCTTCTCTTGCAAAGGTCTTTAGATTCATCTTTGTAATTTGGGTCCATTTAGATTTCCCAGATGCACCTCAAATATTATTATGTGTTGATGTATGAGGGCAGTATAATCATATATAATTATAACTACCATCCGTTTATTTGTATACATTTAATCAATGACATTCGAATAATACATAACAAAAAGATTACATGAGCTTCACCATAACAAAAAGATTAAATAAACTTCTACATAACAAAAAGATTAAACGAACTTATCCATAACAAAAAGATTACATGAATTCTTGGCCGCATTTAAAAATCTTACCTTGCTTGAAGAAGATAGTAGTTACGTATTCAGATGTTAGTGATTGAAAACATTCTTCTTCTTGATTGAGAATTCTTTGATATGCCCACTCTTGAAAGCACCCTTCCATGTCTATTCCTCAAACATCTCTTGCCTCTTTACATCCATACAAAATGCATTCCAAGAGTTTCAATAAAGAGAGAGTTAAAAATGATTTAATGGAAGGAGCAAATGAATAGTCATAGGTTAAACATATAAATGTGAAATTACAAAAAAAACCAAGTCTCATAATAAAACATACATATTTTATTTAGGGGTAAATGAGTCATTTACATATTAAACAATTGAGAATCAAAATTTTGAGAAAATTCCTAGCCACAATTCTTACTACACCATTATGTCACATCATACTTGCAGATTATTTCTTTAATATATATATATAGAGAGAGATATAGAATGTACTTTAATCTAAGAAATTTTGTTTGTGATTGAATATATATAAAATAGTTTATTTTTTTCGCCTTGATCACATATAAATATTTCTTAATTATTTATGAAAAAATGTGAATCACAATAAATCTTCAAAATGTTATGTATGAGAACCCTAAATGTTACGAAATTAAAAAATTAGAGACCATTAGTGTAGATAGTTTGTTTTAAAATCCAAAATTTAAGTAAATGACAGGACCTCCAATGTAATTCACTCCATAAAAAAAATATGGGTACTATGTAAATAATAATTAATGATAATTGATAATGGTCACTTAATCATATTAAAGTATATAATGAGTGGTGTATAAATAATAATTAACGTCAATGATTATTCATTTATATATACAAATAGTAGTATTATGTAAATAATAATGAATGATAAGTTATATTGTATGAAATTCCTTACGTGTAAATTAAAAGAAATTAAATTAATGTGATTAATCGTCATCTTCATTTATATTATATATATATATATATATATATTAGTTATAATCAATTTTTTATTATATTCAATTGTTACGTAAATGAAAACATACATATTTTTAAGTTCAATTCTCATTGTAAATAAAATAATTAGTAAAATTAAAATATAGGAGAAATACAGAAGACGACAAAAAAAGAACTCTAAACCCAAACAGAAGCCAAAAGAGAACTATACCATGATTAATCTTTTTAAAGTAAATCTGAAGAAAAAATTAACAATTAAAAAATAACATATTCAAGTTTGTGGAGCTAATATCGTAGATTTAAATACATACATTAAAAATTCAATTATCGAACTGTTATTACCATCAAAACTTTAAAAATGTTGCAAAACACAAACGCTCAATTCTTGAGAAAAATATAGAAAACAAAAATGAAAAAATAAACTCTAAATTCCCAACAAAATTTAAGAATAATACCTAAATCATAGTAAATGTGAAAAAATGTTCTTGTTAAATAATAGTAGTTTATAAAATAAATAAACAATTCAAGTGATGGGAAAAAAATTACCTGAAAAAGATTTTATTAGAAGTTCAAGAAGAAAAATTACCTAAGTTGTCTTCTCATATTGAATCCGAAAACGATCTTATTAAGTAACAACAAATTAAAGAACTTGAAAGAAACAAATCAAGTGATAGAATGAGAGAAAAAAGTTTACCTAAACAAAAATTTTGTTGAATAAAAATGGTTTATAAAAATGAAGATTTCACCAATTTATAGGGAGGAAAAAGAAGAGATCATTGATGGACAATCATGGAGAAGCATATGAAATGTTTGGATGTTTCAAAAAAATGAAAAGGTTAGAGGATAAAAAATTTAAAATTACAAAAATAACCCTATCATAATGAATTTCATGTTTTAAATATAGGGACATAATAGTCTTTTACATATCAAGCATTTCAAAAAATCAAAAATTTAAGAAAAAAGAAAAATATGTTTATAAGGCTTAGAAGAGGACACCTCATAATGTTTGGTTACTCTTTTAATATATATATATATAGACTAGTGTTCGGCCCGTGCGTTACACGCTGTAACGATAATTTTTTTATTGAAGTATTAAACCGAGTTAAAATGAAGCGTACGTAGTTTCTCATCTAACAACTAATGAAATATAATGTGAAAAATGAACATATTTTCATAAGTCGTTAACTTGCATATACTCTTAATTATTTGTTATTACGATAAATTTGTGATATACCAGTAATGGTTTTGCATTATATTATTTAAAACTCAAATGATATGTCCCATAAACATATTACTATTATTGAAACAATATAATGCAAATTAATAGTAAGCTATTATAGTAATTATTTTCTAAAACTATAGGATTAATATCAACTTTATAATTTGTCACAAATGCATCACTCATCTTAGGCTATTGTAGCAACTGTTACCACATAAAAATATGATTATTATCAACTCTATAATTTGTCAAAAATGATCATTTTCTTTTATTCGTATATACTCACGCCTTTCTTTCAATTTAACATCTTCTTACTAACGTGGGATAACCAAAACCATCGTCACAATTTAATATTTAAGATTACTCAATTCTTATAATACCACATCATCTAATCCACCTATTTTATACACACCCTTTTATTCCAATATTTCAACTTCTCACCAATGTGGATAACTAAATTAACTCAATCACGATTCATTATTTGAGAATACTTAATCCTCATAGTGTCGCCTTCAAAACCTTTTTTTCTTTAATACATGCATATATATATATATGGTTAAGATCAAGAGAGAAACATGAAAATAAAAGAACCGAAGAACTCATTCAAACTGTTAAATTGAGATGATTGAACGAACGCGGTTAAAAATGGTTAAAGATGTTAGTTCCTAAATACAAACTGTATTCGTAAAAATTGTAATTTAAGTAATGGATTATACATAAGAGTAAATTATGTTTTTGGTCCCTATGGTTTATTAAAAATTCCAATTTCCATTCCCCATGGTTTGAAAATTGTTATTTTCGACTCTATGATATGTTATCTTTCTTACTTTTGTTCTTATGATTTACAATTTATTATTGTTTTGCTCCCTATGGTTTAGAAATGTTTGTTTTCACCCCTATGGTTTGTAATATTTCCTATTTATGATTTTTTGTTCTTATGATTTACAATTTCTTGTTTCGTTCGCTGTGGTTTAAAAGTCATTATTGTTTTTGTCTCTTGTACTTCATTAAGAATTGCTCAAAGAACGAAAATAACAGTAAATAACAAACCATAGGGACGGAAACCGAAATTATTAAGAAACTATATGAACGGACATCGTCTCTATATATAATTTTGTTAAAAAATAAAATTGTAAAATGAAATAACATGGTTAACATTAACGATAGACTCATAGATAACCTATGCATTGCTTGTATAATTGATGACGTTGTATAATTTTTTTTATTTTTGAAAAAACAATAGTACATTTAACAATTTTATCAAGAAAGAAACAAAAGTACAACAAAATGACATGACAACTATCACCCAAATGCTTGTCTGCTCTCCAAATTTTTGCTATATTCGTAACCAAAATTATAAGAAAATGGATGAGTAAAAATAAAAATTTCTCATTGATTTGATAGATATTATTTTATTTAAAAAAGAAAAGAAAAACATAACAATAAACAAAAGTTCTAAACTACAAAAATAATCCCGGTTCCATGATTGTAAAAAACTTAAGAAAAAAAAACTTGGAGAAAAAAAAACTATACAATCTCAACAAAAGTCACAAACAAATGGAGATACTCGGATTAGTTTTATTGAAATACATTTGAAAAAAATGTAACCATTAAAGAAAGATTATTGAGGTTCTTGACGCTACATCATTGTTCATTCGTTTGTAGTACTTTCAAGCCTATTATCTAATCATTGTTAAAGATTATTGAGGTTCTTGATGCTACATCATTGTTTCTAGTACTCTCAAGATTCCATTATCGAATCCTTGTGTTGCCATCGAAATCTAAAAGCAATACCAAGAACAAACTCTTGGTTTCATGAGAAAATATTTAGGAAACTATAGAAGAAAAAGTAAAAATAAAACTCTAAAACCTCAACAAAATCAAAAGGAATGTATATCTGGTCAGTCTTCTCGAACTAAACTTGAAAATGGATTTGTTGAAAAATAAAGGTTTATGAAATGAAGAACATATCAAATGATGGAGATGGAGATGGATATGAAGATGAAGAATAAAAGATTGAACAATGTATTTGTTTCATAATGTAAAAGTTCACATGTATTTTTTTCACATTTAATTTTTTCACAAGGTGAAACAAACATATGTGAAATAACATCTCAAATCATAACATTTGATAAAAAAAAATCATGAAAAAATTAGTTTTGCATATGGTTTGTACGAGTTTGTATAATTTATCCAGTTTGTAAATGAACCAACATCTATATATATACATATATATATATACTAGTTGTGTGTCCGTGCAATGCGGCGGGTTGCAAAATTTAACAGAAAATATTTTTGCATGAATACGGGATCCTGGTAGAATTCAAATACTTTAGATAACAATCTCATATGAAAGATTAAGGATGAAAAACAAACCAAATAATTGAAAACCAATTATATCAAACTTTATTTGGTTTACTTATCAGTTAATTAATTAAAAAAACCAAATAACCTAAATGATATAAAACGAAAAACCCTCAAATGCAATAAATTGCTTTTAAGTAACTCAATGACCGTCGGCATAATTTTTTTATTTTGAAAGGCATCATACTTTTATACCCACCAAATCAAAACCATTACAATACAACATAGCCAAGGCATCACAAACAAGCCACAGACACAGGGAATCAAATAACACGCCACCTATACTTTAACAACCAACAGAAAGGTGAGGTTTGTGAGGAGGAAAAACTCACATAGACTATCCTATTTATTTCTCCTACACTTGCATATCCAAGACTTTCAAATACTAACATCCATTCAGCCAATCTGGTCTTTCCTTTAATTAGGACCCTTGCAGACCATTTTTTGACAGCACCCTCTTGAGCAGAAAACACAACAAATTTTAAACGGGGGCTAGAAACTTGAGATCCGAACACGTTTTCGCATAGCAACAATTTGTCCAAATTAAATTTTGTGAACCGAACTGCTGGAAAAGTTATTTTAAAACAGCCGCTAAAAACTTGAAACCCAAAAAAGTTTTCACGCAGCAAATGATTTGACCAAATGATATCACTATAATTCTCTAACATGAGGTTTATAGAAACTGTAAATGTAACGTGAATGTTTAATGTTTTCCCCTGCCATTGAAAGAGGTATTATTTTTTCATAAAATTAGATGATGTTTTTAAATAAGAACTTATTCCGGCTTCCGTATCAAAGACAACGTTATCTAGTCAACATTGGTACCATTTCTTTCAATATATCCATGTAGCAAAATGCTTCTATACAACATGTCGTTTGGCGTCCAATAGCATTCTAAAGTTTACATCAACTGTTTGATGCACATGATATATTAAAAGATTCAATGAGGTAATATATATACATGCAATTTGGATTTACAAAAGTAAAAGCAAAGGAAGCTATAACTCAACAAGAATTGATCATCACGCCTGCAAATGACTATATCAATTTCACTTTCATGACAAGAGAATTGTAGGCCATCACCAAAGATTGATTACCGCAGCTACAAGTCAATGTCTTCCATTTTTTCTCTGACAACTCCTTTCAATGCAACCACAGCAGAAAAAAGGATTATGATATCTAATCAAGGGGAAATATGTTTACCTAGAAAGGGATAATGCATATAAATGAGTTTACCCAAAAAAAATGATGTTGCATATAATTAAGCTGAGGAAAAAAAACCGTGACCATAAAGTGGCAAGAGTTATCAAGATGAACTCCAAATGTTCACCTCCATCGTTAATGGAACTGCTTTGTTTGAAATTGATTTGAGGTTTCTAATAATGGGCAAATGCATGTTCCATTTCAATATCATAACAAGCTATCAGGCTACAATCTACAAAGCCAAAGAAAATAACAAACAGAAGTTCAAAATTAGTGGCAAGCAGCTAATATATGTATTTGGAATCGAAGTATCTGGTTTCCTTGTATTTGAATCGAAGTTCTTCCCATTTGCTTGAAGTTGAAATCAAAGTTTGTACCTTGAATGTGACTATCCATGGCTGCTGCTCTTAATTCCGACAGCACGAGAACATATCTGAAGACTTAATGAACAGACCAGGTAATTAAGATCACTAATATGTATAAGAATTTCGACACCTTGAGTCATCAAGTGCATCAATAAGCAAGTAGCATGCATCAAAGAGTACATGTGTTTTTAGTGTTCAACATCTTAAGGAAACAGGAGAAACAAAATTTATATATATATATATATGTATGATCAAGACTCCAAGAGAATACCAAGGAATCATCAAACTGCAAATCCATATATAAGATATATGCCTGCCATCTACATTGGTGCTGCAACCTTCTTACTGCAAGAGCTGTACAAAACCCATGAAACTTAAAGAAAATTTCGCCTTCAAGCTTTGAAAATTTCTACAGAAATTTTATTGAACGAAAGATCAACTCATGAACCTAAATAAAACCCATGAAACTCGAAGAAAATTAAAAGAAAAGATAAGACATTTAGAGTATCCCATCTTACCTTACGTTCTTCGTGTTTTCTTTGTTTTCTATGAAAAAGATCTGAATCGAGAGACTACCTGAATCGAAGAAGAGCCTGGAACCTGTTAGACTACGAATCGAGAAATCATAGAAATCGAGAGACCATGAAACAAAACCCACGAAATTCAAACAAAACCATGAAATTCGAATAAAATAAAAAGACTGGACACCAGATTACCTTCTGTTTCCTTTGGTTCATCATGTATCTGATGATCCTAGAACCTATTAAACTATGAATCGAGAAATCATAGAAATCGAGAGTATGAATCAAGAAATCGAGAAACATTGTACCTCTATAATCGAGAAATCATGAGTATGGATCCAGAGAGTATCAATCCAGAAACACCACCACATGGAAACGCATATTGCGATTTCACCACAGATACAAACCTAACCAACAATATCCTCGTTTCTTCTGTATATAGCAGCAAAATCGAAATCTATTACAAAACCTTAACAATTTCAAACCACATGAAAACTTGATTCATAATCAAGAATTACAAAGGATTCGATCCACATGGAAACCCTTAACAGCAAAATAGAAATGAAATCAATTACACAGCAAAAATTGAATCGATTATCGGAGAAATTGTGAGAAATCAAAACCTAGAGAGAATCGAGAGATGGAGATGGAGCGAGAGTGCGAGTGCGAGTGCGAGAGAGGTGAATCGAACAGGGGGAATGTGAGAATGAAATTGATGAAGAGAGAGGAATGAAAATTGATGAAGATACATTTACAGATGGACATCTCAGAGGCCGAATCGTCATCTTGAAGAAATCGCAGAGGCTGAAGCGTTACCTTGGAGAATGAGATTTGAAATGTGAGTTGTCTGAGAAGAAACCCTAAGATTTGAAGCGTGAGTTCTGGAGAATGAGATTTGAGAGGCTGAAGCATCACCTTGGTATACGTAAAAAGTAGTAAGATTTAAGACTTTTTAAGACTGGTGTTTAAAAAGTTTGTACATCATGCAAAAAAAGGTTGTATTTTAAGACTTTTTATAAATTTGGTTTATAAAGTAGTAGAGATAAAGGAGAAACATTGGGAGTCCACATGACGCCTCCTCCCATTTTCTTGATTTTTTTTTAGTTTTTACATTTAATTTATGTTGAAAACCCTTCGTTTTTCTATTTTCTCATATTAATTGTCTTTTATTAAGTCATAAAAGTCATAGACTTATCGGTTTTCTATTCCGTTTTTTATCCCATCTATATATTATATCTCATCTAACATTTTCTTTTCTTTTGTTTATCGAATCCTCCATCATATTGCAAACTATACAATTGAATTCCTAATTAAGATGGAGGCTACATTTCTATGGTTTATTTTTTATGTGAGTTATTTGTTGTTATTGATGTGTTTTGTGTTTTTCTTTGCAACTTGTTTTATCGGATCCTCCATCATATTGCAAACTATACAATCGAATTCCTAATTAAGATGGAAGCTACATTTTTATGGTTTATTTTTTATATGAGGTATGTGTTGTTATTGATGTGTTTTGTGTTTTTCTTTGCAACTTGTTTTATCGAATCCTCCATCATATTGCAAACTATACAATTGAATTCCTAATTAAGATGGAAGCTACATTTATATGGTTTATTTTTTATGTGAGTTATGTGTTGTTATTGATGTGTTTTGTGTTTTTCTTTGCAGATTTTTTTTTTCGCTGATAACGTTGTCTTTCTTTCGTTAAATCCATGTAAGAATTGTTTCATTTTGTTTTATGATTTGTGTGGTTTATATGTTATTGGTAACATTTTTTTCTTTTGTTTTATGATTTGGTTTTATATGGTTTATTTTATGTTTTTATATGAGTTATATGTTGTTATTGATGTGATTTGTGTTTTTCTTTGCAGAATTATTGTATCCTGGATACCGTTGTTCTTTCTCTATAAAATCCATGTAAGAATTATTGCATTTTATTATGATTTATATGGTTACATTTGTTTTTCTTTGTGTTATATGTTGTATTTATGTGTTGTTTTTTCATCGAATTTTTTGATCGTCCATACCGAATGTTATTCCTAAACTTTTCAAGTAACAACTATTACATTTTTATTATTATTATTTGTGTGGGTTATATGTTGTTGTTGATGAAAGCTTCGTTTCAAAATTTTCTTTCTTGTTCTTATATTTTATTCACAAAGGTTTTTCATCTCTCATTTTTTTGAAGTTATTTATGTTGTGTATGTGTTCTTTTTATTTATGTTTTTTACTTTGTCTAATTTTGTTTTACTTGTATATCTATATAAAAGGAAAACTCGCCAAGATGATGTGACACCTTTTTAGAGTATGATTATTGGTTAGGAATTTTGTGGGTTTTTTGCATATAAAAGGAAGTCAAATGAATGCTTCATTTCTCCATCTTGCATATAAAAGGAAGTCATGATTGTTGACATCCATTGGAACATGTTAAATACTTATTGAGATACAAGATGCTTGCACCTCATCCCACCAAGTCATTGTTCATCTTTCTAAGGTTACTTTTGCATGTTACAAATATGTTTTAGGCTATTTTTACTTGTTTTGTGTTTGTTAACCTAATATATGTTAGAACAATTTGCTTCCAATATTTTGATTTTTTTGCTTATGTAAGGAATTTTGTAGGTTATCTTTGGTTGTTCAAGGGTTTATTACTTATTTTATTGTCAAACCAAGTATCCCCATAGATTCCCTTTTGCAATTGATCTTCTTAAATAAAATGTAAGTTGAAGTTTTGGAGGAGACAATATTCTTTTGTAGAGAATTTTGATTTTTGAGTTGTATCAATACTAAATATTGATGTTTATCGTGTGAAATTTTTGGTTCCGAATTTGTAATTTTAAGATGTGATGTAACTTATGTAAGTTAGAAAATTAAGTATTAAAAATGTAAAATATGTTTTGTAATGGTCATTGAAAATTGATATATGAAGAATTATAAAAAATTCGTAATAAAATGAACGAATTGTATTGTGTTATGATACGATATATAAACACTTGTATTTTATTTTTCTAAATATTTTTGTATTTTGGCAATACTTTTGATGGAGATGATGATTTAATATTAATAAATTATAATTAGTATTCAATACTTATATCATTTTAAAACTGTCGCGCAACGCGCGAAGCCAAAGACTAGTATATATATATAAAGCAGAATCACAAGCCGATGCCATGGCATCCTTAGAAAATTTCTTAAATTGTCATTTTTTCTATTATCAATATGTTAAAAGACCTTTCTGGCATTTTTATGTTATTAACTTTTCATTTGTCATTATTTATTTTAATTAATCATTGGTTTTTATTGCAATTCATGAAGATTAACCTTTTGTTTTCCTTTCTTTATGTTACCAATTGTTGGTTTTCCTTTATTTATTTTAATTAATCATTCATTTATCCTATTTAAGCATAATTGATGTTTTGTTTTTTTGTTGGTTGTGTTATGGATTTTTTTAATAACAAGCCACCTCTCAATCTCTCATTCTAAAACATTTTCTCTCACTAGATTTTTTTTGCTAAAAGATCAATCTTTGTTAGGAGTTTTTGTTTATTATTAGTAGTTGTAGATTGTGAGAATGTCTAAACACGAAGAAAACAGGAGACTTGATTAGTTTAAACATGATTCTAATCGATGAGAAAGTATAATGAAATTGTCTATTGCATAATTTGTTTTAAAAGTTTTCTAATTTGTTATCCATTTTTTTACAGAAAAACTTAATGCATGCATCTGTGTATAAAAACCTGGTCCCAAAGTTTCATCATCTATTGAGCGAGGGTGTTGTGAACTGTATAAAAAAGTTTGTGATTATTGAGAGCAAGGGAAATTACCGACCATTATCAACTAAGTACAAGATACCTTTTTTGACTTTCACTTTCATAAAAAGATTAGAAGGAGATATGATAAAAAAATATACATATCAATGGCTTTGAATTTATATCTCAAAGTTTAGTTGAATCACGTGTCAATGATGACAAAATATTGTCATGTTTATAAATCTGAATTTATTATTTCTATTCATCTCAATTTATTATTTTATCTTTTGTTTTACTTCTGATATTATCGATATATAGCTTTTTCCCATCTTTGTCCGAATTTTGAGGAGTATTCTCAACAATAGAATTTGTCATTGTATTCGCTTAATCAGAGCTGTTAAGATTTTTGGGTTATGATCTAATTTAGATAATAATTTTATATATGTTGTTTTATGATTTTGGTTGAATTATTTATTTATATTTGTTCGTATTGTGATTTTGATTTAATGATAATTTTATGTATGTTTGTGTTGTGATTTTCATTGAATGGTAATTATATATATATATATATATATATATATATATATATTCGTTTCATGATTTTTTGATCAGATTTTAATTTTATGTATGTTTGTAATATGGATATAGATCACATTATATATTTATGTATGTTCGTATGATGGTTAGGATCACATTATAATTCTTACGTATTATGTCATGAATATTTGAAATCTTCAAGTTTGATACTTTATGATATAAGGTAAGAATTTTATATAGGTTCGTTTCTTCATTTTGATCAAATTATAAATTTATGTATATCTGTATCATGATTTTGTTTGCATTACAACTTTTGTGTGTGTGATTTTAAAGTTTACTCATGTTGGGCGTTTTTTTGTTTACAAACTCTTAGGTTCTTTAACTTTATCTAATACATGTTATTCTGTATATATCTTGCATTATACAGTTTCTCATTGTAAGTTGATATTATATTTCGTTCAACTATTGATAAAATACCCTTCCTTTATTTCACATTATATGATTGTATTGTTAATTTAGTTATATGACGTTTCTAATTTTGATTACACATCTAACTATTTAGATGATTTATGTGCATGAACTTATAAAAATAAAAATAATAAATCATTTGATCAAAAACACACAATACATTATTATATCACATTTTTATTATCAAATTATCTTTAATTATAACTTAGTTACATATTTCTTAACAAAATAAATTTAATCACCATATTAAAAATTATTATCAAATTACGTTTAATCTTAACTTAATAACGTACTTCCTAACAAAATAAATTTCGTCACCACGCAACGTGCGAAGCCAAACTCTAGTATATATATATATATAAGAGTAAACTATAATTTTTGTCCATGTGGTTTGATGTGTATAACTATTTTCGTCTTTGGTCTTTAAAAATTTCTTTTATCGTCCTTGTGATTTTTGTTTCATTTCTTTTTTCTCGTCCCTCAGATCAACTCTGTTAAATAACTTCATTTTATTCAAGACAATTTGGCCATTTTACATTTTCTTTGTATTTATTAGATTAAGGCATTTATAAAATGTTAAAATAAAGACAAAACTTCACCCAACGTGACCCCACCCATCTCCTTTTTTCATTCTATTTCCTTTTTTCAGTAAACCTTTCACCTTAAAATTAGTCGGCAACAGAGAAGACCAGAAGTGTAACATCCCAAAAATCTAAACCAACAAATACAAAGATTCAACGAGAACCCAACATAAAATTAACCAACCAAGAATCAATTAATACAAGGTTCGAATAAGCAGCGGAAAATTCTAATGTTAACAACTGAAAATACAAAACGAAGGCCTGTTAAGCTAGGCTCTTCTATAACATCTCACATCCTCCCTTTACCCTTGTCGTCTTTTCTCGTAATGTACCTGCCTGAAAATATTTTATTTTGAAAGGCCAAGGTTAGACCAAAAGATCTAGTGAATTCCCCATAAAAGTAGGAAATCATTTCAACAATTTATAAACAAGAAAATATGCAATGGTTTACCAAATAAATTGACTCATTCCCATTTTAGGAACAAATTACGTAACAGAGGAATATGACGATGGTGAAACACCATCGCAAACCCTTAGGGATACACCAGTCCATAAGGACCAAACCTATATGTCCACAAACCCTTAGTGGTAATAGGAATTTAATATACATAAGACCTTGCCATAAAGCTCCAAATAACTAACAGATAGTGCACATATCAACCCCCAAAGCTTGTAAAAGTGATCATGGTAAGTTTTCGCATTTAAGAAAGACAATTTAAAACCATAATCAACATGTAAGAAGTTGAAAAATATCACATTGCATTTTTAAAGGATAGGGAACTCACCTAGAATGGACACACCTTGTCCCAAGCTCAAACAGTTAAAACTCCCTAAATCGAAAACCTGAATTCACCAACAAAAAACGGGTGTTAACCCCAAGAAATACCATCAAAATTCTTCTATAATAGTCCTAAAATAAACCCCTGGATTGAAGGTTTATGCCCTGACCTTAACCAAAAATCAAAACGGACGAAGTTGCGCCAAATAGTGGTTGGGTGGCTTTCGCTGCGACTTAACCCACGGGGCAATCCGCGGAAGCCACTATTTGGGCTTCTTCGTCCCTGTTGCTCAAATCCACTCAAAATCTCATACCATTCACCAAAATTACCGATTCCTATGTCCCAAAACCAATGTTCTAAATAACTCGTTACGGTGCGTTATGGCGTCAAGACTTGGGGTCGCCGTCGCATAAACCCCTATGGCTCCAATGTAAGCTTGACTTGCATTGTAACTCGTTATGGCACGTTACGACACGTTATGTCACGTTAAGACGCGTTATTTTATAAGATGTGGGGTTAATTTAATATATAAAGTGCGGGATAAATGATAATTATGTACAAGATCTAGGACTTAAATAAACATAAAAATAAACTTAAAAACTAAAAGCTTAAATAGGTAAATGTTAATGACATTCCCGTATACGAAAAGTCGAACACGAAGTCTTTGAATATTGAAAAAAGTAGTGAGTACAAATTCAAGAGATCTAATACCAATTTTACACTCTTGATATCATTTTCTATAAGCTCTATATGAATATCAATGTTTTTTCTTTCTTTTTTAATTTTATTACTTTATACGAATTTAATTCCAATCTTGAGCCATCATTACAAGAAGATTTTACCCACCAATTTATCAATTCCAATCTTGAGCTTTCATCAATGGAGTTGGGAAATTAGAATCCAATCCAATAAGGAGAACATTCCATAGATGAACACAACTATTTCATTAATAATGGGTGAGAGATAAATGATCAAAGATTAACTCAACAACTTCTCTCACCATTAAACTAATACAAGGAAGATGAAAACTCTAAACCACCCTTATAATACCCAAATGTAGAAGATGAAGGATTCTAATGAAGAAGATGGTTCCTTATCTGAAATGATGATTCCTTCTTATGATTTCCTTCCAAAACTTGTTGATTTCCTCCCAAAGCTCCTTCTCCACGCTTCTCTGCTTCACACCACAAACCACACAACTGATTTTCATCTAAATGACAATAGAATGAGCTAAATCCCTTTCATTCCACCTGTATATAACATGGGCTTAAACATTTAGGAGCCCTAGCCCAACTTTCAAAATTTAGAGCCTACCAGATTTATTGGCTAAAATTTTTGGGTTATTACAACACCTTCCCCTTAACATAATTTTGTCCCTGGAATTCTTTCGTCGATGAATTGCGGATACAACTCTTTAATCTTGGATTCTAACTCCGAAGTGGCCTCTTGCCCTTTGCGAAAACGTCAAATCTCCTTAACTAAATTAATTTCTTTGCTCCTCGGTATCTTCATTTTACGATATACAATCGATTCCGGTTCCTCAACAAAGTTCAACTTTGTATTAATTTGAACATCCTCCATTGGCACAATCAAATCCACTTCGGCCAAACACTTCCTCAAATTTGAAACATGGAAGGTGTTATGTATGCTCTTCAAACTTTCAGGTAGATCAAGCTTGTAGACCACCTCCCAGACTCGTTCGATAATTTCAAACGGTTCAATATAACGCAAGTCCAACTTTCTTCTCTTTACACGGTGAACCACTCCCTTCCTAGGCTATATCACCAACTTTACCATATCTTCCATCAGAAATTCAATGTCCTTCCGTCTCTTATCCGCATAACTTTTCTATCTGCCTTGAGCAATTTCTAATCTTTCTTGGATCTGAACAATCTTACAGTATTAATTACCCAAACAATTTGGATCTTCCCACCACAAGACTACTCCACCAACTTGGTCGTAAGGCCTCATTCTCAACCACTTACATACTATATTGCTAGAATTGTTATAATTGTCTAGATACACCATAGCTGGCATTCCCACGATGCAGTGAAATCAAAAACATTTATCCCGTTTGGAATAGTGGCTTCGAACGGTTCTCACACCTGATTTCACGAAACTGGGTCAATTTAATTTCGGCCAATATTACCCAATTAACTTAAAATTTTGGAGGCCTTGAAAACTTCACCACAAGACTCATCATAACATGATTACATTCCTATATAAGGATGCCAGAAAGTTGTAGGATTTCGGTAGTCACCGATACTTCTAATCACTTACTAACAAACCAAGTGTTGTTCTTCATAGTGATACATGTCATTCTCTATACTAAAATGCCAAATAACATTGGCATCAGTCTTCATACCGTTAATAGTTCTCGGGCTAAAAGGATACTGACGTTTTTGCTTGCACCAAAACCCATAATACTAATATTTCTAACTTCCAGCTTCTGACTCGCTTACCACTACACTCTTATCCATGATTGATTTATTTTAACAATCAAAACCATTCATCACTATAATTTAGCAATCATCCTCGATAAACATCGGATCCACTTGTTCCCTCTAATAGTAAATATCTTCTTCAGACAATAACCCCTTCGGAGCCAAGACCAACTTCTTAAGAATTTGTACATAATCATTTCTAACTCCAACAAGCTCGACCTGAATGAAAAAGGTTCATTGGTCATATCAAGACCAAGAGTAACACAAACTTTTGTAGATAAACGGCCGCACATTGGTTTACACCAAGACTACGTACGCTATTTACTAAATTCTATTCCACATTCCGCATCCGAACCACACCCTTTCGCACGTACCAACGACAAATGCAAGAACCAAAGTTTCAAGAAACCATTTCACAATCACTCGTTGCCGACCCAATTCAAATCAACATTACTCATCAGAACCATATTTTCCTGCTCTTCCCTCACAATTTTTCTTCAACCACTCCTCTCCTCATATTGTACTGCATACCTCTATCACCTTTCCTCATTCTTTACTATAACATTTAACTAGATTATGCTCATCTCTTAACATAAGCGATTGGATCTCTTAGCGTATTGCTCCCCTTTGAAATCACACAAGTACTAAATTGCGCACTCTCGGCTCTAACATTTTAACACTCATCCGTTGGTCAAACTTTACCAAGGTTGCATCATTGCTATTGAACCCATATGATCAAATATAAAGTCTCACAGACCTACTTCCTTTCCATGCATGGCAACTCACAATAGTTGCTTCTTCATACTCGCATAATTGCCTTGATAGAATTAATAGTTAATTGCATTGTTGCGTCTACAAGAAACGAGTTTAAGTAGTCCAAGGAAATCCATTCACTCATGCAGACCACGGCTCCACAAACTCCCATTGTCATCGAGTTAGATACACAAACCAGTACAACGACTCATACTCCATACGATTGTACAACTTTGTCACACAGTTCCACATGCGACATGAACTTTGTACTTTACACAATTCCACATGCGAATATACAATATTAATTCGTGCAAGTCGCACAAACCTCCATGAGAAGTCATTTCCCACAATTCCACTTATAATATAACTTCCATACACACATATTGGTATCCCTCTAACCATACTGATACATATGGACACCCACCAAGGGGTATCACATTTACAAGTTCCATCCCATCGTAAATTGATATTACTACATTTAAATTTTCTCTCTTGTCAATAGAGTAGGACCATAATATCACCTAAACCAATAACCACACCAGCCTTGGCATTCCGGCAAAAGTTGGACATACAAATCCATCTACTCTTTCGCATAACGGTCTTCATCAATACGACATCCCACTACTCATTGGCATCCTATTAATCAAAGTATCTTGCGGTTCCGGATTATTTCTATATATAGATACCCATCACTTAATCGCATATGGACAACCCAAAGCAATTATTCTAACTCAGATAACGATACAAAATATGAATTTAGTACCTCAGACTTCACTATGCACTACCCTCTTCCAAATTAAGAACAACAGTCATCACTCGACCACCAGCTACCCAAGCGACGAGTCCAATCTCTCGAGACCCTCCATTTCCCATACATCATTATTCTCTGAAGTTTAACTCCCTAAAATACCTGCGAGTTCATGACATTCATGCATGACGACACAGTACATGGATACTAACAAAAATTGTTTTGTAACTCAAAATTTTAATGAATACAATAATCATACAACAGACCCGTGTGTGCATGACATCGCATCACCACAACTGGTATCCTTGCTTAAAGATCTCCAAGGTCCTTCACATATGACCAAAAGACAAAACATTGATCTGACGATCCAAACGATGTTGGTATAAAGTAACTTTGATTTTCAAGAAAAATCCCTACACGTGGCTATGAAAGCACATGTTTATTTACTCAAAATAGATGACTCAATAATAGTAGCATGCTCATGCGAATTTTGATAACAAAACTTACGTAAAAGTATTTTCGTGATTTCAGTACTCGGCATAAAATTTCACAAAATCTTTTATGCGATACAATGTGCAATGGAAATAAGTCCATGTATTTCAAATATAGGTTATATGTTTACGTGCAACATCATGTTCTTCAAAACCATGAAACTCGACATCCATGAATATGTTTTCACTATGAAGTTACTTGTGCAATTTGTGAATAAATAACTAAAACATGATGCACGAAATTCGTCTTACGATTGAGAGCACTATACTCATAACATGCTTACGGGTTTTGCCTTGGCAACTTATTCCCCATAAATTTACAGTTACAAGCGAAACATTTGTGTTTCCACGATTAACGGAACTTTTGGAACATGCTCTCTATGGTATGCTCGAGTACCCTTCTTATACTATTTCCAATCTAGTCATTAGCGTAATGATCGCCCACCTTCGATAACCTTTTCCCCTTTAAGGTATTTAGTCGATCATTTCCATTTTTTTTAATCTTTGCCTCACTTCCTGAATTGACGTTTCTTCCATTTTCGACCCTCTTCATCACATTCATGATTGACTGAAACGTCAAGTGATTCATAAAAATTAACCAACTTCCAATTGTAGCTTTCCATTCAATGGCATTTGATCAATACAAACAATCCCATGATCGAAGATTTCTCGAAAATATAAGATTATACTCTTAAAAATTTCACCCCAAGCTAATTCGTTGATACCCAACGACGACTTCCAGAATACCAGCAACTTTATTTCATAACGACATAAATTCTAATACCGAAATATCATCTATAGACAACACTTAATCCAACAGTTCAAGGTCAATAGGGTGAATCAAGCATACACATGTACCTGTAAATTCAAAATTACATTGGCCAGATTTAATTCTAAACTTCCCTTACATGAGAGTCGTTATTACCGTATCAACATGTCCCTGTTGAGGTTTTTCCATGCGACTCCCTATTTCAGCTGTGATCCCTTGCCTACAGTCTAAGATTAGGTGCCACTCAGCCACCTAATTCACTTAACTACGGGTCTGATACCATTTGTAACATCCCAAAAATCTAAACCAACAAATACAAAGATTCAACGAGAACCCGACATAAAATTAACCAACCAAGGATCAATTTAATACAAGGTTCGAATAAACAACGAAAAATTCTAATGTCAACAGCTGAAAATACTAAATGAAGGCCTGCTAAGCTAGACTCTTCTACAACATCTCACATCCTCCCTTTACCCTAGTCGTCTTTCCCCATAATGTACCTACCTGAAAATATTTTATTTTGAAAAGCGAGGGTTCATGTCGTGTCGAGAATTGCCACCCTGTAAATTATGTGGATTCTTGTGGGTTTGTTGAGTAATTGGGTGATAATGACGAAATAATTCATAAAGAAAGTGAGATAAAGGGTGATTTAGAATTCGAAATTGACGATGAGGAAGCTTCATCTTGGGAAAATATGTTGGAAATTAAAGGTAGAGGAAGGTGGGGGTTTTTTTCTTTTACTCTTTTTGGCAATTGTTTTTCCTAAATCAATCATATTCGTTGTGAAAGTATCTCATATAACTGTTTATTCCCATTCTCACATTAGTTCGGATTTTATTTATTTTATTTTTTAAAATATTTTTAATTATATAATATGTATTTAGGAATCGGATATATTAAAACTCTTTATTTTTTTGGACTATGGTTTCGTTATTGTTCATTTTATAATGTATTTTTAAACTTATAAATATTGGATTGTAGACATAATGTTGGATAGGTACAAACCGTATAAACCGTACCACATCACATCGCATTTTGTGGTGTGGTTTTGTGCGGTTTAAGGTTCATGCGGTGTGGTTTGCAGTTTGAAAAATTGCTCAAACCGCATATGCGGTGTGGTTTGCGGTTTTGCCCCAAACCGCATTGCGAACACCCTGTTTCTTTGAATAATCAGGAGATTATTCAAAGAGAGTGATGACGCGAGGAAATTATTAAAAAAATAAAGAAAATTATGAAAAATATAAATTGGGTTAGATATGAATAATCAAGAAATGTGTCACCTATGTCATCTCATTTAAATCATATAAATAAAAAAAAAGTGGAAGTTAACCTCTTTAAGAGGTAACTCATAAAATATGATATTGAAAACTTTAAGAAAATCATTTTCACATATGGACCAAAATTGTAGTTTGGTAAATAAAAAAGTGAGTTTTTGCATCAAATCCTTTTGTTGTAGAGCCTAAAAACACAAACAACTACATGTGAAAATATTCAAACAAATTTTGACCTTTTTTACCGTCCACATAATTTTGACTTATGCACTTGCCTCCAAAACCACATGATTGATTTCATGTCATCACCATAAAGTCAAAAACAAATTATTTTTTTGACTTTCTTATTCTCATTTTGGTTTTATACAGAGTAAACAAACGATTTTATTTCCTGTGGTTTGATGTTTATAATTATTTTTGTCATTAATCATTAAGAAAAATATTGTTTTTTGTGGTTTTTATTTCATTTCAATTTTGGTTTCTCAACCAACCCTATTAAACAACTTCATTAAATTAGGACAATTTGATTTTTTTATATTTTATTTTTATTGTTAGTTTTATTTTCTTTAATTAAATTAAAACATATATAATATAATCAAAATATAAACACAACTTAACTTAACTCCACTCCATACCCCACATGACTTCCTTCAGGATTAAAGTATGGAAACAAAAGTTTTCAATGTCATATTTTATGTTGTATAATTACCTCTTAAACTGGTTAACCTTCACTTTTCTTTGTTTATATAGTTTATTTGAGATGATCACATAGGTGACATATCTCCTGATTATTCATATCTAACCCAATTTATATTTTTCATAGTTTTCTAAATTTTTTTTTAATATTTTCCTCGCGTCATCACTCTCTTTAAAAATATTTTTCAAAAATATTCACTCTTACTAAATTGTATGCAAATTAAATATTTTAAAGTAACATTTTTTTTAAAAACTAGTAAGCTAGTATTTTTTTTGTCATTTCCAATGTTAACTCTATGAAGACATGGTTCTTGAATTGCTCGATCCATATATATGTAAATCATGCATTGACCATAAAGTACTTTGGTATGCATTTCGGTCTATTATATGTACATCTCCCAAAAAATACTATATAAATATAATTAGTAGCTTTAATGTTTAATAAAGGTGAATTGTGTTGACGTAAAAAATTGTAGATCTTCCATGAAGGATAAATCTGATGAACATATATTTCCAACTCGAATAATCACCAATAATTCTAAAGAAAGAGTAAGATCCATCATATTATTTATAAGTTTAAAGTTAAAATGTTTCATTGGTCAAAGATTTTGAAATGTAATAGTGTGATAACAATGTTTTTAACTCAAAGCATTTGTTGTTCTTGCATTTTAAAGATCAAATTATGCATTAATTTGTGGTTTGTAATTTTTATAACTTCTAATTGAAAGAAAAATGCAAAGTTTATGTTTGAATAAAAATATGGTAAGAATACTCAAAAAACTAAAGGGCAAAATGAATGAAATAGCAATCTACTTTCATAAATTTTCTTATTATAGCATTGTACTTTCACTTTTCCTTATTACAACAATATACTTTAAAATTATTTTTTATTACGACAATGTACTTTGAAAAATTTACCCATTACAGCAATGGGTAACCTTTTGATTTGAATTTCGATTACGTGGCACAATTTAGCAAGTTGTTATGCCATGTCATTGTCCACATGGAATGCCCACGTGTCACATATTGTTGACATGTAATTTCTGATTAAAGATATTTTAATAAAGGGGGAAATTATAAATATATTTTAAAAAGGTTTCCTCTCAGAATATTGAAGTTTTCTGGTGTAATCAATTAAAAATATATCATATATTAAATTTCATGTACAGAGAAGAAACACAGATCGACAAGTCGTCTTCTCCGATGAAGATTTCACTGTGAAACCCCCCATTCCGACGAACTCACATCAGTACTGATGATGACTAAAAGGAATAAGGAGAACATAGATATGTAAGAAGAAAGAATAAGGGTTTCTGATGAACTCCGGTTGGGCCATATCCGTGACTCCTTTCCACCGTTCTTCCCTCCACTTACCACCAGACACTATCGTTATGTCTCCTCTATCTTCCTATGATTTTTCTGTTATTAGCCAACTTTTATTGGGTATTTAAATCCCCTTAATATATAATATGCTTCGAATAATTTTCTAGGTTGCTAACGATGCGGATGAGATGATGAAAAATTCCATAATCGATGTGGATGAGAAGAGGGGTAGGCTGGGGCGGATCTATATGAAGCTAGTAGGGGTTCTGGGGCCCCAACTAGTTTTTAAAAAATTAGCCTAATTTTTTTTAAACATATATTGCAGCTATAGAGTGTGATTGGCCCCCCAACTAGTAGTTGTCAAAGGGCCCTCAAGTATATTAGATTTGAAAATTGAAATTGAAGTCAAAGTCCAAAATCGTTGCCTGCAATTCGTGAACGAAAGTTAAGGGCAACCCTAATTCGTGAAATCCGCAATTCGTGAACGAGAGGGAGAAGCCATACCCATACGCGCCTGGAGAAGAACGAGAAAGATTTGAACTCGATTTTGGTGTTCAAAGTGTTCAAATGCAGCAGCAAACAACTTAACTAGCATCTCCATTCTCGATTTCAAGTCTTGATTTTATATGTTGATTTTGATGTTTAAATGCAGCAAACCGGCATCGATTTGAACTCGATCTTGGTTTTTAGCCTTTTAGGTAAAACCCTAAAATAGTGTATGTTGGTATTTTTCTTTTCATATTTGGTGGGATGGAGGATTCTGTTTGGTGCTACTATGATGTTTCCCTCATTTGGAGCTTTGGTCTTAGTTTAAATAATGGGTCTTTGAATTTTGATGGTTCTGTTTGTAAAAATAGGTTTGGTATGAAATGAATAAACCTTGCCTTTTACTGTTAATTTTTAACTTTGCCTTTCACTGTTAATTTCTAACTTTGCCTTTGACTATTAATTGTAAAAACAGGTTTGGTCTTAGTTTAATTAATGGGTCTACTGTTTGACAATTTAGCTTTTTTTCACTGTTAATTTTTAACTGTTTAATTTTTTAACTATTTAATTTTTAACTGTTTAACTTTTTAAATTTTAACTGTTTAATTTTAGAATAGAAAATGATAAGTTATGTTATTAATAAATTGTCAATTTGATATATTGATTTCGATTTTGTTATTGTTATTGCTAGAAAAAAATGGAGAAGTTCTTTAAAAGAAAAGCATCAACACCCGAATCTAGCTTTTCTCCATCTTGGGATCCAGTTGAGAGGAAAAAGATTTCAGATTATCATCCTAATCAAATAGACGAAATAAGGAGAAAATATTTGATTAAAGGACCTAGCCAACCACGGGGCCATAACTTCCTAACAAAATGTGGGAAAATGTGGGAGTGATGCTTTTGTGACGGAAGGCTTTAATAATTGGAATAAAACTGAAAGACTTAGTCTTGATGTCGGCGGCGTTAATAGTTTTCACAATAGAGCGGTTAAAAAAAGTGAGGATTTAATGAGGCAAAATCGATCTATTGACGTTGCCTTTAATAAGTCAACCAAGATTGATACGAATGAGCACCGAATACGATTAAATGCTTCAGCTATGGCTTCTAGATTCTTGTTGAAGAATGCACAACCATTTCGTGGTCATGATGAATCTGAAATGTCTATTTGTAGAGGCATGTTCTTGGAAACATTAAGCTTAATTGGTGATTGCAATGATAATGTTGGTAAGGTTATATTAAAAAATGCTCCAAAAAATAATCAAATGGTGTGTCTAAGTATTCAAAAAGATATTGCTAGTTGTTTTGCAAATCAAATACTCAAATCCATTCGTGAAGAAATTGGGGATGATGTGTTTACATTGCTAGTTGATGAGTCTAGTGACGTTTCTAAAAAGGAACAAATGGCTGTAGTTTTACGATATGTTGATGCACGTGGTATTGTTAAGGAGAGATTTTTTGGTATTGTTCATGTTACGGGGACATCTTCTTCAATTCTTAAATCTGCCATTGATTCTTTATTTGCCAAACATGGATTAAGTTTGAAACAGGTAAGAGGGAAAGGTTATGACGGAGCAAGTAATATGCGTGATGCGTTCAATGGATTAAAAGCTTTGATCTTGAAAGATAATAGCTCTGCATATTATATCCATTGTTTTGCTCACCAACTTCAGTTAGTTGTTTTGGCGGTTGCAAAGAAACATGACGGGGTTGAAAACTTTTTTAATATGTTAAGCATGATGGTCAATGTGGTGAACGCTTCTTGCAAACGTAAAGGCATGCTTCGACAAAGTTACAAAGATAGAGTGCAGGAAGCAATTGGTAAGTGTGAAATTGAAACTGGAACGGGGATGTACCAAGAGATTTCTCTTATACGAGCCGGTGATACACGATGGGGTTCTCATTACAAAACCATTTTAAGCTTGATTGCTTTGTTTCCGAATGTTGTTCAAGTGCTCCAATATGTTGAAGAGGATGGCAATAAAGGTTTTAGTCGCACTCAAGCAACTGGTATTCTAGCTTATTTGAAGACATTTGATTTTATGATTTATTTGCACTTAATGTTTCATATTTTAGAGGTCACAGATTTGTCGTCACGGGCTCTTCAAAAAAAGGATCAAGATATTTTGGAAGGGGTTTCATTGGTTAGAGGAACCAAACAACTATTGCAACAATTTAGAGAAACCGATTTTGATCCACTTTTGAAGAAAATGTATTCTTTTTGTGAACAAATGCTATTAAATCTTTGGATATGGCAGCCTATTATTCAAAAAACGGAAGACAAATGGATCCCAGAATATGAGGTAACGATGTGCTTTATAATGAATAATCAATAAGAACACGAAGAACGCTATGAATATGATGAAGATCCGAAGTCGGATATCTTACTTGTATTGAATAATAACAGATTCATCTCTCACAGTTTAGCTCTCAATATTTCGCACTAATGTTCCTCTCCTTCTAATGCTAGCCTTAACCCTCTATTTATATGTATAGGAAATACGGTATAAAGAAAGTAAAGATTAAGGCATTATACACTTGCCTTATTTACAAAATAGAATGTTTCCTTATTAAACCTTTCCTAATTAAAGACTTTGCTAACTTTTCACTTTAGCCTTCACGTCTTCAATAGTTGTCATCTTGGATACAATATTTTCAGACCTAACAATCTCCCCCTTTGTATTCGAGATTACACTTCAGCAAATCAGCACTTTTGAAAACGATGAAATTTTTGTCAACAAATCACTATCTTGAATTCTTTTGCTCCCCCTACGAATATGATCACTTGATAAGTTTCGTAGCTCCCCCTTAACATTAGCATAAAGTTCACGAAAAGAAAGTTAAAGGAGCCGTGATGTCGCAGGGTATCTTTCTTCGAGAAGAACTTTGTCGTTTGATGAAAGAGGCAAAAGATGGTTGTGATATCTTGATGTTCTCAGGTTAGTATTTGATTGAAACATTTGAATCTTTTCTAACTTTATTTCTCCCCCTCATAATAGTATGCGTCTTTGATATAACTTTTCTCCCCCTCAGAATGATAAGGAGAATCCGAATCATTATGAACAATCAAACACAATAAGTGCGAATATGATCAAATGTAAATATGGAATATCGGGTAATGGGCTAACAGACAGAAACACATGTAGCAACTGTTATCACTTAATCAAAAATAAATTTAATTAAGTGGCCTATATTCAGTGTTGGCAGCGGGTTGGCACTGGTAGGACTTCCAGTTATCATAGAAGTAAGTTTTAAAACTAACTTCTCAAACTGTTCCGGCATAAACACAAAGATATGTTTGTGGAGTCACAAAGACTCGTGCAAGTGTAGAAATAAAAAAAAATTGTATATATTTCGGCTCAAAAATAGACTCGATTGTGCACAAAATATGAAGTTCGGAGACCGGAGGTGTGTCTTCCTTTTTCAATATCTTAATCTTCCGAGTGAAGAAAAGATAGCAGATATGCTCATTCTCCGTGATTTATGAAACAAATATCTTTCGTGAGATACTTGAGTAGTTGGGTGGGGTGACACGAGTTATCGACATTGGGTCCATGTCTATTTCAATATTCATCTTCAAAGAATCGAGAATGAATAGATTGTGTGGCTACCCGGATAACTGTTTAGATTTGGTAAAGACCAAATATTTTCTTTTAAGTCTTGTCACACCCTCACATTTTTCTTTTATCTCACAAGCACTCAATTTTATTTTAATCATTCCCTTTCAGGATATCTAACCTAGGGATGTGTTTCATGGGTAGGTCCTTCCGGATTTGGTTTGACCATTGAAACGTCTAAATCTAACGCACAAAGAGTTTTGAAATATTGAAGTCCGAGTTCTGAACTGATGTATTCAGAAGTCATAATGTTAAGAGCAGGTTCATAGCTGAGATACTATGAAGCTAAAATAAATGGAAAAAAATATGTGGTACTCCCCCTCAAATGTAGCATAACCTTTTGAAAGATTGTCATGTGATGTGAATATTAGGAATTTAGAACACGCATGACGTACCTACAAAACAGATTAAAAAGATTTTGGTACCCAAGTTTTGTTGGGTCCTCGGAGGTTAGCTTTAGATGCAATAAGTGGGGAAGTGGGGATACTGTAAGTACCATACCATTTATGATTGAAATTTTGATTGACAAAATCATTTGTTCCACATGTAGAGCAACAAATCTGTGTGGCACTTAGACTAATTAGCTGATTGATAGATTTGACAAAATAAGGCAAATTAGTCCTGGAAACAAATGATCTTGTATCAACTACAGGAGATGTATGTGACATGTTTCCAACACTATCATCTGTAGTTGATTTCTTCCTCCAAACCATTTTGAACTTCTTAGAATTACCGGAATTAGCAACAAAATCATTGTGAGATAAAGTAGAATTATGAGTCCGGGAAGTTGCAGAATTATATGATTTAAAGCTGTTAGAATAACTGTTTGATTTGACACTTGAAGACGAGTTATTCTTACAGACATTTATTGGAGAAAGAGAATTCAACTGAAAAATTGAACTTGAAGCAGTTGTAGAACTTTCAAGTTTTCTAATTTTGCACAATAGATGATCTCTTTCTTCCAAAATCACTATTTGAGATTCGGATCTCATTTTCCGTTCATTCACAAGAGTTGTTTCTAAAACAGATAATTTGTTTGAAAGTTTACTGATTTTCTCTTCAAAAGTTTTTCTTTTGTTTTCAAAAACTTTTTTCGAATTTTTGCTTTTAGCAACGATCAAAACACTTTTCTTGATTAAATCCATCTTATCAGTTTCAAACACTTTTCTTTCAGCTTTTAAAAGATTTTGAAGTTCAGAAAGTTGCTTTGATAGTTTTAGACATTTCGTTTCAGATGATTTTCTTTTTAAAATCACAATTTGTTTGAAATCAGACACTTGTTTAGAAAGTTTTTGAATGGTCAATTCACAAGTGTTAATTTTGCTTTCAAAATCTTTTCGTTCAGACTCAAATTTGTGTTTCTCGTTAGAAGTTAAAATCCTTTCTTTCTCACATTCCAGAAATTCAATTAATTTTCTTTTAAGAACCACACTATAAGTCTCATGATCTATAAACTTTTCTAACTCAGAAATTTTGTTTTTCAGATCAAAATTTATTTTTATCAACTCAAGATTTTTCTTTTTGCAAACGTCTTCATAAAATACATGATATGTATTCCTAGTATGCTCGGTGAGTTATTCCTCCAAAAATTCATTTTGATTTTGCAAAACTTTTCTTGACTCTTCTGAGTTATTAAATTTAGATTTGAGATTGACATGTTCTCTTAAAAGTTCATCCAACACTTGCATGTTGTTTGTGTGTCTGGTTTCAAGTTGAGAGATTTTAGCATTTAGCTCAGAGATATGGTTTTGAGAACTCATCGTGAAAGCACGGGTTACCTGATAAAGTGATCTCAATCGGTGAGCTTTTTGGCAATTTTCTGAAATTTCTTTGGGAAACAGAAGGTGTTTTTGATAGATGAAGGTTTTTCTCGGGTGATGTAGGGTCGAGAAGAATTTTTCTCGGGTGATGAAGGGTCGAGAAAAAAAATTTCTCGGGTGACGAAGGATCGACAAAAATAAATTGTCGAGTGGTATGGTCTCGATAAGAAGATTTCTCGGATGTGTGAGACTAGATAACAATTATTGTCGGGTAAAGGAGACTCGATAAAACTTCTAATCGATAAGAAGAGTTTTATCGATCACAAGGGTCTCGATAACTTCACTTTTCTCGATTAATCAAGATTCGACAAAAATAATTTGACTTGATAAAACAATGAATCGATAAAAATTTATATCGATTCCTGTTTACTCGATTAATAAAATTTGTCGATTTAAAAGGACTCGATAAAAAATCAAAAATACTTAATCTTAGTTTTCTTTAACCGATAAACCAGAAACTAAGAACAAAGGGTTCTTGACTAAAAAGAACGAGTCTTTTTATGGACAAGAATGTCTAAGTTCTCGAGTTTCTTATTTGTTCAGTCAAGAGAAAGAAAAAAAATTAAAATTACTAGAGTTTATGATTTTTACTAGAGAATTCTTTAGTAAGAAAAGCTGCAAGAGTCACTAGTTCCTGAGTTTTCTTATGTAAAGAATGTCAAAAGTAATTAAAATAAACTAAAATAACTTTAATTAAAACAGATTAAATAATTTAGACTAAAATCAAGAATAACTCAATATGGATCGACAAATATTTAAGCGCATGAAGTATGAATCGAAAAAAATCAAGTTTATCAAAATAAGACTTTTTATCGGGTAAAGCTAATGAAGTATGGATCGAGAAAAACAGATAAAAAATATTATGAGTTTTTATCGGGTAAAGCTAAAACAGTTTGAATCGATAAAAACTCAAAAACTCAGAAATCGAAAATTTACCTTCTGTTTCGTGAATAACTTCAGAAAATTGAAAAAGAACTCTGATCGTCTGCTCTGATACCAATTGTAGATCCCGGAATATGAGGTAATGATGTGCTTTATAATGAATAATCAATAAGAACACGAAGAACGCTATTAATATGATGAAGATCCGAAGTCGGATATCTTACTTGTATTGAATAATAACAGATTTGTCTCTCACAGTTTAGCTCTCAATATTTCGCACTAATGTTCCTCTCCTTCTAATGCTAGCCCTAACCCTCTATTTATATGTATAGGAAATACGGTATAAGGAAAGTAAAGATTAAGGCATTATACACTTGCCTTATTTACAAAATAGAATGTTTCCTTATTAAACCTTTCCTAATTAAAGACTTTGCTAACTTTTCACTTTAGCCCTTCACGTCTTCAATAGTTGTCATCTCGGATACAATATTTTCAGACCTAACAACAAAGGACCAACATCACCAATCGTCGTTATCATGAGTTTGATATTTTCAACACAATTGTGGACATGCAACTTCAAGAGTTTGGGGATCGATTTAGAGAGGTAAGCACTGAATTGTTTAAAGATATAGCAGCTTTGAGTCCATGTGATTCATTTTCGCAGTTCAATGTATCTGATTTATTGAAGTTGAGTGAGTTTTATCCTAATAATTTTAGTCGTATGGAAAGGATCACTCTTGAGAAACAACTTAACATGTATTATGTGATTGTGCGTCAAGACGAAAGATTTGCCGATTTGAGTGGTATTGCTGAGCTTGCTAGGTTGATTGTGGAAACAAAAAAACATACGAATTTTCCTCTAGTATATCGGTTATTGAAGCTAGCTTTGGTTTTGCCCGTTGCGACCGCAACAGTTGAAACATGTTTTTCTGCTATGAAGATTGTGAAGACTGACTTGCGCAACAAATTCGGTGATGAAGTTTTGAATGTTGCGTTGGTGTGTACCATCGAAAAAGAAGCACTCCTCAATGTTACAAATGATGTTGTAGTTAACGAATTTCAAAAGATGAAAACCCGTAGGGCACCATTGTAAGAGGTAACTTTTTATTTTTTTAGTGAAAGCGTATCTTTTAGTTAATTGTTACTTCACTTTATATTGTGACCCCTACTATATTTTTTTTCTGGATCCGCCACTTAGGGGTGAGCAAATCCCGATCGTACCCGAAAAACCCGAAACTCTGATCCAAAAAAACCCCGAACACCCCGACCCTAATCACCCAATCTTATTCGATGTCCGAAGACCGATATTTATTTCGGGTATGTAGGTTCGGGTAGGGTTTTAAATTCAATCACCCGATCCGACCCGAAACCCGAATTATTTAATTTTTTTTGTATTTGTTCATATTCTTGTTTAGTTGTTAACATGCCATATTGGTATACGCTAAACATGTGTTCCATAATTTTTGATTTACCTTCAAACTTTCAACTTTCATTGTCTTAATTTTTTTTTGCTGCACAACATGCACACACACAGCGGCACACACATAGCATATTACTTTTGTAATTTTGTTATGTATGTTTAGTGTTGCACAAATCATTGAAACAATACATGTAGCATAGCACATGACAGGACTAATGACGAGTAATGAGTCATGGTCGAACAACCGAATGGGATTTTATTCAACAAAAAAATATGAGCGAGGATTGACCGATTAAGGAAAGGAAAATAAAAATTGAAAAACGTAAAAACAAAAATATGGGTTTATCCGATCCGATCCCACCCGAAACCCGATTAGGCCCGACCCTTGAAACCCGAATCACCCGCTTACAATGTTCGGGGCCTATATATCCTACCCGAAACCCGATCGGGTTTTCCATTTCCTCCCCCAACCCGACCCGACCCATGTTCACCCCTACCGCCACTGGGGCAGGAAAAAAACCCAGATTGGATAGGCTTGAAGGATGCAAATCCCCAAACCTAAAACAAATCCTAAAACTGGAACTAGATAAGCATCGTAAGTTAATCTTTTGATAGGCTTGATGGATTGCGGATTCTTGAGTAAGAGGAAATAAAGCTGAGAGCTTAAGGTTTTCTGATCGAGTTTGAGGGGCCGCCGAAGAAGAGGCCGGTGAATAGTCGGTGAAGTATTTTCGTTTCAAACCGTATCGATTAATTCGAGCCAAGTTCCAACTATAAGAAAAATCTTTGTTAAATTCTAAATCGTGGTAAATTGCAGTTTGTACAGGTTTGGGTGGGGTATTGGCCACCGGGAAGGGAAATAGGAGAGAAGGTGGGTGGGCACTTTTTTAGTTTGTTAATTATATAATAATATAATATATCATTATTTATTTGTTGTCACTGCCATGTAAGAAAAATCTAGGTGTCCCTCCATGTCATCTTAATGATGACACATAAGCAAGGAAAACCGGATCAAAAGGTAACAGGTTACTCATTGCTATAATGGGTAGATTTTTTAAAGTACAATGTTCTAATAAAAATAATTTGGAAGTACGTTGTTGTAATAAGGAAACATGAAAGTACAATGCTATAATAAGAAATTTTATGAAAGTGGGTTGCTATTTTATGCATTTTGCCCAAAACTAAATAACTAATTATAAAAGTATAAAATGTAATTTTGGAATTGAAAATGATTTGGTGGAAGATCGTGGGAGGTTGTAACCTGTAAGAGTTTCTACAATATCCTTAATTGGTTGTACTCTTAAAAATTCAAGATAACCGTGACCATTAGTTTCAGTTTCATTTCATCACTCATGTCTTGACTACTACATAAAACTAAGTCACAAAGCAAAGTGCATCCAAAATTCATACTAATCAATATACGGTGAAATCTGCAAAAGAATAATCTCGTAAGGCTTTGTCTTAATCTTTGAAAATCACATAATGTTTAAAGATTAGCAAACCATAACTATGCAATCACAGTTACACATACATATATACCATTATACATATCCCTTTAGGTGGATATAATATGGAACTCCTACGTGAAACACATTTTAAAGCCTAATATACACATTGCCATTTTAATCTATTCAACGTGGTACACATGAATTTTTTTATAATGGAATTACACAGACAAAGCATTTTAATCTACAGTGTGCGTATGTTGAATTCATCTCGGGAAGGGGGGACATATCCGGGAAGAAACACACACAAAGCATTGTAGATGAGATATTTATCTACTGTAGGGGCAAACCAATTTTCGTAAATATATATTTATTTGGAAAAAAATATTAGAAGGAAACAACAAAGCATGAAGAACATAGCACTGCTTTCAAACAACCTACATTCTTAGAAGCAATTGAAGCATCCATTTCCTACCTAATGAGAACAACAATAATAACAAAAAGAACATTCAAAATGCCTAGCAACTACAATCATCAAGGGTACGTGGTTATTTCTCTCCAACTGTTTGCTACTATTCTTAGTTGTTTAAATTCTTAAATTGTTATGTTTCTAACCATGAAATATGCACTTTAGTATAAAACTAGAGAATAGGGGCCAGTCCATTAGTATAGAACCAAATAATAAGGCAAAAGATATGAAACACCCCCTGTTCCGTGTGACCAAGAACGGGGTGATGTCACGTTCAAGGGACATAAAAAAACAATAATAAATCTTCTGAGTAGATTTATAAAGATCAGAGCTTGACTAACTAACATAAACGTGAAATTACAAACCATCATTTGAAGACAACTATAATTGTGGCTTATATTTACTTATACATAGCAATATAAACATAAGAACCAAAAGTAGACTATCTGAAGATCTTCAAAAGGAAGTCGAAATGTAGTTGTCTTCACTTCTCTTAGTCACATCCCCTGTCTAAACACCTATGTACCTACCGCGTCAACAGAACACACGGCTGAGCAACTTTGCCCAGTGAGTGGATTATAAAATTAAAATAAACAATAATTTAACGAGTAGATGCGAGAACGAAATAAGGGAACATTGATATTTATAAATACAACTTACGATAATTAGGTAGACGATGAAGATTTATCGAGTTCATAAATATGATTCATACAACTTAAAATATATAAAATAATGCATTTATAAGATATCAAAAACCGTATAATTAACCGAACATCATAAAGATGTAACAAGAGTCACTAAAACCAAATTGTGTCACAAAGACACTTCATTCTCACGGGTTGATCAACCACATGAGTCTCATGAGGTAGCAGTGTGGGCACACCGTCTAACCCTTGTCGTGAATAATTCACGACCCGACTCGTGTAATTAGGATCGATCCATTCGCCCCCAATAGCCATTACTTGGCCAGGCCCCTTATGTGTCCATTCTAAGTGAGGACGCCACGATTGTATAGCCACCGTGGAAGCATCTCGGCCTTGGTGCCCCCAATGACCGAGTATTCAATCAAAATAAAAAACGAAAGTCAGAGGTCACAACATATGCGACCTCGTGAAAACAAGTTCTAAAATCCAATCAACCATGAAGATTGTAATTTAATTGTTCATCAATGTGTTTTGATTCAAAATGAAGAAATCTTATACAATTGTTACACAAATATTCCTTAACGGAGTAATTGTATCGTTTGATAACTTCGGACCAACACAATTCCAAAAATTCAATAGGAGTGTTACCATTTCACTTATGTGATAGGTAAAACATGGTGTACCATGTTCAAGGAGTAGACACATATATTCAAATACGTGTCCAAATATCAAACGAAAATAGAAATCCGTACCTTTTACTCAAAACGACTTGTCCACTTGGTTGCTCAAGTTCCGACAAAGAGAAGGTCCTATAAAATATACAAAGCATTTAGAAGTTATACCTACTAAACTCATACTAATCTAAGTCTAATACCCTTTAGAAACTTATTTATAAACTAACTTTAAGTACTAACACATCCTAGTTTGCTTACACGACAAAACTAGAGGTTAATCAATTTGTGAAATAACCAAACACTCAAAATTAGCTGCACAAAACAGCACTTGTTATGCTTCTGTGTTTGGCTTATTTAGCATACTTAAAAGCCAAACTAGGTTCTGAGGTCCAAAACAAAATTGTAGATAAATGTTTTATGATTCAAATGGCTTTGGATTCACCCCAATTAAAGTAACGATGATTTAGATATAAGCTTTCTAAAAACAGTGCGCAGATCCTGTTTTGCACAGGACCAGCTGCAAAAACACATTGTTTAGAGACTCTTATAGCCATAATTTGATCATGGTTAAAAATACAAAGTTGAAAAGGAAACAAAGATCCTAGTAACTGGAAATTTTCAGCTTATTTGGAGTTATGGCTGATTTAACACGAATTTTACAAGATGAAGGCAGAAAGCTCTTTAAAGCATTTCACCAAACATGTTGTGGGCATCAATTCTTGGAGCTAAGAACTATTTCAATGGTTTCATCCATTTGCCCAATTTTGTTACCAAAACCTAACCAAACTCCCAATTAACATTTATAGTACAAAACATAATCTAAAACATTGCAAAACTCAACAATTTCAATAAGACTTATTGAATCCTAGCTTACCTTGCTTGAGTTGATGATATGAACTTCAAATCTTTAGGTAAACATAACCCATACTTCAACTTCTTGAACCTAACCAAAAATCACCATCAAGAATTAAGCATAAACCCTAAATAACATGAATTTCTTAAAAATTAAAGAGGAAAACTTACTTTATACTAAGATTCTACAACTTTTCTCAAGGATTTGAGCTTGAACACAAGAATTGGAGAAATAAAAGAAGAATATGAGCATGAACCGATAGTTCTCTGGATAAGATGAAAAATATGAATTAAAGCTCTAAAAATCAGCATTTATATTTTTCCAATTTCCCCAATTGACCCTTAAGTTCCACTTATTGCAATTCTAACCCGATTAGACGATTCCTTCACATTCTAGGTCCTAACTCAAAATGTGTTTGTACAATTTTAACCCTCGTTGTACCATTTTCATGACAAATTAGTCCGGTATAATATTTGAAGCAACATGTACAAACTTCTCTTGCTTACTTCCAAAATTGGATATTCTAAGCTTTATACGAAACCGATATTTTAGAGATTCGGGTATTACAAGATACATGACTTTGGATGACTAAGGACATCTCCAACCCAATCACTAAAAACGATACTAAAAACCTAAAAACACTAAAATGATAGGTCCCTCGAACACGAAAAATATTCACCTCCAGTCACACTAAAAAACCAACACTAAAAACTCTTTTAATAATAAAATAAGGGGTTGCTATTCATACCCCTCCCACACATAACTCATTTATTTCCTACCTCCTACCTCCTACCTCACTCACATACCCTATAATTTATACTCCATCTACTCACTTACATACATCTTATAGAAGGGATGCATATAGAATTATCTTAATACAATATATGTATATATATATTTAGATATTATTATACTATTTTAAATAGTACTATTAATCTATATATGGATATATAATTATAAAAGTTAAATAAAATATTAATAAAAATTTAGAGATCTACTTTATTGACCTTTAAATATGGAGGCTAACATTTTGCCCTCTGCCCCTCTATTTATTTATTGTTGGGTTGGAAATGAAAATGTCTCCCACTGCTAGAAAATTGAGTATTTTCAACATAAAATGTCGTTGAAAATTTTCTATGAATTTTAAAGGGATTATTAACAAAACATAAATTTTCTACGAATTTTCAACGAATTTCCGTTGAAAATCTCTCACAAAATGCATTTTCAACCAAAAACTTTTTGACGAGACATTCCGTTGAAAATTTTTTGGTTGAAAATGCATATATGTTTGTGAGAGATTTTCAACGGAAGTTCGTTGAAAATTCGTAGAAAATTTATGTTCTGTCAATAATCTTCTAAAATTCATAGAAAATTTTCAACGACATTTTTCGTTGAAAATTAATTTCCGTTGAAAATACTCAATTTTCTAATAGTGTCCGTTTTTGTGTTTCTGGTGTTTATAGTGTTGGGTTGGAGATTGTATGAGGGACTGTTCCACTAAGAAAACAACATTAAACTTTACACACAAAAATAACAACATACAAAGATGTGCAAACATTTAATAACTTTGTTCAAATCAATAAGTGTAAAACCTGAACTCACAAATATTAATATTAAGGGTGTAAAATAAAATTTAAAAAAATAAAGGATATTAAACAATATGATTATATTTAATAATATGATATTAAACAATAAAATTTAAAATAAAGGACATTATGTATTTATTATATTTAATAATATGATTAAATCTAAAAATATTCAATATTAAGTTAATTTTGAAGATGGTGACGAGATGATTACAATGGTATAACTTGTAAAAAAAGAAACGTACTATTTTAATGTTTTTTATTTCATACACGATTATTTATGTTAATATGGTAAGGGTGTAAAATAAAAAATAAAAAAGTAAGGAGACATAAAGTAAATTTAATAAATAACCATAAGGATATGAGGTGTAATTTAGAAATAAATATGATTTGATCATGGGAGACTTGCGAAATTGCCAAGCTTTTAAGAAGTTTGTATGTTCATCAAATGAAATTGTACCTCTTAAAATTAAAGAAACAACTGAAACTGGTGCTTTTTAATATACTATAGATATAGAAGTATAGATATAGATATAAATTTCTAATTAAAAAAATACATATTCTAAAATATTTTTCTAAAAAGTTACCAATATAAAATGGGTTTTATAAATCATCTTAATATTTTTATATTAATGAATTAGAAATAATTTAACTAATTTAATATATTTATTAAATAAGATGTCAATTTTTTTTTTTAAACAAACTGACATATTTTTTTCAATATAAATATTTTATTTGTAACAAAAACGTAATAATTTTTATTCTTTTTAGTTAGAAAAATATATTTTCAAGCATTGTTTTGAATGTTAGGGAAACAAATTGAATTTTCTTAATATTATTATATTTATGAAGAATTTAGATTTGTTTAATTAATCTTAATATTGTTAAATTAATGAATAATTTAGAAATAATCTAATTAATTTAATATATTTATTAAATAAAATGTCAAGTTATTTTCTTTTAAAACAAATTGATATATTCTTTTCAATATAAATATTTTATTTGTAAGAAAAGGTAGCAATTCTTATTTTCCTAGTTAAAAAAATATTTTTAAGCATTGTTTTAAATGTCAGGGACATAAATTGAATTTTCTTAGTATGGTTATATTTATGAATAATTTAGATTCGTTTAATTAATCAAATATATTAATTAAATAATACGTAAATTAAATTGTGGAAATATAATGTTGTAATAAGAAATGTCACATCAGCAACATGTTACACATGGACAACCTACATTGTAACACCCTGAATTTCACTCCTCTCGACCCTTTTAATATGTTTACAAGTTTGACATCGCAACGTGTTAAGTGTTAGCTCCCAATGGAACTTCCAGACGAAAAGTGCGACCTTGGAAGGTGCATCCGTGGCATGGAAGCCTCGCACCCCACCATCGCACTAAGTGTACCGTAAGTTGAGCTGTATGGGAAGTGCGACCTGCCGATTAAATCTTACTAATAACCATCTCTCATTTACTACCGCTCGTATTCCCTATCTAGGAAGTAGACCTAGAGCTCTGGGGCTTTAAGGGATAGGGCAGGTTTGGAACCCTAACCCAGAGAGTTTTCTGCGCCTCTCCTTGAAAGTGAGTTGTAGAACGAGAGACTTTATCTGAGCGAACGAAGTGAGAACTAGAGCTGAAGAAGCCAAGGTTGATCTTATGGAGTAGTCCGACCCTGGGAAAGAGACTGTAATCGCTGCAAACCATAGCATTTTGACCCTATATGAGATAGAACTATTTCCATATGAGGTGCGACCATGCCATGTCCTTGTCGCACCTCAGACTCGTTGTTGGTGTACCGTAGGTCAAGGAAATGGAGGGTGCGACCCTGTCGTGCCACCATCGCACCTCGTGGTCTGAGCAATAAAAAGGGGATTTTTAGGTCAGAACTCATTTATTACTCATATCAGTTATCTCTCTCAGCATTTACTGTCAAGGCAAAACCCTAGGAGACGGTTTTGGAAGCATTTATACCTCTTCATCAACCAATCAAGAGCAAGCATTAGGGCTCTTCACTAAGGATTCAAGGATAGGGTTCTAATCTCAGTGTTCTTCATCTTCATCCTAGTTTCAAGAGTTATTTGGGGATTTCTAGTGTTTCCTCAAACTCTAGTATTGTGAGTTCATTCTTTCATCTATATAAACCTGTATACATGTCAAAATGATGTATTTTACTTCCTACAAGATGGCTTATCAAGTATTTTACATTTAGTGGATTTTTAGAGATTTTACTTATTTTGCTAAAATGAGTATGAGGAATGGTTATAAAATCTTTGAGTTGGTGTATTTTCAAAGTGTTATCAATTTGGAACTAAATGCTATTTTGACCTAATTTTGGAGAAAAGGTTTTGGATGAGAAGTGTTAATCATACAAAGAATTTGTGTCGAGAAATGGTTAATACATCTGACTTAATGTATTAAAAATCTAAGACTAATGTAGTGAATCAATAGGCATAAAAGTCGGTTTTTAGAATAAAGCAAGTGGCAGATCTAATTTGGTTGAATTTGTTTGGGTTATAAATATCGAGTGATAGATCTAATTTGGCTGAACTCGTTACCCATAAACAACAGATCTAATTTGGTTGAGCTTAACTAGACACTGAACTATAGATCTAATTTGGTTGATGCCAGTGCCATGGCGGGTCTCCCCCCTTATCCCTAAATTAGTGTTCTCCCCCGAACAAGCGTGCGTTAAAGAAAAGAGTAAACAAGAAAGTTTTGGGCAAAGTTTTATTTATCGCTTTCAAAAGTTTAATGGCTTTTCTTACTTAAAATGTTTGTTCTCACTATGTGTTAAGCCTAACACTTTTTCTTAAAATGACATGTATATCAGGTGATCGTCATAGTGGGGCTCCGAAGAGTTGAGTGGAGCTAGGTGCCGGTAGAGGCATCTTTTTTGGGAATACACCTTCAAGTGTACAAATGGAGTTACTAGAATCAATTATTTTTTAGGATATTAGTGACACCCGAACCTAATCTATATTCCAGATTTGTATAGGTTAATAGGTTGTTATTTAATATCCGTATAGTGTTGTAAACTCTATTACTCTCTCCCCATTTCATGGGTGATGTTTATTTATTAGTCTATTTTCGCATTATATTTCGGTTTAAATTAACTCCCATTTTATAGGGGTGTTACATACATGGACATTGAGGTGGCATGGAAATTTATGCTCTAATAAAAAACAATTTGAAAATACATTGTTGTAATAAGAAAAACTAAAAGTACAATAATATAAGAAGGAAATTTATGAAAGTAAATTGATATTTCTTGCTTGTTTCCCTTATATAAAATTATGAAAATCATTCAATAATAAAGTGCTATTTTCGATCTCCCCCCCCCCCCACCCCGATTCCCCTAAGCACCACCACCTTTTTATGACCCAAAGCCACTACAACACCACTAACACCACCAGCAACATGAGACATCAAGCCCCCACCAACACGGCTTCCCCTTCCCCTTCTTCTTATCATCATCCATCGAAGAGAAGAAAAGGAAGCCAATCCACCAAGCCCGATATACCACCACCAACATCTCCCCTTTCTGTTGCCATTAAGCACCACCAGTGGCGGACCCAGAATTTTTCCCAAGCGGGTGCACCCTTAAATTGTATAAAATGTCCGCAAAGCTGTTTGATGTATTTTTCGGTTGATTTCGAATGATTTTTAGCCGAATTCCCCATTTGGGACTTTTTTAAGTTTTTCAGTTGATCCATTGATTGTGTTTTTTGTAATCATATTTTAGAAGCTTATTTATCTTGTATAGATCCATTGATTGTGTTTTCTATGTTTCTTGTTGAATTAAATCGTTATCTGATCAATATGGGATTATCAATTAGTATCAGAGCAGATGATCAAGAGATTTGAAAAATATTTAAAGAAAATTTAAAGATTTTTGGAAGTTTTTGAAGGTTTTTCAAGAAACACAATTTTGATCATTTTGGTGAGGATGTCTACCTCTTCTTCATATTCTCTCGTGTCCTCTCCGCAAGCATTTGTCGAGAAACAAAAGAAAGAAATTTATTTCTTAAAAGTCGATTGTCTTACAAGTGAAGAGTTGATTGCTTCTTTGAGAAAGGATTGCGCTGAAAAGAAAGCATTGCAAGTACAACTCAATGAGCATTCTAAGGAGACTTTCCATAGAGGTTATATAGAGGATAGTAAAGTTAGGAATATTGCACTGATAAAGAAAAATATTGTTCTTGAGAACAAGGTTACAGATTTTGAACTTCAGAAAAAGATTTCTAAGTATGGGATTGAAGTCAAAGAAGGAAAGAAATCTGATTTTGAAGAGAAGTTTGGGAAAGAATCAAAGATATTTACATATGAGAAAAACATATCGAAGATTGAAAAGAAATGTTTTGAAAGCAAGATTCAATCTTCTAACTTGCTAACAACAAAACTTTCAAAACAAGTTTATGACTTTGAGGAAATAGTGTTACTAGAGAAAGAAAAACTTGAGACTAAGAGGAAGGAAGTAGTAAAAAAGATTTTTGAGCTAAACAAGAAGATTTCTGACCTTCTGAAATCGTTAGAAGATGAAAGAAGGATTGTTGCTTCTGAGAAGCAGATTCTTATGAAGAAGAATATTGGAATTGTCAAAGAGTTATCAGATAAGAAGAAGTGGTCGGAAGTAGATTTAGAGAATGAGAATAGTAACTTTGATGCTGAAAGACAAATTCTTGAAGAAAAGGTTATTGCTTTTTCAAAGAATATTTCCGAGCTAAAAAAGAAAGCGGAATATAACACCTTGAATTTCGTTACCGATTTATCTTGGTATATTCATTTACATGAGAATTGGATGCTTTATCTACTTGTACACATGCCTATAGTAGTTGTATTTTGGACTATTAATGTAACTTCAAGTTTTGTGTAAGGAGCAACTATGTAGAAAGTAAACTTGATCTTAGGATTAGAAATATTAAGAAAAGTCCATGTAGGGACCAATATTGAATTAGGCAATTGATGAGGGTCAATATTTGACAAGTGAAATTATTTTACTAAATATATAAACTCTAGTGAAGACAATCTATATGAGACCGTTTCAACGAGTGAAAACTTTATGAGCTTAGAATTTCTCTTTGATGATTTCTAAGTGATCTAGTTCGTATTTGTCATATTTATAAGATAGTTTTAGATAGATTTTTTTTTTCTATTTCCACATCAGTCTAAAATTCATCATTGAGTAAAGCTTATTCAATAAAAGAGGTGTATATTTGGAAAAATGTGTTAATATTCAACCCTTGTCAAACATTATTAATTGTCAGTAATCAAATTTGGAAACAACAAAAAATTCGTCCCATTTGTAACATCTTGTAACAAAATGTTCAAATATGTTGCAATGAATAATTACGTATACATATATATATATATATATATATCGGAGCTTTCGGAGTTGATTTTTACCAATTATAATGACTTCCAATAATTATTTTCATACTTAATGAACATGATATGATTATTTTGACGGAAAAATATGACCTTTCTACGAGTATGTGCAAAGTTGAACCGAATACGGTCGATGATTCCCCACCCTTTTCTTTCCCTTTGTTTTCTTGTTGTGTTATTCCTCAGTTTCCCGGATATTATCTTGTTTTGAAATGATCGATTTAGTAGATAAAGTTTAGAACAACTTAATGACCATAGATGACGCAGTAGGAAATGTGGAAGGATTGACAACCGTCAAACCTAAAGGTTTTAAGAACTTACAAGCGTAAGAACTAACAAAATAATGAGATAAAAACTCAAATATTCTCAAAGAGAAAGAAATATTATTGATCAAAACTTGAATAACAATGAAAATAATAAACCCTATTTATAATCTAAAACTAGGAAAGATAATTATGGAAATAAATCTATCCTAATTGTAAACCAACTAGGAAACTATTTGAATAATAAAAAAAATGGTAAATAAATAATGATAATTCTAATCTAATTATAAGGATGATAAATAATAACTAAATTAAATAATAATCCTAAGCTAATTAATTAAGTAATAAAATAATTAATTAAACAAATAAAAGCAATCCATTCGGGACCCGTCATAACGTGTCCACGATCCAGCACACAACCCAAGTTGCGCAAATAATTGTTTTTCAATTTCTGATGCAGATTTATGAGTTTCTTTCGAGCCCATTTTCTTCTTTTCCAATGGTTAGTGAAAAACATCATTAACTCTTGAATTCTCCCTACATCAATAGATCAATCATATTGATATTATTCCAAACAATGTTTAACTGGAAAACAAAACAAATACTTTTGATGACAGAAGAAAGCGTTGTTTTTCAGTTTCTTGATTATTATGTTTTGGAATGTCTTAAGTGACGGGAAACATCGTGTGTTATAAGAAATGCAGATAAGGGTGTACCATGAACGACTTAGGGTGTGCAACGATGTTTTGATCGTCTAGCATGGATGTCACTTGCAATAATGATGGTTTATAAACAAATTCATATACATCTTTTTTGAAGTATATAATATATTTATATTTATATACAACAAATTAAACTTTGCACAGTACACTTGACTTAAACCCCAAGGTGGACTTTAGCCTTTTCAGATACATCTTTAGATTGAAGTGTCTTAATGTAAACACCTACACCTATTGAGTTGGAAAGAAATTGCAATCCGAACGACCGGTTTTTAATAATCGATTCGATATCGAAGAACTTAGATGTGGGATTTTGTGCAAAAAATAAAATAAAAAATTACATTTATATGTAATTATTTAGCCTACTCTTCTCTTCATCTTGTCATATCTTGCTCCTCTGGTGGTATCAATCGAAATACTGCCACTGCTTGTCTTTCCCTTCTCTTGTTTTCATGCCATCCTGATCCATATAAAAATTATATATATATATATGTATATAATGTTAAAGCAAAATAATATAAATGATGTTCTAAAAAGTGTATTAAATTGCTTTAATATGCAAAGTATAAATGTAATCTCTAATACATACAGAAAGTTTGAATTTTCGACCCTAATACCAAGATTTCTAGATCCGGTATAAATAAATCAATTAAAAGTTATATTTTATAAATATATTTCTTCTTTTGACTCCTAAAACTAGAATTCAATTTCCGACCCAATTACCATATTAGGATATCTAGAACCCTTAGATGAATCTTCAAAAGAGTCATTAAGGAGAAAGGGAATGTTTCAACATATATAGAGGACAAATGGTCCAAGTCTAGCCGATGTGAGACTCTAACATACCAAAATTTCTATATCTGTAATTTTATGTATTCATATATTAATGGAGAGAAGGGATTAGCATACCAATAGAAACGTTGAACCCTTGATGATCAAGCTCCCGATATTGTTGACACAAGGCACACCATCCGCAAAACGCATTGATCGTGCAATCCTCAAATAGGCTTCCCTTCAACTTGTATTTTCGTCTCATTTTAAGACGATATAGGTAAGTATATGGGAAAGTTAGCCACAACAAGAAGATGAAAACAAAACTTGCCGCTCCTAAGCAAGCGCATAATGCCGCCGGTTCATACCAAGCTGCATTACATTTCCGCGATGAAAGACAAGTATCAACAGAATTTCGATCATATTCATGTGTGAATCATATAGATGTGTCACTCACTTGTGTTTCTATTTTACAAAATAGCCGGAATGTAATATTCACATGTGAATCATTAGGTCTACCAAAGTATCTAAGGGGATGTTTAGTTGGTTTTCCATCAAGTCCTGTATGGATTAAACTGTCTGTATAGATTGGAAGGTTTTTTATAAATATAATGACTAATGAGCATGTTTTTTAGTTTGGAAAAAACTTGACTGCATTGTTGTTGGCAAAGCTCACAATGCTATCACTTGGGGACGTTGTCTGTAATTTCAACAAATGGTATCATATCTTCGAATTTGATCTTAGTGTGATTTCAAAATCGTTATAACCCATTTTCATCGTCATTTATTCCAACTACCTATATTAAACGTTTGTATGCCGCTTCATGCATGGTGTATATTTTGCATGCATGCATGTGATAGCAAATCAACTTAGATAGTTGTTAGACCATCTTGAATCATAACACCAAATTGGTGGGTCCATTAACACCAAAACAAAATTTAATCTCAACCACATATATGTCGTTTGAACAGGATCATCCAATCCTAACCCTAGATTCCAAGATTATCTCCGATTAAGAAATTATTGTTAGATGAAAAATATGAACTCAAGAATTACAAATCATATTTGAATTTTGATCATAACAATTTGAATAACTTACGCGTATGTCCCTCGGTTAAAATCTCAGCGATCTCCCCAAATGTAATGCACGGACATAGCATCGTCGTGAAACCTATAATTTGTGGGTAAAATCGATCAAACGATTTCATATGATCCAAAATTGGGGGAAATGATGAAATAATTTACGATTACATACAGTTTTTTATGTCGGAGGTACATTGAAAAAGACCGGTGGACCAATTTCGTTCATGATCCGGATACAAATGATTAGGGATCGAGGTCCTTGGACTCATAGCGAAAGTATAAGGCCCCGGTGATGGCGATCCGTTTTGTATGTTGTATAATTGCATCGGCATTGGTGGGGATTGATTCGGAAACATCATCAGGTTGTACGATTGGTAATGCAAAGGCGGGGGCAATACCTTGGGTGATTGTTGCGGTTGTGTTGTTGGTTGCAACATCGCCCCCGATGATGATGATGATGATGGTGGGGGCGGGGCCGATTTATCATGGTGTGAGGTTATCGGAGGCTCGTTGGGTTGCATGTGGGGTTCAAAATTTGGACCCCACTGGCTTTCCAACAAGAGATGGTGAAAGAGATTGCAATCAAGAGCAAATTAATGTATTTGTGAAGAATTGAAGGAAGAAGAAGAGGAAGGATGGGAATGGGTTTGAAGATGGTGAATGGTGAATGAAATTTGGATTTCAAAGGTGGTGATGGATTGGAAAGGATGAAAGTTGACTTTGGTGGTCAAAATTAAGAGGTTTAATATTTGGAAAACTATTTTTATTTTAAATTTATATTATAAAAACGGTAAATTAATTCTAATAAGTAGAATTATAGATATCACATATATTGAGAGTGTAATAAACGGGTTTTAAGGACCTTAGTAATAACCAAGAATGTAATTTACACTTATTTCTAATTTGATCGGAGAGTTTAAAAATCATTTTATTCAAAAAAGAATTATAAAGATAACTTTCAAAACTATGTATTCCTTTTACTTGATTTCTAATTTAGGTGGCGTTTGTTTTTTAAGAGGTGTAAATCAAGCAGGTTTTACATGAAGAAGATTTGGCTCAACGTGTTCTCTTCAATACGGGTGGGAGAAGAACTCGAAGTATGAAGTCTGATTTCAGTTTTGAAATGGTTATGAAACGTCTAAACGAATCAGACATAAGTGATGATTAAAAGATGTTAGTATTTTCTATGTAACAGATGTGATTGGTGATGTTGTGTCATATCAGCCTATTTCAAATATTGTCGTTGCAGGCAAATTAATCAAAGAAATTTGTTCAGCTTCATATTCAGGACTTAGGTGGCGTTTGTTTTTTAAGATGTGCTGAAGTCTGAAGTTTGATACCACCTCTGAACTTTAAGAGGTGGTTCTGAAGTCTGAAATCTGAATCAGTTAGACTGTTTGTTTTTGTATGCTGACAAACATATTAATATGTATAATTGTTTTTTTATCCTTAAAATGTTACACTGCTCTATTTATAAAAACATCAATTCATTTTAATTAAATTATACTACCATCCATTGTTAACACATTCAAAAATTCAACTTAAATACGTCAATAAATTCGAATACAATAGAAAACATGAACAAATATGATTGGTCAGCGGCACTCCCATGCGGTTGAACCTCTTCATCCTCATCATAGCCATCGGCCTCTTGCTCAATGGTTTGGTCGTATTTAGAAAACAACTCATCACTTAAACCTTCTTTTCGTATGAAGTTGTGAACCGCAAAGCATGCAAGAACAACGTCTCTTTGAACCTCAAGTGAAAAAGGTGCCATTCTTTTCAATATTGGAAAACGTGCTTTCAATACACCGTAAGAACGTTCAATAACATTTCTAAGTTTTTCATGAGCATGATTAAACTTTTCATACTTGTTCATTGCACACTGACGACGGAAATCTGCAAGCCAATATCTAACATTACGATACGGTGCCATAAACCCTCGAGTATTCGATATGCAGCATCACATAAATAATATTTATCTGAAAAATTGAATAAAATAATTGTTAATATGAATATAGTAAATGTGTTACCTTTAAAGCATTAATATACCTTGAGGAGGAAATGGGAATTCATTAGCACCATTTGTTAAAGCTTCTGACAAATTCTAGAATCATGTGCAACCCCTTCCCACCCGGCAATAACATGTGTAAAAATCATGTTAAAGTCAAAAATGGCCATAACATTTTGATAACATTCGCCCTTTCCTCGTCCTCTATATAAATGTTGTTCTTGAATAGGGACAACAGCGTGTATTAAAGTTCCATCAAGAGCGCCGATTGCTCCCTACATTAAAGTTAATAACATGTTAAACTTCATGTTAAACATTACTATTATTTACCTTAAATACTCGTCGTAATCTTCTATTATTCCTTGGGATGTCCGGATTAGGATTGAATGATGTATGAACTATGATCTCTTTAGCAAACATGATCATTTTATCCAACACTTCATGAAAAATCTTATGGATGGTTTGTGTTGAGTGTTGGAACCTATTTTTCACCACTCTAAAACGTTGATTGTGACCAATAATCATCAAGAAGATAGCCATATTTTGTTCAACCAATATATGTTTGCTATCTCTTAACCAACCTTTTGATTTAAAGTGATCACATAGTAGAACAAAAGCATCACGAGACATTCTTAACAAATCAATACATTGTCGATCATTACCTTCAAGTAGCTCATTAGTAAATTGTTGTCAGGTCATTGCAGACGTATTATCTCTTTTCCTTTTCAAACGCATTTTTTGCAAGTAATAAAGATATAAGAACAAAGCAAGGACAACTAAAGCGTTTTGATGATCATCCATGATGAACCTGTTACAAGCATAACAACATTACGTTTTGTTAAAAAAAACATCCAAATAACATAATAATATCATCCAAATAACATAATAATACAAAATATCGGGAAATTAATGATTTTGACCAACCATGAAAATCCATTTACCAATATAACCAAAAACTTGTTGAGTTACCAAAATGACCAAGATTTCTTTGAAATACATATCGAGAACGAGTGGAAGTGAAATACCTCCGCCACAACACTGTTTTCCTCCGCCATACCTCCGCCACAAGACTGTTTTTCCTCCGCCATGTGGCGGAGTTATTTATACGTGTGGCGAAGGTATTTGTATGTGTGACAAATACGGTGGAAAAACCCCCAAAACGGCTTAGTTTTGGGGCCCTTCGCCATGTGGCGGAGGAAAACAGTGCTGTGGCGGAGGTATTTTCATTTCCACTCGTTTTCGATATGTATTTCGAAGGAATCTTGGTCATTTTGGTAAACTCAACAAGTTTTTGGTCATTTTGGTAAATGAATTTTCCATTTGGTAAAAATCATTAATTTCCCCAAAATATCATCCAAATACCATAACATCCAAATAATATGTCCAAATACGAAACTACCAAATAACATGTCCAAATACCATACTACCAAATAACATGGCCAAATACCAAAACATGCATGCCCAAGTACCAAAATACAACTTGTCTAAAAACCACTACATAAAACCATATTTTTTGTCGTCCTCGCAATCCAGTCTTTTAACATATCGGGGTCTGAAGAGACGATCAACCATGTCTCTCTTAACAAAGTAGTGTGGCCAAAAATGTCAATGGCTGCTTGGTAAAGAGGATCCCTTTCATGAAGGCCAAGGGTGTTCAACTTTTCAACACACCTTTCAAGGACTGTGGGTCCTTGTGTAACAACTGGGGGTTCTCGGGGAACAAGTCTGGTTAGTACACCTTGCACTTCCAAAGCCAAACAATCGAGGTCCACCTTGGCTTTACCCTTCTTATTTGGTCTAGAGGAATGTGGACTTGGTGTAACAGTTGAAGGATCTACACTAGAGACATGATGTGAACTTGGTGCAACATTTTGTTCTTCTTCATCATCACCTTCCCCCTCCTCATCTTTAGTAGTGTGGATGCGGGAAGTAAATGATGAGCATGATGAAATCACTGTTCTCTCACGAGTTGCACTAGCAGAATAAGCACGGTGGCCGGTAGCCGAAGTCTCATCAAATAAAGCGATACACAAGTCAGGAAATGGCAATGGTGATGTTTTTAAAGTTCGAGCTTTAGGATGTCCCTGCATCCAAATTAAATAAAATTATTTATATAATACCCACACCTTGTCATTACTATCTAAAAATATAAAATGGAATGGTCACTAACCTTAAAGAAATATTCCCATTCTTGATCTGATAACTTGAACATGTTCATAACAGGGTCATAAATATTTCCCGTTTTATTCCTCAAGTAAACGCACCCCGAATATTTTCCCTTTAGATAATCGTACTGGTTTTTCAGTTGTTTTTGGTGGAGCTTTTTACCGCATACTTCATTAATCTTTGTTGAAACCTTTTCCCAAGTTTCTTTCTTAAGACTACCTTCGTTTCTCCTAACTTTGTTTACCTCTTCTATGCAACTTTCTAAAAATCATTTGGTCATTACATCTGACCATCGTACACGTACGTTCTCGTTCTCGTTATCGTTCTCGTCCATCACTAATAAAAGAGTAATACCATGTCTTGAATCAAATAATTTCATGCAAATCTCCTTTCACATAACACAAAAAGAACACACCATATCATAACCCTCTTTTTTAGGAAAACAGAAAATAAAAACAGAAAGCATACTTCACAGTTCTAATGAATTGAGATCTTACTAGGTATTTTTCTTTTGTGATGAAAGGAGTATATTGTTTTGGGTATTGATTTATTTGTTAGTTCTCTGCCAATATCACTCAACTGTTCATCAAATTAAGTTCACAAATCAATTATTGAAACTAACAAATGATTGTTGTACAGAAGAAAAGATGCTCATCAACGAAAGATGTGGAAGAATATGCATTACAACAAGATTTTGTTGAGCAGCAAAGAGCTTACTTTAAAGAAATCAAAATGATGTACAAAAGATTTCCAATTGTGTCAATGGCATATCATGTTTAAAAGACCTTTTTCATTTTCAACCCATTGCCTAAATCCCTATTAGGAACCCTGTTGAAGGTTGAACTATCTACTTTCTTTGAGTTGAAGTAACAATTTCAACACATTTTCTTGTTGGGTGTTAGACTAGTCCCACGTAGGAAAAATATTGAAACATACTTCAGTTCTAACGAGAGCAGATCAGATCAGTTGAAACGAGCAGATCAGGAACATACACAACATACACATACATGATTAAAATCAAAATAAACGAGCAGAACAAGAAATCGAAAATCATAAAAACGAGCAGATCAAGAAATCGAGAGCAGATCAGAAAATGAGAGCAGAAATCGAAAATCAGGAACTAACGAACACATTTTCAGTTGAAAATCGAACACATTTCAGTTGAAAATCGAACACATTTCAGTTGATAATTGAGAGTCGAACACATTTTCAGTTGAGAAATCGAGTAGAGATCGAGAGTCGAACACATTTATAGAGATCGAGATCAGATAGGAGAAGATTACCTGCAGGTATCGTGGTGGTGCGTGTAAATGGTGGAGAGAAATCGAGAGCAGATCGTGGAAATGGTGGAGAGAAATCGAGAGCAGATGCGTGGAAGAGGAGGGCGGCTGAAAAGTTTTAAGTGAAAAGTTTACCCCTTAAAGTTTCAGAGGAAATTAGGTTAGTTTCAGCTCTTAATTTGGAAAAAAACAGTCTGAAATCCAAAAACGTCTGAAATCCAAAAACGTCTGACCGAATCAGACATCAGAGGATTTTAGATCTGAAATTGAAAAAACAAACAGCACCTTAGAGTAAGTAACTTTTGTAGAACTTATATCAGTTAAAATATTTTATTAACTCCATCAAATATTCAGTGTGTTAAATTTCTTACTTTTGTTTATATTTTAGGGGAACCAGGCTTGACGTCGATCTGTTGGGTGAATTTGCTGAATAGTTCAATGATTATGCAGATAATAAATCTCAATTGTAATCAACTTGTAATCCAATTTGCAATGGTTAATGTTTTCCGAGGTTTGATATCTATAAAAGTCGAATAATTTTTATATCTATCCCATAATAAATATGATTATTTTAATATTTTCTTATCCATTTAATTATATTACAGATAAGTCCTCGATTTCTAATTCATTTACTGGTACGAGACTTCTTTTGAATAATGATATTCAAGAAATAAATGATTTCAGAAACAGGTTAGTGTAGACTTTCCGTTTATCTTTTAATTAACTTAATATTTGTTATAACACTAATAATCGGTTATAATTTTTTTATATCAGCATTCATCGTGTGGATGTTGAATCAAGATCTTCTCAGCGTATTTCTGTCATGTCTTCCTTATCGTACTCGTATCGTCAAGACTTTTTAGAGAAGAATCAAGTTGTTAGTATTTCGGATCTTTACGAAATATCTGAGGTACTTAACAACCTCTTATATATATATATATATGTTATTTTTATTTATTTTATTAACTTATTTATATCTTATTTAATCCTATATATTTTTTATTGTATTTAGCCGAAGTTCTTGGTTATATTGGCTTCGATAAAAACGATCAGTAAAGAAGCCTCTTGGTATTACATGGGTTGCAAAAGTTGTATGAAAAAGGTTACTCTGTATTACATTTTAACCGAAAAAGATGATAATTCGGGTGGTGTTGAAGAAACCGCCAAGTATGAATGTAGTTCAGAGAGGTGTGTAAAGGCACAAAGACTGAAGTGTTGCCAAAGTAAGTTCCAATAATTAAATTTTTTATAAATCAAATATACGTTCTCTTTAGTTTTATAATATCAAAACATTATAAGATTCAAAATACTAATACCGTAAAAAAAAATTAATTTAGGTTCAAAATTCCTCTGCGAGTTCAAGATGGCACATCCGTTGTATCGTTGACATTGATCGGGAAGCAAACAAAGTGCTTGATCACACTTCAGATGATTTATATAAGAAGATGAAAGACGTAAGTTTATATATTAAATGATCGAGATCAAGATCAAGATTAAATATCTATGTATTTTTGATAAATTCTTAATATTCGTATTTACACAATTATTTTTTGTGATTAATTAGATTGGGCAGTTGGATATGATTCCCGAGGAGTTTAATATTCTACTTGAGCGTCGGTTTGCATTTAAAATTGAAGTTACTGACTACAATATCCGTGGGAAATCATATTATTTTGGAATTTCTAAATTAACTGATGATGACAACATATTGAATGAGTTAGATGTGAAGATCAACGGTTTACGGGTAGTAATATTTATTTTATTTCTTTAACTCTATAATATATTTCTATTATTAATATCAATATTTTCATGTTTTCTATATCTCTCTTATAGCCTGCTGATTCCGACTTCGTTAATCTTCAATCAACAGATTTCGGATCTGTTGAAAAGTTGAAGGTAATGTTGAAGTTGATTCATGTTACATATGTAATAACCATTATGAAATATGATACTTACAAACCTGTTTTAATATAAACCGTAGGATGCTGTATCATGTACTGGTAAAAATGCAACTCCGTCAGATGTTGAAAAGAGTACTGCCAATAGTCCAATTTCCGATCAAAAAAAATTCACAAGCATGTGGGTAGTTCGGTGGATTTAAAGCGTGATTTTGAAGACTTCTGTGAGACCGATGATCTGAATAAAGGTTCTACCACGAAGTTAAAAGTATCAAAAGTTGAGAAATGAATATCGGTTTTTTTTGTTTACTTATTAGCCATACGTATTTGATTCGTTATTTTATGAACACATTTTTTTGGGATTTTTGAGGATGATTTTTATTAATTTTTTAGGTTCTTATTATTTTGTGTCATGCATACTTATTCTGAATTATTAGATTCATTTATAACAGTTTTTGTTTTATTAACTATTTTTATATTAATATTTTTTTATATGTTACTTTTTAAAATCCGTTGAAGATATACAATCTCGGTCAAGTTAAATGAATTTATATTTCCTTATGTTATGTTATTATCATTGATTCTATTATTATTTTTTATATGTTATGTTTTAAACAATAATAAAATAATTTATTAGGTTCTTATTATTATTATTTTGTGTCATGCATACTTATTCTGAATTACTGGATTCATTTATAACAGTTTTTGTTTTATTAACTATTTTTATATTCATATTTTTTTATATGTTATTTAAAATCCGTTGAAGATATAAAATGTCGGTGAAGTTAAATGAATTTATATTACCTTATGTTATGTTATTATCATTGATTCTATTTTTTTTTTCAAATATGTTATGTTTTAAACAATAATAAAATGATTTTTATACATATATATCATCTACTAACATTAAACAACCGATTTAATATATATCATCTTTATGATAGAAATAACAAAACAAAAAAATTGGATGATGTTAGATTTTGTCGGTGGATACGTTAAAGTTAAACTTAAATAAAACATAATAAAGGGACACAATCTAGACGAAGCATAATATTACATATGCATTTAATGGGTAATATGGGCATCAAAAATATCAACATATAAAATATTACCCCCGAACAAAAAAGGTGCAGTATCTATATCTGCATGTCTAATGGTGGACGTTATTGATGTTATCAATCTCCCTGCAAGTACATCCAATGTTTATTGCTTCAAGTTTTTGCTTCAATGTTCCGTTTTCAATCTGAAACATCATTGATAGTTGAATTGCATCATCCTTTTGATGTGTCAGATCTTTTTTGTCTTTATTAAGTTTCTTTACTTCCATCTTCAGATCATAGATCTCTTTTAGAAGTAGTGTATATATTTTCCCATGAGATCGATAAAAGATTGAGGGTAGGTTGCATTTTCTGTTGCAGGCATGGCTGATGATGATGAATATGTCATTCAAAGTTATAGGAAAAAAATGGACTATGCGAATGAGAAGATAAGTTCAAATAGTTTGTTTTATGGGTTTATTTATACCATGAATAAGTAGCAAATCATTAAGTGACTCTTTAGGTTAACCTATATAGGCGGCAGAATAATCGTTACACTAAATTAAGTAATTTATTTTGTAAATATATTTTTCATTATTAAATTAAATCTCGAAGTTATACAAACGATTAATAAATAATTAATGTATTACAACATTATAATTTATGGTTGCCGATATTTTTTTCACGTCGGATAAATTGTATATACATATAAATTTGTATTTTCCACAAAGTATCATGGGTTTTTTTTATGAATATATGTTATTTAGTTGCCGAAGTTTGGTACATATGGTATAAATATTGTTTGAAAGATACATCAAGTAAAATGATGTTACCATTGTCATGTCAAGCATCATCACAACGATCAGGTTAAACGTCATGTAATATAATATTATTATCGAAGACAGTAATTTATGGCGATATTTACCGATATATAATTTTAATATATCATCCAATATTAAAAATAATATTAAATTACTTTGAGTATTTATTTATACCATTACTAAGTAGCAACTCATTAAGTGACTCTGATAGATATCAGAAGTATCTTCAAAAGAAGACTGGGTTCTGAAGAGAAAGGTTCAGAAGTTCTGAAGATTCTGAAGAAGTTCTGAAGATGGTTCTGAAGACACTTCGGAAGAAGTTCTGAAGAAGTTCAGAAGCAGTTCTGAATCTGTCTGTCATTTTTGTATTGTATCTTTAACATTTCCATTTGTATATAAACAGATAGTTTGTTAGATTATTATAACTAACGTTGATAGATAAAACTTGTAAAGATACACATTTTGTAATATTGTTTAGTATAATCAATACGATATACAACTTCAGTGACTCAATTCTTGTTTTTGTTCTTTAATCTTTCTACATTCTTGATTGTTTGGGATCTAACAGACTCTTTAGGTTACCATAGACAGACGGCAGAATAATCATTACACTAAATTAAGTCATAATTTTTTGTAAATATATTTTTTATTATTAAATTAAATTTCGAATAATGACAAAGGATTATTAAATAATTTATTTATTACAACATTATAATTTGTGTTTACCGAAATTAATGCCGATAAAATCCAATATGATAACATATAATTTTGTCATTTTCATGTTGGATAACTTGTAATCGTATATGAATTTGTAATTTACACAAAACTATCATGATTTATTTTATTAATGTTTAATATATGATTGTCAAACTTTATGGCAAAAAAAATTAAAGGTCATCAGAACATATGTATCCTGATTTTTTGATCGGAAAGGTTTTATGACTTTCCGAGTTTGTCTATTCGATGGTTATAAACATGTTAAGTAATACTAAAACATACAAATGTTAATATGACGTCACCATTGTAAAGTCATGTTATGTATCAGCATTTGTATCAGGTTAAAGGTCATTCATTTTAATATTAATATGGAAGACATTAATTTAAAGTTAAGTATTTAACCATATTTTTTTATTATATATCCAAAAAATATGCCTTGTGGTTAATATTTAATAAATATAAATATATTTTAACAAATATATTTTCCCAATCGATGGTAAATTTTCATGCGTTTCATATTCCGATTTTGAACAACGTTTGTAACACTTTATTTAAACATAATTATAAAACCCTAGTAATTAATAATTAATAATAATCACTTGTAACTTAAATATATATATATATATATATTTAAATTTAAATAGTATCAATTATCAAAAACGAGTTCCAAGAAGAGTATATTATGAGTTTTACACATACCTGACATGTCACGGCATTGCATGCCGATTATGTATCATCAGAATGCCGTTTGACTTTCTTAACCATTAAATTTTCCGATACTTTGTGTTACTTAATTTATCTATTTCTCCAATTTTGTTATCTGATATAAAATAATAACTAAATATTAATAAAATAATTTATACGACAAAAAAAACGTGATACAATAATATACGATTTATTTAAGGCATCATTTAATATAATATATACCGTCTGAAAAATTTAAAAACAAAAAATGTATTAATAATTTTGTTTAAATCGATATATATTTCTTACACTGCAGATATATGTTGTTCTATATAGTATTGTAATAACCCGAAACCTATTTTGTATTAATTAAGTCGGTTTGAGAGGATGGAGCCTAACTCTCCCAACTTCAGGGGCTGAAATTGTAAAATGTGAAAATAGGTTATATAAGAGAAGAAATCCTCATTTCTTGGAGAATACGTCTGGTGGCTTGTGGGTGTTTCTAGTGTGTGTTCTTGGTGCGATTTTTAGGAGAAAGAAGGAGAAGAGAAGGATTTCAAGAAGGAGAAAGAATCAATCAACAATCTGAGGTATAAATGCTCATCTTCTTCATCTTTTTCACTTGTTGGGTCTAATAGATGATTAAATATTTGGGGGTTTTATATTTTGAATGGTTAAATGATTGGTTAGAGTTCAAATCAGTATTTATTGGGTTAATGGAGTTGGTATTGAAGTATTCTTCAAGTTTGGTGATTCATATTTCACCCTACGGGATTGAAATCAATGGAAATCACCATGAATGACTTTGAGTTCATCTAAGGAGATGAAATACCATGAAATCAATGGATGGAATGGATTAAATGCTTTATTAGTGGTTAATGTTAGTTTTATAAATGTTTAGGGCAAGTTTCATGTATGTTTTGTGGCTGGAAATTGGTAGAATGGTGTTTTTGGGGTTTTTGGTTTGAGCAGGAAAGTGCAGTACGAATAGTGAGTCCTACGACTTGGCCTGCGGCTTCAAGTCGTACCGCAAGCCGCGTAACTCATTGTTTCAACTTTTTGGAGTTTTTGCTTAAAGATAAATTAAGTGGGTTAAGTGGTGTCCTAGCCAAAGGGGTTTATGGGTGGGATGTGTGGAAGTATAATTGGGCCATTAACTTGTAGTTAATTGATCTAAATCAGGTGTTCGGTTAGTGAGATCGTAGTCGGAAAGGGTATAAAGCGGTTTGGCAATTCAGGTGAGTTCCCTTCGTGTGCTAAACTCTTATAAACGAATGTTTTAGATTGAAATATTTTAAATCATTCAAATTGGGTGGTGTGTGTCCATTCAATGATCACGGTGTGTGTGATCAAAACTAGTCACGGTGTGTGTGACAGAAAATGTATTACCGTTGCAACTGGTACATAAAAGTGTGATTTATGTGTGAGTTGATATTCATGACTAACCGTTTTTTATTATAATTGTCGTGCATATTAACTGTTGTTTTTGAGAATTTACTAGGCCTTATGGTCTAACCCTCTCTTTTATAAAAATGAAAACCATTTCAGGGAAGCATAGAAAGTTCGAGTAAGGGCAAGGGGAAGCTGTGAGCCTGGGTGATAGAAGTGAGGTGCTATTCGTAGATAGTAGCCTAGTTGATAGTCAGTATTGTAATAAATCTCAGTAGCTAGTTTGTTCCGCTGCAAATATGAGATTAAAGTTTTATTTGGGACCCCTTATATTTGGATTTGATGATATTTTAAAGCACTAGCATGTTATACCTTGATTTTAGAATCGTGGTTGTTACAAGTGGTATCAGAGCCCTTGTTTAAGTGAATTAGGTGTTCGAGGAGCATCTAGACTTAGACTGAGGGATAGGTGGGATTGAGATTTAAGTAGAGATGGGTAGAATGTGGTTTGATCGGTAAGAGTAATGATATGGTAGAAAGAACTAACGTGTAAGGTAAATTCAAAATCACATCTGGCCAATGTCATTGTAAGTTTACAGGTACATGAATACCTTGTTGTGATCTAACTAGTTGTCTTTATGTTATGTTCATTTCAATATCAAGAAGTATGACTCGTGGTTCCGTGAGATCGGCATCAGTATCAGTAGCGGAAGGAGATCTTCTGATTGGAGATACTCAACTTGATCAAGTTGAAAAGGTTGTAGCTGCTCCTACCCGAGGAAGGGGTAGAGGAAGGGGACGGGGAACCCAAGGAGGTGCAGCATCTGTGGGATCCCTTGAGGGTGGGACTCGAGGCCGAGGTACGATCCGTACTCGTGGTCGTGGAGTAGTGACTGAGCCATTGAATGGGCCGGTGGAATCAAACCAAGAAAGTTCTGTGAGTGTGCATGGTAGGGGCGCGGAAAAAGGAGAGGTCGAACCCAAGAGCGAGGGTTTGTGACCAAGGATGACTTAAATACGAGAATGGGAAAACTTGAAGCGGCAATTCAAGCTTTGGCGGGAAAGCAACACTCTTCAAGCGCGACAATTCCTTGTGAGAATGATGATGCGGAGGGGTCTAAGGCAGAAAGAAGCCGTAGTAACTTATCCCAAAAGACTACCCCCGAAATGGAAAGTAAGGGATCGAAAGGATGTAACTACAAGACATTCCTAACTTGCAAGCCTCCTACCTACACGGGAGAGCGTAACCCGGTGTTGGCCTTGCAATGGATTGGGGAGATGGGAGTGGTGTTTGATACAAGTGAGTGTGCAGAAAAGGACAAGGTGTTGCATGCCATCACTATGCTTAAGGCGGAAGCTCGTTGTTGGTGGGATTTGGAAAGTGGAAAGATTGGTCCGGGAGCGGCCAAGAAGACTTCATGGGAGAAATTTGTAGGCTTGTTTAAGGACAAGTATTGTCCTAAGACTGCAATAAGGAAACTTGAGGAAGAGTTTTTGCAACTCGTGCAAGGAGATATGACGGTTCAAGAGTACACCGCAAAGTTTTTTGAGAAGTCACGTTTTGCCGAGGCTTATGTCTCGACCGAGGAAAGAATGGTGGATCGTTATCTGTGGGGTTTGAAAGCTTCTATAATGGAGTTGGTGATGACAATGAACATATCAACTTTTCAATTGGTGGTTGATGCGGCCGAGATGACCGAGAAAGAGAAGAACCGTCAAATGATAGAAAAGGGTATCGAGAAGAGGAAGTGGGAAGGAGCGTCAAATGATTCCAAGAAAGTTAAGTTCTCTAAGTATGAAAATCGTGGGAGTCAAAAGTTTGTAGAGAAACCGTGTTGGAAGTGTAATCGGGTGCATCGAGGAGATTGTGCTATGGAATCAAAGGAGTGTTTCAAGTGTGGGAAAATGGGGCACATGGCAAGGGAGTGTCCCAACTCGAGAGCATGTTACCAATGTGGGTGTTCCGAGTATTTGAGGACGGATTGCCCTCAATTGAATAAAGGTGTGGTGAACAACTTTGGTGGAGGACGTGGTGGTGGAGCAGAAAAGAAAGTAGAGGCCCCACGAGCTCAAGTTCGAGCTTTTTAGATGACGACTACTGAAGCGGAGGAAGCGCCTGATATGGTGACAGGTACCTTTCTTATCAATTCTATGCACGCCAAAGTGTTATATGATTCGGGTGTGAACCGTTCTTTTATATTAACTGCATTTATGAGACTCTTGAATGTCAAGCCCAAGAAGTTGGATCATGGGTTTGAGGTAGAAATCGTCGATGATAAGCGAGTCGTGATGAGGGAAGTTTTAGAAGGTTGCAGCATTGATATATAGAGGGTTGTCTTATTCCGTTGTTGTTATATTCGATGGCGATGAGAGAGTTTGATGTGATTGTGGGAATTGATTAGTTGGCTAGCAACAACGTGTATCTCGTGTGTAAGAAGAAGTTGATTCGAGGTACCTTGCCAGGATGAAGAGAGGTTGTGATTTATGGTGATCGAAGTGAGAGGAAGTCGTGCATTATATCCATGTTGAAAGCTAGACAATGTTTAGCCAAAGGATGTTGTGGGTTCATGGCATACGTGATCGGTGTCGAGAGAGAAAAGAAAGGGGTGGACGAGGTGCCCGTAGTGAAAGAATATCCCGAGGTATTTCTCGATGATCTTTTCGGATTACCATCGGATCATCAAGAAGAATTTAGAATCGATTTGGTACCCGGGGTCGCGCCAATAGCCGTGCACCATATCGGTTAGCGCCGGCAGAAATGAAAGAGATGATGACACAACTTCAAGAGTTGTTGGATAAGGGTTTCATACGTCCTAGTACGTCACCGTGGGGAGCACCAGTATTGTTTGTTAAGAAGAAATACGGGCCCATCAGGATGTGTATAGACTACCGTGAGTTGAATAAGGTAATGATCAAGAATAAGTATCCGTTGCCTAGGATAGACGATTTGTTTGATCAACTTCAAGGAGCATGTTATTTCTCGAAGATAGACTTACGGTCCGGTTATCATCAGTTGAAAGTGAGGGAGGAAGATGTGTCTAAAATGGCTTTCCGGACGAGGTATGGTCACTATGAGTTTTTAGTTATGCCTTTCGGTTTAACTAATGCTCCGGCCACGTTTATGGATTTGATGAACTGGGTGTGTGGTTCTTTGTTGGACAAGTGTGTGATCGTCTTCATTGATGATATTTTGATCTACTCTCGGACGGAAAGTGAGCATGAAGAACATCTTTGTCTAGTGTTGGAGTTGTTAAAGCGTGAGAAGCTTTATGCGAAGTTTTCGAAGTGTGAGTTTTGGTTACGGGAAGTACACTAGAAACATGTAGTGTCCGAAGGCGAAATCAAAGTGGACCCGGCAAAGATAGAGGCTATCAAGAGTTGGGAGCCACCAAGGACACCGTCAGAAGTGAGAAGTTTCTTAGGTCTAGCGGGGTACTACCAAAATTCATACAAGACTTTTCGCATGTAGCTACACCGTTAACCTCTTTAACTAAGAAGAACGTCAAATTTGAGTGGACTGAAGCGCAAGAGTCGGCATTTAAGTTGTTGAAAGAAATGTTATGTAGTGCGCCAGTTTTGTCATTACCGGACGGAACGGAAGGGTTCGTGATTTATAGTGATGCATTTAAGTTGGGATTGGGTTGCGTACTCATGCAACACGGGAAAGTGATTGCATATGCTTCAAGGCAGTTGAAGGATCATGAGAGGAACTACCCTACTCACGATATGGAGTTAGCGGCGGTAGTTTTCGCGCTCAAGATTTGGCGACATTACCTCTATGGGGTGAAGTGTCAAATTTATACCGATCATAAAAGTCTCAAACACTTGTTTGATCAGAAAGAGTTGAACATGAGGCAGAGGAAGTGGGTCGAGTTATTGAATGATTATGATTGTGAAATTCTTTACCATCCGGGGAAGGCGAACGTGGTAGCCGATGCGCTAAGCCGAAAGGCTAGAGGGGAGCCGACCAAGATAGTGGCCTTTAGAGTTGAAGCGTCACCTACTATCATGAAGAGATTAAGAAAGTACAAGATGAATCCCTTCTAGAAGAAAAACTAAAGAGTGAAAGAACGGTAGGAAATGTGTCTTTGTTGGTTTGTGATAGTAAGATTGTGAAATGTTTAGGTGACCGTGTTTGGGTTCCTAAACTTGGTGGATTGCGTGAGAAGGTATTAGAAGAAGCTCATAAGTCGAGATATTCGATTCATCCGGCTATAAATAAGATGTATCGAGATCTACGATAGTATTATTGGTGGTCGGGGATGAAGAAGGATATAGCGTATTATGTGGAGAGTGCTTGACATGTTTGCAAGTCAAGGCAGAACACCAAAGACCGTATGGTAAACTTCAAGCTTCGACATTCCGATGTAGAAGTGGGTTAATATAATGATGGACTTCGTTACAAAGTTTCCAAGAACACCAAAGGGGTACGATGCGAATTGGGTGATAGTGGACCGTCTCACCAAGTCGGCCTATTTCTTACCGTATAAGGAAACGTACCCCCGATGGAGAAACTAGCAAGGTTGTACATTGATGAGATCATGACTAGACATGGGGTGCCATCGTCTATAGTTTCGGATCGGGATAGCCGTTTTACGTCGGCATTTTGGGAAAGCTTTCAGAAAGAGTTGGGGATGGAGCTGAATTTGAGCACTGCTTATCATCCACAGATGGATGGACAGAGTGAGAGAACGATTTAAACCTTGGAGGATATGCTTAGAGCTTGTGTGATCGATTTTGGTGGTTCTTGGAAGACGCGTTTACCGTTGATTGAGTTCTCGTACAATAATAGTTATCATGCGAGTATTCAAGCGGCACCATATGAGGCGTTGTATGGACGCAAGAGTAGGACACCTTTGTGTTGGAATGAGGTGGGGGAAGCAATTAGCTGGCTCGGAAATTGTTCAGATTACTGCGGATAAGATTGGACAGATTCGTGAGAAATTGAAGGTGGTTCAAAACCGACAGAAAATGCGGATAAGAGGAGGAAACCGATTGAGTTTCAAGTGAATGACAAGGTAATGCTAAAGATTTCACCTTGGAAAGGAGTGGTTCATTTTGGAAAGAGAGGAAAGTTGAGTCCTCGGTATATAGGACCGTCTATTATTAAAGCACGTGTGGGTGCGGTGACTTACAAGTTGGTCTTCTGGAGAAGCTTCGAGGTATTCATAACACGTTTCACGTGTCTAATTTGCGTAAATGTTTAGCGGACACGGGTGTGTAGGTACCATTAGATGATATTCAAGTAGATGAAAAGTTAGAATATGCGGAAGAACCGGAAGCGATCGTGAATCGAAAGATTATGGAGTTGAGAAACAAAGAGATCGTGTTGGTAAAGGTGCATTGGAGTTGAGGAACAAAGAGTTGAGAGGATGGAGCCTAACTCTCCAAACTTCAGGGGCTGAAGTTGTAAAATGTGGAAATAGGTCAAATAAGAGGAGAAATCCTCATTTCTTGGACAATACTTCTGGTGGCTTGTGGGTGTTTCTAGTGTGTTTTCTTGGTGCGATTTTGAGGAGAAAGAAGGAGAAGAGAAGGATTTCAAGAAGGAGAAAGAATAATCAACAATCTGAGGTATAAATGCTCATCATTTTCATCTCTTTCACTTGTTGGGTCTAATAGATGATTAAAGATTTGGGGGTTTTATATTTTGAATGGTTAAATGATTGGTTAGAGTTCAAATCATTATTTATTGGGTTAATGGAGTTGGTATTGAAGTATTCTTCAAGTTTGGTGATTCATATTTCACCCTAAGGGATTGAAATCAATGGAAATCACCATGAATGACTTTGAGTTCATCTATGGAGATGAAATACCATCAAATCAATGGATGGAATGGATTAAATGGATTAAATGGTTTATTAGTGGTTAATGTTGGTTTATTAAATGTTTGGGGCAAGTTTCATGTCTGTTTTGTGGCTGGAAATTGGTAGAATGGTGTTTTTGGGGTTTTTGGTTCGAGGAGGAAAGTGTAGGACGAACAGTGAGTCCCGCGACTTGGCCCGCGGCTTCAAGCCGCGTAACTCACTGTTTCAACTTTTTGGAGTTTTTGCTTAAAGGTTAATTAAGTGCGCTTAAGTGGTGTCCTAGCCTAGGGGGTTTATGGGTGGGATGTGTGGAAGTATAATTGGGTCATTAACTTGTAGTTAATTGATCTAAATCAGGTGTTCGGTTGGTGAGATCGTAGTTGGAAAGGGTATAAAGCGGTTTGGGAATTCAGGTGAGTTCCCTTCGTGTGCTAAACTCTTATAAACGAATGTCTTATATTGAAATGTTTTAAATCATTCAAATTGGGCGGTGTGTGTTCATTCAATGATCACGGTGTGTGTGATCAAAACAAGTCACGGTGTGTGTGACAGAAAATGTATTACCGTTGCAACAGGTACATAAAAGTGTGATTTAGGTGTGAGTTGATATTCATGACTAACCGTTTTCTCTTATAACTGTCATGCATATTAACTGTTGTTTTTGGTAATTCACTAGGCTTTATGGTCTAACCCTCTCTTTTATAAAACTGAAAACCTTTTCAGGGAAACACATGATAGAAAGTTCAAGTAAGGGCAAAGGGGAAGCTGTGAGCCCGGGTGATACAAGTGAGGTGCTATTCGTAGATAGTAACCTAGTTGATAGTCGTTATTGTTATAAATCTCAGTAGCTAGTTTTATTCTGCTGCAACTATGAGATTAAAGTTTTATTTGGGACCCCTTATATTTGGATTTGATGATATTTTAAAGCACTAGCATGTTATACCTTGATTTTAGAATCGTGGTTGTAACAAATATAAAAGTCATCATGATCTACTTTCCTCAAAATATCAATAATGACGTCATCCACGTTTATGTGTCAGATAATGGAGGCGTCGGTTAAGCCTACGCACGTCTATTTGCTTTAGTCATATGTCTTTTTATCTTCCTTTTTCATGATTAATTGTAAACCTATTTTCTTCGTATCACTGATATAAAACTACATTCAACCATAAATTTAAATTTTACGATACCTTCATCTTCGAATATACTTATCCTCTCTCATAGTTGCAGCTAATCAGTTTTCACAAATGGCACCCTCAAAATCTCATTCTGATGTTGAAATGAAGATAGAAAATGTGACATTCACTAATTGCAACTACGTTGCACGGTTTAGTCAAGTTATTGAAAACCAAAACTTAAACATTGTCTCTGCATTTCTACAGAGGTCTCCTCTTCAATATGCATTTACACATGAACCAAAGATGAGTAAGTTTTTACTTGGCAATTTTTGGGTAACCTGCAAATTTAATCAGTCGACGAACGAGGTAACTACTTCTGTTCTTACTGACAGTGGTTTGGTTTTTAATGTTGATGATATTAGATGCATTCTTCATCTTCCCTCTTACGATAGGTATGCCAAATTCCCTCTTGGTTACGAACAGGACCGTGTTGTTCATACCCTAAACTATATTAAGGATCCGAATGCTAAAAGCCCATCTACCCTTTATCGAAAGAAAATGAGAGGGTAATGGAAAAAAAATTCAGCCATATAATTCAATGTCTTAGTCGGAAAACTGGTGGTCATGACCAATCTCCTTCGTATATCACTAATCTGGCACATGCATTAATTAATCGTCAGCATATTGACTTCGGAAAATACTTTTTTGATGAAATTGTCAGTACAATTATCCCTCCGAAACGGACACAAGTACCTTTTCAGCGCTTTTTCTCCATGATAATTGTGGACAAATTGGGTGAAAATATAAAAAATTCGGAAATTTCGATCGAATTTGATCACAAAGCACCAGTAATCGGTAAGACCTCTCTGAACAAAAAATACAATGGAACCGATAATAGTCTACCTGAAGTTATTATCGCATTTATTTTCAAGATAATCCTATTATGCTTCATTACTTAAATTTTGTGTAATTTATATATCAAAAAAATATATTATGGGTAATTTATGTGACCAGGTATGATCGCATTCGCCCAAAGTTCTCCTATGTCATGGACGTCCATTATACCGACTTCCGAACCAGTTAATACAGAAAATGTCACTGCTCAAGTAGATTTTCCGATCCATTTGGAAAAACCGATCAAAAAAAGGTTATACCGACGAAACGTAAAAGTAATTCGGTAAATAATTCAGAAGGCGATACCAAAGATTCAAATCCTACTAAGTTGTCATCAAAGAGGCAAAAGAAAGGTACATCATTTAATCTTACTATTAAACTTTACTGAACTGTTAGTAAATACCTTTCTTGAAGTTTTCCGTAATATTTCTAATAAACTTGAAACATGGGCATGCATTAATTCAGTGACCAACCATAATATTGGTTCGGATGAAATCATTCCCGTTAATTCTGATTCAATGATAGAAGTTGACGATCTTGATGCTCTTGAACTGTTCGTGGACGATGTTGGGGAATCACATGGGATAGATGATATAGATTATTACCTTCAATTTTTGATTTGTAATTCTACAGAGTCACATGATCAACAAATGAATGAAGACAATCAAGCAGGTCCCAGTCATTTGACACCGGAAAGTACATATACCTTTTTACCGCCTTTACCGACTGGAGCACCTCCGACTATCCCATCTCCACCATCTTCTTCACAAGAGGTTGTTGATCTTGGGGAAGACACTATCCATCCTGAACTAATTATGTCGATTCAGCAAAAAGTTGATGTTCAAAAGGACCAGATTAATGAAGACTCCAGCCATAATTTAGTCGGCAAAGGTACTTTAAGTTTTGAAATTCAAGATGTCATTGCCGACATAGACAAACAGTTAAGGAGTTTGGGTTGTCAAAGCGCTACATTACAGCAAGATTTTGACACCTATCAAGCAATTCTTGTTCATCGGGTTAACAACCTTCAGATGCAGAAGGAGAATGAGGAAAGCAAAGGTTCACATCTTGATGATATAATTCAGTGCACAAACGGGCTATTTGAACTTCTTAAGATTCAGAACAAGGAAGTAGACCGTATTCAGGCCAATTTCTACAAGGTTCTTGATGCATTAAGTCAAGACGTTAAGGAAATGTCTTCCTTTATTCTTGCATCATTGGATAAGGTTCAATCTTCTCTCAATCCGCAGGAAACTTCACATGCAAATATAAGAGCGTTGATTGAATCGCTTAAAGCTGCATCCGATGCCCGTGACGTTCAAATTCAGAATTTAATTTCCGGTAGATGTTCACTGTCGGAAAGTATATATCATACCGGCTCAACTTCTGCAAACGAGGTAAATCAAGAAATTCTTGAGTTACTTGATTTACTTCATAAGAAAGTTGATTCCATAGAGACTAAGTTGAACAATCCCCCAGAAATCGAAGTCGAGGCAGAAGGTTTCATATTTGGTCATGTGGAGCAACAAAGGTTGAAAACTGTAGAAAACCTGTGTGTTATTCAAGCTGCTGAACTTAATGCATTGCAAAATGCATTAAAACGTCAAATTCGGAACAATAACCTATCACATAACTCCCCAACAGGTGATGAAATTCCGATTCAAGAACATGAAGATCGAATTCATGTTGACTCAGTTAATGATGTTGGCCAAAATGACACTCAACCTGAAGACACTAAAGCTTTAGAAAGTGTAGCTAACAAAACTGATGGAACCGTAGTTGTGTCATGTCAGGAATAATCCATTCCTACTGACGATGAGAACACCAATGTTGGTGTTGAAGGAAATAATCAATATGATGTCGGCCTTTGTGAAGATAGTAGGAGAGAAAGTGTGGCAGCTACAGACAAAGGTAAGAAGATATTGTACGCTGAAGAACTAGTTGCTGAAGAGAAGAGAAAGAGAAAGGAGTTTAAGCGTGTGCATGTGAAACCAGAAGATCGAATAAAACTTAAAGCTCCGATTGTTGTGGCTCATGAGTTGGTTATATCGGACAAGGAAAGAGAAGACAGTTTAAAGGCTCATGAATTGATTGAAACTGATTTTAGGTTAGCAAGAGACTGTGTAGCAGAAGAGGCTAAAGCTGTAAAGGTAAAAGATCTGATCGCCCTCCAAAAAGAAGTTCTTCTAGCAGGCGAGCAGGAAAAAGAGAGAAAAAAGGATAAACGAATTAAATGGTACAATGAAAGAATTTTGAACAGATCCATGAATTCAAAGATAACTGCTATATATCTTTTTGGACTGAGGTTAATAGTGGATGATGCAGAAAAAATCTTTGTGGAGATTTCAAGGGAAATGGGTTATATGAACAAAGTAAAGCTTTCAATACTCCATAACTAAGGTCTTGCAGAGTGGATGGAAATTCTTCCTTTGCTTAATAAAACAAAGAGTCAGTACAAGTTTATAGTTCATAACTATATCGTTATGCTTATTAAAAAGATAACAACGATACGAAAGAGTTATAATCTGCCAACCGTGCCTGCCGAAGTAGAACTTCTGAAGCAACTAGAAGAGGGAAGTTATTCCACAAGAGGACGCTCATAATCAAGACTACAGAAATCCTATTACCAGATAGTTGCAGAAGAAAGAGGATTGCTTCCTGATTTGTCAAATCTTGATCTGTTTATACCAACTCCTTACCCACAGAAGGAGGGAATCGTCATAGCAGAACCCGAAATAGGAGTTTTCTTTGAAGATTGGTTCAGAAACTATCGGTTTTTCAGGGCAAGTGAAATACCCATTGCTCATACCGGATTCCTGAAGGTCATAATAGTCTTGGTTCCATGTTTAGATCACTCGATGCCATTGTTTCGTGCTATTACTGCCGAACTTGAAAAACGTAATCAAGGTGATGTACCGTACTTAATTGTACTGAGCACGGGTTGTAAACTAGTATATTTAATATAATGTTATTTTTTTTAAAGGCAGTTAACACACTCGCACATCCTTTCCCGGGGTATTCGGGCTCCCACTAAAGGGTGCCACCCGACTTATCCCCAGCTCCCATGAACCAGCCCTATGGACTGGCCCATGAACTCGCCCATGATCCAGCCCAAAGGACCGGCCCACTAGCCAGGATACCTCAGAATTGTTAGCTGTGGGGTTCGAACCCTCGCCAACCAGGGATACCATCCACTGACGACTTAGGATATTACCTCCACCCACTAGGCTAGACAACCTTTGGTTAAATTTGCAGAGTTTATGATCTTCATTGGATTTGTTCAATCCAAAGCTGATTATTGTTAAGTTGGTGAAAGTTATGTGACACTATTGTAGTAAATGACATAAATCATCATGGGAGCTTTATAATCAGTCATTCAAGCTATAAAAGTGTAGGTTAGGACATGTTTGCTAGTAGCTTAATAAGCTTAACGAGACTCACAGCTTATTCGGTCAGTTACACATGACTATTTGGTAGTGGCTCAATGATATAGAAAATTTATTCAGTAAGTTTCTAGGAAAGATTTATTGAAATCCAAATTTTTTCCAAACCTCCCTCTCATATTAAAAAAACGTTTCTTCCATGTGTAAGAAAATCCTCCCAAATGAAAATCTTCTAAATCTATATACATGTTAAGTAATCCACACGTACAGTTTTATCCATACAGAACTGAGGTTGTTTGGTTTGATGCAGGATGATTAAGTGGCTAGATTGATTAAGAGGCTCTTATGATATAGTGCAAAATGAAATATGGTATTTTGGTAATTGTTAAGATTGAAATTAAGGCCATTAATGGTTAAGGAAAGCCAAGATACAAAATCGTTCTGAAGGTTTTAGAATCATTAAGAGACAGACTTTTTTTTATCAAACAAGATTCACCTCTTAATGGAAAGATATTGGAGTATTGAAATATTTCATTGAAGGAGGTATCTCTCAATCCTAGAGACACTATGTTTTGCAATTACAGGAGTACGATTGGTTGGCATTTTCAATAAATTTCTTAAAATTTTAAAATTAATAACCAAAAGTCAAAATTTCTAAAAAAAATTATATTCATCTCCAACAGATTCCTTATTTTAAAGAATCCAAAATTGATTATAATATTAAAATATTTCATTGAACTATTAAAATATTATTTCTTTCTCTAAATATTTACTTTTAAAGTTTTTTATTGGTGCTCTAACTTGGTAATTAGTGTCACATAATCGATACAATGACCACTAAAATCCACACAACACTAAAATCGTTGATGTTACCTCTCTTGTTTCGTTCAGTTTTAGGATTTTGGGACCACCGTCAAGGGATCTATCCCCACTATTTGACTACATCTAAAGATCTTGTACTGTTGCTAGCGTATATCTTGCTAGCTTATATCTGTGTGCACTTCACACCTACTAACTTATATTTTAGCTTAAGTAAAAAAACCAGTTCCATTCTATTGCGAGTCCAATTACACAAAACGACTAAATGATTCACTAAAATCACCACATTGTACGTCATATTGACTAGACCATATATATCTTTTCGTCTCCCATAAATCATCTCGACTCATGTTAAACCCACATACACACCATTTGCAAGCCGCTCGACTTTACTTTGTGATTTGTAACAAGTTTCGGGTCAAGGGATTTTGTTTTCTACCAATTTTAGTTGCAAACTATTCCGCCTGTGAAACAGTCGTGTTTTCTAGGTTCATTTCTATATCTAAGAAATCTAAATGATAACCAACCGTCTCTCGGTATTCAACAGAAGCGAAATATAAAGCGATGGGTTATATGCCAAGCAACTACCGAAGGATTTCAGTGGTTTTGATGATCAACCCCTTTTGCTATTCTTCAACAATAAATCTACATGACAAATAGCTTATAAAAGCATCTCCAAAATAGAGTAAATAGAGAAAATAGGGATTTTTGAGCCAAAATGTTGTTCCAACGGTTTCGCTAAAACTATCTCCAAAATGGAGAAAGTAGGAGAGACGATGTTTTTTCTCCAAATATGCCAAAAATGATTACAAATGGAGACCAGCAATAGAAAAATTTTGATAACAAATATTTAGAGAAATAAATAATATTTTAATAGATAAATGAAATATTTTAATAGATAAATGAAATATTTTAATATTATAATCAATGATCAATGATTGGTTATCCAAAATAGGGAATTGGAGATGAATGTAAATTTGGGTTTGCATGAACGGATGGTGCTTTTTGCTTACGCTAGATTTCCTATTCTAAACTCGGGTATGAATAACAAATTTCTGCCATCGGATCTAAAAATTGGCAAAGAAATCTTATTCAAATAAAAAAACAGAACCATCTTGACAATCCAACGATGGAAATTTGTACTTCATACCCAAGCTTAAAACGGGAAATTCAATTGTAAAATAACCTGGTCAAATTTGCTAATAAGCTTAAACCTCCTCGAAGTAGCCACATTATATATAGAGAGAGAGCGGGTTCAAATGATAACTTAAATTTGATTTGGTTGTGAACGTAAGGACAAATAAGAGCGTGACACGTGTCATATTCAGCATAAATAATGAACGAAAATATTTGGTCTAAATTAACACTACATTCAATCTAAATATTTTCCTTCATTATTCTATCTGAATATGACACGTGTCGCGCTCTCCTTTCACGTTCACAACTTGAGTTCGCATTTTAACTTTTCCTCTCTCTCTCTCTCTCTCTCTATATATATATATATATATATATATAGTAGCGGGTTCAAATGAAAACTCAAATTTGGTTGTGAACGTGAGGACAAATAAGAGCATGACATGTGTCTGAATGTAAATTATTCAGACTGAATAAATAATATATTCAGTTTTATTCGATCCGAATATTTCTTTGATTATTCAGTAAATACTCTACATTCAGACACGTGTCGCGCTCCCATTTGTCCTCACGTTCACAACCAAATTTGAGTTCTCATTTGAACTTTCCTCTCTCTCTCTCTCTCTATATATATATATATATATATATTGAAGTATATAATATTTATATACGGCAAATGCAACAAATAAACTCACACCTTCCTCACCTTTGGTAAGGTTTGAACCCCCTGACCTTGTAGAAGGGTTAAGGGCTACGATACCACTAGGACATTGTTTGGCAAAAATAAGCTAGCTTATAAGCCGACTTATAAGCTAGCTTATTTTCTGAGTAATCGTTTGGATGCACATAAGCTAGCTTATAAGTCAGCTTATAAGCTAGCTTATCGATAAGCTAGCTTATAAGTCAGCTTATAAGCTAGCTTATCGATAAGCTAGCTTGCTTATCGATAAGCTACTTGGAGTAGCTTATGAGGAGCTTTTTGACACTTTTTCCAATTATACCCCTAACTAATATTATTTATTTATTTTCAACATGCTCTTTTTGGTCATTTCACATGCTCATAAGCTAGTTTTTGCCAAACATAACTTATTCATCAGCTAGCTTATCAGCTACCAGCTAACTTATAAGTCATCAGCTAGCTTATAAGTCATCAGCTAGCTTATAAGTCATACACTAGCTTATAAGTCATAAGCTAGCTTATCAGCTAGTTTGCCAAACATAGCCTAGACCAAAAAGACCCTTTGGTAAGAGCAACATTATATTGGTGTTGCCCAATCGGTCATCATTTTAAGAACAGGGCTGAATCCAGTTCATAAAGACGGATCTTTTAAATAACCTAACTGACCAATTAGTAATTCATGTGACGATTATGGTTCATTACGATCATCGAGCATCATCTAATTCAATAAATTCAATTTTTGGACCCCCCCACTAAACGTAAAATTACAAAAATAATATATATAAATAAAAGCTAAAAAATCGGGGGGATGGTGTTGATTTTTTTAATACTTAGATTCAGCTGACCTCCGAGAGGTAGTTGTAGTAGAAACTGATGATGTCTTATTGGATCCACGTACGTTATATCTTTCGTAAACTTGTTCACGGTTTTCCGACCACCATGTTTCCGCTTGGTGCTCCCCAAATCTCCTGCGGCTGTATAACACACACACAACCACCACAAAATTTATATATCTCTCCTTTTTCTAGGATATTTTTTAACATCCGAGATTCATTACAATTGAAATGGCACACAGTTTTAGACATGCATAATAATTGCACTTTTTGGTAAATCAAATGATATATTTACCCTTATTTAATTTCTCCCTCCTAACCTCCTCACAACTCTTAAATACTTATCACTTATGTACTCCCTCCGTCCCAATTTAAGTGCCCACCTTTCTATTTATATATGTCCCAAAATAAGTGGTCACTTTTAAAAGTAATCAACCAAATTCTCAAATTTACCCTTAATTAATGCCATAAATATTAAAAGGTTGTGAATAGGGAGAAATTAAATAAGGGTAAAAATGTCATTTGGTTTACCAAAAAGTGTATGAATATCTAAAATTGTATGCCATTTCAATTGTAGACACTTAAATTGGGACGGAGGGAGTATTAGTTATTAAATTAAGTGTAAATTTGAGAATTTGGTTATTTACTTTTGAAACGGACACTTATGTTGGGACAAACATAGATAGAAATGTGGTCATTTAAATTGGGACGGAAGGAGCATAAAAAAGGCTATATTTGGCAAACCAGCTGAATGTGGACTGATAAGCTAGCCGATAAGCTAGTCATGTTAGGTAAAAACTAGTTGATAAATTGGCAATGTAAAATGACAAAACGAAATGTTGAAAAAATTAATTGTAAAAATGTAAGAATACATAATTAAAAAAAATTACTCTGGAGCTTATTTGGATACTACTTAAAGTAGCTTTTCAAAAATCTAGCCGCTAGTGGCTTAACCAAACGGGCTTTTTCAATAAGCTCATAAACTAACAATTTACCTTAAAAAACTAGTCAATGGGAAGGATCCTAAGTACTAGGGGTGCTCAAAAGGACCAAAAATCATATTCACCCTATCAATCCTAACTGGTGGGCCCAGGCTTTTTAGGGACCCATTCAGTTAAGCTCAATCCTACAGTCATCAGCCATTTTACACCCCTCAGATTAAAACCTTATTGTTTTTATACAGCCGTGCATGATTAAATGTGTTATCTTGTGCATTAATAAATATTCCATCCGTTCCAAATTAAATGTCTATATTACTATTTTTGTTTGTCCTAAAATAAGTGTCCATTTTTTAAAGTAAGTTTTCAATTTCCCATTCTACACTTAAATATGAGACGAAAAAAGTCTCTCTCCCTACTATCAAGGGTATAAATGTCATTTGGTTATTTAAAAAGTGGAATAATTGCACATTCCTAAAACTACATGCCATTTTCATTGTGGACATTAATTATTTTAACTTTCCAGAAAGCAACAACATACTTTTGGTCATATTGCTATTATGTGTAACATACTTTCAAAACCTTCAGTTTGGTATCTATTATATGACATGTTAAACATTTAGGTACCTACTTTATGAGGAATGTTCAAATGCGAACTCAAATTTGGTTGTGAACATGAGGACAAAGAAGAGAGTGACACGTGTCCCATTCAGTCTGAATAATGAAGTGCATTCAGTATGAATAACGAAGGTGAAGTTCATTCATTATCAGTATGAATAACACAGCATTCAGTCTGAAAATATTCAAACTGAATGGGACACATGTCGCACTCTCCTTTCACAACCAAATTTGAGTTCGCATTTGAAGCCCCCCCCCCCTACTTTATTTTGTGTAAAGGACTTTGGTCTAAATGTTTCAGATATCACATCTAAGGTACCCAAATCCAGTTTTTGGAAATACGTTAACACAAGATTATAAAAAGTACGTTATATTTTCATGAAATTTGCTTTATTTAAAATTGAAAAATATACCTGAAGCGCACTCTTTTGAGATCTCTAGTTCCATCACGTAAAGCCACTAGGGTTATATACACACCAGGCTCATATTGTTCAATCCATTCAGCCTCAACTTGATTAGTAGTTGCGGTTGTATTAGCCACAGCCGATACTGGACTCCTAGGTTTAAAACCATTGTTCACTATCTCATCTCTTGATGGCATAGAATCCGTGCTTTCAACTGCATCTGGCAAAAAACTGGTGGGTCCCATTTGCTCACCTACTCCATTTCCGTTAGAGATTATGGACTCCGGGCTATGACTATTATACCCCTTAGGTTCATCGGTTTCTGTAGGCACTTCAGTGGGACCCAGTGATCTATTTGATGTTGATTTATCGGCTCCATTTGCATCTGTAAAATGATGAATACCATTTTGTTCCAAGCCATTTGCTGACCTGATGCTATCGAAATCGTAGGATCCAGGTGGCAATCTCTCAGCCATATCTTTGAGCTGCAATTTTATATAGAACAAATGAGAAACTAAATAAGGGGATGTTTGTTTAACTCTTAACAGTTCCATCATTAAGAGGCAGCCTCTGAATCGCTAAGAGGTGAATCCTGTTTGGCAAAAAATAAGTCTGCCTCTTAATAGTTCCAAAACTCTGTGAATCATTTTGTATCATGGACCTCCCTTAACTATTAAGAGCCATTACATCCTGAACAATTACCAAACAATTATATTTCATTTTGCACTATATCATAAGAGCCTCTTAATCATTCAGCAACCACCAAACAGCCCCTAAGTGTCCACTATCAAAAGTAAGTGACATTTTCCCATTCTGCCCGTTAATTATGAGATAGAGAAATTCATTACTCCCTCTATAAAGGATAAAATTGTCATTTAGTTGATTAAAAAAGAGCAACAATTACACATTCCTGGAACTTTATGCCTTTTTCATCATGGACATTTATTTTGAGATGAAAACATATTTGATAAGGCATATATATATGTAGCTTAAAAAAAGCGCATGAATTTTTGTCAAATGTTTTAAATACCCTTCAATAGCAATAAAATAGAGGACTCTAGCGTCATCCTTTTTAAGGATGACAAGCAAATACACCAATTTAGTTCAAAATTTCGACGAAAATCGTCACAGATTTCTTGGGAAAACCCAAATTATAAATTGTTGCAACTGTTACTTGACGATACTTCAAAATCACTAAAAATGATACTAAAAGTGATTTCCATTTTCCAAGAGTGAAATACATTATGACAATGAATAAATAATATATATATATATACGTAAGTATAAAGAATCTCACCTGTGCCGTCAAAGATTTTATCACATCTTTAGCTGCTTTACATTTAGCAGATTCTTCAGCAGCCAACATCATAGCTTCCTGAGCTTTATTTCTTGATTTTTGAACCTCTAATTCTTGACTTTCACATTGATACCTCAAGCTATCAACCTTAAAAAAGATCCAAAAATAAACGTCAATTTTAAGAAAACAAATTCTCAAATAAAAAACACGATTTAACGAGTTTTTCAAGTACCTGCCCACGCAATTTAACAACTTCCAGATTCAAAAGCTCGTTTGTTTTCTTCAAACTATCAGCAACACCTTTAGAAAAAGAAAGCCCAGAAGTTGTAGGAACGGGCGTTGCTGAACGTGGAGGACTAGGTTTTCTCGAAAATGGCGAAACGGATCTAGAACTAACAGCTGATTGAATAAGCACCGGTTTAGGAATCGTTCTACGGAAATCACCAGCTGTATATAAAACAACATCTTTCAGCTGAACCATAGATGGAACTTGAGACGATTTCTTCCCTTGTTTAGCTGCTTTATTATCTAACAGCTTAATCAAATCTTGATTTGAAGGCACCCCGGATTTCGCTAATCTTAATTCGGCTTTATCTAGCCTATCTTTATTCTCACCCGATAATCTCGGCTTAACATTTCGTCTACCATTCAGCCCAGTTTCAGCCACTTTACTTAATTTCGTAAAACAAGAATCACAAACGCGATATGGTTTCCCGGGATTAGGAGCCATGGCTGCTCGTGGTGCTTTTCTTGAACTACACGAATGGCAATGAACGAGTCCACAGTTATAACAATTATGTCTTTTTCTCGTGAACCCAAAAGCCTGCCGACAAGCCGAGCATTGAGATTGTTCAGCACCCGATACCCATTTATGAACACAAACCGCAGCTGTATAGTTCGAACCACAAGATATATATTTAACATATCTATCTTTTAAAGCTTCAACTATAGTTGGTGTTTTACGATCTTCAACATCTCCATGACCTAACCTTCCGTTAGCTCCTTTCCCCCATGTATAAACCTCGTTTTTTGAGGTCAAAACGGTCACGTGATACGCACCACAAGCGATTTCTTCAATCGTTGAACCGATAAGTTTACCTTCTACTAAACAAGGTAGCTTTCCGTCACATTTAGGGTTTCCGAGTTGACCGTAAACCGTACTTCCCATTGTGTAAACATGGCCCGATGTGGTCAAACCCACGGTCAAACTATGCCCACAAGCCACTTTATGGAAATTGTAATCAATTAGAGCCGGCACGCAAGTGGGTTTCAACCGAGGCTCTTTATCACCATGGCCAAGTCGGTTTTTATCTCCGTCACCCCAAGTAAATAGTTTTCCGGAAGAAAAACTCGAACTAGATTGTGTAACGATAACATCAACTACAGCAGCCGTATGCCATACTCCACAAGCAACCGAAACTGTTCTCAATCCCGAAAGTGATTCTACTTCCTTTGGATACGAACAATTTTCCCTATCTCCATGACCTAAAACACCAAAAGTACCGTCACCAAACGTAAAAAGTTGACCGGTCAACGTTATCAAGGCTGTATGCCACGGACCACAAGTTACTGAAGCCACATGAATTCCTTCCAGTGGACCAGCGATTCTCTTAGGTATCCAATGACTGACATCTGTCCCATGGCCAAGAAGTCCGACGTTATGCGTACCGTCACCCCACGTATACATTTCGCCAAATGACGTGACAGCACACGTATGAAACTCACCACAAGCAACGAAATCGATATTTGAAACAGACAAAGATTCAACTAAACAAGGGGTAGTAACGTCTTTTCCGACACCATGGCCGAGCCTTCCACCAGATTCTTCACCCCATGTGAAAAGTTCACCTTGTCTAGTTATAAGAGCAGCATGTCTAACTCCACAGGATATATAATTAACATCTAAAACCACATTAGATTCTAAAGATTTAGGAAGAAGCACATCGGTCCTTGTGGGACCCATTTTGACAACATTGTCGCAAATAACTTCTCCCCATATATAAACATCTCCTAAAGCATCACAATCATCGGGGCCCGATCCATGACTAGAGGTACTAGGAGCACTAGAAACGCTAACCCTAAAAGCATCGGAACTAGAACCTTTAAGTTGCATATTTGTTTGGTCCAAAACTGCATGCGATCTTTCGAAATTAGTGGGAGGATAAAAACTCTTGTTGGGAGAAGTAGTTGGGTTTGAACTAACGGAAACGTCTGGGGAGCTAAAATCTCGAGGAGCACTAACTGAACTGTCACTTGCACTGTTTGATGCTAAATCTTTGTTATCCTGGTGTCAATTAAATAAATATGAAATGATACGAATAAAAAAAAAGAAATTAAATGTAAGCCTTAAAGATAGTAAGTATATTATGTTTTTTCACTTGGCTAACATAGAATATATTATACATCACCTTAATTAACATGTAAGCAGATATTGTACAGATGCAGGTCATTACATTAAAATATGATGATGACATGTTAAAAGAGATTGTTTTTTCACCACTAAGTTAATATTTCAAGTGATCATCTCCATATATAATTTATAAGGATAGTTCAGAAAGTTTGTGCTAAAGTGAGTTTTTACCTGATCTAATATATGCTACAAGTGCCTTTCAAATATATATATATATATATATATATATATATGCTACAAGTGCCTTTCAAATATATATAGTTTTTTTGCACTTGACTGGGTGGACAGTTGACCGGAAGAGAACTTAGATTCGCCCGGCCAGCAGGCGGGCGGCGTGGGCTCAAATGAGAACTCAAATTTGGTTGTGAACGTCAGGACAAATGAGAGCGTGACACATGTCATATTCAGACAGAATAATCAAAGAAATATTCAGACTGAATATAGTATTTATTCATTCTGAATAATGCTTATTCAGTCTGAATAATCTACATTCAGACATGTGTCGCGCTCTCATTTGTCCTCACGTTCACAACCAAATTTGAGTTCTCATTTGAACTTTCCTCTCTCTCTCTCTCTCTCTCTCTCTATATATATATATATATATATATATATACTACAAGTAGCATACCCATCTAAAACAGAATTTTGTGTTGATGTGATAATAGAATTGAGAAAACAACTAGTGATGGAAATTGCTCCACAAGAGAAGTGAAAATGAACTTCAAATGTTACCCAAATTCTCTGACGTGTAAAAATAAGAGAAAAAACAAAGAAACGGTTCATGAATACCAACAAAAGTCACATTAATATTTTATTGATTCCTAAAATAAAATATTAATACTCTATTTCATTCCTCTAGTAATCAACTCGGTTGAATTTTGATATTCAACACGGATATGTTACACGATATATGGATACTAACGATTGCCCTTCTGAAGAAACTGATTTTTCCATTATTGGGACGTTATTTTATTCAAGTATCTTTACACATTTACCAAGGAAAAGAAATAGTGTTGCTATAATCATAACAAATAAAAAGCTTTGGGGGCAGGTAAACATACATCAAGGTAAAGGCCTCCGTCACTCCATCCATCAATTTTCGACCGCCCTCCTTGCCAAGATGAAATCAGTGCTTTGAGGCCTGCTATCCACGCTTCAGCCTCAACTTTATCTTTGCAGATCTAAAATAGAACACGACAGTTAAGGAAAATAAATAAATATATATATATATATATATAGAGAGAGAGAGAGAGAGAGAGAGGAAAGTTCAAATGCGAACTCAAATTTGGTTGTGAACGTGAGGACAAATGAGAGCGCGACACGTGTCTGAATGTAGATTATTCAGACTGAATAATCAAAGAAATATTCAGACTGAATATAGTATTTATTCAGTCTGAATAATGCTTATTCAGTCTGAATATTTCTTTGATTATTCAGCCTGAATATGACACGTGCCGCGCTCTCATTTGTCCTCACGTTCACAACCAAATTTGAGTTCGCATTTGAACCCGCCCCTATATATAGAGAGAGAGAGAGAATTGCAATCCTACAACCCATGCAACCCACTCATCCACCATCCATTTTCTTTTTATTTTCTTTTTTTAATTTTTTTAATTAATGGTAGTTACAAGTGATTAAATGATAACCGTTGATGATCAAAAGGACAATCATGACTTGGTAGTAAAGGTTGTACGATTGCAATGGGTTGCATAATAACGGCCCTATATATATATATATATATATATTCGCACGTGACAAAAGATATTGCAAGTTAATCACTGACCAAATCAAGAGATCGCTTGCCGTTGTTGTATATGAGAGAGAATGAAAGATAGTCCTTTTCAGGACGAAGATAACGTCGGAAAACAGCCTAGTAGCAGAGCATTAAGAGAAACATTATTTCAAAGATCATCATTCATTGATCATATCATATCTATATCTATGTTCATGAGATATTCAAGAAACCAAAAAGAATCATGATGCATAACTGATATTTAAAAAGATTGTCTAATTCTCACAGTTCTTTGTCCAGGAATAATTCTAGAGACTGAGGCTAATTTCAAGCTCCTTTCACCACTGCCGGAAATCCAAATTAAAGACGATTCATCCTATGGATTAAAATTCAAGTAATTAGTAATCATCAAATGACAATAAGTAAAAGAGCTGAGTGCACTTTAAAAAAACAATTAAGATGAATATGGGTTCCAAAATTTTATTAATATGAATTTTTAAAAATCTTTCAACTTTCCATTCTTGTTGTTTACTAAAAAGGTCAAATAAAAATACTATACAATTTGAAATATTTTATACGTATTATTGATTTGTACACAATGTTTCAATAGTTGTAGATATTGGGTTTGTTTCATAGAGGTCACCGGTTCAAGTTCATTCAAGACCATTGTAAAGTTTGTCTGATTATTAACTTTAAAAATCTCATATAATTTATTAACGTACCGCGCACGTACAATCTGATTCAAAAACCTACTCTTTATAACAAATCAATTGAAAATGCTTTAAATATTTGGCCAATTAAAAGACAAAATGAAAGAAAAAAATGGATACATTGAAGTGATGGTATTTGTGAACAATTAAAATATTTATAATAAATGATGGAAGATGAATGCAATCAATTATCCTAATCATCCTCATATATAAGTTAAACGATATTAACAATTATCCTAATCATCCTCATATATAAGTTAAATGATTCAACAATTATCCTAATAATTACCTAAAACCAACTCCGACATAATTTTGTCCCCCAATCCTACAATTCTCATGCCCATTACTAGGCTGTGAATCTATACTCCACATAACTTATAGAATCTTCATCATTCCTATTAAAGAGGCATTTGGCCCTACAACATCTTCTAGTATACAACAATTGTGGCCGTTTATCAGGGCTGATTTCTTGCAGTCACAACCCTCCAAAAGAAAACATCTTCTAGTAATTTAAAGAGCCTATGTACAGAATAAATAATGCCGAAAAGTGGTAAATTTGTCATTATGATAATAACACTTCATTATAGCCAATTGCCTGGGTTGTTTATTTCTGATGAGATGACTTTCCATGAACAGAAGCCTGGAGAGTGATTCACAACGACCGATTCATCAATGCTCACTTGGGCACAACCTTTATCACCCCCATTAAAAATACATTTGGCTCTGCGACATCTTCTGGTAATTTTCAAGGGCTTATGTACAGACCAAGACCAAGAAGGGGGAAAATTTTATTTATGACAAGTTTCCTAAAAAAATATTTCTTGGAGGTCAATGTGGTGGTTGATCAGTTAATACTCCATGCATGCTTCTTAAAACACGTATGTTTATACTCTCGGATACTTGCATCTGCATTCTCTAGTTTAATTTACTTATTGTGAATCTCGTGAATACTTTAGTGATACTTCCTGATACAAAGGATTATCTGGAGACAAGGTTTTAAAGTACAGAAACGTGAGGCAAGGCGTAAGTCTTGAGGCGGAAAATAATAATAAATAAAATTATAGTATATATGTAATACTTAGTTGATAATAATATTTAGAATCATAATGTTGCTAATAAAGTCTTTAATTACTTTAATTTAGGTAATTAATTGTTAAAGATTTTATTTTTTAATTAAAACAAATTAGATAAACAATGAAAGTGTCGCACATAAAGAGAAGCATTAAAAGTCTCCCACATAAAGAGAACCATTAAAAGCCCCACACATAAAGAGAAGCATTAAAACCCTCCCACGTAAAGAGTAACACAGATGTCAAGACTTCTGCTATGTAAAAACCGAAGAATCATGCACCTCCCAAGTCCCAAGTCACACCTACATCCCTAGTACATAGTCTTATGGCCTGTTTGGCAGTTGCTGAATGGTTTGGTGCAGAATGAGTAAGTGGTCAGAATGATTAAGAGGCTCTTATGATATAGTGCAAAATGAAATATAATTGTTTGGTAATTGTTCGGGATGTAATTAGGTTCTTAATGGTTAAGGAAGGTCCGGGATACAAATTGATTCAGAGGGTTTTGGAACCATTAAGAGGCAAACTTATTTTTTGTCAAACAGGATTCACCTCTTAGCGATTCAAAGGCTGTCTCTTAATGGAACTGTTAAGAGGTAAACAAAACAACCCCTCACTGTATAATAATGACACATAGCAGTAAGTTTTCTTCTTCAATGGCCATGAAGCAAGGAGCAGAGGTTTCACTTTAATGGGTCATCAATTGGTAAGTATATTTACTCTGATTAGGCATATTTTATTTATTACGTACATATGTCTCCATTAAAAAATAAAAATGCTTAAAACCCATCGCATGTCCAAAAGAAATGCATCTTTTTCCTAAAATGTCAGACCAACAAAATGAGCTTAGTAGTAACATCTAATCATCCATATATACATATTGGTGTTTCACGTACATATATGTCTCCTTTAATGCTTAAAACCCAACATATCTCCAAAAGAAATGCATCTTTTTCCTAAAATGTCAGATCAACAAATGGGCTTATCGGTAACATCCATATATATATATATATATATATATCGGTGTTTCATACCGGTGGTTGGTTAATATGTACGTTGCTATTTAGGTATCACATTTTTATATAAAGGAAGAGACCACAAACTGAGCTAAGAAAATCAAACAGAAGCATTAAGCAAAAAATGATATATCGTTGCTGGTACAATGAAGAGAACAAGTTGAAAAAACTCACATGGGAAAGTCTAAATGGACAAAATTTGGGCTTCCCCTTGCGACCATATTTAAGTAACTGAGCACCTTTCTTCAGAGCAATTAATGCCTGCACAAGGTAAGAGGAGTAGAGGACCAAATAAGAATGATGGAAAATGCTAGTCACAAAATTATGTGAACACAAAACAATTGATCAAATCTATAATACACCCAATGTATCTTTACAAATAGGGATATTTAATAACTCGTCCAAGAAACTTCTAATATCATTTTTAAATCTTTCAGATGATTCGTATTGGTTCAATGTCCTGCACATACAACAAATGTCCAGTATATGCCTTAAAAAACTAGCAGTTCATGCTTTTGCATAGCTTATATCAAAACTTCTCATGTAGGATACTTATCAACATGCACACCATGGCAAAAGTTTGGGCCTCTTTATTGAAATTAAAATTTGAGCCATTTTGTGTTTCACTTATTGTACAATAATCCCATAACTCCTATCAAATCAATACAATTCCGGTCCACCAAAAAAGAGCATCACAAAGAGCAAGACCTCATCACTAAGTCTTCGAGTCTTTCTCTTCTTGTTTGTCTTCATCGTCTATTTTAAGTGCGCTTTAAGTGTTAGATGGTTGCCTTCCATCAACAAAAGCCCATGTAACCTATAAACACGCATCTCTGCTTCTCAAATTTCCTTCACAACTATTTGATTTAACTTCTATAAAAAATTCTTTTTGCAACATACAAGTTTTATCTGCCATGAGTGTTTCTTCAAACTAAGTTGCTTATACTTCACTCTTCTTTTTTGTTTGCTTTAAGACTAAAATAGTAACAAAAAACACTTATGGACTTACCTAATCGTGTGATAGTCACTTTTTATTTATCGACTACTGTTCATTTGTTTGTGGTTGGTCGAATGCAAAAGATTACACCTTTTCTGTTTCTTAAGTTAGTCACTGCATTGTGGTTTTGGTATTAAACTGCTCGCCAATGGTTTTCTAATTTGATTATGTCATTGTATAATAGATTTATTTATTTTTGTGTACATCCATTCTTAAATCATTTTTGTTCAGAAAATGGCGGTATGCCCCACAAGCCATGGCTCACTTCTAGCTGGCACCATTGCTTCAACTATGCACCATGACCACATGGGCACTGTAAAGTTCAAACATCCACCACAAAAGACTGGCATCTCATCCACCCAGCACAATTCATCTTATTCTTACGTAAGTCTCTTCTTTCCATAACTCAAAGCAACTAAATACTTTATCTGCCAACAGCATTCAAGAAATGTTTGCCCTGATGATAACACAGGAAGAATTGAACCTAAGACCTTACGTTCCATGGTATATATTACCATTTTGAGTTAAGCCAATAACAGAATGGTATATCCTTTACGGTTATTTTATAAATGAGAAAGCATAGATGCTTCCTCTTTCCAATTGATATCAAGTGCTCACCTTAAAAAAATTCAGTTCTTCCACCAGAAAATAAACCACAAACTTGTAAACCCTAAATTTTAGGGCAAATCCCTAGCATCATCAAACAGAACCAGGCTTCTTTGTCAACGTTCAAGGTACCAACGAATTTTTGCCAATTATATTTCTATGCCCTAGATTTTTCTATTTCTTTACATACACTAAAACTTTCATCTACAATACTAAAATTTAGACCTCAAAATATATTTTCAAAACAGCAGACGACGTATTAGAGAGTTGATAGGATATACCTGCTCAATGTCACGATCGGCGTTCCCGTAACTAACAAGATCTGCCATTCCATGTGACGGATTCACCGGACCACCACCAGCACCGCCACCAGACGCCGCTGTAATCTCCGGTCATTATCAATCGAAATCACACACTCTCGTCCGTCCACTACCATCAACGTTTCGCTTCACATCTAACCCTCCGAAAACAAAAACAAAAATAAGAAAATATATCGTAACAGCACCGTCAAAAAAACAAAAAACTCCTTTTAAAACCCTAGAAACCACCAACTCCGCCCCCCTCAGATCTACAAAACCGCCAGAATGATCAGTTACAGCTCAAAGCATTTGAGTTCTCTTCGAAGTTTTTTTCAGCCACCAGTTTACAAGAAATAGGGGAAAATTGAGATACTCACGCCGGCGAGCATCTAGCAACCAGTGAAGAAAGGAAAGACGTTCGGAGAGAATTACCGGCGGGAAATCGGTGTCTCCGGCGGGTAATATGTGGCTCCGGCGAGAGAGAAAGAATCGGATTGAAGAAGGTGGTGGCGTCCGAGCAGGTACAGAGTCAAAGATGGTAAAAGAGAAGAATTCCGCCAGAACAGAAGAGAGAAGAAAATAATAATAATAAATATATATATATATAATATATAATAAATAATAATGAGGAGACAATTTCTATTTCCAACGCCTTGCTTTTTCTTTTCCCCTTTTTATTACTAAAAAAATGTTTTAATATTCTTTTAGAGGAAACTACAAATTTAGTCCCCATGGTTTGTTGTTTGTAACATTTTTGGTTCTTACTGTTTCGAAATTAAAGATTCGTCATTTTCAGGGTTGTTTCTTAACATGTTAAATATGAGATTTTGAATAGGGTCCCTAAAATTTTGGGACCCAATTTTACATGTATTTAGAGTGTTTCATCGACCTGTGTAAAGATATAACTGCAATTGTTTAGGTTCAAATTATTAATAGTTTAGATTTAGATTGTTAATCGTTTAGATTTAGCCCGTTTTTGTGCTTAACATATTTTTATGTTATCTCATTTATGTAGTGTAATCAAAAGATTTGAATGTAGCAGAGCCTCCAAAAATATTGATTTTTTTTTTGAAAGGGTATCCTAGGCTTTGCCTAGACTAATCTCTGGCAATTTTAAGACTGCTAAAGCATGCAACCCTGAGATAATTCCCCAGTGGCCATAAGTTGTTTGCATCTGGATTCGGACCTGGGGTAGATGGGTTATCTAGCCTCATCCCCCACAAGCCTTAACCAATACGCCACAAGCCTTGTGGTTAAAAATATTGATTTTTCGTTTTATGATTTTAGATTAGGTTTATTTATTTTGGTTCAGATTAGGATCTGTCATAAAGGGTTGATCGAGAACTTTAAAAAAAGTTGGTGGACACTTGGCATACTTAAAGCCAGTCCAATTAAAAGACTTGTGAATTTTAATGCAAAATTAAATAAAATTTTAAAAAAGATAAAAATACCCTTCATTTAACGGATTATTCTAACAGTCGTTAGAATCATTGACCAAATTTGGTCATTTTGTATACCATAATGGCGAATCTTAATTTCAGAATTATAGGAAGCAAAAATGTTACAAACAACAAATCACAAGGACCAAACTTGTAGTTTACTCTATTCTTTATTTTAAATTGACTCAAAAAATGCTTTTTTGAAATATTTTCTTGTTTCTTTTTTGGTCAAATTGCATCAACTTTGTGTTCGTAAATTTGGGTAAGTAAAAAAAGGAAAGAGAAAGAAAAGAAACTAATTTTTTTTGAGTATTTGAACAAGAGAAAAATAAAAATAAAGATGTCATTTTTACTAACGTATCATTTAAAAATATATCTATGAGAATGAAAGATTGAGTAATTTTATAATTTTAATGATTTTTAAAGGGTTTTAATTTCTTTATTTTCCTTTCCTTTCCTCCCACCTTTGGGATGAATGTTTTGGAAGAAACTTATCATTATTTTCGAGTAAACTCTAATTTTGGTCCCCGTGGTTTACTGAAATCTTTGAAAGTGAGACCTAAACTTTGATAACTCTAGAAATCATCCATGTGGTTCTCATTTTGCTTTGAAAGTGGTCCCCCATGACTAACTCTTTTTATATTTTCTGTTAGTGAAAGGGGCATTTTTGTCATTTCATTTACTTCTATAATCTTCTTTAAAATTTGACCGGCGACCTTCCGGTTGGTGTCTTGGAAATGAAAATCCTTCGTCACCTTCACCTTTCTATTCCTTTACCTTTTCTGGTTCTATTCCTTCACCTTGGTGGAAATTATTTTTCATTTTTTCTGGTTCTATTCCTTCACCTTGATTATTCACCTAGAGTGCGCCCAGTTTCCTGCTCTCGAATACCTAGCGGTCCTCGGAAACGAGCTTACCGGAACTATTCCGCCAGAAATCGGAAACTTTACTACTCTCAAATATTTCTACCTCAGTGAACGGACTTTCCGGTACTAGTCCTGCCGGTAATACATCCACGGTTTATCAGAAGACCGAGAAATTAAAAAGATCTAAGGTCAACGGAGATCGCCTCCACCACCGGCGTAGACGAAGGAAAATCTGGTTTCCACAACTACGAGTTTAAAACCTGCAACCAAGCGTTTCCATCATTCAAAGCCTTAGGTGGACATAGAGCTAGTCACAAGAAACCGAAATTTATCATTGAAGATAGGAACTCTGTTTCCATTAAAATGGAGTTTTCCCGAGAAGATCAATCAGAACTTGTCGTTGAGTACGAAGAAAACAAAATCAATACCAATAACATCAATTCTCCATCTCCGCCACCTGGTTTTATCCAATCAGGTTACAAGAATAGGAAGGGAAAAGTTCATGAACGATCAATATGAGCATCGAAGTTCTTATCAGGACAAGCTCTCGGTGGTATGAGAAGACACCGGACAGCTCCACCGTCAGCAACCAAATAAGTGTATCAAAGTTGGAATTTCCGATGAGATAATTTCCTCTTATTGTTTCAGAAATTCCCCATCCTTAAGCTATTGTATGTAAGACAATGTGTAACTTTAACATACACGTAAACACGTCGTTGTATACGTGTCTGTATGTATATACGTCGTTGTAGGGATAATAGTATTTGAGGTACCTAAATGATGGATAGTTATACTTACCGTGGGCCCCTCGATAGGTAGATCCCTTTGACTACTGATAATCTTGGATTGTTCATTTATATTTGATGACTCGTAGGAAGATGCTATGTATGCAAATGCGAGCTTCGCCTTGTTCAAAATATTCTAAGTTTCCTAATCCTTGATAGCTCATAATTTTTTAGGAAAATGTTGGAGGTCGGCGACCAGCACCAAGGCGTAAGCGAATCAAGCGAGAAGCTATTGTGGGCCCTGCTATCGATAAAGATATAGCTCATGAGGCCGTTGGATTGAAACCTGCTACCTTAGTTCCTAAGGAGATCCCAATGATAAATTGGTTTAGCAGTCATGATTTGGCCGACAACGGACGATTTTGGCCTGTGATGTTGGGGCTTTGGGATGCTTTCGTCCCTGTCAAATTTTATACATATATATATATACACATATATTATACACACACAAAATGTTATATATGTAAACTTTTAAAGAAAATTAATTAGAGAAGTAAACGAAATGACAAAAGTGCCCCTCTCACTAACATAAAATATAAACAGAATTAGTGATGGGGGGCCATTTTCAAAGCAAAATAAGAACCACGGGGACGATTTCTAGAGTTATCAAAGTTTAGGTCTCACTTTCAAATATTTCAGTAAACCACGAGGACCAAAATTAGAGCTTACTCTTATTTTTCTTCTCTTTCATTTTCTTTCTATCCTAAAAGAATTTCAAGAACACAAGATTTTCTTTACTTTCCTCCTCTTTCCCTCTTTTTCTTTTCCTTTCCTTCGTAAAAGAAAACATTTATACAAAAACGGGTTTGTAACCGTCAACCTTTAAATCATGAGTAACAACTAAATTTGCCTACGACATGGTAATGCGGGTTATCATAAAAGAGGCATGTCCCTGATCGATGAACTAGGCCAGTGGATTGGACATTATGGGTGTGTTTGGTATGGTGGACATGATGGGATAGGATGAAACATAACACACTTGTTCCATATTTGGTGTGACCATATGTGGAACCCTCCTATCCCTGGAAAAAGAAAGAACAAGATGAGATGGACCAATATACCATTGAACCTAATACACGTTCCTACATTTGATAATCACCTCTTCCTCCTCGAATCAACCACATCGAGTCTCCTTTAGTCCGACGTCGACGACCTCATGTAACTTTCTCCACTCGATTTCTACACTCGTTTTCTGCAATCCATTTCTACACTAGTTTTCTACAATCAATTTCTACACTAGTTTTCTGCATTCGATTAATGTACTCGATTTCTCAAGTCGATTTCCGCATTCAATTTTTCAAGTCGATTCTTCCATAGGGCCCCATTCGACTTCTTCTACTTTTCTTCTAGTTTTGTCCACGATTTCCACTTTTATATTCCTCAAATTGATGATTTTTGGCCATAGGAACTATGGGTGAGCATCGGAACCGGGTACCTGCCTTTGGAACCGGAACCGCCTCGGAACTGCCGGTTCCGGAACCGGAACCGATGTGATTGATTCCGGTTCTGGTTTCTAAAATACGCAACCGATCAGGACGTGTTCCGGTTTCGGTTTTCATTTTTTTGGAACTGTTACTCACCGGGTACCCGCTACCCGCCACTTTTAAATAAAAATATTTTATATATTTATAGTAATAAATAAAAACTCAAACTTTCTAGTTTGTTTATGTAATAAATTATTTTTATCGGATTAGTTTTGACCATTTGTTGTATTTATTACTTTAAATCGGTATTTTGTAGTTTATAATTACATTTTTATCGTATGCAATATAAAAAAACCAAAAAAGTTGAAGCCGGGTACCCGGTACCGGAACTGGTTCCCATCGGTTCTGGTTTCGGTTCCAAAATATAAGGAACCGGTGTTAGCGGTTCCGGTTTCGGATTTCCAGGAACCGTCGGGTCCGGTTCCATGGAAAATGATGGGGTACCCGGTTATGCTCACCCCTAATAGGAACCATGATAACACATTGAATCTTCCATTTTTCCTCATATTGATGATTTTTGGCCACTGTATAGTTGTTACTTCGATCAAATAAACGATTAAAATCTTGTGATTTTGTTGTGATTCTTTTATGATTTTTGGCCATTGTGTTGGTGATTCTTGTGAGCCAAACTGCGATTATTGTTATCGTGCCTTTGTCTACTCCTCTAGTGACACTTCTGTATTGTCCATTCCACAAGAAGGAGAAGCATCATGGAAAAAGAGAAAGAGAAAAGTTAGTGTTGCCGAAGATGTGATTAAGATGGTTGAAAAGGGGTTACAATGAGTAAGTTGGTATCACTTGTTGGTACTCATTTAGTTTGATTATTTGGTAAAAAAACACTAAACAACCCATTAAGGATAAATTCTGTCTTGTCCAATCATATCATGTCTACTAAACAACTGTCATGTTCACTTATGTCATGTTTACATACCAAACGCACTCTAGAGTACTTGCAACACTATTGAGGCCACCTTGTTCGAAACACATCTCGTCGTTAGCTTTGCAATTTTTCATTTTTTATTCTCATAAACTATAATAATAATAATAATAATAATAAATATGATGACAATGACATAATTGAATTGTGTGTCACACCACTAATAAATAACCTATTACCAAAAGACTTTATATTATAAAATAAATGAAAAATAAAACACAATTAATTTGGTTCATATTTTAAAGAAGTGTCTTTAAAATACATCTTTAATATTACAAGGTTTGAAAAATATCTATTTTAGTATTTTACCATCTCCAATGAAAATGTAACGCTGATGTGCTGTAACTTGCAAGTAAAACTTAACCTACAAACCAGATATTTTCAAACTATAAACCATGGACAATTTTTGGATTATAAACCTATAAATGTGTATTTTGTATGCTCCTAAAATAAAGATTAAATAAAAAAAATACTTTCTTTTTATGCATCCTACTCATTTTGTGATAAACATATTCAAGTTATTTTATAAGATCATCTACAATAGATCAGCTATAAGTGAGAAAATTAAGAATTTCAGATGAACTATATTATCAACTTACTATTTAACCATATCTATAAAATAAAGAAAGTGAGGAAAGAAAAAATGTAACATCATTCTATATTTGGAGCAATATGCAAAAATTATAAGAGCATCTCCAATAGCTTCTTCAAAATGGGGGAAATGGAGAAAATGCGGATTTTGAGCAAGTATTTTGCTCCAATAGCCTTCTCATAATCATCTCTAAAATGGAAAAAGTAGGAGAGAAAATGGGTTTTTCTTTAAATATGAAGTTAACTCCAAAAATGATTACCAAATGAAATGACCAATAAAAAAAATTTAAAAATAAATATTTAAAAAGAGAAATAATATTTTAATAGATGATGTAATATTTTAATATTATTTTGGAGAAATTATAGGGAAATTATTGAAAATGAATACAATTTTCTTTGATGATTTTGTATTTTTAATTTTCCATTTTAAAGAAATTATAAAGAGTCTTTGAAGATGCTCTAACATTAATTTTTTACATCTTCCCAAATACCCGATGACTATTTTCTTTGAAGGTAGAAAGCAACATTCCATGAATGTTTTAAAAAATTTATTTGTTGTACTAAACGGATATGTTATTCTAAAATTGTCTCCTCATAACACAATACATCATTATTTCACCATCTATTAATTTTATTTTATGAATTTTTTTGGTTTTAACTTTTGAGAGAATGAAATAGTATTTTGTTGATTACTTTTTTTATGAAGTATTTTATTATATTAGTATAGTTCGACTTTTATCTTATACACGTTTATCAGTTGATTATAAGTCAGTTTTATAAACCTAAAAAAATACTAATAAGTTGTAAATATTAAATGTTACAGGGCATACAAAAATATTTTATGAATATAAAAACATGTGAATATATCCATGAATTTAATTTTGAAAATTGAGTTAAATTTTGAAATATATATATGACATGTTTCACTTGCAAACTCACAATTTACGTAAAATATACAAATTGATCTGCATTTCTGCACCGTAGAATATTTTGATCAACGACCATCTTGAGGCGGTTATAAAAATATCCTAAAGTTCCGCATATTTACAAAAATAACCCACCTCTTGATCATCGTGGATTAGAAAATTGTATGGTGTAAATTAGTTTGTGGATTAGAAAATTGTATGGTGTAAATTAGTTTGTGGAGTTTGCATGAATCAGGTGGTTTGTAATTGAAACAGACCCTATATATGTATGTATATATAAGAACGTTTCAATTCTAACAAACTTTACAAACTAATATTAACCGTTCATTTAGTCTATTAAATATTTGATTTTATTTCGATTCTTAATCCAAAGTCATGAACATAATAATGAACCTTATTATTTTTCGTATACATTTCAATCACAATTAATGAATCATGATAATTATCCATAAATATCTAAATAGTTTTATAATATAATGGTTTGTATTTGAAACCACCTTTATATATACGAGTATCAAATCGGAAAAAACATGTTTTTTATATAATTTTTTTCATAAATAAATTAATTAATTTAGATTTTAAAAAGATAAAGATACATATATGGGTTTCCAAAACTTTTTTTTTTGTTAATATGGAAAGAGTAATATAAAATTCTAAAAAAAATTCATAAGTTCCATTCCTATTGTTCACAGAAAAGGTAAAATAAAGATACTAACATTTTGAAAGATTTTGGATACTTATTAAATTGCATATAATATTTTAATAGTTATAGATATTAGGTTTTCTTTATAAAGGTCGCAAGTTCAAGCTCATTTAGGATCAATAGAAAGTTTATTTAACTGTTAACTTCAAAACTTTATTGAATTTTTTAATGTATGTACAAACTGATTCAAAAACCTATAATTTATAATAAATTTAGATGAAAATACTTTATATATTTGGCCACTGAATAATTAAAGACAAAATAGAAGGAATTTTTTTTGGTACATTGAAGTGTTGGTGTTTGTGAAAATATTAAATGAAATGAGCATTGAAGTGGATGTTGAGGTACCTATGATCCCAACGTGGATTTCAAGTCACCACATTCATGAAATATGTTCGGTTTCAATTATCGAATCATTTATTGTTTTATTAAAAAAATTAAACACAAAATGGATAAATATTAAATGTTTATGTTACAAGTAAAGTCAGTATTTCATAATACAGAATGTCGTTTGGTGTATGTGATGAAAGATCAATGATGAATCCACGTTGAATATATAGACGCACGCACAGACGAAACTAGCATTTGGGTTTAGTGAGGTCTTCTTAAATGTTAGCATGCAAATACATAAATAAAATACGTAATAAATGAATATATAATTTTTTAATCAGTAATCCAATGTCTATATAAAGATCGTTTAAGTTGATTTTGATACGACTTTATTTGTAGTTGAAATCAGCAATTTGTTCTAAATAATCCATGATTATTTTTCAATTTATTAAATATTTGTCCATAAATGGATAAAAGTTAAAGTAATTAATCAACTAAAAGTATTCAACCATACTGAAATCTTAATTGTGAACATTGGGATTTTTAAGATAAAAAACAAGAACGACAAAAAAGAACGAAAAAAAGCTTATGAAAAAACTTAAAGCTATATTATAAAAATGTGTTTGTTGTAAAACTACGTATTTGTTACTTTCTCCGTCCCAAATAAATGTTTACAATGAAAATGACACACAGTTTTAAAAATATGCAATTATTATACTTTTTAAATAACAAAATGCCACTTTTATCCTTGATAGCAGAGAGCCAGAGAGATAAACTTTATCTATCTCATATTTAAGGTCAGAATGACAAATTGACAATTTATTTTTGAAACTGGACAAACAAAAATAATAATACTGATATTTAATTTAGGACGAAAGAAGTAATGATTTGTCGTAAACATAATCCTAACTTTTGTTTCAAAATGAGGCAATGAAGTAGTGAAAAAATAATGTAAATTGAAATGGGAGATTATTTTCTCTTGATTAACAACTAGAAGAATAAAATTAAACAAAAGGAATAATGATTAAGCAAGTCAATAAGCATTAAACAAGACAATGGGATACTTCATACTAGATATTCAATTCCAAAAAATAAAAATAAATGTTTTTAATCACAAAATTTTCATAAAGGAAAAAATAATACAAAATTTATCAAATATTATAAAAATAAAGATGATGAAATTCTTGTGATAAGAGAGTTAACAAATACAAAATTGCATTTTTTTAAAATAAAAAATAATGAGACTTAGCTTATGCCCATCCTAGGAGTCAGTTATGCTCATTGATACATGTAGATACTCTTAAATTATGTTTTGTTTGGTAAAAAAGCACTACATGAACTCTTAATGATAGTGCAAATTTGGGAACTTTATTAAATATGCATACATGTTTTAGAAAATGTGGATATGCTACTATGTTGAATTATTATAAATATTGGATTGTAGACATAAAGTGCGATAGGTACAAACCGCATAAACCGCACCGTACCACATTTTACGGTGTGGTTTGGTGCGGTTTAAGTTTCATGCGGTGCGGTTTGGGAAAATGCTCAAACCGTATATGCGGTGCAGTTTGCGGTTTTTGCTCCAAACCGCACCGCGAACACCCCAATATTAACCAAAATTAGGGCCACTATAATTAAACTAAACATTTTCAAAAGAAAAGACACAAGTGAAGGGAAATTATGTCTTTTGAATATTTATGCATCATCAATATTTCCATAACTTTGTTGCTATTGAGATTCTTTTGTTGTTGGACGTTTGCTTAGTCCAACATAGATCTGTGTAGCTTCTCATTTAATGATCAACTTTAGGTCTTGGGCAAGATTGTTCTTTATTACCTAAGTTCTTCATCTGATATCACTTAAGTTATATATATATATAGGGGTGAGTTCAAATGAGAACTCAAATTTGGTTGTGAACGTGAGGACAAATGAGAGCGTGACACGTGTCTCATTCAAAGAAATATTCAGTCTGAATATTTTTTTGTATATTCAGACACGTGACACGCTCTAATTTATCCACACGTTCACAACCAAATTTGAGTTCTCATTTGAACTTTTCTCTATATATGACAAAATATATAAAAATGCTACTCTAGTTTCATATTTTTTTTTAATTATTTACTATTTGCATCATATAGTCATATCAAATATATGATTTGCAACCATATGTAATTAAATTAACCAACATGAACAGTAATTTGAAACAAAATGAAGAAATGAACAATTTAATATTTTAGAGGCTCACTCTCAGAGAGTTTGCGTTATTGATAATTTATACTAAAAAAATATGATTAAAATTGAACAAAAATAACAGTATGTAAATGAAAGAAAAATACAAAATTACAATAACACTTCATCCATTTAACCTAGCTTCAATTATTAATTTATAATGTCTTTTAGTTTTTTAATTATGTGAAATTATAAAAAAAACATATCACCAGTCCCGAATTTAAATTCAGACATTACCAAAGTATCTATGGACATGGAGATTCATTTGTGTTTACTCCATACGAACTATAGTCGTCCAATGAATTAGTTGGTATGTATACGTAAAACCGAAAATCCACAGTTACTAAAAAAATTGATAAATTTTAATCATTTTTGATGAATTTTTTTTAATTATTTAGTTTGTCATTTTATACATTTAATTCGGCCATCCATTTAATTTAAGACCGATATGATCTATAACAAAATTAATAAAACGAATCTAAGTATGATATTATTTTTGGCATAAAGTATTATGCTTAATTGGGAAAAACAATGAAATTTACGATCATGGTAATACACAAAAATAATGAGATTTATGAACATGCCTTGGAATATTATTCCATAAATATTCTGTAATTTTTTATTTGTTTGAAATAAATAAAATGTTGAGTGAATTACACTACGATTTATGTGGTATGCTTAAAGTTTGGATTTTGTTTCTAAAATAAATCATTTTGAGCATCTTTAATAATTATGTTAAAATAGAAAAAATTGAACTTTTAGTATTTTTGTTGTTCCAATAGATATGCTATCTCTTATGTTAAAATAGAAAAATGAGAAGAGAGGTTGTAAAAATCTCTAAATTTAGAAAAATCTCTAAAATCATTAAAAGAGAGAAAAATTATTATTTTAATTATATCCAACCAATTAGAGTCTGAGATAAAATGTATAGGAAAAATAAATAATATTTTATTAGACGCTTTGAGTATTTTATTATAATTACTCTTAAAATTGTTAAAATAGAGTATCTATTGGAGTGGGATGTAAATTTTTATAGAGATTTTGATTTTTTTTACTTTATTATAGAAAAATTATACCAAAGTTATTGGAGATGCTCTTACATAATTTTTCCTTGACTTTTCAAATTTATAGAACGTTTTTAGAATTAACACCGTCAGTTAGTAACTGTTAGGAACAAATTACAAGAACCAAAAGTATAATTTATTCTAAAAATAATTGTGATTCATATATTTCTTTTATAAAAAAAGCTTCTTTCTAATAAATATTCTTTTCGAGATCGCTGATAAATGGAAATTTTATTGATAAAACATTTTCAATTGTAGCCAATATCTTATTACGAATAATTCCGACAACTTCAGGAGAAAAAGAGGCATTTACCTATTACAGAGATGGTGCGATTTGATTTTTTTTAATTACTCTCAGTCTTACGAGAAACACACATGATTCGTGATCTGGATAAAAAGAAAATAAAAAAAAATCTACGCTTGTTGAAGGTAAAGTTTGGAAATAGAACAATTCCTTCTATCGTGTATCATCGATTAATGCAGCTTCAGATGCTATGTTTCAATTCTCGATTCTAGCATTGAACGAAAGGTTATACTTTATATTTTAAAAGTTAAATTATTGAGCGAAAGGTTATACTTGAAGTATTTAACTGGTTGATACTTGGACTGACTAAAGTAATTATACAGTAAGATTATAAATCTGAGTCTCCTGATTTCTTGTACATTCTAAAAAGATTAGCTAAAAATAACGATCCTAAATCACTTTTATGTCAAAATAAAATCATATTAAGTTTTCTGCATGTTTTATGCATTGTAAAAACGAAATACATAAAATACCAACAATACAAAATATTTTTAATTAAAGATAGAAATCAAGACCATTAATTCCATCATCGTTGTAACGAGTATGTCAATAGTGGGGTAATTATAAAAAGAAGGTTACCAAAAAATCGTTCTTGAAGCAAGTATAGTTATAGCTAGCTTCTTTACAATGACATTAATGAATACCAAAGACCACCAAAGACCATACATATATAATTAGGGTTAAATGAAGTTCACAAGATTTCATGTGGCTAAAAAAGGTACAAATTGACTGGTTTGGTTTGTGATGTTTTTCTTTTTGAACGGCAAGGAAACACACACATACGTTCACGGGGTATCCGGGATCCAAACGGGCACCCGACTAATCCCTGTCGACTAAGACGCACCACTATGTGGCAGACCAAATTTTGGATATCACCACATACTCTTCGCGGGATTCGAACCCGGGTAGTCAGGGATACCATCCCCCAGTGGCGGACCCAGGATTTTACCCGAGCGGGTGCACCCTTAAATTGTATCAAATGTCTGCAAAGTTGTTTGATGTATTTTTCGGTTGATTTCAAGGGATTTTTTAGCCGAATTCCCCGTTTGGGGACTTTTTTAAGTTTTTTGGTTGATTTCATAGGACTTTTTAAGGTTTTTGGTTGATTTCGAGTGATTTTTAATGATTTTTGGTTGATTTCGAGTGATTTTTTTAAGGTTTTTGGTTGATTTCAATGGATTTTTTAAAGTAGTGCTCCTTTATGTAACACCCGGAATTTGCTAATGAAGATTTATGTGTTAAGCATCTCCGTATTAAGATCTTTGGTATTGGGATGAAGTGTTTCAATGGGGTAATAGGGGGTTTTGAATCGGAGGAAAACGAACGAAGAACGGAAGAAAAACGGTCGAAATATCTCCTCGGCTAGACTACCAGGGGAGACTGACATGGCAACATAGCCGACAGTATAGCCCGTGTTCGGTACATGGCGGGCGACCTTGCCCGCGATACTGCCATGGCACTATCGACCGTGGCAGTATAGCCCGTGTACAAATCTCGTTTTTTTAGCTTGGACCTACGGTACATATCAGGCGATTGTGACGGCTATGCTGCCATGTCACAATCGCAGTGGCAATATCGCCCGTGTGGTCCAGAAAGGGTTTTAAGGTGCGATTTTCAACTCAATCTCTCATTTATCAGATTTAAAATATCAATATGGGGAGAAAAACATTGAAAACGATTTTAGGGTTTCATTTTCTTCCACCTATCTCCTTCAACCTCATTCATTGCTCCATTAAGTTGAAGATTCAAGAGAGGTTCAAGTATTTAAAGCTTCAAGGGTTCATCTCTTTCACCACTTCATCTTCTTCACCATTTTAGGGAGATTTATAGGGTTTTCCTAATCTTAGCCTCGTGAGTTCATTTCTAAACCTTTACAAACCTAATACTTGTTCTAAATGCTATTGTCTACTCTTTTTAAGCTATGATTTCAAGTATTATTGCATTTAGTTAAGTTTAGGTATTTTAGGTCAAAATGAGGATTTTGGGGATTTTGATCTTGGTTATGAAATGGGTAATTTAAATGGTTTTACCTTACTTGGAAATGTTTCTAAATGAGAAAATATTTGATTATGGAATTAAAACTATTTGACCTAATTTTCGGTAAAGTTCATATTTCAAAGTGAAACATTTATATAAATGTTTTTCGGTAAATGGAAAACCATCACTATGTCTTGTTTGATGTAGTTGATTTATAGACTAGAATGTAATGAATCCATAGGCATATAAGTCGGACTTTTATCGGGATTGTTGTCCCTTTTCGGTCAACGTATAGGATCATCGAGTGCCGTACATAAATTGTATTATTGATTGACATCAATAGCCTTTGATCCTTGCGTGGGTGCTAACTAAGATCATCGAGTGCCGTACATTATTGTATTATTGGTTGTCACCAATATCCTTTGATCTTTAGCACGAGCTCTAAGACTGGAATCATCGAGAGCGGTACATTAATTGTATTATTGGTCGTTACCAATAGCCTTTGATTCCTAGGAAAAGCTCTTAACATGAATAGTGACTTATTTTACATCCGTCACTTAGAATGGTATTATCGGGTCTCCCCCGGTTACTTTCAAAAGAACCTTGCTCACCAAGAGCAAGCTTTCAGTTGAGTTAATTGAGATAAAGTCTTTCACTCTTTTAAATAAACGTTTTACGGCTTTATTCATTTAACTATTTTTGCTCACTAGGTGTAAGCCTAATACTTGTTTTTAAATGTCATATTTAGCAGGTGTTCGGGATACTGAGGCTTCTTAGTGAGGAGCAGAGTGATGTGCCAGTGAAGGCACTCTTTTTGGGATTACACCTTAGTGTGTAAATATTGGAGAAGATAGAAACACTATTTTGAGGATATTAGCGTGACACCCGAATATAATCTATGTTCCTGAATTGTATAGATTAATAGGTTGCCATTTAGTATCCTAATTGCAGATGTAATCTCCGATACTTTATCCCCATTTAGTGGGTGATTTTATATATTCCGCATTTTATTTTCAGTTTAAATTTGCTCTAATTTTTAGGGTGTTACACTTTAACCCTTGAAATATCAAAAGTTTAGCGGGTGCACCTCATGTAAAACTTACAAAACGCGATTTTTTTACCCTAGAGGAACACGGCTGAGCGGTAGCACGGGACCCCCCTCCCCATAGGATGGGTCTGCCCCTGCCATCCACTGACCCCTCCAGAATGTTACCTTACCACTAGGCTAGACATGCTCTGATGTTTGATTTGTGATGTTACGTTTTAACATATTACCTAACAATCAACAATAAGTAACTTCTTTTAAAAATGAGCATTGATGGAACCAGTGAGTCCATGATCTCTAGATAAAAATATGTTATTTCAAAAATCCGATATTTTATCCATGTCTATATTAATACACATCATTATCAGATAGAGAACAAGAACATGAATGAAATAAATTTATATTAAACAAAAAATCTGATACATCTTAATTTTATTCGTGAGTTACTCAAACATAAGATTTTAGGATAAGAGATCTTTATCCATGGTCTCCTACAAGGAAGAAGTATTTTGACACCAATTTCTTAGATATTTTTTTTAAATGCAAGTTAGTAGTTAGAAGTTAGTGATTCGGACCCACAGTGACATCCATATGGGCAGTATGCAGGACCCGAACCTTCACCTTAGGGGATAAACCCTCACTCCTCCACTATCTTTAGGAAAACCACCACTCCCAAGGCTCGAACTCGAGACCTTGAGGATTATGTAAAAACCCGGGTACCGCTAGGCTAGAGACCCTTTGGTAATTTCTTAGATGTTGGAGTTTTTGTTTAAGAAGGTTATGTAATTGATTATGCTATATGTCTTGGCCTTTTCCCCTTTCATTAAGCCTCATCTAGATAAAATGTTTTTTTTGGATAAAGTAAGCGGTGTTTGGTTGGTGGAATTCAAAGGAATTTAATGGAACTGGAATAACAAATTTCTTAAGGATGTTTGGTTTGTGGAATGAATTGATTGGTTCTACCAGATTTAACAGTCGAGGGATTTGATTATTCCTTAACATATGTGAAGAATTTGAATTTCATTTCGTGGCAAATGTAATATGATTTATAATTTTGTTTTGGAAAGACAAAAATGACCTTTGCATCCAATTTAACCACCACCCCCGACGAAAACGTATCCACCACCACCCCTGTTATCACCACCACACCACTATCTTTTGCCGTCATAGTCGCCACCCACCCCACCCCCACACCCTTTCCCACCTTACCTACCCACCACGACACCACTATTGTGTTATCACAACAATCACCCCCACCTCGACAGAATACAGATGCATATTTCTATTCTTTTGCGAGATTCCATTCCAAATCCTGTCAACCAAACGCGTTGTCAAATTCTATCAAATTACATTCCAATTCCTTCAAAGTCAAATTCCTTTAGGGGGCGTTTGGTTTTCCGGAATCCGCCGGAATCTGATGGAATTGGAATGGTCAATTCCGTTGACCGAATTCCGTTGCTATGTTTGGTTACCCACGGAATGGAATTGAAATCCAAAGATTCCATCAGATACAGATTTGATCATTCCTTCCATAAAGTGATGGAATTGAAATCCATTCCTTCCAATATTTTTAAAATGACAAAAATACCCTATTGAAAAATAAAACCCTAACCACATATTGACAAATACCCTGTTGACAAAAAACCCCATTTCTCACATACTGCTGCAAGACTTCTTCTTCTTCTTCGACTAACAAAATCTGAAACCACGTCAGATTTGGATTGAAACCACATCAGTAACGACTTCTTCTTCTTCGATGTTCATTCTCTTTGTCTGCAACTAGTGTCGTCGTCGTATTCTCTTTATCGAATGACATCAGATCTGCAACTAACATCATTTTGTTTAACATCGATCTGTTTTCGTCTCTTGATTTTGCGACTAACATCGATCTGTTTTCGTCTATTGATTATGAAATTTACATCGATGGGTTTTTCTTTTTTTCGATTATGGGTTCTCGATTTTCAATCGATTGTGGGCTTCGTTTCAATTTGCAGGAGGAAGAAACGTTGTGTATGATTGTGGGCTTCTTTTCGATTTGTAGGAGGAAGAAATGTTGTGTATGATTGTGGGCTTCGTTTCGATTTGTAGGAGGAAGAAATGTTGTCTATGGAGACAAGAAGTAAAACCGAGAGGAAGGGGATAATGAAAAAGAATGGTGAAATAATTTGTTAAAAAATTAATATAATTCAGTTACCAAAATTGAAAACAAGTTTATAAAACAATGGTATTTTTACATATATATATATATATATATATATATATTTTTTTTTTCAAATCAAATGTTAATTTTGTTATTGTTTATACTTGATATTTTTTTAATATATTATAAGAAAGGGTATTTTTGTCAATTTTCGTTATTCCATTCCAATTCCTTTGTATACCAAACAAACAAATTTTAATTTATTTGACAGATTGCATTCCATTCCTGCAAACCAAACATTTGGTCAAACCTGATAACATTCGATTCCAATTTCTTCAGGATTCCAATTTCTTTGACAGATTCCATTCCTTCAGAAAACATTCTGCGAACCAAACGCCCCCTTAGGGTCCATTTGGTTTGCAGGATTGTTTTTGAGGGATTTGGATTTCATGGAAGGATTTGGATTTTGAAGGATTTGGGTTGGAATGGATTTGAATCATAGGTGTGTTTGGTTTGTAGGATTTGGAATGGAATTGGATTCCATATTATTTACAAATAATTTATAAAAAAATTATAAAAATAATTAAATTACATTTTTATTAATCAAGTATTACAAAACAAATAATTTATAATTAAATTATAAAAATAATTAAAACACAATATTTCATACAATCCTACGAAATCCCGTGAAATCCCAAACATCTCCGAAGGATTTCAAAATCCTATGTTTGTAGGATTTCAAATGAATCCTATGATTTCAAATCCGGACAATCCCGCAAACCAAACACCAGATTGGAATGGATTTGAAATCCAAATCCCCCCAAATCCATTCCATTCCCGCAAACCAAACAGACCCTTAGTGGATTTCAATTCCATCAAATTCCATTGAACAAAACGTCCCTTTAAAGGTTGTTTACCAATATTAATCAGGTAAGCACTAACCATTTAAGAGTCGTCACCCTCACTTATCTGGTAAGTTTCTCGGTCCTTGTTATGCTCGTCCAACAGCTTGTCCGATTAACATTTGGTAAATAACTCCTAAAAATCTGATGGACAACAATGATAGGGTGACGAAGAAGCAACAATAACAACATCAAGAAGTTGCCAGAAAAAGGGTTTGATTTGAGGACGGTTGTTGATATTTCTATGCAAGGAAGATAAGAAGAAATACGCCCACCCCCTACCGATTTAATAACCTCTGCTACAAAGAAACTCATAAAACCAGCTCCATTTGGAATTCCATCAATTATTCGTCTATCAAATTTTTTTTGAGGGCATATGTGAACTTGAGCATGGAACACATGACATATGGGGCTTATTAGACATTTTGGTATCAATTGAGTCACAAACAAATGGTGATATATGACTTGAAAGTCATCAATTCACTAACAACATCCTTAACATATTCTTCAAAAAAAAAAAAAAAAAATCTAATATAAGAGCATCTCCAACAACATCTTTATAATAAAGAAAATGAGAATTTTGAAGATTTTGGGTTAAAAATGTGCTCCAACAGCATCTCTAAAAGCTTCTCCAAAATGAAGAAAGTATGAGCGATAAGACATTTTTCTCCATATTTGAAGATTATCTCAAAAATGATTATCATGTAAGAGAAAATATTATTTTATTTATACTCCCACCTTTCTACCAATAACATAAAAGTTAGTTTAAAAGTTTGTTAAGACATTGAATATTTTAATATTTTAATAATTGTTGGATTCTCCAAAATAGAGATGCTGTTGGAAATAAATGTATTTTTTAGAGATTTTCACTTTTGTTTCTCTATTTTGGAAAAAATTTAGAGATGCTGTTGAAGATGCTCTAAAGAATTAAAATTCAAAATCTTCAAAAAAAAAATTATATTCAACTATAATAATTTCTCTATTTTAAAGATTACAAAATTAATTACATTATTAGAATACTTAATACATTAAATAAATTATTATTTATCTATCCTAAACATTTAATTTTAATAAATGTTACTGATTGAAATAATAATAAAAAATCTTCTCATATTAAAATCATCTTAATCCAAACACCTCTTAATTAGAAAAAAAGAAAACAACCTTTTTGCGAACTAAATCTTACCATTTACAAAAAGGGAAATATGGCTTATTATTATTTAAAATCATAAATATACTTAATCTTTTACATTCTATTTGTTTCCTTGCACTATAACACAAAGGATATATTCATAAGAACAACCATTTTACTATTTACTTGCATCCCATTCTTACATCTTATTTTCAAATGAAATATATTAGGTGAGTTTGATTTGATTTTTACTATCATATTATTCACTAATAATCAAATTTTCCATAAAAAATAGGGAAAAATCCAAAAAACCCAATGGGTCTTTTGATTTTAAACAATTAAGTATTGTATGATATTTTTGAACGAATAAATCACTATATTTCCAAAACTTAGTAAATAAGATATTTTTGACATATTGTATAAATCATTAGATATTTTTGACATATAGTATAAAACTGCTTAATATGGTATAATCATAAGAAAAATTTAAAAAAAATAAAACTACCTATCATATTTTAAACGATTAAATCTTTTATTCTATTTTTTTAAATCGATTAAATAGTTTAAATTAATGGAAAAGAAATGAAAAACAAAAATTCAGGAAGATTCTAACAACTTTCTTCGTGTTGACCTTTTGAAGTCATATTCACACAAAGCATACAAATTTTGAAATTAAATCAAACCACTTGAATAATATTTGTACCACGTTACCCTCCAAGGAGATTCGGGGAAATATTCAAAAAAAAAAAAAAAAAAAAAAAAACTCTGTTAATCATTTATCTAGACAATATTTATTGTGTATACAAATAATTAAAGTTGTTTTTTGGTTTTTATGCACATGTGCCTGACAGACAAATTGCTTACGAATTAGTTGTATGTACATGTACATACAGTCTAAGTAAATAACTATCAAGGTGTTTCTTAGTTTTTCATTTTTTTTACGGTTTTCCCCTGAAGTAATAAAGTTTCTAAAGATATGCAGACTTTAGAGTTAGCTAAAATATCAGTAAAATTTTAACTTTTGGAGCTTCATTCGAAAAGTCACCGGATTGAGTCCCTCTAAAGCCATCAAACATTTTTCCAATTGACCCAACTACATCATTAACAAAAAAAAAGGTCCAAATCTAGCAAACGTGGGACTCCAACAATCACGATGATCAAATATTTATCCCATCTCTTCTCTCCGTTTCACAAACTCTGGAACAAGTGACAATCATAGTGAAGTGTAGGGATGATACTTCGGTCCAATACTATAAAGAAAAACAACAATGCTTCGTTCAACTTGGAAACATAATACCCGTTAACCATACGGGTCGACAATAAAGTCTACGCTCTGGGGCTACATAGCTCGTCATTTTAAGTCTCCTCAAGGCCACCGCAGACTTTCATGCTGGTTTTCTTCAGGATTAATCGAGGTGTACAGAAGCTGACCCAGACACCCACGGTTACAGAAAAGAAAATACCCGTTTAAAAAGTGAACAAGAAAACCAGTGACTAACAAAATCTATAGTTGATCAACGGTCATTAGACAGAGGGAGAACATCGTGGTGGAAGTTTTTTTTGAGTTTATATGAGCTATTCGATCGCGGTGGTGCTTCTCTTCCTCCTCTTTTGTCAAACACATATGTACACTAATTTTCATCTCCTATAGGCTACTACTATGTAAAAGATAGTAAAAAGGAGGGCAAAGGATGTGGTGGGAATTCTATCATCTCATAGTTGTAGTAAATGATATATACAAAGTTTGAACAAGCCTAGTTGCCATTCGGTGTTTCGGGTTCGTCCTGTCGATCAAACATCAGCCAACAATTACACAAAATATATAGGAAATAAGGGTTAGGTTCAGAGGAAAACCTCAACAAAGGGAAAAACTGAAGAACACCCTGGGAGCCCTCCATCTGGACGGTATGCATTTATGTAACATGCATTTGTGCATAGAAAAAAATCAACTTCAATCACTTGTATGCATTTATGCATATTGTCCAGATGAAGGGCCTAGGGAGTTATTAATTTTTTTTTTTGAGGTTTCCCCCCTGAACCTCCCTCTAGGAAACAAATATTTGTTTGTTTGAGAATATATGGAACCCTGTAAGCCATTAAGGAGAGAGGGGAGGTTCCAACACTTATTAGAAAAGAAATGATTCAAATCTAACTGCTATATGACTCCAACAGAACGTACTGGAACTTTTATCTCATGTTTCAATAAGCTTTTGCTCATTGGTCCTACCTTTGAGCCAAATACTAATAATTTGTGTAAAAGAAGTTTTATATGCAAAATGTATCAAAATACAATGGATAATGACGTTTTTCTTAATTAGTGTAATAACCGTTCAATTCTTCCTATTTCGTACTCATTCATTCTAATAAACGAATTATAATTTTCAACCTACAATCAATTTTGATGTGTAATTTTTCCATGTAACTAAAAAGTATAATATAATTTGACAACTTGGCATCTACATCAATAATAATTATAAAATCCACCATTTACCGATCAAATTAGGTATAAAATAGAAAGAATTGACCGTATGTTACACTAACCGAAGTCAAAATACCATCATTACACTATATAGAAATTAAGACAAACTCCGTTGTATTTTTGACCTATAAAAGTCATATTTATTTAATTTTCCAATCATTTTTTACCCACCTTCAACTAAAAATGAAAGTGGACATAACAGATTTTCTAACGTAAAAAGATGGTTCTATTCATCAAAAGCAAATGCATCTAAAACTGTTGCTTTTTAGCAACAAAGAAAAACCCCTAGATAAAAGAGGACCAAATATAAATTTAATGGTTACTTTTTAGAGAAATTTATTCAAATAGCCATTCTAAGATATTTATAGCCTATTTCTCCCAAGTTTCACACAAATAGCCCTCATGTTTGCAATTGCAAAGGGGTGAAAATGTAAAAAAAAGGAAATTTCTGAACTAGGGTCGCAATTTAAGAGACCAAAAATGTAAATTTTTGTATAGGATCGCAATATTGCCATTAATAACTGCAAATGTAAATCCAAAATTTACAATTTTCGTCCCTGAAATTGCGACCCTAGTTCAGAAATTTCAATTCTTTTTTTTACATTTTCACCCCTTCGCAATTTCGAACCTAAGGGCTATTTGGGTAAAACTTGGGAAAAATGGGCTAGGAGGTAAAACCACTTTTCCAAAATGGCTATTTGAATAAATTTCCCTTATTTTTACTCGATCGCAAAGGCATTACACAATCATCAAGTATTTTTTTTTCGAGTGCTCAAGTGATCAAATCACTCTTTTTTGCCTAAATAAATTAGGAGTGGTGGAAATAACTTATTTTAATCAATAATCAAAGGGTCAAAGTCGAACAAATATTTCCTAAAAGAAAACTATCTCCATTCAGAAAAAAGAACCCACATTTGAACATTTTAAATTGGCAGAAAGAGTAACAGTTTTTTGTTACCTGAATTTCATGGAGTAACCCTTCAAGTTGGACTCTGATTTCAGAAAAGGGAAGGCGGTTAGCAGGATCCGACTCCCAACATTTCTGCATCAACTCCAACAGCTTCGGGTGTGTATTCGTGGGAACCTCTGGCCGAAGCCCCTGCAAATATTTATCAACACATGATTATATCATATAAATAATGTTATCATTAATCACCAAGGGTTGGGTTCTGGTGAAAAGGAGAGTTACAGTGAGAAGCGGAACAAGAGATCTCTACCCTTGGATGTACATTAGGATGAGATGCACCGGATAAACTCCTTTCTGAGGCGCATTTCATGGATGGGTATGAGATTAAAAATGATCAATGGTTCAGATCTCTTCTTACCTTAACTCTCTTTCTCACACGATCCTAAGCCTAATCGCCAAGGGTTGGGTTCCGGTGAGAAGTGTTATATATTATATGGTGAGAAGTGTGAGAAGTGGTTATTCACCGTTGGATGAGAAATGGATACACGTTAGGATGAGATGCATTGGATCAATTATCTTATAAAGCGCAATTCATAGGAGGGCATGAGATTAAAAGTGATCAATGGTTCAGATCCACTTCTCATGCTTCTCACCATTAACTCAACTTCTCACACGATCCTACGCCTAATCACCAATACCAATATATTTACTAAACACTGCTTTATTTGTAGCCTATAGCTCTATGGGGTTGGGTTCCGTTAAGAAGGAGAGTTAAGGTGAGAAGCGTAAGAAGAGATCTCCACCTTTCGATGCACATTAGGATGAGAGGCACCGAGATGAGGTGCACTGAGATGCACCGGATCAACTCCCTTATAAAGCGCAATTCATGGATGGGTATGAGATTAAAAATGATCAATGGTTCAGATCTCTTCTTATGCTTCTCACACGATCCTAAGCCTAGATCTATGATACTCTAATGACTTGTAAATTAAAATAAATATATAGCACAGAAGATCAAAGGTGAGGAGTGTGAGCTTTGCCGCATATATTATATTACATACTTTTAAAAAGATGTAATTTATTTGTCCAATGTGTTGGAATTAGATCACATGTCCCAATGAATAAAGTTGCAATCCTAAAGTAGTAGCAACGATGAAAAAACTCACCGATTTATGCGTTTCCACCACATGGTGTATGTCCACAAACAAAAATGACGAAACTTTTTGAAATCATAATTCGTGATGCTAAAGAAATTGTAAGTGGCTGTTTGGCAGTTGCCGAATGATTTGATGCAGAATGATTAAGTGGTCAGAATGATCAACAGTCTCTTATTATATAATGTAAAATGAAATATAATTGTTTGGTAATTATTCAGCATGTAATAAGGGCTCTTAATGGTTAAGGGAGGTTCAGGATACAAAATGATTCAAAGGGTTTTGGAATCATTAAGAGCCAGACTTATTTTTTGCCAAATAGGATTCACCTCTTAGCGATTCAGAGGCTGCCTCTTAACGGAACTGTTAAGAAGCAAACAAACAGCCTCATAATTGGCTTGTTAATTATTCTCATATTCCATGAAAACGTCATGCAAAACAAACTCCAGAAACTATCACCAATTAAGGTTAAATTAAATGGAAATTTTAACCTTTGTCAAGCTTATGTTTCCCGTATAATTGTAAAAAATTAAGAACATATAGCAATTGTTTTTAAAAGAAAGAATAAAAAAGTGCCATTATTGTTAAATAATTGAAGGATCAAAGATAGATATGGAAAAAGTGTTGAACCTGTCTTACTCCCAAGGCTGCTTGCAATGGCGTCATGTTCTCATAAGGTATCTACAAGTAACCTCATATATTAGTTAATTCTGTATATATAAGAATAATTATTGGCTTATCAAAACATCAGAAAATAGATATCAAAATTGTGTATTACCTTGGCTGTCAGTAGTTCCCATAAAACAATTGCAAAACTGAAAACATCGGCCTTTTGATCATATGGTTGATGATTTATAACCTACAAACCAAGATAATCTATAGGAGCAACTGTAGAATGAAATATAGATATAGAGGACTTTTATTATGCAACCCATTGCAATCGTACAACCTTTACAACCAAATCATGACCGTCCATTTGATCATCAACGATTATCATTTAATCACTTGTAACTACCATTAATTAAAAAAATTAAAAATTAAAATATAAAATAAAAAATAACATGGATGGTGGATGAGTGGGTTGTAGGATTGCAATAGGTTGTATTTGAACACCCCTCTGTAGTTATAAGCACCATCAATCTTCCTGATAAATTTAATGGGTCCACAACTTCCCAAAAATGATGATGAAATAACAGAAAGTTAGGTGGCGTTTGGTTCGCAGAATGTTTTTGTATAGAATGGAATCTGTCAAAAGGAATTGGACTTTGAAGGAATTGGAATGAAATGTTGTCAGGTTTGACCACCTGTTTGATTGGCAGAATTGGAATGGAATGTGTTAAAGGAATTGGAATATGTCTGTTTGGTTCACAAAATGTAGCTTTGTAATTGGAATGAAATGCTGGTAAATGACCAAAATATCCTTTTTGATAATTTTATTTTTAAACTAAAAATAATTTAATAAAATAATTATTAAATACTTTAATTTTTTTTAAACTACAAATACTTTAATAAAATAATCATTAAATACTTTAATAAAATAATCATTAAACAAGTTTTTAAATTGGAATGAAATATTGCTAAATGACCAAAATACCCTTTTTTGAATAAACATAGTTAAAAAAATCGACAAAAAAGTGTGATTAATGTGAATTAACAATTTTTCCTCATAAAAACCAAGTGGGAATAGCTCAATTGTATAAAAGAAAAAAAATATAATAATTTGTAATGCAAAAAGAAATGCTCTAAGAACATCTCAAACAAGAGGTAAATCAAAATGCATAGTAGGATGCGGATTCGGAGAAATGGGAATAAAGAAAACAAGTGGTTGATTGTCTAACCACCGGAGGGAGGTTCAAGGGAAAACACTAAAAAAAAAAACCGAAGAACACCCTGGGAGCCCTCCATCTCGAGTTCTGGATGGTATGCACTTGAAGTTGTTTTTTTTTTCTATGCACCAATGCTTCTATAATTACATATGCATGCATAGGATCGTGTGAGAAGGAGAGTTAAGATAAGAAGCGTAAGAAGAGATCTGAACCCTTGATCGCTTTTAATCTCATAACCACCCATGAATTGCGCCTTAGAAGGGAGTTGATCCGGTGCATCTCAGTGCACCTCATCTCGGTACATCTCATCCTAATGTGCATCCAAGGGTGGAGATCCCTTCTGACGCTTCTCACCTTAACTTTCCTTCTCACCGGAACCCAACCCTACATATGCATTAGTGCATATGCCCAAATGCATGTTACAAATTACCAGTATGCATTAGTGCATACCGTCCAGATGGAGGGATCCCAGGGTGTTCTTCAGTTTACTCTTTTTTTGGCGTTTTCCCTTGAACCTGGATACTAACTTTAAAAACGCCAATTATACATGCAAAAAATATTCTAACTAGCAATGTTGAACTTTCTTCGGTAGCTTTTAACCAAAGTCAAAGCTTAAAACTCAACTAGCTCATATGGCATTTAAACCACGATTGACTTCAATAACCACCATACTTAACTCTTGGTTTCAAAATAAGCATTATGCTTTCAAATATCTAAAAGAACACTATATTGGAAAATAGTTAAACATATTTAACCAATTCGTTCGCTTCTCATTCTTTAAAGAAGCTCTTTCAAGGTGAAGGTTGAATCTTACTTATCAGAGCTTATATATATATATATATATAGGGTCAGGTTCAAGGGAAAACGCCAAAAAAAGAGAAAACTGAAGAACATACTGTGAGCCTTCCATCTGGAGTCTGGACGGTATGCACTAATGCATACCGGTAATTTGTAACATGCATTTGTGAATATGCATCAATGCATATGTAATGATAGAAGCATTGGTGCATAGGAACAAAAAACGCTTGTATACATTAGTGCATACCGTCCGGATGGAGGGCTCCCAGAGTGTTCTTCAGTTTTCTCTTTTCTTAGTGTTTTTCCTTGAACCTCCCCCTCTCTCTCTATATATATATTATATATATATATATATATAAAAGAAATTAACAAGATCAAGAAAGACAGACCTCAGGAGCCATCCATCTATATGTTCCAGTCTCTGCCGTCATAACTCCCCCTTGATTCAGAAATCGAGCCACCCCAAAATCTGCCACCTTCACAACCTAAAATATTTATAAAAAAATTAACACACTGCAGGAAGCCAAGTGCAATGCATTAACAATAAAAAATAAATAACAAAGGTCAATATATAAGCATCCTTAAAAGAACCCCAAGAGATGGAAGGGATAAAAACCAGAATTGAGAGAGATATAATAGCAAGATTCCCATTTATCAGACATTTCAGATAAGAGAATTTGATATGTAAATAATTTGCCAATGTGGAAAAGAAATACGTAAGGCACCATAAATAAGGAGAGGAGAATTTGATTGAATGAGAACCTACGAAATAAAAAAACTATAATACTGAACAAATATTTATATATATATATATATTCATGTAAGTGATTACAAATGAAACCCAAACAAAACCAAGAAATGAAGAAATTCCCAAATTTAAGTGTCATTTCAATTGTGGACACTTAAATTGGGATGGAGGGAGATATATAAATAGTGGGTTTTTTCCCTGATTAATATACGAAAAACAAATCCTCTCTCCTCCCTATTTTTTTTTTCTCACTACATGACAATAGTTTTAGATAGTAAGTATACTAGTTTCTAAGAATTAAAATATAAGTTTTAAATTGAAAGACTTACATTTTGACTGTCCATAAGCAAATTTGCAGTCTTCAGATCTCTGTGTATTATGTTGCTTTTGTGCAAGTAATCCATTCCTTTGCAGACATCTATAGCAAACTTAAGTAACTGGGGAAGCATTAAGATGTTGTGGTTCTTATGCAAATATTCATAAAGGCTTCCTCCAGGCATGTATTCTGCAAGTAGTACAAGAAGCAATCATGTTCTCATAAAGTGAGCTCTGAATGGTTTGGTGCAGAATGATTAAGTGGTCAAGAATGATTAAGAGACTTTTATGATATAGTGCAACATGAAATATAATTGTTTGGTAATTGTTCTAAATGAAATCAGGGCTCTGAATAGTTAAGGGAGGTCCATGATACAAAATGATTATTTGCCAAACATGATTCACCTCTTAACGATTCAGAGACTGCCTCTTAGTGGAACTGTTAAGAGGTAAACAAACAGCCCCTACATATCTTTTATAATAATTCCACTAGCTGAGAAATTTGCTTATTGTGCACATATAGAACCTAGAGCATAAACTAAAATTACAAACTAATTGTGTGTTTGTGCGTGTGAAAGAGACATGAGTAGAATGTAACACCATGTAAAACTGGAAAAAGTCCTGTTTAGGGGCGGAGCCAGGATATTAATCTAGAAGGAGCCTAAATATTGTAAGAAAATTCATGATTTCGTGGATGTTTTTGTTATATACTTGTTAAAAGACAATAGTTATTAGAAAAGAGTCAGAGATGCAAAGTTGAGCTAAATAATATATACATAACTATGTCTATATTAACATAAACACAAAATGTGGCTATAATGAATAATTAAGTACGTAATCAATAAAGATCCTTTGAATATACATGAAAATTATCATAGAAACTTTGTTTATTCAATAGAAGTTTATGTTCATTTATCCAAACGAAAACAATAAAATAAACATAAAGTTTGAAGCAATGTATTATATAAAAAATAATTAAATGACATTAGTTAAATGAACAAGGAAATGAAATAAGCAAAATAATAAAATACCTAATTACACTATATTATCAATGTTTGATTGGTATATAGTAATTAACATAATTAAATTGTAATAAACAATTATTTAATATTTATATTGATTGAATTGATAAATAAAGCCGAACATATTTCAATGTAAATATAAATTATTTAAAAAAGTAGTATAATTATTTTATATAAAAATGGATGTTGAGGGTGGGCATGGGCACCCCCTGGACCCTTAGTGGCTCCCCCCCATGCAGTCCTGTTAGCAAAATCTATTTAGCAAAGAAGAGCGAAGAAGAAAGAACAACAATATAAAAAAAAGATACTACTAAGTGAACCTTAAATCTAGCACCACATCATTCTCTCTTTAATTAATTAATAATTAGATGGTTATATCTACTACACATCACACCAACATATTTTGCCCTTAAGTCTTCTACATTCATGTTTGGCAAATACATTTTGAAGAAAGCCAATTACAAAATTTATCAATCAAACGAATCAATAAATCACCTTAAGTTATACTTGAAGCAAAAAGAAATTAATCATATATTCAACATCTTTCACATGCTACGTGCCCTCCAATTAGTTAATCTCATCATGTATCTATTATATTAGGCCGGTACATGCCCTCCAAGTCCAACTAGTTAATCTCATTATTAATTAATAGGATCAATATGACACAAGATAAATTAATAAGCTCAATAAGAAAAAACATAAAGACAACGCTATGAGAAAATATGGCCGACAAGAAGCATGACCCATAAACATAATTACTTTTGCCAATATAGCATACTATTGCAATAGAAATATTCAGTACTGACTGTATCAAAGATTAGCTAAAGTTAAGTAACTACAACTATCTAACTAATCAAACAATCCAAATATATATATATATGATGGAAGTGAAAGAGTTGATGAAGTTTTCTACCTGTTATTATGCACAAAGGAGGTTGCTTTGTGCACGCACCAATAAAACGAACAATATTGCTATGCTGAACCTCCCTGCCAAGACACACACATAATGCTTATTATGACAGTGATATATCCAGTAGGGATGATACCCTGCTAAGGAAAACTCATTAGTTGATCAAGCAGGGGTGGGACACTGGGACTTGGCTACCTAAGAGGAGAAAGTTTACACATTTTACCCGACAATATTCAGCAAAGAACAAGAAAACAACCAAATATGCAGGTGACTAGGATAGCCATCTTGACTACCACACTAGCAACAAACTTTTTCGAAGATACAGACACATAAAAGCAACAAACAAACTATGGATATGCAGCCATCAAATATGGGTGTCATTCAAAAACCAAGGAAGAATTAAAATAAGACAGAAATACAGCCAACAAATAAATAAGGAAAATTATAGTTGCAACAGGTGGAAACAGAGGACTAGCAGGCAAAAACACATCCGAACTACAAAAATTTCCAGCCAAAACCACACCACCTACTGATAAAATACCAGTGTTGCTGTCCACACCAGCACAACCACTTATCCAATATCACATGAATAGCACTATGATGGAATTTCAATGCCACCTGATGGCAATTAGATACCATCTGCAAGTCATTTAAAAAAAAACCCATCAACTGGTAGGTATCAAAAAACCCGAAAAAAGCAAGAAAAAAATAGGGGTGTCAAATTTGTACCAAGAAAAACCATGCAATTCCCATACCAGCCGTACCAATTTTAATTGGTATTTGGTATCAATCTAACTGGTTGGTACTTGGTAGTACGATACCAACTATCTAAACTTGGATGGTACGTGGTATTAGAAGTCATGTACCACGGTAATACGTACCATATCAACTTATTTTTTTTAATTATTTATTAATTAAAATTTAATCAATAATACAACATATTTTGATTTTTAAAAAATTTAATTATCTTATTTTCAATTTTGATAAATCATAATATGGATTGGATATACAGAACTTGATTGGATTCATTTGCCCAACCGAAAAAAGTTGGTACCAAGTATAGTTGGTTGGTACATGACATAAAATTTTACGTACCAATTACAATTGGGGGTTGGGTTCCGGTGAGAAGGAGAGTTAACGTGAGAAAGCGTAAGAAGGGATCTCCATCCTTGGATGCACATTAGGATGAGGTGCACAGTGATGCACCGGATCAACTCCCTTCTAAAGGGTAATTCATGGATGAGTATGAGATTAAAAGTAATCAATGGTTCAGATCTCTTCTTACGCTTCTCACCTTAACTCTTCTTCTCACATGATCCTATGCCTTACAGTTGGTTGGTACATGGTATACGAAAATAAATAATAATACCGTACCATGTTCACCCCTAAGAAAAACAAAGACGAGATCCAAAACCATCATATCAAGATACTAAAGGCCACCAGCAGATGGTCATGAGGGCATGAAGACAGAGCTCCTAATGCTCACATTTTTCAATGAATTGTTCGCATAATTTTTTTATGAGCCATATTTCCCATACGTTTACCATTTTTTTACGAGAAATTAGTCTATGGAACAAAAACACAATATACTTCCATCTAATAACTCCCCAGGAGAGATGTGCATGATAGTGCAAAAGTGTGTGTGTGTGTGATGATGAAAATGGAGGATTATGGGAATCAAAGAAGGTTCATTCAAAGTCAAAAAAAGGTCCTAAAAAACCGAATTTCAACAAAAGCTGAAGACTCATGAGCAATATAAAATACAAACAGCCCCTTTCAAAGCTGTTAAGCAGTACATGTGTAAATAAATGATGAGAATGGTCTAGTTAGTTACCTGAGCATGGCTACTTCATGAGCAAATTCATCCTCCAATGATTCATTTAGATGTTCAGATCTAAGTATCTTGACAGCAACTTCCTGACCAAGGTACTCACCACGGTATCTTTCCAACAACATAATAATTATATAAAGCTATATCAAGATACTGACATAAATGTAGGCATAGGATCGTGTGAGAAGTAGAGTTGAGGTGAGAAGCGTAAGAAGAGATTTGAGCCATTGATCACTTTTAATCTCATACCCATCCATGAATTGTGCCTTAGAAGAGAGTTGATTCGGTGCATGTCAGTGCACCTCATCTCGGTGCATCTCATCCTAATGTGCATCCAAGGGTGGAGATCCCTTCTTACACTTCTCACCATAACTCTCCTTCTCACCGGAACCCAACCCCAGAAATGTAATGACAACTAGCAGCAATATGAAAACTGTATCCACATACAAATCTCCACAAGATCCAGATGCAAGTCTTTCACCGATCTTCAATAATCTTCTATCTATTTCTGCATCTATAAAATCAACTGGAATGGCTAATGCTTTCTCTACAGCTGATATAGAATGTGAAGAACCAGACCATGAACCCTACAAGGTAGAGAGAATTGCTAGAAAATATATACATCAAAATAGTTGAAATGCCATAAAGGATATATGCTTCTCAAAAAGAAACAGAAAGAAAAGTTTCAATGACATCAAACATTTCAGGGGTTGTTTGGCAGTTGCTGAATGGTTTGGTGCAGAATGAAAGAGGCTCTTATGATATAATGCAAACTGAAATATAATTGTTTGGTAATTGTTCATGATGTAATTAAGGCTCTTAATGGTTAAAGGAGGTCCAAGATACAAGATGATTAAGAGAGTTATGGAACCATTAAGAGGCAGACTTCTTTTTTGCCAAACATGAATCACCTCTTAACGATTAAGAGATTGCCTCTTAATGGAACTGTTAAGAGGTAAACAAACAGCCCCTCAGTCTGCTAACGTTTGACTTATAGAGCCTCAAAGTACAAGGAGACGACTAAGTATAATCAATGAACGTAAACTCGACTCCTGAATAGCAATACAGAAGTAAAACAGAAATATTTGAAGATGTATATAAAGAAGTAATCAAGATGCCTACAAGCAAATATGTTGAAAGGTTGGGAAGTTTCACAAAATTAACTTTAGGAAGATATAGTATGTAATTTGGGTTCTACAATAAATGGTTGAGAAGATCTTTAGAGTATGGAGAAGCTAGATTGGGATATTATTGCTTGTTTCCTGAATCAGCAGAACATGGAGTCAATTCTCAATATGAAGGTCATTCCTATTAAATACTAAAAGGGGAAGCATTCTGCATTCTAAATAATGGCAAATAAGTTCAAGTATAACAATATTGGGCATGAAAACATTACTACTATAATAGATTAAGGTCCAATAATTACCACTTCTAATTCAGTGGTGAATAAATAGTTTACAAAAGAATTGATAATTGTGAAACAAATACAAAGTTCAGTTGCCATTTTCAACACTTACATCGTTCTAGTGTGCCTTATTATTTAATGTAATAAATTATCTCGGGTCCAAGGCCCATTTGTACTGATATATGATGGTTCATTTAATGAAATATTACACTTCTCACAAAATACCCCTTTACGAGTTACCAAAACTAAAACCATGGAAAGGTGTCGCATATTGGTGGACCAACGAAAGGCGGAGGGATTCCATGCCTATACAAGGGGTCCAAGGCTTTGGTTTCAAAGCATACGAATAATATATACTTATATATATATATATATTTTATTCTTCTTTTCTTGTTCTGTCGTTTGAGTGTAGAAAGGTGCGAGTTAAATCCATGAAAGCGTGGTTATAACTTTGGCTTGTGGCAAATTCAAGTCAAGTATGTGGTTGTACAATCTGGGTTATACAAGTCATTGAGGGGGAGACCGAGGTCTAGCAGTGATTCAAGTAGGTCCAATAAGAACTATGACGAAAGGAATGGTTTGGATTTGAAAGCGGCAGTATTGGTTTGTGTCTAGCAAAAAATGTTCTTGCAAATGTGTATGAGATATCAATGTTTGTGTTGTAACAACCCGAAATTTAGAAAATACCAAATAATAAAAACAAAGTGCCATATAAAACAAGACATGTAGAAAATACCCAAAAATAAGAGATGTTGGTTTGATCACTGAAACATCTTTTATGCATTTTTTATGGTGAATAGAGCATGTTAAAAATTCATTGCAACAAATCATTGAAGATTATAGAAAGAATCAAATAAGTAGATTTTTATATTGTGGCTATTAGACGAATTTTAGACACTTTTCATGTGTCGTAGTTACGAAGATTTTGGCAGATGTATCAACAAAAGTGTCGCTTCGAGCTATAAAAGTAGACACTAAATCAAGAATACTCAATGCTATCTAAGAAAAGACAAATTCTGAGGACGAAATTTACATAAGGTGGGAAGGATTTGTAACACCCCAAAATGTAGAAAATACCTAATAAAGTAATAATAAAAACAAATTGAATTGAAATTAGAGAAACAAGTCCCAAACTTCAGGGACCTGTTATGTAAATTGTATAATAATAAAAAAGAGATGATATGTGTTCTTCCAAATGATACATGGCTTCAAATCAAACTTTGATATGCATAAGGATGAAGTCATCTATTATGTATACTTAATATCCTCACTGAACTGAACTATGGGAATGAAACTTCAGTGAACATTTAATTTTAGGCCAAGAGATTCATAGACGAACGGGTTTAAAGCCAATTTGGATAGGTTAAATGGTTTTGTTCGGTTTTGAATTCCTAAGATGATGGTATTAAGTTTTGCAGATTTATAGCATCATTTGAATAAATAATTTTGAGTGTAAGTGTTGAACAAATCGAATACCAAAAACCCTATATGGTGAAAATCACCGTTGATCACAATAAGCACATAGAGTAGTTACAAGAAAAACAGTAAAAAAGTACAACTATATATGCTGAAAACCATTGAAATAAGATATGAAGTACCTCGCTTCTAGAAATTGCTTTCTCCATTGCTTCATGCAAAGCCTCTGTTTCCTGACAACAACAGTTACCCAAAAACATTCCCAAATTAGAAACATTAGAGCTCAGCATAGATGGTTGTCATAAATTGAATAACATATGCTCCTGTCCCAAGACACATTTTCCTAAGACATGTAAAAGTTGGCAGATCAAACTGAGAATATGTGGAACCCCTTTTGAGCATCTGCAATGCTCAAGTTTTAGAAGACATTTTACTTTTGCCATATCAGTTTTCTACTAACTTTTATTAACAAAAACCTATCTTACAAACTTTCTTCAGTGTAAAAAGCTTTCAGAAAGCTTTTTCATCATTTAACATTCTTCATCTATCCTCGTTTATTTGAAATGTTTTATATAAAGACCCCTCATTCATTTAATTTTTCCTTAAACCCACATCATATTTTTCAACAAACATAATTTAATTCAAATTAAAATTCAAAATTTCAAATATTTAAAAGCAATACAATACACATTATTCAACAAAATAGGTATAAACCTAATAATACCGGCATTTCGCTTAATTTTCATCATAAAATATTTTATGATACGCTAGTTTTTCGTTTGTCATGTCTTGCGTACTCTGCGATGAATAATATAAATATTGTATAATATTTCATATTTTCCAATTTTTACCATTCGATACTGGTGTTCAGTTTAATCGTCTCGAAGAGGGCTTTCTAATGATGTATTTTGTTATAAAAATGTTCCCTTTTAACTTGAATATTTAATATATCAGATTAATTAAACTAAAATGATAAATACTAAAAAGAGAAAATATGATGGTATGAGGGGGGTAATATGAAAATTAAATGACTTGATGAAAGACTTGGTGGATTACAAGCTTTTAATGAAAAAGCTTTCCATCAAGTGTTTACTCCAATTCATAAACCCATCTCAATGACTCTATGTAAACTTGCGTGCGTTGGAGATGCTCTTAGATTACTCTCCAAAAGAGCCTTTGAAGAGAAAAGGGAGGGGGGGACATATATTGGAGAGAAAAGGTCCAAGTCTAACTGTCTAAGCGATGTGGGGCCCCCCCCCCCCCCCGCGCTGAGGCTAGACAAGCACAAATTGTCAAGAGGGGGCTAGACTGGTGAGGTGCTAGGCAAGTATTGACATCCATTGCTATCTATTAAGCTTGTTGCTCCCTTATTGCTTGCAAAAAGACAGAATAATAACAATATGGCACCAAATAAGACAGGCCCATGGCAAGTAACAAGTGATGATCAAAAGAATAAAGAATTTAGAAACAAGTCATTATTAGTATTATGATGCCACAAAAGAACTAGAAGTACCTGAAAAGGCCATCCATCCACCACAAATACATCTAAAGAATAGCCATCGGTAGTTGAAAACACATGTGCTTCACGGATGTTGAGTTCTATGTCAGAAAGCAAAGCTGAAAGCTAGGAGAGAAAAAAGACAGGTCAGGATCGTGATCTAAAATATTGCAAGAAAAAGGATTCTTAATACCATGCCTAAAATGCAATTTAATATCAAAATTAATTACTGGAAAATACCATGAATACCCATTAACATTGGCACAAATACCATTATTAGATAAACAGCATGTTAACTGCTTTCATGTAGGTCTCCTCCCATAACCCTCAAACTCATAATTAGATAAAGAATAATAGGGATACAGACCATGTCCTCATCAAGACGGTAACAATGACATCGCATTTTAATATGGCTAAAACATGTTCAATACCAAAACAGACACAACATCAATAATGGAAACATTTAATTAACTAGATTTTTCTTCAAACTCTTCCAGAAAGACCTCAAGGGTAAAGATATTTGTCTTTGTTATTTGGAGATATCTGGGAATCAAAAAAAGCGAACTCTGAATTGAGTAGGAGACCCTTTTTCATCAGCAATTCAACTTCCAAGGCAGAAATGAATCAAATGCCAAACTAAAACCATGGAATATAACATCATGACTCATGACATAGTCCAGAAATTTGTTGGTGATTTTAGTGTCACCGGTACATTTAAGTGTAATTGGAAATAACATGATGTTTAATATGGGTTTTTATTGTGATCTAATACGAGTCAGGTGGTGCGGAGTGCAAGCTTGTTATAAGGCGAGTATGAACCCAATAACGACGAAATGGCGGGGGTCAAGGGAGCCGTGCCCCCTTGCGGGGTCCAAGGGGCAGAGGCTCTGTATGGTCTGACCGGAGACTCTGGTTTGTTCCTCGAGACTTAAGAGTTTTCTGGGGAAGGACCAGAGGTCTGCATGAAGGACCAGAGCTCTGCATGGTCGATTCTGATCTAGTCTCTCTGAACGGTTACTGTACATTAATGGTGCAGTTATTGAGCAGTTACTGGAAATTGTGTAACTGACCACTCCTCCTAAAATTCAGCCATGATTGCCATTTCAGTTACGTTATTAGTGAGCATGAATAAGAATTTATACTCACGATTTTAGATACGGTTTTTTGAACAATCCTAAATTACTCTCCAGATAATTGCTTTTGTTTTTGTGCCTAAGAAAACGAAAGTTTTCTTGAGTCTTATCCCAAATTGAATTTCGTGAACCCAGGCATAGGGTCGAAATATCAATACGGAAAGTGTCTTTCCCGATTCTCAAGCTATCCAGAACTGATCAATTTACCCTATTCTACCACCCGTTCTTACAAAATTTTGATCAAGCAAAGACATAAAATGCTCATATACGGAAATACCAATGCAGTGGCAAAAGTTAATAAGGAAAAAACATATAGTCCAACCAGATACCTACCTGACTGAGGAGCTTAGGCTTGTCAATAGCAGAAAATATCACTTCATGAATTGGCACATCTGGAACATCCGCTCTGCACATACTCAGGACATGGTAATTTATTCCTCATATAAAGAAACATCTATAATCTAACAATAACAAAAAATAAAAAAGGAAACACATATGTTGGCAGATAAGATTAAAGCACTGTAGTCACAAATGTTAACTATTTCAGTTAGAACAAATATACTAGTTACTTGAATCAATAATTTATCACTTTAGGCAGCCTGGCATGCATACAGCTATGAGAAAGGTCCAGCAATATGAAAGCATGAGCTAGAACAAAATTGAGGGATAAAAGTATCATCAAAGAAACGGAAGGAGAAATTCCTCTATGTTGGAGTTTCGAAAATAAGTTGTAAACTTCTTGGGATAAACTACAGTCTTGATGTATAAAAGTGTATTAACTAAAACAACCTTTTGCTGTACAGAATATATGGAGAAAATTCCAAAAGGAGCCTATATGTTGAATCTAAAGTCTAAACATCATGCAAGAATATATCACTGATGCTAAAAAAGGAAGAAAAATAATTATATGCTTTACGCAGAACTTACTAAACCAGGGCCATCTATTGCGGTAATTTTCCAAGATTCTTTAAGAGCCAAGACGGCTTTTTTACCTGAACAACAACAACATCAACAAGCCTTTTATCCCCATTTCTTCTTAAATATCAACGAGTCCTCAGACATCAGAACAGTGTCATGTATGACCAAGAGAGCTGGCAACAATACAACAACTTAATCATGCCTTCATCTCAACTTACTATGGGTAGTAGACATGAATAGACTTCCATGTGCCAATTTCAAATGAAATAACAATCTTTAGGGTTGATACATATGAATAAGAACAAAACATTCAACCAGTAATCCATCAATGATAAGTATACTTTGCTGACATCCATGTTAAATACGACTATACCACAATAACACCCACTAAAAAACCCACCAGAGAGCTATATGAGCTTGTGAAACTTTTATTTTTCTGAGAGGAAAAACCATGGTCTATGATTGGAAGCTGAAAGCAAGGTGGCATGAGAAGTATCTTCTTCATGACTATCAGAACATATATATATAACAAATGGAATAGACTGCTGCTTCTTAACAAGTGAGATGGACTCCATCAACCAAAGTAGCTACAGCAGCCTATGAGACGGGTATTAATGGGAAATGGCAAAAACAAATGTTTATACAAGCATCCATTTTAGTAGCTTGAAATCTGATGAAGCAAAGATACTGTAATCATACATAATAAGAAATAAGATTCAGGAAATTTTAGAACAAATATGAACATAAAAATGGACTGTACTACCAGACATCTAGCAATCATTTTGTTTAAAGATAGATAAGTGGTGAACAGGAAGAGGATGCATACAGCAAACCTCTCCTACACAGTACCTTCTAGAAGATTCTCCTTCAAGATTCGCTCTCTCCTTGTCGACAAATTTTCTTCTGACCTCCAAATTTAGGTCCTCGAGTTTAGAGCAAGGCTCAAAACCAACCTCTTGGTTCCTATCACTTTGGAGAACAAGTGAAGTAAGTAACAAAATAATAATAATAGCAGCACAACGAGAAACAGACAATAATAGCAGAAACACATAAACATTAATTATGGCATTGCTAATATACCTGGCATGTGATGGTGCAAGTAGTTCCGATAATCCTTGTTGGTCAACATCATCAACATCTGCTCTAGTCCAAAAGCTCTGCAAAACACAATTTTAGGAGCAATCATAGAAATGATAATCATAAAACAAAAACATAGAAGTAAAGAAATACACATGCACAGATATTAACAATATCCCGTCTACATTACATGAGATAAACAAAAGGTAGATCTCAGACACGATATTAAATATGGACTTCTCCAGAGTGCAGAGTGATAAAGAAATCCTATCAAAATAAATCTTGCCAACTAGTAGAATGTAATTATGTATCTGCATTTCAAAAAGTGACATGCTTAGAATCTTGATTCATGATAAAACCATGAAGCTTAATTGAAGAAAATAGTATTTTGGTAATATTCCCAACCTTTCTATATAAACCAAGTGATCCTTATTCTTTGGTCGTAACACCGAATATCAAAGGCAAAATTATGTTTGTTAATGGGATCATTATATATTTCTACTTCATCATGCTCATGCTTGATTGAACTTATAGTAATCCATGTGTCTGATGCAAATAATCTCACCAAGTACAGTATTCCACCTTTTGGCATGTAGCATCTCACTTCAAGTACCTTGGCTCTTATGTACAAGGTTTTTAAGATAGATTTTGAAGCTGCACTATGCTGAGCATACAACTTTTCTTTGCAAGAAACTCGAAGAAGTTTCATTGAATTCATACATCATGTTAGGAAGCACCATATGAGTTAGGATGTCTTACCTAATATGAATAGTATAAATATGAATCCTTTTTAGGAATAAGGGATTAGACACGAATTATATTTTCGATAGATAGTATTCGGCTGTGAAAGCTTGGGCAGGAGGAAAGGTCGATTATCGGCTTCCTTTTGATTTTGTTATCTCAAACCTTTGAATCTGATAAGCAAATAGCTGAATCCTTTGATTTAGTTTGCTGTATCAATTATTCTGTTTTCATTCCTATCAAAGATCCATTAAGCATATACTTGGATACCATCTTATAGTCAAATTAACTAAGAGCTGAGTACATCTCTTCTGATTCGATTCACAATACCTATACCGGTAAAAGTGGAAACTAAAATAATATCTTATGATCAATAAACTTGATTCGTAAGTTTATCCAAATCTGGACATGTAATAGCAAATGGGATAGCACTTAGTGGAAAATGTTTAGATTTCAAGTGGGATAGGATTGCATCATTGCCTCTATTTATCCACCAAAAACTGCAGCAGGACTTAGATTTTTGGAGTTCTTCACATGTTTTTCTAGCATAAGTTAAAATCAAGGACCATGATCTTTCGAGTTCCGAGAAAGTCTTATATTACATATTCTCCATCGATCATTAGATTAATCTAACAGATTCCCATAGCATTCAGAGAGTACCTAAAATTCCACTTGGTTCCTGTCTAATCTAACAGATTCTCTAACCCCAAGCTCCTAGGTTTTACAATTCTCTATAAGCATGAAGCTATAATATCACCAACAATATTTTTTCAAGTTGTTCATAGATTACATTGAACATACAGCTCAAACTCCAAATTAATCTCCACCTGTTAAAATCTCATTTTATTTGTACAATATTTCCCAGAGATTCGGTATCTTCTCATTAGTTAAGAGTTTTTATTATTCTCTAGGATTCCTTTGATTGTGTTTCCTGTTGTAGTTGATTTAGGTTTTTTTTCCTTTTCTTGTATAAATACCTCTGATGTATTCTCTTTCAATATACAAAAAATTCCAGCCCTCAATTGTTACACCACCAATACATAGATGTCATGCTAATGCCTCAACTGTTTCATTGAAGAATATAATCACAACTCTGCATATAAATAAATGGATAAAAACATCCTGCTGAACATATCCACCTTCTTGTGTATCTGTCTCTATTATCATACTTCCAGTTCCAACCAGCCATGCATCTTTATGTCCTTAATGAGAAAGTAACACTCTTCCTTACTAGTCTCCCATATTTGAGTTTTTCTTGTCGTCTTATATTTATCCCAATACCAGGTGTACTTATAATGTTTGCACTAATTTGTTACTAAAATTGTCAAGATGGCTCCTCTCTTTCTGCCAAAATTGTTACTTATAATGTTTGCACTACCACTGGTGTTGAAAATGTTGATTGTGTTCACTATGGACTAACATTTCACATTACTTGAAAAGGTTCCATAATCTCTTTTCAATACAAGCTCATAAAACCCGATTTTTTCATCATACATTTCAGAGGCTTTCAGGCTCCATCTTTTAACAAGAAACAGTAGTTGGTGAAAGGCGAAAGCATTAATACTTGACCATTATTATCCAAATATGGCAATATACCCTGTGAAAGAGCCATTTTTGCATGTGTTATAATGAATATACAGTCATATAGAGGTGAAAATAAATCAAGATACCATGCTTGAATTACAGGGGATAGTTCCCACACCAATCTAGTTCAATAATCTTGATTCCTTCCAAGAGTGTGGACCATTGCCATTTAACATCTGATGAGTTTGAGCAAAGAGAACTTCGGTACTACCAATGACAAAAACTACAGTATTCTTGATCTAGATACATGTGACTAGCCTTCATAAACAAAAAGTTGAGAAAACTTTCCAATTTGGGGTATATCTGAATCATACGATAGGTCTTTTAAGTCTAACGTAAGTTACTCAAAGTACGAATAAAATATCATAACAATAAAAAGACCAACACAAAAAAACAAATCAAGAATTATATTGTACACCCCCAAGCAATGTCAGTTAATCCATTGCGTCAACAGTCAATTGCACTTACAGGAACTGCTAAATATGTGCATTTTTATTTTTGATAAGACAAATGAGAGATATCAAGTTTTTCTAACAATGTGTATAGTTAGTTGACAATGTGTAGCTTGAAACTTCAAAACTTTACCTCCAAAAGACGAACATGAAAAACAGGTCTATTCTCAGGATCCTTGGCCAAAACAAGAAGCTTTTGATGCAGTAGCACATCTTCAACTCTTTCCAAGCTGATATCAAGTGCATAACTGATGGATTAAGAGTGTAAGAAACAACACATTTCGAAGCATAATGACAGATGAGAACCTTCCTACTAACCGTACTTTTTATAGAAGTGTAACAACTATTTTGAGTAATCTAGTACATATAACTCCAACATGCATCTAAATCTTAAATAAAATACAAATGATGAATTATAGAATACTTTAAACTGACTCATTATTTCCACATCATTTGTAGAAAGACAATCTCAAAGTTACCCAACAGTTGGAAACATGGATACGGATGCATAAAATAGATTGAATGTTGAAAATTGAAATGCAACCATCAAAAGTAAAGAACCACATTCCTTTAGTATTTTATATACCCAACTCCATTCTCTAGTGTCTAAACTACTTCCTAAATTGATATGCAACAGGATAACTTTATAAACATAGAAAATACCTTCCGTAACTACATTTAACACTTGCTTAACACACATTTTTCATATTCTTGATCAATGCAGCACCAAAAATAGATTAAAATTCAACTCCAAACATCAAAAGTGATGAATATGAATACAAACACACACTCCCCATCAACATAATATAGACAATTGATTACCAAATTTGATACCTATTATCCAAAAACAAAGAGTTGGCGACCCTTTCTTGTTAAAAAAATAATCAGCATGCCAACCGTGCTCCAGAAACACATACAGTGATACAGAAGTATCAAAACGAAAATCTATAGAAAATTAATGCGATTTCTCAACAAACTTATTCTATATATGTTCATATATACCTAGCAGGAAAACGATTGAAGTGAGCTTCCAACTGATCCCGAAATTCAGGATGATTAATAGCCTCTTCGTTCCCATTCTCCACTAACCGATTATACACATCATTCACTATTTCACTTCCGCTAAAACTTCCAAAACTCCGAGGCGGCGAAGAACTCTCACCGACTCCTTCAACCAAATCCATCACTCACTCTCTCTGTTCTGTACGTATATCTATATGTATTTTGACTATTTGTCGTATGTAATACGTATCTATATATTTGTTTCAAATGTACACTTCATCCCTACATATCTCAAAGCAATATCAAGTTTAGATAGAAAAAAAATGGCCGGAGAACATCTTCGCCGGAAAAAATGGAGGTTGGCCGGAGATCTTTGACGGTTAGTTGACGGAATCTTGAAAGAAAAAGGGGGTAAGTTTGTGAATTTGGGGAAGTAGTGAGGGTTATTTGTTGTGAAAATGGCAGGCTTTTTGAGAGAAAGAGAAAGGCCTGCTGCTTAAACGTCGTCGTCACTGTGTGCTTGTGTGTGAGAGAGAAAGAGTTGAAAAAGTGTGGATAGGAGTTGAAAGTGAAATTACGAAAATAGGTCTGATGTTGGTTTGATTTACTGGAATAGTGTTGATACCGGCTATAGGATCTATAAGGACAGAAATGGAAATTGGTTAGACCTTTCAAAGATTCCACATTTGAATTTTCGTATAGTTTAAAGACTCAAATGTTATTGTTTTTATTTTTTATTTTTGTATTTGATGAAATGAATTTACTTTATATTCTATTTGACCAATTTTAAATAAATTACTTATTTAAAAAAATTGTTTTTAAAATTGTTTACTAACTTATCTATGAATTTACTTTATATTCTATTTGACCAATTTTAAATAAATTATTTATTTAAAAAGTTTGTTTTTAAAATTGTTTATCAACGTTAAATTGAAATTTTATAAAAATGGTTTGAATTAACTTCTAATAACTGGAAGCATACTTCCACAATGTAGCAATACATCTCGATTTTAATTATTCATTTTATTCTTTATCGATTTTATAATATAATTTTATATTTGTTTTTTTATAAAGATAATTCTTAATTTATTTTCTTATTATAATTTAATATAGATATAATAACTAAGTAATTTATTTTAAGTTTGAAAATATAATGTTTTTATAAAGATAATGATCAGTTATTCTATTATAACTCAATAATTATCATAATTTAGATTATTTATATTTTAAAATGATATGTTTATCATTATTTGATTACGTTTATCCACAGTTAGTTATAATAATTCAAACTTTGAGCTTTAATAAGTTGTACTTATGTTTACTCAACTTGTAAATTTGAAAATTAAGTAATTTGGCTTTAATCAATGATACATAATGCTTAAAAAGTTGTTTTAAAGAGTTTAACCCAAATGCTTTATAATATAGTATAGATACCAAAACATAATAAGTTGATAATAAAATATTTGGATAAGCTGATACATGTAAAAACTCTTTATTATCAGTATCACCAATCGAACGCCTTAATTGTTAATTGATCCAACTCATAAAAACCGATATAAAAATAAATTTTTTCATGATCCATTTTCATCAAATGCTACGATTTAAATATTATTTCACATATATTTGTTTCATAACATGAAACCTTTACATGTATTTGTTTCACCGTATGAATACTTTTTTACGCATATTTTTGGATTCACTAGGTGAATCCAATTTTTTTTCCCACATGTAATTATTTCATAAAGTGAACTCAAACATATGTGAAACGCTATCTTAATTATAGGTTTTTTTGATGAAAAAAAATCACGTAAATGAATTATTTTTATATCAGTTTTCACAAGTTTATAATTTTTTTGTGGTTTTTATTTGATTATTTCCCTATATACATACATAATGTGTTCAGTTAAATATAAACTATATTTAAGGTAATTTAGATTGTTTTAAATTGTAACAACCGGAAACTTAAAATAAAGACAACTCAAGTCATTGCTCTAAAACAGCAATTACAATACTCATTCGATCCCAAAATTTAACTTAATCTCAAGAGTTTGCAACGAAACAATAATAGCTACTAATATTATTACAATACTAGATTAAAAGTTAGGCAACTATCTAACTAAGGTTAGCGCCCTCACTTCAAGCTCCAACGCTCAAACCTTCTCCTTGCCCTTGCTAGAGCTCTCAACCATATACTTCCCTAAAAATGTTTTCAGTTTTATAAAAGCGAGGGTTAGACCAAAGACCTAGTGAATTCCTTCAAAACCACAGTTAAAGAATGCATGACAGTTATAACATTTGTAAAAGGATTAGTCATGAAACCAATAACTCACGCACACTAAGTCATGTATGCAAATGTATATTGCAATGGTAGAACGCACTAATAGTCACTCACACTTGTGACAAGATGTTCGGGCTCACACTTGCTCTATAGTTAAGGTTATATGAAACGAATTCATATCCCTTGGTCGGGTACACACTTCCTGAGAATTGCTCATTTTCCATTTAATGCAAATAAGAGTAAAACCATATAATCTACTCGCATAAAGATATTGATTTGCTTCAAACTTACGAAGGCAGCTCACCTGAATTCCGAGCCTAGTGGTTCTCTCCTTGGACTATGATCACACCAACCGAACGCCTGAATTGGATCAATTAAACTACAAGTTAATGACTCAATTATACTCTTGCTTACTCCACTAGTAAACCCCTAGGGCTAGGACTCCACTTACCCCCAATTGCGCTGCAAAAGTTCAAAAAATGGGGAAACAGTAGATCGCACAGTTTACCGCGCGGCTTAGGCCGCGGGACCCTCTGTTCCCACTACATAATCCTGCTCGAACTATAAAACTCCAAAACCAAAAAATGACTTGAAACTTGTCCCAAACTCACACAAATCAATCCTTATGACTAAGCAAATCATTTTATCCATTGAATCCATGGATTACCACACACATGGATGAACATCAAGTCATCCATGGAGGTTTTCGATTGATTTTCATTCCCACCATGAAATGTGATAGTACAAACCATTGGAGAATCATCACTATATTACCCAACGGAGACTGAACCTTGATATACCCCAGACCAATACCATTATTTCGATGAATCATTTCTTCGGACAGAAGAAGATTATGGAAACACTTACTCGAAATCTCACTTATCAGATTCCATCAGTGATCGATTTCTAGGTTTCGTCGTAAACCTAATTGGTTACTTCCAATTAACTCAGCGGTTAGAGTATTGCTTTCATACGGCGGGAGTCATTGGTTCAAATCCAATAGTAGGTAGAACTTATTAGATACCATTGACCGACTTCGTGAAATGGTTCATGCATGTTTGTTGCCAGGGGCGGTAAAGATACATGTACTTGATGCCCCGCCCAAGAGAGAGACCCTTGTGGTTCCGGAGGATCCAGCTACAGGAGAACCAGGAACGGAAGTATTCGAAATTGCATCGGGAAATGAGTGGAAGAACGGCGCGTTCCGAGGTGTGAAGTGGGAGAGAAGGGATGTCATAATTGGGGTTTTGAATAAGACGACCTTTTTATTTTGCATTTTTTTTTTTCATATTGAAAAAGTATGAAGAACGGGAGGTGTGAAGTATACAAATGCATTCATTTCCTCTGCATTGACGCAATCGACCATATCAACAGGTCTTCCATCTTGCAAATAAGGCATATCTTGTCTAGGCAAAATTATTTAATCCCGCCCAGATATGTTTGCAAATGAGATAATTGTCTTTTCAACATAGCCGCATCTCTTTGGCTCAACTTTATCCTAGTTTTGCCGAGGGAGCAACCCCATTTTTCACCTTGAATTGGTCAAAATATGCGGACTTTCTTACTTTTCGTGGAGGATTAGACCCAGTAACTGGAGGTCTATGGCTAACCGATACTACACACCATCTCTCCGAAAGACAATTTTATTTTATTCCTCCGAATAGAACATGGCCATATGAGTGGATACAGGCGTATCCGTATTTGGGGGAGTCGGTGAACGGACTCGTGAAGGAAATGATCTTTACATGGAAATGAAAGAATCTGGAGTAATTAATGAAGAAAATATTGCAGAATCAAAAGTGGCTCCTATGAATGTTGATTTGAGTACTTTAACCTAGGGGTGGCAATCATGTCGTGTTCGGGTTGGCATGTCGCGGGTTGGCGGGTCAGGGAGGGTCAACCCGGACACGACCTATTTAGCTAATCGTGTCGAGATACACAACCCTAACCCGCACACGTTCGTGTTGGCGGGTCAACCCACGTGTTGGCGGGGTGGTCGCGAGTTGGCGGGTTGAGTTTTGACGGACGGGATTACAATTTACACAAAACAATGAAAGAAACCCTATTAATTAGACTTTTAGATTTTAAAATAAAACATAAAATATATATTATTATTTTTTTAATAAATTTTGGCGGATTGGCGGGTCAACCCGCGATCCATTCGTGTCAACCCGAACACGACCCGCTTATTTGGCAGGTTAACGGGTTGGCGTGTCAAAAAATTCAACCCTAACCCGTTTATTTTCGTGTCGGGTTCGTGTCGGCTTTCGTGTCGTGTCGAGAATTGTCACCCCTACTTTAACCTAACATTCACCAACAAAGATTACCATAACTCAAACCCTAATCACCCAAAGGATCAGATAGAGAAGAAGAACATGGAGGGAATTATGATTATACCTGAATTTGATGATTGCTCTTTTGTTCTTCTCAGATTTTCTCTTCTCATCTCTTCTCCTCAAAATCGAACCTCAAGAACACAGACACACACACACACACACACAATTTCAGCCGATATTATTCCAAATGAGGAAAAGTTCTAACCCTTATTGGCCCTTAGTTTCACTTTCAGCCCCTGAAGTTTGAGAATTAGGACTCATCCATACCATTTAACATAAATAAGCGAACTTAACAAGATTTTGGATTATTACAAAAATGAGCTAAATCTATATAGTTTATCGGTTGCTTATTAGTTATTTTTATGAAGTTTTAAGCAGTTGTGCATGGGATATAATAACGTATAACCTTGTTATTTAAGATATTTGCATTCACAAAAAATGATATTTGATGTTTAATAAGATACTTTTAAGAGTTTTGGTCAGATACTTCATATTATAGTATAAAGATAACGCGTATGAGAAACTAACCCAATGTTTAACAGTCAAGTTGTCTTTCAAAGCTATTGGAGGGTTTGAATGACCGTTAACTATAAGACTATGGAATTAGTCGAGGCGTGCACAAATTGGTCTAAACACTCTCACAATTACAAAAAAAATATGGTACTCGTTTTGCTATGAAATATCAAGCATAAAAGTTGCAAAAAATCAGCCCTACATATTATTGTAGTCATCCATCAGTGACTAAGTATCCGTTTGTTTTTTATTAGTAAGGTGTTTGTTTACGGTTCAATCAAAAGATATCATTCGATACAGTTACATGCAAATATTGTTTGACAAGTTTATAAAACCCTCTGAATCAGTAAGTTAGCCCCTCAGTCATTCATTGGAGTTTTGCTATATTATTCAAAATCCTTCTTATCCGCTATTACCATTCTTTGTGTCTCTGCTAGTATCATCTTTCCTGATTCACTGATACAACTTATCCCATCCAATATCTCCCTTCCCATCTGTTGTTTCGCTTTGGTAATTGCTACTTATCCAGTGTCACCCTTCAAACCTCAATCAGACCAAAAAAGTAGGCTTTCTACATAAATGTATACAATAGTGTTCCGATTCTCAATTGAGTTTAGAATGACCATTGTTAGCTTTTGCTTACTTTAGATTGTTTGTTTTAGGGGTTTTCTTTATTTGGATAGTTCATATGGGTTTGTGTGTGTGCATAATTTGTATGGATGGATTATCTCTAGGTACACTATATTGTCTATATTTATGGAGATATATTTCTAATTACACTTTATCAAACTTTTATTTTTCGTCTAATACATGGTCAATGAAATGCTTAAGATAAATTGAGGTTGGTTTATTTTCTAGGCTTGATTATATGGTGCTTGCTATGGTTATACAATTGGTGATTATGTGAAGGCTTCTCTTGGCTCTATATATTGTGCCTAGTACTCTTGTGTGTCTCTTATAGTTGATGTACATATTTCGGATACTATGCAATCTCATACAGCGTAAGTTTAGGGGTTGTTTAGCAGTTGTTGAATGGTTTGGTGCAGAATGATTAAGTGGTGATAATGGTTAAGAGATTTTTATGGTATAGTGCAAAATGAAATATATTTGTTTGGTAATTGCTCAAAATGAAATTAGGGCTCTGAATGGTTAAGGGAGGTCCATGACGCAATTTCATTTAGAGAGTTTTGGAACCATTAAGAGGCGGACTTATTTTTTGTCAAACAAGATTCACCTCTTAATGATTCAGATGTTACCTCTTAATAAAACTGTTAAGAGTAAACAAACACCCCCTTACAAATGTATATGCTATATGTAAATCGTTTAATCTGTTGACTATAACAGTAAGAAGGTCAAGTACATCATAAACACAAGTAGTTTGCAAATAGTTTAAGTTGCAACAAAACAACTTTTGAACTTTAGTTTGGAGACTATTAAGCATGACATATATGAGAGTTGATGGACCACTTTGCCTTATAAAGACACATTCTTCCTGAATGGTTCTTTAATTATGCTCTCAAAATGTAACAAAAAACTATAACATTTAATTAAGATTATAAATTCAAAATATAAGGACTATTCATTCAAAATATAAGGACTATTCAATATCTATAAATAGTTACTAAATTGTGTTTGGATAAAAATACATGCATGGATATGCGTTTTGTTTGGAATAAGTAGTAAATGAATAATTGTTTGTTAAACGTGTAAAATAAGAATGTAGAGATGTATTATATGATCAGAGGAATAATTAAGATGAAAAAATTGTCTTAATATAGAAAACATAATCTGACTTATCGACTTTTTAATTAAATCATAAATAAATGTTCATATATGAAAATACTGAATAAGTCATCTAACCATCAAAAGAATGACTTTTTTTTTATTAGGAGTTTGCATGAAAAAATGACTTAATGTGGACAAAAAAACGGTTGTCCATTTATTTCAGACATTTACAATCGTAGTTTAAAAATTAAGATAACAACAAACATCATTTACGTAATATTTAACAACCATACTCTAGCTTATTTTTAAAGCTTATTGAAAAACTTCGCTCAGTAGGTCATAATTAAATTTTTGAAAAGTTACTTCAGATAGCTTATTAAGGCTTTTTACTTTTATTCAAGCAAGCCATTATATTTTACATAATGCCTCTTATGTTTTGTTTGTTCCCAAGGGTTAACCAATCACAAATAAAGGAGAAATATGGGGGGGGGGGTGTTTGAATACAATGCTTTTAAAAGTTTTAAACATAACCTATAAAACTTTCAAAATTATGATTTAGAAAGCTTCATTACGAAAACTAGATTCTTAAACCAATTCTCGTGTACAAATCTAAATTGGGCTAGTTCTATAATTAACAAAATGCTTGAACGAATTTTACGATTTAGAAGTTATACATGATCTTTTCAAAAGTTAGAGTTTCCTTTGAAGTTCTTGACTAGATGTTTTTCTTTTCTGATTCACACGGATGACAAAGAAGATGAACAACATCTTTTATTTTGAATAAGTGTCGTCTTAAAGATTGAATCACTTGGGTATTTATAGCCTCCTCCTACTAAATACCAAGTAATATTCATTGGTTTGTACCATGTCAGAGTTGGTAAAATACAATAACTTGTTTTGTGTTGGTTGACATCGGAGTGGTTGTACCAGCCAAAAGTCATCTACGTATTATTGTAACATCTGTTGATGTACTTCATAGTTGGGCAACTTTTGTCCTTTTGTGTACTACTTTTTAGAACTTTTATCCCTAAGCATTGTACTTCTATAGAAAAACAATTGACTTACCGCGACTTGTCAACCATTTTAGCATGTGCCTTCCTTCTTTTGGAAATGAGCAATTAATGTAATGAATGTACTCGTACTTACTGTCAAGGAGCGTGTTGGAGTGTCATATGGTCATTTGTCAAAACTCCACATAGATAGATGACACTACTAGAAAATTAAGTATTTTCAACGGAAATTAATTTTCAACGGAAAATGTTGTTGAAAATTTTCTACGAATTTTAGAGGATTATTGACAGAACATAAATTTTCTACGAATTTTCAACGAATTTCCGTTGAAAGTCTCTCACAAACATATATGCATTTTCAACCAAAAAATTTTCAACGAAATGTCTCGTCAAAAAGTTTTTGGTTGAAAATGCATTTTGTGAGAGATTTTCAACGGAAATTCGTAGAAAATTTATGTTTTGTCAATAATTCCTCTAAACTTCGTATAAATTTTCAACGACATTTTCCGTTGAAAATTTTCGTTGAAAATACTCAATTTTCTAGTAGTGTGATTCGTACTCAAAGTTTTCATTAGATCTGAATATATCAATGTTTGCTGTCATTATGTTTGAAATCGCCAATGTTTAGAATATTGTCTTTTCATTCATCAAAGTTTGGAACTTCAGTTCTTAATCTTTAGTGTTAAAGTTGTCTTATGCTTTCCCGATTTCTTTAAACGATGTTAACAGTAGCCATCTTATAATCTTCAAAGTTTATTAAGCCTTCAAAATCGAATCACCATTTTCATGGTTTCTAGTGTTTTGATGTGTTCAACATCATAGTTGAACTCATCATAGTTACAACTGTCAGGTTTCGACGTCCGTTACTAATGATGGAAGATACGTGGTAATTAAGTTTCCTATGAACAACTTCATCGAATCTTGGTGTCACTTGTAACTTGTAAGACTTTTGATCTATTAACCATAGTACCGGTTGATCACTATTACAATAATCTATTCTAATCATCAAATCTATTATATCACGTTTTAAATTAGTTTATATTTTCATCTAGTTTATCAGCTAGTTTTTATCAAAAGTTACAAGCTTATTAGTTAAGAGCATCTCCTACAAATTCTTTACAAATGGATAGAAGAGATTTTAGAAAAAGAAATCAACCCAGTTTTCTGCTCCAGATTCTTGATGCTTTCTCCAAAACAAAGAAAGTGTGAAAGAATGTACAAAAATCTCCAAATATGAAGAACTCCCTAAAATAAAATGACGAAGAGATAAATAGTTTTTATTATTCCACCAACCAAACTGAATATATAATCATTTTATTTGAAAATTAGTGAATATTTTAATAATATATTCTATGTTAAAATCTCCAAAACAGAGAATCTATAGGATTTAGATATAATTGTTTTTGAGAATTTAGGTTTTGATTCTCTATTTTAAAAATTTTACAAAAAAATGTTAAAAATATTATCAACTAGCTTGTTAATATATATTTTTTGAAAGAAATTATCTTATTAATTAATAAGTAGTTTATCAGCTATTTTATTAAACATAATATTAATGATGAAGTGAATAATAATTAAATTGATTAAATAAAAAACATAACATGTATGATTGCTTTGAATATAGTAAAACCATTTTTATCCTTTAGAATTATAAGAAAATGTTGTGGTTTGTAAAACGTAGGGTGATAATTTTATAACAAACTAAACCAAACAATATGTGTACCAACCATACTAACTAAATTGATATCAATTATAGTCCGTTAGTAATATAATATTAAGTATAAAAACTTGGTTCATATAGGGTATTGGAAGTTGCATACTATATTAGATACCGACTTATTAAATTTTTATTAGCTTTTTAGGTATTAAATATTAAATACCATAACTTTAACTATTTTGTTTGAATATTTGAATATTTTTAAGTTTTACTCTACAATTAAAACCCTTAAACATCACATTTTACCTAGAAACTTAAAATCTTGAACAAAATAACAAATTTTCATACACATAACTTAAAGTTGGTATAAAAATCAATACCAACATATAACAACGAAAAAGACCGATACCAAACACAATTGAGTAGTATATTTTTTTTTTTGAAAGACATAGCGGCATCGAAACAACGAACGATTACCATGAACACACGCACACACGCATGCACGCCTCCCCAGCGGTATCGGGCATCCACGGGCAACCCACTAATCCGCCGCTGTCCCGACCCAGCTTATGCTGAACCTAGAGCCCAACCACAGTCTAAAACTGGACCAACCCAAGGACTGAGTACTCTTCATGCCCTCAAATTGACTCCCCTTGGATTCGAACACGGGCAGTTTGGGATACCATCCACAATCCCCCCAGGATGTTACCACCCTTGGGAAAACCACTGAGCTAGACATGATTTGTACAATTGAGTAGTATATACAATATACAAATTTAGATAATAAATATAAATTATTGATATATGATAGAAGAAAAAGATATTTGGTACCAAATCCAATCCTAAAAACGTACAAAAATAAGCTTTGTACTTAACAATAATGCATAAGAGTAATCATCATATTCATTAACTTTCATTTACTTCTAGGCATTATTAATTTATTATTACCAACTACAATATTTTTTTAACATTTAAAAAATGATGGATTTAATAAAATAAATAAATAAAAATACAATAATAGTTAATAATTGCAAGTTGCTTCGGTTTTGGTTGACGTGCACGCACAATAATATGAATTATTCAAATGAGAGATTGTACGAATCTCCAACAACATTGGGAAGTCATGCTTCATTTAAAACAAATTGTGATTATTTATAAGAATATAATTAAACTATGTTTTATACTTTTATTGTTTATTAAAAAATGTTATTTTTGTTTTTAAATTGTGCTATCGTTTATGGTTAATTGGTGTTTTCATTCATGTGATTTATAATTTAATGATTTACTGTTGTAATAACCCCTCATAATCAATGGTAAATCAGTAACGTAGTTAGCCTCAAGTATGAAAATAACAATAAATTACAAATTATTAGGGATGAAAACCATAATTTCGAAAACACAAGAATGAAAGTTACAGTCTTTAACATACCGTAGAGACAGAAAACGTAGTTTACTCTAAAGAATTTTTTTATATATAAGAAAAGTTTATTCGAGAAGTGATAAATATTTGAGAAGTAAAGAAGTGATCATAACCTTTTATCAGGTCAATATTTGTGTGAGTGTGTGTGTGTTCCCAGAAAATGCATAAGAAGATGAACATATTTTCTTTCAGTTCTGAAACCAGTTCCCGACTTCAAGCTCTTGGCGTCTGAGATTGAAGACATGTTGTGTTGTTTCTATGCCTTCTCATAGTCTTCCCTAGATCTTTACTCTATGTAAGTTGAAATTTCTAGGGTTTATTAGGCTAAGTAAATATTAATTGCTCTTTAGAGGCTTATCTAAGAGGACCGTCCTAGAACATATTCTTGGTTCTGACCTTGTCTACAGATTAAATATGCTAACTTTTTTATTTGATAACGGTCTATAACATCCAAGTATAAGACCCATGTTTTTCAATGTGTTAAAATATCTAATTGTTGGTTACTCAATTTAAACATATTTGTTAACTACAAAAATTAAAGAGAAATTAAAGTCACACATGTTTACTAACATGTTGCCATAGGATAAGTTATTTAAATATATGTATGTGTTAGTTGTCTTTAATTTGATTAGTTTATATTTATCATGGCTTTTTTTTTTGAATAAATTAAAAGGTAGAGGTGTGAAATGAATCTTTATAAGCATATATTGTTAGCTAAATTGCCAAATATAAGTCATGCACAAGTTTGTTTTTTATGATAATTTGTGGATATTGTAATATGAAATCCTTATATAATATATATATATATATATATAGGAAAGTTCAAATGTGAACCTATCTTTGGTTGTGAACCTAAGGACAGATCTCAGCACTTGATCTGAGCCAAATTCAAGCCGTTCTTTAAATGTGGCTTGAGGAGTAAATTAGGCAAGTTTATCACTCCCGCTTAATTATCTCATCCTTTGTTAATCGAAATTTTCTCTGTAAATCGAACTCTCTCTGGAAATTGAATTCTTCTCTGTTAATCGTATTCATTGCTGTGAATAACTTTAGTAATCAGATTTTCGATTTCTGAAACTAAATTGTTAATTCTGTTTTTTCAATGGAGCTTGCTTCTTCATCAGGAACAATGTTATGCTTATATTCAGACTGAATATAAGCTACAATTATAGAAACACATAATTTTAGCTTATATTCAGACTGAATATAAGCTAAAATTATACAAACCCATAATTGTAGCTTATATTCAGACTGAATATAAACATGACATTGTGATATCACAATGTGACTGAATATAAGCTAAAATTATACAAACCCATAATTGTAGCTTATATTCAGACTGAATATAAACATGACATTGTGATATCACAATGTTATGCTTATATTCAGACTGAATATAAATTACAATTATAGAAACACATAATTTTAGCTTATATTCAGAGTGAATATAAGCTACAATTATACAAACTCATAATTGTAAATTATATTCAGACTGAATACAAACATGACATTGTGATACTAAAATGTTATGCTTATATTCAGAATATAAACTACAATTATACAAACACATAATTTTAGGTTATATTCAGACTGAATATAAGCTACAATTATACAAATCCATAATTTTATCTTATATTCAGACTGAATATAAGCTACAATTATACAAACCCATAATTGTAGCTTATATTCAGACTGAATATAAACATGACATTGTGATAATACAATGTTATGCTTATATTCAGTCTGAATATAAGCATAACATTTTATGCTTAGATTCAGACTGAATATAAACTACAATTATACAAACACATAATTTTAGCTTATATTCAGACTGAATATAAGCTAAAATTATACAAACTCATAATTGTAGCTTATATTCAGACTGCTGAATATAAACATGACATTGTGATACTAAAATGTTATGCTTATATTCAGACTGAATATAAGCTACAATTATACAAACACATAATTTTAGCTTATATTCAGACTGAATATAAACTACAATTATACAAACTCATAATTGCAGCTTATATTCAGTCTGAATATAAGCATAACATTTTATGCTTATATTCAGACTGAATATAAGCTACAATTATACTAACCCATAATTGTAGCTTATATTCAGACTGAATATAAACATGACATTGTGATACTACAATGTTATGCTTATATTCAGACTGAATATAAGCTACAATTATTCAAACACATAATTTTAGCTTATATTCAGTCTGAATATAAACTACAATTATACAAACACATAATTTTAGCTTATATTAAGACTGAATATAAGCTACAATTATACAAACTCATAATTGTAGCTTATATTCAGCCTGAATATATACTACAACTATTCAAACACATAATTTTAGCTTATATTCAGACTGAATATAAGCTACAATTTTGTAGAAAATAAGTTGCTTGGTGACGACGACGATGAACTGATTTATGTCGAAATTGTTACTTGGTGACGACGACAATAAAGAGATTGATGGCGAAATCGTTGTTTGGGGACGACGAAGATGAAGAAATTGACGAACATGTTATATTTACGATGCTGCCCCTACGCGCTAATTATTGTTTAAGCCATGACTCGAGTTTTCCACTTATTTACAAAAATGCCACCGTGCTTTTTGTGCATTGATTTTTTGATCTGATTTTAAATGGATGGCTGAGATGCATCCTCATGTTCACAATCAAAGATAGGTTCACATTTGAACCCACCCCTATATATATATAGTGGTATGAGACTAACAACTATAGTAAGAGCTTTTGGATGAGTTGACTTTTTAATCTACCTTAATTTTTTTTTCAACTGTATTCATCTACGTACCTTTGTCTTAACTTTTAAGTCACTTTCATGAACTTTTATATACATCTAATCATTTTCACATGCATGAATATGTTAAATTTTTTGCTAAAAATAGGTAGATAATAATTTAGGGATGAGCAAAAACCGAACCGAAAAAACCCCAAAAACCGAAAATCCAAATGGTTCGGTTTTGGTTCTCATACCGACCGAAAATACCGAACCGAAAATCCTCGGTTTCTTCAAAAACCGAACCGAAATCGAACCGTACAAAAAAAATGTAACTATTTTTAATTTTTATTATTATATGTATATATAAAATACTATGAAATGTTTTTATTATTTTTATTATATATATTACCTAATGTTAATTTTAAACATATATGAAATTCTTGTATTTTTTCCAAAAACCGAACCGAAAATCGAAAACCAAAACATTTTTAATCATTCGGTTTTAAAACCAAATCGAGCCAAATAAAAACCGAACCGCCAAAAAAAAAAACCGAAAACCGAACAGTTTGGATTTTCAAAAACCGAACGTTTCGGCTTTCGGTTCGGTACCGAACCGTGCTCACCCCTAGATAATATAGTTGAATGTATACGGACGGACGGACGGACGGACTGACTAACTGACAAAGGGATGGATGGCAAAACCTCATTTGGATTGTAAACTAGTGGACAATTCTAAGTCGTGGATCAAAATTAAAAAAAAAAAGAGTAAAGTTTACTTTTGGTTCCTAACGTTTGTCAATTTCAACGATTTTGGTTCCTAAACTTTATTTTAACTCCCTCACGTTTGTCAATTTCCAACGGATTTCATCCCTGTCGTTAACTTTTTCCGTTAAGCTCAATTTGACGAGGGATATTTTAGTCATTTTATTTGTTTTCTTAAATTTCTTGTTTTTACAAAAACCATCAAATTTTAGGGAACCTATTTACCGTCGTGGAACAAAAAGAACCTACAACAACCATCGTCTCGGACCATGAAGAATTACATCGTACCTTCCCTCCCACTCCTAAGTACGCTAAGCATGGGCCACACCTAGGACTACGTTGTACTTAGCCTCCCACTCCATGTTTCCCAGCACCATAAGGGAGCGAACTCAAGCTTTCCATTAGGATAACAATCGTAAAGCAAAAGCTTCATCATCTGGTTCGAACCCCATCACAACAGACGAACAAAGTTTTTGTGTCATATCGAACCCAATATCTCAATTCGAGAGCTAAAAGCTCCAGACTCATATGTTGCCCGCATCTTCTTCACAACCATAGTTTTCCCTATTTGATGTTGTCACTTTATATACAACTCCAGATGGTATTTTACCAACGAGGGATACGAGGCTTTGAATTTGTGAGGGTGTCTAGACTTGCTAGTTTGCTAAGGCTCGTAAACTCTGACGGCATTTCATCGGCGAACTGGCTGCAACTAAGACTCAGAGATATTTCAAGCGACGAATTTGACCCAATTGTGTAGGTATCACCTAAGAAAACATTTTTTTTCCAAGTTCTAGCAACTGTAGCTTACTACGAGAATGGATCTCACATGGAATTTCTCTAGAAAGTTGATTCTTTCCCAAAGGAGTTAACGACCCCACAAGCCTATTGTTTGACATATCTACAAACTCTAAGCTTTTACTCTTTTAGGAAGTGTATCAGGTGAACTCCGTTGAACCCATTTGCTAGTGGTTGACGTAGTGATTTGGTCGCCGACGTCTCTAACGATTGGTCCTGTATATATATAGTATATTACACACACACACACACACACATATATATATATATATATAGTTGGAGGTTCAAATACAAACCAGTGGAAGGCTACAAACTCGTACAAACCAATATCAAAATAAAAAATTTCATGATTTTTTTTCATCAAATGCTATGATTTAAAATGTTATTACACATATGTTTTTTTTCATAATGTAAAAGTTTCACATGTATTGGTTTTCATACGTTGAAAGTTTCTCATATATTTGTTTCATATTGTAAAAGTTTTACATGTATTTTTTTCACATGTAATTTTTTCAGAAGGTGAAACAAACATATGTGTAATAATATCTTAAATCATTGCATTGATGAAAAAAATCATGAAAAAATTATTTTTATATTGGTTTGTATGAGTTTGTAGCTTTCAACTGGTTTGTATTTGAACCAGCCCCTATCTCTGTCTGTCTCTCTCTCTCTCTCTCTCTCTCTCTATATATATATATATATATATATATATATATATTATGTTAGAGATAATTACATAACATGTCCCTAAAGTTTGATGATTTTTACAAAAACAATTTTTTTTAAAAAGCAGCTCAAATGACTAAAATACCCCTTATTAAATCGAAGTTAACGAAAAAAGTTAAGGACTATTAGAAGGAGGGATGAAATCCGTTGGAAATCAACAAAGGTGAGGGACAAATCTATTAAAATGAAGTCGAGGGACGAAACCGTTGAAATTGACAAAAGTTAGGGACCAGAAGTGAACTTTACTCTTAAAAACTAATCAAAAACACAAAATGGTTTATTAAGGGGTGATTAAGTGTGAGAGAAACTTTGTACTATGCATGGCTCAAAACTTTTAGAAAATGATGGAGGTTCAGAAGAAGAGGCAATAGTAGTAGCTTCAAAAAACAGAATGACTTCACATAATCGTATAACTAAGTAAGTTGAGTCATCATGCACATATGTGCTTTTCACTCTCTTCATTACTAGAGAATGAGGTAGAAGAATCCACCAATTTTGTTCTTGGGCAAACAACTTTTTTCCTCTTAGTGAGAAGATTTAGGGGATCCAAAAGATTTAAAGGAAGGAGGATATAGAGTTATTAACTTAGGAAGTAGAATTCATTGCAGATCTTGTTTATAAGATTAATAAAATGTTTTGATACCAATTATTGATTCTGGATGGGTTAACGACTTATAGTAACAGATATTACAAAATATAACTTAAATATATTACAATAGAATCCTATTAAATAGGATGACCGGGTATCCGAATTACAAGGTATATATATTTCAAATATACACCAAATTCAGATTGTCTCAATTTTATCCATAACTATCAGATCCTTTAACATTTCCAATTCTATTTGTATTTTGGACAATACACAACAACTTAAAATCTTAAAACATTCCAAGTGTTTGATCATATGTTACTATGTGTTATCATCAAATCCAACTAGTTGAGTCCAACCCCCTATTTGTTGATAACACAATAGATGACATAAGAACACTTAAAGAAAAAATGGTACTAAAACTCATAAAGTATACATATATGTAGGGCTAGGTAGTAGGTTCTAGAAATGTCATTTTTCGTGAGAAACGTGAGAAATGCAACATTCATATGATATAACATAATCATGTGAATGTATCATTATATTATGTGAAAACATGTGGAGGTGGATGCATTCACAAGAAATTGTGAAGATTCATGTTTAGGTGTATAACCTTCACCCCATTCACAATAATAATATAACATTTACACCATATAAATATACCTCTATCACTTATCATGCTTATTGCTTCCCACATAAAATCATTTTTATGACATGATCCCAAGTGTGTGTATATATATATATATATAGAGGAAAATTCAAATGTGAACTTATCTTTGGTTGTGAACCTAAGGACAGATATCAGCCCTTGATCTGAGCTAAATTGAAGTCGTTCTTTAAATGTGGCTTGAAGGGGTAAATTAGGCAAGTTTATCACTCCCGCTTAATTCTCTCATCCTTTGTTAATCGAAATTTTCTCTGTAAATCGAACTCTCTCTGGAAATCGAATTCTTCTCTGTTAATCGTATTCATTGCTGTGAAGAACTTTAGTAATCGGATTTTCGATTTCTGAAACTAAATTGTTAATTCTGTTTTTTCAATGGAGCCTGCTTCTACATCAGGAACAATGTTATGCTTATATTCAGACTGAATATAAGCTACAATTATAAAACACATAATTTTACCTTATATTCAGACTAAATATAAGCTAAAATTATACAAACCCATAATTGTAGCTTATATTCAAACTGAATATAAGCTACAATTATACAAACTCATAATTGTAACTTATATTCAGACCGAATATAAACATGACATTGTGATACTAAAATGTTATGCTTATATTCAGACTGAATATAAGCTACAATTATACAAACACATAATTTTAGGTTATATTCAGACTGAATATAAGCTACAATTATACAAACCCATAATTTTATCTTATATTCAGACTGAATATAAGCTACAATTATACAAACCCATAATTGTAGCTTATATTCAGACTGAATATATACATGACATTGTGATACTACAATGTTATGCTTATATTCAGTCTGAATATAAGTTACAATTATACAAACACATAATTGTAGCTTATATTCAGTCTGAATATAAGCATAACATTTTATGCTTATATTCAGACTGAATATAAACTACAATTATATAAATACATAATTTAGCTTATATTCAGACTGAATATAAGCTAAAATTATACAAACCCATAATTGTAGCTTATATTCAATATCACAATGTTATGCTTAAATTCAGACTGAATATAAATTACAATTATACAAACTCATAATTGTAGCTTATATTCAGACTGAATATAAACATGACATTGTGATACTAAAATGTTATGCTTATATTCAGACTGAATATAAGGTACAATTATACAAACACATAATTTTAGCTTATATTCAGACTGAATATAAACTACAATTATACAAACTCATAATTGCAGCTTATATTCAGTCTGAATATAAGCATAACATTTTATGATTATATTCAGACTGAATATAAGCTACAATTATACAAACACATAATTTTAGCTTATATTCAGACTGAATATAAGCTACAATTATACAAACACATAATTTTAGCTTATATTCAGTCTGAATATAAGCTACAATTATACAAACACATAGTTGTAGCTTATATTCAGTCTGAATATAAGCATAACATTGTGAATATAAGCTAAAACTATTTGTTTGTATAATTGTAGCTTATATTCAGTCTGAATATAAGCATAACATTTAATGCTTATATTCAGACTGAATATAAACTACAATTATACAAACACATAATTTTAACTTATATTCAAACTGAATATAAGCTACAATTATACAAACTCATAATTGTAGCTTATATTCTTACTGAATATATACTACAACTATTCAAACACATAATTTTAGCTTATATTCAGACTGAATATAAGCTACAATTATGTAGGAAATAAGTTGCTTGGTGACGACGACGATGAACTGATTTATGTCGAAATTGTTACTTGGTGACGACGACAATGAAGAGATTGATGTCGAAATCGTTGTTTGGGGACGACGAAGATGAAGAAATTGACGAACATGTTATATTTATGATTCTGCCCCTACGCGCTAATTATTGTTTAAGCCATGACTCGAGTTTTCCACTTATTTAGAAAAATGTCACCGTGCGTTTTGTGCATTGATTTTTTGATCTGATTTTAAATGGATGGCTGAGATACATTCTCATGTTCACAATCAAAGATAGGTTCACATTTGAACCCACCCCTATATATATATATATTCTTGGGATCACGTAAGACCATCCTGTTTTCGTGAGACCCGTGAGACCACCCTTTTACACTTGAAACTTCACCGCAAAAACACTATGAAGGTAAAAAAAATATAAATCCTTAAAGTATTTTTGTTATGAAAGTAACCTACATAGTGTTTTTACTGAGAAAGTAACCTTCACAGTGTTTTTGCTATGAAGGTTCAGATTTTTTTTTACCTTCACAGTGTTTTTGCTGTGAAGTTTTCAAGAGTAAAAAAGTGGTTTCACGGGTCTCCGATGCGTTTCACGGAATGGATAAAAAGTTGTGAAGCAAGAATGTTTCATAACATTTTATATTTCATAACATTTCACTGTAACATTTTATATTTTCGGATTTAACTCATTGCCCTTATGTATGACTTTGCATACCGATCATGATCCAAGATTTCTATTTAATTACCATCATGCCACCACATCAGATTAACCCTTGGATTATGAAATGGACGGTTGAGATTGGGACGCACGGGGTGTAACTTTTAGGCGGGGTGTAGAAGATTCTCCCTCTATATATATATATATATATAGTTTGCAACGGATAACACCCGTATATATATATATATAGGGGAGGGATCATACAAGAACACTCCCTATTTAAAGGAACACTTTTTAGACCATATATGATGTGAGTCCCACACATTAAAAAATCACATCTGATTCAATGGGGCCCACCATTGAATCAGATATGATTTTTTAATGTGTAGAACCTACATCATATGTAGTCCACAATGTGTTCCTTTAAATTTACAAAGTTATCATTTAAACATGCCCCCCTCTCTCTCTCTCTCTCTATATATATATATGGGTGTGTGTGTGAATAATCAAATGAGAATCCTACGTATTGTGATAATCATAACTTTTTTTTTACCTTAAGGTGTTGACCTATTATTTGACATGTTTTTTTTTTCTACTTAAGACTAAGATTTTAAGATGTACAATTTATACACACACATATATATATACGTATATTGTTAATGTGTCTATCATTCAATAAGTTTCACTTAAGACTAAAAAGTAACTATGGTATTATTTTCACACGAGAAAAAATATATCGTATTGTTTTATATGTAAAACTTATGTATATGTATTTTTTAACATATGAAATGATATTGTGAAATAATACAATATTATTTTACATGTAAACCAAAATATGTTTTATTGGTTCTTATGGTTCTCCATATTTTTAGGTTAGGGAACGGTCGGGGGAATGGCAGAGAAATGGTCGAGGAACGGTCGAAAACGATAATAGCGGTCAAGAATGGCCGAGCGACCGATAGACGACTAGGCTAGGGCTAGACGACTTTTTCCAAGTGACCTAAGTGGCCCCAAAAATCGCCCTAAACACCCAACTCGTTTGTAAGCCGTTTTTCTAGGGTTTTTTTCTCATTCCCACCCCCACCCCCACCCCACCATCTGTTTACTCTCCTCTTTGGGAAAAATTTCAGCTAGAAGTTCGATTTTGAAGCATTTTAAGGTGATTGGAGGAGTCTCATGGTGGGTTTTAGCTTGGAACCTTGAGTAGGTAAGTTTTGAGTGTTTTGAGATCTAGATTGGGTTTTGTAATATTGTGGTTGATTTTTTTGTGCATCTTTAGGCTTGAGTTATGTTTGGAGAAGGTTCTTGGAGGAATTTTACTTGTAAACCTCAAACCTTCATTTTTGGAAGCTATAGTTGGATTTGGAAACTAAGTTTAACCTAACCTAGCAAAGTGAGTTTTAAATTGCTTTGTGATAACTTTGTACATAACAAAAATGTGTATTTTGGAGTATTAAAGTATTTTTCTTAATATTTATTAAATGTTGTTGATTACTTGATGAAACTACATCTTTTGAACATTTGTATTTATAAAATATTGAGAAATATATATGTTTGTGGGTTTTGGACATTTTGATATTAAATCAAACAGTGTGTGGAATTTGATGATTTATCCCTTATACGGTGATTATTTGATGTTCATGAATTTATGGTATATTGATTTTATAAATCATTCAAAATACATGATTTAAATTTGTTGGATTTTGTGGTATTTGGGTAATGATCTTTTTTAAACTATTTGGATGTATTTTGATGTTTATGCTGACTCATTTTAAATTACTCAAACAAGTGGAAGAGCGTAGTGGCCTAAATTTGGATTAAATACTCATTTTGGGATTTGCCGGACCTTTGAGTCAATATTGATGATTTTCAAATATTTTGGTATATAATTTGCTTAAGCATGGGGTATTTGGAACTTATTTGTTTATGTTGACTCTTATTGTATACTCAAGTGAGTTGTAGAGTTTATTGGTTTGATTTTAACTCAAATGAGTTTTGGGGACATTTTGTGGTTTAAATTGCTTTATGTTGAGTTTTGGACGTGATAAACATCTATTTCATATTTATTTGGAAATTATATGTTTTAAGTGCGTTGGTCATTCAAATCGGATTTATGTAATTTAGACTATAATGCAATGGATTCATAAACATAAGGTCGGGTTTGAATGGGGTGAATATTCCCGTATTATATTTTGAAATAGGCATTGTGTGTTCATAGACAATATGGTGTGGGCTATACGAGTCGACCATCGCCCATTTACCAACATAATGTAATTTGTAGTGAATGAGTTTACATAAGATCATTGGATATCTCAAACTATAGATTGTGGGTGGTTGAACTTGATGACTCATTAAACTATAACTGAATAGTGGATGGTTAAACTTAATGGCCATCGATCCGTAGTGAAGCTCCATAACATAGATAAGTGATTTAATTTTGTGTTCCATCACATTTAGTGGAATTGGGTCTCCCGTCTCCCCCAAAAGGTGTGTTTTGGATATGATATAGATAAACCTGGTAATTATGTAATATATTGTGATTAATCTTGATTACACGATGAGGTATGCATAAAAGATACATTTACACTCTAAATCCTCTAGTTTAGCTATGTACAACTATCACACTTAATGTCTAATATTTCCCCGCAAGCTAAGGCGTAAAGTGACTTGTAGCTTGGATCGTAAAATGAGAAACCGTTGTGACGGTAGCGGCTTGGTGAACACGTCAGTAATTTGATCGTCCGTAGATATAAACTGAACAGAAAGCTTTCGCTGGGCAACCATTTCTCGAACAAAGTGAAAGTCAACTTCTACATGCTTGGTACGGGCATGAAAGACAGGATTAGCTGACAAATACGTAGCACCGAGGTTATCACACCACAAGGTGGGAACCGACTTCACAGGAACTCGAAGTTCGCACAACAATGTTTGAAGCCATGTGAGTTTAGCAACAGTATCGGCTAGAGCCTTGTATTTAGACTCTGTTGACGACCGAGAGACAGTCTTTTGTTTTTTAGCGGACCATGACACGAGGTTTGAACCAAGATAGATAGAAAATCCCCCAGTGGATCGACGGTCGTCGAGGCAACCAGCCTAGTCAGCATCGGAGAAACCAGTCAGGGAGTTGTAAGCCGAATCAGTGTAGGCATGAAGCATCGTGTCAGAATCATGCATGATTTGTAGACCATAGTCGACAGTGCCCTGCAAGTAACGAAGAATTCGTTTTACTGTCACTAATGATTTTCAGTGGGGGAGTGCATAAATTGGCATACTTTATTGACCGCAAACGTGATGTCCGGATGTGACAATGTGACATACTGAAGGGATCCCACAATTTTGCGATACTTAACTGGATCAACAAACGTAGCACTATCGCCAAGAGCAAGATTAGCGGTAGTGGTCATAGGAGATGAAACCAGTTTAGCTTTGGACAGGTTCGCGCGGTGTAGGAGTTCAAGGATGTATTTCCTTTGTGATAGAATCATATCATGACCCTGATGTGTCACCTTAATGCAAAGAAAATAGGACAAGCGACCCATATCCTGGACAACAAAGGATTGGCTAATATGTTGTACCATGCTGTCAATAGCCTCCTAGTTATTTCCTGTCAAAATAATGTCATCAACATAGACAAGCATGTACAAGATGGTGCCCCTGTGGGAGTAAATAAATAATGAAGGGTCAGTTTTGGAGCCCTGAAATCCAAGAGAGTGAAGGACCATAGAGAGGTGATGAAACCACGCTCTAGGGGCTTGCTTCAAGCCATATAAGGATTTGTGAAGTAGGCAAACATGATTGGGTTGGATAGGATCAACGAACCCTGGTGGCTGTTACAAATAAACTGTCTCGCGAAGGTTACCATGGAGGAAGGCATTTTGCACATCAAGTTGCCTTAGGGACCATTTTGTGTTACGGCCAGAGATAGAACAACACGGATGGTGGTCAATTTAACCACAAGACTGAATGTCTCCTGATAATCAATGACTGGTTGCTGCCAAAACCCTTTGGCGACTAGCCGTGCCTTGTAACGCTTGATTGCCCCCGTTTGGTCCCTTTTTAATTTGTATACCCACTTGCAATCAACGATGTTGGAGTTTGGAACACGTGGTACTAGTGTCTATGTACCATTCCGCATCAACGCAGAAAACTCGTCAGCCATGGCACTACGCCACTAAGGATACCTGTTAGCAATAGTAAAGGTGGCTGGTTCAGTGTCTGGTGAAGGAAGTTGGGTATCGTATGAGGAGGCATTGTAAGGTCGGGTTGGTTTGGGGTTGGGGCGTAGGTTTGGTGGTCGAGTGCGGGTGGGTTGTTCGGTGGTAGAGGAGGGGTGGGTAGGAGTGGGAGGAGGTGGTGGTTCAGTAGTCTTGGAGCGACGGTGATAGGTTTGAATCAGGGGTGGTTGGGCCGTAGGGGTTGGTTGGGTCGTGGGATGGTCAGTAGGTACGGTTGAGGGTGTGGTAGGTGATATGTCTTGTGGGACAAATTGTACAGTAGGTATGGTTGAGCGTTCGGGTGTATTAGGTATTGTGAAGGGTGAATCGGTGGGTGGTAGGTCAGGATTTGGATAATTGGAGACGTAGGGATGTGGAACGGTTGGAGTAGGAGTGGGTGTAGGAGATGTGTGAAAAGGAAAGGAATGTTCATTAAAGCGAACATGACGGGCTACGTAAATACGATCAGATTGTGGGTCCTAAATCCGATAGCCATGATGAGCGGTGCTGTAACCAAGGAACACATAGTGTAGAACGAAAGTCCATTTTGTGCTTATTGTATGGACGGAGATGAGGTTAGCACTGACATCAAAAAACTCGAAGAAAAGAAAAATCGGGTTTGTGCTTGAACACATGTTCAAAGGGTGAGGTGTTTAAGTTGGTTCTGGATGGCATTCGATTAATAAGATAGACGGTAGTGTCAAATGCAAAATGCCAAAACCGTCGTGGAATATGGGATTGAGCAAGAAAAGTAAGGCCAGTTTCAACGACATGTCGATGTCGTCGTTCAACAAGGTCATTTTGTTCGCTTGTGTGTGGACATGAAAGGTGATGGGTGATGCTGAGTGGGGAGAAGAATTGGGATAGATTTCGAAACTCGCCTCCCCAGTCTAAAATATCATAAGTTCTAAAAGTAGCAATTACAAACCACTTGTAACAACCCCGATTCTAAAATATCGATAAAACATATCATTGCTCTAAAAGTAGCAATTACAAACCGATAGGTCCCAAGCTATAACTTAATTTCATAAGTTCGCAGCGGAAAAACAAATATAGCTACTGAGATTTAGTACATTCCAACTAACAACTAGGCGACTATCTAAACGCAATAGTGCCTCACTTCCCGCTTTCCAAGCTTCCTACTTCCCTTGCTCATACTCGAGCCCTCAACCACGCTTACCTGAAAAGGTTTTTAGTTTTTGAAAAGAAAGGGTTAGGCCATAAGGCCTAGTGAATTCCTCCAAAAAACAACAATTAATATGCATGACAGTTATAAGAGAAAACGGTAGTCATGAATATCGACTCACACTTTTAGAACACACTTTTCATGTACCTGTTGCAACGGTAATACACTTTCATTCACACACATAGTGACTAGCTTTGATCACACACACCGTGATCATTAAACGAGCACACATCGCCCAATTTGAATGATTTAAAACATTTCAATTTAAAACATTCGTTTATAAAAGTTTAAAACACGAAGGAAACTCACCTGAATCGCCAACCCGCTAAGATCACTTATGTCCTACGAACTCACCAACCGAACACTTGAATTGAGGTTACCAAATTATAAGTTTACAAACCCAAAGTAACCCCAAAAGACTCATCTACCATCCCCTCAAACAAGAACCCAAGCTACAACCCCCAAACCGGCTCCAAATGAAAAATTGGAAAATGCCCAACAGGGGCTTAAACGAGTTTCATGCGAGTTTAAACTCGCCAGAGACCCGCTTTAGGCTTTGTTTCACCTACAGAACTTCAATACGAGAACGAAACCCCAAAACCAAAACCCAATTCGATTTCCTTCAATTTTATGGCTTAAAACTCATCCCAAACACTTATAAATCATCCCCAAACATCTACCAATCCATTCATGGAAATCCATGGATTAAAGCCTCATTGAAGATTTAAGGTTCATCCATGGTGGATTTTCTTTGATTGCAAACCCAAATGCAAAAGAGATAATACCAATAAATGAAGAAATTACCACTACAACTCCATAAAACAATATGATTGATGATTTCATACAAACATTCAACCCCAACCCATCAAACTTCAATATTCTAATCATTCAAAGACCCAACATAGCAAGAAGAGGAAGAAGATGAAGTTTTATACCTAATATTTGATGATGAATCTTGTTCCTCCAATATTTCTTCCTTTCTCCTTCACTCTCCTCAAAATCGCACCTTGGCACACACTAGAACACACACACAAGATTTTCAGCCGACTGATTCTAAAATAAGGGTTTCTCCTCTTATTAACCTTCTTTCCACAATTTACAACTTCAGCCCCTGAAGTTGAGAAAATTAGACTCCAACCACCAACTTGCAAATCTTATTACAAAAGATTAAATTCCGGGTTATTACATCTCACCCCCCTTAAAAGAATTCCGTCACCGGAATTCATGAAGAGAAAAGTTGAGAGTGTTTAGTCCTCATCTTCGATTTCGGTTCTCACGTTGCATATTGTCCCTTGTGGAACCCCAATACACTTTCACAAACATGATTGTAATAACCCTAACTCAATTAATCTGATTTGGGCCTTAAGCATAAGCCTTGGGCCGATAAACCCTAAGCCTAAGGTATTTAAAGGGGTATTAGGAGAGAAATTTCCATCACTTTTTCATTTTACCAGATTTTCACTATGTGTGTGTGAGGTGTGAACCGTGTGAAGCAAGAAAGGAGAAGAGAAGAAAGGAAGCAATCAATCTTGGAAGGGAATCAATTGGAGAAACAATTTCAGGTATAAACATCCTCCCTTGCATCATCTTCTTTCTCATTGAAGCTAGTAATCAAGGTTTAGCTTAGGGATTTAATCCCTAGAGTTCCCTTTTATATTGGAAACTAAGAAATTGATGAACCAAATGGCCATCCATGTGTATTCTATAGTTTAGGGATTAACTTTTTGAGTGTCGGTGGGTTTTTCACCTATTGGGAGGAGTTGAGCTTAAAACTCCATTGTTGTTAAAGCTCCAAGCTTCATTCGAATGGGTTGTATGATTTAATCAATTCTTGGTTGGGTTTAGTGATTTAATCTCCTAATTTTTGTTTAGGAAATTAATGGGTATGTGTTGGGTTTACTCCTCATCAATAATATATGGTTTTGGGGTCATAAGAATCATTATTTTGGGGGGTAAAGTGGACTTTTGGGGGTTAATTTGTGAATCTGAGATGAAGAAAGCTTGGCAGTGGCTTAAGACAGTTATAACCCACGTTACAACCCACGCCGGGGCTGAAGTGAGTTACCGCGTGAGTTATAACCCACGTCGCAACCTACGCTTGCGCTGTTTGGGCTGAAGTGAGTTACCGCGTGAGTTATAACCCACGTCACAACCCACGCCAGGGCTGAAGTGAGTTACCGCGTGAGTTGTAACCCACGTCATAACCCACGTTGGGGACTGTTTGGCACACTTTTGCCCGTTTCATTTCACGCATCGAGTCGGGTTTGGACCTTTGAGTTAGGGGTTTAATTTAGGACTATTTTAGAAGACTTTTGAGAGAATTGCTTTGTGTTAACACCGCTTTTGTTTTGGCAAATTTAGGCGTTCGGTTTGGGGAAAAATCCTTATAATTGGACTTTGAGACTAGTTGGCAACCATCAGGTGAGTTCCCTCGACTTTTAAAATAATGCATTTTATGGCATTGGCTTTTATAATTCCTCTGATCTTGGTATTTGAAATTCGCAAGCATGCTACATTTATTTAAATGTTTCTTTTTATAAATTGCATGGTCAAGGTGTTGGGTTATATCATGATATATGTTTAGCGAATGGACATGCATAGTTGTCGTAGGGTACCTCGAGGCCTTGCAAACCTCATGGGAGTTAACGTCCATGAACCTCGGATTCATTCGTGGTTACATTGGATGGGTACCATTATGGACCATTCTTTAGTGTCGCATGGGAAATAATGCGATCACATTGCTAAGTCGTATGGGAGAATTGCGCGACAAGTGTTGGGCTACGACTATCATGCATGATCCAAAGTAAGAGTTTCTTTAACGTTGATTATTTAAACTGTTGTTTATAACTGAGGCTTTTGGGGAATTCACTAGGCATTTTGGTCTAACCCTCGCTTTCAAAACTAAAAACCATTTTCGGGAAAGACATTCGTGGAGAGTACGTCCAAAGGTAATGGAAAGCTCTGAAGCTTAGCTAGAGTGGAACTTCTACTACAATATTGATCATTAAATTATCAACACTACTCCTTTCTTCCGGAAATAGCACACGTTGCTCGCAACTATATTAACACATTTACGTACATAAGTTAATGCCCGTATTTAAATTTTCACCGCATAACGTCCGGATAGCCTACAAATCAGGATTGAACCAAACCTGTAAACACCTTTCCGAAATTTCCATCGAGTTAACCGATAACCCAAGACTTTTCCATAAGAATTTCCGTGCTTATTTGCCTTACAGAAGGGGAAACCACTCGCTGGGAATCATTCCATCTTGCACAACCTCGACACAAGATTTACATAGAATGCCTGCCACTTCCATACTAATTCAACCTCAACAGCCTGCCTCTCAAAACCCCACATCCAACTATTACTTGCCTTTCCGAAATAAAAAGGCACACACTTCCAATATAAGACTTGCTAGTAGAGCAAGCTTTAAACAATCTCCCGACTCATTTTACCAATTATCTTAGCTAGAGCTAGCATCAATACCTTTACCCTTTTGAAGGGTTTAAATAAATATTCTCAACAAAATGACATGCTTAGCCACAACTCCATTCTTTTACATCACTCGACCAACTCCTTACTTTCGTCAGAATCATATGTGCTACATGTATTTCCTCCTCCTCACACTATTCTGAATTACTGGTGTCTAACCAATACCACCCATCAAATATTCACCGAGATCCATTACCAAAGCTACACATTCACCGTTGCGAGACTAGGTTTAGGTAAACGACCTCATCAAAATTTCCATTCAAGATAATTAACTATGTCACCACACTTGACCCTCACGAATCCATACTAATGCTTCAAACCACCACAAGCCTCTCGATTCCCCAAAAGAAATAATCGAACCACTAATATTCCTTTACACTCAAGGAATGTTTTGCCACTTTATTCCAATCAGTAATCCTACTGTCAAGCCCCATCAACCAACCGAATTTTGACATTTCGTCAAAGTCCCAACGGAAATAAATCAACTCCTCAAAGCACAACGTATCCGAAAAATATGTGAATCCGTCACCAATTATCTCTCAAGTCGTTTCTCTCCAAAACAAGGATATTATAATGCCGTCAAGAATTCTCTGTGTCTCAAGCAATCATAGTTAACAGTCTTGAATACCTTCCTAATAGATACCCAACAATGATTCACACCAACACTCAAATCAATTTCACTCATCGGCCTTACATACTCACCAAGAACATTCTAACTGCCATTCTCATAACATCACATACTATAGTGACAAAAGACTCATTTCCTCTCGGGTAACGTTAAGCAACATCTATCTAGCTCTAGTCGCGCACACTTGTGACTGCACACACTGGCTATACACTTGCCAGTCCCTTGAGCTATGCAAACCGTAGAGTGACCATAATCCCGTTCCACTAACTAACACACAGTTCCACTCATCGTACGACTTAAGACCAAGGCGACTAGCAACCCCCACATTACACTATCGCCAACTGACAACAATACGTTCAACTAGATCAATACGAATAACACCCTCTTGCGCGGACCATTATACTCCCATGCACACCCACTTCCGCCCTTGATGGCTACTTTATTCTCATACTAAGCCACCAATCCAAATTAATGACCTCCAGCCTTCATAACAATCACACTTGAAGTTTAGCCTGAAACCAAGAATGTCTCTTGCTTATACGACCACTCACGTTGTAGTCCGTTCACAACCAATTAACCACATTACAGTCAACTCCCAAACCCATAACTTTAGTCGCCCCACACCCATTAACAACTACTCACAGTCCACACCGAATAATGATGCACGACCTCATTATCTTATAACCCAACTGCAAGTCTACTTTAACACTCTATGAATACTTCAACTCATAATCCTCTTTTACTCCTTTACAGGTAGTATTTCTTCAAAAATCATACCCTTACTTCTTAGCACGCTTTGGCTTAAGATATTATGAATATCAACATTCGTTGTCAACCACCTCATCAACCATACCGAGACGAGAATTTAAATTCCTACCACATGAATCAATACTTACCTTACCTCCTTGCATTACAATTATACATCGACCATCCACATACTAGCATGCCACGATCAAGAATCAACCTCAAATGACCAAACCACATATTCCGACAACCACTCCTTCCCTTTACTCTCATCATCCTTCTAAAAGAAAAGTTAAACCTAATAGCCCTACGAGTTCATAGCATCAAGCATGCCGACACACCCACACACACGCTTGCTCACTCACACGTGACCAAAGATATAACTCAGATCTATCAATCCAAATCGATGCCAACAATAATTATAATGCTTGTAATGAACTCGTTCCTTCATCTGGATTATTAACGATCTTACACTTTTATTACACCGAAGTATCAACAATTTCTTGTTCCAACCATTGCCATACTACAACATCCCGAGTACGTTGATGATAAACTCAACACGCTCACACCAACTCATAAACCCCTTTTAAAACATAAACAATGTGATACATAAAACTCGCTTTAGAAATGAGGGTAACTAACTCTATCCACATTACAACTTGGCAACAACCTCGCATCCACTTACATTCAAGATCGAAGAACGAGTCTTCTATTCTCGTAGCAAATTCTCCAAACAAATTTTCTCAATATTCAAAATTCTGCGTACCATACCATGTCCAGTCTCATAACTAATTATCAAGTACCTGATTTCAACAACTTCGGCTTTCTTAGATCATTTGTTGATCCATTCCTTCATTCCACAACTTGCCTTCATTTCCCGTATAAACAACTCTATCCTTCCAACACTTGTCCCATACATGATGACTATGAGTCAAGGGATCCAGTAATCTTATCCGCTTTCCTACGCAAACTTTCAAAATCCAACACACTTGGGTTAATATACTTCCTTGCTCAATTCTTAAGAATTATATCTCGAAGAATCCCAACACTCTCGGACTGAACTTCATCTTGAAGTTCCAAACAACTACTGTTTATGCATCCTCGTATAACACACTAAAACTCCCAATCAATCTTTATACAATAGTCTCTATTCGGACTACCACGTCCATCGGTTGCCTTAACAATAGCAATCAAGCACAATCATATACTAGAAAATTCAAATTTTACCCTCTTAACCTCTTACCAACATAAAGCTCTTAACTCAAGAGTCCCAACTGACACCGCACTTCCACAGAGTTCACTACCCTTCGACTTCCCCGATCACGGGTGTTAGCAACACCCCGACTTTCCACTCTTTGCGTTGGTACAACTCCAATAAAAGGACTTTCTCCTTCAATTATCACAGATACGATCCTCACTTATCAACAAACCAAACTCTATACTTCTGAAATTATACAAACCACTAAACGACAACCAGTTAGATCATAACAAGGTATACAAGCACCTTCATGTACCTGTAAATTCACAATGACATTGGCCAGATGTGATTTTGAATTTACCTTACATGTTAGCCCTTTCTACCCTATTATTACTCTCACTGGTTAAACCACTCTCTATCCATTCTACTATAATCTCAGTTCTCCTCCTACTCCTCAATTTAAGTCTAGATGCTCCTCGAACACCTAATTCTCTTAAACTAGGGCTCTGATACCACTTGTAACAACCCCGATTCTATAATATCGATAAAACATATTATTGCTCTAAAAGTAGCAATTACAAACTAATAGGTCCCAAGCTATAACTTAATTTCATAAGTTTGCAGCGGAAAAAAAAATATAACTACTGAGATTTAGTACATTCCAACTAACAACTAGGCGACTATCTAAACGCAATAGCGCCTCACTTCCCGCTTTCCAAGCTCCCTAGTTCCCTTGCTTGTACTCGAGCCCTCAACCACGCTTACCTGAAAAGGTTTTTAGTTTTTGAAAAGAGAGGGTTAGACCATAAGGCCTAGTGAATTCCCCCCAAAAACAATAGTTAATATGCATGACAGTTATAAGAGAAAACGGTTAGTCATGAATATCGACTCACACTTTTAAAACACATTTTTCATGTACTTGTTGCAACGGTAATACACTTTCAGTCACACACAGTGACTGGCTTTGATCACACACACCGTGATCACTAAACGGGCACACACCGCCCAATTTGAATGATTTAAAACATTTCAATTTAGAACATTCGTTTATAAAAATTTAGCACACGAAGGGAGTTCACCTAAATTTCCAAGCTGCTAAACTCACTTATGTCCTACGAACTCACCAACCGAACACCTGAATTGAGGTTACCAAATTATAAGTTTACAAACCCAAAATAACCCCAAAAGACTCATCTACCATCCCCTCAAACAAGAACCCAAGCTACAACCCCAAACCGCTCCAAACAAAAAACTGGAAAATGCCCAACAGGGGCTTAAGCGAGTTTCATGCGAGTTTAAACTCGCCAGAGACTCGCTTTAGTCTCTGTTTCACCTGCAGAACTCCAATACGAGAACAAAACCCCAAAACCAAAACCCAATTCGATTTCCTTCAATTTTATGGCTTAAAACTCATCCCAACACTTATAAATCATCCCCAAACATCTACAAATCCATTCCCTTCATGGAAATCCATGGATTAAAGCCTAATTGAAGATTTAAGGTTCATCCATAGTGGATTTTCTTTGATTTCAAACCCAAATGCAAAAGAGACAATACCAATAAATGAAGAAATTACCACACTAACTCCACAAGACAATATGATTGATGATTTCATACAAACATTCAACCCCAACCCATCAAACTTCAATATTCTAATCATTCAAAGACCCAACATAGCAAGAAGAGGAAGAAGATGAAGTTTTATACCTAATATTTGATGATGAATCTTGTTCCTCCAATATTTCTTCCTTTCTCTTTCACTCTCCTCAAAATCGCACCTTGGAACACACTAGAACACACACACACAAAATATTTTCAGTCGACTGATTCTAAAATAAGGGTTTCTCCTCTTATTAACCTTCTTTCCACAGTTTACAAATTCAGCCCCTGAAGTTGAGAAAATTAGACTCCAACCACCAACTTGCAAATCTTATTACAAAAGATTAAATTCCGGGTTTTTATAGCGGTTGTGTCGTCCTCATAGTGTCAGGGTTGTGATTAGGGCAATGAGACGGGATATGGCCAATCCCACACTGTTACATGAGCTAATAATGATGTTTTGATTAGATGTCCAATTAAATTGATTACAGTTACCTCCTCCTTGACCTCTGTTGTTGTAGTTTCCTCGTCCACGTCTAGAACCACGACGACGGTTTTTCCCAGATTTTTTTGTGTAAAAGGCCTGTGCTGGTTGTGTGTTGACAGGATGAACTTGAAGACCAAGTTGTGACAGAAGCTGCTAAATAGCTTGAAGTTGATCTGGTTGTGGAGTAGACGTGGTCACACCAGGAGCCGCTGAGTTGCGGTTGTTCGTGACTGTCGTGAATGCCTGAGGCGGAGAGATGTCGGTCGTAAACTTCTTGATCTTGTAGTCATGGTCGAAAAGCAAGCCATGGAGTTCTGCAAAGGCAGTTGGAAACTGGCGACCAAGGAGGGTTGACTTCAGCCTGTTGTATTCTTCTCTAAGACCTGAGATAATTAGCATCACTAGATCTTTTTCTTTTATCAGTTCGCCTATATTGGCGAGAGCATCAACATATTCCTAAGCCCTAGTCAGGTATGCGGAGGAGGTTTCATCATGCTTCATCTCTAGTTTAAGAAGCTGAGTTTTTAGGGTGTATTCCCTGGATGACGTGTGGGGAGCGTAGGCATGTTCGAAGGACAACCAAACATCACTAGAGGTAAGTCCTTGAACGTGTTGGAATGACGCCTCAGAGATCGTAGAAGTAATCAGCCTTCGTACGTGTGCATCATTCGAAACCCATGATGTGTAGTTAGGGTTTGGTTCCGGTGGCGGTATTGTAGTGGCTGTTGATTCTTTTCCAGATGATGACGATGCTGGGATAGTTATTGGTGGACAGGGAATGGTGCCATCATCGTAGCCAAAAAGATTGTTTGTGATAAGGAATGGTTGAACCATTGCCTTCCAATAGCCATAGTTGTTTGGCGATAAAGTGAAGCCAAACTTGTGGGAGTTGTGGGTGGTTTTCTCGGTTGGAGTGAAGGCTGCCACGGTTGTCATTGGTAGATTTTGAAAGAAAAAAAAGTTACTGTTCACGTCGGAGTTACTGTTCACGCCGGAAAACACTGTTCACAACGAAGTTACTGTTCACGCTGGAAATTACTGTTCACGGAAGTGGCGGGTGTAGGGTTGTCTTGTGACAACAGAAAGTGGGTTTAGGGTTTTGGGTGAAAGTAGCGGCGATTTTTAGGGTTTAGGGAGCGGCTGGCTCTGATACCAAGATAAACTTGGTAATTGTGTAATGTATTGTGATTAATCTTGATTACACGATGAGGTATATATAAAAGATACATTTACACTCTAAACCCTCTAGTTTAGCTATGTACAACTATCACACTTAATGTCTAATAGATATTTATCTATGTTTCCGATATTGTTTTGGGCCCGTAACCCATGATTTGAAGTTTCAGATGCCATTTATTATTCATATTTTATTGCTTTGGATATTTGAGTTCAGTTTTATTCATGTTACCCGTAGTTGAATGCTAAGCTTTATTCATGTTCAGTGTAAGTGTTAAGTTTTGGTTTCATATAAAAAAGGTGTTTGAGTTATTGAGTTTTTCATCGCGAAAATATAGGTTTTCGAAATATGTTGCTTTTATGGTAAAGACATTTCAATTTAGAATTGCTGATCTAAATAAGCAGTCTTTCAGTTTTACCGTTTTATTAATACGATGAAAACTGTTTGAACTCACTACGATTTAAACATAACACCTTTTCTTATCGGCATATGCATCAGGTCCTCGTGGGAGCGATTAATTAGTATCACTTGAGTAAAATCGAGTGAAGTGACGATATCCTTGATATGAAATCAATCGAAAATGATACTCTATGCGCTTCATATTCGCCACTCATGAATGAATTTGATCTTTGGGATGTTTTCATATCGTTGGAGATGGCGGCTTTCGGTGAGAGTTCAGCAATATCGATCTTAATCTAGTTTCGTTCAGATATAGATTCTAAGTTGTTGACTTTGACTTTATTGTTTCCTTGTATGTAAGTATAAAGAAGTTTTGGAGAAATTGTATTGACTTCATTTTTAATGAAATTTTATTTTGTCGCTTTTTCTAGATTTTGGGGTATTATATTCATGATCCATGACATACATCATTCATGATGAATACACATTAATATGATGCATTATATACAATAATGACAAATGATACATCATTCATGATGAATCACCCGTAAGTATATGGGACACGTGTCACGTTCCGTTTGTCCTCTTATTTACAATCTAACATCGATTTGCGATAGAACCCGCCCGTCTACATATCATGGAATAACATGAAATATATAAGTATGCCGTATGTTAAATTAAGATGATGACATTTAACGTCCAATTTCTCAAATTATATGTGAAATTCTTACTTTTTATGGTATTAAGAAAACACAAGTGGAAAATTAACTAAAAGTTAGCAATAAATTTTTACAAATAATGCATAAAAATCAAATAGTAAAGAGGATAATACGTTATATGTGAGAAAAAAAATATATAGATATGTTTTATATACGAAACACATACATACATAAATAAGAGCATAGAGGAGAAAGACAAAAAAGTTAAGAAATAAGAATAAATAATTCATATGTGAATCATTGATAAATTTCGAGAAAAAAATCTATTTATATATGCATATGTGACCCACTTTCATCTCCTTACATTTTTATCAATTATTTACATATGGAGATGCATATGTGAACTCACGTTTCTTTGACCAATGATGCACGTACAACTCACTATATTCATACGTTCTCCACATTTTTTACCTTGCTTATTTGAACTTTGTTGTAAGACAAAACATATGATATAATATGAATCATAGTATAAAATCACATTCATTGAATGACTTGAATTGGTATTCAAGGGTTTGATAAAAATCTATGGTTTTCACTTAGATTTTCAATATATATTCAGAATCATATGAGACACTTCAACTTTCATGAGATATGTGATAGCACATTGGAACCCTTAGATAAACTGATCTCACTAAACCTTCATATTAGAACACAACAAACCTTGATATTGAAAAGACAACGAACATTAACAGAAAGCTCATAACGAACATTCACAATGGTGTCACGGGCTCTCATTCCAAGTAGACAGTCTAATATTAACTTAATCACATAAGTTGATTAATGATAATAAAACAAGAAAAAAACCTATACAGTCCATTAAACTTTAGATCGTTGAATAGAATAAATCATTCAACTATACAACGAGTTTATTTTATGATCAGTTTAGCTAGAATGACAATGTAAAATAGTAAGTAACGATTGTAACATTTAATTAATTTTTAGATTAAAAAATAACTAAACAAAAACTAGTAAACGAAAACTAATAGACAAGCAAGGATTGAATGCGCCCCTCTACCAAATCTGTACAAACAGAATAACCTAGCCTATTTATACAGAATGGTAAAGAGGCCGTCTATGATCATCTATCATAGAAATAAAATAAAGAGATATTTTAATCCTTACCAACTCGATCTTGTCTCCCCTGACAACAAACATGCATGAACCATAAGTTCACGACTATTTGTTTTTTCAAATTTATGAACTTAATTAAAATTTAATTTAGATCAAATATTTTTATAGAATAACATAGAACTATCGATCCCATCTCATCGATCATCATCCTTTTTGTGAATTCTAGATTGAACAACTAACAATATAATCTAACAAAAAATTAATGTAGAAATCATCATGTGTATTGCACTTTATATTGCACCTATATAATCTTATTGTACCTTTATGACAATCTATTCTCACATTTTACATCTTCTTCCGCCAATCATCTTCATCAACTCCTACCCTGTCATTATATTGTATTTTATTTAAAGTTTTTTATTTTCTATGTTAAAAGTTTTAAAAAGTGGTATTTTAGTTATTATAATTAAAGTTATGTAAATAAAACCAATTATAAAGGTGAGGACTTCTTTACACCTTTTATATAATCCAACGACTTAAAAAGTACACTTTTGAGGATATTTAATAGTCTCAATTGGCACTTTCCTTAATAATAATGTTTACATCATGATTATAATGGTTGATTAACTACTAATATTTATTGTATTCATAGTAGTAGATTCATAATTTTTGTCGAATGAATGAATGTACCTTAAGGTGGATCAAAGGTCCGTAAAAAATCAGATGTGTTTTAGCCTAATTCTATTGTTTTGAGAAATTTTCAAGTTTTGATTGATTTCAAAAAACAAAATTACTCTTTTTATTTGATTTCGAAAGAATTTTTTCAGTTTTTTTCGATTGATTTTGAGGGAATCATTTTTCGGTTATTTGATTGATATTATTTGTATTTTTTTTAATATCCCAAAGCACAATTCAAAGTTTAACTGGTTAAAAAAAATCTCGAATTCAAAATTACAAGTTATTATAGCATACTCAACTACTTGATAACTTAAATATACTTAAGTTCTTAATTGAGCAATTAGTGTAAAAAAAGTACTTATATTCTCTTAAATTGATACACATATTGCTATTCTTTTTCAACTTTCAACTTGGTTTCCAAAAATTCGATCAAGAGTTTATTCACATGTGAATATGTTCGTACTAAATTTTTACTATATTACAAAATAACTATCCTATGTTTTTAAAATATTGTAATATTCAAGTTTATAATTTTTTACTGCATAGCTACTTCTTAAAGGTACATGTTTGAACTTCATAAATATAATTATAATCAACTGATAAAGACGTTCATATGAATAATAGACATTGATCCCTACTGATACAACATTATCTATATTATATATATAAGCAGCTAGAACAGTTACCTATTGAAAATTAAGAGGTACAATTACCCATGCATTTGGTACAGGATTAAATTCTCATTTTCAACCACCTCCCCACATTCCTTAGGTATAACCCTAATTTCTCTCCCAGATTATCGTGTCCATATCCTCATTCTCCCTCAAATCTCTGGACCAACTCCCTCTTCAATATCTCCAATAACGCCGTTTCAAGCGGGCATTAGGGACGAAGAAGAAAAAGAGACTCACTCTCTCCCCCATCTCTAAGTATTCTCCATGACTCAATTTCTCCATATCTACTCACTAGAACTCGATTTCTCCCATCTTTGGTTACTGTGACTGGGTTTTCAAACCATTTATATTTTTAAAATATCCCATAATATAGTAATATGCATTTTCCACACCGAATACATAAAAATTATTTATCGCCAAATAATCTATATACAAATGATAGTTCATCTAGTGAACCCACACTTATGATGTATTTATCAAAACGTCCAAAAATTCAAATATAAACATTTTATATTATTTATAGGGAAAAGTCTGAAAAAACCCAACGAACTATCTGGTTTTGAATGATTAAGTCCTTAAACTATTTTTTTGAATAAAAAAACCCTTAAACTTTCTGAAACCGGTTAAATGCATCATTGTAACCTGTAAAAACAGGTTAATGATATAAAAATTTGAAAAAAGTCTAGAAAAACCCAACAAATTATCTGATTTTGAATCATTAAGTCCTTGATTTTTTTTAGCGAATAAATCCCGAAGTTTTTTCCTAAATCTTTTTACCAAATTAATTTTTGAACTTCATTTTAACAAATAAATCTCAAACTTTTTTTGAAGAATAAAATCATGAACTTAATTTTGAACAAATAAATGTGGAATTTTGTTATAACAAAATCATAAACAAAAATATATATAATTTCTATCACCAACAACAAAGTACGACAAACCAATTAAATGGATAAAAATTATAGTATTTCCATTATTAATTATGAAACATATAAAATAAAAGTCATGTCTAAAACATAAATAGATACATAAAAAAATTTATAGATAAACAAAAATTAAGTTAATGAAAAATTTAATTTATGTTTTAATCAAAACTTTTATATGCTTTTGTATTTAGTATTGAAAATGGTATGAATTATCGTACTTTGTTGTCGGTGAGAAAAATCATATATATTTTTGTTTATGATTTTGCTCAAAAAAAATCCACATTATTTGTTCAAAATCAAGTTCATGATTTTATTTTTTTCAAAAAAAGTTTGGGATTTATTTGTTCAAAAAAGTTCAAAAATTAATTTGGTAAAAAGATTTAAGAAAAAAATCGGGATTTATTCGTTAAAAAAAAATCCAAGGACTTAATCATTCAAAAGTAGATAGTTTGTTGGGTTTTTTTAAACTTTTTCCAAATTTTTATAACATTAATCTGTTTTTACAGGTTACAAAGATGTATTTAATCGGTTTCAGAAGGTTTAAGGGTTTTTTAATTCAAAAAAATAGTTTAAGGATTCAATCATTCAAAATCAGATAGTTCGTTGGGTTTTTTTTAGACTTTTCCCTTATTTATAAAACCAAAATATACCAAATATGCAAAAATCATCAAATATCCACACATTTGATAAATAGAAAGTAAAACATATTAATATTTCAAAATGAACACTTTTGGCATGTACATAGTTTTCACAAAGCAATTTGAACCCATCTTGCTAGATTTAGCTAAATATAGGGTTTACCACAATCTTGAGTTTCCTTTGGTGAAGAGCTTATGTAGATCTTACAAATCCTAACTCCAAACATTCCCGAAAGATATTCTCCACCACAAAGAACACAAAACCTAAGAGAAAGATGGAAGAAAAGGGATGGAGATGAAGAACACACCAAATCCTAGCTAAAATGAGAAGAAGATGAAGAGGTTACCTTTCTCAAATACTTTATAATCTTCCAAAAAAATGCTTACTTCTATTTATCTATAGCAAAAAGAATCACTGAAATCATATGTAAGATGAGAGAGTTATGGTGAAATGAAGAAAAATCCCGAAATCTCGATTTTAAACTGATCTGACGACTTGTGCGGCCTTGCCCGCAGCCTAAGGCCACGGGAAAACGCGTTCCAAAATACAAATGAAACAGGGACTTGCACGTACTGGTGCACGACTTGTGCAGCTAGAGCTCCGTTTTTCGTGTTTTTCACTGATTTTCACACCCGATTTGATCCTTGATAAACCCACCATTATAAATACATAAAACCTTATTTAATTTCCATCCTAATGGTCGAACTACCATTATAACCATTAACACAAGCCTCTAAAATTGCGGCTGTTACAATCCTCTTAACCTAAAAATGATTTCGTCCTGGAAATCTAGTACCAAACCAAAAATTCGAATGCCACACCCAATAAAAGACTTGATTCCCAACATTCCTATCTTTCTTGAACTATTCAACTGACTCCCATTCCCCGGGAGTGTTTATGCCAAACTCAAACTTCTACTGGAACCCAATACCTTCATAACCAAGTTGCTATATCGATAACCACACTGATTTCCACATATGAACCCTATTCAAAACATCACCAACATCAGTGTAAATACCAAACCCAATTGGAGGAATCTCCGAACACTAGAGTCTCGATTGCCTCCCAACCTTAGGTGACTCATACTACATCTAGGGTGAACGACCTCAACGGATCAAACCTACAATTGATACCCAAAATGAATTTATTCTTGAATTTTCTAATAACCCTTATCACACTAAGACACGTTCCTCTCTTGCATTTAACCATTTGGTAAATCTGTGAAATTTGACCCGACTGCAATCGAGCGTATTCCCCTTGAAAAAAATACTCAATATCATGTCGACTTTAGCCTGGGCGGTAAAGGAATTCTGTCTAAATATCCTTAAATGGCTCATCCTGTGTCATTACTACATCAATATATCATTCTTGATTAAACCAAAGTCTCTTTAATAATTATATTTTCGCTTAAGGTTTATTATAAAATTCTCTCTAAGTTTCTCCAATAAGCATTACCATAAAAGGTTCATCGCCTTTTCCCTGACGGAACTCTTAACCACAAGCTTGGTCCAGTTCAACACCACTCTGAATCCATGTACCGAACTACCACCGGACACATCAACCCTCAAAGAATTATCAAAATTCCTTAACAATTCAAGTGATTACCATTAGTCATCATTAATTTCCAATAACCTAATCTCCTAAAAATCTCCACATATAACTTGCGAATTCAACCTAGGATTCAACTGAAGTATCCCAAGCATGCCAATGGTTCTCAACTTCAAAATCAAAAGCTGACACCTAATACCACGAAATGATTCGAGTTACAGTACGAATCTTTCAGTCATGAAAACTTAGATATAAGGCACAATAGCTCTAAATAATAGACATTAATAGAGTATCCCAAAATTTCCACTTAGCCCGCAAACAAGCAGCAGATAAAACTTCCAACCCCTAGGATTGCCATAACAGAAAGCTCCCGAATTACAATACTTACCACAAGTCGTCCCATCCGACAATTCAACCCTCAAGGACTCTCTAAGTCCTCAAATGCAACATCCTTCACAAAAATGGGTTTAAGTCTATGGTACTAATGAGTTCAAGGTTTTTCAAGTATAAAACTTAACAAATACGCCAATAAACAACTTTAAAATATTTACCGAACACAATATATATACGCATAAAAGTTAATACCACAACTAGGCATTTGCACAAAGTGGCCGCAAAGGCCACACATATGAAACCAGTTTGAATGCTAATTGATCACTACTCAAACCAGTATGACAACGACAAAATGTGCTCATCAAACTTTTCAAAAGGAATGCTATAGTCCCAACATGCATTTATTTTCGTCGCGTGTGTAAACTAATTTTCCTACACTAAAATAGAACGGAACAAAATATTTGTACAAAACATCAAAGGAGGAATTACATGACATCCACCTCCCGAAATTTTATCTTTTGACCATAAAACGATATAAATTTCCGCAACAAAACTCGCATGCACCAGTTCATTTCTCTAAATTCAGTAACACATTATATGTCTTCTCTTTCATTACAACATGAAATCATTTAGGTTGGTTTCAAATTTAAAGTCAAGTAACAATATTCTTGCGTCGTTCTAAAATGTTGACCAAACATTATAAAGAGAACTTGTAAAGATCCAAAGTCAACCAAGAATAATAACACTTAAATATAAACCAACCAACAAATATTAAATCTGAAATCTATTACATCTCATTGTTTATCTAACTAAAGACTACCAAGTCTTCTCGTCCACTCTATCTAAGCTTCAAAGCTTTTCTTTACCCTTAGACGTGTTCTCGACAAACTTTTTACCTGGAAATGGTTTTAAGTGTTGGAAAGCGAGGGTTAGCCCAAAAGGTCTAGTGAATTCCCCACAAAGTCACAATTATAAAAATAACAGTTCAATAAAAAGGAAGTCGAGAAACTCCCAAATGGTTCATGCACAATAGTAGTAGAACCCAATGCTTGCCGCACAATTCCCCATGCGACTAAGCTTTGTGTTCGCACAATTCCCCATGCGAATCTAATGAATGTCCAAGAAATGGTGCCCATCCAATGTACCCATGAAACGAATTCTAGATATACAATTTTTAAACTCCCAAGAGATTTGCAAGATCTCAAGGTATACTACTACTACTATGCTTGTCCAAGCAACCACGTATATATCATGATATAACTCAACAATTCCACCAAGAGATTTATAAAACATTTGATAATGAAATATAACATGCTTACAAATTCAAGTATCATAATCAATGTAGCATGTTAAGTCATTGCCCAAAAATATAGTTTGAAGTCAAGGGAACTCACTTGATTCGCAACACACCGCTTTAAGGCTTAAAACGACAATTTGATCCAAACCGAACACCTAAATTGGACGTCCAGTAATTGGTGTTAAACCACCTTAAACACACTAATAGTCATCCCTCATGATGCTTAAGATAAACCCCTAAGCCATACGTCGAAAGGAGCTCGCACAAGAAACGGAACAAACCGAGCAAGGTGTGCGAAACAATGAGTTGGGCGACCTTGCTCGCGGCCTCAAGCCGCACGGTATCCCGCACAACTCTCTGTCAGGCACATGTCTGTCCCTTTTCTTGCACAACAGCGAAAATCAATCCCCAAAAACCCATCCAAGGTCCAAAACTCGATTTTAAACACCCAAAATCAACCAAACTCAATCCCAATACTTGAGGATTCATCCAAAAACAATCCCAATACCAAAACCCAATCCAAACATAGATTAATCTATAATTTCCAACTCAAGAAATGCTCAATTGAAGATTTTCCAAAACACCATTGAATAGCTTCAAGAACAACAATGATAATGGGGTTTCTAGATAAAATTCATTTATTGAATCTATCTAGAATACTCTTCCATTAGAATCCCAAACATATCATCCATGCTAGACATTAACAAGAATACCAATTTCTCAAATCGACTACAACTCCATTGATGGAGACCTTAAGCAAGAAGATGAAGAATATAAATATGCCTTAGAATGATGATTCTACAACAATGATGTTAATTCTTGCTAAAAGCTTGATGATATACTCCTTGCCTTCTTCTCCAAGTATTAGCCTCTATAAAACCGTTTTCTTCTTAAACCCTTCTCCACAAAGCACACACACACACACATAAAAATCTGAATTTCAACAAATGAAGAAAGCGAGGCAAAACCCCTATTCCCCTCTCTCTCTCTCTCCCACACACACACATATATATATATATATATGTATGTATATATATATATATATCATGGGCTTTAAACCCAACTTGCCTCGAGCCTAACAATTAATACTTAAAGCCCACGATTTAATTTTTTTGGAACTTGGGTTATTACACAACTTCAGTAAAATATGCATGCTAATTATACGCAACAAAACAGTTCCCAAAAAACCCTCGGGGGAAACCATGTAATTGGACTCCATCAAAATCTTCACATTAAATCAACAAGATATCATGAAATAAAATTCTCAAATTCTCATGCGTAACACACACAATAAAGCAAATCCGTTTAATCCAAAATATCACTCTTGGACCATAAAACATCATAAAACAAAATTCCAATAAACTTAAAAACAACCATAAGAGATACTGTAGTTTCATGCATTTTAGAACTCTATCGCAAATCACTCACATGTGGCAAATTAAAATAAATATGTGCAATACCGCGTGATCATGTAAAGTTCAAAGTAAAGCTTATACAATGAGCGTTGAAATTTCTCGTTTAGTAACGAATTGATATGAAACAAAACTTTCAACAAAATTTTGCACATAAAGGTACGAACTAAATTGGTACCTTGCAATTTAAAACTTGACTCAAATTTCACAAAACCAATTTTTTTTTCTAAACTCGTGACAAAATATTGCACGCCCCTTGGGAAATGAATGAAACAAATCCCGTCAGCTTAAATTTTCAAAACTAGCTTTATAATATGCACTTCAAAGACATGCAAGCTATTAAAATAGTATGAAGGAAACTCTTAATAAAACTTGTATGCAGATCTTATGCGACTAACACAATTGAAGAGGTTTTTGAAACATGGGCTATACTCTTGGGGTGTGCCAGCACATTCCCCAAAATTAGCGACCTTACAGGCACGAAAGTTTTACAAAATATGAAATAATTTTATGCAATTTACTTTATAAATAAATATCGTGCATACATTGGTTGAGACCCAAGGTCTTAGAACCACGCTCGCGAAGCCTACTAGCCATGAGAACGACATTGAAAGGCTCCAATGTTAAGGAGATAACCACCAACTACATCAATTAAGTCTAGGATTTCTTCCCGAAAAATGATGATTTAATAAGCTTATGATTCAAACTTGACCATTATCTCTAACCCATGATGGTTGGATTAACGAGATCACGATACTTAATGTCACTCAAAGTGACAATGCTACTACCATTAATTCGTCTAACGATTGTTCATTAAAAATACACTTACTACCCTATCGGTTATCACATCAAGGCGACTCAAGCACACAAACGTAACTGTAAATTCATATTAACACCGGCCAAATGAAAAATATAAATTTACCTTACATGTGGATCCTTGCTACCATCGTCATGATTCTTGATACTAGTCTCTCTATCACCCTTAAAATATCCTACCTTAAAGTGCCTAATCGCACATTCTCACTTTCAATCACTTAGAAAAACGCTAGTTTGAGTCAATGCATTCTAAATCAATACCTAAATCTCTCAAACTTAAGTCTGATACCAACTTGTAACATCCTCAATTTTGGAAGGAGTGACTAATTTAAAATTTTCAATACCTAAATCCCTTTATATTAATCAACACTTTTATTACCTCGAATATCCAATCTAAAATTATCATCAATAAAAAAGACGAAGCCTTAGATAAAGACTAAGTCAAGGTCGGATGTGACTATAACCCAGTAAATGTTGCTATCTCCAACTGCGGAAGACGTCAACAAATAACTAAACCTTCACGAGCCTCTAACTAGCACTCACTTCATCACGGTATTGCTAGTACCAAACCCCAAAAAGGACATGATATACATGCTGACAAATAAAAGGTCAGGCTTAACGTCTAGTGAGTTCAAGCAGTATTCATCATAACTAAATAACGATAAAAACTGTAAGACTACTTTGTTTAAATAATAATTTTTCAAATGATATGACTACATCATAAAAGCAATAACTTTCCACAAACCCCCATTTTCGTGATGGAAGCTGTAAATCAAAATACCCATTCAAATACAAACTCAACAACTAGTACACAATCAAAACATTCAATGCCCAATATTGAAACTCAGATAAAACCTTATTAAATAAATTATCAAAACACGGGGAAGGATCGATACCCAAAATCATAATCTACGGATAACACCCCATACTCAAAACGTCACCGAAAACATGGATAAGACTGAATACCCAAAACAACACATTTCAGTGATGGGGAGACCCATTCCCGTAGATCGTGGTGAAAAGCAAGCCATTCATCAATGTTGTCAAGTAGCGACCTAAAGTCACGGTCCCTTTGCCCAACTCCTCGTGAGTTCATCACCATAATACCCACGATCTCTGAAATACCGACATGGTTCCAGAGTCCAATCCAGATGATTCCTCCCTGCAATACCGGTTACGGTCCCAGAGTCCAACCCACATAGGTTCCTGTCTGCAATACCGACTAACTATCCTATGGATCCATTACATTCTAGCCATAAAATTACACGACTCCAACTGAATGACCAACGCACTCAAAACATGTAATTTTTATAATGAATTTGTCATAAATGTATATAACCTTAAAGCTTGATATAGAGCAAATAAACTGGACAAACGTCCCGAACACTCATCTAAGTTAAAATCAAGCCAAAAGCTCAATAACTCAATTGACTATTGCATGAAAGTTATCAATAAGAACGTATTTAACTAATGTTTATGCAAACACACACTCTAAAGCATGATTAACTCAAAAACCTGACATTGGTTAGGACAAACCATTTTCCAATTGAAATCATACCATTTATATTTCCAATATTTCTCATAATATAATAATACGCGTTTTCCAAACCGAATACATAAAAATGCATTTATCACTAAATAATCTTCATTGTAATGATAGTTTATCAAAATAACTCACACTTATGATGTATTTATCAAAACGTCCAAAAATCCAAATATAAACATTTTACATGATTTATAAAATCAAATATACAAAACTCACCAAATACCCACACATTTGATAAATAGCAAGTAAAACATCTTAATACTTCAAATGAACATTTTTGGCATGTACATAGTTTTCACAAAGCAACTTGAACTCACATTGCTAGATTTTAGCTAAATCTAGGTTTTTCCCCGATTTCGAGTTTCCTCTAATGAAGAGCTTAGATCTACAAGTAGATCTTCCAAATCCTAACTTCAAATATTCCCAAAATATCTTCTCCACCACAAAGAACCTAAAACCTAAGAGAAAGATAAAAGGGGCGGAGATGAAGAACACACCAAACCCTAGCTTAAAAAGGAAGGAGATGAAGATGTTACCTTTCTTAAATACTATATAATCTTCCAAAACCGGTTACTTCTCTTGGTTTCATCTTGAAGAGCTTAAAATATAAGGCCATAGCGAAAAGAATAACTTAAATAGGATGTAAGATGAGAGAGTTATGGTGGAATGTAGAAAAATCCCAAAATCTCGATTTCAAGCTGATCTGACGACTTGCACGACCTAAAGCCACGGAAAACCCGCGCGCTCCAAAATACACATGAAATAGGGAATTTCGTGTTTTCTGCCTGATTTTCGCACCCGATTCGATCCTCGGTAACCCACCATTATAAATACATAAAACCTTATTAAATTTCCATCCTAATGGTCGAACGACCATTATAACCATTAACACAAGCCTTTAAAATCGCTTGATAAAACTACCCATGAATCATTGTTCAATGATGAAACAATTGATGAAACAAGTTATGAATCAATCTTCAGTGATGAAACATTTTCAGGAAGTTAAAAATAGTTTCATCAGACTATGAACCAATTTCAGCCATCTATGACTCAAACACACAAATTGAATATGATTACATATTCTGATTTCATAAGTGATTCCATAAACCGCATTGAAGGAACCGATTTCATGATATGATGAAAAAAACCATGAATAAAGGGATTGCTAAATAAGGGATAAGTACCATATATATTAAAGTTTAGACGATTTGGAAAATATTTTTAATTTTTATTAACATAACTAACTCCATTAGTTATTAATTTTGGACGATTTTGTCCTTCCGGATTTTTTAATTAATTAAAGATATTAATTATTAGTTTTTATTAACATAAATAATTCTATTAGATCTTGACCATACATGGATGAAATCTACGGTTGAAAAGAGAACATGGAACGTGTTATGTATGCCCCTTAAGTTCTCCGGTAGATCTAGCTTGTATGCTAATTCTCCAACGCGTTTGATAATCGCAAACGGTCCTATATAACGTGGGCTCAACTTTCCTATCTTTACAAAACGTACTACGCTCTTCCACGAAGATATTTATAACATCACCATGTCCCCGACTTGAAATTCAATATCCTTTAGCTTTTCTGTCTATCTTAAGTAATTTTCAGTCTCTCCCGAATTTGTACAATCTTATCGGCAGTCAATTACACAATTTCTGGTCCAGTCAATTGTTTCCCTCCAACCTCATTCCAACACAACGGTGTTCTACATTTTCTACCGTACAACACTTCATATGAGGCCGCTTGAATGCTTGTGTGGTAACTATTGTTATACGCAAAATCGATCAACGACAAATCAATTGCACATGCCTTCAACATATCTTCTAATGTTTGAATGGTCCGCTCACTTTGACCATCCGTTTGAGGATAATATGCAGTATTCAGCTTGATTTGCGATCCCATTTCTCTTTGGAAACTCCTTCAAAAAGATGATGTCGGTTCGATCCAACACGATTGATAACGGCATTCCGTGCCTAACTACCACTTCATCAATATAAAGTTTTGCCAATCTCTCCATTGAGTAAGTCTCTTTGATTGGTAAGTGTAATCAAGAAATAATATTGTTGTTTTTAACTTGTATCTTACAATGAAAGAATACAGGGATATATATATATATATATATATATATATAGACAGAAAACCTAGACAAAGAGAAACCTTATGGGCCCATGGGCTAACAGGCTTAAGCAAACCTATTTACTTTCTAACACTCCCCCTCAAGCTGGAGCATAGATATTAATCATGCCCAGCTTGTTACAAATAAAAAAGATTCGCGATCCAGGTAAAGCTTTGGTAAAGACATCAGCAAGTTGATTTCTTGTTCGAACAAAGGGAGTTGAGATGGTTCCATCTTCTAGCTTTTCACGAGTGAAATGACAATCAACCTCGATGTGTTTTGTTCTTTCATGAAACACGGTATTGTTTGCAATGTGGATAGCCGCCTCATTATCACAATATAGGTTCATTGGTTTAGATTGAGCAAACCTAATTTCACCTAGCAGATTACGCAACCATACCAGCTCACAAGTGGTTTGAGCCATAGCCCTGTATTCAGATCCAACACTTGACAGGGAAACGACATTCTGTTTCATGCTTTTCCATGAAACTAGATTCCCTCCAACCAACACACAATAGCCTGTCGTAGACCGCCTATTGGTAGGATCTCCATTATAGTCGGCATCTGTGAATCCTTCTATGACATGATGACCGTGATTTTGATAGAGCATACCCAGACCAGGAGCACCCTTTAGGTACTTCAGTATCTGCCTAACAGCATCCCAATGTGGAGTTCTCGGGGACTACATAAACTGACTCACTACACTTACTGGAAAGGCGATGTCAGGACGGGTAATCGTCAGGTAGTTTAGCTTTCCCATAATTCTTCTGTACTTTTATGGATCCTCAAGTAGATCTCCATCATCAGCTTTCAATTTCATATTTGGAATCATTGGGGCCTCACAAGGTTTTGTTTCAATCATCCTAGAGTCTTTCAATATATCCAAACAATATTTCCGTTGAGACAGACATATCCCTTTCCGAGAACGAGACACTTCAATTCCCAAGAAGTATTTTCAAGGACCTAGGTCCTTTGTTTGAAACCGAGACGCGAGGAAAACTTTTAGCTTCATGATCCCAGTCTTATCACTCCCAGTAATCACAATGTCATCAATGTATACCACTAGTACCCAGAAGATGATAAACTATAGAACACAGAATGATCATAAGAGCTCCTCCGTTAACCAAATTCAGTCACTACTGCATTAAACCGTCCGAACCAAGCACGAGGGGATTGCTTTAAACCATACAATGATTTACGCAATTTACAGACTCTGCCAGACTCCCCCTGAGCAACAAACCCAGATGGTTGCTCCATATAAACTTCCTCATGTAAATCACCATGCAAGAAAGCATTTTTAACATCTAGTTGGTGGAGTACCCAGTCGTAAGTAGCGACTAATGAAATAAACAGGCGAATAGAGGGTACCTTAGCAACATGTGAAAATTTCTCGTAGTAGTCGACCCCATAAGTCTGAGCATATTCTTTGGCTACCAATCGGGATTTCAAACGAGCCACAGATCCATCTGGATTAACTTTCACAATGAATACCATTTTACAGCCAATTGCCATGTACCATTATGATTGAGAGCATTAATCTCGTCAATCATAGCATCCCGCCATCCAGGATGGGCCAAAGCTTCACCAACAGTTTTAGGAACAGATAAAGAATCAAGTATAGAGATCAAAGAACGAGAATGTGAAGAAAGTTTTTCATAGGAAACAACAGAAGAAATAGGGTAAGTACATGAGCGTTTACCTTAACGAAGAGCAATGGAAACATCAAGATCAGGAACTTGTGTGTCATAGGGTGATGGATCACTCGAAGCAAGAGGATCATCATTAGGCGGATCTGTAGACGATGATGAAGATGGTGTTGGGTCGGGATCTGATATAGGTCGTGGCCGCCTGTTATATAGGTGAACGACGGGTACAAAGAGGATTCTTAACCGTTCGCGAAGAGAAGATAGTTGTTTTAGGCAAGGAAAAAAGCATCGTCGGAGAACAATGTCGGGGACAGGGTGAGAACCTTCCGTTGCTTACACCCTTTAAGTGTACCGACGTCTCACTACTAATTAATTAATTAACGGCTAAACTTTTTCATAACCTGAGCTTTCCTTAACCAGAGAAGCTTTTTCCTATACTATAGTTGCAAGTCTATTGTTCTCTTTCCGAATTAGGTGAAACAAAGCTTCAAAAAAAAAGAGTGAAGAAGGAATGATCCTCCAAACTAAAAGAGTGATTGAGTCCGACTCAAGCGAGTGAGTGAAAGGCGTGGCAAGAGAGCGAGTCGGTCTAGTAGGCTCTTGAGGCTGTGTCGAGTCGGAAGGGGTAGTAGACGCAGGAACAGGTGTGGTATATACCAACAAATCATCACTATCTCTTGGGTTGCAAGGAGTAGACACCGGAAAGAAGGGTATATTCTCATGGAATGTAACATCTCGAGATACAATGTATCGATTGAGCGTGGGGAAAAACACTTGTACCCTTTTTGAAGTCAAAAGTAACCAAGAAAGACGCATTTCAGAGACTTTGGATCCAACATAGTTATGTGCGGTCGGGTATCGCGGACAAAACAGGAACTACCAAAGATCTTTCGGTCGATAGGAAACAAAGATTTTGTAGGAAACAAAACTAAGAAAGGACTGCTACCATCCAAAATAACTGAGGGAATTCGGTTGATAAGAAAACAAGCGGTAACAACTGCATCAGCCCAAAAGACTTTAGGAACGGTCATATGAAGTAATAGTGCCTGAGCCACCTCTAGAAGATGACGATTCTTTCGTTCTGCAGCTCCATTTTGGGCTGGTGTATCAACACAGGAAGACTCATGAAGAATGCCATTTTGAAGCATATATGACCGAAAAGTTTGAGACAAATATTCTTTTGCATTATCACTACGAAGAGTTTGAATGGAAACTTTAAACTGGGTTTTAATCTCAACGTAAAGTGAACAAAAGTGTGTAAATACCTCAGAGCGATTTTTCATAAAGTAAATCCAAGTAGTACGAGAGTAATCATCAACAAATGTAACGAAATATTTAAACCCAAGTTTTGAAGTAACAGGACATGGTCCCCAAACATCAGAATGGACTAACTCAAATGGAGATGAGTCTCGCTTATTACTGACTCTAGGACATAAAATGAATACGCTGATATTTGGCAAATTGACAAGACTCACACTATAGGGAAGGTAAATAAGAGAACTCGGGACACAACTTCTTCAGATTCTGTAAAGATGGATGTCCTAATCGACAATGAACATCAAGTGGAGACAATGAGCTAGAACAAGTTAATGAGGAGGGTACTTGAGGTTCAAATATGTATAGGCCATCAGTCTCCCGCCCACTACCAATAATCCTCTTCATCGACAGATCCTGAAAGACGTAGAAATCAAGAAAGAATGAGACACAACAATTTAAAGCACGGGTAATTTTGCTGACTGATAACAAATTGAACGAGAAATTAGGTAGGCTCAGTATGGAAGATAACGAAACAGATGGGGTAAGATTGATGGTGCCAAAACCAAGGACAGGTGTGGTAGACCCGTCAACAATTGTGACGTGTGATGGGGATCTGTGTTTATTGAAATTAGAGAAGATGGTGGGATTACCTGTCATACGATCTGAAGCACTTGAATCAATGACCCATTTAGGGGCAGAAGATAATAGGCATGTACTAGAGTTACTTGTCTCAGCAAATGCAGTAGTCGGAGCAGTGAGACTCTTAGTCCCTAAAAGTCGAGCATATTCTTGTGAGGGTATAGTAACAGTACTATCTAAGGTAGAGGCAACGTGCGCTGATGAACTTCTCGGATATCTGGCCAAAAGCTTTTCAGGTACACATACCCCACTGTTGTTGTCGGATGTTTTGTTTTCTCCAAGCATCTTCCAATAAGTCACGAATCATAATAGAAAACGTAGATCTTAGGACAAATAACAGCAAACCAGCAAGCGAACAACGCACTCACAGGGTGCCAAAAAAAAGAGCCAACGAACAAAGATGAGGATAATGACACTCACAGGGTGCCAAATAACCGACGAACAAAGATGAAGATAATCGCACTCACTGGGTGCCAAATAACCGATAAACAAGAATGAGTATAATCGCCCTCACAGGGTGCCAAATAGACGAAAAACAGAAAACTTCCCGAACAAGAAACGATGAACAAAAAAAAGATCAGAAAAACACTATTCACTCGAGTTATTGTTCATCGACGAAGTTACTGTTCACCGACGGAGTTACTGTTCACGACAACACTATTCACTGCCGGAGTTACTGTTCACGCCGCGAAATCAGTTTTTTTTTTTCTTTTGAAACCTAGCTCTGATACCATGTAATCAAGAATTATATTATTTCTTTTAACTTGTTTCTTACAATGAAAGAATACAGGGATATATATATATATATAGACAGAAAATCTAGAGAAAGAAAAACCCTATGGGCTAACGGGCCTAAGCAAACCTATTTACTTTCTAACAGTAAGAAATGCACCGACTTGGTCAAACGATCAACAATAACCCAAATTTTATCAAAGCCTTTAGGAGTCTTTGGCAATTTTATCAAGAAGTCCATCGTAATATGATCCCACTTCCAAACTGAGATGTCTAATGATTGGAACTTGCTATAGGGTCGTTGATGTTTAGTTTTTACTTGTAAACAGATCAACACCGTTCGACATAAAAGGCAATATTCTTCTTCATTCCCGACCACCAATAAAATTGACACAGGTCTCTATACATCTTGTTGTTGCTCGGATGTATAGAATAACACGTTTGGTGAGCTTCATCCAATACTGTCTTCCTCACATCTCACAATTTTGGAACCCAAACTCGACCATTGAAACATTTCATTCGACAATCGTCCTCTGTAAGAGAAGGTACAACTCCCACCATTCTCTCCTTATTAAGATTTTCTTCTAAGGAAGCTTCTTCTTGGCATCTATTAATCTTATCTAATAAACCGAATGTTACCTCAGCTTTAAAAGCTACAACCTTTGATGGTCCTCCTCTCTCTTTCTGATTTAGCACATCGGCTACCACATTAGCCTTTCCGGGATGATATTCAATTTCACAGTCATATTCCATTAAGAATTCCATCCATCTCCTTTGTCGCATATTCAATTTCTTTTGATCAAACAAATGTCAACGACTTTTGTGATCCATGTATACTTGATATTTGGTCCCGTACAAGTAATGCCTCCAAAATTTTAGTGCAAAAGCTACCGCCGCCAACTCCAAGTCATGAGTGGGGTACCGTTTCTCGTGATCTTTTTACTGGCATGATGCATAAGCAATCACCTTTCCACGTTGCATTAATACACATCCAAAACCCAACTTGGACCCTTCACTATATACTACAAAGTCTTCTATACCTTCGGGTAAGGTAAAAATTGGAGCACTAATCAACATTTATTTTAATGTTTGGAATGCTTTCTCTTGATCTTCCGTCCAACTGAACTTGACACTCTTCTTTGTCAAAGAATTTAACGGGGTATCCTTAATGAACTTGCGGTAATAACCCGCCAATCCAAGGAAACTTCTCACCTCAGGTGAAAATCTAGGAGGTTTCCAACTCTTGATGAATTCAATCTTTGTCGGGTCCACTTTTATCCCCTCTCGTGACACCGCGTGCCCCAAAAACTGAACTTCTCGAAGCCAAAACTCGCACTTTGAAAATTTTGAATAAAGCTTCTCACGCTTCAACAATTGCAACACCAAGTGAAGATGGTTCTTATGTTCTTCCTCCGATCACGAGTATATCCAAATCTCATCTATAATGACGATCACAAATTTATCCAAATACGATTGACACACTCTATTAATTAAATCCATAAACGCTGTCGGAGTGTTGGTCAAATCAAATGGCATAGCCAAAAACTCATAATGACCATACCGAGTTCGGAATCCCGTCTTCGGTACGTCATCCTCTTTTACCTTTAATTGACGATATTCTGATCGTAAGTCAATTTTAGAGAAATAATTGTCACCTTGCAATTGATCAAACAAATCGTCTATCTTTGGTAATGGGTACTTGTTCTTGATCATGACTTTGTTGAGCTCACGATAATCAAAACACATACGCATGGTCCCGTCTTTCTTCTTAACAAACAATATTGGTGCTCCCCACGATGAAGTACTCGGTCTAACAAACCCTTTATCTAAAAGCTCTTGAAGTTGCATCATCATTTCTTTCATTTCTGAGGGTGCCAAACGATACAGGTGCACGAGCTATCACTACAACCCCGGGTACCAAGTCAATTCGAAACTCGATCTGACGATCCGGTGGTAGACTTATCAAGTCATTCGGAAATACTTCAGGATAATCTCTCACAATCTCTACATCTTCCATCTTATGCTTCTCCTTCTTAGCATCGATCACATAGGCCAAATAACTCAAACATCCCTTCCTCACGCAACGATTAGCCTTAATCATGGAAATAAGGCTAGTGTTCTTATCATGTCTATTCCCATAAATTATTACGCACCCCTTATCCGACAATTATATATTAATAAATTTCTTCTTACAAACAATATGAGTATTGTTTCGAGCTAGCCAATCCATCCCCAAGACCACATGATCAAACTCTCCCATTGGTATGGGATACAACTACAAAGGCACTAAACTACCCTCTACTTCTATATTGCAATCATCAAACACTTATCTTATAATAACATGATTATCATCCGGTGTTTCAACTTCAAACACATGGCCCAATCTCTTAGGCCTCACTTGCAACAATTTCATAAAATTAGGCGATATAAAAGAGCGGTTAGCCGCCGAATCAAATAAGACCTTGGCACATGAAAAGGTTACCAAGAATGTACCTATCACAACATCTAGGATCTCATCTACCTCTGCGGTAGTCATATGAAATGCACGTCCTTTCGGGCTCCAACCTCTTCTCTTCCCCTTTTCCCTCCTTGATGTTTCTCATGCAATATCGATCCCCCTTTCTTTAACTATAGGCAATCTAGCTTTATGTGGTCCGGTGATCCACATTGAAAACAAGACCTTCCCAATGGACAGTCTCAGAAGAAATGACCGGGTAACCCACACCGATAACAAGACCTCGTATCCGACCCACATTCTCCATGGTGCAAACGATGACATTTCCTACACGGTCTACTATTGAACCCTTGGTTCCCATGCGGCTCAAGTCGGAAAGCTTTAGGGGCTGTTTACTAAATTTTATATTAAGTCCTGAATGGATAAATTTTGTTTGTCCGAATAAATTCGTTTGTCTGGATAATTTGGTGGTGTTGTTTACTTTTTTATCTGAATCAACGGTCAGATTAATATACATGACTAATTTACCCTTTGATATTAATTATGTTTTGTTTGATAAATTAATGTTTATTTTTTTAAACCAAATGATTTTTAAAACACAAAATTAAGTTATACATCAAAACATAAAATCATAAAAGAAATATCATCAAAAAAAGAAAAATACTTGTCGATCATTATCTTTGCAAAAAAGGAAAAAAAAACCCTTCTTTCTTTCCCAAAACCTCCAAACCATCTCATTCAAATTTCCAGAGCATCGACGAAGAAGAAATTGATGATAGAACTCCACCTACCCAAAATCTAGATAACTTCATGATAAAGTTCATTTCTTAATCGGTTCCGGTTCCAATCATGATATCTTACACCCATAGAAGAAGAAATCGATCTAGAAATCGATGTATAAAAAGAGAGCAAAGAGGGTGCGGTGGCGATTTTGGTCGTTGGAGGAAGCAGAAACCTAGGGACGTCTGAGAGAAGCAGCGATCAGGTCGACATTGATGGAGGAAGCAGAAACCCAGGAGTAATTTGGGGGTAAACCACATGGTTCGTGTAGAACAGAGGGATGCCTGGCAATGAGGTCGTCATTGCAGGAGGAAGAAGAACAGAAGGCAACGTCCGGCGATGGGGTTGTCGTCGCTTGAGGAAGAATAAAAAGAAGAAGAAGAGAGGCTGACTGTGAACACAGAGTGCAAGGGACGTGTATTCTTTTCATATGGAGCGTGTTTTAACAAGGGGTAGGGGAGGTAATTTTGGATGGCTGAATCTGGACAAGTGTGGTATTGCATCTGTGTGAACAAGCTATGTTATTTTTGATTAAGCCCTAAGTAAACAACTAAAAGTAGCTGTGTGAATAAGCTAGGTAGTCCATTAAGCCTATTAAACTCTAAGTAAACAACCCCTTAGTCTTCCTTGCATTGTTCCTCGCTCCTTCACACATTCTCTTATCACCACCCCTCTCGGTCATTTGTCTATTCTTCTCTTTCTCGGTCATCTCTGCCGCATAAACCGCCTCTTGAAAAGTAGTTAGGTTCCTTGTTGTAACTAACTGCCCAACACTACTCTTCAATCCCCAAATATATCTCTCAACACGACGCTCCTCGATTGGAACGTATAACTCGGCAAATCAAGATTTTTTTTGATTAACCTGGATATCCAACCCGCTATGCGATCCGACTAATCCCAGGGTGACCACCCGCTTCACGGGTAGCCCGGAATCACAGCATTTGAACCTCCGTGGCCACAAGGGGATTTTCACCCCTCCCTGAATTCGAACCTGGGACCTCCAAGTACTTTTGATCTTTGGAGCCCAAGATCAAACCATTGAGGCACCACCCTTGTGGTACAAATCAATATTTTTCAATGCTCTAAACGTAAAAATTCCTGCTTTCTTGCACCGTCATTCCTCCTTGCTCTAACCACAAAAATTCCACTTCCAACTTCTTAACCGCTGGTATTGTAACCCACAATTTTGGAATTCATATTTAGGCAAGTTATTCATCTAAGGGTAATTAAGTTGATAATATATGAGGATTTTCATATAGAAAACATGTTGGAAAGACTGGGATTCGAATCGGGGTCGAAATACACGAAAAAACGACGAAAAGAGCAAGAAATGATCTCCAACGACTTGGCGCTCGACCAGGCCGCCTCCCAAGCCAGGGGACCATCTGTTCGGGTGTTTTTAGGGGCACGGGCGACCTTTCTTGCAGCCTAGTCACGGGAATGCCCGCGGGATAGTCTGGATCTGCACAAAAAGCCGAAAATCGGGAGTTTTCTTCATTTGGACATTATAACTTGTTCATCACAACTCCGTTTTGGGTGATTCAAATTTCCATGGATTATTTCGAATCTCTTCAAGATGGCAGCAATAAAATTGGAGATTCCTCAAAGAGATGTGGTTCCTATAAGTCGAAAGGTGAGATTTTGGGGGGTTTTGCACCATATCTAGGGTTTGGTTCTATAATTATGATTTGGGTTTGATTTTGGTGTAGTTTGGGTTTGTTTATGATCTAGATAAAGGTTTTGAAGATGGAAAGTTATGTATCTAAAGTCTTCACCAAATGAAGCTCGATATTGGGGTAAACCTGGATTTAGCCTAAATCTAGCAAGGTGAGTTCAAGTTGCTTTGTGAAAACGGTGTACATGCCAAAAATGTCCGTTTTGAAGTATTAACATGTTTTACTTATTATTTATCAAATGTGTCAGTATTTGGGTAAGATTTGATTGTTTGGTATAAAAAAGTTTATAAATCATGTAAGAGGCTTATACTTGAGTTTTAGACATTTGATAAATAAAGTATAAGTGTGAGTTATGTGGGTGCATTATCTTTTAAATGAAGACCATTTGGTTTTATTTGCATTTGTGGAGTATTTGATTTATAAACCGTTGGAATTACATGTTATCGCACTATGAGGCATTTTGGAAATATATGAATATGATTTCATTTGGAAAATGATTTGTCTCAACCAATGTTTTGAGTAATCACATAAGTGTTGAGTTATAGAGTTTTTGCTCGGTTTTGACTAAAATGAGTCTCATGGACATTTGTCCGATTTTAATGGATATATGTTGAGTTTTTCGAGTTATATGCAATTAAGGCATATTCATTTGATATATTACACGTTTTGGGTGCGTTAGTCATTCGTGTAGCGTCATGTAATTTTATGGCTAGAATGTAATGGATCCATAGGCATATAAGTCGGTCTTAAAATCGGGATTGTCGTCCCCTTTCAGTAAACGTATAGGATCATCGAGGGCCATACATTGTTGTATTATTGGTCATTGCCAATAGCCATTGATTCTTACGTGAGTGCTAACTAGGATCATCGAGGGCCATAGATTATTGTATTATTGGTTATTGCCAATAGCCATTGATCAATGACACGAGCTCTTGACTGGAATCATCGAGGGACATGCATTGTCGTATTATTGGGCGTTGCTAATAGCCATTGATTCCTAACATAAGCTCTTAACATTTAAAAGCGACTCATTTATGTGTCCCATCACAATAAATGGTAAATCGGGTCTCCCCTGTTATCTTCGGATATTTTATATCCTTCCAAGGGTAAGCGTGAGTTAATGGTTTATGAAATTTAGTTGAAGCTATGTTTTCTATCTTTATGTTTATAGCTTTATTCTTGGTCGTGTGAGTATTGGGTTTGGCCTCACATTAATAATCTTTCAATTTCTACTGATCACAAATTTGTTATAAACTTCTGAGCTCAATAGGTGTTTAGTCTAACCTTTTTTTTGTCGGTATGTTTCTCGTTAGGGTTGGTACTAGCGACCTGTATTGAATTGAGTGCTAGAGAGTAGCACATTAAAGATCTAGCTTTGGTGACATTTTCCGCATTCGGAGATAGCGACACTTGTTGGATTAGTAACACCCGACCATATGTAGGTCTTTGTATAAGACTTGGTCTAACTTTTGTCGAGATTTTATTTAGAATATTTATTGAGGTAATTCGAGTTTTGATTTATAAGAGAAGGAATTATTTCTTATTCATTGTATTGATGAAAATTTTAAATTAGTCGCTATTTCCAAATTTGAGGATGCTACATTAATGGGTAAAATGGCGCCTTGAATCTTTTAGTGAACGATTCCTAAGATAACTTTTTAGTTGCACCCTCACCTTTTTTGGCCGACTCAATATCCCACCAATAGATGGCATCATCCTTGAGCATCGAGAAAGCATATCTCATCTTATCAATTTCCGCACACTTACTTGTATCAAATGCCATCTCCATCTCTCGTACCCACCTTTATTCCAAAATAACCATAATACTCCTAAAGAGGAAAGAATCTACTAAACATTCCAAAAATTATAAAACTCTTAATTAACAAGGTAATAGGTCATTACAATACCTCCCCCTTAAATGAATTCCGTCCCCGAAATTCCATCTGCGAATAAATGCGGATATTTGGATTTCATCTCCAACTCCAATTCCCATGTGGGCTCTAGTTCCTTGTGTAAACGCCGTTGAACTTTCACGAGGCTAATATCCTTGTTCCGAAGTTTCTTAATCTTGTGATCAACGACCGCTTCCGGTTCTTCTACAAAATTCAATCTTTCGTCGACTTGAATCTCCTCAACGGGTATTGCCATATCCACTTAGGCAAGACACTTCCTTAAATTTGAAACATGGAACGTGTTACGATTGTCCCTTAATTTCTCGGGTATATCTAGCTTGTATGCCATTTCTCCAACGCATTCGATAACCGCAAAACGGTCCTATATAATACGGGCTCAACTTTCCTCTCTTTATAAAACGTACTATGCCTTTCCAAACAGATATTTTTAACATCACGATGAAATTCAATATCCTTTCGTTTCTTGTCCGCACAGCTTTTCTATCTATCTTGAGCTATTTTTAACCTCTCCGAATTTGTACAATCTTGTCGGCAATCAATTGCACGATTTCTGGTTTGATCAATTATTTCTCTCCAACCTCATTCCAACACAATGGTGTTCTACATTTTCTACCGTACAACACTTCATATGAAGCGAGGCCGCTTAAATACTTGGGTGGTAACCATTGTTATGCAAACTCGATCAATGGAAAATACCCTTCCCACGATCCACTAAAATCGATTGCACATGACCTCAACATGTTTTATAATGTTTGAATATTCTGCTCACTTGACCATCCGTTTAAGAATGATATGCGGTACTCATTCTTGATTTGTGATCTCATTTCTCTTTGGAAGCTCCTTAAAAAAGATGATGTGAACCGACTGTCTCGATCTGACACGATTGATAACGGCACTCCGTGCCTAACTACCACTTCATCAATATAAAGTTTTGCCAATATTTCCATTGAGTAAGTCTCTTTGATTGGTAAGAAATGCGCCGACTTGGTCAAATGATCAACAATAACCCAAATTGCATCAAAACCTTTCGAATTCTTTGGCAATTTTGTCACAAAGTCCATAGTAATATGATCAACAATAACCCAAATTGCTCCAGCCTTTCATTGCTTTCGAGATACCCGACACAATCGGAGTCTCTTGAAAATAACCACCTAGTTCAGTCGTGGGTGTGCTACTTGCTTTTGTGGCCTCCTTAGACCCACTCTTTTCACCATTGCTAGGAGTCAAATTTTGTTGATAAGTCAACAGGGCTTGAATAGAACCTTGGAGTTTACTCATCTCAGTTGCAAAAGCCTCTTGAGTAACAAAGGCTTGATTTGGGGTTTTCCCTCGACTCCTAGCATGTCCCCGACCTCTTCCACTTGCTGAAATCTCTTGTATCGAAACCTTGGTTGGATCCGGTATTCCCACACTTCTACCTCCTCCACGGGCTCGTCCCCTACCACGACTCCTTCTTCCCAACTTTGACGGGATCGTTGTTTGACGATCCTCTTGGCCCACACTTCTTCTTCGACCTCTAGACCTTCCTCTACCATGAACTTGAGTGCTCGTCGCACCCCTAGGCTCAATGGGTCCATCCTCTATCGGCATAGAGGAGTCCGATCCCAGAATTGGAGGATCCCTTCTCCTTAAAGAACGAGCCGACAAAACTTCCTTTCTACAAATAAAATAACATGTATGACTTGAATAACAGTTCAAACTTAATAAGGTCAAACGAGTACACACATGCACCTGTAAAATCTCAATTACATTGGCCAAGTGTAATTCCAAATTTACCTTACATGAAAGTACTCACTACCCTATTATCACTCTCCCTGTTGTGGTCATTCCTAATGGTCCCCTAAATTCTCGGTCGTGTCCCTTACCTTACAGTCTAAGATTAAGCACTTCTAGGTTACCTAATTCACTTAAACTAAGACTTTGATACCAATTATAACAACCCAACATTTGAAAAGACTAGAATACTCAAAAATCAACCACAATCAAGTATAGGTCTATAATCTATTACATGTCAATGTTTTGCAGCGGCCATTAAACATCCACAACTGAGAATTATCTAACTACTAAAACTACTAAGTCTTCGAATTCATCTCAAGCTACCATTTCAAAGTTTTCTCTTGCCCTTAGAAGAGCTCTCAACATAATCCTTACTTGAAAATCGTTTTAGTTTTTGAAAAATGAGGGTTAGAACAAAAGGTCTAGTGAATTCCCAACAAAGCCACAATTATAAAATAACAGTTCATTAAAACAGAAACCAATTAAACCCATAATGGATCATGCACAACATTCGTAGAAACCCACACTTGTCGCACAATTCCCCATGAGACTAAGTTTTGTGTTTGTACAATTCCCCATGTGAAACTAATAGAAGGCCCATAGTGGTCCCCGTGCAATGTACCACGAAACGAATTCGAGGTACATAGAATACAACTTCCAAGAGATTTGCATGATCTCAAGGTACCCTACTACTATTGTGCATGTCCAACACCAAACATATGTCATGTTGAAATCCAACAACTCAACCAAGCATTTTATAAAACATTTGAATATGAAGTATAGCATGCTTTCAAGTTCAATGTACCATAGTCAGACTAATTTAGAAATCCAATGACAAGTATAAAGTTTATAAAGTCAAGGGAACTCACTTGCGATATGACACACCGTTTTATGTGCTAAAACGGCTACTTAGTCCAAACCGAACACCTGAATTGGACGTCATAAAAATGGTGTTAAACCACCTTAAAACATCCTAAATCCATCCCTCAAGATCCCTAAAATAAGCCCCTAAACCATGCCTCGCATCTAGCAAGAAACGAGAAACGGACCAAATCGAATCGAGCTCAAATAGTGAGTCCCGCTACTTACCCCGAGGGCAAGTCGCGGGATTTTCTGTTTGGTGTTGGCTTGTCCCCAAACTTGCACAACTCCGAATGTTTCTCCCCAAAACTCTTCCAAGGTCCAAAACTCGATTTTAAAAGCCTAAAATCTATCAAACTCATACCAATACTCTAAAGCTTGACTAAAACATATCCAAACACCAATTCCTAATCCAAAATGGATTAATCTAACAAATCATAACCAAGAAATACTCAAAAGATGAACTACTAAGCAAAATCCTTGAATACCAAGAGAATCATTATTAATGGGAGGTTTTCTAGATGAAACCCATTAACTGAATCCATCAAAAATGTTCTAACATCAAAACTCAATTACCTAATCCATTCTTAGTCACAAAATAGAGACCCAAACTTCCAAAATCAAAACAAAAACTCCATTAAAGGAGGATACAAGCTTAAAAGAGAAGAAGTTATACCTTAATGATGATGATTCTCAAACTTTCTTCAATTTATTCCAATTTTCTTGCTAAGAACTCCCCTTTCTTCTTCTCCAAGGTTTATCCTTCTCTAAAGTCTTCTCTCAAAATGAACCTGGTGAAAATGAGGAGGTGTTAGGATCAAGGCGCTTACCACTAGGCCAAAAGGAATTCCTGGTGGTCAAGACACTACCCCTTTCTTATATATTGAGTAGCAGCCAGCCTCACGGGTCGATTTAGGAAGATGTTGGTCAATGACCTAACAATCCCCCTATATGTCGTAAATGCCTTTAGCTAATGGGATTCCAACTCCTCACAACCTACGAGCGGATTTAGGAAGATGGCGACCAATGACACGTCCATCCACCCCCTCCCCCCCAATCAATTTGTGTACAAATGCCTTTGGCATTTCTTTATGCACTCTATGGGATTCGAACCCGTGGCCTACTCTAATACTGCATGTTAGGATCAAAGCGCTTACCACTAGGCCAAAAGGAATTTCTGGTGGTCAAGGCGCTACCGCTTTCTTATATATTGAGTAGCAGCCAGCCTCACGGGTCGATTTAGGAAGATGCTGGTCAATGACCTAACAGGAGGCTACAAGGGTTTTACCCCCCTTTATTCTCAAAATTACCATAATGCCCCTAAAGAGGAAAGAATATACTAAACATTCCCAAAACTTATAAAAATCTATAATAACAAGGTAATAGGTCATTACAGAAGGCTCATAGGGTGTTTTACAGTTTTCTTTTTCTTGAGGTTTTCACCTGAATCTGACCCTATATATATATAGGCACACACAACTTCTTAAAGATCCACATTTAAACTCAATAAAACTAACTGATAATCAATTAATAAACCCGCTCAAATACAAGATAAATGTTGAACCCTACAAATACAAAAAAAAATACTTTGTAAAACTGATAATCAACCAAAAACTCTCGTTTTCGCAAATTTCACACCCTCACAAAACCATAAAATAGAAGCAAGAGGGATCCATAATCGAACAAAGCATGAATTGGGATTGGGATTTCTAGTTCTAGGCTTCCAAATCAAGATGTATCAAGAAGTTTGCATTATGCGAACATATATACTTCTATACTATGTGTGTGTATCCTATGAGACCATCAAGTACGTTTGTGAAGGTTTTGCGAGTTTCTCCTATTGATATTAGACGTGTATTTCATATGAAGATTTGATGTTTTACTGTAATTGTTTGACAAGATTATATCCATCCAAAGGCTCATTAGAACATCTCAAACATATTCTTTAAAATAGAGAAGGGGTTTTTATTCTTTATTTTTCTTCAACATGTTATCTATATTGTTCTTCAAAATAGAGAAAATTAGAGAAAGCTCCACCTTTAGAGAATTCCCTAAAATGCGATGTCTGAAGAGAGAAATTGATTTTTCTATTCATTCCCACAAATGGAATCATTATTGTTTTATATAAATTCTTTTTAAAAAGTGTATTAGAATTTGTTGAAATATCTTAAAAAGGATAATATATTGGAGTTAAATGTAATTTCTTTTTAGAGATTCTGACTTTTGTTTCTTTATTTTAGAGAATCTGTTGAATATGCTCATTAAAACATCTAACAGATTCTCTAAAAACGAAAACAGGAGAACTTTATCCTCTATTTCTCTAAAACTTAATGTGTGGAGAGAAATTAATTTTTATTCATTCCAGTCAACAAGATTAAATTTTTATTATTTTATATAATTTTTAAAAAGTTTATTGGTATGATAAATTTATAATTTTTTTTAATAATATATTGGAGTTGAATGTAAATCTCTTTATAAATTTTGACCTTTAATTCAATAAAGAATCTGTTGAAGACGTTTTTATATGTTTCACTGAGTCTTGGGAAAATTGACGACTCTCACCTGATCATACAAAAACAGTTTTGTCTACTGCAGGCCTCATGCATGCCCTCACCGACATCAAAAGATAGGGTTTTTATAGATTAGATTTCAATAGCCTTCATCCATAAAGTCATTCATCTTATCTGGTGAGGTTGTTCGTGTGTTATCATTATTTTCTATGACCTTCACTTGTTTTGTGTTAAACTAAAAATAATTATTTTCATTATTTTATCAAAAAAATGATGCCCTTGTAATGAATATAAGTTGTTTTATTTGGTACATCATCATATTAATTAAGAAAGATTTATTACTATTTTAATTTTTAAGATAAAGTTAAAGATATGGTAAAAAGAAAACAAAAATATTTTCATTATAACACATGTAACACATATAAATGAAACCAAAACGTTGAAAGTTCATTATTCTAAACCGATAATATTTTTTAGTAGTATAAATATTCTTAAGTTGCAATAAATAAATCTAAAGAATTGAGGTATGAAATGGTAGTGTGACAATGCCGCAATTGTCGTTATATCCTCTTTTTTTCTTTTTAATCTTTGTAAAAGAATTTAAATATCATATCGGTTAAAAAATAGGTTATCTAGAAACTCCAAAATCATTTTAATATGTAATAAAATAAGATTATTTTTTCTAGGACAAAGAAAGTATAGCTTAGCTTTTAATCGTTTATTAAGGTTATGTTTAAATTATAAATTTAGTTTCTTTTTAAAAGGTATCTTTGATTATCATAAGTTAATAGATAAGTTAGTTTATTAAAATTTATTTGGAGTATAAGAAATTTTTTGTTATTTTTTTTAGTTATACTCCTGATTACTACTTCTTTCATTCTTAAAATAACCATCTACCTTTTTGTTTAGTTTGTCTAAAAATAAATTTCTATTTAAAAAAAAAGCATATTTTTTCATTCTATTTTTAATTATGAGATAAAAATCTAATAACTCCCTCTATTACTAAGAGTAAAATTGTTATTTAGTTTATTAAAAATGTATCAATTACACTTTTCTAAAACGATATGTCATTTTCATTGTGGACACTTATTTTGAGACGGATGAGTATTAGTACTCTCTTTGTCTTAATATTAAAAGTGTCCATTTTTAAAAATAAATGATTATCTCCTACTCTATTCGTATTTATGAGATGGAAAAATAAATTCTCTCTATAATTAAAGATAAAATTGTGTAACAACCTGAAATTAAAAAAAAATTCTATACATCAAAGCCAAACTAGCTAATTCCAATCCAATAATAAGTCAAGTTCAACTATATTTCAAAGTATGCAGCGAAAAGTACTAAACAACCACACTGAGAATTATAATATCTAAGGGTAAAGTAACTAAGCTAAGCAACTTCACTCCCATGCTCACATCTTTCTCTTCCCTTTGATTCCACTTTCCACGTGATACCTACCTGAAAATGGTTTTTATTTGAAAAACGAGGGTTAGACCAGAAGGTCTAGTGAAATCCCTTAAACAGTTGATAACGTTTAATAATTCTAGAAGCATGCAATAATGTATAATCAAACAACCCTTTCCCTTCAGATATGAAATCATCACGCGGATGATACATAGCAATTGTAGGAGTGTATAAATATCAATACAGTTTGTAGAATTCGGAGGGGGGGGGGGGGGGGGGGTTTGAATACAAACACAATTTTTATGTTTTAAATAAGTCTATTATGAATAAACAAATTTACAAATTGTAAGCGGAATAAGAACAAGTATTAAATACCTATTCTATTACAATCTAAAAATCACTAAGAGTTTGAGGCACAAGATAAGGATAAAAAATAATCAGATGTTTAAGGAGAAAGACAAGTATGCATAAAGATGAAGAAGAGGTTCTTCATCTATTTATACCCAATACAATAAATACAAGTTAGAAGGTACATGTCACGTGTCAAGCATCCATTGGAGGCTTGTCCTTTGTTTATAAAGCAACAATGCTTTTAACCGAATATGAATAATGACTCTATCAGTGTTGGTAAGCAAGTACGAGGCAATAAAGTAACTCCGTACATACTATATGACATGGGTATGGGGAGGTTGACTTTGTGCATCGCAAATAAGACAAACTTTAATCTTGCCGAGTAAGCCCTTCAGGTATCACTGAAGCATACATAGGATCTCACACTTTATGTAGACGACCTTTACTATCACTGAACCGCTTCAGATCACGAGCCGATTGTCTCTATCTTCAGCTCAGTCTTCGACTTTCGTTGAACCTGATGGTTTGCATTAAGAAAACATCCCTGATGGTTTCAGCAATAATTGAGTGCTATCAGTGTTTGCATTCGTTGAACCTGGACAATATCTAATACTAAGAATTTCACCAAGTATGGAGAAATCATAATTAAATCATTGAAGGAGCTTGGATCAACAGGATTCCTCGTCACATTCCCTTTGTGACAAATCATCCGGCCTTTAAAAACCTATCCATTATACACACAAAACAGATTCATGCTATAAGGATTTCAATTACCATGAAGTATTGCTACCTCAAGGCACGCTATGCATGATATATAACTCCACACACCCCATGTAGTGCACACGAGGTTTAAATGCTCAAAAATTGTGGAACATGTTAGGTTTGCATGAACAGAGATATCATTTGAAACCGTAATCAGTATGCAAAGCTTGTAAAACAAATGCATGTTGCACTTAGAAGCATAAGGGAACTCATCTGATGATGTTACACCTCACCTCAAGCCTAACGGCTAGATATTCCCAAACCGAATGTCTGAATTTACCAAAATAAAAAGAGTGTTAACGTAGTTAAAGTTGCCCAATAGTCTTCTATTGTAACTCCCTAATGATCCCCTAGATCAAAGGTTTAAACCCCCTACTTAAAACAAAAAGTGAAACAGATGTTGGGAATGCCCAAATAGGCTCTCACGTGGGACTCACTGTTCGAGATTCCTTCCCCAACTCGTCTAGCTCTACCCCAAAACCCCAAAACCTCAAATCCTTCATCCGAAAACAATTTACAACCCAACAAGTCGATTATAATAATAAGAATTTTTTTTCCAAAACCTTTGTAGGCCATCATTAAACCACTATATGAATATTACCCCAAATCAGTAACTTAACAACCGTCAAGTTTCCTTCAATAAACTGAACAAGCCAAGTGAGAATCTAAATGGTTGGGGTACAAAAACTTATTTGAATCCTAGATATCGAGATGAATCCCACTTGAACCATGAGTTCTCACTACCAAACGATTTATTCCATAGAACTCATAAAAACCCTAGACAAATTCCTAAATTAAATATCAAACTCCATTAATGAAGAATGTAGCTTAAGGAATTAGAACTCTTACCTTAATGGAAATGATTTCTTCTCTAACTTGATCAAAGATTTATCAATTGTTTCCTCCTTCCTGTAACCTCCAAAACACACACTTCATATTGAGTTGTTTCTTGCAAATGGGAGAAAATGAGAGTAACCCTTCTCATTTAGGTCTTTATTTACTACATGGTCCCCAAAATTTAAGAATAAGCACACATATGACTCTAAGCCCAATTGATCTAACAAAATAAGGGTTTTGGGATATTACAAATTGTTTTCTTGTTAATTAAAAATGTAATAATTACGCAATTAAATGTTATTTTTATCATGGGAATTTATTTTAAGTCAGATAAAGTACTAATTGTTATTGATTATTTGTTATTAATTAACATTAACAATTATTAAATGATATTACTTTGTAATTATGAATTGATATAAATAATTAAACAATAAATGATAATCAAAAGCCTTGATTTCATTAAATTGAATGTCATTGATCTTTATCATACCATCATGTAAACGTTTCTGGTAAAGTTTTTACCTGTTCAATAATACATGATGTTTATTAAGACTTATGAACTTATATGACATCGATATCCAAGATACAAATAGTGTTTTTAAAAGTGTGGCATGGTGATCGTTGTAGCATGTCATGGTGCAGGGTTTGTTCCTATGAGTTTTGTTGTAACGCGTATTTGATTTTCTTTTTACATTTTTTGTGTGTTTTACTTTTTACTTTTTTTTGTGTGTTTTACTTTTTATTTTTTAGTACGTAACATATTTTTTGATTTTTAATATACAACCTGTTTGAATATAGTTTCTCCCACACTAACACTCAAGAAGCTCAAGTTTGATATTGTTTTTCTTATGCATGTCTATCTGAGAGGAACAAAGTAGTTACTATTAGGAAATTGACTTCAACATTTCCCAACAACCAAGCAACGAACAATTATAGAGAAAAGAAAAAGACAAGAATTTCCGTGGGAACTCTAAAACCGGAGAAAAACCAAGGGTTTTCAGAGAGAAAATTCACTATATGAAAATTTGTTACAATTACACAATTCTAATCTCTGAAACATCCTCCAATAATACTCACACAGTTACACTCTAGAAGATGTAATTCACAACTTTCTAATCTCTAAAACAAGAGAGAGAGAGAGAGAGAGAGAGAGAGAAAGAAAGTAAAATACTTAAAGTGTCTTTTACCATAGCAGTTTGAAACGAAAGCCTTGGACCCCTTCTTATAGGCATGGAATTCCTTTAAGCTTTCGTTTTTCCACCGACGTGGGACAAACCTTCAAAGTTTTTCTTTTACTTTAACCAAACAATCCTCAACAGTTACTACTCAAAAACAACATTCATGGGGTTCGATCATTTGTTGTCGACATACACTATATACTTGAGCTATAATTATATAATCAACTCATGAATCCTAGATGTCTTCAATGTTTAATGCAATTCAGACGAAATAAATAAACATCTTAACCCTTCATCTAATATAATCAAATGAGATATTACCAAAAAAAAACCCCTACAAAAATTGATGGAACAATCAATAGAAATTTCCACAAACATTGATGCAACAATCACTAGCAATTTTTAGTTGTAGTTGGTTTTTCTGAACTTGTTTTGACCTTTGATTTCTTGGTTTTCATGACTTTATGTCGATCTTAAATATTTTTCTGTTCTATCTTGATTAATGTTGGATAATTTTCACCTATGTCAATATCTTTGTTTAGATTTTAATTCACCCATCTTTTAAAAAATATGTTTAATCCAACCCAACCCACACTGTAATATAAAAAATGTATTGAATGAATTCGGGGTGTCTAGGTTGAACAGTTTGATGAGACCATAAATATATTTTAGTGCTATTTTAAAATGTATTTACTAAATTGATGATTGATCAATTTGGATTATCTAATGATTATGTAACTTTAATACTCTAACTACAAATATAACCGTTCTATCAGTGATATTCTGCAAGAAATTACAGTTATTTCATTCACAAACTATTAGAGTGGCAATCGACTAGGAAGAAACAATCAATCTAACATTCTCTACTAATAATAAATGGAATCAGATACAATTTTCTATTAGATTATGTATCAGTTGAATAAATTAACTTTCAAATTATTGCACGTTAATGGTTTCACATTTACAACTTCCGGTTAATATGACTTAATGCTATAGTCAAGGATCAAAATAGCGTGAAGTGTGGCATGGCAGCGAGGTCAAACCCCAAGCCTTACACGCCACGACGAGGACGCGACATTTTTTAAGGCGTGACACAAGGCGACAAATTTGTATGTCATATATGTATACATATTCGTTCTATATATTATTTAATCAGATAATAATATTAAAAAAATTATATTCATATTAGAAGAAAAAATTATATAGGTTATTATTATAAGTATATCATTGATCAAATATCCAATAGAAAGGTAATTTTACAATTTTGTTTTAATCGTGAGTCTATAATGTGTAAGAATTCGTAATATCGTGAGTGATATGATTAAATAAATCTATAAAAATGTAAAATCTAAAGTTAAAAGTGTGAAAATATAAAAGGAAAATAAGTTTACAAACTAAAAATAGTTACTTTTTAAAAAAAACCCGGCATGTAAAAAAAAGCACGTTGCAGTGCGCCATAGTGTGAGTCACGTCTTATAAAAAAACGTTATAACTAGGTATTATCGTAACAACAAAGATGCATATTACGCTATAATGTACCTTTTTGAACTGACATAGTGTTAGAAGTTTATTCGAGAAATTGGGATCGCAACTATATCATATACAGTGGCGGACTCAAGATTTTTCTCGAGCGGGTGCACTCTTAAAGTTGATCAAATGTTCACAAAGCCGTTTGATGTATTTTCGGTTGATTTCGAGGGATTTTTTAGTCGAATTCCCTGTTCGGGGATTTTTTTTAAGTTTTTCGGTTGATTTTGAAACAAATTTAAGATTTTTGGTAGATTTCGAGAGATTTTTTTTATGGTTTTTGGTTGATTTGGAGGAATTTTTTTATGATTTTTGGTTGATTTGGAGGGATTTTTTTAGGATTTTTGGTTGATTTCAAGGAATTTTCATAGTTGTGCTCCTTTAACCCTTGATATATCAAAAAATGAGCGGATGCACATCATGTAAATCTTATGAAATACGATCTTTTTTACCCTTACAGAACATGGTTGAGTGGTAGTTGAAGGTAGCACGGGCCCCATCCCCATAGGATGGGTCCGCCCCTGATCATATAAGTTCATAAAAAACATATATGAATATATATTTAAATATAGAATAAAAACCCAATATGTTGAATGTTTCCGTTCTAAATTGGATACGATTTGAAGATATTAGAACTCTAATTAATTAAGTCAATTCATTGTAAGCATCCACAATAAGCGGTTTTTAATAAGTGAAAAAATGTAGTTTTTATCCGTGGTTATTACATTAGAGGGTTCTTCTTACAAGTTTCTAACTTTTATATTTGTGTACAATAATGTTGGTTCTTTATCTCGACTATTGTGTCAATTAGTATCCTATTAGTATTATATATATATATATATATAGGGTTAGGTTCAAATGTGAACTCATTTTTGGTTGTGAACGTGAGGACGAATCTCAGCCACACATCTTCGGTTATGGTGGACGCGATCACGGAGGATTGACGCGATTCATGGGAGGGTGGAGATTATTAAAGGAAGGGAACCAGTTCAAAGCCGCCTTTATTGACCAGATAAGTAGCTGAGATTCGTCCTCACGTTCACAACAAAAAATGAGTTCACATTTGAACTTTCCTCTATATATATATATATATATATTTTTTTTTTGAAGAATATCTCAGGTTATGCCTGAACCAATCATGGTAAATTATGACTGTAATACATCAACTCTGATAAATTCAGTAGTCACAATTGTTGTGTACGTCTGGATTCAAACCTTGGATAGATGAGATATTCCACCACATCCCCCAGGACCTCAACCAGTACGCCACAACCCTTGTGGTTATTATATATATAAATATATATATAAATATATATATATATATAAATATATATATATATATATATATCTTATTGGTCCTAATTAGAGATGACTAAGTAAGTAAAGGTTTGTAGAAGGTGGTTGAATACAAATACACAATTTTTACTTTTTTTAAATTTTTTAATATAAATATTAAAAACTTTACACACAGAAGATTGTTGCGGAAAAGAATAGATAACACTTTATTCTAACAATCTCAACACATGAAACACATACTAACAGTAAGTTAACTTATAACACTAAGAAAGCTAAAATAAACTGTTAAAAACACTCAGGATGCTGGAATCAAACAAAAGATCACTCAGAGGATTTGTTGAAAGCGTGAGATTTATGGGCAGGGGTTCATCTCCTTTTATAGTGCCCATGCATGAGATGCATGGAGACACATGTCATGGTTTCATTAGCTGGTAGTATATCTGATGGATAAAAGGAGATGTCACTCCCTTTGTACTAGGTTAATGGGTGAACCATTCTTTGTAGCACGCAATGTCAGATAACTTTATCTCTTTTTCTTCATGCTCTATAGAGTCCCATCAAACCTTTTAGCTAAATACAAACATCTCTTTTATGAGAATAAAAGACAATGTCCGAATTTAAGGTTTGTTGCCCACGTTTTTGCTACACACGTTTTACATTTATTGTGACTCAAGAAGTTGTCTTTGAAAATTGCTAAGTGATTATATATCACATCGATTAGTGCACTTTAAGGTTGGAATCGGCAAGTGTACATAATGCTTGGATCGGCAACTCGATTTCAGACTTAGGATCGGCAAGTATACACAAGCTTGGATCGGTAACTACTTCTCAAGCTTAGAGTCGGCAACTTCAATTTTCGGAGACTACACTCTTTTGAAATCGGCAAGTGGTCTGAATTTTAATGTTAGATATAGATGGCCAAATGGGCCCGGCTCGGCCCAGGACCGACGGTGGACCGGGACCGGGACCGATAAAAGCTCGACCCGGCCCGGGACCGGTAAGGACCAGTTATAGGACCGAAAACCGGGACCGGTTACACTTTTGGAGCGATTTGTAGGACCGGCCCGGCCTGGCCCGGGACCGGTCATGGGACCGGTTATGGGACCGGCCCGATTTTTACAAAAAATTTGTATTTTTATATATTTTTATATATTTTTTTATATGTATTTCTAACTTTCTAAGTGTATTTGATTGAAAACTAATTACAATTTATAATAAAACGTATTTTTAAATGTATTTGACTAAAAACCAAATATAAAACTATAATAAACGTATTTTTTAAGTGTATTTGTTTGAAAACCAATTATAAAACTACAATAAAACATGTTTTAAGGTGTATTTGAGTGACCCAATTGCATATATATAATGATTACATATATAATATATTAAATTAATAAATAGAATTAATGTTTTTATAAAAAATAATTTTTTATTGAAGGCCCGGTTTGGGACCGGTTACGAAAACACACTAAACGGGCCAGCTTGAAATCGTTAGGACCGGGACCGGTCCCAAAAAGCCCAGTCTGAAAATTACTGTTGAGGCCCGGCCCAGCCCGGCCCAAGTCCGGTTTTTGGCCATCTCTAGTTGGTACATCAAAATTTCCACATGTTGATGTACAACCCTTGATTGGATAGTCTTTGATTTTTCAATACTTGAACTATATTTCAGACCTTCAAAAGAACCTATAAAAGATCAACAACATAAAGAGAGAAGGTTCATCACCAAATCATCGGTGACCCAACAATCTCCCCCTATTTGATGATGATACATGTATGTTAGAAAGAATTACTTTTGACCCTTTCTAATTTTCTTTTGGGTTCTTTTCACTCAGATTTTTTTTAACTGAGTATGGACAGTATAAGTATAAGTATGTGCAAAAATTTAAAATATGAACAAGTATAAGATGAAGATAATATGAACTTTTATTAATCATCACACAGGATAAGTACATCACACAGAATACATGATTAAGAAAGTTCATACTAAGAGTAAGTGACTAGGAATCAATGGCTTCTCTTCTTTTGAGTTCATCCAAGATGAGTCAGCACACTCCTTTGTCTTCTACAGGAGGCACACCTAGAATGGCAGTAAGAAAGGAAGAGTGAGCCTTTGGAATGTCGGAGGTTCTGAAGAACCCCATGTTTCCGAAGATGTCTTCAAAGAACACACCAAATTCTGGTTCGGAAAGCATGGTTTGCTCCAGATAAGCAACAGGAGTCATAATGGAGAAATTTATGCCTGAAGCATCTATCTTGATTCCTTTCTCATGGAGCGAAGCCAAATAACCCTTTTTCTTGTTCTTTGGAGCTGTAATGACTTCTCCTGTAAGGCCTTGCTGGATGAGAAACATCTGTTGCCCTTCTATGGTTGTAACAACTATGTTGTGCTCCTTCTGAACCTTAACCATTTTGATGAAAAGTTTTCTAAGAGTGTTGAGCACAAAATCTTTGTATTTGCTCCTACTCTTCGAAATATGGTTACCGATCTCCAACCATTCTGTGATCCCAAGAACTTCCAACCACTCAATCTCATAAGTCTTGTTTATAGAATCTGCTCTTTTAATATAGACAAGTAATTTAGGAGATTTTGAGGTTGGAGGATGAATAATAGCCCCAATGATCTTTGAGTCATCTTTCCGATTTTTCAATCTTCTCTTGAACCATTCAATTTCCTTGGCCTTCCTTGCTTCAACCACAGCCTTCATTGCTTCAGACTTTTTCTTCAAGTTTTCAAGCTCATCCTTTTGAGCTTGAAGAGGATCGGTGACTTTGGCTCGGGTAGCCTCATCTTGAGCAAACTTAAGTACATTGGTCTGATCATACTCAAGTTGAGCCCTTATTGCTTCTTCTCTTTCAGCTTCGGTGAGTATGACCCCAAAAGGATCGGTAAGTGTAAAAGTTGTGGAAGTTGGTTGCAATCTGAGAGTATCAGCTTCAGGACCTCTATATCTTTTCTTTTTCTTTTCATCAAGTTGGGCTAACTGTTGAGCATAAGAGAGTGGTTTCTTTCCTTCAGCTTTTGCTTTCTTTCTCTTTTCCTCTTCAGATTCTTCAAGGGGTCGGGCACTGAATTGCACCCCTAAATTTGTGCTCCAGTTTCTATATTAGCCTCACCTCTAGATAACCCAGTGTTACCCGGTACTAGAGGTTCATTAGCAATTGTTTCGGAGACCCGTACATCGGAGACTGAAGCCTGGGTGACCACAGGTGGTGGTTGCCTTGCCTGTTGATCGCTGACTGGTGGTTGTTGTTGCTGTTCATCGGAAACCTTGGCATCGGAGACCAAGGATGTTGTCACCTCGGTGACCTTGGCATCGGAGACCAAGGGTGTTGTCACCTCGGTGACCACCCGAGTTGTCACCTCGGTGACCACAGGTGGTGGTACATCGGAGACCTCCTTTGTTGCTGCCTTCGTGTTTTTCTCCCTCTCAGTGGTTGAGCCCTTGAAACCAACTGAAGAGAGAAACCTCTTGATTTTGTAAACATCGAAGCCCAAAGTTCCGAGCTTTCGTTCAATTCGTTGAACCATGAATCTATCTTCATCTTGAAAAAGGCATCACCTGCATCGATTTCAAAGGTTGGAAGAGAAGTCGGTACCTTCTCAACCATTGAGTGTAAAGAAGCAAGTGACTCCACAATTGCTTCTTCATTTTTTATTATAGAAGCAATACTGGATGTTAGAAGTGTAGACAGATTGCTCGTTGCATTAACAAACGTAGTCATTCTTTCCATCTCTTTGTTTGCATGTTCTTCCAAGAGTTCCACCTGATGAAGTGTTCCACTTGAAAAAGATTTGAAGGCTTTGAGAATATCATCTCCTTGTTGAGATGTCATAGGATCGGAAGGTTGAGGCTTTGGTGACGGTTGATCATTATCGTCACTTGAAGAAGAATAGTCCACCAAATCTGTAGTTTTTTGGGGGGGGGGGGGGGTTTCGGGGAGTCCGTGATGTCAGTTGTGTTTTTGAGAGGAGACCTCGGGGACTCAAGAGAGTGAGTTACTGTGGGGGAGACACGATGAGAAGAGTGTCTGTGAGGGGATTCCTCAATTATGGGTTCCTCAACTTCCCTATGAATATGCACGGGAGACGTACGCATCCAAGGTGTAGTAGTATCGGAGAAAAGGAAGTCGGTAAAGTGGGTTGCTCCATCAAGTGCATCTTGTTGTGATGCACCTTCATTTAGAGATGGGAAAAGGAGTTATGAGATCTCTGGAGGTGGTGTAGATGCGCCTTGGATGGGAGACTCCAAGTCATCTTCATCATCTAAGGAATAAGTTGATGAAGGCATAATTTGGGTATCCCTTTTTACAACCATGTCCTTTTGGGAGGGCATGGAGGAGGTAGGATGGGTTTTAAACTGTTCCCTGTGTCTACTGGGGATATCTTCAACACCCACCAAGTTTTGGGAATCGGTGGGTGGTTTTTGTGTTGTGACCCTTTTGGTTCCCTTGGACTTCTTTGAGGAAGTCCTAGGGGGGCTTTTCGAGTGTCTTCGCTTTTGGGAAGTTTTCGGTGCCTGGGTAGAAACCAAAGGCTCTTTTGGCTTCGTGGCATCAGTGTATATGGAGGTAGATGTGCCCGACGCCTTGGATCTCTTGCGAGATTTTGGCACATCAGTTACTCTCGGTTGAGATGTGGCAAAGGTGGTGGATTCGGTGACTGTGGGTCCCCGAATCCTTGGCTCATTTTCACCCTAAGATAAAGTTGCATTACGAGCAAAGTCAATCATACCTTGTCTAAGTGGGCTGTTGGAGGCCAATGGTCCCTTTGACATAAGTTGCTTGCCGACTTGGTGAAGGGGAAGATCATATGCAATATCATCCCGCTTTTCAAGCATATCGGCAAGCTTGACATTGATGATAAGAGAGAAGAGACGTTGAAACGGTACCTGAGATCGCTGAAGGAGAGAGAATGAGGAGATCATCTCATTGAAGAAGTAAGCTGCAAAATCGATTTTTCTTTGGAAGATTAAAGCATGGGCCAGCTCGGTGACTTGTGATGGGGCTTGATCCGGACCACCTGTCTTCTTACTCAAACATAGGATGAGATGAGCAAAGAAAAAGTTCCAGATGTTACCCATGTTTTTCCTTACCAAGGTACCTGAACCCTTGGATTTTGGACCCCTTTTGTCTTCAAGATAATTCAGAGCAGTCACAACCTGTTGGTGTTCATTCCCAATAGGGAAAGCTTCATATGTGTCATATGAAGGAAGGTGAAGAATGGTACGAATATCTTCAGCATCAAAGATGACATCTGGTTCGTCATTACTAAGAACAGAAGCGCATATTTGATCGGATGAAGCATCATATGAGCAAGTTAGCTAGAAATTTCCCAAGAGAAACTTGCTCATCTTAGGTTTAGCAGTGAGAGTATACTGGAGAGGACATCTCTAAAGAAACCAACAAATCTCATTATACTCCGGATGAGCTTCATCGATACCAATGCGACCAAAGTGGTTGCATGCAGAAAAGGTAAGAGATTCATGGGTGAGGGTTTGTTCTTCAGAGGCTTTAGGCGATTTCGAAGGAGTGTTAGTGGAAGCCATGGATGAACTTGAGTGTTGCAGGTCTGAATTCGAAAAAGAGAGAGAGAATGGGGATGATGGAGACGATAAAGAAGGAGAAGAAAAAAGGGGGGAACGGTTATATATAAGAGGAGGGAATTTCGATTTTCGAAAACAATGATGGAAGAAGTGATTGAAAGGTCAGAATTCTAAGGGTTTTCAGGTTTAATTCTGCACATGTTCTGACATTAATGACGTTGCTGATGTCATTGTGGATAGATACGTTGAATACTTAGTCACCAAGAGTGGTAACCTAAGAGTTATCTTTTAAAAGATAAGGAATATGAAGGGGTTTAGAGGTGACGTCGGCAAGTTTTAAGACGTCGGTAAGTGGAGAGTAGGGTGCGACGTCGGTGAGTGTGGTTTAGGACGACGACGGTGACTTTAGTGATTAGGACCACGTCGGTGACTCGGGTTTAGGGTTCTCGTTTTGAACAACGTCGGGTAGTCTAGGGTTTAGAGAGAGAGAGAGAGGAGTGTCAGTGAGTCTAGGGTTTATAGAGAGGCGTCGGTGAGTGGTTTTTGAACAACGTCGGTGAGTGGTTAAGGAGAGGGAACGTCGGTGAGTGGGTGTATATACTCACCGACTATATATATATATATTATATTTTTTATATATTTATATATATATATATATATATATATATATTAATCTATATTTATCATACCTAGTTCACCGATTAGAAAGTTGAACCTTGCTTCATCAAGAGACTTTGTGAATAGATTAGCTAATTGATAATCAGTGGGAATAAAGTGTAGTTCCACATCACCTTTAGAGACATGATCTCTTATAAAGTGATACCTGATATCAATGTGCTTAGATCTTGAATGAAGCACTGGATTGTTCGCAATGGCTATTGCACTTGAGTTGTCCCACAGTATTGGGATTTTTGAGAAAATCTGATTGTAATCACACAGCTGATTTTTCATCCACAATATTTGAGCACAACAACTTCCAGCAGCCATATATTCTGCTTCAGCGGTAGATGTAGACACCGAATGTTGCTTCTTACTTGACCAACTCACAAGCTTTCCACCAAAAAGTTGACAACTTCATGTCGTACTTTTTCTGTCTATTTTTGAACCTGCAAAATCAGAATCAGAGTACCCGATGAGATCAAAACCTTAGTCTTTGGGATATCAAAGACCCAGATTTATGGTACCTTTCAGATACCGAAAAAATCCTTTTTCACAGGAGCTAGATGTGATTCCTTAGGATTTGCTTGATATCGAGCACACAGACAAGTAGCAAACATTATATCAGGTCTACTTGCAGTAAGATAAAGAAGAGATCCTATCATGCCTCTATAACTTGTGATATTGACAGACACACCATCAAGTTTAAGAGGAGGAGCCATAGGGGTTTTCATGGTAGAGCAAGTATCAAGTTGAAACTTTTTCAGAAGGTCTTTAATGTATTTACTTTGGTTAATGAAAATACCTTCTGGAGATTGTTTTACTTGCAAACCAAGAAAGAAAGTTAGCTCTCCCATCATGCTCATTTCATACTTCTTTTGCATGAGAGAGCTAAACTCATCACACAGAGATTCATCGGTGGCTCCAAAAATAATATCATCCACATAGATTTGTACAAGAATGATATTACCTTTTGATTTCTTGAAGTCTGAGTGTTGTCAACTTTTCCTCGGACATACTCATTTTTCAGAAGATAATCTGAAAGAATATCATACCAGGCACGGGGAGCTTGCTTCAGTCCATACAGAGCTTTATCTAACCGATGCACATGATATGGATGGACTGGATCTTCAAACCCAGGTGGTTGATTTACATAGACTTCCTCAGCTAGCTCACCATTCATAAAGGCACTTTTGACATCCATTTGGAATACCCGAAAAATCTTGTAAGCTTCATGGGCAAGAAAGATTCGGATAGCTTCCAATCTAGCAACAGGAGCAAAAGTTTCATCATAGTCAATTCCTTCCTCTTGCCGATATCCTTGAGCCACCAGCCTTGCTTTATTTTGTATGACAGTTCCTTCTTCATCCATCTTATTTCGGAACACCCATTTAGTTCCAATAATGATTTTGTGAGATGGACGAGGAACTAACTTCCAGACTTTGTTTCTCTCAAATTGTGAGAGTTCTTCTTGCATGGCTATCACCCAGCTAGGATCAGCTAAGGCTTCTTCAACTAGTTTTGGTTCAACAATAGATACAAAGTTTACATATAAGCATAGATTGCTGATGCCTTTTCTTGTTCGGACACCAACTTGTGGGTCTCCAATGATTTGATCTATTGGGTGCTCCATGGTCCATTTTAAAGCAGGAGGAAAGGGAGGAGGTATAGAGATGGGTGATGTTGGGATTTGAGATGGTGAGGGTAGATTAGTTGTGAAAGGTATAGTGTTTAGGTGAGTAATTTCTCCTAAAGAGTCAATTTCAGGAGATGGGGAAGAAAGAATGAGTTCAGGAGATGTGATGGTATTATCTGGAGGCTGAGAAGAGTTATTATCTTCTTGACTTGGTTGAGAAGGTTGTTGAGTACAATGAGATGGAATTTCCCCAACACATGAGTTTATCTATTGATTGAGTTCTTCTTCATTGCAAGATAATGAAGATGTTTCAAAATCATCAAATTTTACATAGGTTTCCGACCATGAAACACTTCATAGGCAATTTTGTTGTGCCTTTTGACAATAATAGACCTATTTTGAGTAAAACATGCAGTATTAACTGCTTCAACCCATAAGTAGGTTGGCAACTTGGATTCACTCAACATTGATCTTGCAGTTTCACACAGCGTCTGATTCTTTCTTTCAACAACACCATTTTGCTGAGGAGTGCGTACGGCAGAAAACTTCTGAGAGATTCCTTTGATATCAAAGAATTCTTCCAAAACAGCATTCTTGAATACAGTGCCATTATCATTTCTGATAGACTTCACAAGTTGACCATTCATATTTTCAATCTTCCTGACAAATCGAATGATTTCTTCAGCAGCATCAGTCTTATGTTTTAGAAAGAAAACCCATGTATATCTAGAGTATTCATCAACAATTACTAGCATATACTTTTTACCACCTAGACTGGAAGTGTTTACTAGTCCACACAGATTCATATGAAGCATTTGAAGAGATTGAGAGATAGATGAGCATTGTTTTGTTTTAAAAGAGGTTTTGGTAAGCTTTCCTTTTTCACATGCTCCACACGTCTTTTCTTTCTCAAAAGATATTTTTGGCATACCAACAACTAGGTCTTTGCTGGAAAGTCTATTCAAGGTTTTGAAATTTAGATGTGAAAACCTTTTATGCCATAGCCAACTTTGTTTAGCTAATTCTTGATATAGAAGACACATAGCTTCACCAATAGCACTTTCTTTACTGTTGATGATGTACACATCGTTCATTCGGGTACCTGCTAGTACAACTTTATTCTGCACATCAAAGACCAAACAAACACACAGTTGAAACATGACTTTATATCCCAAATCACAGATTTGGCTGATGCCCAGTAAGTTGTACATTAGTCCCTCAACATGAGTTATTTTAGAGAAAGTGATGGCTCCATTTGATATGGTACATAACCTTTTGTAACACCTTTCCCATTTCCTCCAAAGGAAACAATGGGTCTTTTTCTTTAGAGAAGTTAGATAGAAGAGATTTGTTTCCAGTCATGTGCCTTGAACAACCGCTGTCCATATACCATATATGATCTTTGTTTGGTACCTGCACCCACAAAAAAAATTAGACTCTTGGTACCCATTTTGAAATGGGTTCTTTGGGATTAAAAGGCATTTTATTTCAACGGAGATCAATTTCTTTTGGGCAATCTTTCGCAAGAAGAAGAGTATTGCCACAGTTGTAGCATTTCTTGATGGTAAAAGTCTTTTTGAAATCCATACTATCAAAGCTTTTAGAGAAAATCGATGACTGAGAATAAGAGGGGTGACCGACTCTGTAACGCCCTAAAAATTAGAACAAATTTAAACCGAAAGTAAATGCGGAATTAATTAAAATCACCCAACAAGTGGGGTATGAGTATGGGAGTTTACATCAAAGCATGGACATTAAAATAACAACCTATTAATCTATACTATTCGGAATATAGATTACAATGGGTGTTACTAATATCCTCAAAATAATATACTATACTCCAACTATGTATATACTCTATGAGCATATCTCCAAAAAGGTGTCCTCTCTCTCGACACATCAACCCGCCCTTCTCTAAAGAGCCCATCAAGCTGCTTACGTATTAAACCACATTTTAAAATCAAGTGTTAGGCTTACGCCTAGTGAGACAAACAGTTAAATGGATAAAACAGTTAAAACATTTACAACAAAGATACGGTGCATTTTATCCCATTTAACTTCACTTGAAATAACTCACTCTTAATAAGTAAGGATCTTTTATAAACAATCGGGGGAGATCCGGTATTACCATTAGTCGTGACGGAACACAAGGTAGGCCACGAACCAATGTTATGGAACGGCACATAAAGTTCTGATAGCCATTGACATCAACCACAATACAGTCTTTAGTCATTTGTACACATAAGCTCGAGCCTCAAGAATTGCACGCTAACCACAATGCATATTTCGAGAGTGTGAAAGGATAGATTGGAAATTACATAATTTATCGCAATGCCTATTTCCAATTTAAAAGTGGGTTCATCCTATCCTTCACAACGTTAAAAAAATACCGACTCTTATGCCTATGGATCCATATCATACTAGTCTAATAATCAACTACATCAAACGAGACGCATTGATAGTGTTCCAAACACTGAAAACCTTTATATAAATGATTTCCTTGAAAAGCAAGTTTTACCAAAAATTAGGTCAAACTATTTTAGTTCCAAAATCAAATATTTTCTTATCAACAGACATTTACAAGTAATATGATACCATCTAAAATGCCCATTTCAAATCCAAGATCAAAATCCCCAAATTTCTCATTTTGACCTAAAACCTCCAAACTTAGTCAAACACATAAATACTTGAGTTTATAACCTAGAAAGAGTAAATAAGAACATTTATGACAAGTATTATGGTTGTAAAAGGTTGGATTTGAACTCACAAGGCTACGGTTAGGAAAACCCTAGTATTCTCCCTAAAATGGATGAAAATGGTGGAACTTGGTGGAGAAGATGAAGAACACACTTCTTGAAGCTTGAATCCCAAATCTCTGGCTTGGATGATGAGTAAATGCACTTGCGTTGGTGGGAATATGGAGTAAATGCTCCAAGGTTTGTGGTTGGTGAAGAAATATAGAGAGAGAATCGTGTAGGTGAAATGTGTTGGTGAAAATGAGATGAAAACCCACTTAAAAGCATCACCCAACATAAATCCAGAGTCTGACGCCAGATATGGATGCTAGTTTCGTTCGTAACTGGCATTGGTAACTCACGCGGCTCCATCTTGACCAAACAGAGTATAAAGCCACTTAGTGGCGTGGGTTAGCTTTCGTAACTGGCACCGGTAACTGGCCCGAACCATTTAAGTCACCCCGAAACTCCCAAACTTGATTTCCGACGCATAGCTTCGATCTTTTTCATCAACCAAACTAAAACCCGATTAAAATACATTTTTTTAGTATCAAAATCATTTTATCTAAATTTCCGGGTGTTACAGACTCCTGGTCTAGGTCCAAGAATACCTTTACCAGGATTTTTGGATTTCTTCAAGTTCACCGAGCGAGGAATGAAATCGGTGACCATTTGAGATTTCCTTTTTGATGAAAAAATTATTTTGGGAACATTTTTCTTTTGAAAAGTAGGAAATCGTTTTGGTACAGGATACTCAGGAAGAGTCGGTGACTCATGAGAGTATCTTGACTCATTAAGACTTAGAGAATTTAGAAGTCTTTGAATGGGTTTGGGAGAAGAAGAGGAAGAGCTTGGAAGAGTTGGAATTTTTAAAGGCTCAGGAGAGGGTTCTTTGGCTTTTACAAAAACTCCAAAGTTTTTGGCATTAGACTATACTTTGAGCATATCTAACAAGTCTATGGAATGAACAGAAGTAGAATCCTTAGATGAGTAATCTAAGAGATCATCATTGTCATCGGAGAAAAAGCCAGCCGGAAAGCCTTGACATTCAGATTATGGAAGTTGGGGGTCAGAGGTTTGAGGATCATCTTTTCCATATCCAAGTCCAGACTTATCATTGCAAGAGATTTGATCTTGAAGAATCTTTTCAAGATTTTTGGAAGATTTAGTCCATTTTGAAAGAACTTCTTGTTCCTTTTCAAGAGTATTAGAAATCTTGTTTTTCTCTTCAGAAAGACTATCATTTAAGTACCTTAGATTTTCTAAGTCAGCTTTCATTTTATCAAAATCTTTGAGTTTTGAGAAACAAGAGAGAAGTTGATCATTCAAGGATTTTATATGCAAGTCAGCCTTTTTCTTTTGTTCTTTTAAGTTACCGAAGTCAACAATTAAAGAATCAAAGGCATCAATCTTTTGATCATTAGACAGAAAAGTAAAAGGATGTACCTGAGGTTTGGTTCCCGAAGTTGATCCCTCGGTAGAGACAAGAGCAGTGATGTGGAGTGATCTCTCCATTTCTTCAAGTTCATCAATCTTGGCCATGAGACATTTGGTCACATACTCACTCTCACTCTCTAATGTTTGCTCATCTTCCCAACACTGGGCTTCAGCAACCAAAGTTTTTTCTTAACTTAGATTTTCACTTTTTCTCTCATATACTTGGCTTTATACTTTTTATACCCTGAGATTTCTTTTGATTGAGAAGGTTCAAGACTTTCTTTAAAAGATCAGCTACTTCTCTCTTCAGGCTTTCTAGTAGCCGATTTAGAGAAGTCATGGCCAGAAGAAGAAGACTTGTGTTTTGAGAAAAGTTTAGACCTACACTCAGAGGCAAAGTGACCTTTCTTTCCACAATTAAAGCATTCCTCATTTGCTTTATCGGAGAGAGGTCTTTGAGAAAAAGGTTTTCTTTGAAACTTAGAACAGTTAGAAGAGAATCTTTTATTTTTAAGGTTCCCTACAATCATTGCCATACTATCAGACAATTTGTCAATGGCAGATTCTTCACCCTCATCATCAGCAACACTGTAGTAAACTTCTGACAAATGAGATGAATCTTCCTTAATTTCATTTTCAGATTCCGAGGAAGGAGAGGTGATTCTAGGAACACATGAGGAAGATTTAGACTCACCTACTAAAGAAATAGAAGAGGTTTTAATGTCTTTAATGAGGGATTTTCTTTATTTTTAGTTTGCTCATAGTTCATAAGAGTCCCATACAAAGCAGTTAAAGGCATTTGCTCAAGATCCTTGGTCTGTTTAATGCAAGTGCATATGGTTTCCCAGAAGTCTGGAAGGCAGTCCATAAACTTGCATAAAACTTCCTCATTGTCATATACTTTGCCTAGAACTTTGAGATCATTAAGAAGATAATTAAATCGATTGAAGTAAGCAGGAAGAGATTCTCCTTTCTCATGAGAGAAGAGTTCATATTTTCTTACAAGACAAATTTTGTTAGATTTTCTAAATTCTTTTGTTCCTTCATATAGAACACTCAGAGTATCCCACATTTCTTTAGCAGTAGAAAGATTTAGAAGAGAATGGTACACTTCATCAGGAAGAGATACAGCAAGAGCAGATTTGACTTTAGTGTCTAGAGCAACTAGGCGTTTATCATCCTCATTATATTTATTTGAAGGTTTGATAATGTATCTGCCAGTTTTATCACTCCTTTCATCATCTGACTCTATATCTTTTCCTTCAGCGTCTTTTTGTGGGCCAAAGCGAGCCAGATTTTAGGAACAATAGGTCCCTCACTCAGAATGTTAGGATACCTGCAATCAATTCCTTCCAAGAATAGTAGCATACGATTTTTCCATAACCCAAAGTTACTTGGGTTGAACCTTGGAGGTTTGGCTAAAGAGCCTAAATCATATGTACCACTGAAAGAAGTTTGCAGAGCACCATCAACATTTGGAGGAGTAGTAGCCATCACAGATCTAGTTTATTAGGTTAAACCAACTGCTCTGATACCACTTGTTGGTCCCTAATTAGAGATGGCTAAGTAAGTAAAAGTTTGTAGAAGGGGGGGGGGGGGGGGTAAATACAAACACACAATTTTTACTCTTTTTAAATTTTTTAATATAAATATTAAAAACTTTACGCACAGAAGATTGTTGCGGAAAAGAATAGATAACACTCTATTCTAACAATCTCAACACATGAAACACATACTAACAATAATTTAACTTATAACACTAAGAAAGCTAAAATAAACTGTTAAAAACACTCAGGATGTCGGAATCAAACAAAAGATCACTCAGAGGATTTGTTGAAAGCGTGAGATTTATGGGCAGGGCTTCATCTCCTATTATAGTGTCCATGCATGGGATGCATGGAGACACCTGTCAAGGTTTCATTAGCTGGTAGTATATCTGATGGACAAAAGGAGATGCCACTCCCTTTGTACTAGGTTAATGGGTGAACCATTCTTTGTAGCACGCAATGTCAGATAACTTTATCTCTTTTTCTTCATGCTCTGTGAAGTCCCATCAAACCTTTTAGCTAAATACAAACATCCCTTTTATGAGAATAAAAGAGAATGTCTGAATTTAAGGTTTGTTGCTCACGTTCTTGCTGCACATGTTTTGCATTTATTGTGACTCAAGAACTTGTCTTTGAAAATTGCTAAGTGATTCTGTATCACATCGGTTAGTGCACTTTAAGGTTGGAATAGGCAAGTGTACATAATGCTTGGATCGGAAATTCCATTTCAGACTTAGGATCGGCAAGTGTACACAAGCTTGGATCGGCAACTGCTTCTCAACCTTAGAGTCGGCAACTTCAATTTTCGGAGACTACACTCTTTTGAAATCGGCAAGTGATCTGAATTTTAATGTTGGTTGGTACATCAAAAATTCCACATGTTGATGTACAACCCTTTATTGGATAGTCTTTGATTTTCCAATACTTGAAGTATCTTTCAGACCTTCAAAAGAATCTATAAAAGATCAACAACATAAAGATAGAAGATTCATCACCAAATCATCGGTGACTCAACATATATATATATATATATTATAGGCTTGAGATCGTGTGAGAAGAAGAGTTAAGGTGAGAAATGTGAGAAGAGATCTAAACTCTTGATCACTTTTAATCTCATGTCCACCCATGAATTGCACTTTAAAAATTAGAAGGGAATTGATCGGGTGCATCTCATCTCAGTGTATCTCATCCTGATGTGCATCCAAGGGTGGAGATCTTTTTTTACGTTTCTCACCTTAACTCTCTTTATCACCGCAACCCAACCCTATATAGTAATGGGATCATGTGAGAACTGGAGTCAAGATGAGAACCATAAGAAAAGATCTCCATCCTTGATCACTTTTAAATAGGGGTGTTCGTGGTTCGATTTGGGCGGTTTAACCCCACAAACCAAACGGCTATGGCGGTTTAGAAAATTTTCAAACGGAGCGGTTTGGAAGTAAGTGACCAAATGATCAAACCGGACCACAAAAAGGCGGTTTGGTTTGACCGATTTAGGCGGTTTGAAGCTTCTTGTGGGCTTTAAACTAAAAATAGACATCTATATTTAAAATGAAATTTCTATCCATATCGTCCTATTAGAAAAACGTCTATCTCTAAAATTATAACAAGACATCGAACAAATGAAAAAAAGTTAAACAAATCCACCAACAATAGTTGGAATTTTGGAAGACATTGGGTAAGGCGAACTACGGTATGGAATTTGCTTTTTTAAAGGATTTCAGAATTTTGGCAATTTAGAAATGAAGTAAAACATACAACATGAAAACGAAATATAATTAATATTTTTTTTGGCAGTCGATTCTATTCAAACCGCTCAAAAAAACGTTCAAACCACAGACTAGACTGAGCCGAGCGGTTTGGCTATTTTTCAGACCAAACCAGACCGTCAAGCCGCTCAAACCGCCAAAAACGGTCTGGTTTAACTTGGTTCGACCGGTTTGAGCGGTCCAACGGTTTTTTTGTAGACCTCTACTTTTAATTTCATGCCCACCATGAGTTGCGCTTTAGAAGAAAATTGATCCAGCGCATCTTGATGTATTTTATTAGTGTTGATCTTCAATTAAGATTGATCTAAGGATGAAGATCCCTTCTTACCCTTCTCACTATAACTTTCCTTCTCACCGGAACCCAACCCTATACACACACACACACACACTTGTGATCATGTGAGACCAGGTTATTTTCTTGAAAACCGTGAGATCACAAAATAACATTCACCTTCACAGCAAAAACATTATGAAGGTTTGTTTGTTTACCTTCACAATGTTTTTACTATAAAGGTTTCGTGCGTTTTGTGCTTTCACAGAGTCTAACGAAAACAGGTATATATGTATATACAAGGGCAAGTTCATTAGGATCTAGAATTAATTAGAAATCCAGGAATAGACAGAGTGTGGCATATGATATATTTATCATAAATAAGGACGTGTTATCAGAAATGTATGACTCATGACATAATGATCATTAATATGTTATTCATGATGAATCATCCTGAAAATGGACATGTGACGCGTCATGCACAGTTCTTACATTCCTAATCCATTTTCGGTTTTAACTGAGCTGCCCTGTATAGTCTCCTTTTTTTTTACAAATTACCTAATTAATGTAAGTCAATCAATTGGGATATTTATATAAATGATAAGGGTTTATTTATTATGATGATGGGTATTTAAGAAAGATAACCAAAATTTATTAATCATCATCAACGTGTTAGATTAGAAAACAATCAAAATATTTATGAGACCAAATATTAATTAGACTAGATGATTAATGAACGACTGATATTCAGTTATATGGTTTGTACTAACTATGTGGTTTGCATAAGAAGGGAACTCTATCTATCTATATATGGTTATCTATATATGGTTGAGTTCCATGAGAATAAGCGTTATGGTAAGAATGTAAGAATATAACCTTCCTATACATTCATCAACCTTTGTTTACCTATTTCTATCATCATGACCAAAACTTTAACAAGTTATTTTATTTGAATGTGATTAAATATGCGTAAAAGTTCAAGAATGTGACTAAAACTAAAGATAAAAATAAATGAATGTAGTTAAAAGTACTGAAGATAGTTCAAGGAAATTGGAGTTAGATTCAAAGGTCAACTCATTTAAAAGCTCAGAAGTGTTATCACCATTTTCACCATAATTATTATTCTCACACAATCGACGTGTGTGTATATATATATATATATGTAGATAAATATATATACACATGTATATTCATGGGTAGAAGCAAAGGGACCTATGTCATCTTTAAATAGGCATGGGAATGACGCGGGACCTCGATTCCCATCCTCGTCCCGTCCCTGTTACCATCCTCATCGGGGAATATGATCACATCCCTATTCTTATCTTCGTCCCTGACGGGGAACAGGGATCCCTTACGGGGAATCAAGGATTTCTTTTTCATATAAGATGTTTTAAATCAGATATATTGAACACCACACTCGATCGATATTGATGCATGTTTAAATCTCACATATTTTCAAATTTTGTTTTTATAGAATATCAAATATCCATAATGTAAATAAAATCACAACATCATGCGTAATTGTTTGATTAAACGCTTTGACTTTCAACGTTTTTTTAATCTAAAAAAAATAAGACAACTCAAAAAATGTATATAAAAAGAAATGTCAAAATACTATTTCTAAATCTAAAAGATATTAAATCTAATCTCTTATAAATAATATATTTAATAAAAAAAATATACTCTTCCCGTCCCAAATTAAGAGTACGTTTGGTTCCAGAAAACTTTTTTCATTTTCCTAGAAAACGTTTTCAGAAAATGAAGTTGAGTTTTCATCCTCAGTTTTCTATGAAAATTTTAGAAAACGTGTTTGGTTGAAATGTGAAGTTTTCATTTTCCATTTTTAGAAAATTAGAAAATGCGTGGCTGGAGGGGAATGCGACAAGCCGACGATGGGAGATTGGGATATCGGGTTTGGAATGAAAGTATAAAGTCGTGAAATAAAAATATTAGAAAACAAAAATTTGGAAAACTATTAAAGCTATTTTTCTATTTTACACAAGATTTTAGAAAATGAAATTTTTTATTTTCTTGGAAATATTATTGAAAACTGAATGAACAAACGGGTTTTCTAAATTTTCATTTTACTTTGAAAATTTTCGTTCTAGAAAAATTTCAGGAACCAAACACACCCTAATTGTCCACATTTCTATTTATATTTGTCCTAAAATAAGTGTCCACTTTCATATGTAAATAACCAAATTCTCAAATTTACCCTAAAAAAGAAAAAGTATTGGAATCTACACATTGATTCTTTTTTTTTTTGAACCGTATGCGTCAAAAGGCGCCTGTACGGTTCCGAAGGGATACAATTTGACCCTAATCAACCGACTTTATCGAGAAAGATTACTTTTTTTAGGTCAAGAGGTTGAGAGCGTATTTACAAAATACCGTCTCAATTCATCCTATTTCATCAGATTCAGGATGTGATATGGTTCCGAAGGATGAACCGGATATGGACAGTTCCAACAAGATTTCATTCTTGAACAAAAATCCATTTAATTAATGCATAAATGTTTAAGAGTTATGAACAATAAAATTAAATAAAGGATACATCTGATTAACCAAAAAGTGTAATAATTATGCATGTCTAAAACCGTATGTCATTTCAATTGTGGACACTTATTTTGGAATGGAGAGAGTAATATATTTAATATTCGAAGACAGTGCAGGGACCATGTTACCCAGCCCCGATTTTTAACTTTCAAGGATCCCCATCCCCATCTGCAATCTCCGATTTTACAGGAAATCCCCATCCCCATTGTGACAGATACATAGGATTCCCCATGAAATGGGCCTCATTCTCATGTCTATTTTTGGATCCGTTATGACTGTACCCACACACCACAGGTGTACAATCAAGAACTGAAACTGTTGTTTGGTGCCCAAATTCATATCATTTTGTACCCAAAGATTCCATCATATTCTCTTGAAAAAGAAGTTAAAAAAAGGAAAATTAATTAAAATAACCATTTTTTAAGGTTGGGTTGACTTCTTAGTCGTTTTTCTTTAAAGTTTACTAAAATAGCTAAAGGGCTGCAATTTTTATTTTTTTGCTGACAGGGTAAAAAATGTAAATATTTTTTGCAAACCTGAGTGAAAAATGTAAACTTTTAGGATAGAAAGAGTACTTTTTTTGTCTTTTAATTAGGTCCACAATTATTTTACGGTCCAATGACTATGTTGGTAATTTCCTGAAGAATGTATCTAGGAGGTTAATTCATCAGCCAGAAATGACTATTTAATTAATTTTCTTAAAAAAGAAATTGTATAACCCACAATTTTATACCATATTAAACATCAAATATCAAATTTGACATAAAATCATTCTCATGGAAACACTAAATTTTCTATGCCATTATTTCATTTACACCAATTTTTTCACCAATTTCAATTTTGGTCTCTTAAGTTTGAGATATATGTATCTTTATTTTAAACGTGTTAAAATTTTAATATTTTTTATATGTTTGTAAATTATATTTATATTAAGCTTTAATTTTAATCTATCGAATTGCGTATTCAACTTATTTTAAAAAATACTTTTCAAAAAAATAATATAATACACGATAATATATATATTATTAAAATACATCATTAATCACAAAAACACATTAATTTTGGTGTTGCGCATTTTTACCAAAATTTATACCAGTTTTTGTAAAAGGTGTTATTCTTTACACCCTAGTCTACATATTAAACCCTATTTTATACATATGTCTCCCAATTAAAATAGATAAATAAATATGAGTGTTATTGTGTCCCCCAATCAAAATAGATAAAACAATAGACTAGGGTGTAAAAGGAAAAACCATTTTGTAAATTTGATGTAAATCACCTCCATCCTCAATCACTCAAACAACAACGAAATTTATAAACCACAAGGGTTGTAGCGTACTGGTTGAGGTCCTGGGGGATGTGGTGAAATATCTCATCTGTCCAGGATTCAAATCCAGGCGTACACAAGAATTATGGCCACTGAGTTTATCAGGACTGATGTATTGCAGTTATAATTTACCAGGATTAGTGCAGGCATAACCTGAAATACCTTGGAATACTCTTCACAGATAAAACAAACAACCAAATTTATATAAAGCTCATTTATGCAACCTTAATCTCACCCAAAGAAAACCATCTACATTTCAATTAATTCGATATCATTCTCATGATCTCATCCTTAAACTCGTATTTTTGTTGCAAAAAAAAACTATTATATTTATTAAAAATATATAAAAAAAAAGAAAATTAACATGTGCCAAAAATAACGATTTTAGGTCGTTTCAAATGTATTTGAAGAAATTTTATGCATTTTAACATATACGTAATGGTTATGTTGCAACAGAACTACAAGTACGATGGTTAAAAAGACTATTTTAATTGTAATATAACATAGGAATTTGATTCTAAGCATGATGCACACATCTTTTATCTTATTTGGCTAGGGCTCATATGTTTACCACTTAATAGTTCCATTAAAAGGTAATTTCTAAATCGTTAAGAGATAGAATCTTGTTTGGCAAAGAAAAAATGTTTTTTAATGGTTTTAAAACACTTTGAATGATTTTGTATCTTGGGTCTTCCTAAACCATTCAGAGCCCTAATTTTATTTTGAGCAATAACCAAACAACCATATTTTATTTTGCATTATATTATAAGAGTCTCTTAATCATTCTGACCACTTAATCATCCTGTACCAAACCACTCAGCAACTGTCAAACAGCCACTAATTCCAATTCAATATACCATCGACCACAAATCCTAATTCCGATTCCAAATACCATCGACTACAAATCCTAAAAGAATCTATGGTTTCCTCTTTTACTTAAAAGTTGAACCAAAAATCATGTAAAGTTAAACCAAACCAAACAAGCCATGTATATCTCCAAGAAGCCGAAGTGGGGTTTGGGAGATGCAGTGGCGGATCCAAAACCCTTTTTGGTTGGGGACACGCTTTAGGGTGTCAAAAAACTTCTGAAACTGAATAATTCATCCAAACCAAAACGGTTTCAGGTTATCTGTTTTTGGCCTAAACAGTTTGGTTAACCGAATTAAGATAATTTATTTGGTTCATTTTTCATTTAACTTTTTACTATTTTGGTTAAACCGACACATTTCACTACTATTTATATATGTTTCTGTTTCGTTTAAACTTAAAAGTAAATAAACACGTTACACTTTAATACAAATTGCGACATAATAATAAATGAACCAAACGGCTAGAAAATCAAACCATTAAACAAATTTGTGCACTTAGCATTAACCAATTAATCACAAACCTAGTGAAAAATTGCAAATTACAGTCTCTATATTCTAGACAAAATTGTACATTACAGTCTTCGGATTCTAAACAAAACTGCAATTTACAAAACCAACATAATATTATCATTTACCAACTAATACAATTTCCCAAATTCTCCCAAAACTCATAAGCAAAGAAACCAACAAAATCATAAATCAAAATCAAAAAGTGTTTGTGTTTTATCAAGCCAAGAATCAAGGAGAAATAAGATACCAACTTCAAAATCAATTTCAACAATGTTATGTAGGGGCTCAATAGGAAAGTTACTAAAATAAAACTTTTTTAATAGCTTATTTATAAATTTTTGGTCCCTACCAACAATGAATGTTTCTTCCCCCGGACAGTAGAAAATAAAGCAGTTGTTTCCATTAAGACCCAACTTGTGAGGGACAAAGTAAGCTTGACCAAAAAGATCGAAGCAAAACTCAATGTTCGTAAAGAGAGTCCCATTTTTGACTTTACATTTCGCTATTCATTATTCTTCAAAGCCGAATACTAATGTTGCATCCAAAAGTATCTACGTTTAACATATAGAAGCGTGAATGTTGGTAGTTCACGGTGTTTGCAGTTTGGGGTCAAACCACTAACCGCACCGCATAAAACTCAAACCAAAAATGCGGTGCGGAGCGGTTTGGCCCTGTTGCACTTTATGCCTACAACTCAATAATTATAAGTTTAAAAACACATTATAAAATCAACAAAAAAGTTACTATAGTTCAAAAAAAATAAAGAGTTTCGGTACATCCGATTCCTAAATACATATTGCATAATTAAAAATAGTTCAAAACTATTAAGTTAATTTATTAATATTACCAATTGGATCAAACTCATAGAGTCATAGTCCAAGACTTAAACCAAAACACAAAGTCCAAAAATATTACAAATATATATATATATATGTTGTATATCAAAATTAAAAAAATATATATATATATATATAATATGTGGTGCAGTACAGTTTGAACCGCGGTTTGATAACTCCAAACCACAACCCGGACTACATAGTGCGGCTGCAGTTTGGCAAAAATTGAAATTGCAAAAAACGCACCACGAAAGTTCTAAACCGTGCTTTGTAGTGCGGTGCGGTGTAGACGGTTTGGATGAACACCCCTAGGTAGTTTCCCTTTGATTTCAAGTGGCATCCGTTTTTCAGATGAATGGATGCCAAGTTTGCAATCTAAATAAGTGGGCATTCAGATATGTTTTTGCCAATCTTAATAATTGAGTAATACAAGTTTCCATCTTCATGCTATTAGATTTACTTATCATAGATTCTATTTTATGGTCAAAAAAGAAAGTAACTCAACTGGTTCAACCTAATTATAACGAAAATGGTGAGTTGTTCGTGTGGAAAATGGGTCGAGTGGTACAAAGGTGGCCGGAACACGACGCTTAACTTCTTAAATTGATGTAATAATAGTGGCCTAAAGCTGTTTTAGTCAACGGTATGATGGCAAAGTTGACTAGGGGTTGTTTGTTTACCTCTTGGCAGTTCCATTAACAGGCAGCATCTGAATCACTAAGAGGTAAATCATGTTTGGCAAAAAATAAATCTGTCTCTTAATGGTTCCAAAACCCTCTAAATCATTTTGTATCATGGACCTCCCTTAACCACTAAGAGCCCTAATTACATCATGAATAATTACAAAACTATTATATTTCATTTTGCACTATATCATAAGAGAGTCTCTTAATCATTCTGCACCAAACCATTCAGCAACTCCCAAAAATGCTAATAGGGTAAGAGAGTGGTCTGGGTAAACTTCGATTGAAAATGGTCAGAGAGTGGTCTGGGTAAACTTCGATTGAAAATGGTCGTTTACCAAGTGTTTTGTAGCAAGTGCTTATCGATAGAAACAGTTCGAATAAGCACTGTCTGACTCGGACAGTGACATATTGGTGGCTGACTCAGTCAGCACCTCGGTCAGTCAGCAGTGTAGATAATAAACCACATCATCTCTTACTGGGTAAAAGACTCTTAGGCCCTGTTTGTTGGCAGCTTAATGAGCTTAATGGGACTCAGCTTATTCGATCAGCTATACATAACTGTTTGGTAGTGGCTTGAATCTTGATGATATGAAAGTGACTTATTCAACAAGTTTTCGATGGAGGCTTTATCCAGAAAGCCAAAAAAAATTCCGGACCTGCCTCTCCCATTTAAGAAATAAACATGCTCCTTCCATCTATATGAGAAAACCCTCCCAAACAAAAACCTTCCCAATGCATACAAACAGATTAATCCATACAGAACTTAATGGAAAACGAACCAAACTATCCACAAACCACATCGATAAACTAAACCATCAAAATTCTTCACAAATGCATACCCACAAATCAAACTTCAACATCGAATGAGCATCTAAAAGGTCTCAAGAGAAAGAACACCTTAGAAACCAAACAACTAAATACTATTTATTGTGACAATCTTTTTTCTCAATTGATGTAACGAAGTTCCAAATTTACCCATTTTGACCTATAACCTACTGATTTTGTAACATTTGCTGACATGGCCAAAACATAAAGAATCTTAAATGGCCGAATAGAATCTAAATCTTAATGCATCACAAAATGTTGATCCTCATTGAGAAGAAGAACCAAAAATCTAGTACCAATTCGAGTCCCTCAATAGTGTTTGCTTATTGCTTTCAAATATTAAGGCAACTCTTAATCTCCTCAACATGTATCAAAGGAATTTAGAATCCAATGGCTTGTTTGTTAGCAGCTTAATGGGACTCACAACTTATTCGATCAACTATACATCATTGTTTGGTAGTGGCTTAATGATATAGAAAGTGACTTATTCAGTAAGCTTCTAGGGAGAGGTTTATGCAGAAAACCAAGTTTTTTTTTCCAAATTTGCCCTCCCAATTAAAAAAACAAGATCCTTCCATCTATGAAAAAAAACTGAACAAAAAGAGAAATTGACAAAAATAGTCAATCCACCCAACTCGTTTCACTTTATAGCCACGTCAAGACCCAATTTCCCTAAATAGCCAATCCTTAAGCAGAAAGCTTACGCATATGCATAAAGATTGGTTTTCAGCCAAAAATAAAATTAAAATTTTCTTAAGCAGAAAGTGGAATCCTTATGCAGAAAACCACTTTCTGCATAAGGATTCCATTTTCTACATAAGAATTCTTATTTTCTTTTGCCGAAAACCAATCCTTAAGCATATGCGTAAGTCTTCTATGTAAGAATTGGCTAAAAAGTGAATTTGGGTTAGAAAACGGCTAAAAAGTGAAAAGAGTTTGGTGAATCAGCTATTTTTGTCAATTTCCCCAACAAAACCCTTCCCAATCTATTCAGACATATTAATCCACTCGAGGGGCTGTTTGTTTACCTCTTAACAGTTCCATTAAGAGGCAACCTCTGAATCGTTAAGAGGTGAATCCTGTTTGGCAAAAAATAAGTCTTCCTCTTAATGGTTTCAAAACCCTACGAATCATTTTGTATCCTAGAACTCCCTTAACCATAAAAACCCTAATTACATCATGAACAGTTACCAAACAATTATATTTCATTTTGCACTATATCATAAGAGCCTCTTAATCATTCTGACCACCTAATCATTCAGCACCAAACCATTCAGCAACTGCCAAACAACTTTAAGTCACCAAATACTCTATAGTTATCAAAACCTAGAACCAAAGTTAATACATACTACAACAATTATATGAAAAAGGCATGGCTTTTCTTTATAAACAACCATCAAACACTAACTTTCCGAATTAGTTTCGTATATATAAAAACACATAAAAAGATTTCAAGAAAAGCAAATTGGCATCAAATCAATACAACTACAAACAAAGAAAACTAAAACTATATAATGTGATGATAATAATAATAATATTATTGAAGTTCAAATCAATGTCAATTATCTCAAAAACTTTTAAACTTAAAAAAATAAGAAAACTCAAACCTCCAATTAAGGCGAAACATCAAGCCGAGCATCGAACAAGAACCCACGATACAAACCGTCACCATTTCCAGGAACACCATCGATCCATCTCCATTCTTCTTTCCCTTTTTCATTTGATTCCCATAATGCCAATCTTCCAACCCTTTTGGCCGAAAAACAAACCCGATTTCCACCTCCAAAGACCTTAAACTTGCTTGATTCTTGAAAACATCTGAACATTTCGAGTGGCATTCGACCAGCTTCACCCCATTCCAAACTACCCAAATCCAATCTAAGAATCAAAATGGTGGAACATGAAGCATTCAATGAAAAAGATGATTTCAAACCCCCAATCATCAAGATAACATCCCCAAATCCTTTCAACAAACGGGGTCGTTTCAAGATATCAAACACATCCCCCCATTCTTGTTTCTCAAGGGTGTTCCATGGCTGAGACGTTTGAAGGTTTTGAAGGGTGCAAGTGAAAAGCTTCCATTGGGAACGCCATGGCGATCCCACATCGCATAATGCAATAATCGCGTCGCTAACGAAAATCGGACTTCTGGGTTTTGATGGTAAATTGGATGAGAATTTGAGCCAGGTGTTGGTTGAATTTGAATAGTAAAGGGCAGCGAGTTCGTTGAGGACGATGACTCGGTTGTTGACTGAGCCGACCAGAACCGATCCGTGTCGTGACCAGGCGGAACCGAGTTGAGGGAGGGTTTTGTATTGGCGAGTTAAAGGGTTGCAAACGACGAGTGATTTATTGGAATCGGAGGTGGGGGCGTCGGCCCAGAGGTATAGGAGGCCGAGAGAGGGGGCGGATGCGATTGGGTGGGCGGAAGGGAAAGGGAGGAAGGATAAAGAGAAATGGAGCCATTGGGTTTCGATGGGATCGAAGAGATGGAGGAGGGGCGACGGCGAGAGGTGGTGATGGTGGTGGTGGCGGTGTGGGGGGCGGAGGGCGAGAAGAGGGAAAGGGGAAGTGGTGGCAAGGAGATGAGTGAAGGAAGGTGATGAAAGGATGGAGTTGAGATTTTTGGAAACGGAACGGCAGATGATGACTTGACGGAGTGAGATTCGAGAGAAGATCTGGTGGATTATGTCTTGTGGAAGCTGTGAGAAGATGTTGTCCATTTTTTCCGGCGAACGGCGACGGCGGAGCAGATCGTTTAGCGTAAACTAGAAAAAGAACAAACAAAAACTAGTTGTTTTGAATCCAATTTAAAATCCAGATTCAAATTCGAATTCGAATAAAGTTGATAAGAGTGAAATTAAGAAAGGTTTGACGGTGGCGGTGGTGGTGGTGGTGGTTTCCGGTGGTTGGTGGTGGTGGTCAATTTGATTGTTTTTATACTTGACTTTGTACGTCTGCTACGCTACGCATATAAAGAAAAGAAATATATAAACTAAGGCATGGGTTTTGGGCTCGGCGGTCTCCCCCTTTACTATTTAAAGGTTTTATTATTACTTTTCTTTTAAATTATTTTCTTCAATTATTATTATAATGGTAATAATTAATAGTCTTTTAAGAAAAATTTGTGGTAAAATGAGATTAATTTTGTTCTTGTTTTTTTATTTTAAAAACCAACTTTTAAAACCTTCTTTTAAGGTGCATTTGGTATTTAAATAAGACAAGACAACAGGACATGATATAACAGAATAATTGTTCAGTGTTTGACAACTCAAACCCAATCTACAGTGATAACCCTCTTCATCTTCTCCCAATTCCTTTAAGATTTGTCACTTTCTCTCTCCACACCATCTCAAAATACGATGATATATATTGTGAAAAAGAAAAGTAACCAGTCATAGATGGAAGGAGGTAGAGGGTCATCGTCAGGGGCGGAAGCAGCAACAGAAACCCAGGGGGGGGGGGGGGGTCCCTTCCCCAGTGAAATGTTAAAAAAAATTATTAAGACTAAAAAATATCAAAAATACTAAATTTAGCTTTAGTTCCCTCCAGTAAATTTTTCCAAGGGACCCCATCTTGCCTACAGTTGACAAAAACACTAAAAATTCTATTGAAATCAATAAAAAAACCCGAAAAAATTCTTCGAAATCGACAAAAAACTAAGAAAATCCTTTGAAATCAACTAAAAACTTTAAAAATTTCCCGAAACACGTCGGGTGACTTTACGCGCCTTTATTCTACCTTAATGGGACCCCGATGGACAAAAATCTTGAATTCGCCACTGGTCATCATCAAGAAAAAGAGAAAAAATAACTCTCCACACCATTCAAATCTTTGACATTTTTAATGTTTTCTAAACTACAATCATTGCAATTTTTTAAATATTCTATTGTTCCCCCAAGACTTATGTGATATAATAATGATTATTCAAATACAAATGAACTAATATGATTTTTTTTTTGGGTACATTCATGAATAAATGTGGGTGTTTATAATTTTATTGAAAATGATTTATAACACTTTTTTAATACCATAGACCTTTTTTTTTGTGTGCTTTAGTTTGATTGCAACTACTATTAAGGTTCTTTTTGTATAAACATTTAAAACCGGTAACTTCATTTCATAGATTTTATCTTTCTGGTGATTGAGCATTGGGTTTTTTAGCCTCTTTGGCTCTTTGTAGTGTTGGAAAAAAACTACTCAAGGCGATGAAGAATCCCTTATTCCAAGCTTTAGAAGAGCATCTACTTCAGTTCTGGGTTCAGTGATCAGTTAGGTAAGCAGTAAGATTAGCAACTTTTTCTATAAATGAAATTTTATACTTCTTATGCCAATAACTGATTTAGAGCATTGTGAATATTAGTTTTCTTGATTGTAACTAGTTTGTATCATATATTCGTGTATTACTCAAATTTATTTTTTATTAAGAGTTTTTGTTTTTTAGTAGTTGTCTTCAAGGGCGGACCTAGTAAGAGCCAAGAGGGTCATGTGTTACCGCTTATTCGCTTATTCGCGATAAAGAAATTAGAGTCTTAAACGTGCACCCGCTTAACTTTGAGGGATGCTTTTGGAATTTTTAAAAACATAAGGTTGAACTTGAATATTTAGAAAGTTAAGGGCCTAGCCAACTTATAGACTAACTTACAAGTCGATCGTTCAACAAACTTGTAGGGGAAACAAGTGTCATTACTCGTTATATAGTAGATTCTGAAGTGGAAACTTCTGTTCTTCTCCAAGCGATATGAGAACAATTATATTTCATTTAACATGTAACTATACACATGATATATTGGTAAAAAAAAATTATCAGTAAACACTTACAACAGAACATTTAGACTAAAATCCTGGTGTTATTTTAGTTTGGTTGGTTTATTTTAATTTGCAAAACATTCTATTTAAACTAACAAGGAAACAAAATTAAAAACCTAGAGAAAAAGTAAACGATAATGAAAATCAAATCTTAAAAATTAAGAAAATTAATGAAATCAACCAAAAACCAAAAAAAGAGTCCCCTGAAATGGTGAAATTTGGCTAATACCATGTCGGATTGTCGGACATAAAGACATAGTCTTGCATTTTACTCAAAACGTTCGATTACATTTAAAAAATGTATTTTATTCCCAAAATCGACACAATTGACTTCCTCCCAATCAAACTGTATTGACTTTTCCCCAGGTCAAACCATGGCTTTGCAAGCCTCTGATTCACCTTAAAAGTGTGCCCACCGAGTAAAAATCATGGGCCAGTGACATACCTCTTATTCTAGAGTGTTTATTGATCATGTCAATTAGGGATAATTTTGAAAACATGCATATGGAAATGTTGAACGTTACAAATCTCGACTTGTCTCTAAATGACCTTACAAACCTAGAAGGGGTAGATTTTATTGATACGTACGTAATCTCTAGTTGTGAAACCGGTTGCAATCAAGGTTTTACTCATCCTGGAAGTCTCGAAATTCATGTCCATTAGTTCAACTAAATGTCAATAATGCATTTTTGAATGAGGGTTAATGAAGAAGTTTATATGGCCATCCCCATGGATTACTAGATTTAGGGGAATCCATCTCACATACTAATCTTGTATGTAAGTTGCATAAGTCCATTTTATGGGCTTAAATAAACTTCCAACCAATGGTATGCCAACTTTTTTGGATTTTATAATTAGTGAAGGCTTTGTCCAATCTAAAACTGACTATTCTCTAATTTCATAAGGGTTCGGCATATCTTGTTTTCGTGGTCTATGTCGATAACATAGTAATTACTGGAGCATCAGCGACAGAAACTAAGCAAATTAAATCATATCTCAATAGTAAATTTAAGCTTAAAGGTCTTGGTCATCTTAAATACTTTTTGGAACTTGAACTTACGAGATCCAAACAGGCATTTTCCTATCCTAACACCATTATAACAGTTTGTAAAAATCACTAACTACTAAATTTACATGAGAAATCGTTCCCTAGCCTCATTTTCCAGAAAGCTCGTAACCAACCGACTACTACTTTCAAGTGTTGGACCAGTTACGGGAGTGGGACAGGTTACTTAAAACATTCCCAAAAGCTTGAGACAAAAATTGACATCTCAAAAAACTAAGGGGGTATTTGGTATGATGGATTAGTTTTGAGGGATTTGAATTTCATTGAAGAATTTGGAATTGGAGGAATTTGGATTTGAAAGGGTTTGAAATCTTTGGTGTCATGGTCTGTATGATTTGTAGGAATTGGAATGGAATTGAACTCCATTTTTTATAAATAATTATAAAAATAAACTATAAATTAAATTACCTTTTTATTAATTGATTATTATAAAGAAAATGTTTTCAAACATATTTTAAATCATTATTACACACAAATTCTATGAAATCCCATAAAATACCAGTCCTCCATAGGATTTTTAAATCCCATTTCAATGAAATCCTGGAATTTCAAATCCAAATAAGGGATTGGAATGGAATTGAATTCCATATCTCACCAATCATATCCATTCCTACAAACCAATCGCTCCCCAAGGTACCAAACGTTTATCTGGTAAACACTTACAAGGTCACTTTAGTTTTCCAGATGAACATGATAAAAACCAAGAATCTTACCCGGTAAGAGCGACGGAAGGGCGAAGAGGCTTACTCGGTAAATGAGGGAGACAAACTTTTACGCAGTTAGTTATTGCATACAATCACGTTTTGATGGACTGATGCGTTTTGGACAAGAAACAAGATGGAAAAAGAGTGAGAATGGTCACTTATTTTATGTTTGATTTCTTCAATCAAACTCCTTCGATTTGTTTACCTTTTTTTCTAGTTCGGTATTTTTCCACCAATGTTTTTTCTCTTCGATATTTTCAGCAAGGTTTTGATCGATTAATCACCAAGGTTGCTTTTGATTTTTCACAAAGCTTTTATGTTCAATCTTTTTTTAGAAAGGGTATCCTAGGCATTTATCTAGACTAATCCCTGACAATTTTAAGACTGCTAAAGCATGCAGTCCTGAGATAATTCCTCAGTGACCACAAGTTGTTTGTGCCTGGATTCGAACCTGGGGTAGATGAGTTATCTAGCCTTATCCTCCACAAGTCTTGACCAGTACACCATAAACCTTGTGGTTATTTATGTTCAATCTTGCTACCAAGTTATTTGTAAAAAGTTCACCGGGGTTATTTATGAAAAGTGTGTTCATAAAAGTCACCACAGAAGGAAGAGAGCCCGTTAATACAATCATTGTTTTTTTCATTTCCAAACACCAACAATTGAAAGGAATTTGCATCATTGCAAAAAGGTACAAGTAAAGTATTCATTTCCATTTCCATTCCTCAAAGCGAATGAAACACCCCCAAAAATCTTATGTAGGAATATAAATAACTGTTGATTCTTACGGGTAAACGTTTACCCAATAAACCCTTATCATTTAGACAAATAGCCCCTAGGATCCATCTAAAACGAACCAAACACCCCCTAAAATCTTATATAGGAATATAAATAATCATTGATTCTTACTGGTAAGCATTTGGGTTACCCAATAAGCCCTTATCATTTAGACAAATAGCCCCTAGGATCCATCTAAAACGAACCAAACATCCCCTAAAAATCTTATATAGGAATATAAATAACTGTTGATTCTTACTGATAAGCGTTTACCCAATAAGCCTTATCATTTAGACAAATAGCCCCAAGGATCCATCTACATAGAAATCATTTCTTTTTATCTTTCTTACATAAATATGATTCTGATCATCCCAAAAAATCAAAGTCACGAAACCATGACCAAGACAAATTGAATACCATAAGGACCAAATACACAATAAACAAACCATGGGGATCAAATCCACAAATTCACTCTAACGAATAATAATAAGAGTATAAGATTGATAGGAGTACCAGTACATCAAATTTACATTCTGAATCTCTTATAATATTTTATCCCTACTCTATAACAATAACATGGCCATAACATCTGAATCAAACAGACATAAACAAACCACTTAATGCACAAAGACAACCTCCAATAATATCTGATTCTGGCCAAATGCTCTTCAACATTACTTAATACTTGTGTATACATCCCCATATGTATCTACAACATATATAATGATATATATATATATATATATCACCATACCTTCTTTTTACCCATTTAATTGAAGTCCATAAAGCTCGGTTTCAGCCGGTTGTTGTTATTTGAATTTTGACTCTTTTGTGGCTGAGCATTCGGGTTAGGATAGTTATGAAGCGATTGCCGACCGTGTGATGAGTATTGAGGTGGCAACGATGCGTTATAGTTCATCCCGTTAAGACCCGCCTCCATTTTAAGACGTTGAACTTCCTCTCTCAGAGCTTCGTTCAGAGCTGAAAGTAAAACAAACGGATTTTCCAAATTAACATTCGATTTGACCAACTCGCCTATAAAATATATGAAACCCAATTAGATTACTATCCAAAAAGAGTCCTTGAACTTGAAGGGAGGTTTCAACATATATTGTATTGACACATATTATACTAGAGTGTCGACTGATAGACCTAGGCTCTGATACCATGTACAGTGAGGGGTGTGCAAAACCCGAAATCCGAAACCCGACTTTTGGGGGATATTTGGGTTCGGGTTGGATTTTGATCTTGGCCACCTGCCCCTTCCGAAGATATATACATACATATATATATATATATATAATTATATAATTTGAGTTCTCATTTGAACCCGCCCATATATATATATAGGGAGGTTCAGGAGAAAACCTCAAAAAAAAAAAAAAAAACTGAAGAACTCCCTGGGAGCCCTCCATCTAGACGGTATACATAAACGCATACAAGCAATTGAAGCTGATTTTTTTTTCTATGCATAAATGCATGTTACAAATTACCAGTATGCATTTGTGCATACCATCCAGATGGAGGGCTCCTAGGGTGTTCTTTCAGTTTTTTTTAGGTTTTCTTTTGGACCTGAGCTTTTATATATATATATATATATATATGTGTGTGTGTGTGTATAGGGTTAGGTTCAAATGTGAACTCAATTTTGGCTGTGAACTTGAGGACGAATCTCAGCCACACATCTTCGGTTATGGTGGACGCGATCACGGAGGATTGACACGATTCATGGGAGGGTGGAGATTATTAAAGGAGGGGAACCAGGTCAAAGCCGCCTTTATTGACCGGATAAGTGGCTGAGATTCGTCCTCACGTTCACAACCAAAAATGAGTTCACATTTGAACTTTCCTCTATGTGTGTGTATATATATTAAATATCATACAAATATATTTATTTATCTAATTACCTTTTGAAAATCCTAAATTCTAGTCGCTTGAAATGTTTTCTCAGTTCTAAATTTACTATCGATTTATTAATCCGTCAATCAATTGAATTTATACATACTTCTTGCATTATAGTAATACCTTAACCCAACCACATCAACCCAAAACCCGACCAACCTGAACCCGAAGCAATCCGAAAACTAAAATTTGGGTCTTGATTTCCTTATCAGAAATCCGATCGGTTTTTTTGCTTGCCCACCCGAACCCGCCCGATGCACACCCCATTAGATTACTCTCCAAAAGAGCCATGGAGGAAAGAATGGAGGTTCCAACATATTTTGTTTTGGGGAGAAATTCTCTACTCCAATAGAGGCTAGTCGAACACCGACTTACTTTGGCTCTGATACCATGTTAAATATGTGAAACTCTGTTAGATTACGCTCTAAAAGAGTTCTTGAGGAAAAAAGGAAGATTCCAAGATAGAAGGAGGTTCAGGAGAAAACCTAAAAAAAACTGAAGAACACCCTGGTAGTCCTCCCATCTGGACGGTATACATTTGTGCATACAAGCATGCATATTATGCATAGTGCATATGCACAAATGTATGTTACAAATTACCAGTATGCATTTGTACATACCGTCAAGATGGGTTCTTCAGTTTTTTTTTTTTTTGAGGTTGACCCTTCCAACATATATATTCATAAAATTTGATAAAAGACTACAACTAGTCTAATTTCCAGAAATCCAAAAGATTGTTGTGATCCAGATAGACATATATTCATAATGCATATCCTGCATTTTACTTCAACTCTGAATACCAAACAAACTACTTCTAAGTTAAAATTCGACATGAATATATTCAACTTTTTAGAAAAATTATCAAAAGGTACGGTAAGCATCAGGGAGAATGTGTTATTGTGTGACTGTAAAACGTAAAGCGGAATTAATTACTAGGGATATGAGAAAGAAATACAGAACATCAGGAGTACAATAGTCCGAAATGGATTGATAAATCTTTTTTCTGTATTTTTACATTTTAACTTTCTAATAACGAAATAAATAGAAATAGTAAGTTTTGATTTTATGACTTCAAATTTGATATGTTCTTTGTTCCAAATCTAAACATATTTCATCCATAATTAAAGCATTTGAAAAATCAAATAAATTAGTTTGTTTGACCTCAATTTAATTGTATCTTTATTTTGAGGAACTAATGACTAATGAGAATCTCAAGCCAAGCCAAAAAAAAGCCCGGGCCCAATAAGCCAGAGCCCAGGCCTGGCCTTAAAGCCCGATCAGGCAAACTTCTCTTTTAAAGGCCCAATTAAAGCCCGGCCTAAAAAGCCCAAAAATCCTGCTTGAAAAAGCCTGATCGGGCCCTCTTTCAAGCCCAACCCGGGCCAAGCCTGAAAAAAGCCCGGCCCGGGCCAGCCTGAAAAAGCATGGGCTTTTTTGCTTACTAAAAAAAGGGGCTTGAAAGACCCGGGCCAAGCCTGTAAAAGCCCGGTCCGGGCCAGACCTGAAAAAGCATGGGCTTTTTTTGCTTACTAAAAAAAAAGGCTTGAAAGGCCCGGACCAAGCCTAAAAAAACCCGACCCGCGGCAGGCCTGAAAAAGCCCGGCCCGGTCCGGGTTGAAAAAGCATGGGCTTTTTTTGTTTACTAAAAAAAGGGCTTGAAAGGCCCGGGCCTTGTGCATCTTTATGACTCATTCTATGCCTATTTACAATAAAGATTATAGAAAAAAATAGGTGAACACGATGAGATAATAAAAAATTAAAAGAATTACCGTCTCTAAGCTGGGCATGTTGTTCCATTGCTTCTAACCGAAGTTTGAGCTCCTTGTTTTCAGACGTTAAGCCACTAGTATCGCGCTGCATCACATGAAATGTCACCGTGTCAATTGTTTTTCAAAATTGTTGATATATTTTTTAATATTGCATTAAAAAAGACAATATCCGCTTGAATTTGTCAATTCGTGAATCAGATTCATACAATTTTCAATGATCGTAATTCATCTTTCTACTCCTTATGCTCAAAATAAATCTCCACAATGAAAAGGGAATATAGTTTTATAGAGGGAAGTTCAGGGGAAGACCCTCAAAAAATGAAAAACTGAGGAACACCTTGTACATGTGCATATAAGTAATTGAAGTTGTTTCTTCGTTTTTATGCATGTGTGAATACCAAACAAATTGCTTACAAACTACTTGTACGCACATGTGCATACCATCCAGATTTTTTTTTGTGGTTTTCCGCATAAATCGACCCTACTTTTATAAATGTATCAGTATAACTATTAGACTTTTTAATTAACTACATGGTAATTTTACCCTTAACAATAGAGAGAGTAATGAAGTTCTCCATCTTATAATCAAGGGTAGAATAGGAAAGTAGAGGCTTACTTTTGAAAGTTGGACAATTATGTTGGGACAGATTAAAATAGAAATGTGGACACTTATTTGGTACGAAGAGAGTATGCTTGTATAACTAGTGGATTCACAACTATTTCAATCTTTATATTTTTCCATCCCATTAAAATTGCAACAACCGACTCTAGACATCGTATTATTAAGTATATAATATTTATATATGGCCGCTCATTTTCTTAGGAACTATGGACACAAACCATCAAATGTAAGGATCTTAAACATGTAGGGTTACAAAACGTTATCTTCATTGTTTCTTTCTTTCCCGCCTTTACGATATATATATATATAGGGTCAGTTCAGGAGAAAACCTCAAAAAAGAAAAGAAAACTGAAGAACATCCTGGGAGCCCTACATCTGGACGGTATGCACAGATGCATAATGGTAATTTAATTTGTAACATGCATTCGTGCATAGAGAAAAAAACGCTTGTATGCATTTGTGCATACCGTCTAGACGGAGGGCTCCCAGGTTGTTCTTCAGTGTTTTTTTTAAGGTTTTCCCCCGAACCTCCCTCTATACATAGGGGCAGGTTCAAATGAGAACTCAAATATGGTTGTGAACATGAGAACAAATGAGAGCGTGACACGTGTCATATTCAGGCTGAATAATGAAAGGCATTCAGAGTGAATAATGAAGGTGACGTTCAGTGGCGGATCCAGGAATTTCATAGACTGGGGTCCCTTTAACTAACAAGTACCCATACTATGGGTTGGGTTCCGGTGATAAGATAAGTTACAGTGAAAGGCGTAATAAGTGATTACAAAACCATAGTGTACATAAAGCAGTAATTGAGCAAGACGGTAGACACAGTTAAAAAATCAAAACCATAGTCCATAAAACAAGATTGGGTAGACAGTAGAGAGTTAAAAAATAAAAAAACCATAGTACAATTGTGCAAAAGGCCGTATGTGGTCAACAATCAACAAATACAGCATATATAGACAAATTAGAGGTGTTTGGGCTTATTTATACATGTAACATGGTTACAAAAAGGGTTAAAAGTCATAAAGAAATTCTGATAAGTCACTGTTTAACTTATTAAAAACTCTTTATCACCAGTGTGAAATCGGTATAACTTATAAGCTTATTTTTTTTCTCAATCCAAAACAATCAAAACAACTTATCACACCGGAATAAGTCAATAAGTTGTTTTTATAAGTCATCCAAAACACCAAGTGTGTTTACTGTCTACCAAAATACGAAGAAAGAAAACATAATCCCCAATATTTTTAACAAAACAAAAAGAAAGAAAAAACATAAATTCTAGCAAAGTCCCAACATAAAGTATGAAGAAATTGAAGCAACAGCCAACAAGTATGAAGCATAATTAAGAAAGAAAATAAGCAGCAGCAAGCAGAAAATGAAGAAATAGAAGCAGTGTTTATGAGAAGAAATTGAATTCCTAAGCAGAAATCGAAGCCCTAACATGAGAAATCGAACAAGTAGTAGGTTGCAACAAAATAGAGATCAAACAAGGTAATAAACCTGTGTTTATGAGAAGAAATCGAGTAGAGAAAAGTCAGATATCAAACCTTGTGGTTGTTGCTGTTGATGAGAACAAAGACAAATTAGAAACCGAAGTTGGGCTAGGGACGAGCGGACAAGGGGAGTGGCCGGAGGCCGGCGATCGATAGGTTGGGAATCGCCGGCAGCAACTTGGTGAAGATGGGGTCCTCATGATTTTTTTACTGGGGGGATCGATGGTAGGTTTGTAAAAAAGAAGAAACTTTAACCTAGATAAACAAAAATTTTGACCTTTTGAGTGGGGTCCTTTCCCCCCTCCTTTTACACTGTGTGTCCGCCCCTGGTGACGTTCATTCATTATTCAGACTGAATAACACTACATTCAGTCTGAATATTACCTTCATTATTCGGTCTGAATATGACACGTCTCGCGCTCTCATTTGTCCTCATGTTCACAACCAAATTTGACTTCGCATTTGAACTTTCCTCTCTCTCTCTCTCTCTCTTATATATATATATATATATAAATGTAAAGAGTATAGGAATCATGAATTATAGGGTTCATGTATTCAATAGGTAGGAATGAATCATTTACGTGTGGACCTGAACATGTAATCCCAGTTAGAAAAAGTAACCGGAAGGCTGTTAATTTGATGAAAAACAACCACATACATTGGTGTGATGAATCAGAGGTTAAAGATTCAATTTTTAGCATGATTATTTGATTTAATGTCAAATAAGTATGATATATGCTAGACATATATGTTATAAGTGTCTGTATGCAAAAAAGAATAAAAAAAGGTCCAATCTCAATTTTGCCCCACACACAAAACAAAACAAAAAAAACCTTCTTTATTTTAGTTGCTAGGTTTACACTAATATATCAACAGACATATATCTATATATATATAAATGCACTCCCTTATCCTTATCCTAAAGTTTCTAGATGTAATAGATAGAGAAGCATCACCTACTGTTGTTTACCTCTTAACAGTTCCACTAACAGACAATCTCTGAAGCGTTAAGAGGTGAATCCTGTTTGGCAAAAAATAAGTCTCCCTCTTAATGGTTCCAAAACCCTCTGAATCATTTTGTATCCTGGACCTCCCTTAACCATTAAGAGCCCTAATTACATCCTGAACAATTACCAAACAATTATATTTCATTTTACCCAATATCATAAGAGCCTCTTAATCATTCTAAACACTTAAGGCAAACCATTCAGCAACCGCCAAACAACATCACAAACAGCCATGAATATCTTATGCTAACCATAACTACATTAAAAGGGGGTGGCGAAATCGCATGATCAAAGTACTTCTAGTTGCCTAGATATCATTAAATGAAAACACACACACACACACACACACACACATATATATATCAAATTCAAAATATTCTTTGAAATTTATAATGAAAACATGTACCTGCAGCTTTGTGACTTCCGCAGAGAGAGTTGTCGCTTCGGTTTGAAGGGTCTGCACTTTCCTCTCCAACTCTCCAGTATATCGTGTTTTACGCTCCTTTGATCGAGCAGCAGACTGTCTATTTGCAAGAATCCTATAAAAAAACACAAAATTATATATATATATATATATATATATATATATATTTGTGATTCCTCATAATTACTTCACACAATCCACCAAAAATCAGGAAGAAACTGTTGTGCAACTAATCAAACATATAGAATCGCATAAACAACATTAACAACATATATATATATAGGGTCAGGTTTAGGGGAAAACCGCAAAAAAAATGAAAAGCCAAGGAACACCCAGGGTAACCATTCATCAGGACGGTATGCATGTGTGCATATATCAGCAACTTGTAAGCAATTTTTTGGTATGCATAAGTGCATAAAACCCAAGAAACAACTTCAATTACTTATATGCACATGTGCATAACTCTCAAATGAATGGTTATTATGGTGTTCTTCGGTTTTTCATTTAGTTTTCCCTGAACCTTGTGTGTGTGTGTATATATATATAAAGAGGGAAGTTCAGAGAAAAACCGCAAAAAATAGAAAACTAAAGACAATCCTTGGAGCAATATGCACAAATGCATATAAACAATTGAAGTTGTTTTTTTCTATTCACTTGTGCATGTTACAAATTACGGGTATGCTTTTGTTTAGTGTTCTTTCAATTTCCATTTTTTAAGGTTTTCCCCAACTTGACTATATATATATATATGAACACTTAATCATGTGGAATTCAAAGTAACAAAAAATGGCAGAAAAAACGCAACCTTTTAGCTCTCTTGGGGTCAATTAAAGAAAGCTCAGCTAATTTATCAGGTGCAAGTGCTTTCTTCGAATTATCCAGCATCATCAACACAGAATCCCCTTCAAACGACGTCGCAGCAGACCCATCCATCGAATTGCTATGCCTATGACGACGATACCCAACACCACCACCACCATCGCCGCCGACCTTCTCCGTCTCGCCGGCAGAGCTCAAACCAAACCCATCAAAGAAATCAGAACCAACTGAGAGACTCCTCAGATGATTACCGTACCCCATCGGCTTCCTTGACGTCAATTGACCGGCGTTGACGTCGGAGGACTCTCTCTCCGATGAATCTCCGGTGGTGGTAGGCACAGGAGGAGCATCGGAGGAGAAGGAAGGGAGGTCGATATTGGCGAAGTTGAAGTCAGCAACGACGTCGTCTAGGAGGATGTCTTCGTCTTGAAACCGGAAGAATGTCTCCGATTGGGCACGCCGGTGGTGGGAACCACGATTGGGTGTTTCAGGCATCTGATCAATATCGGTCCGACCACCACCACCACCGTAATATGGAATTGGATTTCCGGCGAACTTTGGGTCCATCATGAAGTCGGAGCTCCGGCAGGTTGAGAGCACTTTATTATACACGCCGGAAAAAGGGAGAGTTGAAGAAGGGACGCGTGTTTTTCGATATTGATGTGAAGGGGGTGTAAAGTGTATATTTAGGGTTACCTACCAATTGGGAGTCACATGTATTTTTTTCATATAAATATAGGAATCAAGATAATTGTTATATATATATATAATATATATATTTATATTGTAAACTTCATTTTTGGTCCCTATCGTTTTCGGATTTCTTTAAAAGTGGGACCTAAACTTAAATAAGTTAAGATTTGGTCCTTCAGGGTTGAATTTTGCTTTGAAAATGGGACCTGAACGCTAAAAAAAGCTTCGTTAGAGTTGGGGGGGGGGGGGGGGAAAATTCGTCCAACCATGTTTTCCTTCTCTTTTTGCAATTTTGTTTTTCCTTATTTATGTTAAAACCATGAAACTATAGAGTGTGTTTGGTACATGGGACAGAACAGGACAAGACGGGACATAACTCATTGTCCCACATTTGACGCAACATGGAACAAGACAGGAATTCACTGTCCCACGTTTGGCGCGACATGGGACAGGAACAGAAACTGGGACAAGGTGGGACAAAAAAAGTTTTTTCTTGTTCCACCAAAATAGGTGGAACAAGATGGGACAAGAATGAGACCAGAACTCAAATATCATTAATCTACTCTCATTCGATATATATATATATATATATAACCTTAATATGATACTTGTTTTCATGATCAACACCACTAGTCACGACCGTCGGTACGCCGACGACCACCGGTAGCCACAGCCGGCCACCAACCACCACCATTCATTGTCACCACCACCACCACCGTCAGCCACCTCCACCTTCTCCTCTAGAACAACAACCTCCTCCACTATCTCTAACCATCGTCGGCCACCAACCACTACCGTTCATCGCCACCACTGTGACCACCTCACCTCCACCATAACCATTACCATTGTTGACCACCACCGTCACCGCTATCTACCATCTTCACCTCCTTCACAACCACCATCAATCGCCACCAACACCACCGTTAGCCATCTCGTCCTCTACTACCACCAACCTCTTCTTCACCTCCACAACCATCGTTGGCCACCGACCACCACCGATCATCTCCACCACCACCACCACCACCACCGTGAGCCACCTCACCTCCACCATAACCACCAACACCAGCGTCGACCACCACCACCACCAATACCATCTTAACGTCATCTATAATCAACGTCGGCCACTGATCACCACCGCCTATTGCCGCCACCAATAATACCATCAGCCACTACCACCTCCTCCACCATTGTCGACCACCACCACCACTATCCATCATCTTCACGTTCTCCACAACCACCACCATCCATCAATGCCTCTGCTTCCACACTCGTTATTGTTGCAACAATCTTCACAGTGCCTCCACCAAACCGAATAAAGCATAATTTCTCATTTGTGTAAATCTGGTTTTCTCAAACTATCATCAATTATAACAAATAATTTCTCATTCAAAATTTACCTATTATATATGTTTAGAGGGAGGTTCTTCTACACCCCAGTTAAAAGTGATACCCCGTGCACCCCAATCAAAACCTCCCACTATATAGTGAATTTCATAACATTCTCCATTTCATATCATTTAGGATCAAAAAGAGCAAACTCGTTATGAAAAAAATGGATAAAAAGTTGTGAAAATCAGAAAATATAAAATGTTATGAAATTCACTGTAATATTTCATAACATTTTATATTTTCTGATTTTCACAATTTTTTATCCATTTTTTTCATAACGAGCTTGTTCCATTTGATCCTACATGATATGAAATGGAGAATGTTATGAAATGGATCATGAAATGGACGGTTTTGATTGGGGTGCACGGGATGTAACTTTTAACTGGGGTGTAGAAGAACCGGACTCTGTATGTTTATATTATATATATAGGGGCGGGTTCAAATGAGAACTCAAATTTGGTTGTGAACGTGAGGACAAATGAGAGCGCGACACATGTCATATTCAGACTGAATAATCAAAGAAATATTCAGACCGAATAAAAATGAATATAATGTATATTCAGTCTGAATAATGCTTATTCAGTCTGAATAAGCATTATTCAGACTGAATAAACATTATATTCAGTTTTATTTGGTCTGAATATTTCTTTGATTATTCTACATGTGTCGCGCTCATTTGAACCCGCCCATATATATATATATATGGGAGATTTCAAATACAAACCAAGCAATTTGTACAAACAGTACAAACTTCATGGTTTCATTGGTTTTTTTAATATTTTTTTTCCATGAAAGTGTTTAACATGATGAAATGGTTTCATATAATTGTTTTATTTATGAAATTATTTCATATATATTTTTGTTTCTATATGAAAATGAAATTGTTTAATGTATTTCTCATTTTAATGAATCTTGTTTCATATATTCTTGATTAATCAACCCTCATGTGTTCTTGGTGAAAATTTTTCACATATTATTGACTAATCAACCCTCATAATTAAGAAAAGGTGAAAAATAAAAATAAAAATAAAAATAAAAAAATGATTGGTTGAATGGAATTTGTACGGTTTGTACGAATTGCATTGTTTGTAATGGATATCTCCCCTATATATATATATATATATATATAGGGGGCTCTTCATGGGAGATCTAAGTTACCAATGATAACTATGAGGTATCATCTCATCCATTGAAATATTTGATTTATGGTCCAGAATTAAATGAATTAAATATAATGATATTACCTAAAATAAAGCAATCTAATTTAATAATAAAATGAAAAGGGTACCATAGTAATTTGACATTGTATTTCATGTTTATCTAAATAAGGCGGGTTTCTATATTCAAGGTATGTTACCAGAACTAAATTAAATAAAATATCCTATCAAAATTCATCAGCTCTGCAAATCACAAACCAAACATGATCATAAAAATTGTACCACATATATTCATAAAAAATGGTACACTATGTATAAAAATGTACCATACATGATCATAAAAATTCGTCAGCTCTGCAAATCACAAACCAAACATGATCATAAAAATGGTACATTATGTATGAAAATGTACCATACATGATCATAAAAATTGTACCACATATTCATACAAAAATCTTTTCAGAATACAACTTAACAAAAACCACACTAAAAAAATTAGACTTTAATATAAAACATAAATCATTATCATTTTCTTGATCGTTGGGTAACACTTCGAAAATACATACTGCAATACACTTTCAACGTATGTGAAGACGAAGTTTTTTTGTATCATACTAAAAATTTTGATTTAATTATAAATTTTACATATTAATGTCAAGGGAAAATATCATGAGAGAACCTTGAGAAAAAAAAAACTCCGGATAACCACAAAAAAACAGATGAAAAATATATCAAAATGGATGTCAAATTATAGATAATAAAGTGATCATTTTTTGTGCAATTTGTTTCGCTCCAATTCTTGTTTCATCGATTTTTGATTTGATGTTCTGTTTATTTACACCCCTATGCAAATGTTGATGACAATCTGATGCCCCCTTGGACTTTGATGTCCTGTGCGACCGCACGTACTGTACATGGACAAGGCCGACCCTGTTTGTATGTTGGTATTTGTCAGAGTTTGACGGTAGTGATGATGGTTGATCGATAATCTGATATAGAAGAAGAAAAACATGTAGGGGTTAGAGCTTCATATATAACCGGTGTTTGTCGGTGCTTGAGGGCGGTGATAATGGTTAATCAAAAGTTAGATTGATAGATAGAGTATGTAATAATGGTGAACTTTTTCTGTGAATCCGGGCAGCAACAATGGTTGAAGTTTCATGGTTTTTTAAATTTTTAAAAAAGGGAGTATTTTTTGTTTAAATTTAAAAAGAAATAGATTTTCTTTTTGCTACGGATATGTTTGGGAATCAATTAGAGATTTGTGTATAATTACTTTCCTATTATAATGGGTAAATGAGTTGTCAAAAACAAAATTACTAAATTGTCCTTTCATAATTAATTAAAAAATAATGTTAATTAAATTAAATTAAATGAGTGATTCATATTGGATCTCATGGTTACCACAAATTACATAGTTCTCATTTGATTAAGCCTTCCTATATATATATATATACATATATAAAACACATGGACGGTATTATATATATGTATTTAAAATACCGGTGATCATCTTCGCTTTAACACCGAGTTCCAACACCAACTCGATTATTGTTGGAAATCCCCCTTTCTTCGTCGGTGCCAAGAACTATAAACAAAAGGTGGTCTTTGTTGTTCAAGAAAGGATGGTCCCTGTGTTTAATATGTATATCGTCAATGTTATCTCTTCACAGACAAAGACATACATACATACACGCACGCATGCGCGCACACACACACACACACACATATATATATAGAGAAAGAGAAAGAGGGAAGTCCAAATACAAACCAATTGAAGGGTACAAACTATATTAACAGGTTCAAATCAACATAAAAAAATTGTCATGATTTTTTTTCATCAAATGCTATGATTTGAGATATTATTACACATATATTTGTTTCATAATGTAAAAGTTTCACATATATTAGTTGAAAGTTTATCATATATTTTTTTATGAAAAAGTTTCACATTTATGTGTTTCATAATGTAAAAGTTTCACATGTAAATTTTTTCACAAGATGAAACAAACATATGTGCAATAATATCTTAAATCATAGCATTTAATGAAAAAATCATGAAGAAAATAATTTTAATATTGATTTGAACCAGCCTATATATAGGGTGTTCAAATACAACCAAGGTTCTAAATAGCGTGAGGCGTGGCGTAGCAGCGGGGTCAAGCCTTAAGCCTTAGAAGCCACAGTGAGCCATGACGTTTTTCAAGGCGTCTCTTATGGCGACAAATTTTATATCATATATAATATTATACATATATAAACCTTTATTTTTTACTATTAGTCAATGAGTTAATGATATTAAACATTTTAAATTATGTTATATATTAAAAACGGAAATATAAGACACTAAAACGGTAAAAAAAACAAATATGGTGTTATAAAAATCACGCATTAGGCCATGGCGTGCCACAGACATAACATGGCGGCGGACACAAGCCTTAGGCCACAGCGTGCCATGGCGGCTATCGTGGCGAGCTTTTTAGAACATTGAATACAATCCAATACAATCCTACAACCCATGCAACCCATTCATCCACCATCCATTTTATTTTTTAATTTCTTTTTAATTAATGGTAGTGACAAATGATTAAATGATAACCGTTGATGATCAAATGGACGGTCATGATTTGGTTGTAAAGGTTGTACGATTGCAATGGGTTGCATAATAACGACCCTATGTATAACAGAGAGAGAGAGAGAGAGAACGATCATATAGCATCCATGTTTGGTGTGTGTGTGTGTAGCAAGACAACGCCCAAAGACCAAATCACAGGGCCAAACATGCTACTTAAATGTGTACCGAGAATGAATCAAGAACAACTGAGTCCCCCATGAGAATTGTCATGGAATTGAGACGGAAATAACCCACGATATTATCTTTGTAAACCTTAACATACAGACCATGAACTCTAGGGGATTTTTCCAGTTGGGTTTGGCCCACGGTGAAGTCCCTGTCATGGGGAACGCCCGAAGGGTATGCCGAAGGTACCACTGATTACAAAAAAGGTGAAGTCCCTGTCAAACATTATATACATATTTAAAGAGACACCATCATTGTCCCTACTATCCTATATTTTTCTATCACTGGGGGGAATATGTGTGTGTTTGTGGGGGGGGGAGATGCGTTCGTAACAGGGGTAGTTTGGCTTGGTCCCTAAGATGAATGGTATATCACATGTGATTTGGCATTGGTTTGAATTGCATGGGGATCGATTTCTTGCTATCAGTAAAGGCAGAAAAACTTGAAGATGACTACCAGCTATAGTTTGAAGATCAGTTCTTCGATTTATTGCTATCAATAAACCTTCGATCAAGTCATCTTGTAACAGGGACGATCGATGTAGATAGGAGATTAAGTTAATTTATCGATTCGTTTATGGTTGAATGTGAAGGGTATAGGATAGTCGACTTAAACAGCGACGGACAAGAAATAGATTTACACAAAATTGGGTTTATCGATTGAATTTATGGGTCTGGTTAAAAAGAGGGAAAATCTAAATGGACAAAAATGCCCCTGCCACTAACTGAGAAAATTACCGGAGTTATTATTCGAAGAAGTTTAATAGGATTCGAGGAAAACAATTAGTTTTATTTTATACCAACTAATTGTTTTTATTAAATGCACGTACTTTCACTATTTAATATTTTCATTTAAACTTCATTTTTTATTAATTAATATTTAAATTACACACACACACATATATATATAGGTACATGATCGTGGGAGAAGTTGAGTTAATGTGAAAAACGTAAGAGGAGATCTTGACCCATGAATTACGTTTTAGAAGAGAATTGATCTGGTGCATCTCTGTGTACCTCATTAGTGTCGACATTCAATTAGGATTGATCCAAGGGTATAAATATCTTCTTACGCTTCTCAGCGTATCTTCCTTTCTCCCAACCACACACACACACACACACACACACACACATATATATATATATATATATATATATATTATGTGTATAGGGGTGGGTTCAAATGTGAACCCATATTTGGTTGTGAACATGAGAACGAATCTCAGCCATCCATTTAAAATCAGATCAAAAAATAAAGGGGTAAAACGCGCGGTGGCATTGTCGTAAATAAGTGGAAAACTCAGGTCACGGCTTAAAGAATATTAAGCCGTTAGGGGTATAATCGTAAATACTACCTTACTATTAAAATCAGAAACACGTCTCCGTACACTTTCGCCTTTTCGATTCCGTCCCAAGTTTCTTGAGTTCATCTTCCCAAAAAGAAAAATTTGCCCTAAATTCCATTTTCTACTGAAAATCAACGAGATTACTCTTATTCAGAAAACAAAAATGGCTTCTAGTAGCGAAGAATGCAACGAGATTAATCTAATTGAAGCTTTTGAAGAAGAAGGTAAAAGTTTTTCTGTTTATATAAATTTTTATTTTGAATATTTAGAGTTTTTAATGTAATAGTATTGAATATCTTCTAGTTAAATGGTGTTCATACTTGCAAAAACTTGTATTAAGCCTTAATATAAAAACTACGGTCTAATAATAACCTTTGTAGCTTATATTCAGTCTGAATATAAACACTAAATTCTATTATACTGTGTAGTGTTTATATTCAGACTGAATAAAAGCTACAAATAGTATTTTGAAATAATGTTAGCTTATATTCAGTCTGAATATAAACACTCTAAATTCTATTATAATCTGTAGTGTTTATATTCAGACTGCATAAAAGCTACAAATAGTATTTTGAATAATGTTAGCTTATATTCAGTCTGAATATAAGGTAAAAGATTTTGTGGTGTAGCTTATATTCAGTCTGAATATAAACACTAAATTCTATTATACTGTGTAGTGTTTATATTCAGACTGAATAAAAGCTACAAATAGTATTTTGAAATAATGTTAGTTTATATTCAGTCTGAATATAAACACTCTAAATTCTATTATAATCTGTAGTGTTTATATTCAGACTGAATAAAAGCTACAAATAGTATTTTGAATAATGTTAGCTTATATTCAGTCTGAATATAAGGTAAAAGATTTTGTGGTGTAGCTTATATTCAGTCTGAATATAAACACTAAATTCTATTATACTGTGTAGTGTTTATATTCAGACTGAATATAAGCTACAAATAATATTTTGAAATAATTTTAGCTTATATTCAGTCTGAATATAAGCACTAAGAGTGTTGCAATGCAATTTAGTGTTTATATTCAGACCGAATATAAACTACAATTACACAAACCAAAAATTGTAAGTTATATTCAGCATGAATATAAGGACTACAGTCTATTTTGAGGAAAACATGTTATATTGATAATAATATTTAATTAAAACAGGAAGAAAAAGAAAGAGTCAAGAAGAATGTTCTTCACCAAAAAGAAAAAAGAAGTCAACAAATGAAGATGAATTCAGATCACCATATAATTTAAAACCAGTGGGTCCACGGACAGAGGAAACAGACACTGAGAAGAATGTTGCCCAATGGATGTTCTCATTCTTAGGAGATCAAATGTAAGTTTTAACATTGAGAACACCCTTTTATTCAGTCAGTCTGAATATCAAGATGTTTTTATATAAATTCTAAGAAATAATCATAATTACAGGGACGAGGTTTTTGAATCAAGTACAGGGCAAACAACTATAAAAGTTTTGCTTGAAAGCTTGATTCCAGAATCGGAACCTTTTTCAAATGTAATAGACACCTTCTCTTACATTTTAAATTCTGAAGAAATGTTGAAGACAAATAATAAACCAAAAAAGTTATATTGTTCAACAGAAGTGTTGGTAAGAATATAATTATTATAATCTTCATAGACATTCATGATGAATACCAGTTTAACATTTTTGTTTCTTACAACAGCCCCATGACATCTTGGACAAAAAGTTTGATGTCAAGAAAAACCAGGCCATATTCTCAAAAAATCTACTTCATAATCTGGATAAATCTGCAGATATTGCAGTGATGGGGAATGTAGATTTGGTATGAAACAAGCATTTTAATATTATTCAATTAACTATCTTTTTATTCATACATTATTTATAAAAATGATATAAACTATTTATGCAAATATTTTTCCCTGTTGTGAGGAGTAATCACTATTATGTGATATGCTTTGACCTGAGAAATAGATCAATCCATATACTAGACAACAGTGCAGCAAAACTATCAAATGCTAAAAAATATCAGGGTGTCCCAGAAATTGTGGTAAGAATGTTATTCAGTCTGAATATAAAAGAGATTTTAATGAGTTATATTATTATTATTTCGGATTTTAATAAGGTTTTCATCAAAATTTTCATCATGAAGCAAACACTCTTCATCAACTATCTGAAAGAGATTGGGGATGAAAGGCACAGATCATTACAAGACATAAAGCCTAAAAAGGAAGAAATGATATGGAGGAGCAAAAAAAATAACAAAGACTGCTCGATATTCATGATGCTGCACATGGAAACCTTCAATGGAGGGGAGCATTTGAATACTTGGCATTGTGGATTGGATGATGAAGCATCAAAAAACCAGAAAAAACAACTCAATAGTCTCAGAACAAAATATCTTTCTAAAATATTGTTGGCAGATGTCAATAAAAGGAGAGACTATGTCATAGAAGAGGTCAAATACTTTCTTAACCTTGAACCAAGTTTTAAGAGTAAGTATTTAAAAAAAAAAACAAAGAAGGAAATTGATGCAAGGTTTGCAGCATTTACTTAGGTGATTCAGGGAGGTGGTGGAAGGTGATGGAAAAAGAATGGTGAAGATGACTGTTTTCAAGGATATGATGTTTGTTGAATACTAGATTAACATTTGAACATTAAAAAAATTGTATGTTAATATATTTTGGGTTATGAATGATTGTCTTGTGTTTTGCTTTGAATCAATTAATCAGCAAGTTATATTCAGTCTGAATATAACCTAAAATGTATGGCTTGTTTACTCGTAGTTCATATTCAGTCTGAATATAAGCACTAAATAATATAATACTCTGTAGTGTTTATATTCGAACTGAATATAAGCTACAAATAGTTTTTTGTTTAATCGTGGGTTATATTCAGACTGAATATAAGCTAAAAGATTTTGTGGGGTAGCTTATATTCAGACTGAATATAAGCAGTAAGAGTGTAACAATGCAATTTAGTGTTTCTATTCAGACTGAATATGAGCTAAATAGAATCTTAGTGCTCATATTCAGTCTGAATATAAGCTAAAACTTGAAGTTCCAAATACTATTTGTAGCTTATATTCAGACTGAATATAAACACTAAATAAATTATAAGCTACAAAAAGTATTTTGAATAATTGTAGCTTATATTCAGTCTGAATACAAACTACAAGCTACAAATAGTTGTTTGTTTAATAGTGGGTTATATTCAGACTGAATATAAGCTAAAAGATTTTGTAGGGTAGCTTATATTCACACTGAATATAGGCACTAAGACTCAATTTAGTGTTTCTATTCAGACTGAATATGAGCTAAATAGAATCTTAGTGCTCATATTCAGTCTGAATATAAGTTAAAACTTGAAGTTCCAAATATTGTTTGTAGCTTATATTCAGACTGAATATAAACACTACATAAATTATAAGCTACAAAAAATATTTTGAATAATTGTAGCTTATATTCAGTCTGAATACAAACTACAAGCTACAAATAGTTGTTTGTTTAATAGTGGGTTATATTCAGACTGAATATAAGCTAAAAGATTTTGTAAGGTAGCTTATATTCAGACTGAATATAGACACTAAGACCGAATTTAGTGTTTCTATTCAGACTGAATATGAGCTAAATAGAATCTTAGTGCTCATATTCAGTCTGAATATAAGCTAAAACTTGAAGTTCCAAATACTATTTGTAGATTATATATTCAGACTGAATATAAACACTAAATAAATTATAAGCTACAAAAAGTATTTTGAATAATTGTAGCTTATATTCAGTCTGAATACAAACTACAAGCTACAAATAGTTGTTTGTTTAATAGTGGGTTGTATTCAGACTGAATATAACTTAAAAGATTTTGTAGGGTAACTTATATTCAGACTGAATATAGGCACTTAGAGTGTAACAATGCACTTTAGTGTTTCTATTCATACTGAATATGAGCCAAATTGAATCTTAGTGCTTATATTCAGTCTGAATATAAACACTAAATAATTTTATACTCTATAGTGTTTATATTCAGACCGAATATAAGCTACAAATAGTTGTTTGTTTAATAGCGGGTTATATTCAGACTGAATATAAGCTAAAAGATTTTGAAGGGTAGCTTATATTCAGACTGAATATAGGCACTAAGAGTGTAACAATGCACTTTAGTGTTTCTATTCATACTGAATATGAGCCAAATTGAATCTTAGTGCTTATATTCAGTCTGAATATAAACACTAAATAATTTTATACTCTATAGTGTTTATATTCAGACTGAATATAAGCTACAAATAGTTGTTTGTTTAATAGTGGGTTATATTCAGACTGAATATAAGCTAAAAGATTTTGTAGGGTATAGTGTTTGTATTCAGACTGAATATAGGCACTAATAGTAGTGCTTATATTCAGACTGAATATAAGCTAAAATCGTAGCTTATATTCACACTGAATATAAGTACTACGATTCAACTTTAGCTTATATTCACTCTGAATAGAAACACTAATAATTTATTATTACACACACATAATAATTGTATTATTAATTATTAGCGTGTACGGACAACATCGAAAATATAACATGACGGTTCAAATTACACATATTCCATAATCATGCTAAAAACCAACTATAGAACACGATGGAATCCAGAACGATGCACATTTTCATCATTTCAAAAAAACACTCTCTCACTCACTAAAAAACCTCTGCTCTCTACCATTACCACAAATTTCGCTCTCTAAAAAACCTCTGCTCTCTACCATTTAACTTCAAAAAATCAACTATGGAAGGAGATGACGATGTGCAGATTCTTTATATTACAGAGCCTTCTGAAACAGGCAAGTTTTAGAGTTTTACTTAATATTCCTGTTTTACTGAATATTTATTGAATAAATATAAGCTACAAAATAGAATTTTTGAATAATATTACTGAATATAAGCTACAATTAGTTATTTGTTTAATCGTAGGTTATATTCATACTGAATATAAGCACTAAGAGTGTAACAATGCACTTTAGTATTTCAATTCAGACTGAATATTAGCTAATTTGAATCTTAGTTCTTACATTCAGTCTGAATATAACAACTACATTTTTTTTAATAATATTAACCTATATTATAAAAACTACAAAATATTAATTTGAATTCATTATGAATATAAGCTAAAATTCTTCAAATACATAATTGTAGTTTATATTCAGACTGAATATAAACATAACGTTGTGCTAAATTTTGAAGTTTTTAAAATAGTAGCTTTTATTCAGTCTGAATATAAGCTAAATTTGAAATTAACCTTTTTGTAAATAAGTTGAAAACTCGGGCCATTATTCAATAAAATTAGCATGACCATTGTTTTAAATAAGACATAGGCCATCATAATTCTGAATACTACTACTCCTGCAAAAGACGTCGCCCCCAAAACTCTTAATCACCATTATTAAAAAACACAAAAGTATTCATCATCACCATCACCATCACCATCACCATCACCATCACCATCTTCATCTTCTCCAAGCAAGTTATTTGCTACAAAGTATTTAGGTTTTATTTTAAAAGATTAAAATGGATTCAAACAGTGAACAAAGCAACTACGTTCCTCTTATTAAAGTATTTGAAGAAGAAGGTAAAAGTCTTAATGCATAAATAAAAGTTTATTTTTAATATTTATGCCTTATAATGCATGCACTTGAACTTAATATATAGTCTAAAATTATGTGTTTATATTAAGTCTGAATATAAGCTAAAATCATGTATTTGAATACTTGTAGTTTGTATATTCAGTCTGCTTATAAGCATTACATAGTGATAGAACAATGTCATTTTTATATTCATTCCAAATATATTTATACCTTATAATGCATGCACTTGTACTTAATATATAGTATAAAATTATGTGTTTATATTAAGTCTGAATATAAGCTAAAGTTAAGTGTTTGAATACTTGTAGTATATATTCAGTCTGCTTATAAGAATAACATATCAATAAAACAATGTCATGTTTATATTCATTATGAATAAAAGCTAAAATTACGTGTTTAAAAAGTTGTTGTATATATATTCATTCTGAATATAAGCATAACATTATAATAACACAATGTCGTGTTTATATTCAGACTGAATATAAGATACAATTATGAGTGTGTATTCTGGTAGCTTATATTCAGTCTGAATATATGATATAATTAAGACTGGAGAATATAAAGATGACATTGTGATATTCAGAATATAATTGTCTACAAATTACGTGTTTGTATAATTGTAGGTTATATTCATTTTGAATATAAGCTAAAATTATGTGTTTAAAAAGTTGTAGTATATATATTCAGTCTGAATAATAAGAATAACATTGGGATATCATTATGAAACTGTTGTATTTCATAACATATGTCAATTTTATAATTTTAACCACTGTTTAAATGTTAAATTAAATAGGAGAAATAAGAAACAAGAGCAGAAGAACTTCAGTAAGACTGGAGAATCAAAAAAAAATATTACAGTTGAAGTAGATTTAGAAGAAGAAAAACACACTGAAGAAGAGACAAGCAAGAGAAGAAGAAAAAGTGTTAAAGTTGAACAACAACAACAACAACAACAAGAACAAGTAATTAAATCGCTGTCTACATGGACAACAACAAAGAATTTAATGACAACAATAAGACAGTTGAAAACACACCAATGCAATTGTCTGAAACAAATTGGATTCGAGAATCTTCTTGAGATGAAGATAGATTCAATACCATCATAGTTGGCCTTTTATGTTGTTAACAACTTTGATGGTCATAAGAATACCAGCCGGAGAAATACCGGTGAATGAAGACTCTGTTAGTCAAATATTAGGACTTAAAAATGAGGAAATGGACATAACAGATGATATTCAGACGACAGAAAACTGTGGTGAACTGCTATTGAATCGGAAAAGCCAATTTGGGAGCACTTCACACATCCGTCCAAGAGATGTTGTGGACAAAATGAAAGAATGCAATCATGCAAAATGGATTTTCCAGGAAAATTTCATTGTTGTGTTTGTAAATGCTATGGCGTCTTCGATGAAGATGGGAACATGCAACCTATCCATTCTCTCAAAACTTGATGAAGAAACATTGGATTTGTCCAAAATTAATTGGTGCAGATACATCATCAAATGTGCAAAAAAAAGCACACAAGCATGGAAGAAAGAGACAAATGAATGTGTTTACACAGGGCCTATCACGTTTTTGACGGTATATATGTGATTTTAATATCTTATTATGTAGTTTGAATATTCAGTCTGAATATGAGCACTAACAATGTTTACACTGTTAGTCCTTATATTCAGACTGAATATACAAAATACTATCTTGATATTGTGCAATTGTAGCTTGTATTCAGACCAAATATGAGCAAGTGCTCATATTCAGTCTGAATATAAGCTAAAATTTTGTTATCAACCTTTATTC